>OY728134.1:1203192902-1205692902 GCA_963277665.1 Viscum album
CTCCTAGATATAGATTTTGGATAGATCCTCCACCGCAGGAGATTCACAAATTGGGATGAAATGGGCCAAATTTGTGAGCCGATCCACAATCACCCATATGGAATCATGCTTTCAGATCATTCTTGGGAGACCTGTCAAAAAATCCATTGCTATCTACTCCCATTTCCATACTGGGATTGGTAAAGGCTGCAACATGTCTGCTGGCCGCTGATGCTCTGCCTTGACTTGCTGACAAGTCAAGCATCTCGAGACAAACCCGACCACATCCCTTTTCATACCAGCCCACAAAAATTGCAACTTAAAAACCTTATAAATTTTATGAATTATAGGATGGAAAACCCACCTGGAATGATGATAATCCCTGAGAAGTTCCTCTAAAAAATCCAATGGTACCACCATCTGATTCCAAAAACACAAGACTGAATTCCCATTCAGTTCTTAGTTCTCAATGGTCTCCCCACCATTGAGTTTCGACCTCATCTACACACATTCAGAATCAGATACCTATACCTCTTTAACCAAACCATCCAAGTTAGGAACCAACGAAACTAGAAAGAAGAATGATCTGTCACCCCGGTCCTCATATTCCAACTGCATGTCAGCTATGACCGACATCAACTGCCACTGATTCGATGCTTATTTCACCACTTGAGTGTATGATTTCCAACTTAATGCATTCACCACTGAATTTCACTTACCCAATGTGTATATTAAATCAAAACCAAACATTTGGAGATATTAAATTAATCTCCTTTTCCTCAGGTTAAAATCTATTTGTGAGAAGATATGATTTAAGATCTTGTGATCGGTAAACACTATAAATTTCTCACTGAAGAGATAATGACGCCACATTTTTAAAGCATGAACCACTGTTTCCAACTCCAAATCATGTTTTAGGTAGTTCATCTCATGAAACCTCAACTTTCATGAGAAATATGCAACTACGTGACCCCCCTACATGAGAACACACCCCAACCCTAATCTCGATGCGTCACAATACACCATGCACCCTTTCCCTAGTTTTGAAAAAACCAAGATTGGTGCTGATGTAAGGCAACCCTTTAGCTCTTCAAAACATTTCTAACACTCTTCATCCCATTAAAATGGAGCATTATTCCTTGTCAAAGCTATCATCGGTGAATCCAATCATGAGAAATCATGAAAAAAACGTCAATAATACCAAACTATACCAAGGAAGCTCCCTATCTCGAAAACATTATTTGGCGGTTACCATGAGATAACAACCTCTATATTTTCTGGATCAACTGAAATACCCTTATCAGAAATAACATGGCCAAGGAAACAAACCTACTGTATCCAAAAGTCACACTTTGACAATTTGGAATACAACCGATGATCCCTCAAGATCCCCAACACTATCACCAAGTGCTGCTCATGCTCCACCCTTGTCCTTGAACACACCAAAATATCATCGAAAAATAACACCACAAAAGAATCCAGATATCTTTGAAATATCCGATTCATCAATGCCATGAACACCGCTGGTGCATTCGTTAGACCAAAGGGCATAACCACATAAATTTAATGGCCATATCTACTTCTGAAAGCTGTTTTTGGAATATCCTCCTTCCTCACCCACAATTGGTGATATCCCGACCTCAAGTCAATATTTGAGAACCACTGATATCCCCTCAACTGGTCAAACAAATCATCAATGTGTGGAAGTGTATATCAGTTCTTTATCATAACTTGATTTAGTCTACAATAGTCGACACATAACTGCAACATTCCATCCGCCTTCTTAACAAACAACACCGGCGCTGCCCATGAAGACGTACTAGGCCAGATGAAACCTTTGTTTTATAACCCTTCCAACTACACTTTTAGTTCCCGTAATTTGGTTGGTTACATCCGATAAGACGTAAGTGAGATAGGACTGGTCCCTATAAGGATATCAATCGTAAACTCCACTTATCTCACAAGTGGTAACCCTGAGAATTCTTCAGAAAAAACATCCATAAACTGATCCATGACTACTGGAAGAACACTCTGATCAATACCTTCCACTACTTACAATGAAAAATCCTCTAACCGGTATGATATCGTGCCAACCACAGGTGACAACAAGCCTGTTTCACCCTTTTTCTCATTCTTCTCCCCTCTAAAGAGATGTCTCATGCTATCCTCCATCACAAAACTAACCATTCGTGCATAACAGTCAATGTGGACCTTAAAAATTTTCAACCAATCCATTCCTAGTATTATATCATACACATCCATCTCAAGTACTGAGAAGTCCCATGTAAAGTTGATGTCATCCAAAACTAAACAACAACCTCGACATTAGAAGGCTTGACACTCTCTTTGACCCAGATGAGTTTGTAGTTTCAAAATAGAAGGAATAATTTCCACGTGTAAACCCAAAAAACCAATAATGAGAGAAGAAATACAAGAATGTGAATAACCCATATTAAACAAAGATTTCATCAATGTTGAATTTAAAAGAAACATACCTCGCATCATGGATGGTCTCGACTAATCATCCATCAGTGCCTGCTCAGCTCCAAACAACTGCTTACTTGCCACACTCTACTCTTTATTA
Organism: Viscum album; assembly: GCA_963277665.1. Lineage (NCBI taxonomy): Eukaryota > Viridiplantae > Streptophyta > Magnoliopsida > Santalales > Viscaceae > Viscum > Viscum album. The sequence goes on from OY728134.1 coordinate 1,203,195,466, forward strand.
CCCTACTGAGACTTTTCCTAAGGAGTCATGGTGTTCCTAGAATCACCATGATGGAATCAGATCTACTGACGAGGCGTATACTACTGCCCACGTCCTGTCAAGGCATACGACCCCTACGACCCCTAAGGAGCATCACAAACACCTGACCTCGGAGCATTCCCACAATACCACTGAAGGTGCCCCATATTCTTACAATTATGACATGATCAAGGCTGTTCCGTACAATACTACTTGATGTGGCTCATAGAACCACATTGAAAACATCCAAATTTACTTTGAGGCTTTGTAGGAAGATTCACCGACCCTGTAGTTGGATTCTGAGTCATACTCCCACCCTTGAAATAAGTGTCCCTCTTCCTCTTGAAGTCAGTGTTCAAGTTCCCAATACTCCCCATGGGTACTAATACACTTCCTATGCTCGTATCCCCTAGGAGATCCCTTTCGGCCACTGAGGATCTATTCACCATCTTCGTATAATCATCTATACACAACACTTCTATCTTGGATCGAATATCTTGCCTCATACCATATTCAAAGATACGATATTTCAACGATGTACTACCCACCACCTCGGGTGAAAACCTCAATATGTTCATAAACTTATCTGCATACTCCATTACCAAAGGGTTCTCCTATTTCAAATGGAAGAAATCCATTGTGTGCTGAATTCTGAATGTATGAGTGTAGAATTGTTTGTTAAAAAATTCCTCAAATCTGTCCCTTGTCATATCTTGGTCCATTCCAACTTGGACAGCCAACTCCCACCACTGAAGGGAAAGATCTTCCAATATATATGTGGCCAACTTCACTTTCAACTCTACCAGTGTTCCCAAGAATTTGAAGATATTGTTCATTCTATTTAACCATGCTTCTGCCCTCTCTGTCTCTAAATCACCCCTGAAGATGGGTGGATTCTGCTTTTGAAACTGAACTGCATGATCTACATTCCTTGGTTCATCAACTTTATTCGCACTTACTACTACTTGGAAAGCTTGAAATATACTATGCACTAGCTGCTGGTTCACCTGGGGCTTAGGTGCAACCACATTTTCAGCAGCCTCCTTCGGTTGGTCTTAACGATGCCTACCTGGTTCCATTTATATCAATACAAAAACAACCATAAGTCCTTCTATTTTAGCAACAAATGATTCACAAATTCTAGTTCAATTACACTACAACTATCACAACCAGGCTTTCCACAAGTTCACATTTCCTATATTGCACTATTTTGAAAAATCCACCATGTTTTAAAAATCAACCCATTTTCAAAATACCACCAGTTTCCATGTTTCAAATCCTTCCATTTTGAAACCCAATACATATTTTCAAAATAAACACATTAGTATCACCCAATTGATCATTATGCCCCAATGAAATATGAATCCTAGTGGGAAGACATTTCTACCATGCATGTCATGCTCATCTCATTGGCTATACCCATGACAATGAGATATCCAATGCTTATAAGTGTCTCCAAACACTTATGTACCCAAATCCTTGGTAACTTGAATTTGAGAATAAAAGGGTTAGCTATATCCTTTTATGCTATACATTCAAAGTTCCACCAATCATACGCCTTACTACCATCCCGACTTAAGGAATAGACAAAGAACGAATGTCAACACCAAGACCAACAATCAACGCCAAAGGATCAAACAACTATTCTCAATTGAAAGCCAAGGACTGAACAAACTGATACCACTTGTAATACCCCGCCCCATCTCATTGGATTGAGAGGGAGAAGGAATGCTACTTGGATTTAAGTGATGTTCCCAAGGGGCCAAAGGATGACAATAAATTCTGAGGACTTTGAGAATAAATTGGGGAATGATTTTACCTTGAGATACAACCAACCAACAAAAAGTCAACTAACAACAAACTATATGATGCATGACTACAAAATAACCAAACTCATACATTAATATAAGACAACCAACAATTACACAATGATTCCCAAGAACCAATACAACCAAACACACTAAACCATATTAGAGTACCAAGCAGAAAACTAAACAAGAGACCCAAAATAAACCAAGACACACTCCACACGCATTAGCACAAAAACCAAGAAAGGGATAAGATTAGATCTAGAGAAAAACCAAAAATAAACCAAGAGGATAGACTTACTTGGGAGAAACCACCTTCAAACCACCTTCAAACCCCTTATAATTACTTCCAAAATGAGTGGGAGATCCTCTCCAACCCTTGAGAATCGAAAATCCTAAGTGAGGCTTGAGTGGGAGAAGATTTGGAGAGAAAAATGTCATACCCAATGGATCTAGAATTTAAAAACCCTACTTTTAAGTGGCCTCATGGTTAGTACGCATGGTTTGGTAAACCATGTGATAACCATGCACATGCCACTGTCTCGAGAGGAGGGGTCTGCATAGTTGCCTTGCATGGTTTGGAAAACCGTGCGCAAGCCGTGTGAATCCTACTGTCTCCCCCTGCAGGGTTTCCTAGAGAACCTGCACAGTTTTCTCTAACCGTACTTAGACCGTGCGCCCTTAGAAAAACCTCCAAAATTATTCAAAAACGATTCCAAACTCTCCCAAACTCTTCCCAACTCACCCTAATCAGTTTAAACTCATAAAAAGTCATAAACAAAGGCTACATACCTCAAACTAGGTTGCTATAGGGTAGATAGATTCTGGTGGTAATAAAAATGGAATGTTCTTAATTAGTAGGAAGTATTCCTATGATTGTTCATTCTAGAGAGGTGTCATGAAAAGTAGTTAGGGTATAGGATGTTCTCATACTTTTGGTTCAATAACTCAGTACAATTTCATGAGTGTGGAATGTTTGGCCACTATCATTGTCACTATGTCTGACCACCATTAGAGTGTTGATCTTATTATAGGAATAGATAATTTAGAGATTTTTTTTGGATTTACCAATGTGTTCCCAACGACTGAGGTTTTAAACAATTTTAGGATTTAGGGGTTAGGTCAATAGTGTCATGGTAATCAGGATGTCAGAGTTCGACTAATAATTTGGGATGAGGTGGTGTACATGAGGCTTAGAGTGAAGAGAAAAACCACTTCCAGGGTGGTAAATTATAGGGGAGTCCTACTAAGAAGTAGATCTATAATTCAGACTAGATTTAAGCTACAAATCACAATACTACAGGAGAAGATTCATAAGATTATATAGTCAGAGATAAAATCTTGGTAACTTTTACCTTGGTATGGACTTTATTAAATACATGGACTTCACATTCTTTTATATATTTTTAGTTTATGGTTGTCCTAGTAGAGTACATAGAGCATCTATATGGGGTGATATCTATTGAAATAATATTGGGAGTATGGTCAAAGGGTTTTTACTGATATAGGGAATGAGCCTAGATAATTGGGGTTTACCAGTTCTTATGGTATTTATTAATTCTATATATGACAAGTGTCGATCTGATTCTTGAGTTGGACTGGTTAATATAATACTAAGATCATATATACTTCTACCATCTATGGGTTTCATTCATATCACCCATGTGAAATAAGAATGTTCATTCTAGTAAGTGGGATATTTAGGTTGGTAATATAGTACCTAATTCATAATAGTTGGGTGGGATCACAAGCTATGTTTCTAGAATAGTATTAGATTATTGTCAGGATTAAGAGTGAAATTTTCCTCCCATGGTGGATTGGTATAAATACCAGTTTCTTGAATAATTCTTAGAGATCCACCTGAGAGGGAGGTTGAGTTCAATATTGATCTCTTTTTAGGTGTTGAATGTATTTATATTCTACCTTCTAGAATTACTCCCTTGGATCTATGGGAGATTATGAATCAATTAAATGAATTAGAGACTAAGGGATTTATTTCCCTGAGTACAAATCCTTGGAGTTATATAGTACTTTTTTCTAAGAAGGCATATAGATTCTTAATGATCAGTGTAGACTATCAGAAGTTGATTTATATTATGGTTAAAATAAAATACCCTCTTCCATGTATTAATGACATGTTTGATCAGTTTAGGGGTGCCCATGTATTATCTAAGATCAATATGATATCATTATATCACCAGTTTAGGGTGTGATCATCAGACATACCTTATAATAATTTTAGTAGTGGGTGTGGTTTGTATGAGTATTTGGTAATGTTTTTAAGGTTGATTAATGTACGGATTGTATCCATGACCATGATGAGTTAGGTCTTTCACTCATATCTATACTCGTTTATGGTTGTCTTTATAGATGAAATCCTTGTGTACTAAATTTCAAGGGAGAAACATTCACAACACCTAAATATCATTTTGATTACAATGAGGGAGCATTGGATTTACTCAAATATCTCAAACTATTATTTTTGGATGTACTGTGATCACTTTTTTTGGGTAGGTTGTATCATAAAATGATGTATTTATCCACCCCAAGAAGGTTAGAGATGTTGTTTCATTAGAGTGGACCAATAATTTTTTTGAATTATGTCGCTTTGTGGGATTAACTTGTTATTATTAGTGGTTTATATAGGAATTATCCCATTATGAAAAACCAATGAATGGCCTACCCAAAAAGGATAAAAAATTAATCCATTATAATTCTTTTGATAATAAATTTTAGGACATGAATGGAAGACTGACTAAAAAATAAATACTAACATTACCCAATCCTGGTAGTAGTAAACAATATTCTATGATACAACATGAGTCATGATGATATTATTACTAAAATAGGTAGGTCATGTGGTTGTGTATGGGTCTTAGAAATTTTGGCCACATGATAATGATTACCCTATGAATCACTTTGAGTTGGAAACCATGGTACATGCCTTTAGGTGTTGGAGACATTACCTGCTAGGTGAAGAGTTTGTGGTGTGATCAGACTATAAAAGCTTGAAATATGTAATTTATCAGTGAGATTTGAACCTTAATTAGTGAATATGGGTAGAGTATCTACACTAATTTAACTCTAAGATGAATTATACACTTGGAAATAGAAATGTCGTTGTAGATGCTATGATCGAGAAGATGCAAACTCATGTAGTCTAAGAGTCTAGTGGTGAGTGGTAGTTTGTTTTCATTTTTTTGATACTCACTGGGATTTCTAGGAGTACCAAGGTCAAGTGACACTTATATATTTTTCAATTATACCTTCACATATCAGTTTAATAAAGGGAAGTCAGTTATCAAATCCAAAGTGATTATACCCGAGTGATACTATATATGTTTGAGATCCACCACTAGACTAGACCCTAGATGAATATGAGATATATCTTGCTAATGGTATCATCATAGTTCCCATAGATATATATAAATATATGATTCAAGAATATCAATGTCACAAAGTGGATGGGACACCTAGGTCCAACCAATATTTATCAGTTCATGAACCAATAATATTGGTTGTCGGGTTGGGGAATGATGTTGTGGGTTTATTCACATGGAATAACACCTATTGATAGGAGAAGGCCATGCACTAGTGGCCAAATGGAATTTAGTAGTAGTTACCCATTTCTGAATGGAAATGGTATGATGTACATATATATTTTTTAATAGTATTATCAATGATTCCCAAATGAAATTATGTTTAATATGTAATCATTGATAAAATGACTATGGTGACTCATTTTATACTAATACGAGAGACCTTTTAGATGATGATCTTAGTAATATTTATGTTTTGGAGATCATAAACTTGCATTAGATCCCTCAGAGTATCATTATATATATATATATATTCCCACATTAAATCATGTTTCTAGAGGGGTATATAGAGAGAACATGGTATGAAGGTGCATATGATAATTTCTTACAATCTACAGACAGAGAGAGACCATATGAGTAAAATATTCATATTCTAGAGGGCATGCTAAGACCATAAACCTTAGATTTTGTTTGTTCTTGGGAAAAAACTTATCCTTATTATAGTTTTCCTATAATAATAATAGTTATCAAGAAATGATATAGATGGTTGGTTATAAGGATTTATAAGTTAGAGCATTCCAATTTCCTCTCTATTGGATGGAGGATGGTGAGGAAACCATGATTGGGTTGAGTCTTGAATATGGTAAATATAAACATATTCAGTTGATCTATAAACATATGGTGACTGACTAGGGTAGGTAGAGGTCTTTTAAATACTGGTGATGCTAACCTCCTGAGTTTGAGGTGAGTATTTGAGTGTTTTTTATTAATATCACCAAGTTTGGGACACCATCGGGTTTTGAGGGAGGGAATGTTAGCACCTAGTTTCATGGTCCCATTCATAGTTGTGGAAAGGATTTATATTATATATATATTTTTGGATCTTACCTAATTATTTAGTGAGATGAATGATGTGTTTGATGTGTCCCAAAATCACCATTATTATATTAATAAATCTCATATGGTCCATGGAAAATATGTGGGGATTGGGGATGATGTGTCCCATGAGAAGTATTAAGAACTCAAAGTTTATAGGAGGGAAAATGATCTTCATGACAATACAATTCCACTGGTTCATGTACAATGGCAGCACAAATTTATCCAAGAGAAGATTTGGAAGAAATATATAGATAAGAAATATTAATGGATGGGGCTTATTTCCATGGAATCCCAGTGAGGTCTAAGAGAGTGGCTCGAGGAAGAACTATTATATGATGTGGATGTTGTAAAACCCCACCCATTTTCTAAGGTACATGTCCATTCATTTTTTATTAGTCCTAATTTATTTTCCATTGTGAAGATTTTTGGGGGTATTTGAGAATGGTATGATAGAATTTTAGGATTTGGGAGGCCGGAAATTAACAAAATAGAGGTTACAGCCCAGGTAACATGATTATTGCATTCTTAGTGCTAACCGTACACCACAACCGTGTTATGAGTAATTAGAGGTGCATGGTTTTTGGTAATAGTGCATAAGGGAATCTAAAAACCAGTAAAAATTATAGAATAGTTATAGAAACATTTTTTTATGGTTTCTGCATGGTTTTTATAGCCATTCTACCTAACCATTGGGATTGTTTTTTGTTTTAATAATAGTAATTCTCATGATTGGTGCAAGGTTTGGCCTACCATGAATAATAACTATGAAACATTCTAAAAATTGGGAACTTATAGTTTTGACATTTTGATTTTAAAAACTAAAAAAACTTATATTCTCTCCATTTGAAGAATCCATGCTCCAAACAAGTTCTCCCTCTTTCAAATTTTACCTTTGAAGATATGTATTTGATTCCTTAGAAGATATTAAGCATAATGTTTTGAAAATTTCAGCAACAAATGTCATTGATTTTTAAGTGTTTTTACCCATATGCTAAAATATAAAATTCATTTTTGTGTATTTTGTATTTTAAAATTAATTTTATAATTAATAAATAAAAAATAAGTGTTCAAGTGTAATTTTTACAATGTTTTATTTTGTGCATATTCATACAAAATTCATCCATCATAAACCAAGATAGTAAATTAGGCCATACCATTTTGGGATAGTTAATCATCAATAAAACTAGGAAGGTATAGAAGTGGGAGAGAATAAAAATAGGTTCCCACTCATAGGTCAGACGAACACTGCTTGCATTAGTGCACAGTCTTTAGAGCAGAGCATGACAGTGGGGGGGGGAGGCCCTATACAAGGAGGCATTGTGTGGGCAGGGGGTTGAAGTTGGATAAAAATGTATATGTGAAGCTTTAGTGTGGTTTATACTTATGGTGTAGATTATTGAATATTTTAAGTGGATAGTGGAGGTGGAGTTTTGAGCTGTACAGATAGCTATGCTGTCAGATTTAGGTTTCGATGTAGAATATGCATACAAGCATGAAGGAGTTTGAGTTTGAGGAAGGCTATATTAGAATGGGATATAAGATGCCGCTATTGTAGTATATATATATAGATTTTAAAAACCTAAAGTTAATTATACATGAACAATAATTTATAACTATTTTAGGGAGATTAAAGTAGTTCCATGCATGTGGTTCCCATGCACATCCAAAGGGTTTGAAGGATAAGTTATATGAGGCAGTGTCCAAATTTTGAGAATAAAACACATACAGATATACAATATATTTAAAATCAAGAGTATATATAATTTAAGGAAAAAATGTGGATATGTATTCAATGGGTCTTGCATACTATTATTGATGAGATCAAGTGCAATTCAAAGTGATGCTTTATGATGATTCAAGCAGGGATTAACACATAGATCAAATAGAAACATTCAAAAGGTAGATATGGACTGGAGTTTCAAAGTTGATATATGAGGATTATTAAATATATGTAATATTTTAATTATAGATATCTCTCAACTATAATTTTAATAAAATTAAGAGTGCTCGACCATATTGGGGGGGGGGGTAAAAAATTTCATTTTGGATAAAAGACACCGCTTCTTTTGTGGAATTGGTGTGCTATTCCTACTAAGGTTTTTTATTCTATTTTGTTCCCTCTGTTAGTTTTCATGAGGCGGTAAATTTATAGTACCAAGATATTTATAGATGATGGATTGAAATCCGTAATATAATAAATTTTATACATAAATCATCATGGGTTATCATGTGTGTTATATCAATTTAAATATTACATTCTTATTATCTACCTAGCCATTGTGATGTGAGTTTGGTATGCTTTTTTGTGTTGTGTTAACAAGATTCTGTTGGGAATTCCCTAACCATAGTGTGATCAGGGGCATTGTTAAATTTATATATTCTTTTACATTACCCATTTTATTAACTAACCAAAGTATATTATAGTTGGAATAGAGTGTGAGTATAATAGAGTGTGCTCACTTTGAGAGGAGGTTCACTAAGATTCAATTTTAAAGACATCTAGATTAAGATATATCTTTTTTACTTAATTAATACATGTACTTAGAAATACTATTCCAAGCACGTCTTGTCTCATTGATCAAAAACCAAAACAATTTTTTCTTCTTCCATTTATTAATTTTTTCTAAATTCATTCTCACTTTTTCCCATTCTCTATGGGAATGACTTTGAAATTATCTTTCAAGAATATTAGTTTTTAATTTTTATTGTTTGAGTAATTAAAATACTAAAATTATTTCCAAATACGAATTAATAATTCCTATTGGGTGATTATGTTTTTGGAATCATTTTTGGGGATTTTTTTAGAAATTATTATGATAATTATGACCATTTCTCATTTCTTTTTTCCTTTCACTCCTTTTCAAACATGGTCCTTTCATGCTATGATTTTAGGATCAAATTTGATTCATGCATACTCAACTTGTGGGAAAAGGAAATAAAAATATCTTATTTATGATATCAAGTTAGATATGTCTATAAGGATGAATATAAATAAAAATAAATATTAGGACATGGTTAGAGTTGATCATGGAAGATAAGATATGGAAAGATAAGTACAATAAAATTTATAATTAACCACCATAATAAACAATGGTAGATAATTAATTTTGGGCATAAAACCTAGCATATTAGTACCATTGATAACTACAAAAAAATTCAAAATAATTTTTGCCATTATCCCAATGATCATGAATTAGAATCAATTCTATGGGAAAACTTATGAGGATTAAAATGATCACATAGGTAGTTTTATTGAACAAATTGTCTCTTTTCAATTCAATAATGTCTATAGTGTTACATTAAGGATGATATTATTTCATTTTTCACTAAGATATTAGGATAAAAAGTATCGTTATCATGGTATATAAACATAGATCATAATTCAAACTTTTGATAAAGGCCACTCATAGTCAAATATACCACAAATTGACATGGGGGATAAAGGTTCATTGATGGGGAAATAATTAGAGGCAAGTTACAATATTTTTTCTCAAATGGAAATAAATAACATCCTATGGGAAAAAATGAATTCAAAGGTAAGGATTAAACATGGTGGGATAAGTATGGTTGGATTCTCACATGGATACCTTAACAAAAAAAAACAGAAGATAAGATGTTTGTGAATCAACTTGAAGGTATGTACACTAAAAATGTTAATTATGTTGATTATAAATGCCAAAATTAATTTCAGGGGTTGAGGCCCTTATAACCATAAGGGAAATGGTACCAACAACAAGCCTGAGGGTTCTATACAAGAACACATGGGTATTAAAAACATTAATCTCCATCACTCACAAATAAAATCCATAATTTGGAGGGAACTTTGGCCACTTCCTTGACTACCAATAGAGCATAAATTAAGGAATATAAGGAAGAATCCTGAAACTAAATGGATACCATGAGAAATTTGGATATTCATGTGTGTCAAATTTCTGCCTAGATTAAAGAGAGACCAAAAAGAGTTCTCCTAGGCGATATTGATATCCCTAGATAAGTGGAATTGAAGTCTATCACCATGATAAGTATAATAAAAACTCAATATAGTGATGAATAAATTAGGATAAAGTCTGAATAAAAAGAAGAAAAAAGTTGAAATCATAGGATAAAATAAAGGTAATAGAAAAATAAGGTTTAAAAGTTGTTAGAGAAGAATCTCCACCCCCATATTGACCACTAATACCTTTTTTATGGAGATAAATACAAGGTAAATTGGATAATTAAAGATAAAATTTTCTATATATGTTTATAACATTTCAAAAAAACATTACCTTTATTGAATACTTATAGAACATTATAAAAAATTATATTTTCATTGAATTTATTATGTCAAAAAAAAAACTTGAGGAAATGGGAAACACACCCCTCACAGGAGAGTGTTAAGATTTGGTGTCCAAAAGTCTACCAAAGAATTAAAGTGATGTAAGTTGTTTTTCAATTCTAGTTAATGTATAATATAATGATATTTATATTGATTTGTGTCATTTATAAGAGAGTGTGAACATTAAGACATACTCAAAATTCTAGTGTCAGGGATTGTAGGAGATGAATCCCATAAGGGTGGTTTTACAATTAACATACACCTTAGTGAGACATTGATGAGGATTTATTGAATATTTCCTAGTGGAAGTAGAAAAATTATAATTCCTAGTGGAACTCTATGTAATTGACATAGATGAAGATAAGAAATCATAAATTTTGGGAAGACCATTCTTATCCACCAGAAGGGAATTGATATATCAGAATAGTGGAGAACCGAGCTTAAGGGTTAGTGGTGAGAAAAAAAATTCAACAAGCATAGGGAAATAGAAAACATGGGTAAAAAATTATATTAATTAAGTTAAGAAATTTTGAAAGTAATTAAATATTATTTCATACATTAATAGATAGAATATGTGGCTACTAAGAAAAAATTAGGCTGGAATGGAAGAAAGTAAAAAGAAAAATAATTTGATATAAAGGATAAAGGATATAGGAGGGACTGCTGTCCCTAGATAGATTAGGGAAGTCTAGCTGGTTTGGGTCTTACATGAGTTAGATGTTGAATATCTTGGATCATCTAATCACTAATGTATCAAGACAATGTTTTTAGATAAATTATTACTTATGTAAAGACTTAATATAAATTTAAATAAAGGAAGATAACCCATCTATGTAAAGGAATCCCAAATTTGATTTTTTATTAATATTTATTATATATCCTCCTTGTTAACCTCAATCACTTGACTTCAAAGTGGTAAGGTCATGATTATCACACTTAACCAAATATCTCTATTGATTAAACACACATTTTTTTATTGATTTCAAGAGTTTTAGGATTTAATTTCACATTTTTTGGAACTTAGTTTATGAAATTATTTCAATCTTACATAATAATATAATCTTGGTATATCACTAATATTTAATTATTTTATTTTTATACCCATGTTGATAGAGAACCAAGGGACCTATAGAACATAATAAGTAAGGAAAAATATATTCATGTCAAAGGGGAGTAAGGCTTAAATTTTAGTATTCATTTTCACTACCCTAATTAGAATTAAAAACAATACTATAATTTTAAATAACAATGTATACCCACACTAAGAATTGTGATTTTTTTGATATATGATACTAGAGTTACATAGAAACCCCATGATGACATGTTTTAATTTTAATGTCAATGAAATTGAATGAGTAAGATGTGGTGACTAGATGAGTAAATTTAAGAATAAGAATTTGGATTCAATGAATCATGTTTTTTGTTTTTAGTTGACCTGTTGATAAAATTTATCTACCATTATCTAAGGTTTATTTTTCTTAAATTCACATCAATTATTTTGTTATTATTACACATTAAATGAGTGGTTTAATTTTTAATTATGTCCCCATTCTCGAGAGTCATCAATAATTAATACATCCAATTCTTTTTTAAGAAAAATTATTGAGAGAAATCATGAGACATGTTACCTTTTAGAAAATTCATTGAGATTTTTTCAAATCTATGATTGAAGAAATTCACATTTAAAATTATTGATGAATTTTTTATGATTAGCCATGTATCCTTCAGATTACCTTTTACATTTATCCTACTTTATCCCATAGAATTTGTTAATTACCTTATTAGGAAAGAGTCACAATACAAGACTATATTATCCTTTCCAACACTACTCCTTATATTTATCATGATATTCAAATTTTGAAGTGTGGGGGAGTGTTTTTCCATGGTGGAAATGGGATGTAATTTATTGAGGAGAATATATGAGGAGTGTTTAATGGGATTTTAGGAAATGCATGATTATCATTAGTTTTACTTTATCACATTATCCCTTTTAAAAAATGAAAAATTTAAAGGGATAAAATGACTTTTTTTTTGAAAAAAAGGTTGTGCAGATTGGATGGTAAAAAATAAAAATTTCATGAATAATGATTTTTATAATTTTTGGTTGGGTGGTGGATGCGTTTTTTTTCTAAATTTCGACTTTCAAAATAAAAAAATGAAAAATGAAGAAAGAAAGAAAAATTGTAAAAAACATCAAAGAGGGTATCATTTATTTTTATTATATGTCAAATTCTTGACCCTTACTTTTAGTTTTGGGATATTGGTATTGTTACTTTTTGGATGATAATTTTTATTGTTCTTTACATTTGAGATCGATGATTTGAGTGGTCATTGTTCTTTACATTTGATTATCATGCAATTTTACTTAGAGATTAACCTCATTTTAAGCTATTTTTTTCATATAAATACCTAAAAAACCATCACCTTAGAGTTGTTTGATCCAAACATCAATGTCGACATGATTAGATGTGAAAATTTTCACTACTAAGTGGAGATTAGATATCCTTTTAATTCTTATAGATTTTTTCATGTACTCCATGTATGAGAATAACAACATTTATGTTTTTTACATTGAGTGATGAGTAAAAGAAAAAACATTCATGTAAGGTAGAAATAAATTTTCATGATTAATAATAATAATTTGAGATACATGAGTGTAAGTTAGGAGAAAATCCATCATTTTTAAAAGGGGAAAAATTAAATTCAATGTTTACTAGTGAAGATTTGATGAATTATTTTTATGTATCATTTATTTTTCTTAATTATAATATTCATGACCTTTACTATGAGTTTTAGGATGTGAGTATTGTTACTTTAGAGAGTAGTGTTTTCATTGGTTTTACTTTTATTATCATAAAATGAATTATAGATATTAACATACTTTTGAGCTAAATGTTTTCATATTAATACACACTAACCCATAACCTCAGAGTTATTTGAGAAAAATTTCAAACACTTCATGATAAGATGTGATTTTTTCCTTGACATAGTAGATACTGGATATCCTATTCATGTTAATTGTTTGGTAAATATACTCAATGTATGAGAATAAATCTATTTATGTTTGTTTCCTTTTATGAATAGAGGATGGAAAAATTTCATGTAATGTAGATCAAAATTGGTATGCTTATTATTTCTGAATTTAGATACTTAAATAGATTCTATGAGAATCTACATCACTTTTTTATGAGGAAAAAATCTATTAAATTATTCACTAGTGAGGATTTGATTATTTTTTTGGGTGATACTTGATAATATCATCTTCCACATTAATAATTGTTTACTTTTTTTCTTTGAAAATTAAATATTAGTGTTATGATGTTGTTTATGAATCTTAGTTGAGATATGATTTATGGAAATCACTATTTAAGTATCTGGGATTTTGTGTCCTTATTTTAAGCACAAAAACATGAATTTTTATTTAATAAATTATGTAGATTTTAAATTGTTTTTACCCATATGTTCCCTATTCATATTTATTTGTGGGTATTTGATAATTTAAAATCAATTAAAAATAATTAAATAATATTTTTTTTGAAGTGTAATTTTTTGGGTTTTGGTTAATATTTGGGCATGCAAAAACTAGTCTTATAGATCAAAATATCCCACTTTAGGTCAGACAATCATCACCAGGAATTAGTAAGCATGGAATGTATGCAGGTTCCCATGCATAGGTAGAAGGAATCATGTATGGGTTAGCACATAACCACTGGAACATAGAAAAAGGTGGGAAATAAAGAGCATAGGGAGGCACTATATGGGTGTGGGAAGACACACAAAAAATATACTAAGGCATGAGGAGGTACATAAATATACTGAATAACTGAGACAAACATGTCCTGTATTATTAAGAAGTAGAAAGATGAATTATTTTTGATTGTGTGATTCAGTTTATCATAGGCACTATTCATCACAACTAAAGAAGATCATATCTCTCCCAAATCATATCATCTTTCTTATTCTCAATATATTCACTGTCATCATTAGATATGTACTAAAACCCACCCTTATTGAATATTAAGATGCCTGAGAGGCACTGGAAAATAGATGGATTCCATTCTGAAGATTGGACACTACATTGTGGTTGAATCTCATGGATGATAATAAGTAATTCAATACCTTAGGCTGTACTATTATCATTAATGGATTATCTTATGTGATGTTTCCTTTATAGTGATTGATGCACCAAAACCCTTTGGTTTCATTGCAATATCCATCCAAGGATGGAACATTGAGTTTCATTGTACTATAGGGATCAATCTATGCCATGGGAGAATAGAGTATCAAAAGATTGAAAATGTTTTCACCATAGAGATTTTGGTTGTGTTGTCAGAGGAAGTGGGTGAAAAATTAATAGATGAATATGTGGTTTTTTTTACTTATGGTGTTGTGAGTTCAATATTGGCAGTGTAAAGTAGAGGTGTTGTTTTAAGATGTATAGAAATCATTTCCATGTGATGTGGGTTGTGTTGTGGATCATGCTTTCAAGCATGAAGGAGGATGATTTTGAGGAGGATTTCACCACAATGAAATGTTACATGATATCACAATAGTATATCATTAGATTTTAAAAACCTTAATTTCTCTTCCCATGCATAATATTTTAGAATTATTTTTGGGTAATTAATATAGTATCATTCATGTGGTTCCCATACACATCTGAAGGGTTTGAAGGATGATTAAGATGAATAATTTTATGAGTTTATAGGTTGAAATTTATATGGATATACACTAGGTTTCAAGTCAGGAGTAGATATATTTTGAGGAAAATATGTTGAAAATTATACAGAATGGATTTTGTGATATAATTGTGGAGATCAAGAGTAATTCAAAGTGGAAGATTTATGAATATTGAATAGGGATTTCACACAGAGATCATATATAATCATTAAAAAAATTGATATGTATTAGAGATTAAAAGTGGATATATGAGGATAATTTAGTATTTATATGATTTAAATTAGATATATATTTGGGATGGTCAATTTATAATATTACTAGTGGTCGACCATTTGGGGGGGTGGACACTTTCATTCATAAGAGTTACTACTACTGTAGTTGATGGGATAGAGTCCTATTTCTATCAAGGTTATTTTTATTATATTTTTATTATTTCTCATGGATATCATGAGGGGTTAAATTTATAGTTCCATGTTATTTATGTATGAGGGATTTAAATTAGTGACTAATCCTATTTCATTCTTAAATTATGATGGATTTTTTTCATGTGATTTATCAATTTAAATCTTAATTTATTTTCTCTTCATGAACTTTGTGAGGTGAAGTTAGTATGATTTTATTGTTGTGTTAAATAGATTCTGTTGATCAATCCTTGATAATTTTGTGGGAAATAGAAGTTATGTTTAGGTATGGTTTTGAATTACCTACTTTATTAACTAACTTAATTACAAGAGAGTCAGAAAGGGGTGTGAGTATAATAGAGTGTGTTCAATCTAAGTGGAGGCTCACTAAGATTCCATTCGAAAAACATATAAATTATGTTTTATTGTTTTATATTCCATTAATGAATGGAGTTGGAAATAAAATATATGGTATTTATTGTCTAATTGATCAAAAACCCAAGCCACTTTTGATATTTTGTTTTATCCCTCATTATTAATTTATTATTTTTGGTTTTACCCATTCTCTATAGTATCAACCTGAACATTCACTTTATTCACACTTATTAATAAATTTAGGTGGCTTGAATAATTTTAATTCTAATCTGATTCCCATAAAGGAATTAATGATTCATATTAGGTGGTTTGGAGTGGTATGTTGTTCATTGTGGCTGTGAGCTTGAGTTAAGGCTAGCTTTCCATATTATCCCTTTATTCAGTTACCTCACTACCTAATTTGTTCTCACCATTTTCATTTAATATGCCCTATTTTCATTTTTTTGTTATTATACTCCTATTTCTACCATATTAGAAAAAATTTAAGGTCGATATTAGATGAGTGGAATTCTAAGAGCATAACATGTCTGGTCTTAAAGATATTCCATAAAAATTTTAACCATTTTTGTTGTGCATATGATGTTCAGTTTTACCTTTAATGTAACATGGCACTAAATTAAGAAATAAAATATCTCCATGAGGTTTTAATGGTCTGTTGGCTATTTTAGATCATAGATTTACCCATATAAGAACCATATTTGACCTTGAATATGAGTTTTGAAATTTAATATGGAAATCCTCAGGGTACTGTAAATTTAGTAACTAATCATCTGTGTGATTGGGGAGTCCTTGGATGTGACCTAGGATCTGGGGTTCATGATTTATATTTAAGTATTAATGAAATTGAATTAAAACATTTAAATAATGAATTTCTCATGTATTCAAGTTATAAAACACTATTTAGAATGCTTTGGGGAATCCCCACTTGGATTTTTTATGACACATGATTTGGAATTACTTGGGGAAGTTGACATTGGATTCATTATGACTCATGGGTTGTAATTCCTTACTTTATCCCCCAATATTTTTATGATACCCAATTTGAAATTATTTGGGGGAATCCCTTTTGGATTTGTTATAATTCATAGTTTATAATGAGCTGGGTAAACCCCCTTGGATTTATTATGACACCTGATATGGAATCCCTTTAGGAAATCCCCATTGAATTTATTATGATACTCATTTTGTAATTCCTTGTGGAAACCCCCATGGATTTGTTATGAAACTCGTTTTGGTATATATTTGGTCATATACACTAAAATTCAGGATGAAACTTCATTTGGAACTCCATGACGAAATAATCCTTGGATTCATGATGAAACATAGTTGGTAATGCCATGGACATACTACATAGATTCCTCATGGACTATATGAGATACTATAGACAAATACATATATCATAGGCCAAAGTATGTGTGGTCAACATCAGGTTTCATCAGTGAACCCATTTTTTTTATCATTGTTTATTTATTATTATTTCCTTTATTAATATTGCACATCATCATACACTTATTGTTCAGTCATGGTATGATTTAGATACCATAGGTGGTGACCTACTATGTCATACTCACACTAAGATTGGGCTTCTGGATTATACCCAAGAAGAATTAATGGTTGTAGGCCAGGATAAGAGAAAGTGCCCTATGACTGATACTTGATTAGGAACACTAGGGTATAACATAAGAGATCAAGATCAGCTTAATACTCCAAATCAATTTTTGGATTATTTTTCCCAAGTTTTTTCCTTTTTTTATTTAGGATATTAATGAAGGTGACATACTATCGATGTATGATATATATATATATATATATAGTTCATTTTGATACATCATGGGTTTTGATTATTATCTACCAGTTGTTAGGATGTCTGTTTACTAATTATCTAATTTTTTTTTATGAATGAAATTATTTATGTAGTTTGTACACTCTAATACAATGGTATAGTATCCCCACCATACCACCATATACCCTCACCACTAGTCGGTAGCCTCTAGTTTATGGGTAGGAATGCTTGATTCCTTATGGCACTACCTTCTAGGACCTTAATATGTGGTCTCTAGTAGGGATATCTTTACAAATGTATTTTAGGAATCCATCATCTAATAGTGAAATATCATTTTTCCATTAGATATATTTTATTAGTACCTTTGTATATATTTTTAAGAATATTTTTATACCATCTCTAGGTTTTTATTATAGTAGGGAACTTCTATAACCTTTTGGAACAATACATACTATAAGGACAATACAATATTCATATTACATAAAATAATAATAATTATGTGATAAGATATTTTTAATATTCTGGTAATCAAATGTATAATGTTTTTTAGTTCTATAGAACCAACTCCAACATATACTAATACAGGATTTCATTAAAAACCCTTTCCACAAATTGGATTTTCTTAAAACGATGGATAAAATTGGTTGGTCCCTCTTGAAGTGAGAAGATTTTTGTTTTTATTCTTCATTGAATTTACTTATGATATATAGTTATGATAAAATTGATGTATGTGTTGAATTGAATGATTAATCATGGTTTTTTCCATGTTTAGGGGATTCTCTATAGGTTCTTTAAACATTAAACAATAATACATGTTTTTCATGAGAAAGTATTATGTATTAAGACATGTTTGGGGACACCTTCCATTGGCTTGGATATTTAGTATTTGTAAACATATATAAGATACATGAATACTATATTTTTTTATTTTACCTTAAATAAGGAATTTTTTTTGTTATGATACCATACATAGAAACTAAAATGTTAAATGTTTGATAAATCCTTTAAACACATATTTGATTGGATTATGATTTGAAAATTTAGTTCATAGTTTATCATGACTTAAATATTTAAAAATTCTTATGCAGATGTTTTCTTTGATGGTATTTTATATGTGTGGCCTTGATTTTTTTATCTATTGCATATGTTGGTCTTAAACGACCGTGTTACAAGTTTTGTATGGATACATGCGTATTATATGCTCATAGAGATATATGTATATATGATTTATTCCTCTCTTTGAGGATAGTTGAATCATTTTTAGATGGTTATATATATGTATATGATTACAGATATATATAAATACACACACAAACCAAACACACACACACACACATGTTCCTTCCTATGAGAATATTAATGGACTTCATAGTGAATATGATTTAAAGTAAAAATATGTAGTTTCTCAAAATGAAGGGATGAGTGGATTCCATGGGAGGATGATTATGGACATAAAAAACACACACACACACATTTATATATATATATATATATATGTGACTGTGTGTGTGTGTGTGCACATCCTTCTATAGAAGACAGGGTTAGACATACATTCTTGATGAACAAGTTCTATATTGTGAGCAGATACTGAAACTTGGATTCAGAGCATGGTTAAAAGAATGTTTGGTTGATTCATTCTAGTATTTTCATAGTATCTCATAAAATTATGTTTAAAAAATGTTATATATACTTTATTTGTTAAGAAATTTGATATTTGTTTTCTATTTTCAACCCTTTTATTACAGAATTATACACTGCGTTTTATAATAGATTCATTGAGGTCAAATTGTGACTTCAATTGGTTACAACATACACACACCCAACACATGTTCCTTTAAAATTCAAATAAAACTTGTTTTATATGACCTAGGTAAAGGAAAAACACCTTTACATAATAACCAAGGGAACCCAAGCAATGACTATTTTCATTTCTGGTGTATGGAGTCTGTTTGGAAACTTTTGGAGTTTTTGATGGATGATCATGGTGAGGGTGTAAGATATGTTCATATCTGTTAAAATGGGTGGGGGGGGGGCTCTTATATGTGGGGATTACTATCTTGGATATTATGGAAAGCTTTTAATCCCTAATATATATATTTATAAATTATTTTGTGTGGTTTTCCTCTTTTTACACATGATTGATAATTTTTATGGAAACTTTTTAGCTACTTATTTATGGTGTTTCATTTTATATAGATCAATTAATGTTGAGATACCTAGGTACCCCTAGTAGATAACTACCCATGGTGGGAAGGTATTGGCATTCCATTAGAAAATTTTCCAAAAAGGAAATAAAAAAATTTAGTGTTATCCTTTGGGGTTCCTATCAATTTTTATTGGGGTTAATCAGCTCCCACATTTTTATAATTTATTCCTCACTATTTATATCAACCTTTATAAAATAAGAGGTGTTATTTAGATTTTTTTTATAGACTAGCTCAATAGCCTTCTATTATTCTTGTTTTTCTACTACATCATGTGCATGAACCACTACCCATGTGGTTTAATGTGATTCTCCATGATCAATTATTGAAATTATTCTCCATGTATAAATAGATGACAATATTTCAAATAATATAGAAATAATTCAAATGGATTTTCCAATTTGAAAATAATTTTCTAGTGTAGTTTTTATTTCTATTTATGAGTGTTTAAAAAGGATAAATCTAACTCTCCTTTAAACCTATAATTTTTTTCCTATTAAATATAATCAAATCCCTATAAAAAATATGAACTCCCCACTTGAAGTAGATGGTGAATCCCCTACCAAGAAAATTCTTGTAATTATTCATGTAGCGGCCTCTTCATCATGTAGCTATGACCACCCCATGACATTTTCTTATAAAAACACTAGTTTCCTATGGATTTGACTACCCATAAATTTTAATTATTCAATAAATAAAATATAGGTAATATAGGATCCCTTTAAAAAATATATTCAATAGACGACTTATGATTATTATATAGGTAATGAGGAACGATGATATGATCTTTTTTAATTTAATTTGGTGGAATCACATAAATATATATTATAATTAGAGAATGGATAGGAATGCTGTTAATATTTTTTGGATAACTTATAATATTATAGATATGTTTATTTGATGAAGATATTATCATCAATAATTTTATTAATATAAAAATATATTGATATAATGAAATAAATAATAAAAAAATTCATGTTGTGTTGTCATTGGATTATAATGATATAATAAAGAGTAAGTAAAGGGAAATATATACGAATTTTTTTTTGATTATTATGTGTAATATTTTTATTATTAAAATTAATGGATCACTAATTAGGTGGTGTGGTTTCCTTATTTTACTCATTTATATTGACATGTGATGAAATAAAGTGACTTGTGGATATTTATGGAAACCATAAACTTCAGTTATTACTCACATTCTAAATAACTAATTAGAGTTTCATTAGTTAATGATAGTTTAGTATTTACACTATAATTCATCCACAAATCTAGGTTGAGCTGGCCCAAATATACAATTATGACTTTGGAAAATGTTAGATGACATTTCCTAAAAGTGTTAGATCTCTTTATTTCTCATAGATCTAGGATTATGGTGGATGATTAGGGATTGTGTATATATTTATTTTTACCCTATATCATTTAGTTTGATTTTGATTAGATATATAACTAAAAATAAAATATTAGATTATTAAAGATTTATTTCTCAATAATCACCTGATGGTGCATTTAGAATTAATCATTGAGTTCTAAAACATATTATGGGATATGAGATGATATTAATTTCTATTATATTATTCTGTTAGAATAATGGTATCCACTAGTGGGTAGGATGAGTTCAAAAATCCATCAAGAGGGTGTAGAGTGATTCTATGGATAGATAGAGTGTTATGACTAGATCAAATTTGTGATGATGATAGTACCAATATAGATATGGGTTCCTAGTGGCTATATATTAGTAAATTATCCATGAGGGACCTTATTATTCCTCTATTAAGTTGTATATATATATAAATTTTAATAAATATGTAAACATTGCCATTTTATGACCATAAATATGGTTATTTATGGGTATCCTTATAAGGAATGATCATGGATATTATTTATACTTGGGATAATGTGTTGTGGTGTCAGTTTTACCCACATTTTTTATTGATGATCCATATAGACACACTTTGATAATTTCCTCATACCACTACTTGGGATAACCATACAGTGTAATATTGGTAACCCTTGTATGGTCTCTTGTGTATTGTATCACTACTATAAAATAGGCCTTTAACATCGCTAAAAATGGCCTTTATTATCACTAAAGAAGCACTGAATACTGAAGCAAGGTTAAAATCCAAAGTCTTTTATTAGAGCTTTCTCAAGCGCTGATAAAGGACCATTTATCAGTGCTTCTATAAGCACTGATAAAAGAATTATTTATCAGTGCTTATAAAAGAACTGATGATGGGGAATATTGAAGTGTGTTGTAATAGCACACCGCAACACCACAAAACCACAAAATAAACAAAATAAATTATGAATATAGAATTTAAATAAATAGAAAACAATTTAAACTCATTTGCTCAGTTTTGGCGATATGATGCACATTTTAAACTAAAATGATACTTATATATTAAAAAAAACACTTAGAGTCATATCGGTCATACTGTGCATCATATTTAGGTGATGATGATTCATACATGTCTCAAATGACTTGTGGATCATTTTTTAAAGTATCAAAATAATTTGAATGTGTTTGCCCAATTTTGAGTATGTCGCTTATCTTTTTTTTACTAAAATGTCATTTTAAATTGGAAACATGAACTTTGAATCATACCAATCATATCGTGTGATGGTTTTATATGATACTAATTACTAAATGTCCAAAATTAATTATGAATCATTTTCCTAAATTATAGATACAATCTAAGTGTGTTTGCTCAGTTTTCAGTGAGTGACACTTTTTGAACTAAAATGTTGATTTTAAATTGATAACGAACACATTGAGTATTATCAAACACATAATGTATCATATTGAGGTGCGTCTGATTAATACACATTAAAAATGAATTATGGATTATTTTCATAAAATATCAAAACAATATGTATGCATTTAATCAATTTTGAGTATGTCACATGTCTTTTTTACTAAAATGTCATTTTAAATTGGAAACATGCACTTTGATGCATACCGATCACATCATGTATCGGTTTGATGTGAGACTAATTCATACAAGTCAAAAATGAATTATGAATCAATGTCCTAAATTATCAAGAAAATCTAATCATGTTTTCTCAGTTTTTGGGAGTGGCATTTTTAAACTAAACTATCAATTTTAAACTCATAACGGACACATTGAGTCATACCGGGCACACCATGCATTGGATTGAGGTGAATCTGATTCCTACACATCAAAAATGACTTATAGATCATTAACATAAGGTATAAAAACAATTTGAATGTGTTTTATCAAATTTTAGTAGGTCAGTTTTCCTTTTTATTAAAATCGATATCATTTTTAAATAAAAAGATGCATTTGGAGTCATACCGGTCACACCATGTGTCAAATTGAGGTATGAATAATTAATACACATCTGAAATGACATATAGATCATTTTCCTAAAGTATCAAAATAGTAAAAATGTGTTTTCTTGGTTTTGAGTAGGTGAGTTTTCCTTTTTACTAAAATTGTTGTTAAATTTAAATAAAAAGGCGCACTTTGAGTCATATCAGTTACACCGTGCGTCGGATTGAGGTGTGACTAATTATTACACTTCCTAAATGGATTATGGATCATTTTCATAAAGTATTAAAATAATCTGAATTCTTTTACTTAGTTTTCAGTATATCACATGTGTTTTTTACTAAAATGTCATTTTAAACTGGAAACACACACTTTGACACATACCGATCATATCATGTATCAGTTTTACATGAGACCGATTCCTACACGTCAAAAATGACTTATAAATCAATTTCCAAAATTATTAATAAAATATTAGTGTGTGTGTTCAGTTTTTAGTGAGTGACATTTTTTGAACTAAACTGTCGATTTTAAAATAATAATAGACACATTGAGTCATATCAGGAACACTGTGCGTCAGATTGAGATGAAGTTGATTCCTACAAATCAAAAATGACTTATGGATCATTTAACTAAAGTATCAAAACAATATGAATGAATGTTCTCAGTTTTGAGTAGGTCAGTTGTCCTTTTTGTTAAAATCGGTGTTATTTTTAAATAAAAAGATGCACTTGGAGTCATACCGGTCACACATGCGTCAGATTGAGGTACAGACAATTCCTACTTGTATAAAATGACTTATGAATCATTTTAATAAAGTATAAAAACAATAAAATCCATTTTATTGGTTTTGATTACATCACTTATTTTTTTTTACTAAAATGTCATTTTAAACTGGAAACATGCACATTGACCTATACCGATCACATCTTGTATAAGTTTGATATGAGACCTATTCCTACACATCAGAAAGGACTTATGAATTGATATCCTAAATTATTAAGACAATATGAGCACATTTTATTTATTTTTAGTGAGTGATTTTTTTTGAACTAAACTGTCAATTTTAAACTGACATCGAACACAATTACCCAGGATAATAATTATTTATAATTAATATAATTCAAAAATTGTTATTAATAGTATTTTTTTAGTTTCATTAGAAAAAATAGTATTATATATATATATATCTAATAATATATTATATTTTTAAATAAACTTCAATATGATAAATAATATATATATATATAATTATCTTCAAATAAATTTACTAATATAACACACACACACACACACATATATAACATATATATAAAATATTTAGGTATATTCACTTTATTTATCTATGCATCAAATGAGGAGTAACATCCATCTTATAGTTTTTGATGGACGAAGGCGTGAACCCCATTTAGGTTTATTTCCTGTTGAGGTAAGTGTGAATGAATTACACGCCTCCATAGACCTCTTTTTCTAATCATATAAAACCCTATCATTTTTCTAATAAAATAAAACATATTAAAAATACAATTTTTATTGAAAAAACATTAAAAAAAATCCTCAACCAATTATTTTATAAAAGTTTTATTTGGATCCTTGTGGATAATTTTGAGGATAAAAATGAAAGTAATTCATCATTAACTCTGCCTCCCATCAAATCAAATAAATTAATTTTAGTAACATACACTCATCAACTGAAATTAAACCATCACAACCTAATACCCACAGGATTCACATCACTGTAGTTGTGTATTCTGATTTTTTGGTCTCCACCCTCTCCATTTCTTTCCCACCCTTCATTCTATCGTTTCTATGGTTGTGTAGAGATTTACTCTAGAAGGAGTTGGTGGAAATGGAGGCTTTGAGTTAATAAATAGTTTCAATGGTGTAATTATTACAAATGGGAGACATTTAACTTTTTTGAAAACACAATGAATTAAAATTTTCATCCTCATCAGCTCATCTCCCGAACAGTTATCATTGCATTTTGTTTTTTGACACACATTCTGCATCTCTTGTGGACATGCACCTAAGTTTCTTGAAATAATCTAATAAGTAGTCATCTATGGGATGAATAATGATTAGAGTAGTACAAGAAACATAAAAGATATGGGGTATGAGTCTCAAGGTAACAAAATGTAATAATAACTATTCGAGAGATGAAAATGACGAGGATGATAATTATACTTAATTGTGTTCTTTAAAAGGGGAAATGCCTCCCATTTGTGAGAATTACACCATTGGCTCTAGTTATTAACTTGACACCTCCATTTCCACAAACTCCTTCCATAAAAAATATGCACAAAACTAGAGAAGCGATAGAGTGAAGGGTGGGAAAGAAATGGAGAGGGTGGAGACTAAAGAATCAGAATACAAAACTGCAGTGCTGCGCAGCCCGGGGGGCTTGGGTTGCTATAGTGTAATTTCAACTAATGGGTGTATGTTATTGAAATTAATTTATTTTATTTGATGTGGTTGTAGAGTTAATGATGAATTAATTTAATTTTTTTCCTCAAAATTATTCACAAGGATCTGAATAAAACTTTAATAAAATAATTGGTCTTGTTTTTTTTAATTTTTTTTGATAAAACTTGTATTTTTTAATAGGATTTATTTTATTAAAAAAATGATAGGGTTTTATATGATTGGAAAAAGAGGTTTATGGAGGCATTCACTTCATTCATACTTCCTCAATAGGCAATAAACCTGAATGTGGTTCACGCCTTCCACCGTCAAAAACTATAAAATGGAGGTCACTCCTCATTTGATACACAGGTAAATAAAGTTAATCTACCTAAATATTATATATATATGTTATATATATATATATGTATTATGTTACTAACTTTATTTTAATATAATTATACATATATGTATATTATTTTTCACATTTAAATTTATTTAAATATATAATATATTATTCGAAATATATAATAATAATTTTTCTAATGAAACTAAAAAATACTATTAATAATATTTTTTAAATTATATTAATTACAAATAATTATTATTCTAGGTAATTGTGTATAAAATATAATTATTTAAATTTTAGAAAGTTTAATTATTTCAAAAAAATGTATATATAGTTACCTAATTTTATTATTTTGAAAGTAACATGAGTTTACAATATTTTTATTGTTTATTTAAATAAAAATTATATTACTATT
The DNA here is from genome assembly GCA_963277665.1 of Viscum album. NCBI lineage: Eukaryota > Viridiplantae > Streptophyta > Magnoliopsida > Santalales > Viscaceae > Viscum > Viscum album. Next base: position 1,203,221,931 of record OY728134.1, read on the forward strand.
AATTAAATGTATATATAAACCTAAAAAGTATATATTGACCTAAAATGATGAATACCTAAAAATAATTTCTAATATATAGAATTTGATAACTTCCACTCACAGAGGAGATGCACCCCACCCTAAGACTTACACTGAATAACCTTTATATTGCATGGGTTAGTAGAAATGCCCAAATGACTCTTCCCTATCATCCCTTCACCAACACCAGGTTTGAAGACCTTACTATTATCTATAGAAACTGCAACCTGCTGTTGTTCATGATTCTTGGTCCCTCTCCTACAGGAAGATATCAAATGGCCCAATTTCTTACAAGAACCGCATAAATCAACATACAATTCAAACCACACAACCTACATGCATCAAAATTATTCCCCCATTGTAATCCAAATATAATCTGTAGGCACTCTCGAGACATAAGCTTCCATGCAAATTTGAGTAGAAATAGGGTGAGAAACTGACTAGGTTCTACTATCAGAACATAAATATCTACCAACGAGATTCCCTTGCATGCGTATAATCACTAGATTTTGAAAAGGTAAAGGGAGCTTGGGGAAACTGACCCAAATCGCTACTGTTGGAATTCCACACTTCATATGGAATTCATATGACCACCTAAATAGATATAACTGGAATCTGTTGTAGCCATGGGGGGGGGCATTGGACTAAGCCCTGATTGGATCTTCTTTCGAATAAAAATGAATCATGATGTTTCTTTTGTTGACCATACCTACCATTACTCGATCTTACAATCCCCAAAACTCTAAGATTAACCTTTCAAAGGTGTGCACTGAAGGACAATGCTACCAAACAATCATAGTGAGATTAAGAAGATTTGATGTCGCGTTGTACTCTAAGGTCGAGATCAAAAGATTCGGAACACCATTAAACATAGCTAGGACCTTAGGGTGAAGCGATTGAGGGAAAGGTGGGAGAAAATCGGGTTGGAAAAAAGGGATAATGAATGAGAAGCAACCTCAAAGGGTTATTAATAGTAGGTTTAGGGGACTTTTATCAGTGATTTTAAAAAACCACTGATAAAGAGTCCTTTTATCAATGCTTATTATTTAAGCACTGATAAAATGCATATTTATCAGCACTTTTTTTGCGCTGATAATGGTCGGTCCTTATCAGTGCTAAAAAAATGCTGATAAAATCCATATTTATCAACTATAAAGTTTTATCACTAATAAATATTACTTTTATCAACATTTTTAGCGATGATAAAGCCTAATATTTATCAATGCTAAAAAAGCACTAACAAAGATTTCTTTTATCATCACTTATTACTTAAGCGCTGATAAATGATTTATAATTATAATTATAAACAAATAAAATTTGTAAATAAATATATATATATACTTAATCAATATATATATAAATATAAATATGGAAAATATATTCCTTATCTAAATATATTTATTATAATTATATAAGTGTTTTCAAAAAAAATATTTATATCATTATATATATATAATAAATACATGTAAATATAAATATAAATATAGTAAATATATTCATCATTTAAGTAAATTTATTATAAATTTAATAATTATTTAAAAATATATAATTATTTATTTATAATTATTTAAATATATATAATTATTTATTTATAATTCTATAAATACTTTTAAAAAAATATTTATTTATTTATAATTATAAATATATAATTTTATAAATATAGTATGTGCATTTTTAAATATATTTATTTATAAATATTTTTTTACAGATATTTTTTTAACATTATTAATGAATATATAATTTTAAGTGCATGCGTGTTAAAAATGAGTAAAATTGAATAAATTAAAATTAAGTACACTTTAATAATATTGAAAAAATGGATAAGTTTTGTGTGTGTACATTGTATATATAAAAATGCATTAATTATGTATATGTGAAATCAATATAACACACATTTGATCTATGTTAAACTAAAAAATAAAACGACATTCAATTACAAGTCAATTATTATATGCAAATAGTAAGTATTTTTAATTCCTATTAATTTTTAATTATAAACCATTATTCACTAAATATACCACATAAATATTTTTTAATAAATAATTCATATATATATACATTAATATATATCTATATATTTAATATATAGTATTTATTAACATTATCAATAATCATCTAATTAATAAAATGTTTAATATTTTTTTCTCAATTTACTTATTTTTAATTTTTTTAATTCCCATTTTTCAGATATATATATTTAATACATACTATTTATTAGTATTTATAATTTAATATAGTATAATCAATTTATTCATTTTTATCAAAAACTATTTAATTAATAAAATTGTAACATTTTTTTAATAAACAAATTTTTATTTTTATTTATTCAGTCCTTTATCAGTGCTAAAAAAACACTAATAAAGGACACCTTTATGAGTGTTAAAAATATAATACTGATAAAGGGTACCGTTTATCACTGCTAAAAATAAAGCGCTGTTAAAGGGTAGCCATTATCAGTGCTAAAAATAAAGTACTGATAAATGAGACCTTTATCGGTGCTAAAAAAAGTGCTGATATAGTGTTAAATTTATCAGTGATTTCTTTAGCTCTAATAAAGATGCCACATATCAGCATTTTTTTCTAGTGCTGATAAATACCAGTGCTGCTAAATACCAGTTTTTTAGTAGTGTATTCTCTTCTTTTAATATAGATCAATGAATATTTATAGTGAATAACCTTGGTGGCTATAGATGGACATAGGATGTTGCTGTTGATGGGATGGTTTCTAATTACAAGGACCACATTTGTGCCATTTATATCCTATCTGGCATTTATTTTAGGTGTTTTACTTATTCATAGTGATTAATTTGATTATATTATGTTATACTATAAAGACACTTGTTATATATGAATGTGTTACATTGAATGGTTGATTATTAGTTAACATTTTGTGGATAATGTATAATGATATAACATGACAAGTTATATTTATAGGAAATCCCTCCCGTTATTTGAGTTGATAAAATAGAATTTTTCATTAACCCCTAACCCACCAAAGGTGGGTCCTTAATGTTCACTTACCTTTATACTAGTATATAATGGAAGGGAGTTTTGTTCAAGTAGTATACATATCCGATATAGTATAACTAAATAATTTTTTGATATAATGAGGACATAACTCTAAATGATCATTTTCTAAGAGTATTTTTATTTATATATGAAGATCAAGATGAATTCTATGTAGATCATGAAAAGATTCTAACAATTATACATTATTTAGGGTATGTCTAGGGAGAAGAGGATAATAGAGAACTATAAAAAAATACAACTATGAATTGAGAAGACAAAAAATGTTCAATTTAAAGCATAAATAAAATATTAGTGGAAACATAGTGAATAATTATTTAAAGGATTTATAATATGAATCTAATGAGAAAAATGTGGTCACAGAAAAACATTAATAAGAATATAATATTAAAAAATGAAGTGAATCAATGTATGTTGATATAACTCTTAGGGTATGAGATACTATTCCAACTAACACATCGATATAATGAAAAAATTACACCATAATGAATAAAAATGGCATGATTAAGGTCACTATATCATAGTTTTTCTAAATAAAACCATTTGGTTTTAAGGTTACTAATATATGGTTTTGTGCATGACGATAAATGTGTTATATGAAAATCATGTTGAAAATTGTTTCTCCCTATAAAATAAAATGTTAAAATAAAAATTCTAAATATTAACCAATTAATGGAATGTTAATCAGTATGTTATATAGAGTTGTAATTTTTTTTTAAAAAAATTAAGAAATGTTTTTTTTGTTATTGTCCTTATTTATGAAATGATAAGATTCCTATGATTTTACTTGGATTAATTATAATGTTTTATGACTTATCTAATGGTTATAATTTTTTTTAGATAGTTTTTGAAAAACCCCATGTGATAGTCACATTATCTCTTATCCTTTATCACCTTTATTCTTACTGGATGTAGATGAATAAAGAAATCTTCTTATGTTTTTGGTGACTGAAAATCCTAGGAGGAATGCAACATTTAATTTATTTTCACATGGTATCTCTATTAAGATCATGTTAAAAAGATTTTTTGGATCATATTTTAACATTTTAGAATGTTTATCATTTATCACAAAATTCTATTTCTTGTTTCCAAAATACATTGAATTGTGGTTGAGCAGGAACTGATGCACAACACCTAATGAATCATATTAGAGAAACAAATATCCAAAAGAATATAAACCACATGGGTAGCCCAGATTCTAGGTATCCCCCCCTTGATTCACCCCAATAACCTCACACAAAAATCAATATTTCTTACTGGTGAGTGATGCAGGGATGGAAGCATTGTTAAATTAATTAGGGAGACCAAGGATCCAACATAAGCTTAAAACCACATGTTTTGACTGAGTATTCCATATAAAATCATGTTTAGTCACTATAACCCACCACATCGATGATGAATTCTCATCGTTGGAAACACTATAAATATAAATCTTTGTTATTATCAACAAATACCGATCACTAATCATAGTTAACAAAAAAACATGAACCCCATCCAAATAGAAACCAAAATTGTTGAACAAGTGTAGATAACCCAATAGGACTTCATGTCAAACACACCAACTAGCTATCACTGAAACACCAATATATCCATAGAATATAAAATTATTTCCACCAATATACTATAATTATTAAAAGGAAACCCATTATAGCCTCATTATATTTCCACCACCTCCCAATTGAAGAATGAGGCCTCCAGATTCATGGCTGAATCCAACAACCCAAAATATTATGTCCACCACATTATGCATACCCAAAAAATAGTTTCCACCATTTAAATTGATATTTCCAATGAATTAAACCCTTGAATTGACCTTACTTGAAGTATATCTAAGAGTATATTAGAGAGGCATGATTGAAGAAAAACAAAAGGGAAGTATTAATATTGGGGAAGGGTAGATAAAATGATATATCTAGAAGACTAGGGAAGACAAAATGGAGGGAAAACCAAAAAAGAATAACCCAAACAAAGAGAATTGGTCTAAAAGAAGCAAGGGACACCGAAAATGAGAATGGGGAGAAATTAAAATAGGGTAATTTCCACTAAATAACCATCATATCCATCCCATTACCCAATACCATTATTGTGATTGACAAATGTGGGGTTTTTTATGGATGTTTAGGAAATATAGGCCAGAGGAGGAGCATCTATAGATTGTGCTATGCAATAAGAAGGGAAGGCTAACATTTTACTTTTACATTATATACCTCTACTACCACTATCCAAAAATCCAAAATAAACACCATTATACTAGACCAAGGTTATGGTCAAGCATGATGGTTTATACCAACATGGATGAATGAAATTTTGATGAATCCCTTAACATTTAAAACAACATGAAAACTAAAAATAATCTAAAGGAGTGAATATAAACCTAAAATCATAGACTCCATGAATTAGTGACAAACCCAAAACCACAATTATGTCTTAAATAATGGATAACTAAAAACTGAAGAGGGGTGTGAATTGAGTTCATGAAATTTTGTTTACTTTAAAATCACCATCTTATAGGTATACAAGCTTTAATATTTTCCTTAACAAAAGTAAGTAGTAGGAAAATAAATTATCAGAGGAAAGATATCAATGATTTAAAATTTATAGTGGTTCAGGGAACATAAATCCTCTAGTCTACTCCACCAAAACTCTACTCCATGAGTTTAGTGATTTTTACTATGAAATATCTCATTCAAGGGTCTTATAGCTGAGTGAATGTAACATCCCAGATCTGGGTGCCACCCAAAAGTGCCCCGAACCTGGTTGGTCACATAACCTCAAGCGTATTTCCCCAAAATGCAAGAGGATTCCAACTAGAAGTGAGGGAGAAAGTAATACATTTGGGAAACTATACCCTCATTGGAAGAGTATAAACAACAGAATCTAAATATTTAAACAATAACCGAAGTAGTAATACCATACAACAGAAGTAAACAATGGAAGACTGATAGTAATAAAACAATTAGAGCATATATAAAAATGATGAATTCCACATGTGTCTAGGAGATAATACAAACAAGTCACAATGCTGGAAAACAATAAAAGAACCAAAGTACAAAAGAAACAAGTAAACTCTAGCATCATCGCAAGCCTCATCTTGGTCCCATGCTCTCCAGCTCCAACAATAATCAAGTAATTGATGAGGAAGGGTGCTTTCCCTTATCTATACCTGAAACCATATAATCTGTTTGGGTCTAAAGCATGACCCAAATAGGGTGTGAGATGAATCCCAGTAGGAAACGACCAAAATATATGTGCCTAAATCTCAGTGAATATATATTATAGGTAATATGAAGAAATGAAGCAATAAACTAGAAAGTAATAAAAAGTAAAAAATACTATAATTTTAAATTACATTCATTTACATTTATTATTCATCCTTTGAATCATGTAATCTTTGGATCTAGCCTAAGCTCTATACCCCCTGTGTAATAGTAACAAAACATATGTCTCAGAAGACAACCTAAGAAATCAAGTAAGACCGAGTCCAAGCTTGTGCTTTGGCTTGGAATACTCATCAAAATAATTCAATCATTCATAAACAACCCTATAGGAAAGATCTCATAGTCTAAACCCTTTGGTTCCACAAAGTATAGATCAATTACAAATGAACACATGGTCATCTCTCACAGTCAATATCCCTTGGTCAACATAACATCAATAAATTATAAATGACCATCTGGACTGCTCTCATGGTCAATACCCCTGGGTAAACATAACATCAATAAATTGTAAATGACCACCTAGAAAGATATCATGCTCAATACCCCTGGGTCAATCATCTACACCAAGGATCTCATAGTCCTATGTAAATAATCTATAAGTCCCCTCAGTCTTCCTAGTCCAAGGATCTCACGGTCTATTGGACAAAATGAGCGCATATTATATCAAAGCATCACATGTGATCTAAAACTAATACATGGATAAACCTTCACAATGAATATCACATTCATTTCATATAATCAACTACTCCATCCTAATAATACAAGGCATAAAAAAAAGGAAATATTAATAGGTATCCTAGAACAAATGGCCATAATTAATCAATCAAGGGAAACACACCCATGGGGTGTCCTATAAATAAGGTATTTAACCTTACACATAAGAAACAACCCTTTATCAATCAACAAAACCATAGGAAGTAATAAATAGGGTTAAATTCCAAATCAAGCAATACCCCAAATGTGGGAATGTGGCACTTAGCATATATAAACCAAATATGAACAAAGAAAGGCACAAAACACCTACCTCGATGTCGTATGATCGATATACTTGAATGTTGGCCCATGAATCAGCCTAGATTAATATAGATCTACAAAATTGTGAAAAACTACAAACCTTGAATAACTCACAAGAGAGGATGAATCACGAAGAAAGGCTCTAGAGGATTTGAGAACTCACCAGTGGGATTCAAACACACCCGACAATGTCTCAATCGGAGCTTAGACAGAGAATCAAGAGGTGTCCAGACTTCATTGGCCGTTATGTTACTCTCCTGTATGCACCATGGGGAGAAGAAGATGTATCCATACATAAGACAAAACCCCACTCTGATACATCAAATAAAAATAAAATTACACGACATGTTCATTAAACCTACACGCCATGTAGTAGCCTTAACGGGCCCCTAACTTAACCGATCTTCCAATTCATCACATGACCATGTACTCAGCTGTTACACAGACAATACATGGCTGTACACGACAACCGGGTACAAAACATGTATATGGAAGTACACAGCGTATACTCAGAAAAACCACTTTTCTTCATTTTTCCTAAAAAACAACCCGAAATAAATATCCATACCTAAAATGAAGATCCGGGTTCTTACAAACTTCCCCCCTTAAGGAAATTCATCCCAGAATTTCCCTTCCAAGGGTGGTGAAGAAGAATACATGAACAAATTTGGCCACTACGATCGCACATTGACCTCCCTCTCCCAAGTCTCATCCTACACTCGCCCGTGCTACCATAACACCCATACAAAGGAACATACCAGCCATAGAGAACCTTCGTGCTACAATCCAAAATCTGAATAGCGTTCTCCTTGAAGGATGCATCCACCTACAAATCAACCTCCTCAGGTTGAAAAACATGAGACAAATCTGAAAAGTAACATCGTAGCTGAGAAACATGAAAGATGTCATGCATAGCCCGATACCTATGAGGTAACTGAAACTGATAGGCAACCAAACCAACTCTCTTCAAAACCTCAAATGAACCAACGTATCTCGGTGAAAGATTCACCTGTCTCCTAATCCTCATATTCCCCAACCTTGTTGTGACATGCAGGAAAACCTGATCTCTGACCTCGAACTCTAGAGGTCATCTTTGTCAACCAACATAATATTTCTGCTGAGACTGCACAGTAGACATACTCTTATGAATAAACTCCACCTTCTCAGTGGTCTCCTAGACAAGACGAGGTCCCAACATAGCTGCCTCTCCTACCTGTAGCCAACATAGGGGTGATCAACATGGCCTACCATTCAAATACTCATAAGGTTCCATCTGAATTGTTTCCTGAAAATTATTATTGTAAGAAAACTCTATCAGGGGTATATTTCTCTCCCAATAGCCTCCAAAATCTAGGACACATGCTCGAAGAATGTCCTCCAAAAACTAAATCGTGTGCTCAGACTAGCCATCTATCTGGGGGTAGTAAGATATACTTAGAAGTATACATGTAACCAAATACCTCTGTAGTCCCTTCTATACATGAGAAGTAAACCAGGAGTCCCTGTCTAAAACTATGGAGTACGAAAACCCATGTAAACGTACAATATCTCAAATTTACAACCTCCCAAGATCGTCAAAACTGAAGTTATCCTTGATCGAAAAGAATTGTTCAACATTCATGAGCCTATTGATTATAACCCACACTGCATCATTACCCTATAACGACCTTGGTAAACCCGTCGTGAAATCCAACGCGACACCATTCCACCTCCACTCGAGAATGGGTAACTACTGTAATAGCCATGCCAGTTGCTGATGCTCTGCTTTCACCTACTGATAGGTGGAACATCTCATAACAAAAACAACTAAATCCCTTTTCATTCCTGACCACATATACTAAGGATGTAGGTCTCGATACATCTTGGTGACACCAGGATTAACTGCCCATACAAAGGCATGAAAATCTTGTGACATCTCTTCGCATATGTCTAATGACACCCATATGTTCCCATGAAAATGAAAAACCACATCCTCACCTATGGTCCACCCAGGAGTAGGGTCCTTACTTGACACACTCTCCTATAGGCCTAGGCCTTTAGAATATGATATCTACATCATTCACACTCGATCCAGTAGATTAGAGGTAACAAATATAGAGTAAAGAATCATCTTCCCCTGTTTGTAATGCACCTCCAAATGCATCTTAGAGAACAGATCCATAAGCTACCACTCACTACTGCCCTCCTGAACTGCCTGTATCTAAGGCATCCTACTCAAGGCATCAACCACTATGTTACCTTTCCCAGCCATGTAGGAATGCTCAAAGTCAAAAAACTAAAGGTACTCAACCCACCTTAATTGTCTAAAATTCAGATCACTTTGAGTAAAGATATACTTGAGGATTTTTTGGTATGAAAATGACACAAAATGCTCTCCCAAAAGATAATGTCTCCAATAATGAAAAGTATGCACAACTACATCCAATTTGAGATCATGTATCGGGTAATTCTTCTCATGTGGCCTCAACTGCTGAGACCCGTATGCAACGAATTCTTCCCCCTGTATAAGAACTACTACCATATCGATACCTGATGCATCATAGTAAATGGTGCAACTCTTTCCTAGCTCCGAAAAAATTAGGATCAGTGCTAAAGTCAACCTACCCTTTATCTCCTGAAAGACTGAATCACAAGAATCTGTCCACAATTACTTTTTACCCTTCTTAGTAAGGCCCATTAGTGGTGTTGCTAAGTGTAAATAGTCCTATATAAAGTGTATGTAGTAATAGGACACCCCTAGAAAACTTCGTACCTCAAATACATTCTTCAACTTCTCCTAAGAAACTACCGATCTCACCTTCTATGGGTCTACTGATACTCTTGTATCTGAGATGATATGACCCAAGAAATGAATCTAGTCCATCCAAAAGTGGCACTTATGAGAGCTTAAAATATAACTCATGCTATCTTAGTGTACTCAATACAATCTCAATATGAATGGAATGGTCATTTTGAGTGTGAGAGTACACAAAGATATCATCCATGAATACTAACACAAAATAATCCAAGGATGGAACACCTGGTTCATCAGTGCCATGAAAACTGCTGGTGCATTTGTGAGACCAAACAACATAACCAAATACTCATATAGAGCATACCCACTCCAAAGGGATGTAAAAGGTATATCTGATGGTATAACACACAACTGATGATAACCAGATCTCAAGTAAATCTTTGAGAACACCTTGGCTCCTCAAAGTTGATCAAAGAGATTATCAATTATCTAAAAGGGATATCAGTTCTTGACCATCAACTAGTTCAGATTCCAGTAATCCACACAATGTTTGAGGGTACCGTCTGCCTTATTTGCAAAAATAACAAGCGAACCCCAAGGAGAAGTACTAGGTTGGATGAAACCATTTGGTTACAACTCCTCTAACTACTTATTGAGCTCCTATAACTTTGGTGTAGCCATCCTATATGGAGGAATGGACACCGATGCCGATCTTAGCACAAGCTCAATAGAGAAATCTACCTCTCGATCCAGAGGTAAACCTGAAAAGTAATTTCGAAAGACATCTCTAAAATGATCCACCACTGAAGTAAAGTCTATCTGTGAAGTCCCCTCATCATCCAGATATAAACTAGCAATCTAGGCTATAATTTCTCCCAACCCATGATTCTCGGGTCCAACTCTGCTCGCCTAGATATCCCATTCCCCCTTATATAGAAAATATCCACCCTATGGTGATGTGAAACTCACCCTACGTTGATGGAAGTCAACAAAGGCCTGAAAGGAGACCAACCAATCCATTTCAAGAATGAAATAAAAACCTATCATCTATAATACCTAGATGTCCCACAATAAGTGACACCCACCAACCTCAAGAGGGAAATCCTTTCTCTAACATACACTAGCCATCCTAATCCCCAATGAAGTGTCTAGCATCATAACATCAATGTAACAGCCCGAGATTTTATGAAAAATATTCTTTTTTATTTCACTAATGTCTTGTGTTGTACGCTACACCAAAAGGAGCTTGCACAACACGCATCCTTGACTTGCCTTGCATTACACGCAATCGCGACCTTCCTCGATAGCGTGTGTAGTATGCAATACCGAGTTTCACTAAACAACGATATGCTATTAAAATATTATTATAACTAGCCATTACGAATAGTAATAACCACATTTTAAAATTTTAGAAATTTTAGCTCTCAAAATGGACTTCATTTTTGGATTCGGAGTATCGAATTTAGCCTAAGGTGAAATTTTGGTACTTTTCGGATAACTTTCATATTCTGATGAATAGTGAAAATTACTAAATTATAATTAAAAACAACTTTTTTAATCAAAATAATTAATAGTGATAAATTATTAATTTGAGTTGTTTTAAAGTATATTTAGAATATATTTTTACAATTTAATACAATGTTGTTCATTGGATGTAATTTCACATTTAAACCAGACATAAACAAGTGTCAATCTTTTGATAGATATTGTTTCTTAAAAACACGCTATTTGTTTTAACAGCAGAATTTAATTATAAAATTAATTAATGCAACTTCTATGTTATGAATTTGGTAAAATAGACTTCATTTTTTTGAATTCGGAATATGAAATATAGCTTAGGATGAAATTTTGGTATTTTTTCTGAAAACTTTCAATTTTTGATGAATAGTGAAACCACTAAGTGGTAGGTTAAAAACTGAATTTTGCATAAAACTTAATTTTACCGCTTCTGTGAATGGAATTTCGAAAATCCTACAGACACGGTTAATATCAAGGACTAAAATGTGGTTCAATGAGATGAAAATAATTTTTGGTGAATAGTAACTTTTTACTTTTTTTACCACGATTAATAGTAAATAGGGTAACTAAGGGTAAATATGATATTACTATTACCCTAACACATGTCCTAATTCTATTGGATAAGTGTAATTCGACCAAAAACAACCTTATGAATATAATATGACCATTTAGGTCCACTTGGATTAGATTATGACATTTAATATTATTTTATTTAATGAATAGTTAAAATAGTTAAAATCAAAGTTTAATAACTAAAACATTTTTAATATGGGGTTATACATAAGATAAATTCGACTATAAATATTCATTAGAAATCTAAAAATATTTCCTACATAATGATATTTTATTTATAATTATTTATGACACAACGATGATGCAGTAATTACCCTTTTAAGGAAATATTAACATAATTGATGTTATAAATGCTCAAATGAATGTAATTTGAGACTTTTTATGAATTCCACTAATTTTATAGGTTACTATGATATATTAGTGTTGATTTAATCAACTTGGTTCGAACATATAATTCTGTTATGACTTTCACAAAAATCATATATCAAATAGTGTCAAAATTGACACAAAATAGTTTTTAAATCAAATATTATATTATTAATTGTTATTTTATTCCTAAAAATCTAAGGTTCGGCCAAATGACTTAGATAAGGATATATATATTAATAATAAACAATTTGGGGTTCGTTTGGCATGTTATAGTAAGTGTATTAACCATATAGTGAAAGAAAACAAAAAGACACAGTAAAAGTTAAATTATTTAACTTAGAGTTAAATCTAATTGATAAGGTTAAAATAATACCCTAAACTTGTCTAAATCCTATTGGTTGATATGATTTCGACCCATCCCCACTTTAGCTTCGAAATAAGACCATTTGGAACCATTATAAACAGATTTTGACATTAATATAAAATAATATTTTGAGGTATTCCTAAGGTGCCCCTCTCCTCCCTTATAAAAGGACACCTCATCCCCCTCCTCCTCACACCAATTTGAGCACTCAAGCTCGGAAAACCCCTGCAAAAATCTCTTATCCACTTCCCTAGCAACATCCTAGAGGTTCTGGTCTTCCTCAAAGACCAATTTTAGTGCCCTAAGAGGAGGTCTCAAAGAGGCGCTTCAAAGAAGAGGTAATTACCGTTACCAATAATTTCATCTTTATTTCTTCTTCCACTTCTTCTTCTTAGGTTGTTTCATTATGAAGTAATAACATCAGTATCACTCATATACTGATATGTTATTATAAGTATGAAACAACCCTATTTCACCATCTATCCATCCTACGGAAAAAGAAATCACCGCGCGTGCGTACGTACGGAATACCGTCTCCACGCCGTGGTGTAATCTATTTTCCACCACCACCTTACATTGATGGGTATAGTGGTGTAAAGAATAACTATACATAGTTATTACAACGTCATATTGATTCTGATATATTGTATAATCCACTCCAATTCAATTCAATATTTATGGAAATGATATCATCGCTCGTGCGTACGTACGGACTACCGTCTCCACGACGCGATGAGATTCATTCTCCATGTTAACCATTTAAGAATGATTATAAAGTATATATAAGAAATAATAATGAAATATATGACATTATAAAGCTACTGGATTTATGTATATATATATATATATATGCATGTCATCTACTTACTTCCATTCAAGACAATAAGGAAAGGAAAACAACGTTCATGCGTACGTACGGACTACCGTCTCCATGAACGGTGTTTTTCATTTCATTTATCTATCTATTATATATATATATATATATATGATATATAAATCATATTTTATATTCTGGAAGTAAGTAAATCATGATATAAGTAATAATAATGTCAAGAACAACAAGTCAAAACACCTACGATAAATGAAACGATTTTACCCAAAACGCTTCTTTAACATGGAATTTACAAAAGAACGGGTAATATAATGTCATAAGTGAACCATATATGATATAATAACAATGAATATGATTCTGTAATAAGTCAATGAAATTATTTAAATCATTATACAGGAGGTTCGGACACATACGAAGCAAATCAGACCTAAGGTAAGGGAAATATCACGATCTCATTTTTATCCGAGATTATTTATTCGTAAGTATTTACTGGGGTGTATTTTATCATCCACATTCATGTTCCCTAAATATGTAATATTTATATCCTTATAAAATAGTTTATATTCAATTTTACCCTTCGGTGAATTTTTAGTAAAGGATATGAAAGGAATCTTTTGTCATTTTTCGTACGAGGTACTATTTTGACTTTTCCGACAAAAGTATGAAGAATGTTTTTTTTAACTTATACGACATGAATGGATTTTTAAAACATTATTTCCAAGTAGCTTCCTTTACAAGTTTTCAAGTTTATTTTTAATCAACTTCTTTTAGTTTAAAGTTGTATGACATGTTAAGAAAGGAAAAATGTTTTTGAAGTAGAAAGGATATTTTCCTCAAGAATGGAGTTCAAGTATTTTATCAAAATTATTTTCCATCTAAGATAATAAAAGGGTTCTGTTTTTATCCCAATTATTACATGGATTTTATTATGTTGTGATGGAAATATTTTTATGAATTCCTTTATCTTATATGAATTGTTTTATGATGTCATGTTGTTTAAGAATCCCATTTTTATTACATGGGTTACGCTATGATGTATGGTTTATGATTATGTGGCACACATAAGAAAGGATTCATTATAAGATGGGTGGGACCTATATCTCTCTCCAATTCATTGGGTAAAGATTTTATATCTCATGAGATAGACAGGGCTGGAACGGTAGGTTATACCGGTTCAGTGAAACAGGACTGAAACGAGGGTTACTCGATTCAGAAAGGGACTTTGTCCACTAAGATAGTCTTGGCAATGAGTCTTGACTAACAAGAAATGATTCTCTATGATTATGTGTGAATGCCACAAAGTTTCATGTTTTAAGTTATGATTATTGTGATTACATTTCACTACCATGATTTACCCCATGTTATGAAATTATGATCTCTTTTGCAGGTTAAGATTTCCAAAAGTTATGTGCTTATGTATATGATGTGATTGATATTTCTTTTGTTTACCTTTACTGAGCATTTGAGCTCACCCTTTTATGTTTTCATTTCCCCAGGATATAAAGAATGGTTTTAGGTAAAAAAAAAGGAAGATCTTTATGGGAGATTTTGAAGATCTTTCACCACAATTAGAAGATTATATTCCGAGTTTCCAAAGACACTAAACTATTACGATCCTTGTGTGTGTGTTTTTTGTTATGTACTAAGTATTTCGAAAATTTAATGTAATGTCCATGTACGTTAAGCTTCGGGTCTCTACAGTTGGTATCAGAGGAAAGGTTTAGTCAACCTTTGGAAACTAGGATGCGAAAACGTTAGTGAGATCCCTAGAGATATTTCTACGGTATGTCTAGGGATGTCCCTAAGGTTAAGTATACGTATAGGTTATAGTACTAGAACTACGCTAACGATCATAGAATTAAACCTAAGATGTTAGATATTGAAGGTACTCCCCCTTTATTATGTTGTTTTCCCTAGCATGATTTTTGCCTCTCACACTATTCTTTTTGGGTTTTAGACGATGGCTGGAACCCGAAGGAACCGTGTTGATCAATGCAATGGACAATGAAATGATTGTCCTCCTGAACAAACAAATGTTATGGGAGATGGAGTGCAAAATCTTATTGCTATACTTACACAAGCTATGAATCATTCTGGACTTCCAAATGAGCAGAGAAGGGAACAATATTCTATTGAGTCCTTCATGAGGCAACGCCCACCTTCTTTCAGTGGGTCTTCTGATCCACTTGTTGCTGAACAATGGATCAGTACCACTGAAAAGATATTTTCAATTCTTCAATGTTCTGAACATGATAAAGTCATCTTAGCAGTATATCGTTTGGAAGGTGAAGCTGATCAATGGTGGAATCTTATCAAGAATACAAGGCAAAAAGATGAAATTGAGTCCATGGAATGGGACGAGTTCAAGAACTTATTTTTCAATAAGTACTTCCCTCGTATTCTTCGAACAAAGATGGAGAAGGAGTTTCTTGAACTAAAGCAAAAGGATGATGAATCTGTTGGTATATACGAAGCGAATTTTACAAGACTTGCAAGGTATGCATCTGGCATTATCATCCAACCTGAAAGTAAAGTTGATCGATTTTTCAGTGGCTTAAAACCAAGTCTTCGAAGGGCATTAGCTATAAGAGACTTCAGTAGATATGAAGAAATTGTGCGTTGTGCTATCAAGGTAGAAATGGAAGTTGGTGTTACATATCCATCTCATGGTTTTGACAAGAAACGAAAGATGGAGTTCAAGGAGAAATCTCAGAATAATGGTGAAAAGAAGATGAATGTTTCCTTATTCACAAAGTGTAGAAAGAAGCATGGTGGAGATTGTCTTAAAGGGACTAGAAAATGTTTTAAGTGTGGAAAAGAAGGTCATCGAGCAACTGAGTGTCGAAGTAATGGAAAAAGGGTTTATAATGATGCGAATAAAGCAAACACTGCAGAGAACGCACCACCAACACTTCAATGCTTCAAGTGCAAGGAAATGGGGCATTATGCTAATAAATGCCCTAATCCAAGGGTTAGTGATGATCAACATGAGCAACCACTGAAGGCAAAGGACAAAGGGAAGTCACATGCGATCACTATTGGCAATGTTGAATATGACAACGATGTGGTGGAATGATTAAGTGTTTATGTAATGGGATTCCAAAATAATGTTGTATCATTGAGTACTGCAATATTTATTGATGTGGTATTCAAAGTGATTGAGATATTTTTTGGAAATAAGATGATATGCGCATAATGAAGGGAAAACGAGAAAATGAAATGTTTAATAGTATTCATGAGCTCATGATTGATATAAGGACTAAGTGATATCATGGTTTGAGTATATAGAATTTTGAGGATTTTGGTATGTGGAAAGTGTTAACTTTAAACTACATTCATGTTTTCACTAAGGTATTCAAGAGAATACATGATTAAGGACTTTGAATGTTTGGAATGTGACCAACAAAACGTATCTTATGATATATGGGGATCAACGATGGTATTAAATCTCTGGTAATCGTTTTCACTATGTTATGAGAGTGGACTACATTATTATGGATAAGCCTAAAGATTGAAATGGATTATGTTGGACATAAGTGAGTATTGTTTAAGGATAGAAGTTTTTTTTCGATATTATTGATGGGATGTTATAGTAATGTAGTTTTAGAAAAAGGACAACTTGCAGGACGAGCGACAACCCATCGCTTCGGACAAGGCTGTGGGAATCGAACCCACAACCGAAGTGCGACTGGCCTTTATCGCCTACCACTGGCCTACAGGAAGTCCCTGTTTAGTAGAAACTAGTTTTATTATATTAAGCAGTATGATATATGAAGTATAAGTCCATTTTAGGAACCATATGTGATTAATCTCACTATAGATCGACTTATGTATATAATTTTTGCTAACCTTTTGTTTGAGACAGATGGAATGACCCGTCATTCTATCACATGATCTGCTAACACTTCACGAATAACAAATTCAACTTCATTTATTTAAGAGATGAAGTGGAAATTGTTCAAGGCATGAACAACAGTGAGATTGTACCAAAATAAAGAAAGTATTTATTATAATTCAAATTTTCAACTTTAGGGAAATGATCTTGAAAACCAAAAATGTTGTCCTAGCGATCTTATACCTAATGAATCAGATGGTACCTTAGATCGTCACAAATTTATGGATTTGTGATTACTGGATTTTCCATAGCCATGTTCTCTACCACTATCCATCAGAACATGATGGTTAGATTTCTCTTCCATATCCATATTTTCACCTATGTGGAAACCCAGTGATTAGTTTATTTGGGTAATCGTTACATTTCATAATTTAGTTTTTAAAGCCAAGTTTTGGTATTCCTTTTTACGATGTGGGTTTCTATTAAAGAAACTTTCGAATAGTAAACCATTTATAACCCCGACGAATTTCGAGGGCGAAATTCATTTTAAGGGGGGTAGAATGTAACAGCCCGAGATTTTATGAAAAATATTCTTTTTTTATTTCACTAATGTCTTGTGTTGTACGCTACACCAAAAGGAGCTTTCACAACACACATCCTTGACTTGCCTTTCATTACACGCAATCACGACCTTCCTCGATAGCGTGTGTAGTACGCAATACCGAGTTTCACTAAACAATGATATGCTATTAAAATATTATTATAACTAGCCGTTATGAATAGTAATAACCACCTTTTAAAATTTTAGAAATTTTAGCTCTCAAAATGGACTTCATTTTTGGATTCGGAGTATCGAATTTAGCCTAAGGTGAAATTTTGGTACTTTTCGGATAACTTTCATATTCTGATGAATAGTGAAAATTACTAAATTATAATTAAAAACAACTTTTTTAATCAAAATAATTAATAGTGATAAATTATTAATTTGAGTGGTTTTAAAGTATATTTAGAATATATTTTTACAATTTAATACAATGTTGGTCATTGGATGTAATTTCACATTTAAACCAGACATAAACAAGTGTCAATCTTTTGATAGATATTGTTTCTTAAAAACACGCTATTTGTTTTAACAGCAGGATTTAATTATAAAATTAATTAATGCAACTTCTATGTTATGAATTTGGTAAAATAGACTTCATTTTTTTGAATTCGGAATATGAAATATATCTTAGGATGAAATTTTGGTATTTTTTCTGAAAACTTTCAATTTTTGATGAATAGTGAAACCACTAAGTGGTAGGTTAAAAACTGAATTTTTCATAAAACTTAATTTTACCGCTTCTGTGAATGGAATTTCAAAAATCCGACAGACACGGTTAATATCAAGGACTAAAATGTGGTTCAATGAGATGAAAATAATTTTTGGTGAATAGTAACTTTTTACTTTTTTTACCACGGTTAATAGTAAATAGGGTAACTAAGGGTAAATATGATATTACTATTACCCTAACACATGTCCTAATTCTATTGGATAAGTGTAATTCGACCAAAAACAACCTTATGAATATAATATGACCATTTAGGTCCACTTGGATTAGATTATGACATTTAATATTATTTTATTTAATGAATAGTTAAAATAGTTAAAATCAAAGTTTAATAACTAAAACATTTTTAATATGGGGTTATACATAAGATAAATTCGACTATAAATATTCATTAGAAATCTAAAAATATTTCCTACATAATGATATTTTATTTATAATTTTTAGACTTTAAATAAATTAATTTATTTATGACACAACGATGATGCAGTAATTACCCTTTTAAGGAAATATTAACATAATTGATGTTATAAATGCTCAAATGAATGTAATTTGAGACTTTTTATGAATTCCAATAATTTTCTAGGTTACTATGATATATTAGTGTTGATTTAATCAACTTGGTTTGAACATATAATTCTGTTATGACTTTCACAAAAATCATATATCAAATAGTGTCAAAATTGACACAAAATAGTTTTTAAATCAAATATTATATTATTAATTGTTATTTTATTCCTAAAAATCTAAGGTTCGGCCAAATGACTTATATAAGGATATATATATTAATAATAAACAATTTGGGGTTCGTTTGGCATGTTATAGTAAGTGTATTAACCATATAGTGAAAGAAAACAAAAAGACACGGTAAAAGTTAAATTATTTAACTTAGAGTTAAATCTAATTGATAAGGTTAAAATAATACCCTAAACTTGTCTAAATCCTATTGGTTGATAGGATTTCGACCCATCCCCACTTTAGCTTCGAAATAAGACCCTTTGGAACCATTATAAACCGATTTTGACATTAATATAAAATAATATTTTGAGGTATTCCTAAGGTGCCCCTCTCCTCCCTTATAAAAGGACACCTCCTCCCCCTCCTCCTCACACCAATTTGAGCACTCAAGCTCGGCCAACCCCTACCAAAATCTCTTCTCCACTTCCCTAGAAACATCCTAGAGGTTCTGGTCTTCCTCAAAGACCAATTTTAGTGCCCTAAGATGAGGTATCAAAGAGGCGCTTCAAAGAAGAGGTAATTACCGTTACCAATAATTTCATCTTTATTTCTTCTTCCACTTCTTCTTCTTAGGTTGTTTCATTATGAAGTAATAACATCAGTATCACTCATATACTGATATGTTATTATAAGTATGAAACAACCCTATTTCACCATCTATCCATCCTACGAAAAAAGAAATCACCGCGCGTGCGTACGTACGGAATACCGTCTCCACGCCGTGGTGTAATCTATTTTCCACCACCACCTTACATGGATGGGTATAGTGGTGTAAAGAATAACTATACATAGTTATTACAACATCATATTGATTCTGATATATTGTATAATCCACTCCAATTCAATTCAATATTTATGTAAATGATATCATCGCTCGTGCGTACGTACGGACTACCGTCTCCACGACGCGATGAGATTCATTCTCCATGTTAACCATTTAAGAATGATTATAAAGTATATATAAGAAATAATAATGAAATATATGACATTATAAAGCTACTGTATTTATGTATATATATATATATGCATGTCATCTACTTACTTCCATTCAAGACAATAAGGAAAGGAAAACAGCGTTCATGCGTACGTACGGACTACCGTCTCCATGAACGGTGTTTTTCATTTCATTTATCTATCTATTATATATATATATATATGATATATAAATCATATTTTATATTCTGGAAGTAAGTAAATCATGATATAAGTAATAATAATGTCAAGAACAACAAGTCAAAACACCTACGATAAATGAAACGATTTTACCCAAAACGCTTCTTTAACATGGAATTTACAAAAGAACGGGTAATATAATGTCATAAGTGAACCATATATGATATCATAACAATGAATATGATTCTGTAATAAGTAAATGAAATTATTTAAATCATTATACAGGAGGTTCGGACACATACGAAGCAAATCGGACCTAAGGTAAGGGAAATATCACGATCTCATTTTTATCCGAGATTGTTTATTCGTAAGTATTTACTGGGGTGTATTTTATCATCCACATTCATGTTCCCTCAATATGTAATATTTATATCCTTATAAAATAGTTTATATTCAATTTTACCCTTCGGTGAATTTTTAGTAAAGGATATGAAAGGAATCTTTTGTCGTTTTTCGTACGAGGTACTATTTTGACTTTTCCGACAAAAGTACGAAGAATGTTTTTTTTAACTTATACGACATGAATGGATTTTTAAAACATTATTTCCAAGTAGATTCCTTTACAAGTTTTCAAGTTTATTTTTAATCAACTTCTTTTAGTTTAAAGTTGTATGACATGTTAAGAAAGGAAAAATGTTTTTGAAGTAGAAAGGATATTTTCCTCAAGAATGGAGTTCAAGTATTTTATCAAAATTATTTTCCATATAAGATAATAAAAGGGTTCTGTTTTTATCTCTATTATTACATGGATTTTATTATGTTGTGATGGAAATATTTTTATGAATTCCTTTATCTTATATGAATTGTTTTATGATGCCATGTTGTTTAAGAATCCCATTTTTATTACATGGGTTATGCTATGATGTATGGTTTATGATTATGTGGCACACATAAGAAAGGATTCATTATAAGATGCGTGGGACCTATATCTCCCTCCAATGCATTGGGTAAAGATTTTATATCTCATGAGATAGACAGGTCTGGAATGGTAGGTTATACCGGTTCAGTGAAACAGGACTGAAACGAGGGTTACTCGATTCAGAAAGGGACTTTGTCCACTAAGATAGTCTTGGCAATGAGTCTTGACTAACAAGAAATGATTCTCTATGATTATGTGTGAATGCCACAAAGTTTCATGTTTTAAGTTATGATTATTGTGATTACATTTCACTACCATGATTTACCCCATGTTATGAAATTATGATCTCTTTTGCAGGTTAAGATTTCCAAAAGTTATGTGCTTATGTATATGATGTGATTGATATTTCTTTTGTTTACCTTTACTGAGCATTTGAGCTCACCCTTTTATGTTTTCTTTTCCCCAGGATATAAAGAAAGGTTTTAGGTAAAAAAAAGGAAGATCTTTATGGGAGATTTTGAAGATCTTTCACCATGATTAGAAGATTATATTCCGAGTTTCCAAAGACACTAAACTATTACGATCCTTGTGTGTGTGTTTTTTGTTATGTACTAAGTATTCCGCAAATGTAATGTAATGTCCATGTACGTTAAGCTTCGGGTCTCTACAGTTGGTATCAGAGGAAAGGTTTAGTCAAACTTTGGAAACTAGGATGCGAAAACGTTAGTGAGATCCCTAGAGATATTTCTACGGTATGTCTAGGGATGTCCCTAAGGTTAAGTATACGTATAGGTTATAGTACTAGAACTACGCTAACGATCATAGAATTAAACCTAAGATGTTAGATATTGAAGGTACTCCCCCTTTATTATGTTGTTTTCCCTATCATGATTTTTGCCTCTCACACTATTCTTTTTGGGTTTTAGATGATGGATGGAACCCGAAGGAACCGTGTTGATCAATGCAATGGACAATGCAATGATTGTCCTTCTGAACAAACAAATGTTATGGGAGATGGAGTGCAAAATCTTATTGCTATACTTACACAAGCTATGAATCATTCTGGACTTCCAAATGAGCAGAGAAGGGAACAATATTCTATTGAGTCCTTCATGAGGCAACGTCCACCTTATTTCAGTGGGTCTTCTGATCCACTTGTTGCTGAACAATGGATCAGTACCACTGAAAAGATATTTTCAGTTCTTCAATGTTCTGAACATGATAAATTCATCTTAGCAGTATATCGTTTGGAATGTGAAGCTGATCAATGGTGGAATCTTATCAAGAATACAAGGCAAAAAGATGAAATTGAGTCCATGAAATGGGACGAGTTCAAGAACTTATTTTTCAATAAGTACTTCCCTCGTATTCTTCGAACAAAGATGGAGAAGGAGTTTCTTGAACTAAAGCAAAAGGATGATGAATCTGTTGGTATATACGAAGCGAATTTTACAAGACTTGCAAGGTATGCATCTGGAATTATCATCCAACCTTAAAGTAAAGTTGATCGATTTTTCAGTGGCTTAAAACCAAGTCTTCGAAGGGAATTAGCTATAAGAGACTTCAGTAGCTATGAAGAAATTGTGCGTTGTGCTATCAAGGTAGAAATGGAAGTTGGTGTTACATATCCATCTCATGGTTTTGACAAGAAATGAAAGATGGAGTTCAAGGAGAAATCTCAGAATAATGGTGAAAAGAAGATGAATGTTTCCTTATGCACAAAGTGTAGAAAGAAGCATGGTGGAGATTGTCTTAAAGGGACTAGAAAATGTTTTAAGTGTGGAAAAGAAGGTCATCGAGCAGCTGAGTGTCGAAGTAATGGAAAAAGGGTTTATAATGATGCGAATAAAGCAAACACTGCAGAGAACGCACCACCAACACTTCAATGCTTCAAGTGCAAGGAAATGGGGCATTATGCTAATAAATGCCCTAATCCAAGGGTTAGTGATGATCAACATGAGCAACCACTGAAGGCAAAGGACAAAGGGAAGTCACATGCGATCACTATTGGCAATGTTGAATATGACAATGATGTGGTGGAATGATTAAGTGTTTATGTAATGGGATTCCAAAATAATGTTGTATCATTGAGTATTGCAATATTTATTGATGTGGTATTCAAAGTGATTGAGATATTTTTTGGAAATAAGATGATATGCGCATAATGAAGGGAAAACGAGAAAATGAAATGTTTAATAGTATTCATGAGCTCATGATTGATATAAGGACTAAGTGATATCATGGTTTGAGTATATAGAATTTTGAGGATTTTGGTATGTGGAAAGTGTTAACTTTAAACTGCATTCATGTTTTCACTAAGGTATTCAAGAGAATACATGATTAAGGACTTTGAATGTTTGGAATGTGACCAACAAAACATATCTTATGATATATGGGGATCAACGATGGTATTAAATCTCTGGTAATCGTTTTCACTATGTTATGAGAGTGGACTGCAGTATTATGGATAAGCCTAAAGATTGAAATGGATTATGTTGGACATAAGTGAGTATTGTTTAAGGATAGAAGTTTTTTTTTCGATATTATTGATGGGATGTTATAGTAATGTAGTTTTAGAAAAAGGACAACCTGCAGGACGGGCGACAACCCATCGCTTCGGACAAGGCTGTGGGAATCGAACCCACAACCGAAGTGCGACTGGCCTTTATCGCCTACCACTGGCCTACAGGAAGTCCCTGTTTAGTAGAAACTAGTTTTATTATATTAAGCAGTATGATATATGAAGTATAAGTCCATTTTAGGAACCATATGTGATTAATCTCACTATAGATCGACTTATGTATATAATTTTTGCTAACCTTTTGTTTGAGACAGATGGAATGACCCGTCATTCTATCACATGATCTGCTAACACTTCACGAATAACAAATTCAACTTCATTTATTTAATAGATGAAGTGGAAATTGTTCAAGGCATGAACAACAGTGAGATTGTACCAAAATAAAGAAAGTATTTATTCTAATTCAAATTTTCAACTTTAGGGAAATGATCTTGAAAACCAAAAATGTTGTCCTAGTGATCTTATACCTGATGAATCAGATGGTACCTTAGATCGTCACAAATTTATGGATTTGTGATTACTGGATTTTCCATAGCCATGTTCTCTACCACTCTCCATCAGAACATGATGGTTAGATTTCTCTTCAATATCCATATTTTCACCTATGTGGAAACCCAGTGATTAGTTTATTTGGGTAATCGTTACATTTCATAATTTAGTTTTTAAAGCCAAGTTTTGGTATTCCTTTTTACGATGTGGGTTTCTATTAAAGAAACTTTCGAATAGTAATCCATTTATAACCCCGACGAATTTCGAGGGCGAAATTCATTTTAAGGGGGGTAGAATGTAACAGCCCGAGATTTTATGAAAAATATTCTTTTTTTATTTCACTAATGTCTTGTGTTGTACGCTACACCAAAAGGAGCTTGCACAACACGCATCCTTGACTTGCCTTTCATTACACGCAATCACGACCTTCCTCGATAGCGTTTGTAGTACACAATACCGAGTTTCACTAAACAATGATATGCTATTAAAATATTATTATAACTAGCCGTTATGAATAGTAATAACCACCTTTTAAAATTTTAGAAATTTTAGTTCTCAAAATGGACTTCATTTTTGGATTCGGAGTATCGAATTTAGCCTAAGGTAAAATTTTGGTACTTTTCGGATAACTTTAATATTCTGATGAATAGTGAAAATTACTAAATTATAATTAAAAACAACTTTTTTAATCAAAATAATTAATAGTGATAAATTATTAATTTGAATTGTTTTAAAGTATATTTAGAATATATTTTTACAATTTAATACAATGTTGGTCATTGGATGTAATTTCACATTTAAACCAGACATAAACAAGTGTCAATCTTTTGATAGATATTGTTTCTTAAAAACACGCTATTTGTTTTAACAGCAGGATTTAATTATAAAATTAATTAATGCACCTTCTATGTTATGAATTTGGTAAAATAGACTTCATTTTTTTGAATTCGGAATATGAAATATAGCTTAGGATGAAATTTTGGTATTTTTTCTGAAAACTTTCAATTTTTGATGAATAGTGAAACCACTAAGTGGTAGGTTAAAAATTGAATTTTGCATAAAACTTAATTTTACCGCTTCTGTGAATGGAATTTCGAAAATCCGACAGACACGGTTAATATCAAGGACTAAAATGTGGTTCAATGAGATGAAAATAATTTTTGGTGAATAGTAACTTTTTACTTTTTTTTACCACGGTTAATAGTAAATAGGGTAACTAAGGGTAAATATGATATTACTATTACCCTAACACATGTCCTAATTCTATTGGATAAGTGTAATTCGACCAAAAACAACCTTATGAATATAATATGACCATTTAGGTCCACTTGGATTAGATTATGACATTTAATATTATTTTATTTAATGAATAGTTAAAATAGTTAAAATCAAAGTTTAATAACTAAAACATTTTTAATATGGGGTTATACATAAGATAAATTCGACTATAAATATTCATTAGAAAGATAAAAAGATTTCCTACAAAATGGTATTTTATTTATAATTTTTAGACTTTAAATAAATTAATTTATTTATGACACAACGATGATGCAATAATTACCCTTTTAAGGAAATATTAACATAATTGATGTTATAAATGCTCAAATGAATGTAATTTGAGACTTTTTATGAATTACACTAATTTTATAGGTTACTATGGTATATTAGTGTTGATTTAATAAACTTGGTTCGAACATATAATTCTGTTATGACTTTCACAAAAATCATATATCAAATAGTGTCAAAATTGACACAAAATAGTTTTTTAATCAAGTATTATATTATTAATTGTTATTTTATTCCTAAAAATCTAAGGTTCGGCCAAATGACTTAGATAAGGATATATATATTAATAATAAACAATTTGGGGTTCGTTTGGCATGTTATAGTAAGTGCATTAACCATATAGTGAAAGAAAACAAAAAGACACGGTAAAAGTTAAATTATTTAACTTAGAGTTAAATCTGATTGATAAGGTTAAAATAATACCCTAAACTTGTCTAAATCCTATTGGTTGATAGGATTTCGACCCATCCCCACTTTAGATTCGAAATAATACCCTTTGGAACCATTATAAACCGATTTTGACATTAATATAAAATAATATTTTGAGGTATTCCTAAGGTGCCCCTCTCCTCCCTTATAAAAGGACACCTCCTCCCCCTCCTCCTCACACCAATTTGAGCCCTCAAGCTCGGCCAAACCCTGACAAAATCTCTTCTCCACTTCCCTAGCAACATCCTAGAGGTTATGGTCTTCCTCAAAGACCAATTTTAGTGCCCTAAGAGGAGGTCTCAAAGAGGCGCTTCAAAGAAGAGGTAATTACCGTTACCAATTCTTTCATCTTTATTTCTTCTTCCACTTCTTCTTCTTAGGTTGTTTCATTATGAAGTAATAACATCAGTATCACTCATATACTGATATGTTATTATAAGTATGAAACAACCCTATTTCACCATCTATCCATCCTACGGAAAAAGAAATCACCGCGCGTGCGTACGTACGGAATACCGTCTCCACGCCGTGGTGTAATCTATTTTCCACCACCACCTTACATGGATGGGTATAGTGGTGTAAAGAATAACTATACATAGTTATTACAACATCATATTGATTCTTATATATTTTATAATCCACTCCAATTCAATTCAATATTTATGGAAATGATATCATCGCTCGTGCGTACGTACGGACTACCGTCTCCACGACGCGATGAGATTCATTCTACATGTTAACCATTTAAGAATGATTATAAAGTATATATAAGAAATAATAATGAAATATATGAAATTATAAAGCTACTTGATTTATGTATATATATATATATATGTATGTCATCTACTTACTTCCATTCAAGACAATAAGGAAAGGAAAACAGCGTTCATGCGTACGTACGGACTACCGTCTCCATGAACGGTGTTTTTCATTTCATTTATCTATCTATTATATATATATATATGATATATAAATCATATTTTATATTATGGAAGTAAGTAAATCATGATATAAGTAATAATAATGTCAAGAACAACAAGTCAAAACACCTACGATAAATGAAACGATTTTACCCAAAACGCTTCTTTAACATGGAATTTACAAAAGAACGGGTAATATAATGTCATAAGTGAACCATATATGATATCATAAAAATGAATATGATTCTGTAATTAGTCAATGACATTATTTAAATCATTAAACAGGAGGTTCGGACACATACGAAGCAAATCGGACCTAAGGTAAGGGAAATATCACAATCTCATTTTTATCCGAGATTGTTTATTCGTAAGTATTTACTGGGGTGTATTTTATCATCCACATTCATGTTCCCTAAATATGTAATATTTATATCCTTATAAAATAGTTTATATTCAATTTTACCCTTCTGTGAATTTTTAGTAAAGGATATGAAAGGAATCTTTTGTCGTTTTTCGTACGAGGTACTTTTTTGACTTTTCCGACAAACGTACGAAGAATGTTTTTTTTAACTTATACGGCATGAATGGATTTTTAAAACATTATTTCCAAGTAGCTTCCTTTACAAGTTTTCAAGTTTATTTTTAATCAAATCCTTTTAGTTTAAAGTTGTATGACATGTTAAGAAAGGAAAAATGTTTTTGATGTAGAAAGGATATTTTCCTCAAGAATGGAGTTCAAGTATTTTATCAAAATTATTTTCCATCTAAGATAAGAAAAGGGTTCTGTTTTTATCCCTATTATTACATGGATTTGATTATGTTGTGATGGAAATATTTTTATGAATTCCTTTATCTTATATGAATTGTTTTATGTTGTCATGTTGTTTAAGAATCCCATTTTTATTACATGGGTTACGCTATGATGTATGGTTTATGATTATGTGGCACACATAAGAAAGGATTCATTATAAGATGGGTGGGACCTATATCTCCCTCCAATGCATTGGGTAAAGATTTTATATCTCATGAGATAGACAGGGCTGGAACGGTAGGTTATACCGATTCAGTGAAACAGGACTGAAACGAGGGTTACTCGATTCAGAAAGGGACTTTGTCCACTAAGATAGTCTTGGCAATGAGTCTTGACTAACAAGAAATGATTCTCTATGATTATGTGTGAATGCCACAAAGTTTCATGTTCTAAGTTATGATTATTGTGATTACATTTCACTGCCATGATTTACCCCATGTTATGAAATTATGATCTCTTTTGCAGGTTAAGATTTCCAAAAGTTATGTGCTTATGTATATGATGTGATTGATATTTCTTTTGTTTACCCTTACTGAGCATTTGAGCTCACCGTTTTATGTTTTCTTTTCCCCAGGATATAAAGAAAGGTTTTAAGTAAAAAAAGGAAGATCTTTATGGGATATTTTGAAGATCTTTCACCACGATTAGAAGATTATATTCCGAGTTTCCAAAGACACTAAACTATTATGATCCTTGTGTGTGTGTTTTTTGTTATGTACTAAGTATTCTGCAAATGTAATGTAATGTCCATGTACGTTAAGCTTCGGGTCTCTACAATCAACATAAGTAAAGATAAATATCCCAAGGCTCTCTACAATAGCAACAAATATAAAACTGTTGGAATACCCTATATCAAAAAGAGTAGAAGCTAAAACTGAGGTAACTAGAATCGTACCTATAACAATAGAGGGTTTGAGATCCTTCTCCTACTGGGTCTTCTCCATTATAAATGCCTTACCTTTACCGCGACCCTACAACCCTACCTAGCTACCCTGAGATGATCTATCCTGTTGTCACTGAAAACCTGTCATCTGGATTCCATGGCCACGACCACCTCCTCGACTTGAACAGCCTGACAAACTCCATTTTCCTAACTGATGAGAAAATGGTGGTCCTACTCCTAAACATGGAGTCAAAACAGATCCCCTCTTACTAGTTGCTGGTGAGAACATCTAGAAAAAACACTGAAGATAACCCATATTGTCGCATGATCGACAATCAAATTGGTCTCTTAGGCACTAAGGTCTCATGTGCCCACTCTTCCCACACTGATAGCACCTTACCCGGCTACTTGAAGATACATCCATGTTACTGGAATCATCACACGAAGTCTCTCTATGGTGCTTCCAGCTATCAAATGAAGGACTACCAGCCCTGGATACTGAACCTCCCTGGCTCGTAGATCCCAAATACCTCAGATTTTTCTTGGTAATCACCACTTGATTTACTATATAAGTCAATGAAGTCGTCCTAAAAACATTCACCTGTGATCAGATGTCATACCTGAGACCATCCTCAAAATTCATAGCCAATAATAACTCATCACCCCCAGAATAGGTGTGAAGCGTTGAAGCTCTGTAAAGCGAGAATAGTAATCCATCACTGAAAGAGAACCCTACTCAAAATTCATGAACTCCAAGGATTGATCATCCCTCAACATCTTGGGGTAGAAGTAATCATATAAGGTTCTATGAAACTCTTCCCAAGCCATATCCCAATGACCTCCCACCCATGAGACAATATCCCACCATCTCTTGGAGGAATCATGTAGCATGTAATTCATGAGCTTCACCCTTGTCTCAGGTGGTATCTCAAGATGCTCGAAGATAGAAATCATGGCCTCCAACCACGACTATGTAGTCTATGGTCCTCTATACCCAAAAAAAGTGGGATGATGCTGCTGCTGGAACACCCACATCAACTCTTCCATTGACGAAGTATGATGTGATGCTCCCTGATAAGTCAACATCATCCTCATAAAGCCTTCATGGAACTGTGCATCGACACCTGCGTCCATTATAATAGCTGGTGCCAAGATGAGAATGAGAGGAAGATATTCTAGTATTCCCTAATCTACCATTTCAGATGTTTGATCATCACCCTACATCTGGCATACAACCGGAGGATGTCTTGGTGGCATGACTCTGCAAGGTCAAGCACACACTTCAGTTAAATATTATCAACGACTGCAACTTAGAAGTGCTGTAATGTAACAGGAGAAGGAAAGAATTCAAGTTTTATAAAGAGGGTTACACAGAATGTAGAACCACTACACGGCGTGTTACCTTTAAGCCTTAACATGGGAGTGTACCTCTGTCAACCTGGTCGTGTAACTCCCCATACACACGGTGTGTTCCTCATGAGACACACCATGTACTTTAATATCCCATCCTACCCAGGTAATTCTACATGGATAGAACTTACACGGTTCTACTGGTGTGAAACCACATGATGTGCACACTCTAGACATGGTGTGTACCACAAATGTCCCATCCACCCATGTCGTTAGTCACACAGCCTGGTACATGGTCGACTACAACACGGTGTGTACTCCCAATACACATCGTGTTCTACCAAAAGTTTACTAACCCTATGTATCTACTCACACAGTCAGTCACACAGTCAACAAATACATGGCATGTACATACAGTACACGACATGTACTTAAGAAAAGTTATTTCTACCAGAATAGAAGAACACATGGAATGTGTTCATAACATCACATGCTGTGTTTTCTAGGTTGTCCAGAAATTAAGTCTCTGAAACTTCTCTAAAATCCACAAAACCTTAAAATTAAGTCAAGGCATTCCAAGTTCTGATCCGTGAGAGCCCATACTTCCCAGAAATCAAAGTTTGGTATCCTTATTCATATAATATTAACAGAATTCAAAACACGATCCACCAAATTCCAATCCAAGAGGGCCCATAACACCTCAGGGACTAAAGATTGGTGTCCATCTAAAGAAACTTTATATATACTAATACCCTATCAAAATAGTAGGTATTTATATCACGACATATATCACAATAACATGCATATCTAGCACAACATCTATCACAACAACATGCAATCAATAATTCACCCTAAATGGCATGACAAAAATGAATGACATGTGATCTCTAGAAAGTTTCCATATGATACATGAGATGGAATACTCTCATTTCACTGGGTTTCAAAATAAATAGAACCATAATGATATCAATCATTACATCACAAAACAAGTGAATCGCCAAACTGTGAAATCAAATCAACTATAACAATTGAAAAACCAGAAAAATTGCAATATTCTAGGTAACTTGACTTTTTCCTATACACGGGTTAGCTAATCTTGATCACATCTTATTACCAACTACCTATTCCTTCATATCCCAGTCTATTGGCTCCAAATAGTAAGGAAAAGAAGAAAATAAAATCACCTCTGATATCACTTTGTAATGTCCCAGATCCAGGTACCACCCAAAAGTGCCATGAACCTGATTGGTCACATAACCTCAAGTGCATTTCCCCAAAATCCAGAGGTTGCTGACTAGTAGTGAGGGAGAAATTAAGACATTTGGGAAACTATGCACTCATTGGAAGACTACACACAATGAAATATTAATATTTAAACAATATCAGAAGCAGTAATACCATAAAACAGAAGTAAACAGTGGAAGACTGATAATAATAAAACAACTGGAGCATATATATAAATGATGTATGCCATATGTGTCTAGGAAAGAATCCAAATAGGTCACAATACTGGAAAGTAATACAGGAACCAAAGTAAAAAACAAACAAGTAAACTCCAACAACATTGCATGCCTTAGCTTGGTCCCATGCTCTTCAGCTCCAACAAAAATCAAGTACCTGATGAGGAGGGGCGCTTTCCCTTATCTATACATGCAACCATATAATCTGTTTAGGTCCAAAACATGACCCAAATAGGGTGTGAGATGAATCCCAATAGGCAACCACCAAAATATATGTGCTTAACTATCAATGAATATATATAGCAGGTAATATGAAAAAATGAAGTAATAAACTAGGAAGTACTCAAAAGTAAACAATCCTACAGTTTTCAATCACATTCATTTACATTTATTATTCATCCTTTGAATCATGTAATCTCAGGATCTAGCCTAATCCCTATATTCCCCCATGTAATAGTAATAAAACATATGTCTCAGAAGACCATCTAAACAATCAAGTAAGACCGAGTCCAAGATTGTGCTTCGGCTTGGTAGACTTGTCACAATCATTCAATCATTCATAAACAACCCTATGGGAAAACTCTCATGGTCTAATCCATTTGTTTCCACATAGTATAGATCAATTAAAAATGACCACCTGGGCAGCTATCATGTTCAATACCCCTTGGTCAATGTAAAATCAATAAATTATAAATGACCACCTAGGCAGCTCTCACAGTCAATACCTATGGGTAAACATAGCATCAATAAATTATAAACGACCACCTGGGAAGATCTCACGGTCAATACCCTTGGGTCAATCATCTACACCAAGGCTCACATAGTCCCATGTAAATAATTTGGAAGTCCCCTAATTCTTCCTAGTCCAAGGCTCTCATGGTCCATTGGAAAACATGCGCACATATTATATCAAATTAGAACATGTAATATAAAACTACTACATGGCTAAAAATTCACAATGCATATCACATGAATTTCATATAATAAACTACTCCATACTAACAATACATTCACGAAAAACAAGGAAAGACTAATATTCATCCTAGACCAAATGTCCGTAATTAATCAATAAAGGAAAATACACCCATTGGGTGTCCCATAAATAAGGTATCTAACTTTATGTATAAGAAACAACCCTTTATCAATCAACCAAACCATAGAAAGTAATAAAAATGGTTAAATTCCAAATCAAACAATGCTCCAAATGCGGGCATGCAACACTTAGCATATATAAACCAAAGACAAACAACGAAAGGCACAAAACACCTTCGTAGATGTTGTATGATCGATATAATTGAACAATGGCCCTTGAATTGGCCTAGATCGGTGTAGATCTACAAAACAGTGAAAAAATACCAACCTTGAATAACTCAAAAGAGTGGCGGAATCAGGAATAAAGGCTCTATAGGATTTGAGAACTCACCAATGGGATTCCAATTCACCCAACACTATATCAATCAGAGCTTGGATAGAGAATCGGGCATGGTTTGAAGTTCATTGACCATTATGTCTCTCTCCTGTATGAACCATAGGGAGAAGAAGACATATATAGACATAAGATGCGACCCCTCTCCAATATATCAAATAAAAAGAAAATTACATGGTGTGTTCATTAAACCTACATTCCTTGTAGTAGCCTTAATCGGACCCCGACTTAAGCGGTCTGCCAGGTCATCACACGACCATGTACTTGACCATTACATGGCCAGTACATGGCTGTACACGACAACCAGGTATACAACGTGTACAAGGAAGTACACAACATGTACTCATAAAAACCTCCTTTCTTCCCTTTTACTCAAAACAACTGGAAATCAAGATCCATACCTAAAATAAAGATCCGAGTTCTTATAGTGAAAGTAACTACTACTTATTAAAAAGGTCCAATAGATTTTAACAAGATATCCATTCACAAGAAATATCTATAACCTTAGAAAAATAAAAAATAATGAGTATAGAAATAAATAAATACAAATATGATTTGAAAAATAATGCAGCACACTATTGCAAGAAGAAAAATATAGTAAATAAAGACATGTCTAGAGAGAATAATTTTCAAACTACATCTTTGGATATTATTCAATTACAATAGATAAACATGTAATAATAGTATGCATGCATTGGGTGGAAAATATATGTGATTTATTCTATGTACAAGGGATCATTATTTTTGGTATCAGTGTGTTTGTATGTATGTGTGTATTCCTTCTTCATATAGAAAATAAAATTCCTATTTATATATACTCTTTGACTTTGAACTTAAGAATACTTTATAATAACAACTCTAAAGTAAATATTCCATTTTAAAAGTGGATGAGACATGCTTAAAATGTCATGTACTTTTTTTTTCTAAATATTGAATAAAGTTCTAAAACAGTGATGTTAGAAATATTCTTCTTTGGATATTTCCATTCATGGAAAAATTATACTTCATCAAAATTTATCTTTCCATATTTACCCAACTACATTTATAATGATCTTTAAATCATTACTTGACATAATGATAGATTAGGATAATGTTACAAGTTTAATTATAAAAATATGTATGATAGCTTATTCTTCAAAAGGTAAACAACTGATAAAACTATCTTCATAATATTTTATATAGAGTAGCTGAATAAGAAAAAACAAATGATTTTATATTACATAAGATAATTATTCTTTATAATATAATATCTTATTGATGTAGGATAATCAACTTACATGGATTCCTTCAGTGCACATAAGATAACCCTTTTATGAATGTTATTTTTGAAAGACAACATATTTATCATAATTTTCTTTTAATAGAGATTCCTATATTATAACAAATGGAAGATATTTTTCTTTATCCATAAGATAAAATTTATAACTATATTTATCTAAGATAAAATATCTTGTTATAGACTGAAATATTAAAGCAGAGATACTGGATTCACCCCATAAGATAATTTTGTTAGGCATAAGATAATCACTCATCGCAAGATAAATAAAAAAACTAAAATCTAATAGAATAGTTGAATTTATAATAATATAGGATATATTTTAATGAAAAAAATATCTCAAACTTATAATTGGATAACATTTTAAATAATTGAGGCAAACTCATTAGAATAAAAAATAGGATTTGATGTGTAATGTCCCGGTTCTGGAAGCCACCTAGAGGATCCCCATACCCGGTTGGTCACATGGCCTCAAGCGCATTTCCCCAAATGCCAAAGGCTACCTACTAGCAGTGAGAGACTTGGGTGTGATGTGGGGAAACTATGCCCTCATTGGCAGAGTACAAAATAGAAGTAAAC
This sequence comes from Viscum album, assembly GCA_963277665.1. NCBI lineage: Eukaryota > Viridiplantae > Streptophyta > Magnoliopsida > Santalales > Viscaceae > Viscum > Viscum album. The sequence goes on from OY728134.1 coordinate 1,203,257,301, forward strand.
AAAGCATACAATAGCAGAAGCAGTAAATATCCAACAACAATAAACAAAAAAAGACTAAAACAATAAACAACTAGAGCACACATGTATATATATGAAATGATGCATGATACATATGTCTAGGAAATACGCTAAACAAGTCACAATACTGAAGACAATACTAAAACAAAGTACCAAAAGAAAAACAAATAAGCAACTCCTCAGCATCGCAAGCCTCGTCTTGGTCCCATGCTCTCATGATCCAAAGCAATCATGTACCAGAAGTCGAAGGGCACTTGACCTTGTCTATAACTGCAACAACATAGTCTGTTTGGGCCCAAAAGCATGACCCAAATAGGGTGTGGGAATAAAATACCAGTAGGCAACCACCCGAAGATCTGTGCCTAACAGTCAGTGAGTATATGGTATGTAATAGTACATTACGCAGTAAACAGTAACAGTAAACAACAAGCAATAAATAGTAAGCAGTAACAGGATGATATACAACAGTAATCAATCCACAGAACAACAAGAAGTAGAGAACCAAACAGCTAACCACAATAGTAACCCCTCTGGAATTACTCGCAGCCAACCCCTCTGGTCCTATCTAAGAAGTACCAGCAACCCTCTGGGCAGTGAACTCAGCCTAACCCCTCTAGTTTGGTCATAAGAAATTATAAGACTCTCTGGGGAAGCTCACTCAGTACATTCCCCTTATAGTCTAGGTTATTCAGGGACTCTTTGAGGAAGATCACGCGGTCTAACCCCCTTATATCCCCAAGGTCTAGAAACTCTTTGAGGAAGCTCACTTGGGAAATTCCTCCTATAGTCTCAGGTCTATCACAGACTCTCTAAATAAGCTCACTCAGTCAATTACTTCTCTAGCCTAGAAAGGTTTTAAGGAAATTTAAACAAGTAAAGACTCTCTGAGGAAGCTCACTCGGTCTACCCTCCTGTAGTCTATAATATCAAAGACTCTCTGGGAAGCTCACTTGGTCTATCCCCTGTAGTCTATAATGTCCAAGACTCTCTGAGGAAGCTCACTCAGTCTACACTTCTTTAGTATATAATATCCAAGACTCTCTGGGAAGCTCACTCGGTCTATCCCTTATAGTCTATAGCACCAGGTTCTCACTACCCCGTGCCAGTTAGTGCATAATAATTATATAAGGCCAAAGTACACCTACAGATCTACTTGGCTAACCAGTCTACAACAAAACAAGCATGTCAAGAATATCATTCCATCCTACAGTCACAAGGCATGGAAAACAGGTATAACTACCAAAGTCTAACAAGACCCAAAGGTTGTAACAAGAAAAAAGGATGGGAAAAACATCCAAGCACAACAATTATCCACAAACATGATCAAATTACCTCTACACAAGCATACAAGCATGGCAGGAAAACAACAGGGGAAAAACGGTAAACACGCAATACCCCATTCACGGGTATTGGTGGAATTTGCAAATAAAACTCAAAGAATTCTAAAGGTAAGGCACAAACCACCTACCTTGATGCTATGAGATCAATATACTTGAACCATGAGGCTTGATTCTCCTTAGAACCTCATAGATCTATGAAAACGCACAAAACGTCCAACCCACGATAACTTGAGAAAGAGAGAAAATCACGGAACGAAACTCAAGAAGATGGAAGAGCTCACCGATGCGGTTCCAACACAATCGACGACGGTCGATTCAGAAAACAGATGGAGGCTCGGGGGCTCGAAGGGTGTTCACGGCCATATGGGCACTCTTGATCAAAGAACCTGGAGAAGAAGATGTTTTCATCGATTAGGCATGACCCCGGTCCATTTAATGAAAAAAAAAGAAACTACACGACATGTACTTCTAGGGTACATGATGTGTACTTGGCCTTTCTGTACTCCGCTTTAAGCAGCCTCCACATCGCCCCTACACACGGTGTGTGTGGCCCAGACATAGCCAGCACACAGCCTGACACTGCATCAAAGTACACAATGTGTATTTATAAGGTACACGACGTGTACTTTGAAAATTTCCAAATTTTCCTCTTTTTCTTAAAAATGACCAGAAAAGGAAAAACATACCTGAAACGAAGATCCAGATTCTTAAAAACTTCCCCCCTTAAAGAAATTCGTCCCCAAATTTCCATAGCAAGGTGTAGAAGAAGAAACCACAAACAGCTCCAGCCACTGTGATCGTACATCGGCCTCCCTCTCCTAGGTCTTGTCCTGTACTCGCCCGTGCTGCCATAGCACCCGTACCATAAGAACAGACCGACCAAGGTGAACCTTTGTACTGCGATCGACAATCCGGATAGGATGCTCCTCAAATGATGCATCTTCTTTGAGCTCAAACTCCTAGGGTTGAAAGACATGAGATGGGTCTGAAAAGTAACATCAAAGCTGAGAAATGTAGAAGACATCGTGCATATCCCGGTACCTCTAAGGTAACTACAACCGATAGGCAACCGGTCCAACCCTATCCAACACCTCAAACTGCCCGACGTACCGTGGTGAAAGCTTACCCTTTCTCAAAATCCTCTTGTTTACTAACCTTGATGTGAAATGTAGGAAAACCTGATCCCCAACCTCGAACTCCAGAGGTCGTTTCCGCTGATTAGCATAAGACTTCTGTCAAGACTGTGCTGTAGCCATCCTCTTCCGAATCAACTCTATCTGCTCTGAGGTCTCCTAAACAAGATGAGGTCCCAGCAAAGCTGCCTCTCCTACCTCCAGCCAGCACAAAGGTGATCAGCATAGCCTACTGTACAAAGCCTCATAAGGTGCCATCTGAATAGTCACCTGAAATCTGTTGTTATAGGAAAAATTCAAAAGAGGAATATGATTCTCCCAAGAACCGCCAAAGTCTAGAATGAAAGCTCAGAGCATATCCTCAAGAACCTGGATCATATTCTCAGACTGACCATCTGTCTGGGGATGGTATGCTGTACTCAAAAGTACCTGTGTACCCAAATCCTTTTGAAGCCCCTGCTAGAACCGAGAAGTAAAACGTGCATCCCTGTCTAAAATAATGGAGTGTGGAAATCCATGCATACATACAATCTCTCAGATGTACAACCATCCCAGATCATCAACACTGAAGGTCTCCTTGATCGGAAAGAAGTGAATAACCTTCATAAGACTATCGAAGACAACCCAAACAACATCACTCCCTCGCGGTGACCTCGGTAACCCGGTCATGAAGTCCAACGTGACATCATTCCACTTCCACTAAGGAATGGGTAACTGCTGTAAAAGCCCTGCTGGTCGCTGATGCTCCTCTTTCAACTGCTGACAAGTAGAACATCTTATGAAGAACCCAGCAACATCCCTCTTCATACCTGGCCACCAGTACTGGCAGTGTAGATCATGATACATCTTGGTGACGCCAGGATGAACTGCCCAAACTGAAGAATGAAAATCCCGCATCAGTTCCTCGCATTTGTCTACTGGCACCCATAAGCGTCCCTGGAAATGCAAGATCTCATCCTTGCCCACTGTCCACCCAGGAAGAGGGTCCTCTCCTGACACACCCTCTCATAGGACTAGGCCTTCTGAGTCTGATAGATGCCTCATCCGCACCCAATCAAGAAGGGTAGAGGTAAAAAATACATAAGATAGGAAAGTCTTCCCCTATTTGTTGTGCACCTCTAAATGCACCTCAGAGAACAAAGACATAAGATTCCACTCACTGCTGGCCTCCTAAACTTCCTGAATCTGAGTTCTCCTGCTCAATGCATCAGCCAATGCATTGCCCTTTCCTGGCGTATAGGAAAGCTCAAAGTCGAAGGACTGAAGATACTCGACCCAACTTCGCTGTCTAAGATTCAGATCTCACTGAGTGAAGCTGTACTTGAGACTCTTATGTTTGGTGAAAAACACAAAGTGCTCTCTTAGAAGGTAATGTATCCAACAACATACAACATAAAAAATAGTTTCCAACTCCAGATCATGCGTTGGGTAGTTCCTCTCATTTGGCCTCAATTGCCGAGACCCGTACTCAATGACTCCATATCCCTACATAAGAACAGCTCCCAATCTGACACCTGAAGCATCATAGTAAACTGTATAGCTCTTTCCTAGCTCTAGAAAAACTAGTATCAGCGCAGACATCAACCTCCCCTTCAGCTCCTGAAAGGCTGACTCATAGGAATATGACCATATGAACTTCACACCTTTCTTAGTCAGAACTGTCAGAGGTGATTCAAGGCGTGAAAAGTCCTGTATGAAATGCCTGTAGTATCCAACCAGCCCTAGAAAACTCAGCACCTCAAAGACATTTTTTAGCTGCTCCCAGGAAACTATAGCTCTCACTTTCTCTGGGTCTACTGATACTCCTGTCTCTGAGATAACATGACCTAAGAAGTGAATATGATCCATACAAAAGTGGCATTTTGAGAGATTATCATATAACTGATGCTCTCTTAGTGTACTCAAAATGACCTCAAGATGGGTAGCATGGTCGTGTTGAGTGTGAGAGTACACCAAGATTTCGTCCACAAAAACCACCATGAAGGAATCCAAGTATGGATGGAACACTCGGTTTATCAGTGCCATAAAAGCTGCTGGCACATTCATGAGACCGAATGGCATGACCATATACTCGTATAGACCATACCTGCTCCTGAAGGATGTAAGAGGTATATCTGATGGTCTAACGCACAACTGATGATAACCGGACCTCAAATCGATCTTTGAGAACACCCGGGCTCCTCGAATCTGATCAAAGAGGTCATCGATCCTTGGTAAGGGATATCGGTTCTTGACCGTCAACTGGTTCAGCTTTCGATAATCCACGCAAAGCCTAAGGGTTCCATCTGCCTTCTTCGCAAACAGGACAGGCGAACCCCAAGGAGAAGTACTGGGTCAGATTAAACCCTTTGCCTGCAACTCCTCCAACTACTTCTTGAGCTCCTGCAACTCAGGTGTAGCCATACTATACAGAGGAATGGACACCGGTGCCACTCCTGGCATGAGCTCAATCGAGAATTCTACCTCACGCTCTAGAGGAAAACCGGAAAAGTCCTCTGGAAAGACATCCCTGAAACAATCCACCACCGACGGAAAGTCTAACTACGAAGTCCCCTGGTAATCCAGATAAAGACTGGAAATTTGGGCTGTAACTCCCCCTAGCCCATGATGCTCTGGTCCAGCTCTACCCACCTGGACATCCCACTCGCCTCTATGAAGAAAAGATCCACCCTCTCGTGATACGAAACTCACCCTGCGGCGATAGAAATCTACCACTTCCTGGAAGGGGACTAACCAATCCATACCAAGAATGACATCATAGCCTGTCATCTCTAGGACATAGAGGTACCATAAGAAGTGACACCCTGCAACCTCAAGAGGGAACTCTCTGTACTGACGTACGCTAGACTTCCTCATTCCCAACGGTGTATCAAGAGTCAATATGTCAGTAGACGAAAAGATACAGAGCCCAAGGCTCTCCACAATATCAAAAGAGATAAAGCTATGCGAAGCACCAGTATAGAAAAGAGATGAAGATAAAACTGAGGCTAATAAGATCATACCTAGAACCGTAGAAGGTCCGGGATCCTGCTCCTGATTGTTCTGCTCCACAGAGAAAGTCTGGCCTATACCGCGACCCTGCGCCCCTGGCTGACCACTCTGAGCTGATCCACTCTACTATCGCTGGTAACCTGGTGACTTACCATTACGGCCGCGACCTCCACCTCGGCCTGAATGGCCGGAAGAACTCCAGTTCCCAGACTAGTGAGAAAATGGCGATACATCTCCTGAACGTGGGGTCATAGAATAACCCCCACCACCAGCTGTAGGCGAGAAGATCTGAAAAAAATGCTGAAGATGGCCCATCTTTCCGCAAGATCGACACTCCATTGGGTCTCTCTGACACTGAGGCCTAGTATTCCCACTCCTACCGCATTGGTAGCATACTACCTAGATGCCTGAAGATAAATTACGCCTACCCTGCTCTCCTTGAGCAGACTCCCCGCGGTGCTTCCTGCTATCAGTAAGAGGAACACTGACTCTGGATGTCGAACCGCCCTGGATCACTACTCTAGAATCTCTCAGATTGTGCTCAGTGATCAGCGCCTGGTTGACGATAGATGATATAGAAGTAAACCTGAAGATATTCACCTGGGAATGGATCTCCTGCCTGAGACCATCCTCAAACTTCCTAGCAATGAACAACTCATCACCTAATGGAATCAGCATGAAGCGGTGCTACTCGGTAAAACGAGACGAGTACTCCATAATAGAAAGAGTACCCTACTTGAGACTCATAAACTCCCGGGCTTGGTTGGCCCTCAAGGTCTCCGTATAGAAGTAATCGTAGAAGATGCACTAAAACTCATCCCAAGTCATACTCTGATGGCGCCCTGACTGTGAGATCACCTCATCACCTCTTGGCGGTGTCTCAGAGCATATAAGTATCCAGCTTTACCCTTTTATCTGGAGGTATCTCCAGGTTCTTGAATATAATCAGTGTGGCCTCTAGCCACAACTCTGCATCTTGGGGTCCTCCATCCCCTGAGAAAGTAGGAGGATGCTTCTGCTGGAAAACCCGCGTCAACTCAGCCATCGATGGGGCAGGAGGCGACGCTCCCTGAAAGGTCTGCATCATCCTCAAGAAGTCCTCCCTGAACTACACATCGGATCCTGAAACGGTTATAACTGTTGGTGATAGGGATGGCACAACAAGAGGATCTGCAGGAGGTCCTTGATCAACCATATCCAGTGTCTGATCACCGTCTGGCAGCTGACGTATAACCGAAGGACATCTTGGAGGCATAGCTCTGAAAGATCAAAAGCACACCTTAGATCAGGATCACCAAAGACAGAGAACAGAAGAGTACAAGACAAGAACAAGAGAAAGAAACAGTCAAGTTTTACTAAACACAACTACATGGAATGTATAAAACTACACGACATGTTCCTTAAAGCCATTCACATGGGAGTGTACTTCTGCCACCACTGGTCGTGTAACACCCCCGACTACACGACATGTTGTCACCACACACGGTGTGTACTTGAACTCCATTACCCTACCAAAGTCTCTTTACACGGCTAACCCACATGGTCCTCTTAACCCTATACTACACGACGTGTTCACTAAGGACATGGAGTGTACTAGACGAGGCTTCGACGACCTATGTTGTTAGTTACATAGCCGACTACATGGTTGACCCTTAAACAGTGTGTTCCGAAAAAACACGACGTGTTTAGGGGAAGATAACATTGACCCGTGTTGTTCATGACACGGCCGGGTACCTAGAACAAGGCTACACGATGTGTTCATGAAAAACACAGCGTGTACTATACGAGCTTCCCCGAATCATGTTGTTAGTGACACGGCCGGGTACACGGCTCACTACTACACGGCGTGTAACGACCGTGCACAACATGTTCTTGAAAACTTTTTCACCACCCTGTGTTTCTGCTCACATAGTCAGTGACACGGTTTAAAAATACACGACATGTAGTCAAGTACACTCCGTGTATTCTGGGTTGTTTTCTGGGCAGTAGCTCAGAAATTGCACCGAAGCCCAGAAAACACTGAAAAACAAACATGGAGGTGCCAAATTATGATCTGTGAGGGCCCATACTCCCCGTGAATCAAATCTTGACATCTCATACATATCAAATACAAGGAAAGAAAGTCAATGATTCACCAAACTCTGATTCATGAGGGCCCATAACACCTCAAGAATCAAAATTTGGAATTCATTTATGTAAAGGTACAATACAAACAATTTCTCTATCAAACTGCAGGGATTCTATCATAGCATCTATCACAATAGCATGCATAATCTACACAACGTCTATCACAACAACATGAAATTGCTAATGCAACCTAGATGGCATGGAAAGAATGCATGACATGTTATTTCTAACAAGTTCCTATATTATGCATGATATGGAATACCCTCATCTCATCGGGCTGCGATAGAAATATAACTGAAATAGCACAACAATAACAACACAAGGCATGTGAATCACTCTAGTTGAAATCATATTAACCGTAAAATCTCAAAACTAGAAAACTGAAATAAATGAGGTAGATTGGCTCTTCCCTATACACGGGCTAGCTACTCCCGGGAACAACTTATTACCAAGTACAAAATCCATCATATCCTTGGATAAAGGCTCCAAATAGTAAATCAAGTGAAAAGAATTCCTCTGATATCACTTTGTAACATCCCGATTCTAGAAGCCACCCAGAGGCGCCTTGTACCAGGTTGGTCACATGGCCTCAAGTGCATTTCCCCAAACGCCAGAGGCTTCCGACTAGTAGCGAGGGCCCTGGGTGTGATAGTGGGGAAAACTATGCCCTCATTTTTAGAGTACACATCAAAAGTAAACAAAGAATACAATAGCGGAAGTAGTAAATATCCAACAATAATAAACAACAGAATACTAAAACAATAAAAAACTGGAGCACACATGTATATATATGAAATGATGCACAATACATATGTATAGGAAAGAAGCCAAACAAGTCACATTTCTGAATACAATACTAAACCAAAGTACCAAAATAAAAACAAATAAGAAACTACTCAGCATCGCAAGCCTCGGCTTGGTCCCATGCTCTCCTACTCCAAAGCAATCAAGTACCAGAATTCGAAGAGCGCTTTACCTTGTCTATACCATCAACAAAATAGTATTTTTGGGCCCAAAAGCATGGCCCAAATAGGGTGTGAGACTAAAATATCAGTAGTAAACCACCTGAAGATCTGTTCCTAACAGTCAGTGAGTATATGGAAGGTAATAGTATAGTAACCAGTAAAAAGTAACAGTAAATAGGAGGCCATAAACAGTAAGTAGTAACAGGATGATATAAAACAGTAATCAATCCACAGAACATTAAGTAGCATAAAAGCAAACATCTAACCACAATAGGAACCCCTCTGGGAAGTACTCGCAGCTAACCCCTCTGGTCCTATCCAAGAATTACCAACAACCCTCTAGGTAGTGCACTCAGCCTAACCCCTCTGGTTTGGTCATAAAAAATTATAAGACTCTTTGGGGAAGCTCGCTCGGTCAATTCTCCTTATAGTCTAGGGTAGTCAGGGAATCTATGAGGAAGATCATGCGGTCTAACCCTCTTATAACCCCAAAGTCTAGAAACTCTCTGAGGAATCTCACTCAGTCAATTCCTCCTTATAGTCTTAGGTCTATCACATACTCTCTAAGGAAGCTCACTCAGTCAATTCCTTCTCTAGCCTGGAAAGGTTTTAAGGAAATTTAAACAAGTAAAGACTCTGAGGAAGCTCACTCAGTCTACCCTCCTGTAGTCTATAATATCCCAGACTCTCTGGGAAGCTCCCTCGGTCTATCCCATGTAGTCTATAATGTCCAAGACTCTATGAGGAAGTTCACTCGGTCTACCCTCATGTAGTCTATAATATCCAAGACTCTCTGTGAAGCTTACTCAGTCTATCCCTTATAGTCTATAGCACTAGGTTCTCACGATCCCATGCCAGTCAATGCATGATAATGCTATAAGGACAAAGTACACCTATGGAGCTACTTGGGTAACCAGTCTATAACAAAACAAGCATTTCAAGAATATCATTCCATCCTATAGTCACAAGGCATGGAAAAAAGGTATAAGTGCTAAAGGATAACAAGACCCAAAGATCATAACAAGAACAAGGGATGGAAAAAACATCCAAGCACAACAATTATCCACAAACATGATCAAATTACCTCTACACAACCATACAAGCATGGAAGGAAAACAACAGGGGAAAAACAATAAACACGCAATACCCCATTCATGGGTATTGGTGGAATTTGCACATAAAACTCAAAGACTTATAAAGGTAAGGTACAAACCACCTACCTTGATGCTATGAGATCAATATACTTGAACCACAAGGCTTGATTATTCTTAGAACATCATCGATCTATGAAAATGCACAAAACGTTTAACCCATGATAACTTGAGAAAGAGAGAAAATCATAGAATGAAACTCAAGAAGAAGGAAGAGCTCACTGCTGTGGTTCCAAAGAAATCAACGACGGTCGATTCGGAAAATAGATGAAGGCTTGGGGGCTTGGAGGGTGTTCGCGGCCGTACGAGCACTCTTAGTCGAAGAACCTAGAGAAGATATGTTTTTGTCGATTAGGCGCGACCCCAGTCCGTTTAATGAAAAAAAAGAAACTACACGGCGTGTACTTATAGGGTACATGGTGTGTACTTGGCCTTTCTGTACTCCGCTTTATGCGGCCTCCAAATCTCCCCTACACACCGTGTGTGTGGCCCGGACACGACCATCACACGACCTGGTGTTGCATCAAAGTACACGACAAGTACTTTGAAAATATCCATATTTTCCTCTTTTTCTTAAAAACGGCCAGAAAAGGAAAAACATACCTGAAACAAAGATTCAGGTTCTTACACGATTAATTAGAAAAATACATAAATAAGTGAGATATGTTGGAACAACATAATTCTGTCCAACAATCTCCCCCTCTTTGATGATCACAATTCCTATTGAATTATAAACACATTTTTTTAAAAAAGTTTTAAAAATAATTTTAATATTTTATTTTTTATCCTCCATTTTATTTTACACTTTTTTTGATATAAAAAATAAACAGGATAAGGAAACATAGTTTAATTAATGTCGTACAAGAACAAGTGTAAATGGTCTGAGTAAGCCATACTGAATATAAAAGGAATTTTTCCCAGATCTTACTAACAAAAGTATAATTAGGATAATGAAATTAAACAAATAAATAACAATTTAATTATAAAAAATAAATCAAATATTGGATTAATAAAAAAAATTCAGAAAGTAAGGATTGAATAATCAATGAAAATATTAAAGTTTGAAGAACCATATAACAATAGTAACAAATGAAAAATAAGAAAGAAAATTTTGAACATATTCAAATATAAGATAAAAAATAAACCATTCAATATGAGAAAATAATATTAAATAAATTAAATAGAAATATACAATAAAAATATAAGTAAATAAACATTCATTTTTTTTTCTAGACATCATAACCATTTAAGAAACTTAGTCATGAAAAAAATAGTCTTGCAACATTGGTCTATGGTTCAGAGGTGTAATCATAAAATATTGAGGTTGGACAATTATAAAGGAGGATATAGGTAGAGGAGCATCATTAATTACTCCAAAAACATCATCCAATGTATCTAAAGAACCTCAATGTATTGGTTTATGACCTCGAGTGATCCTTAATGAAGTGGACTGATTTTTGAGAGAATTCTGCTGAGCTCTAGTGAAATCAATGTGATATAAAGGTATAAAGGACAAATTAGGGGAAGTGGTGGTTAAATTTAATGAACTTTAAAAACATTAGGTTTTTAAATGAATAAATTTATGAAGGATTGAATATTTCATTAATTATTTAAGAGGGGTGTCATGGAGATATGATATGGTAGGCCTAAGAGAGCATCTACCTTGAAGATAAAACAACACATCCACACACATGTCAATTTTATTCACCATGTAATTCTTGAAATAATCTGATAGAGTAGTAAAAAAATACCAAATACTCTATGAAAAATTACCAAATAATTTTTACATATCTACCTTTTTGTCATAACTCAGAACTAACCTCTTCAATACTTCAAATAGGTTATCCAAAAGACCAACCTAACCAATAAAAGGAACAAAAACATTTTGTGATCCCTGAGGAGTGGTTTATTTACCTTTTAAATAATCTCAATTCTCCTTTAGCTCAAAAAATAATATTATTCACCATAATAAGAATCTAATTCCATGTTGGTCACCAATAACTAATATAGATGACCAAATTATTCTTCCAACACTTCAAAATTGATGGCCAATGATCTAACCATTTTTCCTTGGTTACTGATTATAAAACTAGTTTCCCTTTATACTTGAATTGAAAAATCATGAATTACTGGTACACTGTCTTTCAACAAAGAATTTATTTCCTTCCATGGCTAATCAATATTAAAAATGGGGCTTCATAGGATTAAAGGAATTCTCACAGCTTCACCAACCATATTTCTCAAAAGATCATGAAATATTTATTTAGAGAAGAGATCACATTGAATATAAGATTTACTGAATTCAATATGTATATAGAGAAATTCAATTCTTCCAATATTAATTCTAAAAAAACCAAAACCAAATATTGTTATCTCGAGTCATATCCATTAGAATATTGAGAATTTTTTTTCCAAAAGTGATTGAAAAAACAACTTCAACTCACCAATAAAATACTTTGAGATGTTTTGTTCTTGTAGATTCCTTTTTTCAGCTCTATAATCAATTAATTTATTATTAAATTAATCCAATTTAATCATAATCTTTAAATAAACCTCTATATCTATTTAATTCACATCATTATCTTCTGAATTTTCTATTGGTCACTATTGAAGGATATACTTTAAAGAAATGGATATCTCCCTATGTATTATAAATGGTCTTCACCTAACCAATACTAACTAACCTTGTAATGGATGAATCTAAATTTTCCTTTACCAAGGAAAAAGGTAAAACATACGGTTGTGATGTATCAAGAGCATGAGTGTTAACCATGTGGAACATTATTTTAGAAATGAAAACTCCAAATATTCTTTATTCATTGAGAGTTTTATTTTACAGGATATCTCTTATGTTTTTATTCTCAATACATTATTCAAAAGGAGTATGAAAACTTGCAGGATCTTGAGAAGAAACCTCACCAGCAACCACCATATGAGATGACCCCCCTGATTATTTGCAGGGTCTATATAAACCTCATCAGCCATTCCAATTGGTAGAAACTTATTCAAATAATACCACTAGTAAAATAAAATTCTCTTTAATACACTAGTACATAAAATTTTCAAACCATAAAATCAAGTGGTAGTGGTTTTATCCAAACAAACACAACCTTTACCAAAAACCAAGGTTAACAACCTTCTGAAAGTTTGAAAACTAACTGATTTCTTTTGAATATAGAATAGGTTATATATAATATATTGTTCCAAATTAATGGATTTTTATATCATAAAAAAATAAAACAACATAATGTCTTGAAACATGATTATCAAAAACTAACCATTTCATTGAGCAATGATTGACTAGATGAACTTTACAAGAAAATTTCTCACCGATTCGAAGTATTTTACCATATTATTACCCAAAATAGGAAATCTAAAACGGTACTTCATTATTTATAGAGGTATTACATAATTTGTTGGAGTTAAGGATGCATCTAAATAGGAATTTCCATTATTAAGGCATCAAGAAACCTTAACCACTATCGTAGATGACATCAAAATGTCCTTCTAGTTTAATGTGGATGTAACCAGATCCTCATTATCACTGAAATGAAACAGTTGTTTCATAGAACTCTCACACTTATTTCCCAAATAAAAACTCTATTTCTTTTAATTCAATACATACTCTCATCCTTGACAATTTATAACATTTTTAAGCAACAAATATATTTCATGCAATCGGTTGAAATCCACATCTCAACCACTTAGAACCTTTCTTGCTGACCTTGATCACTTTGAACTACCTACAGTAGCACTATGTATTCCCATGGTTTTCCATAATTTTAAAGTAGGATTGGAAGATTTATGGATTAGAGAATAAATTTTCAAATATAAAGGAGATGATGATTCAATTGTTTATAAGTGTTTCATGCACAAGGATGATTTTATTTCACTTGTAAGATGTTTACCCATGATTATCTTAGTGTGACATACAAGATAATCATGAAAAACTAACCTATGTTTCATAGTAGGATATGAGTAATACTAAAATCAGGGGTAGTGAAATCTTTCTGAAATAATGTACATTATAAAAATTAATAAATATAAATTTATGCTAATTTATACTTATTAAATAAGTGCAATATAATTATTCAAAAATAAAAAAATCCTAATTTAGATTTATAAAAATAAAATCTATCATCAAATAAGGATTTTGTAAAATTTTATACCAAGTGATTTTCAATAAAACAAATTCTAGAGAGATATCACATTTTGTGCATAATCTCTTAGAAAATGATTCCATAAATCAATGTTCTTTATTCTAGAATAGTTTATCACTTTTTGAAATATTGATAGCACTTGTGTTATCAAATTTGATTAGAGGATGATTAAAATTGAATCCAAAATCCATCAGGGTGTGTTTTATCCACAAAAAATATGTGCAATAGCTTCCAACTATAATATATTCAGCTTAATTATTTGACATTGCTACCAAATACTATTACTTACCAGACTGTGATACTAAGGATTTACCATGAATGTAATAAATTCCTAATGTGATTTTTTTATTTATTATTCACCCACCAAAGTTAGCATCTAATTATGAAGTTAAATTAAAATAAGATGTTTCTAAAAATAGTAGAGAAAGGGAAATAATTTTTTTTACATATCTCAAAATTATTTTGGTAGTATTTAAATGAGAATATTTTTATTATATTGAAATTTGACACAAATACATACTAAAAATATAATGTCTTTCCTACATATAGTAAGATAAATAAATCTTATAATGAACCCTTTGTATAAATTTTTGTCAACTGGATTTCTAACTCCATCCAATTCATGTTTAATGTTGGAACTCATAAGAGTTGAATAATTCTTACTGTTCTCAAGTAAATTTTTAATGTAAATCAAGAATGTATTTTAATTGGTTTAAAACATTTCCAAAATCTTTATGATAAATTTTAAATACAATAAAATAGTTTAACTCTCCCATTATACTCATTTAAAATTCTTTTTTTCATGAGTATTGAAAAATCATTAAACAAATTTTGATTTATTGATCCATAAATAAAAACATGAACATATATTTTCACAATAAAAGTACCTTTTGATAATGTTTTATTAAAAATATCAGGGCCAAAAATACCACATTAATACCATTTGATAAATGAAAAGAACATTATCTTTCATACCATGCTCTAGGTGATTGTTTAAGTCCATAGAGAGCTTTGGAATGTTTAAAAACAAAATTTTGAAAATGAGGGGATTTTAAACAAGGGGATTGTTCCACACAAACCTCCTCTATTAAAAATCCATTTAGAAATGCATATTTAACATCCATATTTTATAATTAATATCTTATATGAGAAGAATATTCTTGTAGGATTCTAATTACCTCTAACCTAGTTATTGGAGAAAAGGTATCTTCATAATCCATTCCTTCTTCTTGATTATAACCTTTTTCAATTAAACTAGATTTATTTCTAGTGATAACTACTTGACTATCATAATTTTTACTAAATACCCATTTAGTTATGATAAATGGATATTCAGAGGGTATATAAACTAACTCCCATACCTTATTCCTCCTGAACTAGATAACTCTTCATGCATTGATAAAAGAAAAATACCATCTACAAAATATTTTTATATAGTTCTTTATTATAACTAGGAAAAAATAGAATATAATTCTATATGAAAACCTACTTTTATTCTAGATCTAAATCCTTCATATAATATTAATATAACTATTCCTAGAGTAAGGTTCTTAATGTTTCTAGGTTGGATAGGAAACACACATTCTGGTTCACTATTATCAAACCTTATAGGATTTGTTTCACCAAAAAAAATTCATCATCATCATCATTTTTATTAATAAAATGAGATTCATGTATCATTTCCTAAAGAAAATCACTTAAATAATTAGCTTTATTTATTTTGTGATTAAAATAATCAATTGCATCAAACTTTATATGAGTTGAATCTTCAACAATCCTTGACCTTTTATTGAAAACTCTATGAGATTTGGATGTATTAGAATAACATAGGAATATTACTTCATCATCTTTTGTATCAAATTTAACATGATTATCCTTGGTTTTTAAGATATAAATATTACATCAAAATACATTAACATATCCTACATTTAGTTTTCTATTATTACATAACTCATAGGGTATTTTCTTTAAAATAATCCTTATTAGAACTCTATTTATTACTGTAAACCTCTTTCCCATGGCGGCCTAGGAATCATGAATCTTAAATTATTTAATGATTCTTTACATACGAGGTTCACTTGGAATATTTTGAACAATAATTCCATGGACCTTAAGCTTGTTAGACCCTTGTTTCTTAACAAACGAAATATTGGAAACCTACATTATATGGACTCCTATATTTGTCCGGCCATAAAATATTCATTTTCCACACTATGTATCATTAAAGATGGATTGTTAATAGGTGTTATTATCTTAGTTTTTGGATGGATAATTGGACTCGTTCTCCCCTTATTTACATTGTTTATTACCTGCATTTATCTATCAATACCCACATATCTATTAATGATTTTTAAACTCACCCAGATCATATTTTCTTGATAATATTAATATCCTATTCAAAAATTATTTTTCTCTCCAACTTGTGATTTTTTTATTTGGGAACCTGCTTGTAATGGTATTCATGATTCTAAAATTTTCTGTAGTCACAATTTTAATGATACAAACTATAATTTTACTTGGATGAAAATCATTGATAATCCTTAGATCCTTCCTTCTCTATTTACTATTGTTTGGATGATTTCTCATAATAAAATTACTACTAATATCTGTATATAATCATTTGGTATTAAACTATGTTCCAAATTTCGTCTATACAACCAACATAGAAAATATGCTGACAACCTTTTTTTATTTCGTGATATTATTGATGCACTATAGAAGTATCTTTATTATATTTTTGATATTAGGTGGATAGAGGTTGATTCAATCCAGACTCAACTATAACAGTGTACAACTGCTAACATTTCACCACAACTTAGGCACCCGATAATCACTTAAATATTCAGACTAACACACATTATCTGGAATGATATAAATTCATTAATTTATAATAATTATGTTTTCAACCTTAATAAAGCATGGGTGAAAACCTAGATTGCCTTCAAGGAGGATTACTCTATGTATCATGAATTATAACACAAATCCATTTAGGATTTATCTATTTTTCATCAACTGAGAGTTGTTAGAAATTACAACCAACCTAAGGGTACCTTTGAAGTCTTTTAGAAAGCCCTACTTCTAGGAAAGATCAAAGTTAATATTGATGGTTCCTCAAAAGGAAACATGGGTCCTTTGGGCTGTATATCTATCTACTAGGACCATAAAAGAATTATTATTGGATGTTTTTATTGAATTTATGGCATTACATATTCCTTGAAATCTAAAATGGTCAGCGTTACCATGGCAGTCTCCTTTGTAAGGAAGAAAGGATGGACCGAACTTTGGATTTAAAGTGACTCTACCACCATTGTGGAAGTAGTATGTATTGGAATAACTCATATTATATTCCCCCTCACATATATATAGATGAACTAATTTCATCCACTATTGGGATTCAACCACATCATTACCCATGAATTTCGAGAGGTAAATTCGGTGGCGGATGGGATTTCCAACAAAGGAGACAACATCAACATCACCTAGTTAGATGATCTTTCTCTAGAGTTAAATTCAATTTTTGAAAGATATTGTAATAAAATTCCCTCATTTAGAAATTTGTAACCTTTTTTTCCAATAAATTCACTTTGGTCCTTTTGTCCAAGGAAACGCCATTCTAAAAAAATAACTCTATTAATTAAATAACATGATGTTTTTATTGAATAAACCCAAATATAAGTAGGAATATTATATTCACATAACATTGTTTTGGATATTTCTTATAATGTTTTATTCCTCCTTTCACCAACACCATATTGTTGAGGTGTCATGGGAGTATAAAAATACCATATTTTGAGTATAATTAATTAAATTTATTATTATCCAACTCTCATACATGATCACTTCATAAAGATATAATTTTGGAATCCTTTTAATTTTTCACAAGTTTAAAAAAATTAAAAAAATAGAACAAGATTCACTATTAAGTCTCAAAAACTAAACCCAAGTAAATCATTTGAAATAAATAACAAGCATAGAAAAAAATAATTTCTAGCAAGGCTTTCCATTCAAGAAGTTCCAAACAGATCCATATAGATATTATATAGGGGTATATAATTAGATACCACTTTAATTGGTTTAAAATATTACTTCTATTTCTTTCCCATTTTATACGCATCACATAGTTTATTTTTTATCTAATTTTACATTTGTAAAATTAGAAATCAAATTTAATTTGGATAATTTTTTCAAAGAAAAACATTATAATTTCCAAGCCTTCTATTCCAAATACATGATTAATTTAATTTTAGATTAAAATAATTTAAATTTTTTACACAATTAGTTAATATATAATATATAGATTTTTTATTTTCTTGTTGATTCAAACATTGGAGACTGTTATTTAAACACTGAACATGAATTTTTAGAAAGATCAACTAAATAAGCTTCATCAATAAGTTGGTAAATACTTATCATGTTTTTCTCTAATACATCAATATAAATTACTTTATTTATGAGGATAGATTGTGGATTTACAATAAATGAATTTAAAACCATCTCCCCTCTTTCATTGTAACCTAATGTGACAAATCCTCTATCAATCTTAGATACTGAGTGCAAGTTAGAGAAATATCCACTCATGCATCTAGAATAGCCACTATCCATTAACCATTTTGAATTTATGTTTACGTGTCTAGTTCCCTACAATGAAAAATTAAAAAACAATATTTTTTAGTACCCAAACACTATTGGGTCCAGAATTGTTAGCTACAAAATACACGGGAACCCAAATCTATTTGTGTTATCCAAAAAATCCAGTAGTGAATTTGGAATTTTTTTTGGAGAAATATTTTTAATTCCACAAAACTAAGAATTTTTTAGATAACAGATATTGGTATAGTGAACTACTTATATATAGTTAAAAAAAGTATCTTTAGAGACTTTTTTGTTAGAACTAGGCACAAATTAGTTTTTATAAAATTTCAACCCTTCACCTTGACTTAAAATTAGAAATTTTTATCTTATGAGTTTTTTTGACCATGGATTTTCTTAGGTAATCCATCCCGTAGTAAATAAACTTGTATCATCTTTTATGTTTTTAACTTATTTATGTAGGTTATCAATTGTGCTAGTCTATTAAGTAAATGGTGTAATATAATTCTCCAATTAGTTTTTTAAATCTAGAATTTTCTTATTTAATTCATCCTCTTCCTTAATAATTTTTTTATAGGAATTCATGAGGGATTTATTTTTATTTTCCAAGAATTAATATTTAGTTTCTAACATGGAATAATATTCATTTATTTCTCCATATGAAAAATTTTCATTTTGAGACTCAAACTCATGCGTAGAAGAAAAATAGGAGTGTACCTCATATAAATGTGCAATAAAACACATGTTGGACATTTTATTACATACTTTAGTTTATGATTTTGAAGATGTAAAATCAGTAGAGTTCCTAGAAGAACTCCACATGGATTTCATACCCTTAATTTATTTCTTATTATATCCATCCTTCTTGAAAATATTTTTATTAGACTTTTTATTTTCTTATAATTGAGGGTGGTCTAGCTTGATGTGCCCAATATTTTTGAACTCATAGAATCTCAGTTCATTAGAATTTGCACCATACTTCCTGTACTTTTTAAAAGGACTTATAAATCCTCTTCTCTTATTATGGAACTTTCTTAAATATATAGTAAATTTGGAAATCTCATAGTTTAATACATAAATTATTGAGTAATATTTATCTTCATATGATTCAAAAATCTATATTCCCTTATTCTTATTATCATCATAAAAAGTAGAAACCCTCAAAAATAATTTTTCTTCTTAACCAATTAATGTTCTCTAACCCTAGCTTTTATTTATGGCTCACACATCATAAGAGTTCCAATGAGATATTTTATTTTTAAATTCTTTAATTATATTAATTAAATGAAGAACACTAAGATTCCAATCCATGCAGGTGGTAAAAATAAAAAAACATTCAATATCTACTCTAGATTAGTAATTGGTTGTCCTAGAGATGCAACATTATTTAAAATATTTATGTTTCTTCCATTCAACTAAGTAATTAATTATCCTTAATCCATTTTAAAGGTATTGAAATTATGTTTATAAGTATTATATCTATAGTGCTTCACATTTTCTGTACCTTCATAGGAAACCAATATAGTAGTATAAATTTAATGGGCAATTTTACATTCAAAAACTCGGTTAAAATAATATGTACCAAGTCCACATATTATAGTATTCATAGCCTTAGAGTTTAAATCATATATCATTTAAATGTCATCATCCCATGGTTGTGGTTGTCTTTATGGAATTTTTAAGGATTCACATATTTGAGATAAACCTTTAAACCATGGTTTTTTAAATATATGGTCATTCACACCTTTGAGAAACCATAAATATCCCCATTAAAATTGAGATATCTGAACATTGGAATACCTTCTCTATTATCAACTATAAAAACCATTTCAAATAAGATATTTATACTTAAACCTTTGACAACTGTGAACTTAATATTCACGGTCTCTAATACCAATTTTTTACCTAGAGAACATCCAAATGAAAGCTCTAGTGGGGGTGAATTGAGTTTTTGAGACTTTACTTTAAAACCACCCTCTTTATGGTATGAAAGCATCAATATTTTCCTTAACAAAATAAGTAAGTATAAAAAAAAATCTCAAAGGAAAGAGATCAAACACAATATATTTATAGTTGTTTAGGGAATATAAATCCGCTAGTCCACTCCAAAAAACACTCTACTCCATGAGATTGGTGATTTATACTATAGAATACCTTTTTATAAGACTCTAAGGTGAGTGAATATAGAAATTACATACTATAATGGTCCAAGATCTTTTAACCAGGCTCTCCCTTCACAATACCTATCCATGACCTCAACACACTCAATCAAAATTACTACATAAAGAAATAAAGAAGAACACGATTTGAAGAATGATACTACATGTAGTTTCACGTAGAAATTGTCTTTAAAGAAAGATATGTACATAGAAAATTATTTTCAAAGTGAAACTCTAGAGGTTATTTGATTGCAACAGATAAACTTGTAAGAACAACACACAAGCCTTGAGTGGAGCACACATGATATTTATTTTAGGGGGTATCATCAACACTCTATTTTCATTTGTTTTTAGTGGTTCACTTCCCAAGGACCGTATTTGTATTGTTAGAGATGAATCCCTAGGTATCTACCATTTCAGGCCCCTATTATTCATTAGCATGACCATTTAATTTATAAAATTCCATATTTTACGTGAATAATACATTTGAAAAGATGATGATATAGGACCCTAATGGAATTACCTTATTTACTAAATATTAAATAAAACTCTACAACAATGATTTTAGAAATCAACTTGTTCAGATATTTCCATGATTTGAGAATGATACATTATCCAAATTGATCATTCCTTATTCAGAAAAATCCTTATTAGATGAAATTTAAAGAATGAATTGACATACTAAGAGATTATTCTCATGTTACGAGTGTAATAATGGTGATCCATAATATATCTTATAATACATTAGATAAATGACTGATAATATTATTTTCATATGACGATCGATAGATTAGCTTCATAAGATAAAAAAATCATTATATTTTGTATAAGATAATTCTTATTTGTATGATAACAACTTACTGACGTATGATAATATACTTACGTGGCATCCTTCAATGATTGTAAGATAATCCTTTTACAAATTTCCTTTTAATAAGATAAAATATATCTCATAAATTTCTTCTGACTGAGCTCCCTATATTTTAACGAAAAAAATATTATATTCATTATCTGTATGATAAAAAATCAAACTATATTTCCATAAGAAAAAAATACTTTTTTGCATAATGAAACATTAAAGCAGAGTTAATGGATTCACATCATAAGATAATCACTCATCATAAAATTAATCAAATAGATAAAATCTAGTATAATAAATGAATTTATGTTCAGGTATGGTAGATTTTCTTGAAATAAGTAGATCACACTTATAAAATGTTTAAATATAAAAAACATAAGACAATGTCATTAGAATAAAAATAGGGATTTCATGAATCATAAAAAAAATAAAAAACTGAGATATAATGGTACAACATAAGTCTGTCCAACAAACAAGGAATGAATGGAGCACAAAGGAATACTAGATATTAATAAATAATAAAAGTAATGGTAATAAATCAATGATAATATTCTAGGAAGAAGTGAATTGATGGGCGATGATTCTTGTGAAAGACACTATCACCTTTATGTAGGATTTTGGGGAGATATCCAAGACATAATGAGAACTAAGTAAGAGAGACTATTGAACCTAGGAATACACAGTTCCATCCCTTTATTTATGTTTTAATTAATCTTAAAAAAAATTATTTAATAGCATGGAATAATATTTTTTGTCATTTTTCCACTGTATTCTGAAATATTTTCCCCATTAAAACAATGAATTAGTAGAAGAGTGATGTGAATTCTATATGGATTAAATATATAATGAATGATGAATATAAAAAAATAAATTTTTCAAGAAAACAACATAATTTACAAAAAAACCACCATGGTTTTTGAAAAATCATCAAAACACACCATGGTTTATAAACCATTCCTTGATTTGTATTAAAATTGAAAAAACACATCATGGATTAAAATAAAAGTTTCCTAAATAATGTTTCCCTTATATATAACATTAAAAATACCCATTTACAATGTCATGGTTTCAATAAAAGTAACCATAAAAATATATGAATATTATTTCCATATTATATAACCATGGACTTGTTATATAAAACCACATTGTGTTATAAATTTATTTCATTTGAAGGAACTGACTAAAATGGATTATTTATATAAATACAGTGTGATTATTTAGTTAGGGGTTCCATTTGAGAAAAAACTCATCATGTATAATAATCTTACATGACATGATTTCATAATTTATAAAGTAAAAGTAATTATTTAAAATTCTAAAAAAACATAACTATTGTGGGTTCTATTTCCCTATACTATATCTAAAGGGGTTTTAAAACATAAATAAATTGTTTTTGTGGATACAATATGCATTTAAAATTGATTTTAATTGTTTATTAATTTATAATTTGGTGATAATTTGAAGAAGAAGGATAAATATAGAATGAACTATATGTTATTATTAATTTTTCATAAAATATGATATATATTTCTCATATTAAATTCTATATTTTAGAAATTTATTTCAACTATAAGAAAATGTATTTTCTAGCTTTGATTAATGTTTTAAATAAATATATAATATATAATATCAAAATACTATAAAATGAATATATTTTTAAAATGAAGTTCTCATAAGATAAATAAAATTAAAAATGATTATATCTTAAAAATAATAATATATCTTATTATGAAGGTGTAACATCCTGGATATAGGTGCCACTCAATGGGTGCCCCGAACCCGGTTCGCCACATGACCTCAAGTGCATTTCCCCAAATGTCAGAGGCTGCCGACTAGCAGTGAGGGCCCAGGTCTGATAGTGGGGAAACTATGCCCTCCTTTGTCAAAGTGCAGCACAATGGAATAAAATAAAAAAAAAATACAACAACAACGGAAGAAATAAACCATACACATTTAATATAACAACTATAGTAAAAGATAACCAAACAGATATATAAATATGATGCAACATGTCTCAAGTTCTAAGAAAACAGCCAGAACATGTTACACATCAGTACAATACAATACAGAGTATAACAAAGCAAAGAAAAACAGCCGGTAGCATCATGAGCCTAAGACCGTTCCCATGCTCACCTACTCCTCAGCAGCAATCAAGTACCTGTATAGAGACCCTTTCCCTTATCCATACCTACAGAAACGTAATCTGTTTGGGGCAAAAAGAATGACCCAAACAGAATGTGAGAAATAATTCCCAGTAGACACCCACCAAAGGCCCATGCCCAACTGTGTGAAAATATGCAACAACGATATACAGTAGTAAAAATTCAATAAACTAAGTAGTACTAAAAAGTAATTAACTTTACCAGTTATATTTCCATTTTATTATTAATTTAATCATTCATTATAAAGAAACCACCATAGTGAATTTCTATGTAAACAGTCAGTGTCCTCAGACACGCAAACCCTTACCCTCAGGTAATCAGAATCTTTCCCTCAGGAATTGCCCTCAGGCATAATATAAATTTCCCTAAGGCGTACGAAGTGTCGCCCTCAGGCACAGAAGTCATAGCCCATAAGAATACAAAAAGTTTCCCTCAGGCGAAATAGGATGTTTCCCTCAGGCTATGCAGTACCTTGCCCTCAGGCTAAACAACCAATGCCCTCATGCTAAAAGAACACTGCCCTCAGGCACAAGTAACCGGGCCATGAACAACATGTAATTAAGAAATTCAAATACAATTCCTCTCAAGGAAAAAGTAATTCGTAATATAAACAAGGAATACCCTCGGGTATCCTGGCCAAACGGCTAAACAGAGGAACGCACCCCCGGGTGGTCCTGGATCCAAACAGCGACCCCAAACAGCATTTTAATATCACATTTAATTACCTATACAATTATAGGTATTTAAACAGACAAGGCCTCAGCCATACGATACCCCAACATGGGTTCATAGCACCAAAATACACAAAAATGCACAATAGTTGGAAATTAAACACTAAGCCACCTACCTTAAACGCTCAAGAATGGTATACCCGAACATTGCTTCTAGAAACGCCCAAGAATGACGTAGATCTGACGTAGAAGAAAACTCATTCAAACTCAAATAACTTCCATTAGAGGAATAATTGGAAAGAACTACGCAAGGAGAAGGGAGGGTTTACCCATGCGGTTCCAATGTGATTGAAAAAAGCAAAAACAGATTCCCAACGCTCGATCTAGAGATCCACGAAGGTTCGGCCATCGTCTCCCGAGCTCCCATCCGGTTCTAAGACTTCCCTGTGAACAGGGTTGGCTAATTCCCATTTTAAGCAAAAAAAAGTTTACAGCGTGTACTTCCCTCATTTAACTGTTCCTATGGCGGCACCGCCAAACTGATCACCTGCCGACATGAGTACACGACGTGTATTCCCGACTACACGGCGTGTACTGTCACCCAACTGGCGGCTGCTTCCACCACCTTACTATTTCGTCTACCGACTGACTACACGGTGTGTAAAGGACCACTACACGGCATGTAGTCTATTTTTACACCTATAGTTGCCAACAAGGCTACACACCCTGTGTACTCATAACACATGGCCAAAGTACACGGTGTGTGGAAAAGTACACAATGTGTACTCCCAAAATTTAGGATTTTCCCCCATTTTCCTTATTTTCTCAAAAACACTTAAGGAAAAGAGAAAATAAGAAACCCGTACCTCAAAAATAAGAACCGGGTTCTTACAAACATCCCCCCTTAAAAAATTTCATCCCCGAATTTCCCTTCCAAGGGTGGCGAAGATAAAGATCAGAATAGCTCTGGCCACTGAGCACATATGTCGGTCTCCCGCTCCCAAGTTTCGTCCTGCACTTGGCCATGCTTCCATAGCACCCATATGAGAGGAACTGACCGGCCTCAGAGAACCTTCATGCTCCTATCAATGATACGAATCAGATGCTCCTCAAAGGATGCATCTACCTCCATCTCAACCTCCTCAGGCTGAAAGATGTGAGACAAGTCTTAATGATAGTGACGTAACTGAGATACATGGAAGACGTCATGCATGGACCGGTACCTCTGTGGTAACTGCAACCGATAGGCAACCGGTCCGACTCTCTCTAGAATCACAAATAGCCCCACATACCTCGGTGAAAGCTTTCCCTTTCTCCTGATCCACCTGTGTCCCAACCTCAGCGAAACACGCAAGAAAACCTGATCCCCGACCACAAACTCCAAAGGTCGTCTGTGGTGATAAACATAAGATTTCTGACGAGACTGTGCGGTAGCCATCCACTTCTGAATCAACTGGACCTGATTAGAAGTCTCCTGCATGAGAAGTGGTCCTAGTAAAGCTACCTCACCTACCTCTAACCAGCACAAAGGTGATCGGGATGGCCTACCATATAAAGCCTCGTAAGGTTCCATCTCTATAGTTTCTTGAAAACAGTTTTTATAGGAAAAATCAACTAGGGGTATATTCTTCTTCCAAGATCCCCCAAAGTCTAGGACACATGAACACATCATGTCCTCAAGCACCTGTATCGTACGCTCTAACTGGCCATCGGTCTGAGGGTGGTAAGTTGTGCTCAGAAGCACCTGTGTACCCAGTGCCCTCTGAAAATTCTACCAGAAACGAGACGTAAAACGAGCGTCCCTATCTGAAACGATAGAATGAGGAACCCCATGAAGACGTACGATCTCTCGGATATACAACCTCCTGAGCTCGTCAACACCGAAGGTCTCATTTATCGGCAAGAAGTGATCTACCTTCATGAGTCTGTCAACAACAACCCACACGACATCATTACCTTGAGGTGACCTCGGCAAACCAGTCACAAAATCCATCGTGACATCATCCCATTTCCACTTTGGGATGGGTAACTACGGTAATAGTCCTGCTGGCCTCTGATGCTCCTCCTTCACCTGCTGACAGGTGGAACACCTCGTAATAAAACCATCTATCTCTGTCTTCATACCCGACCACCAGTACTGAAATCTCAAGTCACGGTACATCTTGGCACCCCGGGATGAACTGCCCAAGATTAAGCATGAAACTCCCACATCAGCTCCTTGCGTATATCCCTTGGAACCCATACTCATCCATGGAAATGTATAATTTCATCATCGCCTATCGTCCAACCAGTAAGAGGGTCCTCACTTGCCACTGACTCCCGTAGAACTAGGCCTTCTGGATCAGATAGCTGTCTCAACCTCACTCTATCCAGGAGGGTATAATTCACTGCTAAAGAAGAATGATAGGTCTGCCCCTGACTATCATGCACCTCCAGATGCATCTTAGAGAACAAATCCATGAGATGCTACTCATCATTGGCCTCCTACATAGCCTGTATCTGAGTCTTCCTGCTCAGTGCATCAGCTACTGCATTACCTTTACCAGGTGTATAGGAAAGCTCAAAATTGAAGGAGTGACGGTATTCGACCCACCTTCACTGCCTCATATTCAAGTCACGCCGAGTAAAGATATACTTCAGACTTTTGTGGTCGGTTAAAACCACAAAATTTTCTCCCAATAAATAATTTCTCCAACAGCGAAATGCATGAACAACTACAACCAACTTGAGATCATGCGTCGGGTAGTTCCTCTCATGTGGCCTCAATTGCCAAGACCCATACGCAACAACTCGGTCACCCTGCATCAACACTGCTCCCATCCCCAATACCTGATGCATCACATTAAACTGTATAGCTCTTCCCTTGCTTTGGAAGTATCAGGACTGGTGCTGATATTAACGTTCCTTTTAGGTCCTGAAAGCCTGTCTCACAAGCTTCTGACCAAAAAAACTTCACACCCTTCTTATTCAGACTTGTTAACGGTGCTGCTAAGTGGGATAAGTCCTGTATGAAGCGTCTGTAGTAACCAGAAAGCCCTAAGAAACTCCGTATCTCAAACACATTCTTAGGATTCTCCCAGGAAACTACTGCTCTAACCTTCTCTGGGACTACTGCAACACCTTCCTCTAAGATTATATGACCTAGGAAGTGAATCCGGTCCATCCAAAAGTGGAACTTTGAGAGATTATCATATAACTGATGCTCTCTCAGTGTACTCAATACAATCTCAAGATGGGTGGCATGGTCGTGTCAAGTGTGAGAGTACACCAAGATGTCATCCATGAATACTACCACAAAAGAATCCATATAAGGATGGAACACATGATTCATCAGATCCATGAAAACTATTGGCACGTTCGTGAGTCCAAACGGCATAACCAAGTACTCGTACAGACCATATCTGCTCCGAAAAGCTGTAAGTGGTATATCCGATGGTCTCACTCACATCTGATGATATCCTGACCTTAGGTCAATCTTCGAGAACACTCGTGATCCATGAAGTTGATAAAAAAGATCATCAATCCTTGGAAAGGGATATCGGTTCCTGACAGTCAGCTAGTTCAGCTTCCGATAATCCATACAGAGTCTGAGGGTACCGTCCTCCTTCGCAAAAAGGACCGGAGAACCCCAAGGAGAAGTAGTGGGTCGGATAAAACCCTTTGCCTGTAACTCCTCTAACTGCCTCTTGAGCTCCTATAACTCAGGCGTGGCCATCCTATAAGGAGGAATGGACATCGGTGCTGCTCCTGGCACAAGATCAATAGAGAAATCCACCTCTTGCTCCAGAGGTAGACCTGAAAAGTCATCTGGGAAGACATCCATGAAATAATCAACCACTAGAGGGAAATCCATCTGACAAATCCCTTGATCATCCAAATATAAGCTCGCAATCTAGGTTGTGACTCCACCTCACCCACGATGCTCTAGTACAGCTCGACTCGCCTGGACATCCCATTCATCCTTGTATAGAAACTCTCCGCCCTCTGGTGACATGAAATGCTCCCTACGACGATAGTAGTCTACAAAGGCTTGAAAGGGAACCAACCAGTCCATCCCGAGAATGATGTCATAAGCTGTCATATCTAAGACATAGAGGTCCCAAGGGAAGTGGAACCCACCAACATCAAGGGGGAACTCTTTGCACTGACGCACACCAGCCGTTATAGTCCCCAACAGAGTGTCTAGCGTCATGATATCAGAAGAAGTAAAAACAAAGAGCCCAAGGATATGCACAACGGGCACAAATATGAAACTATGTGTAGCACCCGTATAGAAAAGTACTGAAGATAAGACAGAAGCTACTAGAATATTACCTCTGATTGTAGAAGGTCCGGGATCCTGCTTCAGCTGGGTCTGTTGCACTGCATATGCATGCCTAGTGCCGCGGCTTTGTGACACAGCCTGGCTACCCTAAGCTATCCTGCCCTGCTGCCTCTGAGATCTTGGTGTCTAGCTACCACAGCCACGACCACCATCTCTGCCTGCACGCCCTAACATATTCCAGTTTCCCGACTAGTAAGAAGCCACTGGTCCTGATCCCACATGTGGAGTCTAAACAGAACCCCTCTCACTAGCCACTGGTAAAAATGCCCTGCAAAAGCACTGTAGATGACCCATATTGCCTCAAGCTCGGCACTCCACTGGGTCTCGTGGACACTGAGGTCTCTTGTGCCCCTATTTACAGCACTGGTAGAAAAAAACCGGGCCAACTGAATAAACTGCCTGGCTAGTACTGCCACCATGAGAGAAACTCATCTGTCGCTTCCTCTTACTAGTAGAAATAGTACCAGAAACTGGTGCTGGACCGCCCTAGCCGACACCACTAGCTTCCCGCAGGTTCCTCTCTGTAATCAGCGCCTGGTTCACAATATCATGTACTGAAGGCAACCTAAAAACATTCACAAGCGCCCGAATGTCATACCGAAGATCATCCCTGAAGCGTCTGGCCCTCAACATCCCATCACCTACCAGAACGAGTGAAAAACACTGAATCTCGGTGAAACGAGCAGAATAATCCATCACTGACATAGCGCCCTATTGTAGATTCATGAACTCTCGAGACCTATCTGCTCTCAGCGTCTCTGGGAAGAAGAAGTCATATAAGACTGCCTAAAAATATTCCCACGCCATGTATCTGTGATGATATGATTGGGTGGTAACATCCCACCACCTTTTGGCGGAATCACGCAACATATAAGTTGTGAGCTTGACCCTCCGCCTTGGAGGCGTCTCTAGGTGCTCGAAAATAGTCTGCATCGACCCCATACAAGACTCCGCAGCCTATGGTCCACAATCCCCTGAAAACGTAGGCAGATGATGCTTCTAGAATATACAAGTAAGCTTAGCCATAGATGTGGCAGCTGACGGTTCTCCCAAAATGGTCTGCATGAACCGTATAAAGCCTTCACGGAACTGCGCCTCCGCGCATGTGTCCGGTAAAACAGCTGGCGCCACATCTAGCTCTACTGAAAAATCCACTGGTAGCCCATGGGCCACCATCTCTGGAGTATAGTTGTTGCCACTCTCCTGAAGAACAACGTGTGGTCGTCTCAACGGTATGACTCTACAAGGTCAAATGCACACCTTAGATCAAGATTATCAAATACTGAAGCGAAGGAACCCAAAAAGGGAACAGGAGGGAGAAGGCATTCAAGATTTAAAAAACAAGAATAAACGGCGTGTATACTGACTACACGGCGTGTACCTGACTTCTCTTCCCCTGCCCGGGTCCTTCTATACGACTAAGCCACACGACTCCCATTTGAACAAAACTACATGGAATGTATACTGACTACACGGTGTGTATGGTGTAATTTTCCAACTGCTCATGTCGTTTGTGACACAGAAAAATACTCGACTTAAAACTAAAAGGCATGTTACACCCACACACGGTGTGTACACCCTCCCGTTTTCTAGCCACATGGCTAAGTCCACACGGTCTGTCCTCAGACATGACTACACGGCGTGTCCCAGAGGTACACGTCGTGTACTAGACGAGCTTCCCCAACCCGTGTTGTTAGTTACACGACCGAAAACACGTCTCACACTACATGTCATGTTCTATATATACACAACGTGTATACGAGAGGATTACACTGACCCGTGTTGTTAGTTACATAGTCGGGTCCCCAGGTCAGACTACACGGCGTGTTCGATAGTGGACACGGAGTGTATGTCGTAAGGTCTCCTCCGTCCGTCTTGTTAGTTACATGGGCGCACTCTGAGTCAACACTACACGACGTGTACTTCCGATACACGACGTGTTCGCCCCAAGCATTTCCCTTCCCCATGTCCCCACCCACATGGTCTATGACACAGGATGAGACTACATGAAATGTACTCAAAAAGTTTTCTTTTCTTCTCGAACAGAAGGCTATACATGACGTGTTTAAGGTACTACACGGCGTGTATACTGGGTTTTTCTGGACATTATGCCTCAGAAACTTCCCCAGAACCCGGAAAATACCGAAAAACAACACCTAAGTGTCAAATTCCGATCCGTGAGGGCCCATACTCCCCGAAAATCAAAGTTTGACATCTTATCTATGTTATAACAAAATAAACAGTCAATGGTCCACAAAATTCCGGTCAATGAGGGACCATAATCCCTAAAAACCAAAGTTTGGCGTCCATTCTATCAATAGGCTCATACCAAGATACCCTATCACATAGAAGGTATTTATCAAGCAACTATCACAACAACATGCTTTTTCTTACACAACCACTATCACAACAGCATGTAATTTCTAATGCGCCTACATGGAATGAAACTATGCATGACATACGATTTCTAACATGTTCCTAAATGATGAATGAGATTTCATACCCTCATCTAATCAGGTTGCATCTAAATAGAACCCTTGGATAAAATATAAGCAGCACAATCACAAGTGCGTCACCCAACGGTGAAATCTAATCAACTGTAAAATTTCAAAAATCAGAAGAATTGCAAAAATACGAGGTAGACTGGCTTTTCCCTGTACACAGGTTAGCTACGCCTGAGCACAACTTATTACCAACTACCGTTCCATCCTATCCCTAACTAAGGCTCCAAATAGTAAGTCAAAGACAAGAAACTCCTCTGATACCACTTTTAACGTTTTGGATCCAGGTGCCACTCAATGGGTGCCCCGAACCCAGTTCTCCACATGACCTCAAGTGCATTTCCCCAAATGCCAGAGGCTTCTGACTAGTAGTGAGGGCCCATGTCTGATAGTGGGGAAACTATGCCCTCCTTTGTCAAAGTGTAGCGCAGCGGAATAAAATAAAAAAAACCTACAACAACAGCAAAAGCAATAAACCATACACATTTAATATAACAACTGCAGTAAAAGATAACCAAACGGATATATAGATATGATGCAACATGTCTCAACTTCTAAGAAAAAAGCCCGAACATGTTACACAACAGTACAACACAATACAAAGTATAACAAAGCAAAGCAAAACAGATGGTAGCATCGTGAGCCTAAGCCCGGTCCCATGCTCCCCTACTCCTCAGCAACAATGAAGTACCTGTATAGGGACCCTTTAACTTATCCATACCTGTAGAAACGTAATCTGTTTGGGCCGAAAATCTTGACCCAAATAGGGTGTGAGAAATAATTCCCAGTAGGTACCCACTAAAGGCCCGTGCCCAACTGTGTGAAAATATGCAACAACAGTATACAGTAATAAAAATGCAATAAACTAAGCAGTACTAAAAAGTAACTAACTTTACCAGTTATATTTACATTTTATTATTCATTTAATCATTCATTATAAAGAAACCACCACAGTGAATTTCTATGTAAACAGTCAGTGTCCTCAGATATGAAAACCATTAACCTCAGGTAATCAGAATCTTTCCCTCAGGCATAACAGAAATTTCCCTCAGGCGTACGAAGTGTCGCCATCAGGCACAGAAGTCACAACCCTCAGATATACGAAATTTTTTCCTTAGGTGAAATAGGATGTTTCCCTCAGGATATGCAGTACCTTTCCCTCAGGCTAAAAAACCAATGAACTTAGGCTAAAAGAACACTACCCTCAGGCACAAGTAACCGGGACATTCCCAACATGTAATTAAAAAATTCAAATACAATACCTCTCATGGCCAAAGTAATGCATAATATAAACAAGGCATACCCTCGGGTATCCTGTCCAAACGACTAAACAGAGGAACGCACCCCCGGGTGGTCCTGGATCCAAGCAGTGATCCCAAACAACATTTTAATATCACATTTAATTACCTATACAATTATAGGTATCTAAAAAGCCAAGGCCTCAGCCATACGATACCCCAACATGGGTTCGTAGCACAAAAATACACAAAAACACACAACAATTGGAAATTAAACACCAAGACACCTACATTAAATGCTCAAGAACGGTATACCCGAACGTTGCTTCCAGAAATTCCCAAGAACGATGTAGATCTGACGTATAAGAAAACCCATTCAAACTCAAATAACTTCCACTATAGGAAGAATTGGAAAGAACTACGCAAGGAGAAGGGAGGGCTTACCCGTGCGGTTCCAACGTGATTGACGGAAGAAGAAACGGATTCCCGATGATTGATCTGGAGATCCATGAAGGTTCATCCATCCTCTCCCGAGCTCCCATCCAGTTATAAGCCTTCCCTGTGAATAGGGTTGGCTACTGCCCATTTTAAGCGAAAAAAAGTACACAACATGTACTTTTGACTACACGGTGTGTACTTCCCTCATTTAACTGTTCCTCTGGCGGCATCGCCAAACTGTTCATCCGCTGACATGAGTACACGGCGTGTATTCCAGAATACATGACGTGTACTATCGCCCAGCTAGAAGCTACTTCCACCACCTTACTATTTCATATGCTGACTGACTACACGACGTGTAAAGGACCACTACATGGCGTGTAGTCAGTTTTTACACCCTTAGTCGCCAAAAAGGCTACACACCCTGTGTACTCATCCCACACGGCCAAAGTACACAGCGTGTGGAAAAGTACATGGTGTGTAGTCCCAAAATTTAGTATTTTACCCCATTTTCCATATTTTATCAAAAACACTTAAGGAAAAGATAAAAGAAGAAACCCGTACCTCAAAAATAAGAACCGGGTTCTTACAGAAGGAGATCATATGCTTGCAATGAAAATCATAAAATATTATGTGTTCATATTTTTATTCTAAATATAATGTGTGTATATTTATATGTTAATAAATACCATTAAAATCATATATAAATTAAAAAATGAATATAATTATTTAACTTGTGAATTTTTTCAAATTTTAATCTCATATATATATTTATGAGTTATTTATTTATTTATTAAATATTTTTTTCTTGTTGTAGAAAACAAAGTTTTTATATAGTCAATATAATTATCCTTTATTTTAGATTTTTTAAACATTATACCATATATATAAATAATTATAGACTAGGTATGACATATGATTTAGTTATGCTTACTGAATATGATTTTTTGGGCCATGGACTAAACATTAACTAGTGCTTATGATATATATATATATTAGGCATTAATATTTCAATATAATTAATTTATCTTATCAGTGTTTTTATATTGTTAGTTGGTCATTGTTTAAGGATTCTAAATTTCATGGATTGGTAGTCTCTATATTGAAGAATGGTAGATTTATACTTGTCATTCTATAAATACTCTTATAAGGATTATTATTTCTTATAATTCTAGTCCTTTACATAAAATATTCCATGTACCTTATTCAATATATACCATTAAATATTAGTATACACAATTAGATTTTATTTTTGGACAAGTAATCAAAATAATTAGTTTTATAAAGTATTATAAATTAATTTGTTATGAAAAAACTGAATATTTTGAATATGAAAGCCATAAAAATTTATTGTTTTAAGTATGAATACATGAAGGTAAAATATTTGATAATATAGTGAGATATGAAACACACCTAAAAATACTATGTGATGGAATCCTTTCAATGTAAGAACATATGTATTCAATCATCCTAATGGGAATGTTAATACAAAAGATGTGAGCCACTGGATTATCTTGTGTTTGTCACGGTGGCTATAAAAAAATTTTAATGTTAGGAGACCATGTCACATTGTGCGATTTGGGTTACCCATAGATGGTAAACCATAATTTTTTTAATACCAATGGAATTATTTCTAACAATCAATTTGATGGATTTGGGAAAATATACTTCAATCCAAAATATTGAACATTTTTGATATGTTTGACATGTTGGTCAACCTAAATAATTGTGTTAAGAGTGGAAAATAATATGGATTCAAAGATTGAGTAAAATATTAATATTAGACCATCAATATACATGATTCACATTAAAATGGGTTTTAATTTTATTTGGAATATATTTAATAAAAGTCCCTATTATATGGTTATAATTCATAATATTTCTATAATAAAAACCTATGTTATAGATAAGAGAACATCATTATCATGAAATATAATATTGAGATCACTCTTGGAGAAGGATAATATTAATGGGATAATCTATTCATATTGATACATAATCATAAGAATTTTTTATAAGAATAAAAATTTTCTACAAAAATACAGTTATTTCTTGATCTTCCAACTCGAGAATGTGTTCAAAACGATAATTTAGATCCTTTCATAAACCATGATAATGATTCTACTAAGGAATATACTAATATTCTCATGTCTATAGAGCCTTTATTATGAAACAAATGAGAAAAAATTCACTCATTCATGAAAATAGATAATCTAATATGGGTTAATAAAAAAATCAATTGATGAGGGAAATGAGGTTTTAAAATATCAATTTTCAATAAAAATGACCAAATAAAAATTAGTTTTTTT
This sequence comes from Viscum album, assembly GCA_963277665.1. Classification (NCBI taxonomy): domain Eukaryota; kingdom Viridiplantae; phylum Streptophyta; class Magnoliopsida; order Santalales; family Viscaceae; genus Viscum; species Viscum album. The sequence goes on from OY728134.1 coordinate 1,203,292,437, forward strand.
CTCACATTCTCAATATGGTTCAGTATATTAATTACATGGAGAGTATGGCATATCATCCTAGGTTATATATATATATAAACTATTTATTTTGGATTCATTGTAGGAATGTTTATGATATATTACTATAAATTATAATATTAATAAGTTTAATAATTTTTTCCTAATCATCTAAATATATTTACGATAGCTAAGAAGGACATGGGTGGACCCATAAATTTTGTTACATTAAAAATAAATAGTGTAAAATATTATCCCAAAATAATAACTAATCTAATGGAGGATTTATTGTTAACCTATGACATTGAAACCTAAACCATGTGTCTGGAAGGAGTGGAATTTTTTCTTTTATGGTAGGCCTTAACATTGGAGAAATGATTTATAAAAATACTTTAAGGGGATAAAGAAACTCTAAATATAATCTAAATCAGTTATTAAATTTATAAAAAGTAATAATTTTATTTTTGAATAAAATATGATGAAAACTATATACATTGAATATAATAAAATGTTCAAAATGATTTAGGGATTAATAAATAAATAATTTTAAAGACAAATAAAGTTTAAATTGTTGGTATTGTGGGTGTTTTAAAAGAAAAGGATCACCTCAAGATTTAATGATTTGGAAATTTTAAAATACGTGTACTATTTATCTTGTTCTCACTAATATGATAATATAATTGTGAACAAGGTTTTTTACAAATAAATTAGTCGATGGTTTGATATCCATGATGTACATTTTATCCATTCAATAATTTTTTTCTAAAATAAAAGTTAAATGGAATTTTACATTAGAAAATTATTTTTTATCCATTTTATTTATTAAAATATGAGGCAAATAGTTCAAAACGCCCATAAATGGTATATTTTGATAAATAATAATTTAAAATTCAAAGGATATTTCTCTAAAAATATAAAATATCATATAAGATATGATTTTTAATAGGTTATTTATTAAATACCACTTTAATGAAAATTAGTTCTATTTTCATTATATAAAAGTTCTTGTGTCTTAGAAATTGATTTTGGGATAGTATAATTTCTTTTGGTCTACTAACGAAATATATAAAAATGAAAATGTTTAAAATGAAATAAATAAATAATATACTAGTTTGATCAAAAGTGAAATTCACTTAACATACTAAAGGTGTTTAGGATATAATGGAAAATAATATTAATGTAAAGATTCATATTTAAATATATTATCAAAAATCAAATTTTTTTTCTATTTATTAATATTTTTAAATATAATGAAATAATAAATCATAGAAATGTTTTAAGTTTCCAAAAAAATATATATTTAACATTATATAATAATATTTTATGAATTATAGAAGTTTTAAAATAATTTTATAATGTTATACATAAGAATTAAAAATATTACTAAAATAATTTTTTGAAAAATATTTCATTATTTATGTTATCTAACTAATTGTGTTTAGTGGTAGGATTATATTATATAAAAACATTTAGATATAATAGCTATCACAAATAGATATGAGTTGTGTTACATATACTGAAAAACAATTAAAAAATTTAAAAACTAGAGTAAACATAATGTATTATAGGATATTTTCATATTTGACATGATAATTATTTATACTAATAATAGGAAATTTTTATATTTCTTCTGTTCAAAACCATGTCAGTAGAAAAAAAATCCTTTTCCCTAAGATGTTTTTACCTATGGCCATAGTTTCATTATCTATGGCTGAACATGTAATCTGGGAAACAAGTTTCTTTGATGGTTAAAATAAATTACGGTCATAAGTGGATACTCCCATGGTATTGAAAACTATATAAATAGAATAGAAGACTTAAAAAATAAAACCTATACATTTAAACCAATGACTTGGACTAAACATTCTATTGACCAAACTAGTAATCTATCATCAATAATTTTTATATTTATTATAACATTAATTTATTTAAAATATTCCTATTTCCATCCAACAGCCCGAAGGCCTTAAAATATTCCTATTTAATAATAATAATTCCCTATCATTTTACTAATATTATTACTAAATACTGTTGGGTCCTAAATTTTTTTCAAAGGAAATCAAAGTACTCCTATGGGTTTGGAAAAGTAAGGAAAACAAATCGAAGGGAGAATTGAAGGAAAGATTTTTTAGGAATCCAAAAATAGAAAAGGAATAAAAAGGTGCTATGAAGTATAAATACTTTGAGGACCACCACTCCACATATCCGTCTACTTCACAAGGCGTCCAAAAAATAAGAAGTTCATGGGGAGATAATGGTGGTTCCAACTCTTACAAATGAAATCAAATCTACTTTGGGAGAGGGGCAGATATATTCAATCCATAGAAGATTTTCTCCATGAACTAAAATGGTTCACAATCAAGGTGAGGCTGTTGGCTCTTCACAAATGAAATAAAGTCATTCTTAGGACTAAGGTGGTTATTCTTGACTCTGTAGATGAAAAACCCATGCCCCCGCTAACCAAGTCATCCATGGGCTGGGTTTCTTCCATGGGATTTTACAAAAGAAGGATCACGACCTTATCATAGAGGACTAGCTACACCGATATCTAGTTCCCCACTTATCTATAAAAGGATCCTAAGGGGGATTAAAATAGAGGACTTTTGTTTGATAGATCAATCAATGAAGGCATGGAAGAAGATATCACCACAAAATAAATACTCCTTTGATGATCCCCTACCAGTAAAACCCATCGCATAACATTAAAGATAAAAAAATAAACTTATTGGTAAACTGAGAACCCAACGTCCTTTGCAGATGTATTTAATGAAAGGGGAAAAACCAATTCCCTTTTGGAAATCTAGATTCCTGTATATCAAATAGCTATACAGGAGGAACCCTACACTGTGTAGTGAATCGTTATGCAGAAGGAACTCAAAACCATATAGAAAATCGCTATGCAGATGGAACCTGACCCCGTATAGTTAGGTGATATGTGTATTGAACCCCGATCCACATACCACAATATTATATAGATGGATCCCTCATCGTATATCAATATTCTATATGGAGGAAACCCCATCCTTCATAAGAAAATTCTACGCAGAATAGGGTATCCTCGGGCATTCCACCCTCTCGCTCTGACCATTTCATTCTAATTCTATCGTATCATCGGTAGTCCCTCCTCAATACAATCCAATAGGATTAGGCCAAAGCCTCTCCCAAAGCCACTAGACTAGTATAATGAGACTATCAGGGGAACCAACACACCCTTTTGAGTTTACATACCCATGGTAAAAAGAGTCATGTGGGTACTCCCTATAACAAGGCGGATCCCTGAAATGCCCCTAAGTTTACATTCCCATGGTAACTCGAGTTCTGACCTTGGAATACTCATGTGAACCTCCCCATTCTAGGGATTAAGGGGAGAATCTATCCTTTCCATTTGATGAGGAACACTTATAAGTAAGGGAAATCACACTTTCTTTTCCCTTTAACGAGGAATGATGCTCCTTCCCTTTCCCTGAACCAATATCAGGGTACTCCTCCAAAGGTAATCCCCTACGGGAGGAGGCACTATTCCTCCTATTTTCTTTAGCCCATGACATGTCTGGATATATTTTCAAATATTAATATCCTGGATATGAAAACAAGAGAGAAAATAGGCACATTCAAATCCCCTCTCTCCCCACCTTTGTGCTCCAGTACCATCCATCAGCGGATGGGGAGGGTTGTGCAATCATCATATCTACCACTTCCTCTTGTTTCTCACACCAAACATGACTCATGTGGTCTTATAGATTAGTAGTGATCATTAAATCTACATGAACCAAAACTTTAAATGGGCCTTCTTCCTAGATGTAAGCCCCAATCATGCCCCCTCAATGGGAATCTTCCATACGTAATCCCCAACATCTAGAACTATGTGGACTTTGATTCCCAATTAACTGGGATACGTTGGAAACCTCCTTAAGGTTCAAGATCAACAGTTCAATTATCTCATCCATTATTTCATTCCCACGTTGGTTCACTTTCCCCCTCACCGCATGATGTCAAACTACACAAGCTTTCGAACTACATGGGATTTGATTCCCAACTAACTAGGATACACAGGAAGCCTCCTTGAGGTCCAAACCTAGATCCCAAATCTTCCCTAATGTTCTCTAGGTATATCCTTGGCAGGGTCATGTTCACTCAGAAGACCACATCTCTTTTGGGTCCTTCGGGCTGCCTTGACATAAGTCCCTCATCAAATCTTGACTAGGCATCTTCCACCTAGACATCTTTTCCACATGATGTTAAAATGCATGGTCTGGTCCTCATCACATGACCTTAAAAGGTGATGTGTCCAGTTAAGTGGTGTTGAACTATGTGGGTTTTGATTCCTCTCATGAGGATACATAGGAATCCCATATTATGTGTTTAATACCGACATTGAAACAATTCCCGCCCCCTAGATGACGATAAACTCTAGAGCACCTCATTACATGGATTAAACCAACATTATCTCAATGAATGAAAAATAAATTTCTAATATGCCCAAAAAAGGGTAACATTGATGAAGAACCTTAGATACATATAGATATATTCATTGATGGAGAACCTCAGATACATACAAATGATTCTGAACCCATAGGTATTTATGATCGATCTAGATAACTAGGAGTAATCTATAGACACATGCTTTGGAATGAACCAGGGATTCATGAACATATAAACATGGATTAAATCTATAAGAGAGCCCCGTAATAGGCAATAGTTCCCCCTAAAAGCATGTGATGAGCCCAATTTCCTATCCTCTCAAACAATTTGAGGTCTTAAGTTTTGTTGGCCAAATAATCCAATAAACGCCTACCTTTTGAAAGCAGGTCCATGAATCATGGATGTGAGAGTTTTTGGGTGTTTCTATCTCTATGAATAAACCCATTAAAGACCATCTGAGGCTATTATACCCAATGTGGATTGATTTCATAAAAACTTAATATCTACAATCAAATGTTGGGTACAACACCCTTTGGGCCAGAAAAAAATGGTTAACCTGATGTGAATCCTTAACCAAGGTGGAAATATTACCCCACCTCAAGCCATTTTTGAATCCAAAAGGGAAGAGATCTAGGCGAGATAATCAATTATACATGTGGTAATGAGATGCTACTTTGAAGGTATTTTGTTGTTTTCACTTACAACATATATTACATGAATTCTTCATATATTACTTCAATCAAATGGAATCCTAGAAGTTCTCACAGACACACATGTTGACCATTACGCTGCCGGTTTTGTCCCCCACAAAGCATATGACTCTATAACCCACCCAACGTCTCCAAAACTAGGTCTCAAATGTGATAATCTATGAGTATCATCAGAATGGAAATCTTCCAACACTAGAGGTAGCAAGATGGACCCTCCAGTCGATGAAATCCCACAAACTGCCTACCCATCAGTGACTAGAGATCTAGAATTGGGTGACTCCACTAGCCGTCTCTAATCATTTTAGGAGCCTGTCCCTAGAACGCGATCATGAGTACCTCCCTTATCTTATGGAGGTGGATGAAGACGTCACCAATGAATCCATCCCTACTGAACAGGGGTCTCATTCAAGGAACCCTACTGGAAGATATTTCCACCAACACCATGTGGATCAGTATCCTCATACTGAAGAGGATGTCCTTCCAAGGGTTACTATTAAAGTCTAACAGACCTGGGTCCCCTGATTAGCTTGTCGAGGGTGAAAATCGAACCACCAGGAACATGTCATTGCCCTGATTCCCACCAAATAATCCAACCATGTAAATATGGAGGCAACCTATAAGTAGATGTATATCCCCACTCACTTTTATGAAGACCACCATGGAAATATGGTAGCACATTACAAGTAGGTGCAAATTCTTGACAATGGTCACTAGTCCTGCTGTGAAAATAGGGAAGAAAATTACAGGTAGATGTGAATCCCTACTGATGCACTTGAAGCCCATCATCCAAATAGGATAGAAAACTACAAGCAGGCACATATCCCTACTGATAAATATGAATCCCACCGGTCAAATATGGTGAAAAAAAAATTTGGGAAGAGAAAAATTTCTGCTCCCTCATATCAAACCCATCATTTTAATACGATTCCAATCAAATATAAGTAGATGAAAATTTCTATAGATTCATACCAAGCCCGTCAAAAAAATATAGAATAAGACAAGAAGATGTAAATTACTACTTGAAAATATGAATCCCATCAGCCAAATATGATGGAAACTAGAGAAAAAAACCTGCGTATCCAAACCAAAAATCAAGGGTGGACTCATTCCTCTACACCCATATAAGAGAACTACTAGTACCAACTGAAAGAACATGGAGGACCGGAGCATGCACATATTCCTGCTCTAACATTGAAAAGGGAATATATCCCCATTCCATCCAAATATGTATCTCAACACTTACTGGAAATGATCAAGGTACAAACATGAATTCCCGATCATATCCTCCAGACTTGTCAAGACATAATCACGTACATGATAATAGTAAGGAGTCAGGCCCACAACCCCATCTCCCAAAGTGGGGAACTCATCCACAAAATAATATAGTCACTCCAGAGTAGGCCTGCATCTCTACTCTAGTCCAGTAGGGTCATTAGCCATATTCCATGATAAAGGGACAACCAGATAGGGAAAGAAATACCTATTCCAATTGGGGGACACCGGTCCACCACGTTGTCTGCTCCATGACAAACATATATCCCTTTTAGAACTCAAGATACTCATCGGCATATCCCAACCTCATCATGGGAACCCCTCAAACAAGAACCCATATATGAAGGCCATTACCAACAACATGCATCCCCAATCGCCAGTAAGAGAGTGCCCAAAAATGAAATTATCCAAAGGAAACTAGAAAATGAAGAGCACATTCATGATACTACTCTACTAGAAGATGGAGTTCTTGAAATCATTCAACATTTAAAAATGTTTGAAAAAGATCTAATCAATCAATTACAAAATTATGGAAGTGGCATTAGTAGTTTCAAAGGTTATCCTCGCAATGTTGTTACCGGTATCTCTAAAGGTCCTCCTTAGAGTACCCACATGGGCTTACTTCATGGGAAAGAAACAATAAATCATGAGAGCCTATCTCCTGATGAGTATCATAGTAGCCCTCCCTATGACCAAAATATTGAACAACAAGAAGGTTCTCCCCTTGATGTCATCTGCTCTAATAGTCCTCCCCAGGGTATACATTGTAGAAATTCTCCCTTCAGTTGGACATCCAACTGTGATGGTAGACCTCTCCATGATGGCAGTCATTGTGAAGGTACTCCTCACAATGAAATCAAGTAGAAAGAAGGTACTCCTCTTGCTATAGTCCACCCTGAAGGTCCTCCCCAGGTTATACAGTGCATAAATTATCCCTTCAATCAGACATCCAGTAATGATGATAGTCCTTTCCATGATGTAAGTCACTACGAAGGTCCTACCCACAGTGACATCAAGCATCAAGATGGTCCTACCCTTATGAAAGTAATCCTTAAAGGTACTCCCCAGGGTATACACCATATAAATTCTCCTTATTTTCGGACATCATTCTGCAATGGTATCCCTCACTATAATGGTATTGGCTGCAGAGGTCCTCCCCATCGTCAAAATTCACACCAGCAAGAAGGTCCTCCCCTTGCCAAGTCATGTATGAGAAATAACTCATATTTTAAGGTTCTTGTAAATATGGATTCAGACATGTTAGATACTCTATCAATGACAAGTGACAACCTTTATCATCTATAATACATCCCAGGGACACACTCATTTTTTGACCCACCCCAATAACATTCATATATCAATGATACTTCTACTAGTCCCACTACTTGGGATGAAATAATCAAGAAGATTTCAAATTAAGTAGACCAAACAGAGGAGTATCGGGAATATGAACAAAAGGATATGTTTATTATGAGAAAAAAACTATCTAGGGATGAAATACCAGTTATGTTCTGGCCCATAGGCACTTCTCAGTTCGATATACCAAGAGAGTTGTCAGAAGAATGCATGCATAACAACCATCTCAATATCTGAAAAACTCTCCACCGTACAAAATAGAATTTATTACCCCATGATGGGTATGAAGTCCATGTCAATATATTGGGGAGCTTCACTATCAAATTTAACTATAAGCTATTTTTTTTGCATGAAGACCACAATCTGAGAGGCGTAAGAAAGATCTCGAACTGACCTACCTCCATGCACTGCACAAGTTGCGTTGCCTTATCGATGATGCCTCGTATGGAATTAATATCTTTGGATGGGGAGAGCATAGATATTTTCTATTCAACCCAAATCATATCTAGAAGAACCCATTGGAAATGAAATCCTGTATTGTCATTATTCCAAGATAAAAAATAAAATGAAATCTTTATTCAGTAAAGGTGTCATGCTCGACAAGAACCAGTCTTGAGTAAGTCTCAAAAGAATAAGGACTGATGAGAGTGAACCATTGAAAAACTCATGAACCAGGTGACTGAGAACATCTATCAGGATTCTCACCTAAGGGAATCCAACCATCAAGCATTGATCATGTCCTTGGAATAAAATAATTCATGTGAAGACCCAACACCATATCCATATCACACCTGAATGAGAATACGCGAGATCAAGAAAGTGATGATAGTAAAAGCAACCGCCGTGGTATAGGATCAACCCCAGTTTGTAGGTATGAGGGAAATTTTAACACAAAATTCCCCCATATGACCAAAAAATCTGGGCCAAAGAACATTAACAAAGGAACGAGAACAACCCCATCCTGCAGGGCTGGGGGCATTTTTACCTCAACCACTTTCCCAATAGACGTCAGTATTTTACCGTCTAGGGAAGACGACAAGTAGAGAGGTCACCAATTCCATAAAATATCATGAATCATGTCCCCTAAAATTAAGGCATATGTAAAGGTCATATAAAGGTTCCCTCTGAGTTACCCTTCACCAAGAAACTCAAAGAGGACCTAGAAATGGAAGGAGAAGATCCAACAAAGGATGAAAGAAGCTCTCATACCATTCAACACCTGGTACGCCACCCAATATTAATTATGAATAAGTGAATTTCATTTACATCAATCCCATAGATCTCATTTAAAATAATAAAAATTATGAGGATCTAAGAGAAGATGGTTCCCTCGCGGAGGTGGTCGACACCGAGCCTGAAGGTGTGCGTACCTGGAACCAAAGAGCCACCCTAAATTTTGGTACTCTTTTAGCCAATCCTTCATTATCTACTTTGAGAATTTAAAATATCTAGAAGAATAAAAACAAGGTTTTACATGAACCACCCCATCCTATCATTGAGAACAAGCCCCTAACACTCAAGGAGAGATTCGTTTAGCAGGAGGAAGAGATGAAAGAGCTGAGGTGAATCAATGCTATGATACTCTGAGGAAGATGTCTTTCTGAATATAATACCCATATATAACTTCAATAAACTCTTCCAAAAGGTATACCTCACCCACAAGGATTCATCCTAGAAAATGAATCCAGACCAGGATGCTCATTTAACACAACTCTGGTGCCATCAGTCTACCTAAATCCAACCCCAAAAGGATATCAAGATTTACCTAAAATGAGGAAACAACCATAATTGATTTAGGATAATATTAAAAGGATTACCTTGGCTGTGTATCTACATCAAGAACCAATAAACCCATAACCTTTAATCTTTTCCCTACTATGCCCACCCATGCTCAAGTTCAACAGGACACACATTAAGGGATCATTAACACCATCAAGTCATTAGAAGCTCGATTGGAATCCATGGAAGGATGGTGTGATCTGATACAACCAGAATAGAAACCTTACCTAGAATGGGTGAGTAATACTCCACCACTTCCAAATTTTAGGAACCCCGTATTTCAAAAATTCAATGACTCAGGTGACCTGAAACAATATTTGATGCACCATGCGTCTTACTATGATCCCATGATGAGAAACCCAGAGAAAAAATAAGCAATAAAGATCAAATGTTTCATGAAAACTCTACAAGGTTCAGCCTTTGTATGGTACACCAGTTTTCCAGCTCATTTGATAACATGATTAGAGGACCCCTGGTGACAATTCCTTTTCTAGTTCAGTTCAATGTTACAAAAGACAATAGTGAGCGACCTCAAGAACTTCAATCAATAGGAGAATTATAGAGTCTCATACTTCATTTCTAGATATAAGGTCCCAACATACACTTTGAACCAACCACTCCCCCAATATGAGATGATTTCTATGTGCATTGATAACCTCCATGACAAGCTGCAAACACTACTCATCCCTATGAAATATACAAGTGGGTTTTGGGATTTCTCTTCAATTTCCAAAAGAATAGAAGACTCCTTATAATGGAGTAATCTCAAGTCCCAAGTAACCCCATTGTCCCTAGGAAAAGAGTGGGAAGGGATGAAATGAATTTCATTATGCTTAATCCACCCCCTACACCAGCTCCAGCTCCAAGGCCCATACCGAACCATTCAGGTTCCCTTAGACATCAACAATATCCCCCTCCCCAGAAAGATGAGAAAAGGGGACCCAAGAGAAATAAATTTGAGGAATTAAGGAATAAATTTTACTCATTTCAAAATGACAAAGTCTGTGGATACTTTGTAGCCACCATGAATTGAGACTTTCTCTGTCTATCAGAGCCAAAGAGGGCTAATGAAGTAGGTCTCGATGACAAGCCAGATTATTTACCCTTCCACAAGATACTAGGACACACCATTTAGGAATGTTTTGTCTTCAAAGACCTCCTTCAAAGAATAATAGATTTCAAACAGGTCAATATGGGACCACCATCAACATAAGTGGCATATGTTTCCACCACTAGACCTGATGAAGGATAGGAGTGAATAAAGTTGTTAGAAAAAGGTAATATAATTTAGATAGTTGGATGACTCGGAAAACTATCAACCGATCCCATAGAATAATCCAAGAGCAGTTTAAACAACTGACCATTCCCCCAATGGCTTCTGATGCAATTCATCTGACATCCTTGACCCCACAATACTTCAATGGTAGAGCGTCCAAAAAATAGTTTGACTAGAAAGGTAGATCATAAGTGCAATAAGAAGAACTCTTTACAAGGAAAAATATACCTTTTATATTCTCAAATTTTATTCCATCATATTTGAAGAGATAGGTACCACCCCAACAAACGACACCACCAGAAGAAGTCAATCTGGCATAGTCATCATCAGATCAGAAACTGATTTTTGACTTCATTAATGTCATCCACTTAATGGACCCCTTCTCCGTTGAAGAATATGGTTTCAAACCCAAGTTCCCCACACCTAATTTGGGATTTAGAGGAGGAGGTCATAGGAAGAGAGGATACCCATGAAGATGCAGTCATGGTAGAAACCAAATTTCTAGCCCCACATCAACTCAAACTATCAATGTTGTAGAAAATAGTGAGAGATCCCTTCAACAGACCCAATAGGAATAAGAAAATTTCCCTACCCCTTTTGAAAGACACTCTGTCCCAATCATCCTATAATATCCATCAGAAGAGGAAAAAATATCTAATCACCCATATCATGTAGGAAGACCCACTCAACTAAGTCCACAAAGCATAAAAGCACCACCAGCTCTTATCCTAAGGGTCGGTACATCTACATCCAATGATCATTCACCTAAGTGCCTATGAAAGAGAATCCCCATGTTGGGAAGCACCAGTATTTTGATGAGGAATATGAAATCCTAAAATAACTAGCCTCGGTACCAATAAATCTATCATTCTTGGATGCACTAAATCTATTAATAGATTTCAAGGAAGTTCTCATAGAATATTTTCTAAGCCCTATAGAGTTTCAAGCTGAAGTGGCCACCACTAAAGTCTATCGAGTGAAGACCAATCCTTTAGAATGCCATGTTGTTATCTCCTTCATGGATCAAGATGAATATGCCATCATGAAAGGGAACATCAAACAATTATATGTGTCTGGAAAGATAAATGTTGTCGATATCCAAAACAAACTTCATTGATAATGGCTCTGGAGTTAATCTCATCCCACTATGGACACTTCGTCTGCTGGGCTGCAATGTGGATAACATGAAATCCTATACCAAAACTCTATTGGGATATGATAAAAGTGATTAGAAGACATTAGGACAAATCAAGCTCAAAAATTGGTTTGGAAACCTCATAGTCGACTCAGAATTTCTAGTGGTTCAGCAAAACGCTGTCTTCAACATCCTGATAGGAAGGCCCTGGGTGCATCAACACACAGTGATTACCTCATTGTATCATAAGTGCATCAAGTATTTAATTAATGGATGAATGTGATATTGTATACCAATAAGTCCCCATTTTAATCTTGCAAGTCACACTATATTGATGTAGGATTCTACTAGTAGAAAGGGAAGTGACCCTTAGTCGATGGTGTTGATTGGGTCATCGCCCCAAATGGTTTGAAATGGTCCCCATCGACCCTTTCAGGAATCTCGGTGAATAATACATATTTACCATCAATCATGTTGAGTGAATGAGTTCAAATTTAGTCATGTATTTAATAATCTTCATGATTTTAGTCATATACACTGAGCCAAATAGTGTTGAAAAGCCCACTAACCCCCAAGATAATGGTGAGTGCTCAGATGGAAATTCCCTAAATCCATTACCAAAGCTCCAGATAACCCCTACCTCACCCACTAAGGTATAAGGGGATATATTTTCACATAAATAAGGTGAGGAAAATCCTATACCCATTACTCTATCTTCTCTAGAGAAATCCCTACTGTTAGTCGGGTCAGAAAAAGTCACCTCAACCTCCAAATACCAAAATTGAGACACTTATCTTAACTATGAAGAGCCAATCTCAAGATTTTTTCACATTATAAGGGGAACATGATTAGTAGGATGTGGAAGAGGAAGAGAAATAAGGCTTTATGGATTCCCCTCCATCATTTTAGGAGGGTCTCCCTACCACCATGGATAAACTCAGGGAAATAAACCTAGGTACCAAAGAAGACCCCATACCCACTCCGATTAGTGTGACCATGTATTTCAAAGAGAAAGAGGTATAAAACTCCTTCCTAAGGAAGAATCAATATGTTTTTACCTATAACTATATATAAATTATAGTCTTCAATCCTAAGGTGTCCACTCACCACTTGGGCCTGCTAGAAGACCACCGTAGCTACAAGAAAGCCGCCAGGAGGATGCACCCAACACATGCTGCCAAAATAGAGGTTGAAGTTGAAAAAATCATCAGGTAAAACTTAATTAGGGAAGTAAAACATCCCATATGGATGGCCAATATATTCCCCTTCAAAAAAAATAATGGTCAGATTATAGTTTGCATTGATTTTAGGGATCTCAATCGACACTTCTTGAAAGATAACTTCCCGGTCCCGATTATAGAATTGCTGATCAATGAAACTGCCAAATATCAGGCTCTCTCTTTCATGGATGGATATTAATGATATAACCAAATCCTAATTGTATGATAATACGAATAATCCACTACCTTCAGGGATCTCCAAAGAGTATTTTTCTACAAGGTTATACCAATTGGTTTGAAAAATGACGGTACAATATATCAACGTTCCATGCATTTCATATTCAAACCCTTCCCAGGAAGGTTATTAAAATGATATATTGATTACTTGATATTTAAGTCTTGAAAGTGCTTGGATAACTTGGCATATCTTTAAATCATCTTCAACAAACTGTGAAAAGATATTCTGAAAATGAATAGCTTGAAATGTGATTTCGACATTACCTTAGGGAAATTCCTCAAATTCATCATACGTTATTGTGGTATCAAAGTTGACCTCAAAAAAATGAAGGCTATACTTGGAATGTAACCTCATAGAAACCCAATTGAGTTGTGAGTACTTCAAGAAAATTTGGCCTATATTCGGTGCTTTATATCCAACCTTGAGAGCAAATGTTTTCCCTTTACTAGGATGATGAAAAAGGGGTTGCATATCGGTGGACTGATGATTTTCATAAAGCATTCGAGAATCTCAATAAATACCTCTTAATCCCTCTAGTTATAATGCCAAATATTGAAGGATGACCACTCATACTATATGTGACTACCTTGGAGTGATCATTGAGTATCTTCCTTGCATAGAAGAATGACACTGACAACAAAAATAGTCTCTATTATCTTATCCAAACCATGATTGATGATGAGACTCATTATTAAAATATCAAAAGAGCTTATTTTCCCTAATATTTGTGGTCTAGAATATAAGGAACTATCTATATAACTATAAGGTCCATTTGTTCTCTTTTAGAAACCTTCCCAAGTACATTCTCAGCCATCCAATGTTGACTGGATGCCTGTCATGATGGGTAGTCATCTTGTAGTAGTTCAATATAAAATTCATACCTCAGAAAGCCATCAAAGGCTAAGTGTTAGAATATTTTACGAAAGAACATCCCATGGTATAAATGAATTCATTAGATGCTAAAATACCTGAGGAAGAAGTTTTATCTGTTCCAGAGGAATCCAAAACATTGGAGATGAATTTTGATGGCACATCCAGAATTCTGATAGAAAAAAGGATGGAAGAACCCAAGATCAAAAAAGTGGGTCTAAGAGTCGTAATCATATTTCCCAAAAAGGAAATCCTATATTATTTCTTACTACTATTAGAGGGGTGAACAAACAATTAATTAGAGTACCAGACTCTCTTTTCATTCTTGGAGCTAGCACTTCAAGTATAAGTTGAAAACCTGAAAATAAAAGGTGATTCAGAACTTTTCATCAAGAAAGTAAATGGTGACTATGATATTAAGAAGGAGGAGTTAATCCCTTTTATGGACCACATTCAAGAAATAATGACATAGTTCCCTTTAGATCCAATATTAACTCATGTACCCCAGTCATAAAATGCACATGATGATGCATTAGAAGATACAACCACAACTTTGGCTGATCCATACCAAGATGAATCATTCATCAGTATTTCCCACCATCGGATGGTGTCACCATTCATCTAAGACAAAACATAAGAAATCAACGAGATTATTCCCACCCATGAGCTGTATGGTCCTACCACCAGCTGGATGACTCCCATTTTGGATTACCTTCAAAAGGGATAACTCCCACTATAAGGGTATGGAAGGGGGAAAATCCAGAGATGAGTAATCAAATTTGTTCTGTATGATGGCACAAACCAAAAAAAGGTCCTCTATAAGAGAGGACTTGATAGGGTACTTATCAGGTGAAATGATAGAGAATAGACCACTGCCATCATGAAAGAAGTGCACACCAGAGCTTGTGGGGCACATCAATCAGCATCCAAGCTCTCCCATAAAATTCAGAGGCTTGGATACTATTGGAACACTATGATGAAATATTGTGCTAAATTCACAAAAAATTCCATTTTTATCAGGTTCATGATAATTTTATCCACCAACCCCCAGAGTTAATTCACATAGCCAAGTACTCTTGTCCATTTTACATATGGATAATAGACGTCATGGGACCATACCCTTCCACTATGGAAAAATAATTCAAGTATATTCTCATAAAAACTGACTTTTTTTTCAAAAGGGAAGAAGCTGTACCCCTTAAAGAGGTCAGGACAAGAAGCATTGTTAGCTTTTTTAAAGACAACATCATCACCAGATTTGGTATCCCTCAATCAATACTTATGGAAAAAAACACTAATTTACACTCTTCAAAATTGAAGAAGTTTTATTAGGAGTATGGTATCAAGACCAACCATTCATCCCACTATCATGCAGTGACCAATGGATAGATACAAGCCTTTAAAAGACCCTATCCAATATAATCCCTAATAAGGTAGAAAAGGACAAGAAATCATGACCGAAGGAGCTACTCCATACTCTGTGGGCTTACTAGACCACGAATCTCCCCATCACTCAAGAATACTTATACTCATTAGTATATAGGACAAAGGTAGTTCTACCCATCTAAGTTCAATTACCCTCACTTTTCATTTACATTTATGATCAATAATCTATAGATGAGTAATCTCAAAAATGTCTTGATGATTTGGAGTGAATGGATGAGAAAATATTTCACACTTTGCACTATTTTTATATTTATCAGAATTGGATTGCACGAGCCTTCAACAAAATAGTTCACCT
This sequence comes from Viscum album, assembly GCA_963277665.1. Lineage (NCBI taxonomy): Eukaryota > Viridiplantae > Streptophyta > Magnoliopsida > Santalales > Viscaceae > Viscum > Viscum album. The sequence goes on from OY728134.1 coordinate 1,203,308,453, forward strand.
ACGGTATTTCCTCAAATAAGAAATGGTGTTGGTCCTCAAAACTCTGATGATAGTTGGAAAGAAACCCCCAAAATTGGACCTAAAAATGGAGGGACCTTATGTCATACACAAGGTCTAATCCAATGGATCATATTCCATAATTTTAATGTATGGACAACTAATTATAGCTCCCACCAATGCAAGGTTCTTGAAGAAGTGTTTCATCAAGCTGTGAGGCAATGTCCTGATCACATGATGTTAAACTATATGATGAAACGTCCTTGCTATAAAACATTAAACTGTATAGAATAAATGTTCTCACCACATGATATTAAAATACATATCCAAATCTTCCATACCACATGACGTTAAGCTGTATGGGGATCATGGTATTCTAATCAATGATTCATCGTACATGATTCAGATCTATTAAAGAGAAAGAAAACATTCTCCCATTACTATGTGAGAGTTGGGTCCACATGGGAACTCACTTTCTCCAAAACTATGGGTGGATTTATTCTCATTTCAGCGAGATTCGTAGTGACGTATAGACCCTATGTCTCGGGACCAACCACCATAAAAACATGCTCCCCCTCATTGTGTATGGACCAAACCAATACAGGGAGGTCTCTTCAATGAACTAATTATGGATTGATTCCCATTTTTCAATGGTATACATAGAGACACCTCAATATTATATCTTGGACTAACCACTATATGATACAAAATGCCTCTATTTTACCCTCAACTGCCTCTATATTGTTAGAGAAACCCTTTAGATTCTCAAATCAAGTATAGATCATGTGAACTTAGTAATAGTGGTAAGGGATTCCCCTGAATGAACAATGAGTAAAGATACATGATATGCCCATCACGTTGAAAGGATGGTTAAAAAATACCACCTCTCTATGCATGGGTTAGACCGGTACAAGAAAAATACTTTTAGAACTACGTGCGCCTTGATTCCTTCCCTAATGGGATACATAGTGACACCCAGATTCTATATCCTAGTCCATCCACCACCAACACAAAAAAATTCCCCTTTCCTTGTGTATGAACTAGATTTATATAGGGAGTTTCCTCTAGAACTACGTGTTCTTTTATTCCCACTCTCATAGGATATGCATTGATTCCCAGATTCTATATCCTTTTCTAGCCGCCATATGAAAAAATGCCCCTTCCCTACTTACGGGTCAAACTTGCGTAGGGAAATTCATAGAGCTAAGTTTAGATCTCTAAACCCAGGATCAACTACGATAACCAATCGAATGTAAAATGTTCCCATCCTTTATTATGTTACCCCTGTGTGGTGGAATAAAACTTCATCGTCTCTTGTTTCTCACATCGAGCACATCTCACGTGATCTTAGGGGGTTTGGTAGAGAATTCCCCACATGATGAAGGTGAATCAATCTGCAGTAGGGTTACCATGGTCATAAAAGAAAGACCTAAAAAGGTACAACATGCATATATGCTTTAGAATGGGAAACCTAAAGTCCTTATCATATGAAATTATACTTCCAGGTACCTCAAGAACTACATGTGGCTTGATTTTAAGTATAACAAGATATGTAGTGACACCAATACCTTATTCCTAGGGCCATCCGTAGAACACGTAGACACAAATTCCCCCAATCTCATACATGTGAATGAAAATCTATATAGGAGATTCCAAACCTCGATTCATACAACAAGGATTTGTCAAAATATCATGCTTCCACATACGAGTCAGATCTATATAGGGGATTCCATACTTCACATTGCATACCTAGATATACCCTTTCCATTCATCAAAATCCATGCCCCAGGAAATCTTATATCCCCATAAACCTCTTCAACCATTGGAAATGGAAGGTCAGTGTCTTGAGGTTAACTTTGATTAACTATGGAAAATATACCCCCATGGCTCTGTATAAGTTTCCCACAAAAAGCCTATCAATCAAAGGAAAATTTATCCCTAGGAGAGGCTTTTCTTACCTCTTTATTCCCATTGCCTTCCAAGCCCCAAATCATTCCTCTTGATCTGAGGGTACCCAGAATCATGGTTTACACTTGATTCCCCCTCTCACTTCTAGGGCATGCTAGAATTTCCAAACTTGATTAAACCATACTTACTCATGGTTTTTATGAAAATTCATCCCCACAACATGGAATTAAACTAAAAATTAAATGTCTTTACCACAATACATTAAACTACATGGACAATGTTCTTACCACAAGATGTAAAACTACACTGATCCACAATATCCATCTCCATTCACATAAATTCACCCACATCCTCACAACATGTCATTAAAATGCATGGAAAAAATTTCCTTATTGTATAACATTAAATTAAAAAACATAATAGTGTACTCACTTGAGAGGATATTGCTTCCAACATTGGTCACCTACCATTCCACATCACAAAACTACATACGGATTGATTTCTGCCCAGGTAGGATATGTAGTGACACCCATATTTTCATCATGATCCAGCCAACCTAAAAGTGAAATGTGACCCCCCCTAAATATGGGATAAACCTACGCAAGGTCCTTTATTTACAGAACTACATGTGGCTTGATTTCCATCCCATGAGATATGTAGTGATGCCCAGATCTTACAACCTATACCCATTCATAGAATGTGAAAAAATTTCCCCTTTTATACATGCAAGTAGGGGACTGTCAAATAGGCCCTATTTGCAGGAGCTTCTCAAGAATAACCATATTTAACATCTTTTAAATCAGGTTATATACATCCTTTCCACATGACGCTAAATTGTATGACAATTTTCTTAATCTTATGATGTTAAATCACATGATAAAATTTCCTTGTTGTATGATGTTAAACTGCACAACATCATAGTGTTCTCACCCAAGAGGACATTTCCCCTAACACCGCTCACCCACCATACTATGTTACAGAACTATGTATGAATTGATTCCTATCTATACATGATATGTAGAGACATTCAGAATTTAATCTTGGTCCAAGTACCTTTAATATAAAATTATACTTTTTTTGATTGCACCATCCTTAGGTGGTGGATCAAACCGTTTCCGCCCCTTGTTACTCACACTGAGCACAAATCACATGGGCTTAGGGACCTTTTCAGAGGATTCCCCATAGATCCATAGAAAATAAATCCAAATAATTAGTCTTGGTGGCACAAACTTAAAAAGAACATTAGGGTCCTCCCCTAAATATTGGGGAACCCAAAGTTCCAACCACATGACATTAAATTGTATGGTACCCTAAGAACTATGTTTTTCTTGATTCCTGTACATGCAGGATACATAGTGATGCCTGGATGACAGAGATCAGGCCCAACCATCCCCAAAGGTAACAAATATAGCTAAATGTCCCTCTCCCTATGTATGAACCAAACCTACACAGGGAGTCTAATTTCAAGAACTATGTATGTCTTGATCCCTATTATTATAGGATATGTAGTGAAACCTAGATCTTCAAACCCAAGTTCATCTCTAACAAAGGAATCCAAATGACCCACCCTATGTATGAGTCAGATCTATGTGGGGAAATTCCCAATTATATGGGTAATCGTGGCCTGAATACTTCCAATATGTCTAGACACATCTTTTACATCCATAAAACTCCATTATTTGAGTGATTTTAGATATTAAAAAACCTTCCTAGATTTCAAAAATGCAAGGTCAGTGTCCGGAGTACACCTTTGTTAGACTATACACAATATGCCCCAGTGGCTCTGTATAAGTTTCCAACAAAAAAGGTCTATCAACCGAAGGAAAATTCATCCTTAGGAAAGGCCATTCATACTTCCATATTCCAAATGGCTTACAATCCCCATATCATTTCTCTTGATCCAAGAAATTCCAAAACAATTGTTTACATTCTTCTCCCCCTCAGGTCTTGTACATGTTGGGACATCCCGACTTGATTATCCACTAGTTAATCGGGGCTCCTATATCAGTGTCCTAATCACATGACATTAAAACTGCATGATGGTTGATACTCAATGTTCCCCCTTGGTCCCATACACATAAAAGAATATCTTCCCCCATGTTCATATGCATGAAATAAATCCATATAGGAAAGTCCAATATGATTCCCACCTCATTAATGAACTCATATACAAGACGAAAATTCCCCATTCCTATGTGGGAATCAGATCCACATATGGATAAACCTTAAAAGAACTATGTTTGACTTTATTTCTATCATAATAGGATATATAGTGACACTAAAATCTCACATATCAGGTCCAACCATGAAACAAATCCTCCCCCCTTTCCCACTCATGGGTCAGACCCACGTAAGGAACCTCCTCACACCTATGTAGAGAGAACATCTTTGCCTATTTGTAGAAAATTTCATCTTGATATGCCCATTTTGTGTTCAGGAACTCCCTATTTCATAAACCATACTTTGTTTCTAGAAATGTCCAAATCCCCATAATCATATTTGGACATTAGAAATGGACGGTCAGTGTCCTGAGGACACATTTGTTTGACTATGCACAATATTCCCCAGTTTCTCTGTATAAGTTTCCCACCAAAAAATGCCTATTAACCAATGGAAAATTGATCCTCAGGAGAGGATTTTCCTACCTTTATACATCCCTATGATGTTTACGTCCCACCTCACTCTTTGATTTCAGAAACTCCCTAGATTATAGTTTATATATTTTCTCCCCTTCATGACTGAAGATGATAGAACATTTCTAGTCAAACTTCCATGAAAAGGATGAATTGTTTACCCCCTGTTTAAAGTAAAGGTATTTCAAATCATAAGTCTAAAATATCCTGGTTGTATGATGTTAAACTACACCATGATTCAAACCTCCTTTACACAAGTCAAATTTGTGTGAGAGTAGCATTCCCATTCAATGATGATACAGATTCCCTATCATTTTCAGACATCATTCCATCAATATTCCATCCAATGTGCTCTTACAAAAACAAAACAAATTCAAATTTCTATAAAATTACATGGCCATTGGAAATGGAAGGTCAGTGTCCTGTGAACATGTTTGTTTTACTATGTACAATATTCCCTAGTGGATCTACATAAGTTTCCCACAATCAAAAAAGACCTGTCAACTAAAGGAAAATTCATTCTCAAGAGAGGATTTTCTTACCTCTGTATGCCCCATGGCTTCCATGCCCCATATCCTATCTTATATTTAGAAACCACAAATTCAGTGTTATTAAAAATCCATTATCTATGTCTAAAAGTTATTGGGACATCCTTGGTTAATGATTCTTAATTAGGGTCCTCACCCTGCAATTCAAGGTCAAATCTGTTGGACCTAAACCACTAGTCATGGTCCAAGAGATTCGACCTGAAACATCAGTAATGACAAATTGGTTTTTAAGACTTTAAATTTCCCATGAAAAGAGAAATGAATCTCTCTAGGATGGAAACCTAGAAAAGGAACCCTAGACAAAATTTGAGTACCAGATCACTAAACCTATGATTTTAATGGTTTAGAAAAAATATCAAGCAATCAAAAATCAAAAGTAGAACAAATCTTGTTAGGTCAAAAACCCACAAAGTGTGGATTAATAAAAAGTCAAGTTATACCCACTAATCCCAAACTAAATCAGGTTTAGGAAACAATTAGTGTAACAACTAAAAAGGCACAAATTTTCTAGGGTTTTTTAGATAACCCTAGCAATAGTCAAACTATGATCGCTGAGTCCCTTAACTTAGACAAAAAATTAGAGCATGATTTGATCATTTCAATTTAATTATCCCATATCATGATTAAAACCGGAATCCTATGGATACTATCATTCAAAATATATTCAATTATAATTTATTGAAATTGTAGGAAAAGTTAAAGGGGAAACATGAAGAGAAATAAAGTCTCTATTCCATTGAGTGGGGATGGGATAACATCCATAATCTAGAGTTTCTCCCTGATGTCAAAATAAAGGTAGAACAAGGCAAACCAGAAGATTACAATGAATCCCAACTTTCTTTTTCTATCATATCAATAACCATCTGAAGTGGTCCATTAAGAGAATGTTCTAAATCACTCCTCTCTTCACCTTTAGCTTCAACTGCTGGATGAACCCATTTCACAATGGCCGTGAGATCTTGCCCTTTTTGTTTATTGGCCTCAAAGTCGGCACTTTTTGATGCCATTTGTGCCTTCAGCTTGGACACATGATCGTATCACTCCCGTAACTCTTCTGTTTGGAAAATCACTTGGTCATGAGAATTTTATTTCTCATCTGCCAGGTGGTGAAAATCCTTAGTAATATCCTAAAAGGTAATTTTTTGATGATGGGAGGCATTGAACTGAACTAGTCTTCCTTCACAAGCAACAAGATCCTCTCTAGCTATGATGATTTGGTACACGAGAAGGTGTAGGTGTCGGTAATCAAATTTTCCTGAACCCAAGTCAATGAACAATCACCAAAGGGTTCCCTCCTCATTGGCAAATTATTCAAGGGGAGTTTTTTTGATGAAAATATAGATTTAATTCCACACCCATCTTTGCACAGCTCGATGTTTCCTAATAGCATTGGAACCCTAGTTTTGCCCCTTTTTCGTAATGGGTATATAATCAGGGAGTGCCATAATGAAAGATGGAGCCTCCCTAAGTTGATTTACCTAAGAAAGAGAACCTCCCTGCTCTGTAGGTGGTTTAATCTCTGAGGCTAAGCATAAGGGGTTGACTATGACTACAAGGATTCCTAGTGACATTCCACTTGGGATAACTTCAGTAGGACCACATTCTATATCAACCAAATATATAGGGTCTGAGTCACTATCCACAGAGATAGGATACATGGATTGTGAGAACCCAGTTCTTATTCTTGAGGTACATGTTTATTCTTTTCCTTTTTTCCTTGAGTGTTTTTGAGAAAATGGGGAAAAATACCAAACTTTGTGGGTACACTCCATGTAATTTTCCACACTCCATGTACTTTGGCCGTGTGGGATGAGTATACAGGGCGTTTAGGCCTATTGGCGATGAAGGGTGTAAAAACTGACTACACGCCGTGTACTTGGTATTTACATGCCATGAAATCAATCAGCAGGTGAACAGTAAGGCAGTGGAAGCAGCTGCTAACTAAGCTAAAGTACACGCCATGTATTTAGAAATACACGCTATGTACTCATGTCGACAGATGAATAGTGTGGTGGTGAAAAGTAGCCTCCATAGGAATAGTTAAATGATGAAAAGTACACGCCGTGTACTTGAGAGTACACGTTGTGTAGTTTTTTTCCTCTTAAAATGAGTAGTAGACTCCTCATTCGGCAGAGGAGGAATTTGATGTGTTTGGATCTCAGGAGGAGAGGCCGAAGCTTGGAGGAGCTCCCAATTGCACGCCGGGAATCCATTTCTTCCTCTGTCGATCTTGTTTGAATCGTGCTGGTAAGACCTCCCTTCTCCTTGAGCCGTTCTTACCAATTCTTTATTGAGGGAAAGTTATTTACGTTTGAATGGGGAATCTTTTGTCCCATATCTACGCCGTTCTTGGTCGTTTTGAGAGGCATCGTTCGCGTATATTGATCAGTGGAGATCAAGGTAGGTGGTCTGGTGTTTATTTCCAACTGTTGTGTGTTTTTGTGTACCATTGTGCCATGATCCCATGTTTGGGGTGTCTTATGGATGAGGTCTTGGATGTTTAGATATCTATAAATACATATATAATCTAAAGATAAATATAAAATGTTGATTGGGATCATTTCTTGGATCCAGGGCCATCCCATGGGTGCGTTGCCCTTGTTTAGCCATTCGGCCAGAATACCTGTGGATATTCCATGATTTTTAGCATGATTTGAATTGCCTTGAGAGGAATTTTATATAAATTTCTTGCTTATGTGTTGGGATCGTCCCAGTTAATTTCTTATCCTGAGGGTAGTGTTTTATTTAGCCTAAGAGCAACTTTTCTCTTGCCTGTGGGAAGTAGATTCTATGCCTGTGGGCGACACCTCATACACCTGTAGGCAATATTCGTTATGCCTATGGGCAGTCAACTGTGGGTTTCGATTCTGTTTACCTGAGGGTAAGGATTTGCATGTCTGTGTACAACGTTTACTTTTTTATAATCATTGTGGTGATATGTTATGTTGTACCTGCCAAGATAAAGCACAAGCTTGGAATTCATAAATGATTAATAAAGTGGAAATGTAACTGTTAGAGATAGTTACTTTTGAGTACTACCTAGTTTACTGTATTTTATTATTGCACACTGCTGTTGCATATTTTCACTGACAGTTGGGCATAGGCCTTTGGTGGTTTCCTACTGGGATTTATTTCTCACACCCTGTTTGGGTCATGTCTTGGGCCCAAACCGATTATATTGCTGCAGGTGTGGATAAGGGAAAGAGTCCCTATACAAGTACTTGATTTTTGTAGAGGAGTTGGAGAGCATGGGACTGAGCTTAGGCGCGCAATGCGGCTGAGATCCTACTGCACTGTTTTATTTTTCTTTGCTGTATTGTTTCTTGTCTTGTATTGTATCATATTGCAGTGTATCCTGTTTTGGCTACTTTTACAGACTTAGGGATATATTGCATCATTATATATGACTGTTGTTCTTTTCTTTACTTCAGCTATATTTTCCTTTTCAGCTATTATTCTTTACATCTTATGCTTTTGTATGATTGAATTTTTTACACTTTGAAAAATGAGGGCATAGTTTCCCCAATATCAGACCCAGGCCCTCGCTGCTAGTCAGTATCCTCTAGTGTTTAGGGAAATGCACTTGAGGTCATGTGACCAACCGGGTTCAAGGCACCCATTGAGTGGAACCCGGATCCGGGATGTTACAAAGTGATATCAGAGGGGTTCTTTTCTTTGACTTACTATTTGGCGCCTATAGCCAGGGATAGGATAGAATCGGTACTTGGTGATAAGCTGTGCCCGGGAGTAGCTTACCCATGTCCACAGAAAATCCAATGTTGCTCGTGTTGTAATTTTTATGATTTTTCAATTTTACGGTTGATTTGATTTTCACTGTTGGGTGATGCACTTGTGGTGTGCTGTTATATTTTATACTTGGGTTCTATTTAGTTGCAACCCGATGAGATGAGGGTATTCCATCACATGCATCATTTAGGCACATGTTAGAATCAAATTCCATGCATAGTTTCCATGCCAGATAGGTGCATTAGAAATTGCATGTTGTTGTGATAGATGTTGTGCTAGTAAATTCATGCTGTTGTGATAGATTCCTGGATAAAATACCTGCTATTTTATAGGGTATTATTATGTGAGGTATTGTAAAATGAATGCCAAACTTTGGTTCTTGAGGAGTATGGGCCCTCATTGACCAGAATTTGGTGGATCATTGACCTATTTACTTTGTTATGACATGTATAATATGTCAAGATTTGATTCGCGGGGAGTATGGGCACTCATGGATTAGAATTTGGCACTTTGGTGTTGTTTTCAGTGTTTTTTTGGGCTCCAGAAAAGTTTCTAAGGATTACTGTCTAAAAAAACCCAGAACACACACCATGTAGATTTCATTACACGCCGTTTAATCTTCTATTCGGGAATAAAAGGAAAAAATTTAAATTACACACCGTGTACCATATGTACACGCCGTGTAGTTTCTACCTGTGTCATAGGCCATGTAGGCAGAAACATGGGATAGTGAAACTTTGAGGGAACACACCATGTGCTGATTGTACATGCCATGTTGTGTTGACCATGTGTCCGCTGTGTAACTAACAAACATGGGCAGAGAAAAATATGAGCTTATACACACCATGTCAATAACGAACACACCGTGTAGTTTGACAAGGGGATCCGACCAAGTAGCTAACAACACGGGTCGGTGTTACATCTTCTTGGACACGCTGTGTACCTGTGGGACATGCCGTGTAGTCTTGACCGGTGAGAGACCATGTAGAATTGGCCGTGTGGCTGGGGAAAAAGGGTGGTGTACACGCCATGTGCGGGAGTAACATACCGTGTAGTGTCAGCTGAGTACCCGATTGTGTCACTAACAACACAAGCAGTTGGAAATTAAGCCATACACACCGTGTATATTTGGAACACACCGTGTAGTCTGAGATGTGTACCCGGCCGTGTAATGGACAACACGGGTTGGTGAAGCTTGTCCAGTACACATCATGTAGATCTTCTAGATGCCGTGTAGACTTGTTCAAAAGAGAGTCATGTGGCTAAACCATGTAGAAGGACCCAGGAAGGGGAAGAAAATTCACGTACACACCGTGTGTGTGGACAAAAAGCCGTGTGTTTGGGGTGTTATATGACAAGTTTTGGAAAAGTACACGCCCATGTGAAAGACTAAAGGGAACACGCCGTGTAGTTATTATACACACCGTGTAGTCTTGTTTAGTAAGACTTGAATGTTTTATTTCTCCTATTTTCTTCATACACTCCTTCTTTTCAGTCCTTGCTAATCTTAAATATAAGGCATGTATTTGGCCTTGTAGAGTCATGGTGCCGAGACGACCACACATTGTTCGCCAGGAGAGCAGCAACGAGTATACTCCAGAGACGGTAGGCCATGGGATACCGATGGATCCTCCAGTAGATCCATATGTGGAGCCAACCATTATACTAGACGCAGGAATGGATGCGCAATTCTGTAAAGGATTCATGCGGTTTATGCAGACCTTCCAGGGAGCACCGCCGACTACCACATCTATGGTAGAGCTGACACATATATTTCAGTAGCAGCATCCACCTACGTTTTTAGGGGATGGCGGACCATAGGCTGCAGAGTCTTGGCTGGGTTCTATGAAGACTATTTTCGAGTATCTAAAGATGCCTCCAAGGCGGAGGGTCAAACTCACTACATACATGCTGCGTGATTCCGCCAAGAGGTGGTGGGATGTTACCACCTAGACTGAGCATCACAGAGACATGGAGTGGGAAGATTTTCAGGAAGTCTTCTATGACTTCTTCTTCCCAGAGATGCTGAGGGAAGATCGAGATCAAGAGTTCATGGATCTATAGCAGGGTGCTATGTCAGTGATGGATTATTCTACCCGCTTTACCAAGCTACAACACTTTTCACCTGTTCTGGTGGGAGATGAGACGTTGAGGGATCGACGCTTTGAGGATGGTCTTTGATATGAAATCCGAATGCTGGTGAATGTTTTCAGGTTTCCCCTAGTGAATTCTATTGTGAACCAGACACTGATTACTGAGCAGAACCTATGGGAAGCTAGTGGTGTAGGATAGGGTGGTTCAACACCAGTTTCTGGTACTATTTCTACCAGTAAGAGGAAGAGGCAGAGTAATTTCTCTCACGGTGGAAGTACTAGCCAGAAGAACTCTTCAGGTGGCCAGGTCATGTGCTACCAGTGTGTTAAAGAGGGGAACAAGAGACCTCGGTGTTCACGTAACCCAGTGGAGTGCTGATCTTGCAGCAGGATGGGCCATCTCCATCATTTTTGTAGGGCGTTTCCACCAGTGGCTATTGAGAGGGGCTCTGTGCAAACTCCGCGTGCGGGGGCAAGGCCAACAACTTATTACCAGTCAGCGAATTGGGATATGTCGGGACATACAGGAAGATATGGTGGTCGTGGCCGTGGTATCCAGACACCAGGATCTCAGAGACAGCAGGGTGGGTCAGCTCAGGGTAGCCAGGCTGTGTCACAGGGCCGCGACACTGGGTAGGCATATGCAATGCAAAATACTGAACATGAGCATGATCCCGGACCTTCTACTATCCGAGGTAATATTCTAGTAGATTCTATTTTATCTTCTATACTTTTCGATACAGGTTCTATACATAGCTTTATATCTGTGCCCATTATGGAGAGCCTTGGGCTTTGTGTTTCTTCTTCTTCTGATGTTATGACACTAGATACCCCATTGAGGACTAGAACGACTAGTATGTGTCAGTGCAGGGAGTGCCCCCTAGAGGTTGGTTGGTGTCACTTTTTATGGGACCTATATATATTAGAGATGATGAGCTATGATTTCATTCTCGGGATGGACTAGTTGGTACCCTTTCGAGCCTTTATAGATTTCTATTGTCACAGGGTGAGTTTCACGTCACCAGAGGGTAGAGAGTTTCTATACAAGGGTGAGTGGGATGTCTAGTCAAGCCGAGCTGGACCCGAGCATTGTGGGCAAGGTGGAGTGACAACCCATATTACGAGCTTATATTTGGACGACCAGGGAATGTGTCAGAAGGATTTCCCTCCAGTAGTTGATCGTTTCAGGGATGTCTTCTCAGATGAATTTTCAGGTCTTCCTCCATGGAGAGAGGTGGATTTATCTATTGATCTTGTGCCAGGAGCAGCACCGGTGTCTATTCCTCCTTATAGGATGGCTACACCAGAGATGCAGGATCTTAAGAGGCAGTTAGAGGAGTTACATTAAAAGGGTTTAATTTGACCCAATACTTCTCCTTGGGGTTCACCTGTCTTATTTTCTAAGAAGGCGGAAGGTACCCTCAAAATTTGTGTGGATTATCAGAAGCTGAACCAGTTTATGGTCAAGAACTGATATCCCTTGCCAAGAATTGATAATATTTTTGATCAACTTCGAGGAGCACGAGTGTTCTCGAAGATTGACTTGAGATCCGGATATCATCAGTTACACGTTAGACCATCAGACATACCACTCACAACTTTTCAAAGTAGATATGGTCTATACGAGTACTTGGTTATACCGTTTGGACTCACGAATGTGCCAATAGTTTTCATAGATCTGATGAATCGTGTGTTCCACCCTTATCTGGATTCTTTTGTGGTAGTCTTTGTGGACGATATCTTGGTGTACTATCACACTCAACACGACCATGATACCCATCTTGAGACCGTTCTGAGTACACCGAGAGAGCATCAACTATATACTAAGCTCTCAAAGTGCCACTTTTGGATGGACCAGATTCACTTCCTGGGTCATATTATCTCAGAGGCAGGAGTTGCGGTAGACCCAGAGAAGGTGAGAGCAGTAGTTTCCTGGGAACAACCTAAGAACGTGTTTAAAATACGGAGTTTCTTGGGGTTGGCTGGTTACTATAGGCGCTTTATACATGAATTATCCCACTTTGCAGTGCCGTTTATGGGTTTGACTAAGAAGGGTGTGAATTTCATTTGGTTAGAAGATTGAGAGACAACCTTTCAGGAGCTGAAGGGAAGGTTGACATCAACACCGGTCCTGATACTTTCAGAGCAAGGGAAGAGATATAAAGTTTACTATGATGCATCTGGTATTGGGCTGGGAGTAGTGTTGATGTAGGGCGATCGAGTAGTTGCGTACGGGTCTTGGAAATTGAATCTACATGAGAGGAATTACCCGACACATGATCTCGAGTTGGCCGTAGTTGTTCATGTGTTACGCTGTTGGAGACATTATCTCATGGGAGAGCATTTTGTGGTGTTTACAGACCACCAAAGTCTTAAATATATATTTACCTAGCATGAATTGAATCTAAGACAATGAAGGTGGGTTGAATACCTTCAGTCCTTAGACTTTGAGCTTGCCTATACACCTGGTAAAGGTAATGTAGTTGCTGATGCACTGAGTAGGAGGACTCAGATAGAGGCAGTGAAGGAGGCCAGTAGTGAGTGGCAACTCATGGCTTTGTTTTATGAGATGCATTTGGAGGTGCATGATAGCCAGGGGCGAGCCTATCTTTCTTCCTTATCTATGACTTCTTCCCTCCTAGATAGAGTGAGGATGAGACAACTATCAGATTCAGAAGGCCTAGTTCTATGGGAGTCAGTGGCAAGTGAGCACCCTCCTCCCGGTTGGATAATAGGCAATGATGAGGTACTGCGTGTCCATGGATGAGTGTGGGTTCCAAGGGATATATGCGAGGAGATGATGTGGGAGTTTCATGCTTCATCTTGGGAAGTTCATACCAGAGTTACCAAAATGTACCATGACTTGAGACGTCAGTATTGGTGGTTGGGTATGAAACGAGAGGTAGCTGGTATTGTTGCGAGATGTTCTACCTGTTAGCAGGTGAAGACGGAGCATTAGAAGCCAGCTGTACTGTTACAATAGTTGACCATTCCAGAGTGGAAATGGGATGATGTCACGATGGACTTCATGACCGAGTTGTCGAGGTCACCTCGAGGCAGTGATGTTGTGTGGGTTGTTGTGGATAGACTTACAAAGGTAGCTCACTTTTTTCCAATCAAGGAGACCTTCGGTGTTGACAAGCTCAGGAAGTTGTATATTCGAGAGGTAGTACATCTTCATGGGGTCCCTCGTTCTATCGTTTCAGATAGGGATGCCCGTTTTACGTCTCGTTTCTGGAAGAGTTTTCAGAGGTCACTGGGTACACATGTGCTTATGATCATAGCTTACCACCCTCAGACCGATGGCCAGTCAGAACATACGATACATGTTCTTGAGGACATGATGCGCGCATGCATCCTCTACTTTGGGGGCTCTTGGGAGAAGCACATACCCCTGGTCATGTTTTCCTACAATAATAGTTTTTGGGAAACTATTGAGATGACACATTATGAGGCTTTATATGGTAGACCATTCTGATCACCTTTTTGCTGGTTGGAGGTAGGTGATGCAACTTTACTAGGACCACGTCTTGTGGAGAAGACTTCAGAGCAGGTCCAGTTGATACAGAAGCGGATGGCTACCGCACATTCTCGTCAGAAAATCGTATGCTGATCGCCGCATACGACCCTTGGAGTTTGTGGATGGGGATGAGATTTTCTTGCGTGTTTCACCATGTTTGGGACACAGTCGGATCAGGAGACAGGGTAAACATTCACTGAGGTATGTGGGGTCATTTGAGATTCTGGAGAGATTCAAGCCATTTTCCTATCAGTTGCAGTTACCACAGAGGTACCGGGCCATGCACGATGTCTTCCATGTATCTCAGCTACACCATTATCACTCATACCCATCTCACATCTTTCATCCTGAGGAGGTAGAGATTTAGGACGATGCGTCCTTTGAGGAGCATTTGATTCGTATTGTTGATAAGAGCACGAAGGTTCTCTGAGGCTGGTCACTTCCTCTCATACAGGTGCTTTGGCAGCATGGCCGAGTTCAGGATGAAACTTGGGAATATGAGACCGATGTACGTGCTCAGTGGCCAGAGTTGTTCTGAGCTTTATCTTCACCACCCTTGGAAGGGAAATTCGGGGATGAATTGCTTTAAGGGGGGAAGTTTGTAAGAACCCGGTTCTTATTCTTGAGGTATGTGTTTCTTTTTTTCCTTTTTCCTTGAGTGTTTTTGAGAAAATGAGGAAAATGGGGAAAATCCCAAACTTTGTGGGTACACACCATGTACTTTTCCACACACTGTTTACTTTAGCCGTGTGGGATGAGTACATAGGGCGTGTAGTCCTGTCGGTGATGAAGGGTGTAAAAACTAACTACACGCTGTGTACATGGTATTTACACGCCATGTAATCAGTCGGCATGTGAACAGTAAGGCAGTGGAAGCATCCACCATCTTAGTGACAGTACATGCCGTGTATTCAGAAATACACGTCGTGTACTCATGTCGACAGATGAACAGTGTGGCGGTGAAAAGTATCCGCCAGAGGAATAGTTAAATGATGAAAAGTACATGCTGTGTACTTGAGAGTACACGCTGTGTAGTTTGTTTTTTTCACATAAAATAGTCAGAAGGCTCCTCATTCGGCAGAGGAGGCATTTGATGCATTTAGATCTTGGGAGGAGAGGCCGGAGCTTGGAGGAGCTCCCGATCGCACGCTAGGAATCCGTTTCTTCCACCGTCGATCTTGTTTGAACCGTGTGGGTAAGAACTCCCTTATACTTGAGCTATTCTTACCAATTATTTCTCAAGGGAATGTTATTTACATTTTAATGGGGAATATTATTTCCTAGATCTACACCATTATTATTCGTTTCAAGAGGCGACGTTCACATATATTGATCAGTGGAGATCAAGGTAGGTGGTTTAGTGTTTATTTCCAACTGTTGAGTGTTTAGTGTTTAACTTTTCTCATGCTTGTGAGAAGTAGATTCTGTGCCTGTGGGCGACACCTCGTACACCTGCGGGCAATATTTGTTATGCCTGTGGGCAGTCACCTGTAGGTTTTGATTCTGTTTACCCAAGGGTAAGGATTTTCATTTCTGTGGAAAACGTTTACTTTGTATAATCACTGTGGTGATATGTTATGTTGTACCAACCAAGCTAAAACGAAAGCTTGGAATTAATAAATGATTAATAAAATGGAAATGTAACTGGTAGAGATAGTTACTTTTGAGTACTGCCTATCTTACTGCATTTTATTATTGCACACTATTGTTGCATATTTTCACTGACAGTTGGGCACGAGCCTTTGGTGGTTGCCTACTGGGATTTATTTCTCACACCCTGTTTGGGTCATGTCTTGGGCCCAAACAGATTATATTACTGCAGGTATGGATAAGGTAAAGAGTCCCTATACAGGTACTTGATTTTGCAGAGGAGTGGGAGAGCATGGGACCGAGCTTAGGCTCGCGATGCAGATGAGTTCCTACTGCACTATTTTATTTTGCTTTGTTGTAATGTCTCTTGTCTTGTATTGTATCAGATTGCAATGTATCCTGTTTTGGCTACTTTCATAGACTTAGGGACATATTGCATCTTTATATATGACTATTGGTCTTTTCTTTACTTCAGCACTATTGTCCTTTTCAGCTGTTATTTTTTACTACTTCCACTTTTGTATGCTTGTATTTTGTTCAGCTATGTTACACTTTGACAAATGAAGGCATAGTTTCCCCACTATCAGACTTAGGCCCTCGCTGATAGTCAGCAACCTCTGGCATTTGGGGAAATGTGCTTGATGTCATGTGACCAACTGGGTTTGGGGCACCCATTGAGTGGCACCCAGATCCAGGATGTTACATGGATGAAGTCCTCTATGAAAGCAGGCGATGATGAATAAAACACCTTCTTACAGCTGAAATGGAGGAGGAGGGCGCAACTGTCACAATTGGGATAGTACTGGAAATAGTCAATGACCTATGAACTCATCAAATTGATCTTTACAATACCCCATTAGGGCAGAAATTCACCCACATTTTTGCATAATTCAATGATAAGTAGGTTTAAGATGTTATGGGGGGGGGGGATAAGGACTTTCATATTAGATTCTTCACACATCATCATCAGCCATAATTGGTGAAGGATTACTGGGTGAGATTCCCTCTTAACCTAGGTTACAGGGAAAAGTGCGATCTGTTGTTGGCATTTGAACTGCCTAGAGAACCTATAAGGTGTATAGGGTTTATAAATGGTTATTGTTTTCTATGAAAATTGTTAAGACTCCATCCCAAAGTGCAATGATGTAGGGACATTCTTCTAAACACCCCTCCCATTATCCAACACTGTTCCATAAGGCACAGGGTGAGGCATAAAAGAAAAATGAGAGAGACCATTCAAAAATTAGATCATGCTGTCAACACCCAAGGATCTTGGATGAACAAAAAAAATGTTGAGAAGATTAGGGTGGAAGTCAGAATAAGGGACCATTTTAGTATGTCATTAATCATAATAGGTGAAATACTATACCATCTAGTCGTACAAAAATTGAAATGTCCCACTAAGACGATGCAGAGGCCTTACCTCTTGTATCTTCCCTAATAATTCATAAACATGAGAAAGGGTAGGGATGGATAAATTGATAGGATGTAACTCTTCAAATGTATCTTCCATCATTAAGGTGCAAACCTTGACACCAGTGTAAATGTCACAGGAAGGGAAAATCCATCCGATCAGGAACATGGAAAATAAACCCACTAATCTAAAATCAGATGACATTTCTGATCAAATATCATAACCCCAGGTGGTATATCGACTCGTCTTGAGGGTAGAATAGTATGAGCCTAGAATATGCTGTGATTATTGAGTTGGATGTGTTCAGCTACAACAGACTCTTGGCTTCATCCCATTCACCTGCAGGAACAACCTTATCAAATCTTTAAAAGAAATGAGCAAACAAGCATGAATAGGTTGACCAAGAAATTTCTCTAACATGACCAATTTATCCCTTCCCAGTGGAGAAACATACTCATAATTCTCCTAGGTATTGGATTTCGGTAAGAATTAATCATAAATATTTCCATAGATAGGAAGTCCCACTACCTAGTAAATATCCCACATGCTTATTCCCATTTCACTAAGAGATAAGTGGAAGGTATTGATGCTTAAACACCAGTGACTAAGCAGTTTTGGTATCATTTCACCTGGTGAATACATTTCAAACTGGGAAACCCATACTACCTGATACAAGTTAATAGCTTCCAAATTTCCAGAAAGCTCCAAGCAGTTCTAGTGCACCCAGAATGCCCAAACCCATTCGTTAGAAAAGCACCCTCCAGACTGCAGATCCCATTTGGAGCTCCATCCCCCATTGGTATTACCTCACAACAGTTTGATGATGGATGGGTAATCATGGATGATAGATTCTAAGGAATAATTACATCTACTTCGGTTACTTTTCATCCAAATCCAGCCATTCAAAAAAAAAAAACAGTTCCTCTTGGATTGAATCAGTTATGATCTCCCCCATGGTAGAAATATTTTCCAAATCATAACCCTAAGACTTCTCAATATGAATAGTAAGGATATTTCATTCAACCAATGGAAAAAAAGAATCATCTTGGAGTCCCAAGTTATAAAGTGGAAACTGATTAGACAATAGGCAGGCCATTAGTTCTAGCAAAAAAATATTTTCTAGAACACTCTCTTGAGGAATAACATGAGACTAGAGGTAAGCTTCAACATTTTCAACCATATACACCCCTATTTGGGTTGAATATATTGAGGTAATAGGAAGAGACATTTTCATTTTTACAATGGATCAGAAAAAGTTAGTTTTTTTTAACAAAGTAAGCGAAGGAAAAAATCCCCCGAAGGCACCATTCGTGAACTAAAAGTTTGTGGAAGTTCACAAGGTTCTAGACCACAAAGCGTTGGCCAGTAGATTGATAGTTTATAGAATGACCAGACCTCACACTAAACCCATGCTATGCGGAAGGCTGAACTCACCATTTTTTGGATGCAAAGTCTTAGTTTGCAGGCAAAGGCATCTGCAAAGGATGTAGTTCACTTATGTAAGGTAGCCGAGAGAGATCCTTGGGAGTACTGAGTTCACTAAGAAACATGGTAAAGGAAAAATGAGTTGGTACCCATATATATAGGTGTGGTCTCCTACTTTGGGACCAACCACATATCGAAAACCACTTCAAGTCAGGACTGCTTTTGATATTGGAATAACCTCCTCTTCATCCTGATCAGAACCCATTCCGATGGGGGGAATTTGTTGGGTCCTGAAAATTTTGTAAAGGAAATCACAGTACTCCTGTGGATTTGGAAATGGAAGAAAAATAAACTTAAGGGAGAATTGAAGGAATGATATTTAAGGAAGAAAAAAATTGAAAAGAAATAAAAAGGTGCTGTGAAGTATAAATCCTCCGAGGACCACCGCTCCACATGGTAGTCTACTTCACAAGGCATCCGTGAAATAAGTATTTCATGTGAAGATGACGATGACACCAACCTCCATAAATTAAGCCAAATCGACTATAGGAGAGGGGTGTAAATATTCATTTTATAGATTACGTTCCCTATAAACTAAAATGGTTCACGATAAAGGTGAGACTGTTGGATCTCTGTGAATGAAACAAATTCATTCATGGGACCTAGGTGCTGATTCTCACCTCTATGTATAACAACCTCATGCCCCCACAAACCAAGTCATTTTTGGGTTGTATTTCTTCCATGGGATTCTGCAAAATAAGGATTGCAACCTTATTGAAAATGACTGTCTACACCGGAATCCAGTTCCCCACTTCTCTATAAAAGGACTCTAAGGGGGATCTAAAGATAGGACTTTTGTTTGATTGATCAATCAATGAAGGCATATAAGAAGATATCACCTTGAAAGATGGACTCCTTTGACGATTCCCTGTAGGTAAAACCCACTGCATAAAATTAAGGAGAAAAAATATAAACTAATTAGTAAAAAAAAACCCAATATCACTTGAAGATGCATTTCAAGCTAGGTATAGAACCAATTCACCCTTTTCAATCCAGCATCCCATAGATCAAAGATCTATATAGGTAGAACCCTGCACTGTGTAGTGAATTTCTACGCAGACGAAACTCAGCACTGCGTAGCAAATCGCTATGCGGACGGACCCTGACCCCGTGTAGTGAGGTTCTATATGGATCAAACCCCGATATCCATACCACTATAGTATGAATAAGGGTCCATCACCCACATATAAATATTATATGTAGAGGAAACTACATCCCGTATAAGGATAAGTAGGAAGCCTCCTTGAGATCCAAACCCATCTCCCAAATCTACCCTAATGTTCTATGGGAATATTACTGGTAGGGTCATGTTCACTCAGAAGAATGAATCTCTTCTAATTCCTTTGGGACACCTCAGTGTAAGTACCTCATCAAATATTGACTAGGAATTTTTCACCTAGACATATTTCCCACAAGATGTTAAACTGAATGGTTGGGTCCTCTCTACATGACCTTAAAAGGTGATGTTCCCAGTTATGTGGTGCCAAACTACATGGGTTCTGATTCCTCTCATGAGGATATATAGGAAGCCCATATTATGGGTTCAATCCCAACATCAAAACAATTCCCACCCCCATGGATGAAGATAAACTAAAAAAAACCTCATTATGTGGCTTAAACTAGTATAATCTCAATGAATGAAAAAGTAATTAATGTTATTTACACAAAAGGGTAACTTTGATGAAAAACATCAGATATATATAGATATATTCATTGATGGAGAACCTCAGAAACATATAGATGATTCTAGACCCATGCATATTTATGATCGATCTTGCAACTTAGGATTAATCCATAGACACATGATTGGGAATAAAGCAAGGATTCACAAACATATTAGAATGAATTAAATCTATAAGAGAGTCCTATAATAGGCAATAGTTATCCCTAAAAAGGTGTGATGATCCCAAGTTTCCATCCTTTTGACCAATGTGAGTTCTTAACTATTGTTGGTCAAATCATCCAATGAACATCTACCTTTGTAAAGAAGGTCTATGATTCATGGATGTGATATCCGTTGGGTGTTTCTGGATCCATGAATAAACCCGTTGGAGACCATCAAAGGATATTGTACCTGATGTGGATCGATTACACAAAAACTTAACCCCTATAATCAACCATCAGGTGAAACTCCATTCAGGTCAAAAAATACATATTAAACATATAATATTGAATGAAAAATATTTTTTTAATATTAATTTTTAATTAATTATTAATATTATGATTAATATTATATATTTAAAAAGTTTTAAATGAAAAGAATTATAGCTATGGTTTAATAAACATTTTCTATAAAGGTGAAGGGTGACCCCACTAGGCCAAAGTTATAGCCACAACTCATGGGAACCAAGGATATAACATAATATTTCAATGAATTTATAGATAACAGAAAAAAGTATATAAAGAAATATTAAATTTCTAACAGTTAATTTTTTAATGTTTGTTATTATTCTTAAATGATTTTAAGAATATTTAAATTATATCATGTCAGTTAAATGGAAACTCTTTTTATCATTAATTAATGCATGTTACATATTTAATAGAATGAAATGATAATTAACCTCTCAAAGTATGATATTAATCTACCCTAAGAGATGGTTTTCATAATAATTTATGGGTTTTTCCAAGATATAAATATTACTATGAGTTATGTCTTATAGAGAGACATTGTGTTTTACTCAAGAGGAATAACATGATATTTATATAATAGATGAACCACTAAATATATTACATGGAGTATTATATTTTCTTTAATTAGTATATTAGTGGTTCTTATTTTATATAAATTAATGTTAGATGATATTAATTTGTAATCTCTCATGTGGACCTTATTACTTTGACACCTTACTTATTCTAGTATTGATACCGAGTTTAGCAGGGGTATATGGGTATATAATGTATTATGTGGCTGGTTTGTATTATTTATTTTGGAATTTATCATCCTATATAGCCAGTAAGAAATATTTCACCTCAATTTAGAATGATTTAGGAAGTATATTTACTTTCCATGTTAAGTTATCAATGATATTTTTTTCTATTTAGGTGAGTGATATATGATGTACTCATCTATGATAATGAATGAAATGAGTTGTGTTCATCAAACATAATCTAGTTTTTAATGGGAGAATCAAGAACATAAGAGAGGCTATATGAGACTGAAAAATTTCATTTCTAAAAGACTCTCTAATTTTTAGATAAAAATATTATATGATTATATGTAATGTATATGACATATCTAGTTTACACAGGCATGAAGAAACACATGATTGATGGAGATAATTTATAGTACTTTTAAATCTTGAGTAAAAAATGATTCCATTGTTGGGGTTACTTTGTTCTTTGGTAGAACTCCCCTCATGTGGAAATTTGGGTAAGGTTACCTAGTTTACCTCTCCCTTTTCAAAATCTATACTTCCATAGAAGGAACAGTGAATCCCTCAGTGAGTTTATTTGTGTGTATGGTTGATCCCTTTTCCTTGAAGAAGCCTCTGTGAACTGGATCTGCATTTCCATGGATGTATTTCATTCCCCTCCTTCATGTATTTTCCTCCATATCAAGGGTTTGGTCTATTAGTGGCACTCGATTATCTTCCCTTCTATACCTCATTTATTCTCATCATATCATATTTACATTCATTTAGTGTCAGTGTGAAGAAAGTAAGCCTCCCATCAGGAATATCCCAGTCAGTTGGATCCCTCGGTGATCAGATTTTATCTGAAACTGATAACTACTATTTTAAATGGCCTGGTTATCCTGGTGATGTTGGTTTTGGCCAGGGTAAGAGTTGGTCCCTCCACCTCATCCTTCCCCTCTTACCCCTATCCTGAGGTCATATCCTACCACTATATTTTTGATGATGATTATAGCATGGAGGTGGTTCCTTAAGAGATGAAGATGTTCAATGAACCCTTAGAGGGATAACATCCATCCAAGCCTAATGTTATTAGTAGATAATTGAATCACTGGAAAGATAACACTATCCAAAATCTATTGGTGGTAACTTCTAATAGCTACAATGTGTTATTTCATATACATGAATACACTAATCCTATTCTTCCACACCCACTCCCAACTAAAATCCATTATTACATTCCATTTTGGATGTGGTCCAGCAAGTGGATATTCATTCCCCATATCCCAGTGATGTTTTAACTAGGTCACATTCCATGTTTGTTTCTAATTAGTTTTCTTCTAAGGAAAATCTCTCATAGTCAATAGGTGCCCAAACCAGGAGAAAAATCCTCAAATGATCTCTTACATAATATGGATTGCTCAGAGCTTGGGAGATTAGGTTAAAAAGAGAATAATTTCCAATGAGTACTATAGTAATTTAAGTTTTCAAGTGGATTTGTTATAACCTAAACATAAATCTATAAAATTGATGGTTTCTATAAAAAGTTCTGGACTTAGAACTTCATTCTTTTGGATCTTGTTAACCAATATATCTGGATGCTTTAGAATAACTCCATTTTAGTGGACAATGTAGATTTCTATGATAAACACATTACATAAATGATTAGTGGATGAAGGTTTTACTATTTATTCACCTTTTTCTACTAAAGGTGTGATGAATTTACAAGAAATATGTTATTGTAGAATCTGGAGTCTAGAAATTTGGGGGATTCAACATGGATATTGGGAAGAGATAATAACACCATCTTAGACGTGTCAAAGAATAAGTGTGGTGAGATTTATCTATGGAGGGATCATAAATACTTCATCATCTTTGTGTATAGGAGTTGTATCTATAACCTGGGCTTATCGGGGAAAAAAATACACCTGGTACAACAATCAAAAGTGTGACTATCGAACCTAGTGGTAGTTAAATCATTTATTCTCTAATTTTCATGCCATTTCTATTTTCTTAGATACTATAGTCACCCATGTGGTGTGTTCTATCTCAAACCACTCTCCTATGATCATTAACATGGATTCTAGGGGATTGGGAAATAACCACTTATTATTTTTCAACTAGTGTATTTCCAATCCTGATTATCACATGGTGGCGTGTATGTATTAGAAAAAACCAATTCATGTATGTCCATGGATAAGATTCCATAAAAAACTATAAAATTTATAAGGGGACCTCCAATCATAGAATAACATTATTCCCACTTATCCCATTTATCTAAATGGAATCAAGAATGAAATTGATCATATATAATCCACTCTAGAAAATTAAGGGGATGATGATATTTTCAGCAACCTCTTAAGTAAGAAGAGCCAATTTTATGAATTACTTCTTGAAAAAGAGATACCAAAATATGAAAACTCCAATAGTACATGGTTAAAAGAGAGAGTAAAAAACATACCAATTTTTAGGCGTGTCTCAAAGAAAGGAGGTGGGGAAACATCCCAAACATACTCATGGAATATGGATCCTTTTCTAATGACATGGTTGTAGTTAGAGATATGGATGAGTTATATTTCAAATAATTACTAGTTAATTCTAATCCTTGTATATAGGATGGGTATCTAAGAGGTTATAATGACCTATTTGAGTGCATTCCTTAGGTGGTTTCATATTTTATTAATTATTTTTTCAATATCAACCCAGATGAATAAGAAATATGGGAAGCTATTATCTATTTGAATCAAAATAACACCCTCGGGCCTGATGGATTTCCAAAATAATTTTATTTTCACTCATAGGAACTCATCAAATAAGATCTCATTTTCTCAATATAGGATTATTTTCATGGGGGTAAGCTACCATGGGTGCTCTAGGAAACTAGTCTCATCCTTACCCCTAAGGTGAAAGGCCCAACCTTTCCTAACCAGTTTAGTCCTATTATCATGTGAAATGTCTCATACATGATTTTAACCAATGTCCTCAATAATAGATTATCAATATATCTCCATGAATGAGTGTATGAATATAAACACGACTTCATCAATAGAGTGTCCCCATAATCCACGATATTCCTTGCTCATGAAACGATAGAGGAAATAAATAAAAGGACTTTTGGAACCAATTTTGTCATAAAAATTGACTTAAAAAATCATATGACTTGTTAGTATGGGGATTCAACCTCCAGGTTACTTGCTACATGGGTTTCTCCCATTGGATGGGGACCTATTTCATATATTCTTTGTCGGTTTATGGATTTTAGTGTCTATTATGGGGAGAATATGTGGCTTATTCAATTTTTTTGGCCTTAGACAAAGAGACCCCTATCACCTAGTATGTTCATCTTAATCCAGGACTCGCTCATAAGATTCATGGAAAAGAACATACAAAATGGAAACATTCATTCATTCAAGTGTAGGAGTCACATTAATGGTATATATCACATTCTTTTTACTAATGACATGATTTTATTCACAAAGAGAGTGAATAGATCTATCAAGGGTTTGATAAAAATGCTCAAATAATATAGTAAATAGAGTGGGGGAGTAAGATTAGAATTTATACTTATAGATTATGTTTGTAAAGTTGGCAGAAATGTATGGAAGAAACATCAGTATTCAAAAGAAGTAAGTTTCCCATGGAATACCTAGGTGATTTGGTTTCTTTGGGTAGGATGCACATATCTCACTATAAGGAGGCTATCAATAGGATCACAAACCATATTATAAATTAAAATAAATGCTTCTTTACCTTTAGAGGAAGGATCATGAAAGTTAACTGTGTCCTCACCTCTATACCTAGGCAAACACTGTCAATCCTTAAGGTGCATAAAATAGTTTTGAGTAATATTGAGAGGAGCATGTCCTCCATTATTTGGGACTCTCACAGTAAGGTAAGGTGTCAATGGTCATTATAGAAGAGAATTTATATTTTAGTGGAGAACATGGGAATTTATCTTCATAGTGTGGAAGGAACTATGTAATGCCTCTAAGCTAGACTGCTATGGGAGGTCCTAGAGGGTTGTTATCTTTGGGGTATATTCATAATGAGAAAATATGGGAATGGACTTGATTCTCCAAGGGTAAAGGCCTCGGGTTTGTGGAAGATTCCTCAAAATCACATTCAAATCCTTAAGAATAATTCTTAATGGATTGTGTGATGAGGTGAGTTTAGTTTGTGGTTTCACAATTGGGATGGTACGCTCCTCAGCTCCCTGGGATGCCCTACGCCCAAAAATTATTTTTTCCCAGGTGAGCCAACATACCAACATTATAAAAGTGATACTTAATCAAGTTCAAAGAGAGATCTTAGATCTCGTTAATATCTCTCAAGAAAAGAACCATTTAGTCTTAATGAATTTCCTCTCAAGGGTATTCTTGTACAAAGAATATATGGGTGTTATTCATCCTAATAATAGGAGTTACATTGGAGGGAACACATTTTTTGTGTAAATACATTCCCATTAAATAATATTTTCTAGTCTGGAGGATCTATAACCATATTTTTTTTCCATTTTCAATGAGATCAGAAGGAATGAGATTATATTGAAATGAAATAATGGTGTTTATGATATTATAATGAGGAAATAACTATTTAAATCTTACATGAAAGTGACCAAGCTTCTACGGTTTTAGAGGGGTTTAGTGATATCTAAAAAGGACCACCTAGAATCAATGTTTCATTGAGAGGTGAATGGGTGAATCAGTAATGTATTATTATTTTATTTTATATTTATTTTATAATAACATTCACCTCCTATTAAATATCTATTACTTTTCTAAAAAAACATTCACACATCAATAGGAACACAAGTATTTACAAGTTTCACTACTTAATAAAAGTATCTATGTACTTGGCATGGTTTGGAAGTAATCCAATACCCTAAAAACCACTAGAAAAAAAATACTTTTGTGTGGATACAACAAGTATGATATACCATTACACTTGTGTAGAACTATGATTAATACAATAGTGAATATGCTTCTACTAGCACTAATGATATAAAAAACGTTTTTGTAACATGTTAAGAAACCTTCACTAGTTGGTTTAAAATAAGTTATTGTGATGCCTTATCAACTTCCACTTTGATGGATCTAAAAAACACAATTACTCTCTTTTCTACCCAGTAGTAGGTATAAACAACATTTCTGGACTTTGTTCCAAAAACTTCATTTGATAGATCATTCTGATTCCTTTAGTCTGATTCTTTAGTCCAGAAAATAGATAATAAACAATTCCATAGAAATAATTTTGAAGCCATTCAAACTTACCATGAAAAAATTGGGTTCTATGGCTCGGTCTAATTCGACAACTCTTTATTTTTCTTCTTTTATCTGGAAAACTTTATTAGAAAAAATCTATTCAGAAAGTTCTTCTCTCTTCCAAAACATTCAGTGCTCTCTATATTTATTCACACTTGAACAATGTTCTATCTTTATTAGAAATTAAAATTTATGTCCTACTATTTACTGGTGTTCTAGGAGAAGAATGGGTTGGAAAACACTTTCACCTTACCACCTAACTAAATCAACAAATACTCAAATTTCAGATTCATTTTAAATTCATATTTGAATACTTCAGCACTTTTAAACTCTTATTTAATCATCTATAAATTTATCAAATCTTATCACGGGCACATACTTCTTCAAACCTTCTAACCATTATTTAGTCTAATACCATGGTAATTCCAAAATAGTTTTTTATTATGATGAAAACATATGTTCACTTTGATTTTATTGTCCCAAAATAAAACACATATAAACTAAATAATTCTCATTATGATGCTCCATACCAACTAAAAATAAATGATAAAACTTTGAAACCATTTTTCCATAAACATTGTTGCAGCTTCATTAGACTATAGTCACTTTTCTTTGGATTTCTCACATTGATGTCTCTTCGCAAAATCTCTAATGGTCTTGTATTACTTAGCCTGAATATTTTGTTCAGTTGTATTTCTATAAACATAATTTAAACTTCTAAATATAACTATAACCCCTTTGAAAAAACTTTATAAAAAAATCTTTAAAACATTTTTGACAACAACTTCACAATAGTTCACCTTTTCTACAGTTGTTCAACAACTTCATCAGACCATGTATGATGAAGTACAACAATTGATGAATTATTAGTGTCATCCTACATCTGATGGATCATTATCTAGTTCCTTATGATAAATAGTTATGAAATTCATTCTGATGAGTTGGAACCACTTCTTTTTTGATAAAAAATAACCTAATTAAAGTAAAGTAGAACTTTTGTTTTATGAAAATAGTTTTTCTATTTTTCTCTTGACCAAAAATTAGAACAATATAACCTGATGAAAATGGTTGACTACATTATTGATCATCATTTAGTCGATCAGTCTTTGATTCCATTTGGATTATTGGTCCTAACAATCCCCACATACTAATATTATTCAAAAAATCATTCCTTTTCTACTTTTTATGGATCAGTGGCACCCCATGTCTGATAGACCACTGTCACCAGTGACTTCCTTCTTCCAGTTTCTTTGCAACTATTGATTGATCCTTATGAGTTATTCATTTGGTGAATTGGAAAGTCTGATGGATAAGAAAATTTGATGGATTCATTAATCAACACATTAACAACTTCAAATTTCTTATCCTTCCATCTTATAAAAACCTTTTCTTGTATAATGACTTCTTCATGACTTTGATAACATTATGATTGGCATAGTATTGTCTGACTTAATGTACCAAAAAAAATATTATCCCCCTTTCTTTCAAAAATATTGGTTCATAATATTTGGTTAATTTATGATGTTGAAGACTTAAAAATCATAATATTTTTTATATATACATTCAGACTCTGATGGAACATCTCATTAGGATCAACGGTTTCATTCTGGACCCAAGGTGAGTTTGAAAAAAAACTTCACTCATAAAACTTCTATATAATAGAAAATAAAACATGAAAGACCTTTGAATAATTTGAAAATTTGATATTATTACACCGATTCCACTTTTTTTATCACCATTTCGTATAGATTAAATTGATTTCTTCATGAAGACAAAAAAACACAAAACAATCAACACAAAATTATTTCATCATCCAAAAAAACTTACATCCAACATGGTCCCAACAATGCCCACCTTTAGATTTGTTGTCAACCAAGGTTCATATATCACTAAACTTTGTAACATCAAGCAATGTATCACTATTCATCAATTTTAATCCTACATGAGAGAACTCATTATAGGAAACAAGAATCATTGATAGAAAACCAACCTGTCCAAAAGTAGTGACGTATAAAACTTCATCATCTTTCAAACTTTCCACAACACTTCAAAACTTATTCATATTTAATGTAATTTTTTTTCCTATAACTATCTCAACAAACTATTAGAACATTTCACACATTTACATGTGATGTTCAAATCTTACCCACAACTGCCATTAGATACCTTCTTTCTTAAAAGGTTTATCACTTATCAATAGATAGATTTATGAAACATAAAGTTTCTCTCTATTGATAACACTATCCAAATACTATATGAGAGAGGGGAAAAAATACCTAAAACTTGGAGATTAAGAGGTTAGACTCCCATGTTCAACCTTATTTTAAAAAATTCTTCCTTTGGTATTGGTTTTGTGAAAATGTCAATAACTTTTTCCAATATAAGAACATAATCTAGCTTGATTTCATTATTTTACACATGCTCTTTAATGAAGTAATATTTGATATAAAAATGGTTTGAATGAGAATTTAATACTGGATTCCATGTAAGGTTTATGGAAATCTAATTATAACAACCCAAGATCAAAGGTAACTTTACTTCAACAAGTCTTCCAACCGAGTCTCCATCTATATAAGTTATGTAGCATCTTAAGTGGAAGCACCATACACAGCTCATCCTTGATAAGAGTCACTAAATTTTGGTTCATAATATTCCAAAATAAATAAAATTCCCCTAGATATAAAAATCCTATAGATGTGTATATTCTATCATTAACACTTTCTTACCAATCAGTATCTATGTATCAAAAAAAAATTCTTTCAAAGCTATCATACTTGATTCTGAAATCTATTATGCCTTGATATATATAAGAATTTTTTTCCTACTAATAAATTTGATTCTTCTAGATAAATTTAAAATATTTCATGTATGGTAATAATAAAAACAATGTCTGGTCTTGAGGTAGTCATATACAACAAACACTCTATCAGATTTCAAAACTCTTTATAATAAACCTTCTTTATTTCTATGTATTTATTCAACTTATTTACCACTAAAATTGGTGCGGAAACAGTTTTTAAATTTTCCATGTCGAACTTATTAAGATGTTTCCTAGCATAATATTCATAATAAATAAATATATTTTTATCCTTTTATGATATTTGTAACCCAATAAATTATCTCATCACACCAAGCATGGACATTTGAAAAAACTTTTTTCATTTCTTCATAAAATCTCTCACAAGTTCTTTCATCATTACCTAAAAATATAATGTCATCAACATATACAATAATAATGAGGGAAATATCCTAACTTTATTTTATGTACATATTACATTCAACCCTCCCTTTCTTGAAGTTCAACTTCCTTAAGTAGGTATCCAATTTGGAATACCATTCCCTCAGAGATTATTTTTATCTATAAAAGGATTCATTCAATTTTCACACATAAATTTTATCCTACCCAATAAAAAACCACAAGTTTATTCAACATAAACTTCTTCATCAACTTCTACAATTAAGAATGCTGACTTTACATCTATCTAAATAATTTTATATCTTTATTGTAAAGAAATTGCATGAAATATTCTAATTATTTCTAACCTTAACATTAGAGAAAATGTCTAATAAAAATCAATACCATAAATTTTTGAGTAACCATTACACACCAATATTTATTTTTATTTTCTAATCACTTGACCATATTCATTCAACTTGTTTCAAAACACCCACTTCACACCAATAACATTTTTGTCATTTGGTTTGGGTACAAGGTTCCATGTATCATTCTTATCAATCTGATTCAACTCTGGATTCATAGTATGAATCCATTCTGGATAATCAAAAGATTCATTTAGATATTTTGTCTACACTTTTTAATAAAATGAATTATGTCCAATAACTTTTCATTTTCTTCTTATTTGAACCTTTTGATGTTGATAACCAATTATGTTTTGAGATTTTACTTGATTCCTTAGCCTAGGATGAGATATATAAAGTTCTTCCTCATCACTAGAAATATCAAATGAAAATTATTCCATATGAATTTTATCACAATTATTGGCATACTTTTTAGGGTTTTTAACTATAATTATTTTATCCCCTTCATCTTCCCTTCTCATCATTCTTAATAATTTTACATTAACTAAAACAAAAATTCTTCCTGTCTCTTTGTTCAAACATCTATATCCTCTCCATCCACATCATAGATAATAAATATTCCATATTCACCACTCTGATCAAAATTACCATGGGTTTCACCTTTTTTGTTTCTGATTAAGTGACTCCAAAAATCTTTTAAGTGTTTCAAACTTGCATTTTTTTTATAAAACATTTCATAGGGAGTAATGTCGGAACTTTCCCTATAGAAAAATTTGATTTTAATATAAATAGTTGTGATCATAGATATACTCTATAAGCAATGAGAATATCTATGTTTAATTAAAATATTATTCCCCATTTCAACCAAAATCCTATTATTTCTTTCAGCAATGCCATTTTGTTGTGGTGTGTATGGTGTACTGAACTCATGATGAATTATATATTTTTCAAGATAACTTCTAAACACTTCATTATTATATTCACCATAATTATCAGTGCTCAATTTATTCATAGAATACCCACATTCCTACTCAACTCCTATCCTAAAAATTTTAAACATATTCAGTGAATTTGAATTATGTTTCAAATACATAACACAAGTAATGCGACTAAAATACTCAATGAAATAAATGAAGTAATTATCTCCAAATGTTTATTTTTGACTCATTAGATCACAAATTTCGTAACGAATAAGTTCTATAGGTTTAATTGAATAAATATAATTTTTTTTCACAGAGATTGTAATCATCCCTTTCCGAAAAAATGCACAACACCAAACTCATCTTCTTGACAAATTAGGAATACCATAGACACTATCTCAGTTTGATAATTTTCCCATGTTTCTCTTATAAATATGTACTAAACTTTATGATATAACTATTTTTCTTCCATACTTTGCAATAAAGATTAATTTTGTACTTCACCAACTTGAATCAAGTTTCCTATTTTACATTGGATTTTGTAACAACATTCCCATGTTCCTTTATTTTCACAACTTAACCATATTTTCTAAAATGAAATTTATTTCCTTAATTAAAACTTTGTGAAACACTCATCAAGTTATGTTTCAACCCATCAACAAAAAAATATTTCTTGGAATTCAACTTTTCTTCCCCAATAACAAGAGATCTAACACCTTTAATTCTAAGAGATTCATCATTTCCAAAAGTCATAGTTCCTTCTTTAAAATCTTTCACATTCTTCAACAATTTAAAATATCCTATCATATGAGAATAACATATACTATCCAATATATAGGGTTGTTATCCTTTTTTTATCTTTGAGAGATATTTATACAACAAGAGATTTTTCTTTCCCTATATCTTTCTTTACATCTGGCTTCTGAGAATTGTTATAAACATGTTGTCGTGATGGTAAAAAAACAAGACAACCTTTTTCATGATGTCCATATTGTTCTCATATTTCAAAACAAACTTCAAAAGGTTAGGAACTATTCTCAAATTTTAAAACAAATTTCTCATAGTTATTTATTTGAGGGGATTGACACCACATCAAAATTTTCTTTCTGTAACTCATGGGATAATTATAATGTTGTTGGTTAAACCAACACATGTTTTCCTTATGCTGAAATCCACCGCCATACCCACAGTAATCATAGAAGGAATACTATCCTCTATAGCTTCCATAATGTTCAAAATTGTGAACATGTTTCTCAGCAACTTTATTATCATTCAAATAAGAACATTTTTGAGTCCCAAAAATTATATCATCACCTGAAATATTCTTCTTAAATTTAGATTTATTCTCAACTTTATCAGAATGATAATTGGTAACAATATTTTTTCCAGACTCATAATTTTTAGAAAGTTATGAACTTTCGACATTATTGGTTTTTTCCACATATATGATTTTTTAATCCTTCTTATTATTAATAAAATTTTCAACTTTCTTTCCAACCATTGAAGGTAAAATTTTTAGATGATTCTCATATTTTATCTTTACAGAACTCTCACATGATTCAGAGATAGAGTTATGGAAACTTGCAACTCTCTGCTCAAATTTAGAAAACTTTTTTTTGAACAAGTTTCAAATATTCCTCCTTACCTTTCAAATTTACTTTTAGATGTTCATTCTGATAATTTTACTTCTCAACAATATTTTTTAGACAATTAATCTCTTCATGTTACATACACTACTAGAAATTAAGGATATAGCCACAGTTTAAAAAAATCAGGGCCATAGGTTATGATATGTCCATGGGTCATAAAATACCCATGGGATTACCCCCTTTCTCCCTATTCCCTTGCAATCCCACCCCCTTTATTTACTACTCACTAGTGATCCCCCCTCTTTTTCTTCCCTACTCCCCACAACCCTCCTTGCCCGACGCTACCACCTAACCTCCTACCATTCTACTCCTTCGACGCAGCCACCCACCTTGGGATGATCATCCTACAATGATGAGATCACCCCACCTCCCCACTGATACTACTCTGAGGAAGCCTCCCATCCTCCTCCTCTGGTGTGCCTCCTACATGAACACCCCACCTACCCACATTCCTCCTCCTCCAACACGGCTCTGATGTGTCTCCAACTCTGTCTCCACCTCCACCTCCACCTTTGGGCTATCATCCTCCCCAACTCACGATATAATTTATCTACAATATACCCACATTTTATGCACTGCTCCACATATCACTGGTTCTGCCTTAGGGTTTTTTAATGAAAATTGTTCTATTTAATCAAAACCCTATTTTATTTCTTCTAGAGGGTTTCGATCAAATCTAATTTTCTCTATTATATAGTAGGATAATCATGTTGAATCTGGAAACATTTGAACTAATATGGTTCTATTTCCTCACAAACCCTATTATTTCTACCACTTACAAGGGTTTCTTTGATTTCATATCCTTGCATTGGGTGAGATTTATTTGTTTTGATTTCTTGTCTTTTTAATTGTCAAATTTGTATTAGACAAGGTTTAGTTGTTCTGGATTATTGCATTTTATTTTTTAAGAATAATCAATAAGGTTCATAACAAGTCTACAATAGACTAAATATATATGATAATATTCTTCATTTGAGAAAAAATATCATGGATACCTCATTTATTTATTTTCAAGGACATCAAAACACGAGATATTTAATAGAAGTATCATAAATCACTTCCATCTAATTATTTTACTTTGAAAAATTAGACATTCAAAACTACTAGGTCAGTACCTTAATATTTATTCTCTCACTATCACTCCATTTAACTTGAATTATCCTTATAAACTCATCCAGATCATGTGAAATAATATTTACTAATTCAAATTTAGAAATTATATGAAATTATTTGTGTGATATTAAATATTTGAAACTCTGTAATTATCATGTAATGATACTAAAAAAACTATATGACCTTCAATATTGAATTATCATTCAAATAATTTAATGGTATCTTTATTTAATATCATTAAAGATATAATCTTTGTATCTATATAAATATTATCATCTTCCTTTATTATAGATTCCAAAAATCATATAGCTTCTTTTCCACCTAGACATGTTCTCATACACATAACAATTATAGTGTAAACCTCCATCTCATGATGCAATAAATTTAATCTTATGTTTCACATAGGAATGCACATTTTAATATTACATGACCACTTGAAGGATATTTCATTCCCACTAAAAACATTATGTTCCTATTATGTATCATTAAATTTAATACAATGTAAATTCTGAATCTTCATAGTTAATCTTATCTATTTCTATAATATTCTTACAAATGATTTAGTTAATATTGTATGCCTTATTTAACAGAAGGTTACTATTGTGTGTGATTTTAGTTAATCTTAAGTAACTTGGTGTTAAATTGGAGTTACTATTATATTTCAACTCATTGAATGAGTAGTTCATAACTTTTTTATAAATATATAATTAATTCATTTTTTATTAAAATATATTAGAGGTTCATTTTCACACCCATTATTTCTATTGATTTATATTAACTTTATTTGTCTAAAAATTATGTGGATCAGGTACACATACAATGACTGATGAAATTAACCAACTATTTTATGGGTTATTTATTATGGCTCTATGTTACAAGTTTCTAAATGATAATGGGTTTTTATTTTTCATGATGAATATTGATGTGAATTGAGTAAAAAAAATAATTTTATTGGTTGTCTATAAATTTATACAATATATTAATATGGTCTATTGAAAGAAATTTCATAGTGGAATCTTATTTTGTGGATTCACTAACAACTTTAATAATTCTATGAATTTAAAATAAAGCATAGTGGATAAATTTAAGTTCATCCATAAAGGAGGATGAAAATAAAACTATGGTCCTAGATTATCACTTATTATGTTTTTAGTGTTTTTATAATTTAGAAATAAATAAAATAGGGGGTTTTTAGTTTTTGGAATAAGGAAAAGTGAAAATACATGCAATGAAAAATGGATGAAGTTAGATAAAGATTGTTTATAGTCTTCATGATATAACCATTTCCATCCTATAATTTTTCTATATTGATTTCTACAAATTAATTTATCCTCAAGAAAAGTTTTTTAATCATACTATCTCTACTATTATAGGTTGCAGCAAACACATTTCTTTCTCTAGTACATTGATCCCATAATCATATGTGGACTAGTCTACACACTCAAGGAGTATCAAGTTGTACCTTAAGATTTAATACTTGAACATCCTCTCCCAAGGCATGAAATCTCATGAAATAAATCTCAAGTAGTGTACCCTATCTCAAATGGAATCTTTCATAGACTAAACTATCAATAATCACCAAGATCCAAAATTATATATTAAAAAACTAAGGGAGGGGGATATTGAATGTGAAGATAGTAGAGAAGAAATAATCATCAGACACAATGGTGGGAAACTATCACCAACCCCGATCACACATCATTATGAAATCTCAGATTAAGAAAATATATGATAAAAAATTTAAATATATATTCATACTAAAAAATACATCATCCCTCTCCCTCAAACTAACCAGATCTAGTTATCCCTCCATGAGAATTGATTTTGAATAAAGGGAGAGGAATGTAAAATTACATAATAAAAATATAGAAAATAGGAAAATCATATACTAATTTTTGATCAATTACTTAGGTAGGAACACTTAATACATAACCACATTTTATAATGTATATACACAATAATCAAGGTTTAAGTGTTGGTATCCCTACCACATGGGTGTGAATTATTCATTAGGATGTTTTCACATGGATAATAGGACTCATTTATCTTCATTTTTCAAAAAGTGTGAATTAGTTCCCATGAACCTCTTCATTACACTCCCCTAGATCACCCACCACACAACCTATTTATTATAGGATTGATTATTTTTTAGCCAATTGGTATGGGAAAATATTTTCTGGTACCTACATGAATGAATGTGTGCCATATGGACTTTATCATTATTAGTATCCATGGGTTCTCATCCTTATTCTCCATTATAACTATTTCAATGAATCCACTGGAGGTATCTTTATAGTGGAAGAATTATCCTTAGTATGTATCTTATGTGAACTTCATGAGAGTGCATTGATTTTAGAATGTTATCTATATTGGAACTACATAAAAGTATTAGCTAGTGGATTTAGTGTGTGTTGCATGCTTAAGAAGATTTTATTCAAGGTTGTTTCAGTGTTGGTTCCTTGGACACCATTGTACATCTTAAGAACACATCACAATAGCATTCATAATTCCCTAAAAATAGAGTATCACAATACTTATTATGTTATAGGTACCCTATGTTTTTAATTGGGGATTCATACTATAGTATATTTTTAAAACAATCCCAGCCAGTCTATATAGGTTGTACTATTGTGAGTGTAGTGTTAATCCCACCTATGAGACTATATTGTCATATCTTCTTTGATCACATAGTCAAACAACGTTATATTTTAGATATTTGAATATTTTTAGGAAAGATTTATGCACAAGATTTTCATATGGCATTATAAGTCATATGATCATCAATACTGTACAACATAACCACAATTTCCATATCATTTTCAATGCTTCTCGGGACTTCACGCCCAATAAAATACCCTTATTATTAACACTGTAGCATTGAGTAGTTAATCATCAGGAAAAAAACTATCTCCATGACTACATCACTATTTATTCATCCACCTCCTAAACATATATTCTTATCTTTCAAAAATCTAACATTTCCACCAAAACACATGTATAGGGCTTCCAATTTCTCAAATCTTCTCTCAAAATGAAAACCAATTAAATTTATCCTATTAGATTTAAAATATAGTCTCCCAATAGTGTATGAGTTTTCATCCCACACAATTTGGTTTGGTGCATCCAAATCACAGGTATATCCCGCACCATTACAATGATAACCACTTAGGTAATTATTGAGTCAATAAGGTTTTCCTTATGAATTTTCCATTACTTAATACTTAGATGAGATTGTTGAGTCAATAAGGTTTCCTTATAACTTTACCATTATTTCTTTTTTTGAAAATCACAAACACCTTATCTTAAGGAAAATTTCATTCTACCTCATGTTTGACTTTCATAAGGAAAATTTTCCTTCCCCAAGGAAATTTATCCTTACCATGTTTTTCGTTATTCATTTTTTCTAAGTATAAAATTCGGTTTTGTATCCAAAACCTCAGAATCATATAATACTTAGATATAGAGAATTCTGTTTTTAGGATCCGAATTCAGGTTTCAAGTTCTCTGAATTTAGACTCTGAACTCTTCTGAGTTCTGATTTCAAGTTCTCTGAATTCAAACTCCGAACTCTTATGAGGACTGACTCCGAACTCTCTAAATTCAGACTCTGAACTCTCCGAATTCAAACTCCTAACTCTTATGAGGTCAGACTCTGAACTCTTATGAGGTCTGACTCCGAACTCTTTGAATTATGACTCTGAATTCTTGTGAATCCAGATTCCGGATTTCCTTGAAATTCAGACTCCAGAATTCTATAGAATCCAGGTTCTGAATTCCTTAGAAAATAGAATCTGAATATCCTTGTATTATAGATACTGATTGTATTTTTGGTTAGACTCTGAACATTATTTGCTTACATTCTGAATATTTGATTTTGGTTATGTAACCATATTTTTTCTTACACTTTCTTCTCTTATAAAACAATTTCGTGCATTCAGTTACTAACCAATCATTGTTTGAGTGACACGTGTACAAGTCCCTCCAAAATTTAAGGAAAAATATGATCGTTGGAGGAGGGAGACAACCGTTGAAGCCGTGCCTATAAATAGGAGCTCATTTGAACGAGCTCGGTATTGAAATTTGACAACTTTGCTTACATGCTGTTGAAGTGATTTCTAGATAGATAGGCTCTTATAAACTCTCATGCTTCATGAATAAAGTTTGAATGGCTTGTTCACACTTTGCTTCGTGCAGATTTGCTTTGTGCAGAGGTGCGATTTCCTTGAAATCAGAGACTTTAGGTTGTGAAGTCAGAGGTGCCAATTTCTTTACAAATCGAGGGCTTGTAGGGATAACAAGATAGATACCGATCCTTGGATTGAGGGATTACCTAGGTTTGGGTAAGACCAAATTTCTTGAAAGTATAAATCAAGGGACCTTTATCCAGGGTTGTTAGATACCCTTCTCTTTGGGTTAAAAGAAGTTACCACTTGTTTCTTATAGTGTTTCAATTTTGTTTTCCGCTTTATTATTGGTTGTTGAGGAAAGTATAATTTTCTTATACTTCCATAAACTTGTACTCTTATTATATAGGATTCTATATTCTTTAAGGTAGAATCTTAGTTTTTGTAAACTTTTGTTAAGTTTCATTTCCGGAATCACTTTTCTGAAATCAAGCAATTTATTAGAGCTTAGAGGTGTTGTGAATTTTGTTTATGAAAAATTTCCTTAAGGATTTTTAAAGTATAAAATTCACTACCACCCTTGTATTTGAGAATATCATTTTTACATATTCTATCCTATAATTGGTATCAGAGGAGGTGACCTTGAATCCGGAAGCAATTCATCATTTGGTTTCAGAGTTTTGGTTAAAACTGAATTAATCTCACAATTAGATTCAGAAGAGAAATTGTTTAGAAAATAAATGAGGATAATATTCATTGTTAATAAATATAATATTCATGTTATTTATTATTCATAAACACCATTTTATTTCATTTTACACTTTGAACATCATTTCACATTATGAATGTACTACCTTCTTAAAATGCACTATTTTGTGGTGTATTTTTGAACATCATTTAAAGTACCCAATAACTCATCTGATTATAAATATTTTAATTTGATATTTTTTCAAATTTATCTACACTTGAATACGAATATTTTACAATCAGGTATCAATGGAGAATTCATGGAAGAAGATGGGGATATTTTGTGATGAAAGGAAGCAATTTTAGAGAAGGCAGATTTGACACCAGCCCACTGATTCGAATGTGGGGCCCAACATAAATGCCCAATTAATCCCAATTTTCGTGGGATGATAGAATAAATGTATAGAAACAAATATCTATTCAGGATCCAATGCTAATTCGGGCTCCATGGTGTCCATTTAGGCGCCCCAAGTTAGAGATAAAATTCTGGGCCAGATTCTGAGGCCCAGAAAAACATCCCACTAATCTGTTCATATCTCAGAATATACAACTCCAAATGGGACCGAATTTTACAGGGGGTTAGGAGACATCCGGGTATCCATTTTCTTCTTCTATGTCCCACTCTGATTCGGCCATCTAGAAGGTCATCAAAGCACGTCTGTTTGGTGGATGAAAGCTGGATACCACCTCGGGTCAAATGTGAAAAAGTCTAAGTTCCACAAGCTTTCCACCACCCTAGGACTACCATAATAAAGTGAGATGCTTTTTAATGTTGGATTCTAGACCCAAGGATTCCAAAATGACTATTTAAGGCAGTGGTGGTGGAGTGGATAATATTTGGTGCTTGGTTCAATTGTAATGTTATGCTGCGATTTTGTTGTCTCAAATTTGTCTTTCACTTGTAAGTTGTTCAATTCACTTTAGTTTCTTAATAAAAGTTCTTATTATCCTCTTATTCTGTTTTTATACATATCACTTTGATACTGTTGCCTCAAGGTATGAATTTATTCACACCAAATCTTGTGAAATTATTCACACAACGGTGGAGTGATCATTTTATTTTTGTTGTTTTCTTTACTTCTCCATGTCCTCCCTAATGAGTCTACTTTCCACTTCCATTGAAACCATAGAATCAATGGAGGTCTAAAAAACTTATGGGTTGATCCAAGGGAGTATAAAGGGGCTGGATTGGATGTTATTTATCACACCATTAATGTATAATCACTTATTAAATTGAGATTTTTATTTGATGATTTTTAAACTCCACCGTCCTTGTTGAATTTAAGGCCACACACTTCATATACTAATACAAACCTTTACCTTGAAGTGATCAAAACTTTGATCCTTCAAGTGTATAGGTGATTATTATTAAAGGGTGTAGGCATTGAACCAGTAAGTTATGATGTTGTTTTATCTTCTTAAATGAACCCATCTCAAATATAAGAAATTGAAATCTTTGAAAAGGAAATACGTACAATCCACCCCGAGCGATAACCTAGGATCAACTCATTATTTTAAATTGAATTCACTTAAATCTGTTAGATATCATCTAAAATCATCTAAAATCAATCCAAGTTGGCCACTTCATAGCTGAAAACAGTCCATAGAATGTGCGTGTCTATAGGTTACTTCTTAGGTCTCTGTGGATTCGACAACCCAAGCTAGACTACAAGGACCGTTCTACCTTCATCTCTTGGGTAAATTTGAGTGAGAATCAAATTTTGGAGCTGTTTATGGGGACCTAAGTAAGTTATCTTAGACACTATCATTTTTTTTCATCCCTCTTCTCTCTTCTCACCCCCTCACTCCTATGGAAATCAATTTTCAATAAGTCCAAACATGGGAAACCTATCCCTACTTTGATCACCCAACCCCATGTGTGATGTACAATGACCATCCTAATTTCAACATGTGGGATCATAAAAAACCTAATGAACCACATTTTTTTACCCCTTTGATCCACAAAACATCCCAAAATATAATGAGTTTCAATCCCCACAAAGCCAATCTGAACACCCTCCTGTGCAATTCCAACAACTTAATTATCCACCTAGAATAGACCATTCGGATCAACCCCTTATCAATAATAATACACATCCATTACTTGAAAAATTGTTTCAATAAATGGAGATAATGAATTTTGAGGTTTCATCATTGAGGTTAGAACTACAAAGCATTAAAAATTGTGAGGAACCCATCCCTACACAAACTGTCCCTTCCATAACCTTATGTGAAGTGTCTAGTTTCCCACAAACCTCTCATGAATTTACTGAAGATAAAATATTTGGATTTGGGGAAGATAAAGAGGATAAAGGAATTGTTTATGGGTGTTTAAATCAAGATTAAAATGATTTTTTGTATTCACAAGAGGGAAATTTGACATCAGGGATTGAGTCTCATGAATATAAATCCATTGATGATTTTTCAAAAACACAAATCACGGAACCATTAAGAGAAATCACAAACTTTGAATCCATACCCATTCCTAAAATTTATCTTTCCAATTTGGTGGTTGAATCTTATATTCAAAAGGAACCAATTATGTTGATCAATTTTGAAAATGAAACTAAGTTCAATTCAAAGTCCCAACCTATGTTTGAATGTTTTAGCCTACCTGAACTTGAACAAAAGGACTTTCCATCCACCCTCAAGTTTCCATTCATTGGGGATAACCAAAAACTTCCAGTTGTCACCATTTCTTATCTTGAAACCAATAAAGAGGTAATGATTCTTAATGTCTTAGAAAATACTACAAAAGAAATTGAATCCATCATTTCTGATATTCCTTGGATTTACCTGCTCATTTTAGAACAGAGGTTTTTGCATGAAACAAATTATAAACATAGAATCAATTTCAACCTATTATAAGTGGTGAAACATGTGGTCCTTAAAATGTTGAAAATTGGTATTGGGTAAGTTAGGGGATCCATGTCGGGCTAACGACATTAAACAAAGCACTGCA
Source organism: Viscum album (assembly GCA_963277665.1). NCBI lineage: Eukaryota > Viridiplantae > Streptophyta > Magnoliopsida > Santalales > Viscaceae > Viscum > Viscum album. The sequence continues at coordinate 1,203,350,556 of OY728134.1, forward strand.
TGGGAGGCATCCCATGGTTTTCAAGTTTCCAATAATTTTTTTGTTTTAATAAACTTTATATTTTAAATAGGATTAATTAATCATTTTGATATTTAATAAAAATATAGACTTTTGACATGTTCTTCTATTCTGAGTATGGATGGGTACGAAAGGGGAGCACCATATTCATCCGTGTCACGTGGTGTGATCCTCAAGTAATACCTTACCCAGAAATTTAAAAAGAAGACAATGTATCATCAGTTCATTTTATTTTTATGTGTTTGTAGGTTAAAATAAAAATACAAAAAAAAGAAATAAAAATATAATAATAATAATAATAAAAAGGGTACACGTCGTAGGTCGTGGGGAAAACCCCATCACAACTGGCGAAGCCGTGGGGATTCGAACCCGAGACCGAAGGGAGATAGGGGCGCGCGCTTACCACTGACCTACGACCTTTTGTGCTTCCTTATTCTATAATTTTTATATATATAATTATATTTTGCCTTCTTTATTATATATATTTATATATATATATTGTTTTGTTTTGTTTTGTTTCTTTTGTTTTTCCTTTTTCTACTAGGGAACTCTGCAAGTGACATGGATATCAAAAGATTAAAAGGGAGCAGCAAGAATTTCAACTTCAACCACAAGGTGACTTCATTCCATGATCCTCATTTTCAATTTCCTTTTTGAACTTTTATTATCTATCTCTAACCCCTTCTAAATTTTCTTTTCTTTAAACACTGGGGACAATGTTATTTTAAGTTGGGGGGGAGATAAAATAAAAAAAATGCTTTTGTGTCAAAAAAAAAATGAATGATTTGAAAAAACAATTGTGTAAATGGAAGGAAAAATCCTTTAAATTTGAACACGGTAATACACATTGCACACTTTGAAATTGAATATCAAATAATTTAGCATGCCCTAATTCTGATTTTAATCCTTGTATAATTTCATGGGTATAGATTTTGGAAAGTGTGGCTATCCAATGTGATATTTCATTGTTTATATTTTCATCCAAATAAAAAAAGATCACAATGCATGTACTTTGGATAGTGGAGTATTAGTTTGAGTTCATGGGGTCCCCTAAATAAATAGAATAGGTTTGGTGATCATTTTAGTTTAATATGAGTATTCAAAAAAAAATTTAAAAAAAATTTGCGCGTAGAGAAATGAAATGACCTAATCTGTGGCTTTCGACACTTGGGGATCATGACTCCATAGTTGTCTGGACCAGAGTTAGTAATTTTATCTCTATTTATTGTAATTTGAATTTGTTTTTGACTGAGTTAACTCGAGATGATGCTCGAGTATGTGGGCTTCACTTGGTGCCCTAAGGTCTTTGAGCCTAGGAGTCATCGGCAAAGTCTCGCTATAGGGGTTGACTCTTTTGAGTGCAATTTCAATTACCATGGAAAAATTACAAAAAAAAAAAACAAAAAAAAAATAATACAAAAAAAATTGAGTACTCATCTTAATATCGAAATTTGATTCCACCTAGCGCTTCCGTAATTTTCCCCTTTAATAAAGATGAACCCCCATGTCTATTGTGATGCACAACACATCCTCATACTTAATTGATATTGGATGAAATATGGAAATGAATTTGAACAAAGGAATGGGCTTGGGTTTGGGATCTTCTTATGAAACTATCTTGTATTAAAATTTTTTAATGGGTTTCATGATTTTTTGGTATAAGGGTTTCTAGTGATCATTGTGTATTAAAATGTTTTTGGAAAAGGGAATTTGAATTTCATATTGTTGAGATATATTTTGCTCGGGACTAGAAAAACTCAAGTTGGGGGGTGTTATTATCCAATAAATGAGGCTAATATTCATTGTTAATATATATAATATTAATATTCTTTATTATTCATAAACACCATTTTATTGCATTTTACACTTTGAACATCATTTCACATTATGATTGTAATACCTTCTTAAAATGCACTATTATGTGGTATATTTTTGAACATCATTTAAAGTACCCAATGATTCATCTGATTATAAATATTTTAATTTTATATTTTTGGAAATTGATATACAATTCAATATGAATATGTTTCATTCAGGGATCAATGGAGAATTCATGGAAGAAGATGGCGGTATTTTGTGATGAAAGGAAGCAATTTTAGAGAAGGTAGATTTGACACCATCCCACTGATTCGAATGTGGGGCCCAAATTAAAGTCCTAATTAATCCCAAATTTCGTGGGATTCTAGAATACATGTGTAGGAACAAATCACTATTCAGGATCCAATGCTAATTTGGCCTCCATGGTGTCCATTTAGGCGGCCCAATTTAGAGATAAAAGTCTGGGCCAGATTCTGTGGCCCAGAAAAATAGCCCACTAATATGATCATATCTCCGAATATAAAACTCCAAATGGGCCCAAATTTTACATGCGGTTATGAGAAATCCGGGGATCCATTTTATTATTCTATGGACTACTCTTATTCTGCCATATAGAAGGTCAGAAAAGTGCGTCTGTTCGGTGGATGAAAGTTGGCTGCCACCACGGGTCAAATGTGGAAAATTCTAAGTTTCAAAAGCTTTCCACCACCCTAGGCCTACCATAATCAATTGGGATGCTTTGTACTGTTGGAGGCTCGACCCAAGGCTTACAAAATGACTATTTAAGGTAGTGGTTGTGGAGGAGTTGAGAATCTTTGGTGCTTGGTTCAATTTTAATGTTATGCTGCGATTTTGTTGTCCCAAATTTGTCTTTCACTTGTAAGTTGTTCAATTCACTTTAGTTTCTTAATAAAAGTTCTTATTCTCCTCTTATTCTATTGTTCTACATCTCACTTTGTTACCGTTGCCTCAATGTGTAAATTTATTCACACCAAATCTTGTGAAATTATTCACACAACGGTGGAGTGATCATTTTATTTTTGTTGTTTTCTTTACTTCTCCATGTCCTCCCCATGAGTCTACATTCCGCTTCCATTGAAACCATAGAATCAATGGAGTGATGACCCACTTATGGGTTGATCCAAGGGAGTAGCAAGGGACTGGATTGGATGTTATTTATCACCCCATTAATGTATAATCACTTCTTAAAGTGATATTTTTATTTGATGATTTTTAAAATCCACCATCCTTGTTGAATTTAAGGCCACACACTTCATGTGCTAATACGAACCTTTACCTTGAAGTGCTCAAAACTTTGATCTTTCAAGTGTATAGGTGATTAGTATTAATGGGTGTAGGCATTGAACTAATAAGTGATGATGTTGTTTTATCTTCTTAAATGAACCCATTTCAAATATAAGAAATTGAAATCTTTGAAAAAGAAATACGTCCAATCCACCCCGAGCGATAACCTAGGATCAACTCATTTTTTTAAATTGAATTCACTTAAATCTGTTAGATATACTCTAAAATCATCTAAAATCAATCCAAGTTGGCCACTTCATAGCCGAAAACAGTCCATAGAATGTGCATGTCTATAGGTTACTTCTTAAGTCTCTGTGGATTCCACAACCCAAGCTAGACTATAAGGACCGCTCTACCTTTATCTCTTGAGTAAATTTGAGCGAGAATCAGAAATTTTCTTCTTCACTTTCTTAGAATCATACTTCCGGACTTATAAAGTTCAAATTCATTTTTTCTTAGAGACACTCTAGTTCTATTTTTCTTGCTTAGGATATTTTCTTTTGTTTACAAACTTATATTACTAACAAGTTTGTGTGCCAAAATTTTCCTTAAGATGGAAGTTTTAAATGTTGGTTCTATCGACAATCTATATCCTACTATACCTCCTATTTTTTATGGAAATGATTATGAGTACTGGAGAGATAGGATGAAGACTTTCGTTATTAACACTGGATTTGATAACTACCTAATGCTGACAGGAGACTATAATATTCCTTATAAGGAATTGGGAACTTTTACTAATCAGGAGAAATCAGAATATCAAGAAAATTTTAGAGTCAGAAATACATTGCTATGCTTCACGACTAGGAATATCTATAGTCAAATATCTTCATGTGAAGCTACAAACAGTATCTGGAAGAAAATTGAAGTTACACATTTTGGTACTTCTGAAGTTATAGAGACAAGAAGAGCTATGTTGAGAGATGAATAACATAGCTTTAACTTTCCATATGGAGAACCTATAAGAAAAGTTCAACAAAGGTTTATGACTATCGTGAATAGCTTATAGTCTATGGGAGAAAAAGGCTTGAATGTTGAGGCTCTTGTAGATAATATCATAGACATCATGCCAAATGAGTGGGAATCCAAGAGGACAACAATTAATGAAAACATGAAAGTTATCCAGATTACCTTAGATGAGTTGTTTAGAACACTTCTTCAGCATGAGACTAGAATGATGAGATATGCTGATAATGTTAAAAAGAAGAATGGTAATGGAGGAGTTTCTTTTACAACTACTTCTAAACATATAAAAGCCAAGACTCCAGAAAGAGTAACCAGATCAAAGTCAAAGAAAGTCACTATTCAGTCAAAATCTAGTGATACAGAAAAGTCTGAGAATGAATTAGCTAATCTTTCTCAGAGAATGAACAAGATAGTAGCTCAAAAGAACTATTAGAATAAGTACAAGAAGAGATAATACAAATATAAGAAATATGGGGAAGTTACTTGTTATGAATGTAGAAGAACATGTCATATCAGACCTGATTTCCCTCTATTGAAAAAGAAGGAAAAGAAGAAAAGGAATTCAGAAAGAAACAAGAAGAAGTTTTATCGCTCAAAGAACAAGAAAAGTTTTAAAGAAAACGATACTTGGAGTGCTAGCTGTGGAGACTCTTCAGGAAGTGAATTTTCTGAATATGAATCATCAACACAAAAAAATATTGGATTCATTGATACTAATTCTTTCCAAAATACATGTCTTATAGCCAAGGTACGCTCTGCCGAGGCTTTAAAAAATTTATCTCTTGATAAGAATTACCATTCTGGAGACATTACTTCTAATAAAGATACTTCATCTTTAGATAATGAAGAAATACCTTCTTATGAATAAGTATCTAGATTTGTCAAGTTGTTATAAGCAAAAAATTACAAAATTTCTAAGAAATTGGACAAGGAAAATAGTAGAGAAGAAGTTCTTACAAAAGAGATTTCAGACCTCTCTAAAGATCTTTAAGATAAGGATGATAATTTAGAAAAACATTCTAAAGACCTTAAGGAAGTAAATTATGAAAAAAAACTTTCTAAAGATCTTAAGAATCCTATGTTAAAATTAAATGTTTTTGAGGAAAAATCTAACTCTAAGGAAATAATTCATGAGGATAGGAATTTAGTCATCAGAATAAAATCCAAAATATATCCCCTTAAGAAACTTCTTTCAAAATTTACTTCTGGTAAGGAAAATTTTGACAAGATGTATTCTCAAATCAAACCTCAAGGAAATACTACTGGAGTAGGTTATACTCACTAAAAAAATATTTTCAAAAACAACTATTTTATTCTATCCAGATCCCCTTTTGGTACTAAATGTCAAAGTGGTGGGCATTTGAGAAAAAAATGATCTTTGAATAATGTTCAATATCTTGGGTTTCATAAAGCATATTTTTCTAAACAAATGTGGATACCCAAAATTTTATTGTCTAGTAATTCTGGATCCAAGGAAGTTTGGATTCCGAAAGTATAACTTTCTTATTTTTAGGAAAATAAAGAAGGTACCAACATCAATACTTGGTACATGGATAGTGGATGATCCCGGAACATGTCTAGTAACAAAAACTTCTTTGAAAAGATTATCAAGATGAAAATAGGAAATGTAACTTTCGGAGATAATTCTAAGGGAGAAATTATTGGTATAGGTAACATCGTTCTTCTTGGAAAAACTTTTATTGAAAATGTTTTATTTGTTAAGGGTCTTAAGAACAACCTCATTAGCAATAGTAAATTATGTGATGAAGCTTACCTTGTGAATTTTAGGAATGAAAAGTGCTTAATACACAATTCCAAGGAAGAGTTTATTATTTCTACCAATAGGCAAGAGAATGTTTACACACTAAACTTAGAAGACCTTAGGATCCAAGATCTACCTTACCTTAGTGCAATGGAAGATCATTCTTGGTTATGGAATAGAAGGTTAGGTTATTGTAACCTTAGGAACCTATGTAAACTCTCTAAGAAAAGACTAGTTAAGGATCTATGTGAGCTTAGATTTGATTCTTAAAAAGTTTTCGATCCTTGTAATTATGGAAATCAATATAAATCATGTTTTAAATTAGTCAGTGAAGTCTCAACCACTAATGCATTACAGTTGGTGCATATGGATCTTTTTGGTCCAACAAAAACTGGAAGCATTGGAGGAAAATATTATATATTTTTCTTAGTTGATGATTACTCTAGATTTACGTGGGTCTATTTTCTAGCAAAGAAATCTGAAGATTTTTCTTATTTCAAAAGTTTTAGAGCCCAAGTTAAAAATGAGAAAAACTTTCCTTTGATAACTATTCATAGTGATCATAAAGGAGAATTTCAAAATTCTGATTTTGAAACTTTTTACAGTAGAAAAGGCATTACTCATAACTTCTTAGCACCTAGAACTACTCAACAAAATGGTGTTGTTGAAAGAAGAAATAGAATTCTTCAAGATATAACAAGAACCATGTTGAGTAAATATTCTATAGCCAAACATTTTTGGGCTGAAGCTGCGAGTACTACTTGTTATACTATAAATCTTGTTTTGATTCGACCTTTTCTTAATAAAACTCCTTATGAGTTATGGAATGGTAGAAAACATAGACTTTCCTAATTCAAGGTTTTTGGCTGCAAGGTATTAATTCTGAATACTAAAGATAACTTACAAAAATTTGCACCAAAATATAATGAAGGAATTTTATTAGGATACTCCACAACTTCTAATGATTATAGATCTTTTAATAAAAATACTTACACTATTGAAGAAATAATACATGTCAAATTTGATGAAACTGATACCTTTGTTATTAAACAACCCCATCCTGTATATTCAGATGTGTTTTCAAAAACTGATTATCAACCCTTTTCAGAAGATTCTTCTGATATGGAAAATGTCCAAGAAGATGATTCTGAAGCATTTACCCCAGAATATTTTCTGCCCTATGTTGATGAACAAGTTTTAAAAAACCCAAATCAGTTGTTTCTTAAGAATCATCCTAGTGATAGTATCATTGGTGATGTAAATCAACTCGTAAGGACTAGAAGTTCCTTAAGAAATAAAGTAAAACATCTATCATTTCTTTCCCAATTAGAACAAAAAAGCACTGATGAAGCTTTAGGTGACGATGATTGGATAAAAGCTATACAAGATGAAATAAATGAATTCGAAAGGAATAAAGTCTGGACCTTGGTTGAAAGACCTAAGGAAAATTCTGTTATTGGAGTAAAATGGGTCTTCAGAAATAAGTGTGATGAAAATGTAATCATAGTAAGAAATAAAGATAGATTGGTTGCTAAAGGATATAATCAACAAGAAGAAATAGACTATGAAGAAACCTATGCTTCAGTAGCTAGACTTGAATCTATTCATATTTTTCTTGCCTTTGCAGCATTCTTTAATTTAAAACTTTTTCAAATGGATTTGAAATGTGCTTTACTTAATGGTTATGTTCAAGAGGAAGTTTTTGTTGAACAACCTTCTGGTTTTGAAGATAAAAAACACCCTGAACATGCTTATAAACTTACCAAATATTTGGATGGACTTAAGCAAGCCCCTCGAGCCTGGTATGATAGAATTACAAGATTTTTTCTTCCAAATAATTACGTTAAGGGAAATGAAGATCCAAAAATTTTTATAAACAAAGATAAGAAAAATGTTTTGATTGTTCAAATTTATGTTGATGACATTATATTTGGTTCAACTCAGCAATCTTTAACTGATTCCTTTGTAGATTTAATGAAATCTGAGTTTTAAATGAGTATGATGGGTGAGTTAACATTTTTCCTTGGTTTTCAAATTTCTCAAAAACCAGAAGGAATCTATATATCCCAACATAATTATATTAAATATATTCTTAAAAATTATGGATATGAAAACACTAAGAGTATTATTACTCCCATTGGTACCTAAAATTCACTTGATCTTGATGAAGCTGGGAAACCAGTAGATCAAACATCTGTTAGAGGTATGATAGGAATCTTACTTTACATGACACATAGTCATCCAGACTTAATGTTTTTAGTATGGTTATGTGCAAGATATAAATCAAATCCTAAGGAATATCATTTAAATGAAGTGAAAAGAGTTTTTTGCTATTTAAAGGGAACCATGAATTTAGGACTCTTTTATACTTCTAGAAATGATTTTGTTATAAAAAGTTTTTCAGATGCTGACTTTGGTGGATGTAGAATGGATAAAAAAATTACATCCAAATCGTATCATTTCTTAGGAGATTCATTAGTTTCTTGGTCATGCAAGAAGAAACACTCAGCATCACTTTCCACTACTGAAGATGAATATGTAGCTGCTGGAAGTTATTGTGCTCAAGTGTTGTGGATGCAACACGCACTCACAGACTATGGTATGAGTTTTACCAAAACACAAATTTTGTGTGATAATACTAGTGCCATTTCCCTTAGTAAAAACCCTGTACATCACTCTCGTGCAAAGAACATAGATATTAGGCATCACTTTCTTACAGATCACACACTAAAAGGGGATATTATTCTTCAATTTATCAGAACACAAAACCAACTTGCTGATATTTTCACAAAATTATTACCCTTCGATAGATTTGAATATATTAAACATAAGTTAGGAATGATAACCATATGGTAATCATCTTTATTAACTTCCTATTGAAATCAAACTACTTACAGTAATAAACTCCTTTCTACAGGGGGAGTACATTTGTTGTTAGATGAATAAAATTTTTTGTAGTCAGATGTTTCAAATTTTTCATAATGAAAATTTTCGTAGTCAATTTTTTCCAAATCTTTCATAACAAATATTTTTTTAATGAATTTTTCAAAATTTTCATAATGAAGTTTTCAAAATTTTTGTAATGAAGTTTTCAAAATTTTTTGTAATGAAGTTTTCAAAATTTTTTGTAATTAAGTTTTCAAAATTTTTCGTAATGAAGTTTTCAAATTTTTTGTAATGAAGTTTTTTTGTTTTCAAATTTTTTGTAATCCAAATTTTCTGAAATCTAAAGTTCTTCAAGAAATTTTTTTCCTCTATACGAATAATCTTCCTGGAAATCCGAAAGGTACATTTCCTTTCTTAAATATTCATAATCATCATTTACTTGCTATTATTTTTATTTGTTTTTTTTAAATTTTTTTTCCTTAAATCTAAATGTTTTTCTTAAAAAACCTCAAAAGATCAGATTCTATCAAGATTTACTTGTAGCTATCATATCTACCGTTAGATCTGATTAGAAGGATTTTGATCCACTGTATTGAGTTTTGAAGATGAATCATCACTTCCAACGCCTATATAAAGGACCCCCAAAGGTTTGTCTCACATCGATCTCAAGCTCTTCCGTGCTGACGTTCTGACCCTCTACTTAAGCTCCTTCTGAAATTCTCAGAGTTTCTCAATTCTGAATGTCTGTAGAAGAATACTCTCAGAAAGATATCTCTATTGTTAGGCCAATTCCGGAGTGGCAGGTGTATAGAGAAAGGTTGGTTCATCTGAACTTCTTCAACAAGTATGATTCTATTATTTAAAAGATCATTAAGCTGAATGGATGAGAGAGTGTTTGCATATCGAAGCCAGGGGCTCAATAAATATTTTATCCAGATCTACTGATAGAGTTTTATGAATCAATAAGTTTCTTTAAAGAAGAAAGTAGATAGAAATTTTCCTTCAAAAGATATGGAAAAATCTATGCTCTTTCATACACTAAGGATGCTAGTTTGATTGGAGTTCCATATGAAGGAGAAGCTGAATTATGTTCCCACAAGCTGCCAGATGTTAAAGGAAGTTTTGTAAAGGTGAAAGCTATGGAGTGACTTAGCCTTACTGATTTCAAGACTCCGAAGATTTCTCACATCTCTACAAATAATCGGATCCTTGAACTTGGGGTGGAAGGATTTATCATTCCTAGAAAAGGTGACAAGGACACTTTAAAGAAGAGTGACATGTACATTCTAGATTTTCTGGTGAACCTGAGAAAGGTTAATTTGGTTAAGAAAATTCTGATTATGATCAAGAATATCAAGAATGGAAATCTGAAGGCTCATATTATCATGTACCCGGCCATTCTTTCAAAGCTGATTGTTTGGTGTCTAGAGTCTTTTAAAATCCCTTGCAGCTCGAATACTAGGAATTGTAAAGTTATGCTTGTGAGTGATGATACTTTGAAAAGAATGAACATTGGATTATTTAATGACTCCGGAGAATTTTATAACCTACCTGAGGAGGAAGCTGAAGCTAAGAAACAATAAGTGTCTGAACCTTCGAGAAAGGTTGAAAGGAAGAGAAAGTTGAAAGAAGTAGAAGAGGAAGAGAAAAACCCAAAAACTAAGGAATCCCAATCCGCACCACCAAAACCTAAGAAGTAGAAATCTTTTCCAAATGAGATTGTAGAAAAGTGAAGAGAAGAAAAAGAAAAAAGGAAAGCAGGGGAGCCACAGTTTGGCATGGATCCTGCAGAAGCAAAGGCTTTGAAAGAGAAGACAACATATGAGCATGAGAAGAAAACTAAGGAAAAGAAACAAAAGAAGAAGATGTATGAGACTGAAATTGTTCAATACCTTCTGAGGGATACTGAAAAAGCTTCAGAAAAAATTCCGGTACCAGAATCCTTCCTGGTAGAACCCTTACCTGAGACTCTGGGGAAGAAGTTCATGACTCCAGAAAAATCCCAAGAGAAGGTTGTCGAAGAGAAAGAAGCTGTCAAAGGAGTCGAAGAAAAATCTGAAAGAAGTGGTGATATAGAATATTTGATTAAGGAAGTGGAGAAATTTTATGATAAGGAAAGCCCATCTGAGAAATTTTCAATCCAAACTTCACAAGACTAATCTTCAAAGCTTGCTACTCCAAGGTTAGATGACAAGCCTGAAGATGAAGTGAACAAGTTATCTGAGGAAGAAAGTTATAATCATCATTTCATTCATCCTGAATATGCTGAGGCAGGAGATGAGAAGGAGAAAATATATGAAGATAGAATTGTTCAGTTGTCTGACAGTGAACATGAATCTCTGAATGAGGAAGTCGTTCCAAAAACTGATAAGGGCAAACAGGTGGTTGTTGATACACATACTAAAGCTATTTTAAAGAAGAAGTAAGCTGGTGGATCTTTGAAGAGGAAACTTGTTGAGATATAAAAAGTAACTTCACCTAACAAAGTCTTAGATTTGGAATCATCATCTCTAGGACATGATTTTGTTGTGCAGTCTTTGAAGAAGCTGGTTGACACCATTCAGATTTTCCCAAGCATAGACTCTAGATTTCATATGCTTCAATACACACTAAATCAAAAATCAGATTTAGTATCCATAATGATGGATAAGTTTGTAAAGCATGAGGCTAATTTCAAGAATTTATACATTAACTATGATGCCCACAAAAGATCTTGTAAGAAAATTTCTAGATGGTCAAAGAAAATAGTTGAAGATTTGACAGAATTTGATGAGTTTCGAGATGGTGTAAAGGAGGCTTTAGAAATAGAATATGGTAGGATCAAGGATCTTATAACCAGTTTTGAAGAAAAGATAACTCTTGAACAGAATACTCGGATTCAAGAAGTAAAGTATTTAAATGGAAAGTTGTATTCTGTTTCCCAAAGCTGGAAGAGAGAAAGGGATCTTTGGATTGAGATTGAAAAAAATCTTGTTAAGCAGGAAGAAGTCCTGAAGGCTCAAGAAGAGGCTCTCAAGGCTCAGGAAGAAAGAATCAAAGCCTTAGAGAAGAAAGATGAGGATCACAAATAGATTTTTAAGAGAGCAGAGGAAGATCATAAAGAGATCAAGAAGCTAAAGACTATAGTGAAGAAGCTAATTCCCAAGGAAAAGAAAGGATGATAGTCCCAATCCGATTTTTTGTTGTACTTTTCTTCCTTGTATAAATTCTTTATAATCATAATGAAACTTTTGGTTGTTTTTCTTTTTCATGTATTGTACTAATCTTGCAGGTACTATAATTTATTTTCCATTCCCTCAATTTCTTTTTGAAAATCACAAAGGGGGAGAAAGGAAAAAGAATTATAAGCAAAAAATAAATATCCCTAAGTAATGGGGAGTTTATCTAAGGGGGAGTTTTCATTACCGAGATTTTTGTATTCAAGATAATAAAAATTCTCATTCCAGAAATTGAGAATATGATCCTTAGAGTTCTAAATCCTAAGGGGGAGTTAGTCGTATTCATCATTGTCCATGTGAAAAGGAAGATAAGTTTTATTTCAAAGTCTAGAAAAATATTTTCTATGTCCTTGTATTCTTTTTCGTAAGGATGTTTGTGCTTTCCAAAAATGGTGAGATTGTGGATTCAATAAGGTTTTCCTTATTACTTTTCTATTCCTTTATACTTGGAGGAGATTGTTGAGTTAATAAGGTTTCCTTATGAATTTACCATTCTTTCATGTTTTGAAAATCACAAACACCTTATCTTAGGGAAAATTTCATTCTACCCTATGTTTTACTTTCATAAGTAAAATTTTCCTTCCCCAAGGAAATTTATCCTTACCATGTTTTTTGTTATTCATTTTTTCTAAGTATAAAATTTAATTTCGTATCAAAAACCACGGAATCATATAATACTTAGATATAGAGAATTTTGTTTTCAGGATCCTAATTCAGGTTCCGAGTTCTCTGAATTCAGATTTTGAACTCTGTTGAGTTCTGATTCCAAGTTCCCTGAATTCAAAACCTGAAATATTATGAGGACTGACTCTAAACTCTCTGAATTCAGACTCTAAACTCTCTGAATTCAGACTCTGAACTCTTCTAAGTTCTGACTCTGAGTTCTCTGAATTCAGACTCCGAACTCTTATGAGGTCAGAATCCGAACTCTTATGAGGTTTGACTCTGAACTCTCTGAATTCTGACTTCAAATTCTTGTGATTCCAGATTCTGAATTACCTTGAAATTCAGACTTTGGAATTCTATATAATTCAGGATCTGAATTCCTTAGAAAATAGAATTCGAATATCCTTGTATTATAGATACCAAATGTATTTTTGGTTAGACTCCGAATATTTATTTGCTTACATTCAGAATATTTGATTTTGGTTATGTAACCATATTTTTTCTTACAATTGATTATCTTCTAAAACGATGTTGTGAATTTAGTTACTAACCAAATGTTTTTTGAGTGACACTTGTACAGGTCCGTATGAAATTCAAGGAAAAATATGACCGTTGGAGGAGGGAGCTGACTGTTGAAGCTGTGCCTATAAATAGGAGCTCATTTGAATGATCTCAGTACTAAACTTTGACAACTTTTCTTACATGCTGTTGAAGTGATTTCTAGATAGAGAGGCTCTTATAAACTCTCAATCTTCATGTAGAATGTTTGAATGGCTTGTTCAAACTTTGCTTCGTGGAGTTTTTCTTTGTGCAGAGGTGTGATTTCCTTGAAATCAAAGACTTCGGGTTGTGAAGTCAGAGGTACCGATTTCCTTACAAATCGAGGGCTTGAGGGGATAGCAAGATAGATACCAATCTTTTGATTGAGTTTTTACCTGGGTTTGGGTAAGATATACTTTCTTGAATGTACAAATCAAGGTACCTTTATCCAGGGTTTTTGGATACCTTTCTCTTTGGGTTAAAAGAAGTTACTACTTGTTTTTGTAGTGTTTGAATTTTGTTTTCTGCTGTATTTATGGTTGTTGAGGAAAGTATAATTTTCTTATACTTCCTTAAACTTGTACTCTAATTATATAGGATTATATATGCTTTAATCTAGAATCTTAGTTGTTGTAAACTTTTGTTAAGTTTCATTTCTGGAAACACTTTTCCGGAATCAAGCAAGTTATTAGAGCTTAGAGGTGTTGTGAATTTTTTTATGTAAAATTCCCTTAAGGATTTTTTAAAGTATAAAATTCACCCCCCTCTTGTAGTTGAGCATCTCATTTTTACATATTCGATCCTACAGTAATAATAAGAGAGTCTTCCCACACTTGAGAACTCTGAAAATTTGTTTATGTGATGTTTTATCTTATTCTTTTTTCCTCTCTTTCTTTCACAACAACGTGAAATTTCTTCTTCTTCCTTTGTATGTAAACAGAAACACACACACAAACTTATTACACTTTATAGAATCTGTTCTAAGTTCTGTATAACTCAACATAAATAGTTTTTACATTTATAAAATAAATTGAACTTTATAAGACTTAAATTATTCCCTCATCTTATTCTTTATTTCATAGAAAATTGAATTGGATATCCCTCCTCTTTAGTTACGAAAAAAAAATTCTTCTTTGATAATATATCAATGTTGGGACTCCTTCTCTATCAACATAGATACTCAATGATTTTATTTTTCTACTATAGTATCTGATCTCTTACTCTTTTCTTCAAAACATATGTTTTTTTGAGAATGCTGTGTTGGTTATTTTTTCTATTTATTTACAAGAAAGTGAAACAATTTTTATTACTCTATGATCCAATATTTTATTAATCTATGATCTTATATTCTTATAGTGGAGTAATATTCCTACTCTTCATAGAAGGGAGAACCCCACACTCATATTTTTCCTTCCTATTAATGTTAATGAAAATTCAACTTGTAATATTATACAAGGAAGTGATCTCTAAAAAATACTATAAGAATTCTAGATTATTATATGGGATAAAGAATTGAAGGTCCATAATAATTGTTTTGAAACACATGATCAAAAAATGAGAGATACTAGGAAACCTAAAATTTTAAATATAACTGATTTACCTTTTAATGGTAAAAAATTATACTTATTGGAGATTTTAAATAAATTATACCAACATTTATTAGTGGGAATATAAATGACATATATTTTGGTATAATGTTCTCTCCCAATGTTTGAGGGTGTTTATATTAAAATCATATCCAAAATACTTGGTATAATTTCATAATGAATTTCAATGATTTGAATAAAACCTATGATGCATACATGAAAGTGGTTGATTATTGTAAATATGCACCAAAGTATACAACATGATGTAGTAAAAGACATCATGTTGTGGTTTGTGTTATCTGGTGATTCATGATACCACTCCATGGTGTATGTATTGGATGGAATTGGATATCATTTAAACAAAAACCATTTATTTATGATCATGTTATTTAGTATTGGGATGTACATATCAATATGAATATTCTTTGTTCATTGTTGGTATTGGAGTCATGTATCATTTATCCTGTAATGTTGACACACTGATCACACATATATAAGAAGTTGTTATATCTCACTTTATTTACCATTATTTTCTAATAGGTGGTTTCTTATGATGAGGACAGTTCTATCCACCACCATCAAAGGTAGTGAGTTTGATATTAGATTCAGGTAAGGTTTATTCTGTTTTTATTCTTTGGAACAATTTTAATTAGGGATTTTGGGATTTTTGGGTTTCCTATATTTTTGTAGTGTGTTTTGGATCTCATTTAGGTGGATTCAAGCTGCTTTTCAAAGGCGACTTACATGTGTATGCATATGTAGGCATATACATATATAACTTCCCCCTTTATATATATTCACTCATGGTAGTATGAATATATATATTTGGGCTAGGTGTGCTTATATATAAATATGAAAAATACATACATATGCAAGTGTAAATGGGTATATGAAAGTATAAAAATATATTTAAGGACCACTTGAATATATTTTTCCATGATAATATGTACATAGGGGATATGCGTCCTTATATATATATATATGAAGGTGCATATGCATGCAAGCGAAAAAAGGAGGATTCAAATTGTCATTATCAAAAGTAGTTGTCCTTGAGGTTGAGGTAGGTTCCCTATGACTAACCCTTTAATTTTAAATCCATAATTTCTTGAGTATTTTAAAAAATTGTTTTTCATTATTATATAATGTGTATATGATATGAAAATTGGCTGTGGTTCTTTGAAATTACATTTTCACCTATTTTACATGATTTCCCTAATCCTTCAACATGGACTATTAGAAAATTTCAGCCAACTCAATAGTAGAAAATGAATTTTCCTTTACTTTAGAGATGACAATATCCTTATTTTGAGAAAACATGAACCAAAAATTCTCATAAATTGTTTTATTTTCAGAAAAAAAACAACCAGCCTTGAAAAATTGACACTTTCTTTAATAACATCACTGTGAAATTGAACTAGATAAAATAGACTAAATTACCAAGAAGAATTCACCACTTCATACCTAAGTAATTAGTTTTCCTTGAACTATTTGGAGCACCATAATTAGTTCTAATTGATTTCCCCATACCCAGTTGAAGGTTCAATGTTCAAGTGATCGATGAATAGGGTTCAAGGGGTTCACAATTGAGTGAGAAATAGAATGAACTATGGTGTTTCTTCACCGTATATCCTCTAATTTCATGAAATTAAATCTCATTTTAGATTTAATAATATCATCTTGATGTAATGAGATTCATGATAGATGAGATCTCAATTGAGAAATATACAATGGCCATTAAGGCATGACTAGTGAGGGTGATCCTTTAGTGTCATAGTGGGAATGGGTAAGTAATTATCCTAAGAGTTGAATATCAATAGTTCTATTGATATGAAAAGGGGTGTATTCTATAGATGAGAAGGAAATGAGTCTATTTTAATAGGTATTGAATTTAAATATATCTTATGGAACAAAGTGTAGTAGATTCTCATGTATAAAGTGGGATAGCTAATCCATTCACTTTACTAAGGGTTAGATTATGCGTATTAGTGAGTGATAAGTTATATTATTATTATTAATGTATTCCATGATATGATGAAATGTATGAGATATACTAGTTATATTAATAATACTCATTGCTAGTCTATTTCTTAGATATATTAATAGTGTCACAAGGAATCCATACTATAGAATATCCCAATATAACATGATGAATTTATTAGTGAAGCCATCTATTCCAACATCACTCCCCATATTGAGATAATATAGATTTCCTGACCTCCTCTTTTTTTGGTGATTTAACAAGGCTTTGGTTATGCTTCTCTTCAATATAGGGATTTATATTATCAATCATATTCAATGTATTGTCCATCCCATCATCTTCACAATTCCCACTAAATTAGGCAACCACTACCTTTGAGACATCATTCTTAGAGGTGTAAAACTATATATTAATGCTGATGACATTGTTTCTTGCTTGATCTATCTTCTCCTTAGGTAATTTATAAAAGAATCCTAAGTTTCTATCCCCTTCCTTCAACCATTTCACATTCAAGTGATTCCTGTCTAACCTTTCTATGAAGGGGATGCAGGGGGTTGTGGGGGGGGGGATAGGGGTCAAGGGTGGGTGGGTGGGTGGGTGGGGGAGGGGGGGGGGTGGCAGGGGAAGTGGGGGTGTATGTGGGTGGGGGGGGGGAATGGGGTTGAAGGGGGGTGCAGGGGGTAGTGTGTGTCTGTGTGGGGGGGGGGAGTAGGGGTGATGGGGGGAGTAGGTGTGAAGGGTGGGGGTTGCTGGGGGTAGTAGGGGTAAAGGTTAGGGGGTGTGGGTGGGTTGGGGGTGGGGTAGTAGGGGTGAAGGGTGGGGGGGGGGCAGGGGGATAGTTGGGGTGTAGGTGGGGAGGGGGGGGGGAGTGAGGGTGAAGGGTGGGTGGGTGGGGGGTGCAGGTGGGGGAAGTAGGGGTGAATAGTGGGGGAGGGGGTAGTGTGGGTGTAGGGGGAACTGGGGGGGGGGGTCAAAAGAGTATTGGTGAAGGGTGGGGGGCTGAGGGCAGTGGGGGTGCAGGTGGGGGGGTGCAGTATGGGCGGGGGGGGGGGGTAGTGGGGGTGAAGGGTGGGGGGGGTAGTGTGGGTGAAGGGTGGGTGGGGGGGTAGTGGGTAGGGGAAGTGGTGGTGTAAGTGGGGGGGGGGAGGTGAAGGGGGAAGTGGGTGAAGAGACTCTAGATAAGTCGTTGGATCATGCATAGAAGAGAGGCAGTGTATATATTCTAAGTGGTCTAGAAGTGATAGAAATATCTCATGATTCCCTATCCTTCCCAATGGTTCATGGAGAATTTCCTCTCAAAACTTTGGGGGATTAACCAGTCACTAAAGTGGTGTAGATCTTGGGGGAAACTGGAGATATTCCCATTGCATGACTTGGAAGGTAAACTTTAAACCTTTTTTCTTTTATGTATTTTTAGGGAATCTATACTAGTCTGCTTTATTTTTTTCTTTATAGAGTTATCACTCCATGTTGAGAAGTTTCCTGTAGTGGTCGTTGAGTTTCCCACTGATACTGAGAGGTCCTTGGTAGTGGAGTTTATCACTAGTGTCTTGGGATTCAATATTTTAAATAACATAGTAGATGAGCTCGGACAAGAACCCGAGGATCCCATCTTTCTAATAGAGAGGGAAGATAAAATTTCCACCATCTTTATGGTAGGTATGTCATCAATCCATAACTCCCACTAGTTTTTTCTATCATATCCTAAAATAATATCTAAATTTTTATGTCATTGATCATTCCAATGGGGGAGTAGGATATTTGAGCACTAATATTTTAGGAGAAACCTTCATTGACCCAATGAATCCTTTGGAAAAGAAGGAACCAAGAGTGACAATGATCATGATAGTAAACCCACTAGCGCATCAGTGGCAGGGAATGAACTGATGGAACTGAACATTCTTGAAGAGTTTATCCTGATCCTAGAGGTAAAACTATAACTCATGGAGGAGGAATCTAGAAACCTAATACCACCTTAAAAAATATATCCTAGATTAGTATAACCTTAAGTTAATGTCCATTTCACTTCTCGAGTAGTTCCCAAATTATGAGTATACTTTAGAAGACAAAGAAGACTTAAGGTCAGATGCAGCTAAAGAGAACCAGGTGATCCAGTGAAGGGAGGAGGTGGTCAACCAATTAGGGGATAAAATATCAACAAATTAAGTTTATTTGTCCCAAGATAATCCCCAAGTGACATAGTGAAGGTTATAATAAAACATGATCTATGTACTGGTGATTGAGGTGTATCCTAAAGTAGAGGATGATGTGGAGAAACTATCTAGGATATAATAGGATGTTGAATCCTAGTCCATATGGCGGTTTTAGAGTTTATGGTCATATTTCTTGGTCCATATATGGGTTCTAGAATTTATTTTTGTATAGCTTAGACCAAGGAATTCTCCACATGCAACTGCTGGGTATGAGGCTGCAATATAGGTTGTAGGAAGCTACTGGTTATGTGGATGCAAGGTGTTTTTTATGTAATCCAGAAATCATTACCGTTGTTATTAACCATGGAAATACACCTATATACACAAATTAAAACCATGGATATAGGGCCCATGTGGCTGAATCTATTACCATGGTTTGAAACCATGTCACTAGCCTTATAGCCACGGTTCAAAACCATGGAACTAGCCTTATAGCCACAGTTTGAAACCATGGAAATATGCCTATATCCATGGTTCCAAAGCGTGGATATAGGATTTTCCCTATAGACATGAAAATAGGATACATGGTTTATTAAACTGTGGCTATTACCTATAGCCATAGTTTTGGGGTTTATAGCCATGGTTAAAAACCATGGTTATAGCCTTATTTTGTAGTAGTGATAGCTTTCTCTTTAAGAATAAATCATTGACTGTTTTATATAGGAATTTCTATCTTCAAACTTTTAATATCTCTTTAAATTCTTACTATATTTCTCATATATTCTTTTAGTTATCTCTTTAAAGGAAATTATTACTCAGTCTCTTCCTCTTCAGAATTACTACATCCAAAATCTTTATCATTAACTATTTAAATTGAAGTATTTTCTTTAGAAAGTTCACTAAAATTTCTAACTCACCTTCATTATATTCCTCTTCATCATCTTTATACAAAAAAAATTCATTTTTTGTATTTTAAGAACCTTTTATCCTTCCCCTTGGAATAAAATTTTAATTTATCACCCAATTCCATCCAAGATCTTCTTGGCCTTCTATCATCTACATCACTATCTTTATCATTATTTCTCCAAGGATAATTCCTAGAAAAGTTCCCAATAGTTACACATTCAAAACATTTCAAGGGAAGTTTCCCTTTATAATTTCATATGCCTCTTTTCACATTTTAAGAGAACAAGGATAAAAATTCATAAAGATTATTACATACCTCATTTTCAGATTAAGAGTCACTATCTTATTATTCTTCAATAATATTCTTGGAATTTCCTTACTTGGAATCTCTAAATCAAATTTCATGATCAAATTTTGTTTTTTCCATTTATAACTTTCTCCCTTTTCATTTCATAAGTAATCAGAGTACTATAAAGGACATCCAAAGAGAGAGATTCTAGATCTCTATCTTCAAAAAATGAAACATTGGAAATGAACTTATTAGGAAGAATTATCGAGATCCTTTCAACAATAGTTGAGACTTCAAAATTTTTACCAAGACATCTCGTAGTGATAAAAATACCATTCACACTTTAAAGAAGTCACCAAAAGATTCACACTAAACCATTTTCAAATATTTATACATCAGCCTCTAGATTTGTAACTTTACCTTATTCACCTTCATATTTCTTTTATAAATATTTTTCAACTTTTACCAGATGCCTTTAGGAGTAGACAATACATTCACTCTAAGGAATTCACTTTCAGAAAGTGATGAGATAATGAATTTTTATCTCTTATATCATTATCCATATTCTTCTTATTGATAGATATAAGAAGAATATTTTCAATAAGAGGAGGAAATTCATCTTTACCATCTTTTAAAAATTCATACCTAAGAGACATAAGATATGGAAACATTCTATCATTCCATATATGATAGTTTATTTCATGAAAGGCCAGATTCCCCTTATAGTTCACACAATTTAGATTCCCCATAACAACTCTTCTTTAATAACTTCAACAAAGAGTAAATGAAGGGAACCTTCACTCTAATACCAATTGAAAAGTCCCAACCAGGATCAATGTATCACTGAGAAGGGGAGGGCGTGAACTGGTGATTTATTTTTCTTTTAGGTTATCTTTGTTTTATAACAAACTTCACCTCATATCAACGATCTATCACGTTTCTGAAAACAAAACATTCATAAATCCATAGGAACACAAGTATTTACAAGGTTCACTACTCAATAAGAGTAGGTATGTCCTTGGAATGGTTTTAAAATGACCAAATACAACAGAATATAATAGAAAAAATCCTTTTATGTAGATAAAACATATAGGATATACCCTTAAACTTGTGTAGCACTATGATCAATACAACAATGCATGTTATTCTTCTAGAACTAATTATGTAAAATAAGTTTGTGTAACATGTTAAGAAAACTTCAACAGTTGGTTCAAAATAACTTACTATGTTGCCTTATCAATTCCCACTTGAATAAATCCTCAAAAAATCCCTCACTTTCCTACCCAAAAGTAGGTAGAAACAAAATTTCACGACTTTGTTACAAAAAACTAAGTTTGAGAGCTCAAACCAATGGCTCAATACTATTCCTTCATCCCAATTCATCATTTTAGAAAACAAATAAGAAATAATACTCTGGAATCAATTCTGAACCCCTTTAAAATTACCAGGGAAAAATTATGTCTGATTACTTGGTATGATCCTATAACTCTTTCTTCTTATTCTTTTGTCTAGAAAACTTGCTCATTAACACACTTTCTAGAAAATTATTCTTTGTTTTAAAATAATCAATGATCTTTATCTTTCTTTATATGTGAACACTGTTTCATCCTCATCAAAAAGTGAAATGTACTTCCTAATATTTATAGGTGTTATAGGAGAGGAATGGGTAGGAAAACACATTCACTTTACCAGTAAACCAAACATATAAAAACTCAAATTTCATTATAATTTCAACTTCATTTTGACTATTTCATAATTTCTCAACTCTTCTTGAATCTTCTAGAAAATTCTCAAATCATATCAAAACTTCATCCTACTTCAAAAATTATAACAATTCTTTAGTTTGATTCCAATGTTTTTCCAATACAGTTATTCATTACGATGAAAACACATGGTCACTCTGATTTTCATGACCCTAAATAAAAACACCTAAAAACTGAAGACTTATCATTATAATGATCCATACCAATTGAAAACAAAAAATAAAACTTTGAAACCGTTTTTCCATAAACATTGTTGTAGATTTTTTATACTTCAGTTTATTTTCTATGGATTTCTCACATTGAAATCTCTTCTCAAATTATCTAGGAGTCAACTCATATTACTTAGCCTGATTAATTTATTATATTGTTTTTCCATAAACATTTTTGCAACTTCTAAAGATAATTGCAACGCATTTGGAATCATTTTTTAAAAAATTATTCAAAAAATTTTTGACAACACCATTAAAATAGTTCATATTTTTTTTAAATTGCTAAAAAAAATCCTTACAACACATCCAATGATGTACAATAGTCGATGGATTATCGGTGTCATCTTGCATTTTATAGATCCATATATGGTTCCTCATTATGAATCACTATCGACTCTACTCTGATGAGTCAAAACCAATTTATATTCATTGAATCATAACCTAATTTAATCAAAATAGAATTTTTGTTTTATGAAAATAACTCTTCACTTTTGCTTTTAACCCAAAATTAGAACAATAAAACTTGATGAAATTGATGAAAACATTGCTGATCATCATCTGGTTTATCAATATGAAATTCTATTTGGAATATTGGTCCCAAAAATCCCCACTTACTGATCTGATTCAAAAAATTAGTTTTTTATTACCTTCGATGGATCGGTTGAACCCTATGTCTGATGAAAAAATGTCAATAATGACTTTCTTATTCTATTTTCTCTACAAATGTTGATTTATCCCTTTGAGTTTGATGGATTGGAAAATCTGATAGATCAGTTGATCATAACATAATCAACTTTAAACTTCATATCCTCCCTTCTCCTATAAAAATTTTATAGTATCATGACTTCTTTATGACTTTGAGAACATTAGGATTAACATAACATTATCTGAATTATTATAAAAAACACATCTTATACCCCTTTATTTTGAAAATTTTGGATAACATGTTTTGGTTAAAATATGATTTTGAGGACTTGAAAATCAAAAAATCATCATTAGATTTTATATAGAGACATTAAGACTCTGATGAAATTTATCATTACAATAGAAACTTTAATTATAGACCCAAGGTGTGTTCAAAAAGAAACATCACTTATAAAACTTCTACAGAATAAAAAATCAAACCTAAAAGAATTTATAATCATTCGAGCATCTGATATTCTAAAACTGATGCCCCTTTCATCTGATCACTATTTCTTACAATGTAAATTGATTTATTTGTAATGAAGAAAAAGTAAAAAACAATAAACACAAACTTATTTTGGCATATAAAAACACTTTCATTCATCTGGGACCAAAAAATATCATTAGTCTTGATATGTAACTCAATGAATACATGGATTTTCTTCATAATAGGTTGTAGGGTGTTAGAATGAACATGTAGGAGAATATGATGCGGGATAATTTGTTTACAGTAGGATGTTGGTATATCTGGGATGCTAGAGACAAGGAACATATAAAAAGCATTATCATATCACCCTTGGCCATGAAGGTTTGTTCCAGGAGTCTCTCGGTGGAGATGGGTCTTCTGGTGAAGAGGTAGGATAACAAAAACTCTTTGAGAAGGGTCATGGAATGAATAATTAACCCTCCTCCTCCATAATTTGTTCCGAGAAAAGGGAGATGGTTTTTTTTGGAAATATCTAGAGTGAGGTCTCAAGCCCAATGTTGATGGTTTATGTGGTATTGGTCTTATACAAGGTAAGGGCATTGTTCACGATCAAATTGGTTTATTACTCATGGCCTTTAGTATCTTCTACAACTTTGGGGGTTTCTATCATTTCATAAACCAATGATATGATTAACAGGTTTTTGGAATGCCTTGATTATAAAATCTCACTTAATGCCATTGAGATAGACTCTATAGTGATCCAAAATTCCATAAAAGGCAAGACTAAGACCCCATGGTCTATCTATTACCACATTATAAGGTGTATAAATCATATCCCAAATTACATGAGCTTAATTCACACATGTATACAAGGTAAAAATGTTTTAGATTTTCAATATTCACATGGATACTAAGATAATCCTTGTATATTTTTCCCTAGTATGGGGACCCTTCCCCTAGAGTGTGTTGATCTTGTTCAAGTGGATGCCCTTGGTTTGCAATATTTTTGACCTCGTTGAACCCCCTAGTCCATTGTTTTTCTTTTTTTGTTTTGATTATGTTCTCTACCTCTGTGGTATACTTTTATGCAATGAATAAAAAATAATTGTTGTGTTTTTTTAACACAACAGAGTTCTAAAAGGTCTTACTTAGTGTTTTCTTAAATTATATATTTTTTGAAATGTTTGTGTAGAAATGTTTTGGAGAATAATGATAGCTTCTATAAAAGGTGTTATTGAAGATATCCTAAAGGTGTTCTTGAAAATATCTAAAAAGGTTTTGGATATAGATTCATATGTTATTTAATATGTTTTGATATAATGTGATAATGTATTATGTCTATAAGGATTTCGTGAAAGAGGTATATTGAAAAACATTATTACAACAAACTATAGATTTATGTTGTTAACCACACCTTGTTACGTGATAAAGCAATCTACATGGTGGTAAAATCCTTAATATTATGGATCAACTTGTGAAAATGCATGTTTTACATAATGAAACATATTGATTTTTTTTTTCAATTAAAACCATTGATGATATAACGTAACATCATTTATTGATATTTAATAGTGTGTCACCTGTTTATATAATTTTCTTGAATGTTAAAAAATTAATAAAAGATTATGACATAGGTGATAAAGTTTTTAGAACATTTGGTCACATTATTGATTTTTTTGAGTTTTATTTAATTTTTGTAAAATTATATGATTCCATAAAGTTTCCATAGAGGATATTTAAATAGGATTAATCCTTGTGTAATGATTTTATGAAAATATTTTTCTATAATTTTTGTTAACACTCCAACTCAAAGATTTCATTATCACTTATCCTTTTAAAAATAAGGTTCTTAGAGGACATTGATGATGTTAGGATCCAATATTAGTATTTTGGGATTCTTATAACCCATTAACTATTTTTAAAGAAAGAAATAATTTAAATGTTTTTCTAGGATTTATATCATGGATGGAAATATTATCTTGGTATGTTTGGATTCAAATAGAGAGGCACATTCCAAATTTAGATTTTCTCCAATTATAATAAATTTTTGAATCTTATGTAAAATAATTAGTTGTGTTTTTCATAAATTTAAACATATTTAGTCCCTACTAAAAAAATAAATAATGAAATTATTCCCTAAAATGGGACATGATGTTTATTATTTATTTTTTAATTATTTTAGAATAGGTTCAAGAACCCAATGAAATAATTAGATTTAATTTTATTATAAAATAAAATTTATAATTATATTTATCTCCTTAAAATTTTAAATACTCTATTATTTCATTCAAGTTTAAATATATTACTGAAGTTCTCATAGGAAAGATAAAAATATAATTACTACTAAGAATATCAATTAGAACATTAAATATAAAAAATAGTATAATAAATTCTTCTATTTAACATCATATATATAATTTAATTGATAACTTATTAGGTATATTAGTATTTTAAGTTGGAATTATATTGATATTTGTCTGTACATAGAAATAAAATTGTTAAAGTTTTTTTTTGAAAAAATAAATTTTTTATCCTTTGGGTCTAACCTATATTTTTTTTGATTATAGATATTCATAAAAGTGTAATGATATGAAATACCCCATGTTCCACACCAATGGAAATTCTTAATAAATAAGAAAAATATATTATTTAAGAAAATAATGATATATACCAAGGATTAAATAATAAAACATTAATCCATTATTCTATTAGGAATTTTGTTAAGTATTATGTTGAATAATAAATATGTTATGAGATGAGTGAGCTAGAAAATAAATATCCATATATCAGGTTATGTTTTAGGTTAAAAATATCATATATTTGGAATGATAATGATATTGTATCATTAAAGAGTATCTTTATCCTAGGATCCCATTATGATATAATCACATTGGTAGAGAGTGTAGTCATTGGAGGTCTTCAACCCCATGTTTATGATTTTTAGTTACCATTAATGAATTATATAACATGATTAATTTCAATCCCTCCCACATTAATGATAATGCTTTTATTTAACTAATTTTATTCGATGGTATCTTTCTCAATCGTCTAATATGATTAATTGATACCCTTAATTGGGATTTTTAACATGACCCAATATTTTCATATAAAATCCATAATAAATATAATAGATTATTAATGGTAAAAAACCTATATATTCATGGATATATGATGAAAATTTTATTTTAAAATAATTAATATTTTAATTACCTTATATTGGGTTTATTTTTCTCAAATTTAATAACATTATTATTATATAAATTGATTTAAAGAAATTAAATTCATGTTGTATATTTAATCAATAAAATATTATAACACCAGATTTGAGAGTATGGGTATAGAGTGATATAATAAAACTATGTTGAACTCCCAAAAAGGAATTATTTGATTTAAATATATGGTGATTCATTATGTATAGGTTTTAAAAAAGTTAGGATTAATAAAAATTTGGTGGTATATATGTATCACAATTATTAAATAATCAAAATTGGATTTATATCCCTCATGAAATGGGGTTGGAAACAAATTTGTTTTATATTTAAGAATGGTTAAATAATGTTTATGGAAAGAACATGAACTATAATGTGACTATAAAAATTTTAATTTTATATTCATGTAAAATGATAAACACATGAGGAAAATGGGATGGATGGATATATAAAAATATTATTATTTAACATTCTATTTTCTTCCCAAGAAAGAAATAAATAAGGTATCAGATAAAATAATTTAAAAAATAACTTGTTCTATCAATTATCATGTTAAAAAATTATATAATTTTAGATATCCTACTATCTAAAAATGAGGAATTTATAATAAAAGGCATACCATCAATGCTTTCCCATACAGTTTCCTAATGATCATTATTGAAAATAATCTTAAAGGAACAAAGAGAGGATATTGGGTTTAATAATAATTTCTATAAGTGCATAGAGAAAATTATATCTTATACAACACTACAAAGGATTTTTCTTATTATTTTATAAAAGGAAATGTATTTTAATAGAATTACTAAAAATGTATGATCTACTAGATGGAAATTAAAAGTTTTATTTTTATATATGAATTTCCATGAAAAAAATTTATAGAGATCTCCAATAAAATTAATAGTGTGATAAAATCAAGTGAGATATATATCAAATTGTTTTTTTTAAAATGATTAGTCTAAAAATAAGTTAATTTGACTACATAATTATTTTAAGGGTTCATTCTAACACTACATATATCTTTAATGTAGTGGGAAAAACAAATGATGCATTTTATTAATAAAAATTTGAATATATCCAAGGGAAATAATGAAATATGAGTTATTGTCAACCAATTAACTAAATATACCAATTTTGAAGAAATATCATAAAATTTATTCACTAGGAACCTTAATTTATATATAATAAATATATTCTTTGAACTCATGGTGTTCCATTATATGTTATATAAAATATTTATTGAAGGATAAAATAAAATGAATTAAAAATTCCTAAGTGGGTTATAAGAATAATGAAAAATTATTAAAATAACTATAATCCATGAAATATATCATATTTTTTTAAAAAAATATCTCAATATTTCAGGTTATTTTATGACTAAAATCTCTTTATTTCCATTGAAATTTGGATGGATACCATCCCTTATTATAATTATCATTAGATAATAATATTCATTAAATAATTAAAATGTTGATATATGTGATTATATACGGGATGCTTTACTAGACACTAAATTTATAGGATGAAAATTTTAAATTAAATTATTTGGGAAAAAAGTAATTCATTGAATTTTAATGACGATAAGAGAGATATAATAAAATTCCTAAAATTTTTAACATGGAAATAATGTTATATTGAAAAAATAAGATGAGATTTAGAGTTCCAAATGTAGGATTGTTTCATTCAAGTGATATTTATATTTAAATGATATGTGAGGAAATGGAAAACTTAAAAGATAAACCAATGATATATTTAATATGTTTAATTTTTTTTAGAATATATAAATTTTACTACATGATATATTCATTCCATAAAAATTTCCATCATTTATGATTATTTCATGTCATTATTTATTATAAGTAAATTCAATACCTACAGCATGTACTAAGAAATGTGTTGATAAGTCCATAATGATTTATTAATCC
Organism: Viscum album; assembly: GCA_963277665.1. Lineage (NCBI taxonomy): Eukaryota > Viridiplantae > Streptophyta > Magnoliopsida > Santalales > Viscaceae > Viscum > Viscum album. Next base: position 1,203,378,861 of record OY728134.1, read on the forward strand.
TAAATAGTGGATTTGATAATAAGGGGTGATAATACCTCTATCGATTATTGTTAAATATAGTGAAGGTTCCGGGCGTAGTGGAAGCACATGAGTGTATGTGCCCACTTGACCTTTTGTCATTAACAATGATCAATCCGGGATTAATACAATGATAAACACAAGTCTCCATAGATCGAATCACAGAAATAGACAAAGAAAAGGAAAGTCCCAAAACCACAACGAAGGATCGTTACAGGTCAATTATAATTAATTTAATCAATTGAAAAGAAGTACCTTTTGGGGTTCTTTCTTGGTTCATATTCTTGATCATGTTCCGATGTGATTCTTCATTGCGTCGCAGAAGCCAAGTGTAGACTTCCTCCAGTGGTGATCCACACGTGCACCTCGTATCTCTGGACGTCGCCAAAGGAGTCTCCAGGTGCTAGCGTGGAGAAACCTTTTCTTGTGTTGTCCGCCTTAAATCATCTTGATCCGATGGAAGAGGATCTCTATTGGTCTTGAGAGAGTTCTTGGAGGAAGAGGTTCTTTTAGCCTTGAAATAATTCTCCAGAATTGGTGTGCACAACGATTTTCTTCGGTTAGGAAAAGAGTTGGGGTTATGAGGATATTTATAATCGGGTTTGAGGTTGTATAGTTATGATAATAAATAAATGTGTTACGCGTTTTATTTATTTCATTAACTCCCTTTTGAAAAACCCCATGTCTAGTCATTAATTCCTTGACATGCTCCCATACTAATTATAATAAATATCATTTAATAAAATGATATTTCCTCAAAATCCCGACTGAAAAAACTACACAGCATGTATTAATAAATACACGATGTGTACTTGTTTTTCATTTAAAACTACACGGCGTGTACATTCAATGTACATGGCGTGTATATATTGTCTTAATTTATTTATTTTCTTTCAAAATGAAAACTACATGGCGTGTACATTTAATAATACACAGTGTGTACTTGTTTTGAAATTAAAACTACACGATGTGTAATCATTGATACACGGCGTGTACTTGTTTTATTTTATTCTTCCTCCAAAATTAAAATGATTTAATATTCCTTGAATAATTATTAAACCACATACGAGAATAATCTTTATTCTACTTGAGACACTTGAATACACTTAGTGTGTGACCCTCTATGCCTCTTTATCTTTGGCATTAGGCGGGCTTGCCTAAAGTCCAAGAATACTGTCTAGCAACGGGTCAAGGCACCCAAGAGAAAGAAGTTGACACCACATTGACGTGTCACCTCATACGAACGCTTACTATGTAATTTAATCCATTTGTTCAATATCTCATCAAGCAGGTTTCATGGAAGTTTCATAAACCTATATGCTTGATCTTTCATTCTTTGACTTCCAGAAATAAACTCGTCATGTCACCATGGCCATGGAATTTGTTCGAAAATTATATTTCAATCAAAGGGCCCGAGATATCTACTTACATAAATAGGGAAGGGACAAATCCTTCCTCGACATATCCATTAACAACATGTCACTCGTGATGCACCCAACATACCCTACTTCCCGCCAACTGTCTGCGTGATGGTTTTCGTCAGTAAATCTTAGTGCGCGAGTCATGACATGAGTTGATGATAATCTTCCAGTCTAAGAACCATTACACATGCTCATAGATAGAAATGTCTGAGGACACCATGACATTCAGAATTGATACTATCATAGATAGCAATGTCTGATGACACCATGACATGAAGAATTTCTACTAGAAGGTCTGTTCTCATAATCTCCGATCTTGGAGATTACCAAGTGCGAACTCTATGAGATAGAGTCTCGTCTTCTTACGAGTAATCGCACATGACGGTCTGTATACTATGTGTCCTATCATAGTATGTCATCCAACCACATAAATTTATTTAATAATATTGTTATAGAATTTCAAGGTTCTCATCATAAAAAGAATATTCAATGACCTTATTAATGCAACAAATATTCCAGGACATTATTGTATTATAGTCATGCAGAACAATGAAAAATATACAATAAGTGAACAATCATGTAATCAAAGTACAAAAAATTTGGTTCTCAGGACTCCAAACCTTACAAAATCCCACTTGGACTAGAGCCAAATACCTACAACTTTTAGTCTACTACACCTCACATGATGATTTTTTTTCTGAGTCAAGGATTTAGTCAAGGGGTCCGCCACATTGTCTTATGTGGAAATACTTCTCACTACAAATTCTCCTCTCTAAGAAAAATCCCTCAAGAGATGATACTTCCGAAGTATGTGCTTTGTCTGCTGATGTGACCTTGGATCTTTTGCAAGTGCCACCGCTGCAGTATTATCACAATAGAGTGTGATAGGATATTTACGGCTTGGTACTACATCCATATCTTAGACGAAGCTTCGCATCCATACTGCTTCTTTAGCTACCTCAGAAGTTGCGATATACTCGGACTCTGCTGTAGAATCTGCCAACACACTTTGCTTTAAGCTCTTCCAGCTCACTGCACCTCCATTCAAACTGAAGATGTATCCAGTCTGTGACTTCATGTCATCTTGACCAGTCTATAAACTACCATCTACATGTCCTATGATGAATTGTTCCTCATCTCCTCCATAAACGAAGAACATATCCTTAGTACGCCTCAGATACTTAAGGATAGTCTTGACTGCCATCCAATGGCGGTCTCCTGGATCAGCTTGATATCTGCCTACCATACTTAATGCGTAAGAAACATCTAGCCTTGTACATAGCATATCATACATGACTGACCCAATAGCATATGCATAAGGTATCCTTGCCATTTTCTTTCTTTTCTCATGTGTCAGAGGACACATTTTCTTGGAAAGATGAATGCCATGTGAAACTAGAAACAATCCCCTCTTGGATTTTTCCATACTGAATCTCTTCAGTATCTTGTCAATGTATGTACTTTGAATCAAGACCAGCATTCTCTTGGATCTATCACGATGGATCTTGATCCCAAGAATATATGCTACCTCACCCAAGTCTTTCATGGAGAAGCATTTATGCAACCATGCCTTAACTGATTGTAAGACAGGTACTTCGTTTCTAATTAGTAATATGTCCTCAAAATATACTATTAGGAAAATGAATGCACTTCCACTAAACCTTTTGTAGACACAAGGCTCACATTCGTTCTTAACAAAGCAAAATTCTGTTACGGCTTCATCAAAATGAATGTTCCATGACCTTGATGCTTTCTTTAATCCATAAATGGATTTCTGCAACTTGTATACCTTGTTGGCATCCTTTGGAGTCACAAACCCTTCAGGTTGTGTCATGTAGACATCTTCCTGGAGGTTCCCGTTAAGGAAATATGTTTTGACATCCATTTTCCAAATTTCATAGTCATGGTAAGCGGAAATGGCCAATAGTATTCTGATGGATTTCAGCATCGCAACTGGTGAAAAGGTTTCATCATAGTAAATTCCTTGAAATTTTCTAAAACATTTTTCAACCAGTCGTGCCTTATAGGTGCTGACTTGTCCCTCCATGTCTAGTTTCTTCTTTAATACCCATTTATTACCAATAGGCTTTACATCAACTGGAAGATCTACCAAAATTCAGACTTGGTTTTGGTACATGGAATCCATTTCAGAATTCTTGGCTTCTTGCCACTTGGCAATATCTGTGCCTTCAACTGCTTCCTTGTAGGTAAGAGGATCATCATTGTCAACCAATAATGAGTCACCATCCTCGGTGACAAGAAAACCATATCGTTCTGGTTCTCTCACCTCTCTTGTGCTCCAACGCAGTTATTGTATCTCTGGAATAGATTGTTCTTCCATGGGGATTTGTGGAATCTGTTATTGTACCAACTCCTGTGTATCTTGAGCCTCGACTTCATCGAATTCTATCTCTCTCCCACTATCTCTTTTGGAAATGTGCTCCCTCTCAAGGAATATGGCGTGTCTTTCCACTGTAACCTTTTTGTTTGAGGGGTTGTATAGGTAATATCCCCTTATTTCCTTGGGATATCCTATAAAGGTACACTTTATGCCTCGGGGTGGAAGTTTGTTACCTGAAGAGGCCTTAACAAATACTTCTCTACCCCACACATGTAAATTCGATAACATGGATTTGTGTCTACTCCATAACTCATATGGAATACCATTTATCGATTTAGTTGGTACTTGGTTTAGTATGTGTGATGCTGTTTGTAATGCATATCCCCAAAAGGATAATGGAAGACTCGCATGACTCATCATTGATCTCACCATGTCCAATAGGGTGCAGTTCCTCCTTTCAATTACACTATTCTACTGGGGCGTGTATAGAAGAGTGAGTTGAGATAGATACCCAAACTCCCATAAGAAATCAATGAAGTCCTGATTAAGATATTCTCCTCCTCTATCTGAGCGTAGTTTCTTAATCTTCTTACCAAGATAGTTCTCAACTTCATTCTTTTATTCTTTGAACCGATCAAAAGAATCTGACTTATACATCATTAAGTAGATATATACATATCTACTAAAATCATCAGTAAAAGTTATGAAGTACGAGAACACACCCCTTGATTCAATTGGAAATGGTCTACACACATATATGTTAACTAATTCTAGAATATCTTTAGCCCTTTCACCTTTCCCACTAAATGGGGCTTTGGTCATTTTTCCTTGTAGACACGCATGACATACAACAAGTGGTTTTAGTTCGAAAGAATCTAAATACCCATCTTGATGTATTTTTGTCAAATGTTTCTCATTGACATGACCTAGCTAGTGATTCCAAAGTTGGGTGTGGTATGAGTCATGTGAATTAACTTTGTCATCGATTTCCATTACTTGGTTTGTGTAGTCTAACACATAAAGGCCGTTATATAAATGTGCCCTACCAAAACAAATGATATCTTTATAAAAATAGAAACATCCACTTCCAAACTTGAAGATGAATCCATCAGTATCTAATTTGGATACTGAAATAATGTTTTTGGTTACAGAGGGTACATAATACCATACTTTAAAAACCAAGACCATCCCATTAGGCAATGTGAGATGGTAGTATCCGACAGCTACAACAACGAGTCTGGCTCCATTGGCTGCTCGTAGACCCACCTTAACTCGGTCAATCTTTCTGAATCTACTTGGTTCTTGTATTTGGATACAGATGTGAGAAGCACAAGCAATATCTAATACCCAATTAGTAGAAACAGATAGATTTCATTCGATAACAAATGCACCTGAAGCTTCCCCTTGCTTCCTTGGATGGGTGCAGTTTTTCTTCCAGTGGCCCTTCTTGCCACATGTGAAACAAACAGAATCCTGTTCCCTTGCCTCCCCTTTGATCTTCCTTTTCTTGGAAGGCTTTGAAGAAGCTTTGGGCTTAATGCTCTTCACCTTCCCTTTACTTTTATTCACCATAAAGATATAAGGTTTTTCATGCTTCATGTAATTATCCACTTGGTGAATAAAGATAAGAAGATCAGATAGAGACTTCTCAATGTTGTTCATGTTAAAGTTCACAACAAAGTTTGAGAAGCTCTGGGGGAGTGATGCAAGAATAAGATCGGTACCTATTTCTTCGGGGAGATTAAACCCCAGAACCTCTAAGCACTCAATGTAGCTAATGAGCTTGACTACATGAGGCCCAGTTGGGGAACCCTCTCCAAGCTTACTTTGAAATAGAGCCTTAGAGATCACAAACCTTTCCTATCTTTCTCTCTCCTGGTATAGACCATAGAGGTGCTCGAGCATGCTATAGGCATCCATGCCTTCATGAGACTTCATGAGCTCACTAGAAATTGATGACAACATCAAACATTGAACATCAAGTTCATCACTCAAATGTTGATCATAGAACAGGAAATCTTCATCAGTCGCCCCTTGGGCAGGCAGATCAGGAAGTGATGACTCTAGCACATAAAACTTTCCTTCATGGCGTAGGATAATATGAAGGAACCTAAACCATTCTTGAAAGTTACTACCGGTGAGGATATTGTCTTTATCAAGAATTGATCATAGAGAAAATGTGGTTGAAGAGTTTGTCATTTTGATTCTATAAATTAAAAGAGCAGATTTATTAGTACCTTTTGATTACATTTTATGAAGAATAATAAATGAATTTATTAATTCTACCACTATTTTATCAACTCCCAATGGCCCTCACCATTGAACTCGGAATGTCCAGTTGCTTTGACATTCTAGTGTCAAGGATCCATATTCCCCTTCACATAACCCGAACAAGGGTTGGTCAAGCTATTTGAAGGTATTTAGGTAGGCAGATTTTTACCAACTGTGATCTTATAGTTCCTTGATCTATTGAGTGGACTCCCCAATCCTGAAATCCTGACTTGGATTTCCTCAACTCTTGCCTCCAATATTACATCAAGTATATCATGGGATACTCCTCTTGATGTAATATGGTTAAGTCAACCCTAAACCTTTCATATGGATTCCTTTATAAAAGTAAGTGTCCCAACAAGGGTTGGTCAAACACATAGTTTTATTAAGTCTTTCCCTTAATCAAGTAATGGAAGTCTTGGTTTGACTTAATATGGTATTTGAGTGATTTTATTCTTTAACCGTAGTTTTTCATTATCACATGCTTGTTAATATTAAGTGATTCTAGCTTTAGTGATTAACCATGTTCCGATAATGTTTACTCATAGTCCGGTTTTTATTTTATTCCATATTTTCATGATTGTTTATTAATTATGTGATCGCAACAACACATACATAATAAATAAACCATGCAATCAGACAGAATTAAAATAAGATGGCATGATCATGAGCTTCTATTGGTTAGCTTATCTAGCGGTTTTGATAAGATAACCCTGACCTAGGGAAAACAACTTGAACCTGATGGTTCGTGTTTTTCAGCTCCCACATGTCCACCTTTATATCTTCTTGGGTTGGTTTCACCTCAGCTTCGGATTTCGAACCATCTCCTCTGGCTTGGGATATCCTCCATTACTTGGGGTTTACATTAAACAAACCATTGGCATGCAAGCCCTACATTTTATTGGAAGAAGGCTCATAGGCCAATGAATTTAAATTAAACAAATTTAAATGAAACCATACACACTTACAAATGGGTCTTTGGTTTAGCTCATGATCATCCATAGCATGCAACGACATTTACGCATATTCAAATTCTTTTAACCGTTATTTCATTTAAGATAAGTCGCGCTCGAATTCAATTAATTATGATCTTATAATTAATCAATTCTTTATCTTAAATTCCTTTTTGAATTTCATTGAGATTCTTCTCATCCATATTCCTTGTACAAGTATTTGTACTTTTGGAGGAAACCTGGTGAAATTTCTTGAAAATACACGACGTGTAGTTTATATTTACATGATGTGTATTTCTTTTAACCCTTTATCCAAAGTACACACCGGGGGCCTTGGTGTGTTTTCTATAATTTGGAAATTTTGGAGTACAAAGTGTGTAGATAAATCATAAACGGCGTGCACTTCCTTGTTACGCGGTAACCGGTATGAAAATCCCGTGTACATGGTACGCAACTTCTCTTTTGTACACAGTTTCACTTGGGCCGGATCAGACTACACGACGTGTTGCTTCAACATACACGCCGTGTATTCCTATTCCCATGCTCCATTCATTTTTGGTCAACACGAGGTGTTAAATGCTTAGGTGTAATCAATTCACACGACCTAGTTTGGTGGATCAGTACCGGTTCATTGAACCTAAGTACATGGCGTGTAGTTTTCATTACACGTTGTGTATTCCCGTGTTGTACAGAAAGAAAGAGCGGCTCCTCCGGATGAGTTCCTCATTTTTATTTTAATCAAAATTAAAATTAAAAGTTTGTTTCTATGATGTGAATCGAGAAACAAAGGAGGAAGAACATATCTCATTCATTTAGTTTAATAGAACGATTTATCACGAATTGAATCAAAATATAAATGCATAAATTATCAACGAAAATTAAATAACTATAATCAACATTGTAACCTCTCTATGATACCATTTGAAGGTTCCAGGTGCAGTGGAAGAACGTGGGTGGAATTTCCCACTTGGCTTTTTGTCATAAAAAATGATCAATCCAGGATCAATACGACGATAAATGCCAGTATCCACAGATCAAATCATAGAAATAGACAAAGAAAAGGAAAGTCCCAGAACCACAAAGTTGGATCATTACAGGTTGATTATAATTAATTTAATCAATTGAAAAGAAGTACCTTTTGGTGTTATTTCTTCATTGATATTCTTGATCACGTTCCTTTGTGATTTTTCATTGCGTCGCAGAATTCAAGTGTAGAATTCCTCTAGTGGTGATCCACACATGCACCTCGTATCTGTGGATGACACCAAAGGAGTCTCTGGGTGCTAGCATGGAGATAACTTTTCTTGCGTTGTCCACCTTAGATCATATTTATCTAATGGAAGAGGATATCTCTCAGTCTTGAGGGTGTTCTTGGAAGAAGAGGTTCTTTCGGACTTGAATGAATTCTCCAGAATTGTTGTGCACAACGATTCTCTTTGGTTAGAAAAAGAGTTGGGGTTGTGAGGATATTTATAATCAGGTTTGAGGTTGTAGAGTTATGACAATAAATAAACGCGTTACGTGTTTTATTTATTTCATTAACTCCATTTTGAAAAACCCCATGTCGAGTCATTAATTCCTTGACATGCGCCCACATTGATTATAATAAATATCATTTAATAAAATGATATTTCCTCAAAATCATGACTGGAAAAACTACACGACGTGTATTAATAAATACATGGAGTGTACTTTTTTTTCATTGAAAACTACACAGCATATATATCTTGTCTTCATTTATTCATTTCCTTTCAAATTGAACACTACACGACATGTACATTTAATAATACACGACGTGTACTTGTTTTCCAAATAAAACTACACGACATGCAATCATTGATATACGACGTGTACTTGTCTTATTTTATTCTTCCTCCAACATTAAAACGATTTAGGCTTCCTTGAATAATTATTAAACCACGTACAAGAATAATCTTTATTCTACTTGAGATACTTGAATACACTTAGTGTGTGACCCTCTAGGCCTCTTTCTCATTGGCATTAGGTGGGCTTTCCTAAAGTCCAAGATTACTGTATAACAATGGGTTAAGGCACCCAAGAGAAAGAAGTTGACGCCACATTGACGTGTCACCTCATACGAATGATTACTATATAATTTAATCCCTTTGTCTCAATATCTCATCAAGAAGGTTTCATGGCAGTGTCCTAAACCTATATGCCTGATCTTTCATTCTTTGACTTCCAGAAATAAACTTGTCATGTAACCATGGCCATGGAATTTGTTTGACAGTTCTATTTCAATCAAAGGGCCCGAGATATCTACTTCCATAAATATGGAAGGGGCAAATCCTTCCTCGAATTATCCATTAAGAACATGTCACTCGTGACGCACCCAACGTACCCTACTTCCCGCCAACTATCTGTGCAATGGTTTTCGTTAGTAAATCTAAGTGCCCAAGTCATGACATGAGTTAATGATAATCTTCCAGTCTAAGGACCATTACACACACTCGTATATAGCAATGTCCGATGACACCAGGACATGCAGAATTGCTACTGGTGGGCCTGTTCTCATAATCTCCTCTCTTGGATATTACCAAGTGCGAACTCCATGAGAGAGAGTCTCATCTTCTTACGAGTACTCGCACATGACGATCTGTATACTATGTGTCCTATCATAGTATGTCATCCAACCACAGAACTTTATTTAAGAATATTGTCATAGTATTTCAAGGTTGTCATCATAACGGGGATCTTCCATGACCTTATTAATGCAACAAATATTCCAGGACATTATTGTATTATAGTCATGCAGAACAATGAACAATATACGATAAGTGAACATTCATGTAATCAAAGTACAAAATAGTTGGTTCTCATGACACCAACCCTGATATATAGGACTGATCTATACCCTGAGGATTGTAGTACTCTAAAAAACATCATTTTATTCAATGACGTATAGTTTAAAAATCTATTATATTCAGAGATTGTTATGAATAGGTTGTTACAAGGACTCAATAAATGTAATTAAAGGTGTAATCATATTATATTTATTTCCAAAATCCCCATGGATGAATTAGAATATGATCAGATTTGAGTTTTTAAAAAATGTATGAATTTTATATAATTTTTGGAAAATCACATTGTGATACAGTTTTCAATACACATTAGGGGTTGAAGGAGGAAGGAGTAATTCACATAAATGATAATCATACAAAAATTCATATGTATTATGTTTTGATAAATTCCTTAATTATTGAGGTGTTAATTATATATAGGAATCAATCCAAAATAGTAGGTTATTATTTTTAAAGGTTATTGGGGTTGAGGAAATATGATATGCTACCCATGAAAAGTTGTTTTATATTCCATATTTTAGAGATACATATTTTATATTAAAACCCAATTGGATATTTTTAATAATATTTATAAATCTACTTTTGATCCTTCAAAACATATAACTTATATTTAATTTATTTTACTAATTTATACATGTTTCGATGTCATGAACCAGGCCGGGTTGCCTTCCGACCCGGCACCCGACCCGGTCTGCGACATGGATCGAAGGGCGTTCCCAATCCCCACGGGTTGGCACAAGTGCCCGAGTATCAAAACAATACATGGGAATGATTTACCTGAAATAGTAAACACAACCAACCAACAAGATAGATAAACTAAAATTGGAAACTGAAAACCAAACAGAACCTTAACTTTGCACCAAACTTAAAGTTTACAATTCAACCCAAAACTATAAGGAGGATACAATGGAAAGAAAACTAACACATCAACTCACACCTTCATGCAACACAAGGATCCATCTCCTAAAACTACCATTGTCAGACCTACATGGGAAAACCATCGACAACTCGAACCACCATCGCTGAGCACAATGCCTCAACCTGGAATACACAGAGAACAAGTTCTACATACACCCGATGGTGTATGAAGGGTGTGAGCTAAGAGCCCAGTAGGACGTCACTAAATAAAAAGGTTCCATGCATAACTATTAAATGAAAAATACATTTACAATGTTAATTAAAGAAAAGAGGTAAATGTTGGAACAATTTTAAAGAAAATGAGAATTAAGGAAAACAATTTCAAATAGAACAACTTAAATTAAAACACACACACACCCCTACCTTTTTTTAAAATAACCAAAGTGTCACACCGATGAGCATAAAGTAACCAATGAGAACTAACATGGGAGAGGCCGCATGGGTGTTAGCTAGCTTGGGTCCCTAGATCTTCGTGTCTCGGTGAAACGTGGCTTAGAAGGCCACGACCCTCAGAAAATGTGTCTTAGAAGGCCATGACCCTCTGAAAATGTGGCTTAGAAGGACACGACCCTAAAAAAATGTGGCATAGAAGGCCATGACCCTCAGAAAAGAATATGTTTAGTTAGTGTTGCAATCGTCAGTCCTGCCAGTGAAACAGGGTCGAGTCTCCTCTGGAACACTAGCCCACTAGTCTAGTCCACCCTCCTAGCTACCCGGGCTTCCTGGTTTGTGCTCAATCGAGTTTCAAGTTCAAGTCACCTGTCACAATAATGCATAAAATCCAAACAAGGTTCTTACACACGCAAAAACACAATTTTCACACCCAAACCCACTTTTAAAAGCATACACACACCAAAATCTTTTTAAAACTTAATCTGCAATAACTACACATTAAATTAAACTAGATGCATAGTTTAACAAAAACTCTTTGATAATTAATCAAACCCCTATGAGAACTTAGTAAACAGTTTTCAAACATGTCTCCAAACTCTTAAAGGGAAAAAGGCCATTCCAAAACCCCCATCCAAAATAAAACATATTCTGACACTGGCCAAAATATAAACCGCATCATCCACACTCCCTAACTCACACACTTCACAATTTACAAAACAATAATAAACATTCCGAAAGTAAAATCTTATAAAACAATTGAAAACAAATTGCTTGGCATTGACCATTAAACCCACACAAACCCCTCTTTTATGACTAAACATGCTCGACATCATGCCAAAAATACAATGTTCACCACCTGCACAAACTAATAAGCTAACCGCATAATTTAGAAATCACTAACAACTAACTAGATAAAAGTTAGCAAAAGAAAACACATATGTAACATAAGCATGGTACCAAACAACTTCAACACAAAACAAACTTCAATGAAAACCCACTTCACACTACACAAAGTAATTAAATAATATGTTAAACACATTAAGCTTGAAAATAAATTCACCAAATAATAACTTAGATGTGAAACCACCTACCTCGACATTGAACCCTGAAAATTGATGTGAAATCTTCAAATTATAGTGTAAAACATCAATCATGCACCTTTCGCACTGTAAGGAACCTCACGAAAACTCAAAAACACAAATTTGGATAAAAAACTTCATGTTAGAACCCTAAAAATATGAAATCATACCCGCTGAAAAATAAAAATAAAAATAAAACTCAAATACTAAGGGGAGAAACTTATCCGAAGGGGGAGAAGGAGAGGTCCGATGGCTGGACCTAGGTGCGACACTACAGGTTGTCTTCCAGGAACAGGCAGGGCGCCATGGGGGGGGGGGGGGGGTGCGACGATGGGTGCTCGAGAGAGGCATCATGAGCCGGTGTTCGGGGCGAGGTAGTAGGACAACCCATGGTGGTTTGCCAGAGTTTCTTGCCAATAGGAGGAGACACCGGCTGCTAGGGGGGCCACAACCAAAGGGGCAGCAGCCTGAGGCACTATGCCAGACGGGGAGGTCATCGGACAGAGGTGGTCAAGGGAGCGAGGAGCACGATTACAGATCTGGTGGCAGTTCGCGCACTAACAGCATAGGCGCACCGGCCTTGGGAGGATATCGAAGGAGTTGCGGGGGAAGACACTGGTGAGGTGGTCGCCGGATGGAGCAGAAGCAGAGGGAAAGGTGTTGCGGCGCGACGCGACGAGTTCGGGAGTTCGTAGGAGGTGCAACATGGGGAAGGTGCAGCGCTGTGCGTGGGAAGGGATGGGAGGAGGGATGTGGCGGTTTCAGAGAGAGGGAAGGGGAGGGGGTCTGAACCCTAGCCAAAATAAAGGGGGAAAGTAAATAAAAAAAGAAATATAAGTTAATAATGACAAAAATTATAATAGTTATAATAATGATAATAGTTATTATTTTTATAAGGACAATCATAGCAATAAATTAATACAATTCATCTCCTTAACACTTATAATAATAATAACATTAATGATATTTATAATAACAATAATAATAAAAATAAAAATAAAAATAATAATAACTTGATAAAATATTAACCATAATAATAATAACATTCTTAAATAATAATGATTTTATTGTTATTATCAAAACCATTTATACTTCATTTTCTTTATTTATTAATTAATTAATCGTGCACCAAGTAGGTCGCAAGGTGAGTTTGTGAATCCGCGTGACTTCACTCGTGTCCTGCCCATGCGTTGAGGGCTGACCAACCCTATAACCACCATTTACCAGCAAAAACACAGGATATCAACCGGAATCTTCACGCACCTCATCAAAATATTTCAATTCCAAATAAAATAAAATAATAAAAAGGAATTAACTTTTTGAAATTAACAATAATAATTATTATAATATTAATAACTTAATTAATTTTTTTCTATTCTTAACACTATTAATAATAATAATAATAATATTCTCAAGTGACATTAATATTATTACAATTATAAAAATCATTCTTAATACATCTTATTTCATTAGTTGACCATTAGGCAGGGCGTGTGGGTGACCAAGCGAGGCCGCACAGTGACCCAGGCGAATGCCACACAGCCTCGATAGTGGCGAGATGAACGCTGTCACTACCAAAATGTGCATTTATTGATAATAACTCAAAATTTTAAGTCGGGTTTCAACCCGGACTACCCGACGCAAAGAAAAATTAATAAAATAAATAATTTAATGATGGCGGGTGTGGCAATTCTCCCCACCATAAAGATTTACATCCCCAAAAAGACACAACTAAGGTTGAGACTCAAAGCAGAAAACAATACCCCCTAGGGTCCAAAGAGGATCCCCCATATCAACACACAAAAAGAGGAAAAAGAATCATGCTCAGTGGAAGTGACTCAAAGACATGTTCGAGAAACTCGTAAAAAGACTTTGTGATATGTGTCGCCCGCCACAAAAAGCTAGAACACCTCCATTTGATTGATCAAGGATAAGAACTATTGTACTCGCGAGAGAAAAAAAATACCCCACCGTTTTTTAGGAATGAAAAAACAAGGTCATGCACATCCAAGGAACACTCTGATCACTTACCACTAAGTCATATCTAGAAATAGAGATAAAAGACCAACTCAGGGAAAGACCAGAGGGGATCCCCACCATTTGAAACTTACTGAAGTCCAAGAAAAGATTAAAAAACCCACACAGGGAGGCCTGGATGGGCTCCCCACCATTATGAAGAAGGGAAAAGCCATTTCACTCCAGAGACATTTGAGCGAGACCCGTCGTGGGTCTCCCCACCATTATAACTGATGAGAGATACAAGAACTTCCAAAATTTTCCTGACAGTGACCAACCACCCTACCACAAGGGGCGGGGAGGGAGGGGCCTGACTACCGGGGTGTCAAAAGCATGACCCAAGACAAACTGGCATCTCCACATCCCTAGATGAGCCCTATTCAACTTTGATACTAATTTATCCAACATACCCATAAGGACCACTAAAGTGGTTACATCCAGTGGAACACAACCCCCGCGACTTTAAGGCAACGAGACAAACATGCCTCCACATAGTCACAGAAACCTTACACAGCTAGACAATTCGTTTGTAACGGAACAACCATAGAAATAATTTAAACTGCCTCTACTTCCAACACTGATGGCAGAAATAAAGTTAGGGTCCCATACACTCCTGGGGTTCCTGACCACGCACCAGCTTCACTCCGAAGCCTATGGCTGGAGACCTGATGTTTGAAGCATCTCCTGCCTCATAGTCAGGTATTGAAGACTCCTGAATGAAGCTTATCCTTTTGGTGTCACACTCAACCACACTGCAACCGAGACAACACCAGAAAACACAACACATTACGACATCCAACTGATCATACACAGAACATTCACCAACATAAGAGCTGAAATGGTGCATGCACATCACCCTTTGTCACACTAAAGGAGAACACGGCACCAAAAATCATCACCTGAACATGACCATTACTATTGAGAGGAACATTATATAGAGAGGGACTTCAAACTAAGTCTTAAATAACACGTGATTCCTGAAATCGACCATATCATCCTTATGTGACTGGGTCATCCACACTAGTGGCCTAACATAGACCCTTCCTTAAATGACACCAATGAAGGATCAAAGGTTATTTAGAATAGCGGCCCACACCGACAACTCCAGGCTGCTTTCACCTTTCCCCATTGGAATCTCCTTCACCGTTTCCAATATGAACTTTCAAATTAATTAGGTCAAACTTCACCCTTGACTACCAAATGACTAAAGGAAACCCAAGTTTCATTCAACCCCTCTCATGTCACCCTCTCGATGGGAGAGTATCTGCTTGATTATAAAGAGGGATGGGTTCAATTCTAGAATTCAAGAAGAGAGTCCTCTGATCAACTGGAGGGCCGGTCAATGGTGAATTGTTTGTGACCACACTTTAATCGCATGCTAATGCTTTCTGGGGGGGGGGGTACACTAGTCAAGAAAGAAAACCATGGACCCAACCAAACTGGTCCAATGATCAATACATATCACAAGCAAACAATAAGCGTGCATGGGGAACCACTACAAGGGCTTCTCAAAGCACTTTTTCAAAGAAACCCTTAACCACATGCTTGCACTCCAACTTACAATAAGAATTCAAAATCAAGACACAAATCCGTTAAAAATGATCCTCAGATCAAAACGCTTAACACACAACATTTCCAGAACACAAGGACACAACACACGATCATTGGTTATTTAAAACACCAAATTATCCTTTAATAAAACTTTTTTGAAAAAGAATGAAGCTAGTGGGTTTCACAAACACAAATGGTGTCCCATGGGACTCACACATGCATGTTCTCGTGCCGCACATGCACCCACCACATGTCCATCCAGGAACTCATCTTCTCATGCCATTAACCATTTCACTTTTCATATACATTCATGCATGTGGTTTCCCATGAGAACACCAAGAATCAAAACCAAACCTTTCCATTTTTTAAAACCAAAACATTCAACCCACACTTCCCAAATCTCATACAACCTTTTCTTTTTAAAGCGCTTCATTTCAAAAAAATTTCGAAGACCAAATCATTTTTACTTAAAAACCTATTTCCACAATTCCTAAACAAAGAAATGAGAAACAGTGGAAGAGAAAACTAGTGCCAGCGGGTGACTAGAACATATAGTTGGAGGCCATATGCCAATCATGCCGCTGCCACAGAGAGTATTCTAGGACAGCATCCCTGACTCCACATGGCTTTCCAGACCCTACGAGCTCACTAGGACCACTAACCCTACTACCTTTTCATTTCCCTTAGACAAGATTAAACGTAAGGACCAAAGACTCAGATGAACCTCAACTTACTTTGGTAACTCGAGTCCTACCATGTGGTGTGCTGGCCAAGCACCTTACTCATAGCCAGGACGTCGAGTCCCAACAACCTTAACTCCAGTATACCATGACTCCATCCCAAAAGAACACGACCCAAGAGAGAAAACCACCTCTGATACCATTTTGTCATGAACCAGGCCGGGTCGCCTTCCGACCCGGTCTGCGACATGGCCCGAAGGGCGTCCCTGATCCCCACGGGCTGACACAAGTGCATGGGTATCAAAACAATACATGGGAACAGTTTTCCGAAAATTGTAAACACAACCAACCAACAATATAGATAAACTAAAATTGGAAACTGACAACCAAACAGACCCTTAACGTTGGACCAAACTTAAAGTTTACAATTCAACCCAAAACTCTAAGGAGAATGAAATGGAAAGAAAACTAACACATCAAATTGCACCTTCATGCAACACAAGGAGCCATCTACTCAAACTACCATTCTCAGAAATGCATGGGAAAACCATCAACAACTCGACCCACCATCGTTGAGAATGATGACTCATCCTAGAATACATAGAGAACATGGTCTACATACACCCGAAGGTGTACGTAGGGTGTGATCCAAGAGCCTAGTAGGACGTCACCAAATAAAAAGGTTCCACACATAGCTATTAAATGAAAAATACATTTGTAATGTTAATTAAAGCAAATAAGTAAATGCTAGAATAGTTTTAAAGAAAATGGGAATTAAGGAAAATAGTTTCAAATGGAACAACTTAAATTAAAACACACACACACCCCTACCTTTTTTTAAAATAACCAAAGTGTCACACCGACGAGCATAAAGTAACCAATGAGCACTAACATGGGAGAGGCCACATGGGTGTTATCTAACTTGGGTCCCTAGATCTTCGTGTCTCGGTGAAACATGGATTAGAAGTCCACGACCCATAGAAAACTTGGCTTAGAAGGCCATGACCCTCAGAAAACGTGGCTTAGAAGGACACGACCCTCGGAAAATGTGGCTTAGAAGGCCACGACCCTCAGAAAGGCATATGTTTAGTTAGTGTTGCAATCATCAGTCCTGCCAGTGAAACCGGGTCGAGTCATCTCCGGAACACTAGCCCACCCTCCTAGTTACCAGGGCTTCCCGGTTTGTGCTCAATCAAGTTTCAAGTTCAAGTCACCTGTCACAATAATGCATAAAAGACAAACAAGGTGCTTACACACGCAAAAACACAATTTGCACACCCAAACCCGCTTTTAAAACCATACGCACACCAAAATATTTTTAAAACTTAATCTGAACTACCTACACAATAAATTAAAATAGATGCATAGTTTAACAAAAAAGATTTGATAATTAAGAAAACCCCTATGAGAACTTAGTAAATAGTTTTCAAACATGTCGCCAAACTCTTAAAGGGAAAAAGGTTATTCCAAAACCCCTTTCCAAAATAAAACATATTCTGACACATGCCAAAATATAAACCATGTCATCTGCACTCCCTAACTCACACACTGCACAATTTACAAAACAATAATAAATAGTCCAAATGTAAAATCTTATAAAACAATTGAAAATAAATTTCTTGGCGTTAACCATTAATCCCACACAAACCCCTCTTTTATGACTAAAAACGCCTGACGTTATTCCTAAAATACAATGTTCACCACATGCCCAAACTAATAAGCCAACTGCATAATTTAGAAATCACTAACAACTAACTAGATAAAAGTTCACAATAGAAAACACATACGTAGCATAAACATTGTACCAAACAACCTCAACACAAAACAAACTTCAATGAAAACCCACTTCACACTACACAAAGTAATTAAATAATATCTTAAACACATTAACCTTGAAAATAAATTCATCAAATAATAACTTAGACATGAAACCACATACCTTGATGTCGAACCCCGAAAATTGATGTTTAATCTTTAAATTCTAGTGCGAAACATCAATCGTGCGCCGTTTGCACAGCAAGGAACCTCACACGAATCAAAAACACAAATTCAGATAAAAAAATTCATGTTAAAACCCTAAAATATGAACTCATACCCACTGAAAAAAAAATAAACTAAAACTCAAATACTAAGGGGAGATACTTATCCGAAGGGAGAGTAGGAGAGGTCCGATGGTTGGACCTAGGTGCGACACTACGGGTTGTATTCTGGGAACAGGCAGGGTGCCATGGGGGGGGGGGGTGCGACGATGGGTGTCCGAGGGAGGCAGTGGGAGCTGGGGTTTAGGGCGGGGTAGCAGGATAGCCCATGGTCGTTCGCTGGAGTTGCTTTCCAAGAGGAGGAGACACCGACTGCTTGGGGGGCCACGACCAAAGGAGCAGTGGCCCGAGGCACTGCGCCAGGAGGGGAGGTCACCGGACAGCGGTGGTCATGGGAGTGGGGAGCGCGGTTGCAGAGCCGGTGGGGGTTCGTGCACAAAAAACATAGACGCGCCGACCTTGGGAGGCTGTCGAAGGAGTTGCAGGGGAAGCCACCAGTGAGGTGGTCACTGGACGGAGTAGAAGCATGGGTAAAGGTGCTGCAGCGCGATGTGACAGGTCCGGGAGGCCGTAGGCGGTGTAGCATGAGGGAGGCACAACGCTGTGTGTGGGAAGGGTTGGGAGGAGGGATGCAATGGTTTTAGAGAGAGGGAAGGGGAGGGGGTCCGAACCCTAGCCAAAAGAAAGGGGAAAAGTAAATAAAGAAAAGAAATATAAGTTAATAATGACAAAAATTATAATAGTTATAATAATGATAATAGTTATTATTTTTATAAGGTAAATAATAATAATAACTTAATACAATTCATCTCCTTAACACTTATAATAATAATAACATTAATTATATTTATAATAATAATAATAATAATAATAAAATAATAATAATAATAACATGATAAAATATTAACCATAATAATAATAACATTCTTAAATAATAACGATATTATTATTATTATCAAAACCATTCTTACTTCATTTTATTTATTAATTAATTAATTAACCGTGCACCAAGCAGGTCGCAAGGCGAGTTTGTGAAGCCGCGTGGCTTCATTCGTGTCCTGCCCGTGCGTTGAGGGCCGACAAACCCCCGAGCCACCATTTACCAGCAAAAACACAGGATATCAACTAGACACTTCCCGTACCTCATCAAAATATTTCAAATCCAAATAAAATAAAATAAAATAAAAAACATTAACTTTTGATATTAACAATAATAATTATTACAATATTAATAACTTAATTAATTTTTTTCTATTATTAACACTAATAATACTAATAATAATTTTCTCAAGTGACATTAATATTATTACTATTATTAAAACCATTCTTAATACATCTTATTTCATTAGTTTACCATCGGGCAGGGCGTGTGGAGGAACGAGCGAGGCAGCGCAATAACCCAGGCGAGGCCGTGCAACCTCAACAGTGGCGCGCTGAATGCTTTCATTGCCAAAATGTTCGTTTATAAATAAGAACTCAAAATTTTAAGTCGGGTTTCAACCTGGACTACCCGACGCAAATAAAAATTAATAAAATAAATAATTTAATGACGGTGGATGTGACATTAGACATTTAATAACTCTAAAATTGAGTCCCATATCATTACTTTGACACCATACTTGTTCTAAAATTGGTTTATTTTCCTTAGAGTGGTATAATTTATTTTCTATGTATTTTAACCATGGGGAAATGAATTTTCATCCTTAATTAAAATAAAAATAAATTATTTATATTTTTATTATGTTTTTCATGGAAACGTGGTGATGGCATATCATGGTGACATGGATGTGATATTACATGTGGTGGTAATTTCATAGGTTATATGTTTTTGTGGGAGGATATATATTTTTAGATTATTGATGTGAAAATAGTAGAGGATTTATTTATTATTTTTATGAGGGGGATTAGGTGAGGGAAATTATAGAGGAGTTATGTAGAAATATTTTTCATATTCAAAATTCATCTTCATCTCGTTACTTTTTATTAGCATATGAATTACCCTAGAGAAACATTATTTCTTCCATCTCCCACTATCTCTTCACAAAAAAGAAAATGTTCTTCATGTTCTTTATAGAGGGTGTGATAGAAATAACCAAGTATTGTGACGTGATTATCAAGTGAAAACTATTTCCCAACATGGTATGAAATTATTAACTTGTCACACATAAATATTCATTTTTTTATCTCTGAATATATTGAAATAAATCATCAAGAATTATTTTATGGAGAATAAATATAAGTCTTATCAAAATAATAAACTAGATATTCCTAAAATTTGTATTTATATAATTAATTTAATATACAAAATAATATTCTTTAAATGTAAATAATTATATTTTTTATTTCAATTATCATTATTGTGTGTTTTAACTTATTTTATAAATAATCAAGGCAACAAATAGTTTGAGTCTGACATGAAATATTTAATGGGAAATTTAGTTCATTGAAATTCTTCTATAAAATAGAATTAAAAATTTTATTTTTGATTTTGTTAAACATAAAAACTATGATTCTCTCCTTTTAATAGAGATTACCCTTGATGGGAGATTATCATGGGGCTAAAACCTCCCTGGTAATATATGTTTAAATCATTAGGAACTTTTAAATTATTATTATATGAACATATTTTGATCATGTTTATAATTATTATTCAATTTTTTGATCATGAAATCCCTCATCTTGAAAATTATTTCAATGTTTTACATTACATGATTTTTTACCCACCTAGAAAATAAAATTTATAGTTCCTCCCCCTGTGTTTTATTTTAAAAAACCCATCTGTGAACCCATTCTTGGGTTTTTGGGTATTACACCGACCACTAATATCAATTATCAGTCCTTTGTTATTCCAAATATTATTCAATCAAGGAACTGCGATATTATAATGGTGAATTCCAATAGAAAATCAGGTCAATGTTAATAATGGTAATAACATTAAGGGTGTGTGACATTTTTTTATAAATGGATATATGTAATCGAAAGAAAAATTAAGTAGGCCAAAAAACCATCTTGGTGAGGTGCATTTAAACGCTTGAGGGTTCTATGAATTTTTAAAAGTGGACGAGGGGATAAATAATATGATGAAATCAACGTACATGGCGAGAAAAAATGTTTTAGTGTTCTAGATAATTTATAGAATCACAACATGTAGTCCTTAGTCACATGTTGTGTATTTATCTAGATCAATTTACTACATTTTCATTAATTCCACACATCTTGTAACCCCCATAGCTATCATTATGTGACATAGATTTATTTTTTCTAGGGTTATGTAACATTTTAATTTTCATAAAACATGTTGCTCTAGGTCACACCCCATGTAACACTAAAATAAGTGTCTCGATGTGTATCCCACATATATGCCCAATCTATGCAATAGGAACTAGTTTCTCTAAATACCAACAGACATTCCATATATCCCATTAAAGGTTTCTTGGATTATATATATTATATATGACTAGTGGTTGTGTAATATGTACATGTCATATATTCCTAGTACCCATCCTCCACTAGGAGATCATTCCATGAACTTGAGACATGAAATATTCTTTTTTGACCACACATTATCAAATTCCTATACACATAATGTACATTACTAATGTAAGAGGCTCATACCAACACACCTAAATCCAATTCCAAAAACATAATCATTACATTTATGGATTTGATACCAAATCACGTGACCTAATTTTAACCATCCAAAACCAACAACAAAATAAAATAAAATATTGGATCGCTTACGTAACCAAGGATCATTTTGGTCTATATTTTTAGGGATTTATGAAAAACTCATTCATAGCGGACACTTATACACAATATACACATTTCCAAAAATATAATACCATTATAATATAATATGAAATATATTCACCAATTTAATCTTGAACTCATAAATGACCCTACCCATCAATAATACAATCTGATTTTTTTTTTAAAATATGAGATTAGAACAAAAATCATAGTAAGTCATATAAAAATAAATAAAGAAACTATTAGTTCATGAATATTTATGAAAACATGTATTCTTTAGAATAAACTTTGGTCTCAAAATAATTTTTTTTATCAAGAAATCAACATTTATATCAATTTATTTCAATAATAAATTTGATTATAAATATTAATGAAAAAATAAAACCAATAAGGGTTTCTTTGAAAACATGATAAACTCATGGAATTTTTTTAAAAAAGATATAATTTTCACTTATAATAAGAAACATATACTTCCCCTTGAATGTAATATTAATAACCCACATTATGAAGAATGTTAACTTTATAATAACCAATAGAAAACCTAAATAAATTATATTGGTAACTTGTAACATCATTTTAATTCAAACTTACATAAGGAGTAACCATTATATATAAAAATGGAGTACACCTCATGGTTACACATGGAATAGCCCTAATGGTTATACATGAAATAACCCTCATGGTTATACTTGAAGTAACCTTCATAGTTACACATGGAACAACCATCACGATAAACATACAACATAAACATACTCAATTAATTATAGAGATATAAAATACCCATACTTAGTTGGATTATAATGGATCCACCCATAATAAAAATTAATTTATAAGAACCATATAATATTCATTACACATAAAATATTTCAGTTTTCCAAACATTCATTGAAACCATTATAAAAACATTTCATGATATCGAAATACCCATTTAAAACCCCCTTTTGAAAACACCTAGAATAAAGGGAAGGTGGATTTATCTTTATAGATAACATGATTTGTTGTAATGGAATCCAATTATCAAATAATCGTCGTAGTGGTAGAAAAAGTCATTATCACCATACATGATAAAATAGAATATTCGTTTTTTTCAAAGCATTCCTTAAAAATATGGCCTTTTAAATTATTATATAGAAAGATAAAAGAGACATAAAATTTAATTTATAATTATTTTATGTCAATATAAATACATTTATAAAATAATAATTAAAAAATATTGACATAGAAGGAAAAGAGTGTTAAGGGAAACATTAAAAGGGGATTTTAAAGGAAAGTGTTTTACTTAAAATCGAAAAATTTATCAAATTTTAAAGAAAATATTTTGTTTGAGAAGAAAAATAGAAACTTATAAATGAAACATAAAATCCTTGAGTGGTCACGATGGTGGGAAATTCTGTTCATGTCATTTATTTTAAAAAAATATTACTTTGAATTTTTTAATAAATGTCAAATGTACCTCATTCGGAGAAAACCACGATGACTCCTTTTAAATCATTTTTAAAAATTAAAACATGGATATGAATTATTTTGAACAATAATAAAATAATATTAAATACATTACAAAGATCATTTTTAGAAAACATGTACATGGAAGAAAATTATTTATAAAATAATACTTTAAACCATTTAAAATGAGGTTTTAAATTTAAATTGTCTCTTACCTTGAGTTTGACACAACATGTATGTTATTTATATCCACAAATAATAAACTTATATTAATTATTTAAATTCTTTCAAATCTTTGTAATTTTTATTATTTATTTTATTTCACTTATTACAATATTATATACAATTACTTAATCTATTAATATCACATTAGACACTTTGATGATATTCGACTCATATGTCTAAAATGGCTTCTGTAGGTTGACTTTTGTTAAAGTGGTAATTATTAAATAATCTAAAAAATGATAATGATAAAATAATTATCATTTTTATATATTAATTACACTTTTTAAATTAATAATGAAATAAGATTTTGAAAAATAAACTATGTTACAATCATGAAGATGGTAGGCTATACATATTCATGAGTAAGGTTTCCATTTTTCAAAGATAATCATGTAAAATGGTAATTATAATTTTATATTTATATAATGATAATTATATATTAAATATAATATTAATTCTTTTAGTATAATTAGATATATTATCCATGTGACGTGGTAACAAAAAATGAGTCACAATGCTTCTCGGGAGTGGTAGTCCATACGTATGCATGAACGACATTATTATTTTTCAAAGAATGAAAAGGCATGAAAATGAATAATATATTAATTCATTATAATGATAAATATTTCATTAATACCATATATATAAATTAAATCCATCATTATAACCTACCACAATAGGTGGTGATGGGAACAATTTATATCAGTTCGGGAGGGGTAGTCCGCCATACACAAGAACAAAGATTTCATTTCACATTTTAATAAATTAGGAGATAGATATAGGATATGAAAATAGAATAATAATATATCAGTATATGGGATATAATTATGTTATTATTTCATCATTGTTTAATAATATTTTAAGAACATAGAAAAGTAACAAAATGAAAATCCTTGATTAAAATCTACACCCCTCCTTTAGAAAATCTCTTTTTATTTATACTTTAATCCCTATAAGGATGGTATTATACCTAAAATAATACCAATAAATTGAGGGGATATATTATATAATGATATTTAGGTAGGTATTTTATGAACCAAAATGTTCTTTAAGTATTATGAAATGAGAATAATAGGTCCGCTTTTATAATAGAGGGAAGGAGCACTCATGGAATATCTTAAAATATTAAATTAATAAAAATTATTTTTTATGTAAAAATGACTCAAAATTGATATTATTAAAATACAATATGATTAATAGTATAAATAATCTCAAATAATAAAATTTGGACAAATTTTGATTAAATATTTACCCATATAACTGTTTTTAATCCATATTAACACTTTTTGACAATTACCACAATAATGTTTTTAATATATATGGGATATTATAGTTAATATAAAAAAACTTTGGCCATGAATGAACAATGGTTGATATTTGAAACCATATCCAAATCACTTGGATGAAAATATGAATTTTTAGAGTTTTATATCTTTCAATAAAATATTATTTATTATAAAATAACATTAATGTTAATTTTGGAAGTATTTAATTAATTTGACATTTAAAACTACAAGAAAATAAATAATTATAATTAGGTGCATAAAAAGTTATCTAATATGTCATTTTATCAATAAAAATCATTTAACACAAGAAATCAATCAAATAATATTATTTTTATGGCTTTTAAAATGATTTTATTGATTTTTTACTCCTTGCACAAGCACTATAGTAGTGTTGCATAAACATTTAAGGTAATTATTTAGAAACTAAAAATTATAAATAGATAAAACTGATTAAATTGAATCAATTATATTTAAAATTATTAGTTATGATTGAAATTATCCTCTTTCCCCATGTAAAAATATCATTATTATTAAAAATAAGAGTGTTTATTTTTGAATTTTCTATATATAAAATATTATTAAGGTCATAACAGCATCCAAAAGAAAAAAAGGTCATATAACCAAAACACATATGATTATGGAAAAAATGGAATCATAAAATAAAATAAAAGTAAGTGTTAGGATGATTTTATATTCCTTATCATATTATTTTTAATCATAGTTATTAGATTTACCCTTTATCATGGTGATACAAATTACTTAGGTTACTATTCATAATGTCAAAAAATAAAAGGGATATATTTTAAAAAAATAGGAACTTCTAATTCCATGTATAAAATATATTATTAAAATTAAATTCATATAATTGGTAGAATTTATTTAAAAAAAATGAAAAAATGACGAGAAATAACTTTCTAAGAAAATTCCTTTTCACTACAATTTTTATAGAAAATTAATGTATATAATTCATTCTAGGGATTATAATTGGATTAGTTATAATCAAAATTTTCAAATTAAATTATAAAACTAATCCAAAATTTTAACATACTATTAAATATTTTCAGGCACACCTTGACCCTCCCTTTTGATCATGCTTTGGTTGGGGTTTGTATTAGGTTATTTTGATTGGAAGATTGATTTTTTTGGATGTTTCTAGGCTTTTCATGATTAGTGCATGGTTTGAAGAAATCGTGAAACCACCTAGTGGAAAGCCTGAAACCCTAGGAAGTGGTGGATTTCATATTTGGTGCATAGTTTGATAAACAATGCACCCACTAATTAGAAACTATACTCCCTTGTAGATTCACAATTAAAGTGCATAATTTTTCTAATAGGGTGTCCCTACCCAACAACTGTGAATGTAGTAATTTTTAATTCTGATAAATATTTTAAAAATTCACAAACCCCCTTTTTTACCTCCTTCTTGACCCAAAATCCCCATATCATGATTTATTTGGTCTTAGGGGCCCTCAAGATCCATATTTGGCTCCCCCACACTGTATATTTGGCGAATCGAAGCACCGGTGGAAGATTCAATCCCTCTTTGGTAAGGGGATCTCCTCCCGTTCTTTCTCTCCCTGTCTCTCCTTATATAGCCCATTGGGTTTTTTGATCATCACATGTTTGATGGATCTAAAATCCATTGATTTAGATCTCGTTTCTAGGATTTTTTGAGATATCTATTACCATCATTATTTATTGGAAAATCCCATCGCAGGTGTTGTGTTATGCGATCTATATGATAAAGGTTGGTGGTTCCATTTAATATTTGTCCAATTTATTAAATATTTAATTACTTGATTGTGTGAAATTGATTACAACTGAATTATGAAAACCCAATTTGATGTGAATTGGAATTTGAAAATTGAATTGGTATGGAATTTTTGAAAACCCCCAATTCCAATGGAATTGGAAATTGTGGTGTATTTTGAAATTTATTGAAATTTTGAAATCATTTGAGGATTTAATTTAGAGAAATGGTTTAAATTGAATTTTTTAAAACCTATTATTGTTTTTATTTTGATGAAGTAATGAATCGATTAAAAACCCATGTTTTGGTTTTAAATTGAATTTTCATTTTGAAAAGGAAAAGTGGAAAATTTAATGGTGAATGCCGATTGCTTTGAAATGAAATGAGTTTCTCTTTTTCAATTGATTTGTTGATTAATACCTTGTGATCCTGGGTTGTTCATGGTCTATTTGGCACAAGTATGTTAGGATGTTAATTCCCTTGCAACAGGTTTATGATGAAAACTCCAACAAAAACTTTTCTAGATAGATGATATTCTCGATGGAATGCTGAAAATTCCCATTGGGCCTGAGCCTAAGGGACACATATAAAAAATTCCATTATCACTTATATGAGAGTGTGAGGATCCTATAACTAGAAAATATCTTACAACATAGAAGATGACAATGATGCTTATTATGATTGTTTTGACTATAAATTCCATTGATTCTGAAAATCTATTACTCATAGGAAGTGATTTATATAAACTATTTTATAAAAAGTGTTTATTTAATAGATTTTTGAAATGTTTTCTATCATAATAAAATAAAAATCATGTTTTTTAAATATCTAATTATAATTCCATGTCTGTTTGGATTAAAATTTTTATCATGATTTGGTTTGTTATTTTGGAATCTTCTTATGGAACACTTTGTGAGAACCTACTATTATTTTATCTCACACCCTACCTTTTCCTTAACGTGTTTATTGATTTAATTCTTCCAGGTCTTAGAAAAGTGAAATCACCTATTAGAGGAGGTTCATTTTCTTGATCCTTTGGGGATTGAAGTGATTTTTTTGGGATGTTGGGTTATATTTTCTATTTTTTGGTAGTTATATGATGTACTGTTTGGGTTTTTGATATACATATTTTGTTTTTGGAACCTTTTTTATAAGATTTCAAAATACTGATATATATTATCTTTCGTTATGTTTATGGAAAATTCATTCCTTATATTATATTTTATGATTATATGATCTAGTGACCAACCTGTGGGGATCATGAATTCCCTTGAGGCTTTGTCGATGCTGGATTGGGTATCAGGGTACTAGGGTACTTGAGTCGATTCATGAAAATGTGGTATTAGAGGGTAGGTTGTGCATTTCTCCTTGATTTTAGTATGAAGTTATGTAATTTTACCAGGACATAAGAGGTAGTTTCAAGTAAGTTCCTGGCCATCTATCATCATAGTGAGCCTTAAGTTATAATGGGTGGTTTGGTAAAGGCATCTTGAGGAATAATTACAGAATTTTACCTACTGTATATTTGTATAGGTAGAAATCCAAAACATTTTTTCTTGTATGATGGGGTTAATTTCCCTATTTATCTAGTTTGAGTGTTTATATGAGTAATCTTATGGCATCTTCAATGTTGTTTTCTGATGTTGTGTTGTATCTTTCCTCTGAGAAGATGTGTTAATTGGATCTAAGAGGAATTTGAACACGAATCAAGGTGTGTAAATCCTTGCACAGACCAATATTTTGTTGAGGTTATTATCTATGCTATACAAGCTCTAGGACAGGAACCTGCATCCCTATCCATTCAGTCTCTAGTTATTGAACCTTAGAGATATGAATTATAGAGTCATTCTTAGGAGTTATTTCTCAAGAATCAACCAGAGTTCTGAGGTTATAATGATCCTCAACATGTTGAGGATTGGTTGAGTATGATAGAGCTTATTTTTGAGTTCCTAGGAACAAAAAATTAGATCAAGGTTAAATGTGGCACCATTAAGATAAAGGGACCTAGTAGGTGATGGTGGGACACAATGGTGTCCTTAAAGAAGCACATCAATTTTTAGTGGAAGGAAATTAAAGTTATTTTTAATGACCAGTTCTATCTAGAGTCTATGGTTCTATAAAAATTTATAGAGTTTTTCAAACTTGAGTAGGATGGAAGGACCATGATGAAATATGAAAATTTATTTAATAATCTAGTATAGTTTTCACCTGATATTCTATTGAACAATAATATGGAGACTCAATAGTTTAAGATGGAACTTTTATATGATGTGTTTTGTAGGTTTTCTTGATGTATCTACCTTATTATACTTATGTATTGGATAGTTCATTGATTGTTGAACATTATTTGGATGGTAATTTAGGGTTGAATAATGATCCTTTTTGTCCCATTTGTAGTTCTATGAGTTCCTATAAAGGGAAGAGAAATCATGATGAGTCTCATTGTAGTTATTTATAGTAGGGTTCTTATAGACCTATTGTAATGACTATAAGAGGCCCTTTGACTTGCATTAGCGTGGCAGGCCTGGGGATTCAAATTGGGTTTTTACTAAGGCACTCAAGATATGTGGTTCCTGTGGTCATTCAAGACACATAGAAAATTTTTTTTTATACCTTTTCTTCTTAATTTAGTGGAATAGGCTCCTTAGAACCAAAAGGTACTTTGGTGAAATCAGATGCTTCAATAACTAAGGGGTTTAATCCAGAAGAATCTGGAATGAAGATTCTTTAAATAGTAGAAGAGTCTCTGATGGAAGTAGATACAGTTCCAGTGAGTGTGAGAGGTACCAACACTATAGATTCATCCTTATTGACTAATTTATTTGATACCGGTTTATTTTATTCATTAATTTTGATTTATATTTTGAATATTCTAAATATTCCTATTAAGATTGTATCATATGTTATGGATCCTAATAAAATCCTTAGAATAAAGAGATAGAATAGTCTCTATTGTCTTGATTATGTGATCTCTTTATTATATATTGACATTGCTTTTTTATTTTCTAGCTCTCGACATGAAACATATTGTTGTCATTTCTGGGATGGATTGACTCATTTATAATAAAGCCCAAACTGATTTTTATCATTAAAGGGTCTCTTTTACTATGCCCAGTGGGGTGTTCCAATTCTTTTAGGGAGAATAGGACCCGAGTTTGAGTAGATATAGTCCTTGTTATCCAGATTTAAAGAAATTAATATTAGTGTTAGCTTCTAATCTGGAGCAGGGGATTTTGTTTGATGATCTCCCTTCAATTGTTGTCGAGTTTTCTGAGTTCTTTTCTAATAACATCTCTAGTTTTGTACTGGTAAGGGAGGTATATTTTTCTATTAATTTAGTTCCTTATACTCAACCAGTGTATATTCCTTTATACCATATAGAACTGGCTGAAATGAATGATTTAATGACTATATTGGCTGATCTCTTAGAGAGATGGGTTATATTCCAGAGTATGTCACCTTGGGTGGTTCATGTTCTCTTTTCCAATAATGATGATGGGTCACTTTGCCTATGTGTTTATTTATGAAAACTCAATCGATTCATGATTAATATAAATTATATATTTCCATGGATTTATGATATGTTTAACAAGTTAAAAGGGGTGAATTGGTTTTCATATATTGATATTTGATCTAGTTTTTAGAAGTTGGGAATAAAAGAATCTGAAATTTAGAAAACAACCTTATGGAGTAGGTATTGACATAATGAGTACCTTGTCATGATATTTGGTCAAACTAATTATCCTGTAGTATTTATAGACTTGATTAATAGTAATTACATGAGTATCTTGATACTTTAATGTTAGACATTATGAATGAATTCATGGTTTACTCTAAGTCTGAGTACAATCATGCAATTCATCTGATATCATTTCTAGAATTATTGAGAAATCACTGACATTATTCCAATATCTTAAAATTTGATCATGAGATTTGGGAAGTGATGTTCTTGGGACACATGGTTTGGGAAATGGGTTTTTTAGTTGATCCTAAAAATGTGAAAGCTGTTATAACATGGGATAATCTGCATAATGTTTTCAAAATTCATAACTTCTTGGGTTTAGTGGGGTACTATCACTGGTCTGTAAAGGATTTCTCGAATTTGGATTCTATGATGAAAAATATAACCCAAAAGGGGGTTAAGTTTTATTAGGATGAGAAATTTTAGAGTTATTTTGTTGAGATGAAATGTATTTTAACTTCTGTGCTAGTGTTGAATCTTCTAGAGGTTGGGAAGGGTTATGTGGTCTTCTATGAATCATTAGGTTTGTGTTTGGGATACGGTCTTATATAGGGTGATCACATGGTAGCCTATAGCTCTCAGTATATTAGTCCATGTGAGAATGATTATCCTACCCATGACCATAAACTCATAGTTTCAATTCATGTGATTAAGATTTGGCAGCATTACCATTTTAGAGAAAGGATTACCATGTATCCTTACTATAAGAGATTGAGTTATATGTTCTCAAATTTTTTTTAATCTCCTCCAGTGGTGGTGGGTGGAGTACCTGCAATCATTTTAATTTAACATCACCCATACCCTAGGGAAATATAATGTTGTTTCCAATTCATTGAGTAGGAAAATTCTAACCTAGGATATGAAGGAATCATTAGAGGTGTGTAACTTGATATATCTCTTTGCACAATTAATATTAGGGTTCAAGAAACATGGTACGAGGTTTCCTTGTCTAATTTTTTCTTGAGATCCGATCTTCTTGAGATGTTTCTTCATGAAAAATACCTTGATGATGAGTTCCATAGAATCAGAGACACTCTTTATAGTGGGAAAACCATATCCAAGTGGTTGTTATCCATAAGGGGTGTTATATGTTTTCATAATTAGTTCATTATGCCGCTACTTGTGAGGAAAGTAATGATGGTGGATTTCCATGATCCTCATTAGGCTATATACATAGTATCCACAAAGATGTTTTGTGATATGTGGGGTCGATTCTGATGTCCAGGTATGATACATGAAATTGATGATTTTGTATCTTATTGTTAAACTTTACAAGAGGTTAAATCCAAGAACAAAATCCCTTTGGATTTTCTTCAACAAATTCCAATTCTGACTTGGAAATTGGATGATATCTCTATGGAAATTGTGGTTTGGTTTGTGTGCACCCATAAAAAGAAAAACATGATATGGATTTTCATCAATTTTCTGAAAAAATAAACTCACATTATACCCATTTACGATAGAAAAAATTCCGTGGAGCTGGGAAATATCTATGTGAGTTAGATTGTTCATTTTTATGATTTACATCTACTATTTTCTCTTAAAGGGATCCCCGTTTTACTTATCACTTTTGGATAGGCCTCCAGGAGGCACTGGGATCTTAGGTTTGTATGAGTATAACATATCATCTGCAGATGAATGGCAAGAAAGAGTGGTATATATTGATTCTTTAGGATATAAATCATTCACTATATCCCTAATTTTTGTGGAGCATGGGGTCACCATTTTGTATTAGTTGTGTTTTCCTATAACAATAGTTACCAATAAATGATCAGAATGGATCTTTTTGAGGCCTTGTATGGATGGCCTTGTAAATCTCCATTGTATTGATGAAAGATTAGTGAAAGTTCCTTGGTTGGACCAATCTTGGTTCAAGAGATGATATAAAAGATTTAATTGATTCGTCATAGAATTTTGATGGCACTTAACCAGTATAAATTTTATGCTGATCATCATCTTAGATCGTTGGAGTTCTCACTGGGTGACCAATTTTTTTAAAAGTTTCACCTCGTTTAGGTTATTGAATGCTTGAGAGGCAAGGGAAGATTGATCATCATTTTGTGGGACTGTTTGAGGTTTTTGTGCTGCTTGGTAATTTTTCTTACCATTTATTACTTTCACTATAGTTAATGAAGATACATAATGTGTTTCATGTATCTAAACTATGGAAATATCTTTCTAATCCATGTCATGTTCTAATATGAAGTGATCTTGATGTTGAGATTAATTTATCTGTGACTGAGCTTCTAGTCAGGATAGTTGATTATAATAAAAAATGAATTTTTGGGAGGATGTTAGCTTTGGTTTGAGTGATATGGAAACATGGTTTTGATATGTATGATATGTGGGAGTGGGATGAACTGATGGGAGTGTAGTGGCCTCATTTTTTTGATATGGGAACTTCTTGAAAGGCTTTCTGAGTAAATAAAGTTCCTACGATGGGGATGTTATAAAGTCTTATTAATGATTCTTAAGTAATCTTAGACCCTCCCTTTTTACCATTATTTGGCCGGGGTTAGTATTGAATTGTTTTGGGAGGAAATTTGAAATTCGTGGAAGTTTTTGGCCTATTCACTGTTGGCACACAGTTTTTCCAAACCGTTCACCCACCTATTGAAAACCATTAAACCATAGGTAGTAAGGGTTTTCATGGGTAGTGAATGGTTTTAAAAATAGTTCACCCAGCTAGTAGAAACCACACACCCCCATATAGGGGTGCATAGTTTGGGAACATAGTTTGTCTAACCATTTGACCCTACCCAGCAAACTGTGCACACAGTATTTTTTAATTCTGAAAAATAATTTAAAAATTCTCAGACCCCCTTTTTAACTCCCGCTTGACCCCAAATCCCTATATAATTATTTCTTGGGTATTTAGGTCTCTCAATAATCATATATGGCTCCCCTAGACTCCAAATTTAATTAATCAAAGTGCAAGTGGAAGAACCAATCCTTCTATGGTAAGTTGATCTCCTTCCATTCATTCTCTCCTACACTTTATTTATTTCTTCCATAGGGTTTGTTACATCATAAATTTTTTAATGTATCTAAAATTCATTTATTTGGATGTTGATTATAGTTTTGTTTTTTAGATCTCTATTTCCTTTGTTCCTCATTGGAAAATCTGGATGTAGGTATTGTGTTATGTGATATCTTTAATAAAGGTAGGTGGTTCCCTTTGAGATTTGACTAATTTATCAAACCTTGAATTTATTTATTGTTTAAATTTTATTTCAATTGGATTATGAAAACCCAATTCAATGAAAATTAGGATTTTGAAATTGAATTGTTATGGTTTTTAGAAAACCCCAAATTCCAATAGAATTAAAAATCAGGGAATATTTTGAAATTTATTGAAATTGTGAAATTATTTTAGGATTGATTTTAGAAAAAAATGAATTAAATTAAATTGTTAAAAACCTATGATTGGTTTTATGTTGAAAAATTAATATTTTTAAAAAAAAACCATGCTTTGTGTTATAAAGATATTTTTTATTTTAAAAAGGAAAAGTGGGAATTAGATCTTTGAATGATCATTGATTTGAAATGAAATGATTTTATATTTTTCAATTGATTGATTGATTGAGAACATGTGTACCTGGGTAGTTAGTGAGTTTTTTTGGGACAAGAACACTTGGATGGTAATTACCTAATAATATATTGATGATGAAAACTCTAAAAAAATATAGTTAGGAAGATCATACTCCTAATAGAACATTGGTGAGTCCTACTCGGCTTGAGCCTGAGGTATGTGTGTATATATATTCCATGATCACTGATATGAGAGTGTGAGGATCCTATAATTAGAAACTATAATACCATAGGGAACATGACCATGTTGCTTATTGTGACTATTTTGATTATAAATTTCACTTATTGTGAAACTACTTTACTCATTACCAGTGATTTGTATAAACTATTTTATACAAAGTGTTTATTTAAGCCGTGTTTGAAATGTTTTCCATCATTATGAATTGAAAATCACGTATTGTTTTAAATATTTAGTTTTACCACCACGCATGTTTTGATTAAAAATGAAAGAAATATTTGGTTTATTAATATGGAATCTTCCCATATAACATTTTGTGAGACCCTACTGGGCTTTTAGCTCACACCCTAACTTTGTCATCAAGTATTTATAGATTTCCTTCTGCCAGGTCTGAGAAAAGGTAAATAGCCTCTTTAAGTAGGTAGATATTATTAATCCTTTGGGGCATGGAGTGATGTTTCCTTTAGGATGTTGGGTTATCTTGTCCATTTTCTGGTAATTTGATGATGTATTGTATCAGTTTTTCATATAACAGTTTGGTTTCTTACACGTTTTCCTTAAGGAGTATTTACTATACTAATATTTATATTATTTTATATTATGTTTGTTAAAAATTATTTCCCCCTTTTATATTGTATGATTCTAGATTCTTGTCTCCAACCCGTGGGGATCTGGAATTCCCTCTGGGCTATGTCATAGCTATATTAGGTATTAGGGTACCAAGTTATTTGTGCTCGTTCTTGAAAAAAATACAATTTGAATTTCTAAATACCAAAAATAAAAATACAATTTTCAATAAGAATCATTTTTCTCACTATTCGTTGAAAAATCAATCTTTTTAGAAAAGTATCAAATTGTTACCATAAGATAATATTAATATGATTATTTAAAAATTATATCCTTTTTATTAAATTAAACTTATAAAATTTCCAAAATTTAATTATAATATTTTTTCAAAAAAACAATTACAAACTTTTTTGATAAAAACATAATTTTGAAGAATATAATGACTTTTATTGAAATTGAGTGATTATATATTAATAATTTATCAATAAATTTGTATTTATTAATACCATTATATTTATGTCATAAATTATTTAGTCATATTCATACCCTATAATTTAATGACTTTATTATAATATTCATATTTAAAATATTCTTATTTCATGGTAATTTTAAACTCAGTGTTGCATGTCTTGTAAATTATCAAACATAGTCTTATTTAAAAATATTAGGGTGTTACATTATAATTCCTTATAATAAATTTCATCATTTCAATTTGATCTTGAACTAGAAAATCAAGGGCCAGTTTTAGAAAATCCATCTATGGAATTCCACCTCATAAATGGAGTTAATTAAATCTCCTCTAAAAAAGTAGGAATGTGAAATATGAATGTCATCTAAAATAGCACAATACTTGGATTAAAAAAAAGAGAGCATTGGAAGGAAGTGAAAATGTGGACAATTAAGATAAAACTAACACTAAATTAAAAATAGAGGGTGATATATAATATGGTCAGGAGAAAGTTAACAACCATAAATCAATAAATCTATGATGGGTGAAGAGATCATGGATTCATCAGAAATGAAAGTAATACGATGATTTTATTAAGAACATTTTACTATATTTGAGGAATTACATTACCATATATAATAAGAACATAATGATAAATAATTACTTGATAAGTATAATTTTATCCATTAATTAATTTCCACCACAATCTCATCTTTTCTATAAATGATGAGTATTCAAGATGATTTTTTCATGCATGAAGCACTAAAATTAACTTCTAACAGATGAAACACACCTAAAAATAAAAAACCAAAAATGGTTAGCACAATGTAATATAATAAATAAAAATTTAAATGAAAAAACAATACATTAATCTCGAAAATTCAATAGTAATACCCAATGTTGAAACCTAATCATTCCATGAATAACTATCCTTAAAATTTCTCAAAATATTATTGTATAAGTTTAGAACCCAAATATTATCA
The DNA here is from genome assembly GCA_963277665.1 of Viscum album. Lineage (NCBI taxonomy): Eukaryota > Viridiplantae > Streptophyta > Magnoliopsida > Santalales > Viscaceae > Viscum > Viscum album. The sequence goes on from OY728134.1 coordinate 1,203,415,326, forward strand.
TGATTTGGTGACATATTTATTGAATATAAATTTAAAACTTATCTCTAAATAATATCAATGACTCTTAAAGTCTTAACCAAAAAATGTTTATACTCTAACCATATAATCTTCAAGGGAGGATAATAATTTTAATAAATAACCTAAATCACTATAAATAAACAATAAAATCACATATTCTTCCAAAATATAATTCATCCTTTTTTCCTCAAATATAATCCCATAATATTCTATTTACCTTAACCATATAACGATCTTTATCGATCAATTATTTACTAAATAACTTTTAAATCCCATTTTTATCTATATGATAAAACATATATTCCCAAAATTAATATAATCATTATATTTAAAAATGTATATGTAAAAAAAATTCATACTAACCAGGGCATCACATAGGCCAGTTGTAGGTGTTGTACCCTTATTTCCCTTCAGTTGAGGGTTCAAGCCCCATTGACTTAGTGGATGCAACTAGTTTCCACCCAACCTGTGGGTTTTCCTTTTCTAAAACCATGGAAAAAACATGTGATAATAATATTATTTATTTATATTGATCCTATAAAATTCAAAAAAATATTATTAACATCCCCAAAACAATATTAATCATCAAATCTCTTTTTAGCCTCTACATATTTCTAAACAGCCAATTATTTTTAAAAAATGATCTTAATTTACTATTATTACCTCCACATCAGAACTTGTTAGCCAAAAGTTTTATTACCCCTAAATTATATACCCATAAATGAATGTATTAAAAATAACATTATTTTAAAATAATCTTTCATGTTAAAACTAAGGGTTACATATACCACAAAAATTTTAAATGTCTCCCAAAATATCTTTAATCACCTTAAAATATTATCACAGAAAACCTTAAAAAGAATTTATAATCCTTTGAACTTATGATAATCATTAAACTTATAAACCCATTAAGGTATCTATAACTCTTAATAAAACATCACATGAAAACATCATAACCTCCAATTTTATCTAAATTCTTCTCTCATACCAACTATAAGATCCATGAACCTACACTCAAGGATCCAAAGCTAAAAATATAATCTTTTCATTTTTTTATTTGATACCAAAATTTGTGGCCCGATTTTTACAATCTAAAACATACAAAATAAAAAGAAAACATTGGATAAGTTACATAACCAAATATCTTTTAGGTATATAGATTTAGATAATTATTATAAACTAATTTATAGTGGACACTTCTAAAAAATATCCATTTTTATCAAAATTTAATACTTTTATGATATAATATGACATATCATAACCACCTTCTTATTGAACTCATTTTTGTCCCCATATATCCTTAAAACTCTATGATTTTTTTAAAAATGTTCCATGAACATAGAAATATCTATAAGGAATATAAAAATATAGAAATAAATCATTAGTCCATGAATACATATGAGAATATCCTTTTTCAAAATAAACATTGGGATAAAAATAAACATTTTCTTACTCAAGAAATCAACGTTTTTATCCAAATATTTTCATAAAACATTTAATTATAAATAATAATGGAAAAATAAAACCCATTAATTATTCTATGAATATATGATAAACTTATTGATTTTTTTTACAAATTTATAATTTTCACCCCCAAGAAGAAATATATAATTTCTTTTTAATATTAGTTCAATAACTTACCTTGTGAAAAAATGAAATTTATGTAAAGAATAATAGAAAAAACAAATTATATAGTTAATGTGGGAAATAATTTTCATTTCACACTTAAATTGGGAGTAACCATAATGATTAAAAATGAATTATCCCTTAAGGTTACACATGGAATAACCCTCAGGGTTACACAAGACATAACCCTCATGGTAATACATAGAGTGAACATCATAGTCAAACTTAGAATAACCATCATTGTTAACTTCCAAAAAAAACATACCCAATACATTAAAGGGATATCATAGACCCACCCATCGTTGGTTTATAACTGAATGACCTATCATCATAAAGAATCCTAGGAACTATAACATATTCAAGAAAAATAACATCTTTTAGTTTAAAAAAAATCATCGCACTGATAAGAAAAAATATTTCTCGATATCAAAATAACCTTTTAAAATCATTTTTTTTAAAACACCCAGAACAAAGGGAAGGAATATTTTTAATTGAAATAAACATGGGTGATTATTAAGGAATAAAAATATCAAATAATAGTTATTACCACATAAAAAGTCATTGGAATCATATATGTTAAAAATTATACCTTTTTTCTTTTTCTCAATACATTTTTTAGAAATATACATTTTTAAAACCATTGAATGAAATTTAAAATATACATAAAATTTCTATTTTAAATATTTTATTTAAACATAAATATATCCATAAAATAACATTTAGAAAAATACGGTCATGGAAGAAAAAGAGTTTTAAGGGAAACATTAAAAGAGGATTTTAAAATAAATTCCCATAATTAAAATCTAAAAATTTATTAAATGTTAAATAAATAATTTTCTTTCAAAATAAACATGGAAACTTATAATAGAATATTAAATGAATTTAGTGGTGATTATTGAATTAAATTCCATTCATTCTATGTATGTTAAAATAAAAATTGCTTTCAACTTTTCAAGAAAAGTCAGAAGTAACTCATTTGGAAATGCCAAGAATATTAATCTTAAACCATTTTTTAAATAGATATAAATAAGTAAATATGAAATTGAAAAATCATAAGTGAATATTAAAAAAATTGTTGAGAATATTTTTAGAAACATGGATATGGAAGAAAAAACATTTATAAAATAAACCATTATAATATTTAAAATGTGGTATTGAAATTAAAGTATACCTTACCTCCAGTCCGAATCAACATGTATGTTATTTATCTTCGCAAATAATAAAATTTTGATAATTATTTAATTAAAAACTTTTTCATGTTTATTATTCCTTTTATCTCACTTATGAACATTTTATATATAATTAATTAATCAATTATGTTGATGTTAGGCATTTTGATGATATTCAGCTCATATGTCTGAAATGGCTTTGGTAGGTTGAATTTGGTCAAATATGTCATTATTACATCATATATATAATAATAATTGTAAAACAATTATCATATTTATATGTCAATTATATTATTTAAACTAATCATGAAATATCATTATGAAGAATGAAATACATTACAATCTTAGAGACGATAAGCCGTACGTATGCAAGAGTAATGTTTCCATTTTTCAATAATAATTATGGAAAGAATGAAAGTATCATTTGATATTTAAAAAATGAAAATATTATAAAATTTATCACATTATTCATTTATTTATACTTATATATATATTCCATATTATGTGGTAATGAAAAAATGAATCACATCACATCGTGGAGGTGGTAGTCCACACTTATGCACGAATAACATTATCATTTTATAGTGAATGGAATTGTATGAAATTATATTTTATATAAATTATAAATAATTATAAATATTTCAGGAATATGAAATTTATAAATTAAACCCATTATTATAACCATTCATAAGAAGTGGCGATGGAAAATGAATTATATCAGTTTGTGAGGCGGTAGTCCACTATACACGTAAATAACAATTTCATTTCCCATTGTTAAAGAGGAGGAGATATATATAGGTAATGAAATTAAAATAATAACATATTAGTATATGACAGATATTGGTATTATTATTTCTTAAAGGATGAATAATATTTTAATATGTTATAAAAGAAACAAAATGAAAATGATTGATTTAAAACTGTAATTTTATTGTACAATCCTAGTTTCTTTCCACCTTAAGCACTATAAGGTTAATATTATACATAAAATAATACCTATATAATTATTTTTGGGAGTATAGGAAGTTATTTGGGTCTTTATTGGACAAAAAAATGTTATTTAAGTTTGAATAAATGATAGGAAGATATGACCTTTTATAATAGGGGGAAGGGGCACTCTTGGAATTTCTTAAAAATTATATTAATGTAATTTTATTTTGAAATAAAAATTACTAAAAATTTATAAAATTTAAACCAAATATTAGGATTATTCTAAATTACCTCATCCAATAAATTTTAAATAAGTTTGGAATACATCTTTATGCTTATCCTTTTGTTTTAATCCATTTTAACCTTTTTTGAGAATTACCGTGATAACAATGTTTTTACTATATATGGGTCAATATAGTTGCTATTAAAAGAAATTTTTTCCATAATAGAACATATTTGGTTTTTTAAACTATAAACCATCCAATTTTCTGAAGTTATGATTTTTTGGAGTTCTAAATCATTTAATAAAATATTTTCTTTATTATAAATAACATTAATGTCAATTTTGGGGCAATTCATTTAATATGAATTTTAAAACTAAAAGAAAAAAATGGAATTATAATAAAATTCATCAAGAATTATATTATAGGCCATGTGAATATTTAAAAAAGCTTTTAACATACCCAATACTTCAAATAATATTATTTTTTTGGTTTTTAAAATCATTTTGTTGATTTTTTAGCTGTATGCACAAGAATTGTGTTAGTGTTTCATATGAATTTAAGGTAATTATTTTATCACTCAAAATTATAATTAAACAAACAATATAAAATAAATATTTTAATATTAAAATTTATATTTACAATCAAACATACTCACTATTTGTTCATATGTTAAAAATATTATTGTTATTAAAAGCAAGAGTGTGCCATTTATTACTTTTCTTTATATAAGATATAATAAAGGTAATAATAACATACAAATGTAAATAAGATCATATAAAATAATAGTGTACGAATATGGATAAAATTTACTCATAAAAAAACTATGGTAATTTTTAGCATCATTCTCTAGTCCTTACCATATTATTTTTAGCTATAGTCACCTGATTTACCATTACCGTGGTAACAAAAATTCCTAAGGTTACTATTATTAATGTCCAAAAAAAGGGGAAACATTTAATAAATTTATCTTTCCTTATTATATATAGGTAGTGGATATTTTAAAATTCAATTCACTTAAACAGTAGAATTTAATATAAAATTAAAAATTAAAATGCAATAAAAAACAATTTTTTCATAAAAATTCATTTCCAGTATAAAAATGTTTTTATACCAAATTCATGTATATAATTCATTAAAATGACTATAATTATATTATTAATAAAAATATACTGATTATATTTTAAATCTAATAAAAAAATAAAATTGGACTTTGTAAATATTTGAAAAAAAACAATTTTCAATAAAAATTAGAATTCTCACTATTCATTGAAAAATCAGACGTTTTAGAAATATCATAAAATTTTTCCATAAGATAATTTTGATATTATGATTTCAAAGGTGATATATTTTTTTAAAAAATAAATTTTTAAAATTTATAGAAATTAATTATAACATTCTTTAACAAAAATCAATAAAAATCATTTTTGTTGAAAATATACTTTTAAATTATTGAATGAATTTACTAAAAACTGAGTGATTATATAAAATAATTTTTTAATACATTTAAATTGATCTGGAACAATATTTTTATTTAATTTTATATTTAATCCAATTCATACCCTTTAATTTAATGTCTATCATATATGCGTATATATTTAAAATAATATTATTTTGTGGATAGTTTAAGCTCGGTGTTGTGTGTCTTGTACGCTATTGAGCATAGTCTACTTCTAAAATCTCAATGTGTCTCAACTAGACACATAATATGTGTTATCACAAATGATTTGTGTGATGGTAGTATATGACCAATGTTCCTAAGTGCTCCTACACATTATGTAATGGACTGGGTTTTTGGGGTCCCTTACTTTGTGAAAAGCTCGTGTTGGGTTTTCTGGTCTAGGAATCTTGGTGAAGTTTGGCCTAATGGTAGGCCTACCAGTAGACTTATCCTACCGGTAGCAGGCCTACCGGTAGCTTGTTCTACCGGTAGCCGCATCCTACCAGTAGCAGGCCTACCTGTAGCTTGTTCTACCGGTAGCCGCATCCTACCGGTAGCTCTGTCTACCGGTAGCTCGGTCTATCGGTAGCTGTAGCTACCGGTAGCTCTGTCTACCTATAGCTCAGTCTACTGGTAGCTGCAGTTTACCGGTAGCTCGGTCTACCGGTGGATGCAGCCTACCGGTAGCTCGGCTACCGGTCACTGTCAGCCACCGGTAGCTCGCAGCTACCGGTTGCTCTCGCCTACCCTCGCAGGGTCCTTCCAGTAGCACTCCTTTTTGCGCAAATTGGGTTTTAAACCCTATTTTGACCCTTCAAGCTTGTTTTAAATCCCGGTAATGCCCATAAATGTTCTAATTAAATATTTAATGAATTAACCTGGTGTGTGTGTCGGTTTAGAACCCTTTAATAACGTGTGGGGCCGCATGGTCAACCCACGACCCCCGCTCCTTACGCGGTTTCACGTTCTTATCTCAACCGTCCCTGACCCTTATAAACTAAGGGTTAGCTGTGGTTTCTTATTTTCTCGACCACCCTCTGCTAGTAACACCCTTCGTTCAGATGAACGGATTTTCATTCAGGCGAGCCGCATCGCTATCCGTGAAGTTCTGCGGCCAGGCTCAGCATCGATCGTTGATCAACAAGTAGGGAATTTCTCCTCGTCTCTCACTTTTGTATATCTTGTGGGGTGGGAATGCTTTTGATTCTGTAAGAATTGGATGAACCTGAACCTTAATGAAGATAATGAACAGACTCTAAGGAACGAGGGGTGGGGGGATGTGTTTGATGATGCTGCCTTGTTTTATGATTTTCTTTTCTAAATTGTGTAGGCTTACACCTACTGAAAATCATGGCCGTTGGTGGTCTTTTCTCTGTGCACTAATGAACCCTTACCTCTGGTGATGTTTAAATGGATCATGTTTGTGATGGATAACCCTTACTGTGTAAAGGAATTTTGATTAATCACGTATATTCGTCTAAATAAATTGAAAGCACCAGGATCAATCCCTTCTGTGATAACCCCGGTTAAGCACGAAAATTGAAATCATGGAGTGTATTAAATCTTTTAAATATGAAAATACAGACATGGGCCTGCTTTGCTTGGTGGTGGTGGTTTGATTGTTATTCTTTCATGGTTCGGTTTCTGGGAGATGTGGGAGGGGATGGGATCCCCTAATTTTTATACTCTCAGTGGTTGTGAAATTGGGGATGGAATCCCCTGTGTTATGCTTTCAGTGGTTGTGAATTTTAAGATTGGGTGGTTACCCTGTTATATCACGAATAGGGGTTGGATCCTATGTTGTTGATAAACCTTTTGTCTCCTGGATATTGAACATGGGACTATATCTTGGGGTTTTCCTTGGTTCCTTTTGTGGATGTGACTTTACGAGAGAACCGGGTGTGGATATTTAAGTTAATGTTGACTGTACTCTTTCCATGGCTTGTGATTATGCTTTCTATTTGCCCAAGTAGGTGCATAAACTTATTTAAACATCATTTCTGAACTTGAAAACAAGGATGGGACAAATGGGTTTTGTTTGGTGTGAGTTGTGACATGGACAAGGGTACTGTTTGTGTTCTTTAAGCTGGCTGAAGAAAAACCTAAACTTTGGGTGAGTGCTTGTTACCAATACATATAATTGTAGTTTTGTGTTTCTTATTCGTGCCCCACCCAAGTTGAGCACTTAGTGTCGAACACCCCCAATTCATGGGGGAGAGTTTTTTTCCCAACACTAGTATTAGTGGCTGGTTATTAGCTCCTTTTCTGCTCCCTTTCCCGGATAGCCCAAGTATCTTCGGGTAGACTATGATGGCCTGAGGTCCATTATTAGCCCAAGAACCTTTGGGCGGGGTAGTGTGGTAGTTATAGACCAGGTGTGTGCGAGTAGGTAGTTTCCCAAGTATCTTCAGGATGAGGCCCATATGTCTACGGGCGTGGCAGTGGATCTTCTAGCCCAGGTGTCTTCGGGCGTAGTGGTGGTTGTTCTAGCCTAGGTGTTGGAGGCATGGTTACGTGCGACAGATGTGGCCCAGGTATGTGCATGTGAGATTTAGCAGTGGGACTGCGTGCGGTTATGGCCCAGGTGTTTGTGGGCGGGGTGTGGTAGTGGGACTGTGGTGAGAATGGCGGGATTGGTTCGATGCGTAGGATGTCTTCAATAACCAGTGGGAAAGTGGCACGGGGTACCCAAACATTGATGTGCTATTTCTATATATTACTTGACTTGCGTTATTTGGGGAGTTTACCTTGGTGAGGCTTGGGTGGATAGTTTACCTTATTAGGTGTTTGGTTTACTCTTTTTCTCACGGGACTTTAGTACGTTCCCCCACTTGTGCATGAGAGTCTTTGGTTTTTCCCTACTGAGTATACTTGCATGCTCACCCTACGTATATAAAACTGCTTTTAGGCTTCCAGGAGGACTTCGGGGATCGTGAGGGACCATACTAGCGCGTACCTTTGGGGAAGTTGTTGTTGTCATTTTTCTCTCTTTTGGTACTTTATCTTTGGAGTTCTTATAACATTTATCTTTTACTTTTGAACATGCATGTGGGAATGGTTTACTTTTGGATTTACTTTTCTTTCAGTTTTGGTGTTGTTGTGGGATTCACTATCGTATATCCCAATCCTATTAAAATAAAAAGGGTAATGCCTTCCATTTAGTGTGTGATTCTATACCCTTGGTGCTAGTCGCCACTCCGGGACCTTTTGAAGGTGGGTTTCGGGGGTCATTATCTCTCATTCAACTTAAATAAGGAAGGGCATGGCAATCTGCTGACCCTTCCCTCCTTTTGGTGAAGGCGGGTCATGACAGAATGGTATTAGAGGCGGGTTGAGAGATTGGATGGAGTCTGGAGTTAGGCACAGTGAGGATTTCATGGGATGGTAGGGCAACAATGTTGTGTGACATTGGTGCGTGAATTAGGCCAGGGAAGACCGGCTAGGACATGAGATTTTAGGGCCCCCCGTGATCCGATGCGAGGACTTTGGACCTACCTAATGACCAAGTGAGGCCATACTGATTGCAGGGTAGAGACCCTATGAAAGGTACATGCATCATAATGAATTGTGTTCTCATGTTTCTGGGGTGTCTTAGGAATTAAGAATAAATAAAAAGTTTAAGAAGTTTTAAGAACAATATTTTTCACTACTTGGGCTTAGGCATTCCTTGTTTACTTTGTAGCTATGGCACCTGGAAGGCGACCACGTTTGGTGCGGGCGATCGAGGACTCAGAGACTACCTTGGCCGATCGGCAGAGAGCTGATCGAGAGGAGGAGGATGACCAGTGGCAGAAGACACTACGGGCCTTCCAGTGACAGACCCTCGAGAAGTATGAGTGTAACACCTCTGATATGAAGACGGAGGGCTGGCTAGAAGAGCTAGTGATAGCCTTTGGCTTGATCCGGGCTCCGACCGAGTACTGGGTTCCTCTTTCCGTCAGCCAGATGCGAGGAGCGGCGCGTCAGTGGTGGATTCTTTACCTGGGGGAGAGGAGAGAGGCTGATGTGTGATGGGATGATTTCGAGAGGGAGTTCCGAGCGGAATTCCTCACTTCGATGATGAAGGCATAAAAGAGACAGGAGCTACTCTCCCTCCAGTAGGGGAGTATGTCAGTGAGGGAGCTAGGAATCATGTTCAAGGACCTCCTACGTTTTGCTCCGGACCTATTTCCTGATGAGGAATCTCGGGCAAGACATTTGGTGGAGGCACTCCGACCCTCCCTCCAGTATGTTGTTACCCCCTTTACACTGCTGACGTACTTGGAGGTCTAGAAGAAGGCCGAAGTGGCGGAGAGGATGCATGCTCTAGGAGGTGTGTCACAAGAGGGGATCTAGCTGGGACCATCTAAGGGGAATGCCGTCAGTACCAGGCCTCCAGTGTCAGGACCCTCCAGGTTCCGACCAGCAAGGAGCAGGCCGCATCAGTTTCAGTTTCGATCCCCTGGTCCTCGCCCTTTTCCTTCGGGCCCGAGACCGCGGTGCTTCGTCTGTGGGAGGCATGGACATCTCCGGAGTCAGTTCCTGGACCAGGTACAGTACGGTGGTGGTGGACAACCCCATCACCCGCCCCAGTAATAGCTTCCAGCCAGGCCTTTCCAGCAGCAGCAGCAGGGATAGCGAGCTCGCGCTCCTCTGAGGGTAGACATAGGAGGAGGAGGCCAACCTCAGGGTGCTCCTCATGGACCTCGACTGGGGCATGGTTGGGGAGGTGGCCGACAACCAAGGGGAAGAGGAGCTGGGCGTGGACAGCTACACACCGCAGAGGCGGCAGTTCCAGCAGGGCGAGAGGTTGTTCGAGGTACGATCAGTTTGTTCAGTACCCTTTCTTTTGCCTTGTTCGATACCGGAGCTTCGCACTCCTTTGTTGCACCCAGTCTAGCCCGTGCCTTGGGTCTAGATGCCGAGAGACTTCTACTGCCCCTGGTGATGAGCACACCAGTCAGAGGTCAGACCGACTTGTTATTTGTTTATCGAGGATGCATATTGATGATAGGGCCACATCAGTCGGTTAGGGATCTTCTTCTGCTACAGATACAGCCATACGATGTCATCCTAGGAATCGACTGGCTATTATCTATGTGTTCCATCATTAACTGCTTCCGAGGAAGGGTTGTGTTCTCAGAATTTGGCGTCCAGCATGTTACCTTCACCGGAGAGCAGAGCAGTCAGAAGGGTAGTAGGCGAGAGGAACCCCTCCTATCCTTGTTAGACGAGCTGTCAGTGGAGTTAGTAGATGCTGGGATGGTGGAGGTTCCAGAGATCGTCTGTGAGTTTATGGACGTCTTCCCTAAGGAGGTGACGACTCTACCCCCTTGACGTGATATCGAGTTTGGAATAGACCTGCAGCCCGACACTCGTCCAATTTCGATGGCTCCTTACCGGATGACACCTTCAGAGCTACAGGAGTTGCAGATTCAGATTGACGATCTGATGAAGAGGGGTTATGTTTGGCCGTGTGCATCACTATGGAGTGCTCTAGTCTTTTTCTCAATGAAGGAAGATGGTGGTCTCAGGTTGTGAATAGACTACAGGAGGTTGAATCAGGTGACGATCAAGAATCGCTATCCACTTCTGAGGATAGATGATCTTTTCGACCAGCTGAAAGGGGCAGGGTGGTTCTCGAAGATCGACCTGCAGTCTGGGTACCACCAGCTGAGAGTAAAGGAGAGTGACATCCCGAAGACGGCATTCAGATGCATATATGGACACTTCGAGTTCGTAGTCATGCCCTTCGGTGTTACGAATGCCCTGGATGTGTTCATGTGGCTTATGAACTACATATTTCAGGAATACCTGGATCGGTTTGTAGTTGTGTTCATCGATGACATCCTGATCTATTCGAGATCAGAGGAGGACCATACAGAGCACCTAAGGAAGGTTTTGGAGGTCCTTTGACAGCACCAGATCTATGGGAAGTTGTCGAAATAAAAATTCTAGACATGAAAAGTGAACTTCCTCGGGCACGTGGTGTCCTAGCAGGGGGTAGCGGTGGAACCATCAATGGTGGAGGTAGTTGTTTCTTGGGAATCACCCAAGAATGTGGCAGAGGTCCATAGTTTCCTCGGGCTGGCAAGTAACTATCGGAGGTTCGTACCCAACTTCTCCCGAGTTGCAGCCCCTTTGACGGCCTTGACAAAGAAGGACCAGGTTTTCGTGTGGAGTGAGCAGTGCGAGGCAGCCTTCAACTATCTGAAGGAGAAGTTGGTTAGTGCCCAGTTCTGAGGCTACCAGAAGAAGGGGCGGCGTGCGAAGTGTTCTGTGATGCTTCAGGTCAAGGCCTGGGATGTGTGTTGATGCAGCGACAAGGGGTGATCCCTTATGGGTCTAGGGAGCTATGCCCTCATGAGCATAATTATGCCACCCATGACCTGAAGCTTGCAGCGGTCGTTCTTTGCGCTGAAGTTATGGCGGAACTACCTCATTGGAGGACGCTTTGTGGTCTTCACAGATCACAAAATCTTGAGGTATATCTTCTCCTAGCGGGACCTAAACTTGCGGCAGTGAAGGTGGATGGAGTTCCTCCAGGATTATGGCTTCGAGATCTCCTACACTTTAGGGAAGGGCAATGTAGTGGCTGATTCCTTGAGTAGGAGATCACGGAAGGATGCGGTCCGAGAGTTGGAAGACACCTGGAAGGCAATGGAGGAGTTGGATGCCTTACACCTGGATGTGAGGATGGATAGTGGTAGAGGCTGCCTATATCTGATGACAGTGCAGTATTCTCTGTTGCAGCAAGTGGATGAGTCTCAGTGGGGAGACCCAAAGTGCAAAGTGATGCGTAACTGAGTTGACCAGGGAAATGCTCCGGAAGGATGGATAGAGGATGGTTAGAACTGGATGCTTTTCCAGGGAAGGTTGTTTGTTCCAGAAGTGATGCATGGAAAGGTTCTCAGTGAGTTCCACAACTAACCCCTAGCGGTACACCCAGGAGTTTCCAAAATGTACCAGGGACTGAAGAAACAGTTTTGGTGGGCCGGAGTTAAGCGAGCAGTGGAAGATTTTGTGGCCAAGTGCTTAGTGTGCCAGCAAGTGAACTCTGAACACCGAGTTCCAAGCGGCCTACTATAGTCTCTAGATGTCCCCGAGTGGAATTGGGATGACATATCGATGGATTTCGTCATAGGACTTGACAAGGTCCAAGGGGGATATGACACCATCTGGTTGGTAGTGGACCAATTGACAAAATCGGCTCACTTTCTAGCGATCATGGAATCGAGTACGGTGGATGCTTTGGCACGAAATTATGTGGATTAGGTGGTGTGGTTTCATGGAGTTCCGAGGTCTATAGTCTCAGATAGGGATGCACGATTTACCTCGCGAGTTTGGAGGGGATTGCAGCATGATTTTGGCACCCAGCTGTGCCTTAGCACTGCTTTCCATCCCCAGACAGATGGACAGACAGAGCGCACCATCCAGACCTTGGTGTATAAGCTGCGGGCATGTGTTCTAGACTCAGGAGGATCATGGGTGTGATACTTGCCTCTGGTAGAGTTTGCCTACAATAATATCTATCACTCTACCATTGGTATGGCCCCGTTTGAAGCCTTGTATGGGAGGCCATGCCGCTCAACTTTGTGTTGGACCGAAGTCGAAGAGGCCGGCATCCTTGGCCCGGAGGCGGTGTAGGGAACGATAGAGAAGGTTCAGCTCATAAGGGAAAGGATGAAAGTAGCCCAGGACCAACAGAAGTCGTATGATGATACCAGGAGGAGACCCTTGGAGTTTGAGGTTGGAGACCACATTTTCTTGAAGGTCTCCCCTCAGTGTGGACAACGGAGGTTCGGCAAGGGGAGTAATATGTCTCCCAGGTTCATCAGGCCCTTTGAAGTGTTGCAGCGGGTCGGTGAAGTGGCTTATCAGATAGCGTTACCACCGCCGCTACTGAGGATACATGATGTCTTCCATGTGTCCCAGCTCCATCGGTATGTGCACGACGATTCAAACATCCTCGGCTGGGGAGAGCTAGACATAGAGGACGACGTGACTTTTTTGGAGAGAGCAGTGATGATCGAGGATCTCAAGGATAAGGTGCTTCATGGGCAAACAATTTCCTTGGTTCGTGTGTTATAGAGACATGGTGGGCTTGAGGAGAGTACGTGGGAGAGGGAAGAACAGATGCGTGCCCAATACCCAGAGTTGTTTTGAGTTTTGTTCTGTTTGTTATACTTGTTGTGGTAGAACGTTTTACCTTGTTGGCTATGAAATACTGGTTTTATTTCCTCTGAATGTGTGTGAAGAGCCCTAGCTGTTGGGAGGGGAGGACCTGAACCCTAATCAAGACGCATTAAGGTGGATTCGATTAAACCCGTGCGGGTGAGTTAGTGCTGCCCAAAGCGGATAGTATCTTGACATGGGGGAGGAGACCCCCCCAACCCACATGGTTGGGAAGTTTGACATGTTATGTCACTTGTTTCTTAACATGAAAGAGTTCTTAGTTAACAATGAGGTTCACTCCTAAGAGGTATCTTTAGAGGTGGTTGTTCGAACCCTCTCTTTCCTTCTGGGTTGTTTTGATTTTCGAGGACGATAATCATTTAAGAGGTATCTGATGTAATGGCCCGAGTTTTTGGGGTCCATTACTTTGTGAAAATCTTGTGTTGGGTTTTCTGGTCTGGGAATCTCATTGAAGTTTGGCCTAATGGTAGGCCTACCGGTAGCCTTAGCCTACCGGTAGCTCGGTCTACTGGTAGCCCCAACCTACCGGTAGCTCTGTCTACCGGTAGCTCGGTCTACCGGTACCTACAGATACCAGTAGCTCTGTTGACCGGTGGCTCAGTCTACCAGTAGCTGTAGCTTACCGGTAGCTCGGTCTACCGGTGGCTGTAGCCTACCAGTAGATCTCAGCTACCGGTGGCTCTCGCCTACCCCCGCGGGGTCTTTCCAGTAGCGCTCCTTTTTGTGAGAATTGGGTTTTAAACCTTATTTTGACCCTTCAAGCCTATTTTAAATCCTGTTAACGCCCATAAATGTTCTAATTAAATATTTAATGAGTTGACCTATTGTGTGCGTCTATTTAGAACCCTTTAATAATGTGGGGGGCCGTGTGGTCAACCCACGACCCCCGATCCTTACACGGTTTCACGTTCTTATCTCAATCGTCCCCGACCCTTATAAACTAAGGGTTAGCCATGATTTCTTCTTTTCTTGATCACCCTCTGCTAGTATCACCCTTCGTTTAGACGAACGGATTTTCATTCAGGCAAGCCGCATCGCTATCCGTGAAGTTCCGCGGCCAGGCTCAGTGTCGATCGTTGATCAACAAGTAGGGAATTTCTCCTCATCTCTCACTTTTGTGTATCATGCGGGGTGGGCATGATTTTGATTCTGTAAGAATTGGATGAACCCGAACCTTAATGAAGATAATGAACGGACTCTAAGGAACGAGGGGGGGGGGGGGGCTGTGTTTGATGATGCTGTCTTGTTTTATGATTTTATTTTCTGAATTGTGCAGGCTTACGCCTACTGAAAATCATGTCCGTTGGTGGTATTTTCTCTGTTCACTAATGAACCATTACCTATGGTGATGTTTAAATGGACCGTGTTTGTGATGGATAACCCTTACTGTGTAAAGGAATTTTGATTAATCACGTATATCTGACTAAATATATTGAAAGCACCAGGATCAATCCCTTCTGTGATGACCCCGATTAAGCACGAAAATTGAAATCATGGAGTGTGTTAAATCTTATAAATATGAAAATACCTACATGGGCTTGCATTGCTTGGTGGTGGTGGTTTTATTGTTCTTCTTTCATGGTCTGGTTGTTAGGAGATGTGGGAGGGGATGGGATCCCCTATTTTTTTATACTCTCGGTGGTTGTGAAATTAGGGATGTAATCCCCTGTGTTATGCTTTTAGTGGTTGTGAATTTTAATACTTGGTGGTTACCTTGTTATATCACGAATTTGGGTGGGATCCTCTGTTGTTGAGAAACCTTTTGTCTCCTGGATATTGAACATGGGACTGTATCTTGGGGTTTTTCTTGGTTCCTTTTGTGGCTGTGACTTTACGAGAGAACCGGGTGTGGATGTTTAAGTTGATGTTGACTGTACTCTTTCCTTGGCTTGTGATTATGCTTTCTAGTTGCCCAAGTAGGTGCAGAAACTTATTTAAACATCATTACTTAACTTAAAAACAAGGATGGGACAAATGGGTTTTGTTTGGTGTGAGTTGTGACGTGGAAAGGGGTGTTGTTTGTGTTCTTTAAACTGGCTGAAGAAAAACCTAAACTTTGGGTGAGTGCTTTTTACCTATACATATACTTGTAGTTTTGTGTTTCTTATTTGCGCCCCACTCAATTTGAGCACTTAGTGCCAAACACCCCCAATTCATGGGGGAGGGTGTTTTTCCCAACACTAGTATTAGTGGCTAGTTATTAGCTCATTTTCTGCTCCCTTTCCTGGATAGCCCAAGTATCTTCAGGAAGGCTGTGATTTCCTGAGGTCCATTATTAGCCCAAGAACCTTCGGGCGGGGTAGTGTGGTGGTTATAGCCCAGGTGTGTGCGGGCAGGTAGTTCCCCAAGTATCTTCAGGATGAGGCCTAGGTGTCTACGGGCGTGGCAGTGGATCTTCTAGCCCAGGTGTCTTCGGGCATGGTGGTGGTTTTTCTGGCCTTGGTGTTTGCAGGCATGATTACGTGCGACAAATGTGGCCCAGGTGTGTGCGGGCGGGATTCATCAGTGGGACTGCATGTGGTTATGGCCCAGGTGTGTACGGGCGGGGTGTGGCAGTGGGACTGCGGTGAGAATGGAGGGATTGGTTTGATGAGTATGATGTCTTCAATAACCAGTGGGAAAGTGGTGCGGGGTACCCAAACATCGATGTTCTATTAATATACATTACTTGACTTGCGTTATTTGGGGTGTGTGCCTTGGTGAGGCTTGGGTGGATAGTTTACCTTATTAGGTGTTTGGTTTACTCTTTTTCTCACAGGACTTTAGTACGTTCCCCCACTTGTGCACGAGAGTCTTTGGTTTTTCCCTACTGAGTATACTTGTATGCTCACCCTATGTATATAAAACTGCTTTTAGTTTTCCAGGAGGACTTAAGGGATCGTGTGGGACCATACTAGCATGGACCTTTGGGGCAGTTGGTGTTGTCATTTTTCTCTCTTTTGGTACTTTATCATTGGAGTTATTGTAACATGTATCATTTACTTTTGAACATGCATGTGGGAATGGTTTACTTTTGGCTTTACTTTTCTTTGAGTTTTGGGGTTGTTGTGGGATTCACTATATTATATCCCGATCCTATTAAAAGAAAGAGGGTAATTTCTTCCATTTACTGTGTGATTCTATACCCTTGGTACTAGTCGCCACTCTAGGACCTATTGAAGGGTGGTTTCAGGGGTCATTATCTCTCCTTCAACTTAAATAAGGAAGGGCCTGGAAATCTGCTGACCCTTCCCTCCTTTTGGTGAAGGCGGGTCGTGACACATTGTGTTCTTTATTTGTAAATGTCATGTACTTGGAAGATTACCTTACCCTTCATGTATTTGAACTTAATTATTAGTTACAGACACTTGAGAAATCCATAATAAATAATTTTACACACAAAATTTTATGGATAATATTTCATCATCATTTAGGGTTTATATTCGAGGTTCTTGGAATCGAGAGTTTCATATATCCTTAGATATGGTAATTAATGTGGGCAGATAATTGGAGTAGATATGGGGTTGGTTACACTTCTATTGGTATACCAAATCCAGGGAATGGGTCATCCATATAGATAATGGATTAAGTAAAGAAAAAAGTGATAGGTAATTAGTCCTCCAATTATGGAGTGGGTTCCCCCTTAGATGATGCACATTATATATGATGAGGCACAAGTCATCCACAGAGGTTGATAACCCCATAAATAACATATGAACTTTAACAAGGCATGAGCCCACAATTACTATTACTACTGAAAGAAAATTTAGAAGGAAAAAGTTTTGGATTTTTTATGTGATTTACATTCTACATTCCCCTAGGTATTGTATTTTCCTTTCCATTTTTTAGACTACAGTTGAGCTGAAATATGGTGAATGAGGAACTTATTGACCTTAGTAACATATTATCTTGAATAAAAATCTAGTTTTTTTAATATCAATATTATTCCCCATCATACTTTTTTCATATTATTTATGGTTTTCATATGTGGTATATTTTCACTCACACCTACACAATATTTATTCTTAATAATATTTTCACTCTTTATATGATGTATATTTTGGTGACAATTTCAGAGGACATGGATATTGTGGAACTCGTGGACCTGGTACATAGTAGAGATTAGTGGGGTTTATTATTACTGATGCATGATTTAGTGTTGATGTGTATTTAAGTTCATTTGTTTCCTTTGTTAAAGGTTGGTCCTTTTCATTAGATGTTGGGATTTATACTTTTCCTTGTTCATGTGTTTTTTTATTACATTGTTGGGTTATTTTTCATGGTAAAATTCCTATTGTAAAACAATTGTTTTATATATATTTGTTTTAATTATTTTATATATTATTTCATGGAGATATTTGGAAGTTTTATTTTCATAGGATAATACCTATCATACTAGTGATAATCCTTTTTGGTATTGTCACCTAACCCTTGCCTATTAGAGGCAATCTTGTGGGGAATACTCATCTTACTTATTACCCAGGTGCGGTATCGGTTATGGTGACCCGAATAGAACATGAATAAATATTACATATTTATAATAAATATTCATTACATATCATTATGAATAATTTTTAAAACTACAAAGTTATGGTGCCTTTTGGAACATGGAAACATAAAAAAGGGTATATAAAATATTTAAAATATCTTCCACGATGTTCTTAAAATTGAGAACCCTTTATATGAATGAAATATATTAAATGGTTATTTATATCCATGAGAAAAGGAAAAATAACAAAGGATGATATTAAATTCTTATTACAAGTAAACAAGGGGGAGAAAAGTCAAGGATTAGGTTTAATCATATCTTGAGAATAAGTGTATTCAAACATGACCTTAATATTTGAAAATCATAACTATAAATTCATAAATCATAATCAAGGAATAAGGAATTAAGAGTTAATAACACATGAGTCATTAGAGAATCATATATGTTGATCCATGATAAAATAATACGGTAATAAGAACATGTATAAGAGTGTAATATAAAAATTTAGTCACAATCCTAATCATAAAAGTCGTATATCAAGGATACCCTCTATGGAATTTGTCACATGTTTGTCTTGGAATAACCATTAGTTTACCTACTTTGGGATTAAGCTAGACACCATGTACCATATTTTCATCTTGGGATAACAGCCCATATACCCATGGAGATCATATGTCATTAATCATTACCAAATTCAATCAACATATATAATGAACCCACTAATCAATTAATCAGATTACATTCATTTTTATTCCAAAATATCATAAAAACAATTATCATTTCCTTATAGATTAAAACATGTAAAATAAAACTAGTTTCATCATTATTACATCATTAAATAATCATAATCCATCTATATAATGAAAATAAATGATATAATTAGATTATATCTCCAAAAATAATAAGTCACATAAAAGGGCTTTGTCAAAGTTGAAAATATCTTTAAAATATCACCAAAATATTTCTTAAGGAATTTTTTTTTTAAATTTCGATATATATAATTTAATCTAGATAAATTTACATAATATTCAGAAAAAAAATATTCTTTAAAAATAACTATGAAAACCTATAATTTAATCTTCAAAACAATAATTAGTAATGATGATGGGAAATGTTTTTCATGCAATATAAGTTAAAATAAAAATTGCATTCACACCTTTAGTAAAAAAATAACACCTCATTTGGAAAATGAAATGAATATTATATTTATAAATTTTATGACTGTAAAACATTGGTAAAAATTATCTTAATAATTACTTAGAGAATATTAAAATTATTCTTGATAACATTGTAATAAAAATATGTACATGAATGAAAAATATTCTCACCTGGATAGTAAAAGAGAGTCAATTTTCTATAAAAAAATAATTTTGGAATATTAAGTATATAGATAGATGAAAATTAAGGTAAAAAATATAAAATCAAAAAATAACCATAGGATTTTAGAATAAATGAAATTTAATTAAGACAAATCATATAATTTCATCATCAGAAATTTAATCATAAACAATCCTTGTAATCGTAAGACTATAACATAAAGCCTTACATTATGCCATTCATGATTCTTAAGTGATTTTAACCTCATTTATAAGAAATTTAAAATTATTATAAATATTTAAAATAACCATATTAATTCTTATAATATCATATATAATACACTTATATCATATTATCAACTACTTATTAATAAATAAACATAATCATTCTAGGTATTAACAATTTCATTTTTCATGGATGTTTTGGTTTGATAGTTATGGTCCACCCATCATGGTCACAGTTCCATTATTTATATAATCTAAATAATTATATAAATATAATACAAATAAATTAAATAAATATTTAATACTATCCATTAATGGTAAAGGGATAAAAATTGATTACACAGTTCCCAGTGACGGTAGTCCATACATTTACATGTAAACTTTTTTTAACTTTCAAATGAAAATAAGGAAGTAATGATAAATAATATTCATTCATTACAGAATAATACATGTATAATAAATGTTATATATATTTATTAACACCATCATTATATCCATACATGTGGGGCAGTGATGGAAAATGAATCACATCGCTACTTGGAGGTGGTAGTTTCTATATACGCATGTTCAATACTTTCATTTCCAATTTGATGGAAATGAGAAGGAAATGTGTTTTTCCATTATGAATTAAAAATATAAGTAAAATTATGATTCATAAATCATTATTTTATGGTAGATATAATGTATTTATTGGAGGTATAATGTATTTTAGGGATGAAAGAGCCATGTAATATGATTATCTCTTCCTTCATATACCTCCTTTAGATTATACCTTAATACTTCATAGGTTAGTGTTAGGAGAATAATATAATTTAAAATACTGAGATAAAAATATAGAAATTTATTTGGGTAGTTATTGGACGAGATTTAGGGCTCAATAACTGTGAATAAAAGATGAGAAGAAGTTTCTTTTTATAAGTGATGGGAGGGACACTGCAAGAATTACCTAAAATATTTAAAAATAGTTAAAGTATTTATTATGGAATGTGAAAAAAATAGAAAATAGATAGAATTTAAGATATGATATGGCCGAAATCTCTTTAAATATTAATATTTATACATGTTTATGTGTCATTTTTAGCCATATCATTTCATTTAACCTCCTCCATTTACACGTTTTAACCCAAACAATTGTAAATTTTTATTATTTTTTCTATTAATTATGATAAAAAATGAAAGAGGCCTTGTTAAAAAAATTTATATATGATTATTTAAAATAATTAATATATTTTATCAAATTCAATTTCTATAATTGTATGAAATTTTCTTTAAAATAAGTTCTCAAAACACAAAAAAAAATTATTTTTAGGAAAATTTATTTTTAAGCATAAAAATATATTTATTTCAATTAAAAGAATTTTAAAAACAATTAAATGAATGTTAAAATTTTTAGTTTAAAATTTTATATAAAAATTTCATTAATATAAATAATAAATAATTATTTATTTAATTTTTTAATAAAAACACAACGTTTATAAAAAAATAGTATTCCAAAAAAATTCTCTTTTAAACATCAAATGATTTTATCTTCATTCCAAAGCATTAGATAAATTATGTATGAATGAAGATTAATTTATGAAAATCAATATATTTTTTTAAAATAAATTTTCAATACTTATAAATATGTAAACATATATAATATGTTGAAAAATTCAATTCATTGAAAAATATCACTTTCATAATCATTGAATTTTATTAAGAAAAATAAATGGTTTATTTCTTATCAATAAATATATTTTATTGTCATATTAAACCATTAAAAATATATTTATTTATGTGTTTAATTATATTCATACCCTAAAATCCCAAAGCTATGTTATAAAGTCTATAATACACCATTATTCATTTAGACTGGGGGTTGTGCGCAAAACAAGCTATCAGATCTGCAAAATTTATATTTAGTTAAAGTAAATATAAAACCTAATGGTGTGACAAAAGTTCATATGGTCATTTTGGAATGGTATTTGAACATATTTATTCCTATGTATATGGTTTGGAGTTAGTTTTCTTGTGAGGACTGGTTTGGTACACATAGGGAAATTGTATTTAGGGGTCTTTAATTTTGTTAAGAGACTACGAAACCCAATGATTAATGTCAATAAATTATTTAAGCATTCCACATAAATGTGATAATATGTTAATTAACTCAGAACTATAAGATATTAGTTATATAATTTACTATGATAATACATGAATCATATAGTATTTTATTTATATGATTTATTTGATTCATTTATTCATGATACGATTTAATATTTTCTAGTTCATATTTTTAATCCTAGGTGAAGAACCCACAGAAATCCAACTAATATTCAGTGGTATGGTCATTATAAACCCATTCTAGTGATATGGACTCCTATATCCAATTTTTTAATGATTATGCTTTAGTTCACATACATGATATAGTGGTTTTACCCCCACTGGTAGATTGGATCATTGATGGAATACAAATTTAGAAGAGAGTAGATCCACCCATAGTATATATGGTAGTCCCCAAAAAGAAGGATAAATCATCCCATAGGATGAGTGTTCTTCATGACTTCATTATATAATGGAAACACATGATTCATTGAGATCCAAATCCTCAATAAAAACTGATGATAAAAAAATAAACTCAACTCATCATTTTCCATCATTAATTATCCATCTTATAAGTAATCACACAACACAAGGAATCAAAGGTTTTGTGTGTTGGGTGATAAGAAAGATAAAGAACTTATATTAAAATATATGAGAACATTTCTCTATAAACTTGAATCTTTAGACTTACTTCTATACATATCACATATAATAATTATTTTCCAAACCAAGGGAATGGAAAATATTAGAATGTGGTGATCTCAAACACCCAATAATTGAAACTTATCTAAGAGTCATATAGAATATATCAGCAACTTAGGATAAAAAATAAAATAGGGAATAATATATGATTTAAAATAATATCAGATCAATAATAATAAATTTAAATTTTTTAAGAGCTCCATGTTATAAGAATATAGGATTTTGAATGGCTATTATGAAATAAAAACATTTAAAATTTGGATTTGAAGCATATAATAGAAATAAATAAAAATGGAAACATAACATTGGAATGAAAAGTATCTTTAGAACATGGATTATCATATAAGTTTATAAATAAATGAAAATAATTAATATCTTATAATAATTGTCACAAAAAAGTATATTAAAACATTGTAAACATGTCCAAATATGTCCACCCTTTAATTTGAGAACAAATCTTGGTATTTTTACACTTTAATGTGTGAACAAATACATATATGTATACCATTTAGATTATCAAAAGTAAATGTATGTCCAAACTATATTATCTCATAATATATAAAACCATATTAAATATGTTGGGGGTAACATTGGACCCCACCTTCCATAATACATACACATTTGTGGAAAATTATATTAATTATCATCATATCTTAATGTTCTGATGAAAAAAATAATGGGTTTCATAATACTTTCAGAATAAAATGTTACATAAGCCTAATAAATCTTAAGATATCTAAAAATTTCAATTTATAGAAGGAATAATATCACAATATCATTTATAGGGTGACTAAAACACTACGTCATGAGATATATTCTATAAATAAAAAATAAGGTTAATAAATGAATTTTTTCACAAAATAATTTTCAAAAATTCTAGAAAAAGATTGAAATCATTTTGGAAAAATTAGTTTTTAAATGGAAAAGAGAAGAATATTTGAAAAAATATTATAAGTAGTTTTAAATAATGTTTCTTTGAAAATAAACAATGAAGATGCAAATAAAGGTTAAGTGTAAAACACTATTTGAACATGACAAAATTCATTTATCAAGATTTTAGGCCATATTAAAGAAAACCCCAAATTAAGGAAATTATAGATAAAATTAAATTTTAAAAAAAATAATGATAAATAATATAATAATAAAAAATAAAACATATTTGGGTATTATTTAATAAAATAATTTGATAATAAGAATATGGGCATAGAGGAGAACAATCTGTTAGATAGAATATGTCTAATTCTTATCATCGATATACTTGTATTTTGGAAATGAATTAATTAAAGGAGGTGATATTCTTGAAGAGAAGTATTTTCTACTAATATTAAGAGAACTTTTAATATAAAATAGAGAAATGGAAAAAAAAAATTGAACCCTTAGAGAGTAAATTCAATAAAGAAAGACTAAGATCCAATGAATCAGAAATTGGGTCTCAGAAACCCTTTCCTTGAATTCCCAGATTTGATGGATTCACTATAACCTCTTGTATAAAAAATATAACTATGATAATAAATTAATTAAAAACTATATTAATATTAATTATTTTTTTTATAAATCACTTTTAATCATTCAGTATGAATACATTAGTTAAAAATTACTTATTTTTACCATCGGGTGTCAGAAATGTTTGATTGTCTCACACATGTCTTATAATAGTTATATTGATAAATTTTCTTTAATACCAAGTTTATAAAACAAGGAAATTTAAGGTACTAAAATAGGTATTTATAAATTTTTTACCTCACTACATTAGTGTTTTAGTTTTTTATGTGAAAATATAATTAGTGGTAATCTTGTTTTTTGTAATTCTTAATAAACGAATGGTGGTGTATGATTATTAGATTTTTTATTTTGAAACAATATCATTATAAAAGACTAATAATGATATTATAAATATATTTTGAGGATGTGAATCATATTTTAATAGTTTTTGATAAATGAGGTAAATGTAGATTGAAAAATTTTTATATCATGGAGGCTGTTGTAATACCCCATGATTTTATGTGATGCCCCCTTTTAAATCTGAGATCTACAATAGATGACGAGCTTAAAAAATGATTAAATATTGTTATAGTTAAATCCTAGATTTTGGGAATGTCTAAAATTAATGATATTAAATAAATTATGAAAATATTGAATACACATGTTTATAATGAATTCATTGGTTACTAATTTATTAGAAATTTAAAAAGCTAAACATAAAGCATAAATTTTTATAAAAAACTATGTTTATGTTTACAATGACTTTTTATATTAAAAAATTAAATTATTTACTATTAGTTAAATATATTAATGAAATTTATATGTTATATATTTAGTCAAATGTTTTTAAATTCATTTATTAAGTTTGATAGAAGATAAGGATATAGCCAATTTTAATTATCAAAACTGTATTTTTCTAAAGGAAACATTTACCACATTTTAATTGATCCCTTGTTTTAAAAGTAAATTTTGAGACTTTTATATACTATATTTTTCAAAATAAACATTATTTTTGAAATAATAATATCAAAATTTATTTTGGATAAATTTTTAGTATTTTTCTGATAAGTGCATTTTTGATTAATAATAATATGAATGTTGGAATAGTAATATGGCCATTATGAATATTAATAAGACCAATAGAATATTAAATTCACCTATGAAAGCATAAATAATTTTTTTTTATCTTATAAATGAAAACATGATATATTTATATCATGGAATAAGCAAATAAATGTTTTAAAAACAATACATTCAGAGTTGGTATTTTTGTGAAACACAAATGTTTATTTACAATTTTATAATTAATATAATGTTTCAAAAGAATATTTATTTTCATAAAATATATTCATAAATTAATATTTTGTTTTATTATGATTATTTTAAAATTTTAGGAGATTTTAATTAATTTTTCAAAGTTTCATAAAATCAATTATAATTTGAAATCAGTATTTTTTGAATAAATGACGATTTTAGTTAAAAATTAAATTTTTTATATTTAGCAAATTATTTTAATAAAATGGTGTCCATTTTTTAAATCTACATATCAAAAAATGGTTAAGGTTATTTTTTGGGATTTTTTTGAAACAATTGACTATTTGGCGAATAGTGAAAAACAATAATTTACAGTATATATACAATAGAAGTTGAATACACTATTTATTAAGTAATTACAAATGTAATCACCATAATATAGAACTAAACTTCTCTATTTACTGTATATTTTTATGGGAATTAAAATATTCCTAGTCTTGGTCCAAAATAATAAACAAATGAATAAAATAATCAAAAAACACCCATCTCCTCGACTATAAATACCACCGCTCAACAACCATTATCTTCATAGCACCAAAGACATGAATATTGTGAAATTTCTTCCCAATACCTCTCCCAAACCTCTATTAAACTTTTTGGTATTTATGGTCTCACCAAATAACCATTTCAAAGTTCCTTAAGGAGGTCCTCATGGAGAGGAATTCAATAGGTAAAATCCCCTTTTGTTCTTTTAATTTTCTTTTAATTTCTTTTCTTTTCTTATCCTTTCCTTACATAATCTTTCAAAAAATTCATGATAAAACCAGTATATTATATATAATATAATTTTATTTTGATAATGATATATTCACCATCAATTCTTTTCTCTTCCCCTTTTTATTCTAAAAATTAAAACATCATCCGTGAGATTCGGATTTACCACCTTCGTGGATGATGAGTTCTCATTTCTCAATTATGCCTTCAATACCGGTCATAAAACAATTTTTATAGTTAAAAAATATTATAATATGTATATTAAAACTTATTTAATATTCAGGAACCAATTTATATATATAATATTAATTAATATAACAAAAATTGTGCGCCATGATTAAAAAATGCCAAAATAAACCAACCTGTTATCATTAACATTTTATCTAATGATTCATCATCATATCTAGAAAAAAAATGATATATAATACCATTAAATCATATACATGTTCATTAATAAAATATAATTTCAATTATAGATAACTATTCCCATTTCACATGATCTTTCTTACATGTATACAAGTGAACCAATCATAAAAACCAAGGAAATGAACACTTCTGAATGAAAAAATTGAATCTTATAACTCATAAAAAAGACAATTAATGAAATTTATAAAATTATAATAAATAAAATAAATTTTTAATAGGTTATTAATTAATTTATTAATGAATCTAATTTCATTATCCAGTACATTAAGTAAAAGTGTAGAACGGTTTGAGATATAAGGTAAAGGATTCCCCCCAAACCTCTATTTTTCATTCGGGATATGTTTTCTCTATCTTTACCCTAATTTAATTCCTATTTAATTTTATAAAATTCTACATTCTGTGTATATATTACAAACTAATGTATCTAGATTAGTTCATATTTATTATATGGGGAAGTATATGTTTTATAAGGCTTCCTTTTCAATTCATCCTGATAAGCAAGCCAAATTAAAGGCTACTTCCCAAATTCATACCCATTTTCAAGAATACTTCATAATCTATTTTAAGACACCAATATTTTTATAAAATCAAAATTTTTATCATGAAAAACTATGGTATCTCTTTTCTAGTTTTATGTTAATAATTAATCCATTTTTTTGTTTTAAAGTCTCTTATATTTTCCATTAAGCCACACTAATGTTTCCACTTTCTAAAGTTTCATAAAAAATATTTTTAGATATTTTCACTTCATTTGGACTTAGTTTATGCCTCAAACATAATTTAACTTTCAATTCCTTTTATTTTCTGGGATATACATGTTTATAATCATATTTTATGAAAAATACAAAATGATTTAAAAAAACTCTTCTTTCCAAAAGTAAAAAGGGTATTTCTCTCAAGAATTCGTCAGTGATTTTATTAGAGTATTTATATCTCTTTAAAAACACTATTTTTAATTTTATGCTTTATTTAAATTGATCTATTATGTTACTATCTATCATATTTTTTTTGAATGGTTTATAATTATTTTGACTGGGGGTATATTATCTTGATACCATTCTCCATATTACGCTATATGGTTTATGACTATGTTCATTATTTGGGGAAAGTTATTAACATTTCATATGATAGTTTCAATATGAATGTATATGTTTATTATGTTTCATCACCTTTAATATAAGGAATGTATTAGACTTATAAAGTGATGGGTGGGGCCCACTATATCCCCTTGATGCATTAATAGTTCTCATGAGACAAACTAGATTGAGTTTTTACCCATTTATGTATGGTGTCTTGGTAGAAGCCTTGATGATATGTTTATGATGTCTGACATTATGAATTACCTCATTATGATATTAGTAATTGGTAATCCATGTGATTATTTGACTAGTAGAACATCTATTGTTATGTTTCATTACCATATGATTATTTATATGGAATTATTTAATTAGATTTTATTCCGGCCATATTATTCTCAAGATTATGTTTTATTGGAATGTGTTTTAGTTATTCACCTTGCCTTATTGTTTATTATTAGGTTATCTTTCACTGTATTCCTTACCCTTACTAAGCATCTTATATCAACCCTTATGTTTTATTTTTTCCCCAATATGTGAAGATATATACTAAGAATGACTTATAGGGATAAAATAGGAGTTTATGGGTGTTTCCAATAGAGTTTCTATGTTTTACGTCATTTTATATTGTAATTAACACCTATATTCTTATCTAGTTTTCCAAATATACTAAACGTTTTGGTCCTTTAGATGAGATTCCTTGTAATAATACCAATTTAATAAATTAAGGCATTGAATCTAGGATACTACGGTTAGGTATTTACAGTTGGAATCAGAGGACATTTAGTTGAAAAATTAGAAACTAGATTTTGGAAAAAATAGGATAGAGAACGAAACCCTATAACAGAACTTTGAAATATTCCTAAAGAAATGAATCTTATGATTTAGAGAGTTGTTATACCAAGATTTTCAATTTTGGATTATTTGATTCACTAGTTCTAATATTATACATTATGTTTCATAATTTTATGATCTAATATAGTGTTTCCCATTGTTTAGAAATGGGGCATAGTAGAAAAAATGTGAACCTCACCGATGCACGTGATCTGAAGAGTGAGAATGATAACATCTTTTATGGACTGAAGATAATAATTTTAAATTAATTAGTCTCCCAAATATTACCATCATATGAGAAAATAAAATCATGTTCTAAAAAGCTAGATAATGGATTATCCAAGTCTTATGGCTTCAAAGAGAAGTAAGAGAAGGAGAGGATAATTGAAAAAAAGATAGAAAAAGGGATGACGAGAAAGAATTATTTCCCCACATGTGATAATTTTAGAAAGAAACACCTTGGTATATTCTTAAGAATAAAATGAGTTTTCTTTAAGAGTAGAGAAAATTCCACCATGATCATGATTACAAGATAATGAAAGAATTTTCCAATAATTAATGTTTCAACTATAAGGAAATGGGGTACTATGAAAATGAATGTCCCAAGAGTTAAAGTAATAAAACTCAGAAGAAGTAAAGTGATAAAGGTCAAGATTATTCTGGTACTACAATCAAAGTGTAATATTTAAAGTATTTTTGTTTTTTTATTCAATAATTATTTTATAAGAATCGTGATATATATGAGGATTGTACTACAATACTTTATCTGTAAGGAATTGGAAGCATGTGATGAATAACACCAGAAATTAAGAGAAGTGATTATATTATAAGTTTATGTTCTTAAAAACACATGACTTAGGAATGATAACACTAAATATGTGCTTGATATTGAGATTATAATAAATGGATATTTAGGGGATAGTATTGGTGATCATGAAAGTGGTTAGAAATATGATAGTTTATATTATGTTGGAATTACTAGATGTTTGGATTTAAGGAATATATTCAACAACATGTGATCTTACTCATGAAATCATGCATGTTTTCAATAAGTTTAAAGGTTATAAAGGTATTCATACTTCTAGTATGTGAAAATAAGATATATATTATGTTGATTTGGGGAAAATATGATGGTAATAAACCTCTCTTCAAAATATTTGGTATTTGAATATGGATAGACATATTTTGGATGAGTCTTAAGGTTAAATACTTAGGGAATGTATTCAGATATTATTTATTAATATTAAATTATGATTTTTTTATGTTGGATAACCTTTTTTTAACATTTTTGGTTTCAGTAAAAGGTAGAAGGAATTAATTTTTGATCATTCAATAAAGTGATTTTGGTATAAATCATGAATATACATATTTTTGTTTAAGAAATGAAGATGGGGTAGATTGAAGCACAACCAAATTTTGAGTGAAATGAATCAAGTAAGTTTATTTTCTAATGTGATTCTATGGATAATACTAGAATCCCTCAACTCTAGGAAAACGATCTTTAAACTGAAATGTCATCCGTTTACTTTTCTTTCTGAGAAGTCAATCATCTTTTATCCAATCAAAAATTTACAATTTTGTGATTTTTAATTTTATAATGACCATGTTATCTATCATTATCTATTAGAACATGATAATTATATTACTATACCATGCCCAAGTTTTTACTTAATTCCCACTAATGTTATATTATTTGAAAAAAAAATTTTGTGATGACATTCTCATTTCCCTTTACCTTTTATTAAGAGGATGTATTATTAACCCAATTTAAGATATGGGTTTCCCATAAGGGAATTTTCAAGTATCAAACTTTGATTTTAGAAGTAAAATTTCAAAAATTATAAGGACACATTTATTGTAGGAGATGATAATGCAACACACCAACATTTTATGGTATGTCTCTTTTTAAATTTAACTTCTTTGATAGATTACAATCTTAACAAATAATTAAATATTATTTTAGCTGTCTCATAGATTTTGGGAATGTCTAGAATGAATGATATTATGTAAATTATAAAATTATAGATTACACATGTTTATAATGAATTCATTGGTTGCCAATTAATTAAAAATGAAGACTAGCAGAACAAAAAGGGAATATTTTTACAAAAAAGATATTTTAATCCTCACAATGACATTTCATATTAATAAATTAAATTAGTAACCATTAGTAAAATATATTAATGAAATTTATATTTTATATATTCAATATTTTTTTCAAATTTATTCAATAAGTTTGATAGGCTTAAGATAAGGATAAAACCGATTTTAAGCATAAAACCAATATGGTTCTAAACAGATATTTTACCGCCCTTTAATGACACACTTGTTTTAAAATGGAATTTTTAAACTTTTATAAATTAAATTTTATAAAATATTAATTATTTTTAAATCATAATATAAAAATTTATTTTGGTTAATTTTTTTTATTTTTCTGATAAGTTCATTTTTGATGAATAGTAATATGACTGTTGGAAAAGTAATGTGACCATGAAGAATAATATTATGACCAATAGAATAGTAACCTCTCCAATGAGAGTATAAATAAAATTTGGGTATCTTATAAATGAATATATGGTATATTTATATCATGGAATAAGTAAATAAATGTTTTAAAAACAATAAACTAAGTGTTGGTATTTTTGTGAAACATAAATGTTTATTTACCATTTTATAATTAATATAATGATTTAATAGAATATTTAAATTCATAAAATATATTCATAAATTAATATCTTGTTGTCTTATGATTATAAGATAATTTTTGGAGACCTTAATTAATTTTTCAACGTGTCATAAAATCAGTTATAATTGTAAAATAAATATTTTTGAAATAAATGATGATTTTAATTAAAAATTAAATTTCTTATATTTATAAACTTATTTTCATAAAATGTATTCCATTTTTTAATTCTAAATGTTGAAAAATGGTTTGGGTGATTTTTATTTTTATTTTTCTGAAATAGTTGATTTTTTGGTGAATAGTGAAATATAGTAATTTACGACATATATACATTAGAAGTTAAATACTCTATTTATTGATTCATTTCTGATGTATGATCCATAACATATAACACTAATTATATTATTTCTATATTTAGTCATGGTAATCAAACTATTCATATTATTGATCCAAAATAATAAATAAATGAATAAAACAAAAACAATACACCTATCCTCCACTATATATACCACCCCTCATCTCCTATTAACCTCACACCTAAAAAGCATTTAATCTTGTCCTATTTCTACCTAATACCTCCCCCCAAACCTCTCCCATTTTATGGTCTTTATGGTCTCACCAAAAACAATTTCAAATTTCCTTAATGAGGTCCTAAAGGAGAGGAATTCTAGAAGTAAAATCCTCTTTCATTCTTTTAATTTTATTTTAATTTATTTTATTTTATTATTGTTTCTTTACCTCCTTTATCCAAACATGTATGATAAATATAATATCATATATATAGGGTAAATTTAATAGGATAGTGGGATATCCCCTATCAATTATTTTATCTCCCTCTTTTTATTCTAAAAATCTAAACATCATCCGTGAGGTGATGATTAACCACCTTCATGGAAGACGGGTTTTCATTTATCAATAACACCCTCAAGGATGGTCATAAAACCGTTTTCATGGTCAAAACATATTATAATATGTATATTAAAAATTATTTAATGTTTTGGAACCATTTTATATACATAATATTAATTAATATAACAAAATTAGTGCGTGATGATAACAAAACAACAAAATAATACAAACTGTTATCATTAACATTTTATCTAATGAATCATCCTCATATTTGGAAACAAAATGATATATCATACCATTATTTATTATTTATGTTCAATAATAAAATATAATTTCAATCTTTGATAACTATTCCCATTTCACAAGATATTTCGTGCATGTATACAAGTGAACCAATCATGAAAACCAAGGAAACAAACACTTTCAAATGAAAAAATTGAATGTTATAACATATCAAAAATACCATAAATGAACTAAATAAAATTAAAAAAAATGAAATAATTATTTAATAGGTTATTAATTAAATTATTAATGAATCCAATTTTATTATCTTTGATGTTAAGTACAAGTGAAGAATGGTTTCATGCATAAGGTAAGGGATTCTCTCTGAACCTCCATTTTTCATTTGGGTTACACATTATCTCTCTTTACCCTAATGTGATTTCTATTTATTTTTATCCAATTATTCTAAATTCTATACATATGTTACAAAATCATGTATCCAGACTAGTTCATCTATCTTAGATGGGTAATTACATGTTTTATAAGGCTCCCTTTTCAATTTATCCTGACAAGCAAGCCCGATTAAAGGGAACTTCCCAAATTATTACCCATTTTCAAGTAAACTCCAAAATCTGTTTTAAGAGACAAATATATTTATAAAATCACCCTTTTTTTCATTATAAACAGTCTTATCTCTTTTATGGTTTAATGTAAAAAATTAATCCATTTTTATCTTTAAAGAATCTTTTATATTTTCCCTTAAATCACACTGAAGTGGACCATTTCTAATGTTTCTTAAAAACTATTTTTAAATGTTTTCACTTAATTTAAACATTATTTATGCCTAAAAAATAGTTTTATTTTCAATCCTTTTTCTTTTTGGGGATATACATGTTTATACTCATATTTTATGGAAAATAAAAAAAATGATTTTCCAAAAAAAAACTCTTCTTTCCAAAAGTAAAATGGTATTTATCTCAAGAATTCCTTAATGATTTTATTAAAGTATTTACATCCATTTTAAAACCCTCTATTGAATCTTGTGATTTATTGAAATTGATCTCTTATGTTACCATCTATCATATTTTATTGAATGGTTTATTGATATTTTTACTAGGGACATGCTATCTTGATATCATTCGCCATATTACTCTAGATAGTTTATGATTATATTCATTGTTTGGGGAAAGTTATTAAAATTTCATATGATAGTTTCAATATGAATGAATATATTGATTGTGTTTCATCACATTTCATATGAGGAATATATTGTACTTAGTAAGTGATGGGAATTGGAACCATGGTCATTCTATGCATGAATTAGAGTATGGTTTGTGTTTGTTGTAAATCCTCAGTGGAATTTCAGAATGTGTGCCAGTAAAGTGATCATACAATTCAAGCAGAAAACTATATTGGAGGTGGCACTATTTCCTAGTGTTTTCCAAATTTTTGGGCCTCAAAATCAGAAAATGAAGACATGGATTGTTGGTAAAAGGAGGTGTGCACAAAGAGGAAGTGGTGTGGGTTGTGTGCGAATTTTTTGGGTTGCGTGCGAAATAAAAGCATGGTGCGTGAAATAGTGGAGCGAGGTTTTTCATGCAAATAGTGTTTCAGAATCAGAACGTCGAAAAATGGAAAATGCAGGGGCTGTGCGAAAAATCTGGAGATGTGCATGAAAAATGATATTTTTGCAAAATATTACAGGCCAAATGAGAGGTTTTTCTCACCACAGGGGGTTTTGAGCACGTGGGTCAGAGATGTCTATAAATAAGAGGTGACCCCCCTCATTCTGTATGGTTGAAGACTTAGATAAGAACCGAGGTCTGATGCGTGTAAAAGGTTCACGTAAAGGCATTTGCGCAAAAAAATCAGAGTGGCGAGAAAAATACCTAGCTGCGTGAAAAATCCCGGCTTGCGTGAACAATTCCGAGCTGCGTGAAAAATTCCGAGCGTGTGAAAATTTTTGGGCTTCGCGAAAAAGGAAGAGCTACATGTAAAAATTGAGGTGGCACGTAAAAGATTCAGTTGAGAGAAAATGGCGTTGTTGTGTGAAATATTTTTCCGCGCAAAATGGAAATATTGTGCGCAATTTTAAGCTCTTGCGCACAAAGGGTTGGTGTTGCACGCAATTGTCAGTGAAACCTGTTTGCACGTTCTGATTATCCGGTTTAGTGGTTAAGTGTGTTCGAGGGCATAAATTCTAGTCTTCGATTTAAGCATATTCTCATGCTAAGTAGAGGTAAAGACTTCAATGCGAATCTATTGAAGAGACATTCAGATCTGTAAAGTGACTGAGACTTCACCGAAGGAAGTGAGCTAGGGGGAGTCAATAATAGTGACCCGAGGGACGTAGTGGGCTATCCCTGAACATTTTTAAAGGAAGTGAGCCTGGGACAGAGTGACTATTACCAAACCTTTATAATCCACAATTAGTGAAGAATAATGGAATTTGGTACATCCCACAACCTATAGGCATATGCTCCTTGGACGTAGCCCTTAGTGGTGAACCAAGTAAAAAAGTGTTGTGTCATCTCTTTGCATGTGAATGTTTGGTTGCTTCTCATATCCATCATACAGGTTACACTAGTTCCTACCAACGTGGGAACAAGATCCTTCAGTTTAAAAGAAAAAAATGATACCCTGATTCACCCCTCCCCTCTCAAGGTGTCCTGGGGTCCTACAAGTTGTATCAGAGGGAGGTTACTTGTCTTTGATCTATAATTTTTCGTCATGGAGAATGATGTCAATGCTAGGGGAATCCCTCTCTTCGATGGAAGTGATTTTCAGATTTGGAAGAACAGAATGAGATCTCATTTAAGATCTCTAGGAATGGAGGTCCTATTTTCTACTGTGTAAGGAATACATGTTATTGATCCAACAGGTCTTTCTATGATTGATACAGATAGGAATGTTCTTGATGTAGATGCTAAATCTTAGAATGCTATCACTGCTGCTCTTTTTGATCATATCTATCTAAAGGTGATGAGTTTCACCTCAACAAAGTTTATGTGGGATAAACTTGAAAATATATATGTAGGAGATAACAAAGTGAAGGAGGCAAAACATCAAGTCCTGTACAACAGGTTTGATGATCTAAAGATGCATCCTGATGAGAATGCAGATTCATTTTTCAATCAAATCACTGCAGTAGTGGGAGAAATTCGTGTGCTTGGAGAGGAAATAAAAGACATTGATATCGTAAATAAAATCTTGTGAATACTTCCTCCTATGTAAAATTCAAAGGTGTCAGCCCTTGAAGAAAGAAATCTATATAAAATTTCTATGGATGATCTTCTAAGTAGTCTAGTGGCATATGAGATGAGATTCAAACCCTAAGAAGCTAAGACTCATGTTAGCAAGGAAATGACATTCAAGTCCATCGAAAACTGAAAACTTGATAAGATACTTGTGGTGAAGATGACGAGGAAAATGAAATTCTTTCTCTCATCGCCAAGAAGCTGAAGAAGGGAAAAGGTAAATTTAAAGGTAAGCTACCTCTGGAATGTTTTTGTTGTGGAAGAGTTGGTCACATTGCCTCTCAGTGACAAAGAAAGTTTGATGATTATGAGAGAAAAGTAGAAGACATCGAGAAGCCTCGAAAAATGTGTTTCAAAAAGGGAGACTTATAATCTGTAAATAAAATACAGAAGAAGAGTTTTGTCTATAAAGAGGAAGATGATAATATTGAATTTTGTGAAGAAGAAGAACCATAATTTAAAACAGGAAACCATTATTCCATGATGAATACCATTGAAATGTCAGAACCCTCGATCAAAAAAAGAAAAGATAACCAGATTACTCCTAATGGTGATCCACAGATTCAAATTAAGGATTCCGTTTCCAAGCTTGAGAATAAATGTAAGAGATGAAATAAGTGGAAGGAAATGGTGGAAGAATCATCAAAATATGTCGATGAGCTTGATGCAGAAATTGAACGACTAGAAGAACTAGTGAGAGTTCAGTATTAAATCCTTGAAAGCACAGATGGCCTTGTGTAAATAAAGCTTAGAATTAAAGAACAAGCAAAGTTCATAAAAGGAAATTTCATCCAAACATTAAGGGAAGTACAAGACTATTGAGGGTCTTGAGGAAGAATTTGTTACTCTTAGAAGTAAAATTGAATGTCAATCATCCACAAATGAGGGTAAGAAGAAAATTAATTTTGGAAGATTCTATGATACAGAACTACTAGAAAGATCCAAGTGTGGTTAATATGATGTTGGAAAAATGTTGAGTGATCAACGTCCCACTGGAATAGGAAGGAGTGGAATTGATTGTGAAGCTGAGACGTCAACTGCTGGAAGTGAAAAGATCCAAAAGAAAGACAAGATGAAAGTTGGGCATGTTGAAACGTTTCTTTAAGTGATGAAAAAGAAACCCTTAATCCAAAATAAAAGAAGAACTGAAAATTATCCTCAAACTTTCAGAAATGACAGGCAGTCCAACTATTCTCCCAAGGAAGAAGGAATGAGGATAAATTCAAGTGAGAAGACATTTCCTCTCATGAAGTGTCAGTTATGTGGCTTTCTGGGCCATACCATGTCATATTGCGAATAGGCAAGTAGCTACATGAATGGGGAAGATCTCGGACATCAACAAAGGAGACTTACTTAATATCCTCCATCTTGTAGAATAAATAGTTTCTATAGATACTATTTTCATTATTATAACTGGGGCCATAAAGCTATGTATTGCAGACAGATATTCGATAGGAGAGATTCATACAACTCTCAAAGATGGGTCAATATTTACCCTCCTGATGGTGTTGATCTCACAAATATGTTTTCTCCTCTAAAAGAAGACTATGGTTATGAAGAATCTGATTATGTGGAAGAAATAATTAGAAGGCCATCAATATATTATACTCAATCCAATATCTCTTGGAAAGAAAAGGAAAAGATCAAGAAATCCAATCTTGCAGAAGTAGCCTTCAAAGCTACAAAGAGCAGCAGCACCTGGATTCCTGATAGTGGATGCTCTTAACATGTGACAAGAAATGCTGACCTTTTGAAGCACATTAAAAAGAAAGTTGATGGAACAGTGAGGTTTGGTAATGATGGTGCTTTGAAGATTAAAGGTAGTGGAAATACTGCTCTCGCCAATGAAGAGATGAAGAAGAATGGAGTTCTTTATACGGACGATCTACGCCACAATA
Organism: Viscum album; assembly: GCA_963277665.1. Classification (NCBI taxonomy): domain Eukaryota; kingdom Viridiplantae; phylum Streptophyta; class Magnoliopsida; order Santalales; family Viscaceae; genus Viscum; species Viscum album. The sequence continues at coordinate 1,203,452,451 of OY728134.1, forward strand.
TTCTCAGTGTCAGTCAACTCTATGACTTAGGGCTCATAGTAACTTTCAATCAAAAATGCTGCACTTAAAAAGGAAAATAGGGAATTCTCTTATGAAAGTCTGTAGAACAGATGGAAACTTATATCAGGTTAACAGAAAAGTAAACTCTTACTATTTATCTGTTGAAGAATAAAAAAACCTCTGACATCTAAGGCTAGGGCACATTAACCAAGAATACATGGAAAAGACAAATAATCTGAAGATTTTCATGGATATCCCCATTCTGAAACATGAACGAGAAAATACTTGTGATTCTTGCATATGAGGGAATCTAGTCTGTAATTCATATCGACCAAAGAAGAAAAGGCCATCACACCTTCTTGATCTAATGCATACAGATGTATGTGGATCGATAAATGTTTCTGGAACTCATCGAGAGAGGTACTTTGTCATTTTCATTGATGATTATAGTAAAATGGCTTGTGTAATGGTTATTCACAGGAAGTGAAAAGTACTTGATTGCATGAAAACTTATCGCCGAATTGCCGATAATGATACTGGATGGAAAATAAAAGTCATGTGATCTGATAATGGAGGGGAATACATGTCCATTGAGTATGATAATTACCTAGAAAAACATGGAATACAACATGAGGTATCTGTTGTGAGAACTCCACAGAAAAATGGAGTTTTTGAGTGCTAGAATCGACAGGTCAACAATATGGACAAGACTATGCTGATTGAGGTTGTATCTATCGCTATTACTAGAAAGAAGCTGTTAAAGATGTAGTGCACATTCAAAATCTAACAAGGCTTTATATGGGAGAAATGAAGACACCATATGAATTGTGGCACAGAAGTAATCCTTCGTTTAAATACTTTCATGTTTTCAGAAGAAAATGTTTCAACCAAAATAAAGAAGAAAATCAAGGGAAGTTTGGTGACAATGCTGATGAAGGAATTTTTCTTGGGTATCCATTGAACAACAAAGCCTAAAAGTGTTTCAATAAATTCTTAGGAAGTATTGTGGAGAGCAGGGATGTTAATATCATTGAAGAGAAAACCACAAATTATTCAAGGATTTCATATGCGGATGTGATAGAAAGTGAGGAAGAAAGTGAACATGGAGAAAATACAAATACAGAAATAGAGGAAGGTGTAAAAAACACTCAGCAGTCACATCATGATATTGACTCAGAAGAAGAATCTAAAGAAGAAACCTTGGATGGAGAGAATGCAACTGAACCACATAGGAGAAATCGAAGATCTGAGATTGATCCATCTAACATAATTTGGGATAGGAGTGCACCCAGACAAACAATGAGGATGAGGAATAACACACAATATACATTTCTGTCTGTTGTGGAGCCATCCTCATTTGAAGAAGCAGCAAAGGATGAATCTTGGGTGAAAGCCATGAATGAAGAGTTTTAGAACCAAAATGTTGGAAGAAAAGAAAGAAGAAAAAGAGGCCCCGCGACCTGCCTCGTGAAGCCACGACGCGGAGTCCCCCCAAGCAACGCGGCTGCCGTGAAGCAAAATAGGCAGTATGCCCCGCGAGTGCCCCTGAAGTTCGCGAACCCACTACGCAGCCAAGGAGGCGGGAGGCTCTGTGGACACCGCTGATGTTCGCGAACCCACCGCGAAGCAAAAGATGCGGTACGCTCCATGAACACCCCTGATGTTCGCGACCCGCCGCGAAGCACCGAAGCCCCTCTTCACGCTGTATAAGCTCTGCTTCGCGGTGCCTCTTGCCTATAAATACAAATTTCCCCCTGATCCCTCAGGATGGACAATCCGACCTTTCACCTTCCTAGCACCCAAATCACGAAGCACCCTTTGCTCTGCGAATCATGAGCTACGCGAGGTATTTTTGCTTCGCGAGAGGTCTACGCTTTGTCTCGTTTTGATCCCCTCTTCCGAGAGGGATGCATTTCATGAAGCCTCAGGGATTTTATGAAGGAAGGGGTTCCCAAAGGGGACCCGGGTCACCGCAGAGCATTTATGCTTCGCAAAACACCCCTCACGTACACGTGATCCACATTCCAAGGCAGGGTCATTGTACTTCGCGAAGCACATTTCTTCATGACACTTCACTTCGCGAGGCGCCTTTGCTTCGCGAGGCAATGCTCGACAGACCCCTTTCCACTTTGCAAAGAACCTCCCATTTCCACCTCCGCCCCATTCTATGGCTAAGGCACCCCACTTCGTGATGCACACCCCTTTGCCAGTACCCTCCACTACACAGAGCAACAGAGCTCCACAAGGCCCCTGCCTATGGACCCCTCTACTTGGAAATTCCTTTTCCTGTGAAACCATCCAGGTTTGGACAACGTGACTTCAAAGTCCCCTAGACGATGCCGCCCGTAGCATTGCTTCACCTAATTCTTCTTCGCATAGGCACGCTAATGGCTATTACTTCTTCGCATAGCCACACTAAATTGGACCCCTCGATGGTTCACTCTGTGACCCCACTTTAGTGCGGAATTGCCGGTACCTTCCCTCCCACAAGGAAGAGAGGGTACTAGTTATATAAGTAATAGGGGTGTGGAGTAAACCCACCTCGTCCGAGATGCAGAACGTTAAAATGCTAAGAACCCTTGTCCTCAACACACGACATTAAACTGTGACATCGCCCCATGCCTCTCACATGGGGTGCCCCCACCTTGGGCATTATCCACGCCCCCTAGTCTCCATAGGGGATGATATCCTCCTCCTGGAAGTGGCGTTTGTTCGCGGGAAAGGGCAACCTCCTTGGGGTAAGCCCCTAGCTTTTCTTGCAGAAGGTAACACCCATTCACCTCCGTACTTCCCCGCTGCCAAGGAACAAGAGGGGAGACATACATAGGGGTTTTTGTTACCATTTCCCTCTCCCGTTGGCCTTTGGCACCATCAGGCCTCCATCCAGGAGTAAGTCCCAGCACCATGGGACACCCAATGTGTAGGACGCTCTTCACTTCCCACAAACGCACCTTTCACGACGTGATCATCAGGTCTCTGCAACATCTTATTTCTCACATTGAGCATGAATCCAATGAGCTTAGAGTGAGCATCGACCATGAAACACCTTGGGCTATCCCAAAGTGTAAGCCCCAAATTCCCCCCATCCCGCATGACGTTAAACTGCATTCCAATCCGGCGGTAAGCCGTTGTGACCCACCTGAACTATGAGGACTTTGATCCATGTCAAGACATGGTACATAGGAAGCCTCCCCAAGGTTCAAGCCCAACACCCATCGGACCCCTGGTCCATCTTCCGGTCGGTTCACCAGTGCCTACCCAAACTAAGAGGACTTTGATCCATGTCAAGGCATGGTATGTAGGAAGCCTCCCCGAGGTTCAATCCCAACAACCATCGGACCCCCAGTCCATCTTCAGGTCGGTCCACCGGCGCCCACCTGAACTATGAGGACTTTGATCCATGCCAAGGCAGGGTACGTAGGAAGCCTCCCTGAGGTTCAAGGCCACCATCCACCAGGACCAAGGTCCTTCTTCACGTCGTTTCTCCGACACGCCCCCATCCCGCATGATGTTAAACCGCATCCCAATCTGGCGGTATGCCGTTGTGATCCCACCAACCATTCGTTCCGACACCCCTTCACGTTGGTTCAACATCCCCTTTCCAACATGAACTGTGAGGACTTTGATCCATGTCAAGGCATGGTACGTAGGAAGATTCCATGAGGTTCAATCCCACTACCTATCTGGACCAAGGTCCTTATTCACGTTTGATCGCCGACGCGCACCCACACCAAACTACGCAGACTTTGATGCATGTCAAGGCATGGTACGTAAGAAGCCTCTCTGAGGTTCAAGCCCACTAACCATTGGTCCCGACCGCCTTTGTGTTGGTGTACCAGGCCCCCATCCCGAACTACATGGACTTTGATCCATGCTAAGGCATGTTACGTAGGAGGCCCCCTTGAGGTTCAAGCCCACCACCCGGTCGTTCCGACCTCATTCACGTCGGTTCACCCACCACCTTGGGAAGCCTAGAGTGTAAGTCCCACACACCCATTATGAACTACGTGGAATTTGATCCATGTCAAGGCATGGTACGTAGGAAGCCCCCCTGAGGTTCAAGCCCACCACCCATTGGTCGCTCTGATCCCCTTCACGTCGATTCTCACCAACCGAACTACGCGGACTTTGATTCCCTGCCACGAGGATACATAGGAGGTATCTTCGAGGCTCAATCCCATCACTACCATCATCTCCATGACGGTCCCATCTCATTCCTCCTCCACTCCATTCAACTTTCCATCACTCATTCTGATTCTTACCCGGGCCTCCACATCTCGGTGAGATCATGCCAACCAATTCCCCTCCACAACATTCGGGAAGCTGCCCACGCACTGGCCCCAATATCGGTGTTCCCTCAAGGGGGTTATTCAATCTGATCCACTTTAATCGGTGTTCTGATCAGTCTGATCTATCTTCGCTGGACATTAAACTTGCGGCATACCCTGTGTTAAACAAAATAAGCTGAGGAAAACCTCAGATAAATGCCTATGGTATATGATTCCCCGCGCTCGATGTAGAATTCCTCGGGCTTCTGCGCCCTCGAGAAGCCCTATAATAAGGGACACAAGATAGACACTCCAATTCCCCAGCATCCATACATTCCAGTGATGGCTCAACGTGACTACTCCCCCAACTGAAGGTTGCTGCCCTAACCAGACCCCTTGGATTATCCTGATAGAAGCAGTGTAATTAACTGGCGTCCATGGAAACATGTCATTGGGAAGATTTTCATGAACTACATATTAAATCTATAAGGGAGACCTGGACTTGGTGACAAGTTATGAGGAGGAATCCACAGAAGGAAGAAACAACATCCCATCATCTTGTTTCCATCAAGGACCAGATATCCCTAAATAAGGAGCGAATGCCACCTGCCTTTGGAAAGAGGGAATGCTGGAAAACATAACTACGCTGATGTCCCCCGAACGTGACAGACACGTGCTCCCCGACGAAAGCATCAGAAACAGAAATGGTGAACCTGATGTGAAGTTTTTCTCCTCAATGTGGAGATTAGTAGCATTCAAGACATCAGTAGAGTGACATGTCACCAGATCCAGATATCATGTGTTGGGCCCCACCAAGAAAATAGCGGGCTTGGCGTTAAACTCACCAGAAGTTGGGGCAGTCAAAATTCTGGGCATCTCGGTCTGCAACGTTGTCAGCGTGGATCCATCTTACCGGTCATGGAAGAAGGAATGGAAATGGGGCACTGGGTGTTGATTTATTTTTTTCTGTCAGTACTAATGAACTGATCTCCCTACCTTCAGGAACCCAGTTGCTACATCTGGAAACCGATCACCTCCTGCCCACCGATGTAGGGGCAGGGATAATATCAACGCCGCTACCCCACGCGGTTCTGCCCTTTCCACGACGACCTTGGCTACCGTGACTACTGGGCACCCATGCCCCCTCTCCCCATCAGAGATTATCCAATGGAGGGTAATAAATGTCCTTGTACGTAGGTATGAGGAGGAGGGGGTCATCCCTATGAGGGACATGGCCCTCCTGGATTTAGAGGCATCTGCCCCTCGTCGTCAACGCCTTCCCCAGGGACTGCGCAGGGAGCCGCTGCTCCCCACTCCAACCTTCAATCGTTTCAGGGGCCTCTCCCCGGAACGCCTTGATGACTCCATGCCCTACGCCGATGAGGTAGGGGATGTTCGGGCCTGCCTGACCAGAGTTCCATCCCAAGGGTTCCCAGCGAGGGCCCCTACCAGGCTGTGCCAGCGCCACCACCTGGTTCCCCGAGATGAAGAGTAGGTGGACTACCCACATGCACCACCAGTACCGGCCTGGCTGACCTGACGCCAGTGTCGGGCCCAGGACAAGGAGGACGCCCACCAAGGGGTTTCAACATTAGCGATGACTACGGACCAAGCCACCGCCGACGTGCATCATCAATCCCCTGCATACGCTGAGCAGAGGTAGCTATACGCCCGACCCGGATCGAGGCCCCAACCACCCCACGAGCAGGCTCAGTCGACTCTCCTGGTCACATGCATAGGCAGTGGTCACCACGGACTAACCCGCAGAAATGCCACCCACTACGGGGGCCCTACCCGTGCAACCAACATGGAGGATGCAGGCCTTTCCCGCTCCCAGGCCCGACTCAGAGGTATGCCCCATGCCACCTTCGACCCGAATGAGGGCCTTCCCCGTGGTAGCAACAACTCATATGGGAGCCTCTCACACACTCATTACACTGGATACGGAGCCATCCCTTCTTCCACGGACCGCAGGGGTGGGGGCGTTGCACATCCAGTCACTCTCCAATGTGAGGACCTTCCTCACATCCTTGTAGTAGCCGACATAGGTTCTATTCGTCCTATCAACCAGAGGGGTGGAGATCAACTTCACTTCACCAACACCCAGCACGGAAGTCCTACCCGTGTTCGGTCCGATCAGTACAGGGACCTGCCTCACACTGACGTTACCAAGGGAACCAGGCATGGAGGTCCTACCCGTGCTCCCATCAGTTCCAGCGGAGGTCCCACCCATACTAGCACCCGACACAGAGGTCCTCCCCGTGTCCTGTTTGACATCTACCCTGGTGCTACTCACACCCTGGCCCACTCAGGCGGAAGTACTCCCCTCCCCAACACTAGTATGGACGAAGGACCTTCTCGTGCCAGGAATTATCGCTTCTCCAAAGATCCATCCTAGGGGCGGAAGGTGGGTCATCGTTGTTTCAAGAAGAATACCAAGAAGCTTCAGACTGAGATCAAACCAGTCTGTTTCTCGGATTCTGATGCAGAATACGACTCAGCGGTGGAACCCTCCCCTCAGTCCTTCATTTCAAGGACCGGGGTAGGAACAAGGCGTGTCGGCCTCATCCGTCCAGATTGTGATGTCCACCAAATTACCACCTCTCTTCGTAGGTACATCCAGAAGGAAGAAATTTTGGGATTCCCACAGGTTCCGACCATGTAGTCACCACTATCGTCACCAGAAGTGCCCTCTACCTCGAACAGAGATCACAGAGAGATATTTTGGGGACCGATGGCGGTTAAGAAATAGCATGACCCATCGCCGATAATCGTGATACCTGCACCAGAAACATTGGCTGCCAGCCCGCCGTATCGTGATATTGTGGTCAGGTCACCGCACTCCTCGGAGGATGGCCTGGAAGTCAGCGACTAGTAGGCTCATTCGCCGTATTCTCCGCCACCTAGTATACTATCTCAATGGTCTGCTTCAATACCGCTACCAGTTCCTCAGCCACCTCCGGTTGACGAGTGGGGTAATACGGGGCCAGACCCTGAATCTGAGCCAAGGAATTCCTGGAACATTCTTGCGGCAGATCACTTCCTGGAGAAGTTCTGGCCGGCGGCAACGTCAAACTTCTGTGCGCCGAAATCCCTCACCCAAGAAGAAGTTGAGTGCTTCTGTCAAACCCTATGGGCGACACACTTCCGTCTTCGTTATCATCGGGTGGTGTACCCCAGGAGCCAAGTGCACTTTGAGGAAATCAACGAGCAATGCCTTCTGGTCAATTTGGCCGCACTCCCCATGGCCCAACACCCCAAGTCACCAAGTTGCAAGAGGAACCTCCAACAAAAATGCATTCAGGGTTTCAAGGTACTCTGTAAAATCATCAGGGAGGCTACCCACCATGTGCATGTCTGTGGCTGGGGGAAGTACGCTGCCCTCCTCTTCAGCCCTATTCGATGACAGCCCGACTCGATATGCGATATTGAGGACATGCCCTCGGGAAGGGTCATAGTCTACATGGTTGATGTCATGGACAAGGAGGACGAGCTGGAATTTCATGATGGAGACTTCCCCCATGAGGGTGCGCCACCATTGTTGGACCCATCATGGAGGATGACTCGTCCGTAGAGGAACCTACTAGGTCTCCCTGCACCCACTGAGTCATTGGTACTCATTCGGAATGCCGGTAAGGGTAAAGAGCATGTCAGAGCTGTCAAGCACTCTGACCCATCCGCCTCAGTGCAAAAGACGGACTGAGACCCTGAGAAGGCCGCGTTGCACCAACAACTTGCTGAGTAGAAGAGGTTGGTTGAAGAACTCCTGGACGAGCATGCTATAGAGCGACGACCCGACTATGGTAATCCTAGGTCGGGGCAACAGGGGCAGGAACAACTCCCCGCGGCAAGATGCATCCAGGAAACCCTGATCATATCGCTCCTACGGAGAGGGTTGAATCCAGAACCCACATTAAGAGGGAACAATACATCTAACCAAACCCTCCTGAACGGCACGGAAATCCCAAGAATCTGGCCCGGGTTCCCCCAACTGCCCCGCAGACCGCTTCGCCAATCACTCCACGAGCCGTGGAACCCATCTACCACGTCAAAGAGCTTGGAAACAAACTCGTGGTTAGGGATCCCCGTCAAGACAGGGACCCCCGTCCGGATGATCCATTGGCGGCACTCATCGCCTGCCTTGAGGCGTTGGAAACACAGCAGGTGGCCGTCCCACCAGATGGCAAGCCAGATCCCACGTGGGTGGATGATATGCATGCACCTCTGGGTTTTGGAAATCCCACTTTCTCTCATTTTAAAAGGACATGAGACCCTCCACAACACCTGTACAACTTTTTCTCAAGGTGTGGCCCCATGTTGGGGACCCCAGCACAGCAGGAAGCCACTAAGCTCTGATGTTTTGTGCAGACATTAGAAGGCCTGCGTTTGTCTGGGACAACCAGCACCCCACTGGATCAGTGACTGGCTGGGAGGATCTATGCCGAAAATTCCTATACTAGTTAAGCTCCACCATGTAATAGACCAGCATTGAAGAACTTTTTAGGTGCAAGAAAAATCTCGATGAGTGAGTTGCGGACTTCATCGCCCGGTGGAAGGGGCTCACATACTCCCTCGACATGCCACTGAATCAAGAGAAATTACTGACGATGCATGTAGGGAATGTCAAAACAGAACTGGTTCCTTACCTGATCACTCAGAACTACCCCGGAGGGTTCCAAGACTTCTCAGATAAGGCTCAGTGCCTCGAGGAAGCTCTATAACAGGCTAGTAAAGCACGTCCGCTGCCCCCTGTAATCCCAAAAACGAGGGCTTCCAAAGCCGAGCCCACCGCGATGGACAAGATAGAAGCCCCTAGGAAGCTAGAATTACTACCAGTAGCATCGGATCCGCAACCACGCAGAGGCCCGCCACCGCAGGCGGAACCTCCTGCCCAGTAGAGACCACCTTAGAATCGGTAGATTCCCCCGCGCAACGCACCACCGCCACCTAGGCAGGATAATCAGGCTCCGCCTCATCGGCAGGATCCTTCAGCCCCTCGTCAGGGCCAGGCTCCCAGAGCCCCGTATCCAGAAAAAAGACACTATACTTACTCGTTCAGTGAGGATCAGGTCGCTGGTTACTTCTGTAGTGCCCTAGAGCAGGGGATTGTGTGCTTACCTGAGTGCAGAAGCCCGACAGAGGAAAATATCACCGATCGCCCCAACTACTGCCCCTATCGTCAGATTATGGGGCACACCCTCAAGAAGTGATATGTGTTTAAAGACTGGCTCCAAGACCAGGTCAATAACAACATAGTCATACTGGACCCGACCCCGACATAAGTTGCAAGCATCTTTGTGAGGTCAGAAAGCAGTAGAGACGACGAGGGTGAGTGGCAGAAGGTTCTTAGCCACAGATCCTAGAAGTACGATGACTGGATGGCTCGTAAAATAGTCTCCCTCACCCATGGTATTATTTGGGCACACATGAATTAGTCGGAGCCTTCAGAATCTGCGACCAGCGCCTCTGCATCATCATCTTAGATGGCTTCTTCCCAGAAGAGCAAGCATCGACGACACAAGAAGAAGCAACGCGCTCCACCACTACCGTCATCATATCGTAATCTCGGCGACTTCATTCCCCTTTGAGATGGGGATCCATCCCAGAATTCACCCAGTGGTGGATGATTATTCAAGCAATAGTTCGAGGTACACTTCTGTTAATACCGTGGAGTTGGTAAATCTCTATATGACTCCTGACGAGGGGGAACGCTAGGCGAACCTCCCCAACGTCCCATGCCGATGCCAACGTCGGCAGAACCGAGACCATATGGGTCATCAAGGAATGTTAGCTAGCAGTTTCATCTAGGCCATACATTCCACTAAGACCAAACAGCAGGCCCATCGCAGAGCTCAACACATACAACCTCTTCATCTGGCGCCATCAGATCTAACTCCACCGCCATTCATGCTACTAGATTAGGAAGATCTACCTCATCCATACCACAACCAATATAACCCTGCTAGAGGCCAATCTCAGTTTTCTAGTCCTCATACAACAGCTACTCTTCAGGCCTCGACTAGTGAGCAACAAGGCATACCTAGCACTAGCCAGCCGCCAGTCCAGCTGGTCGGGCCCGCCGTGACTCCAATTGCAAAGCGGCCTTCTGTAAGCAGAATTTCACAATTGGCATGGAAGTATGATGTCCTCAAGCACCTTACAGGAATCCCAGCGAGGTTTTCTATCCTTGAGGCTCTTCTCCTGTCATCAAACTTGCGTGAGGCACTCGCCGAGGCTCTAAGGAGCCCCCTCTAGTTTCAGATGGAGGTAGCAGCTGCAGAAGCCTTCCACGTTGAAGAAATGGAGAACGCCGAATGCCAGGAAGTTATCTCGTTCTATGATGAGGATGAAGACCCTCCCATACAGGGGAACATTAATCCACTGTACATCACTGGGTAGTTCAATGGCATGGAAGTCCGCCACAATCTTGTTGGCACGGGCTCTGGGATTAACCTAATCCCGACTCGGACACTGCGGAAGATGGGGTTGTCTGAGGATGATTTAACTCCCTCCGGCCTCAGAATCTAGGGAAACGACAGGACCGAGCAGACCATGGTCAACAAGATCCATTTAAAGAACCAGTTTGGTGGCCTATTTTCTAGTACCAAATTCATGGTTGTCTCCCAGGATACTGCGTATAACGCATTGATGGGAAGGCCATGGCTCCACATGCTTGCAGCAGTCCCTTCATCGTATCACCAATGCCTCAAATACTCCCTCAATGGTCGAGTAGGCGTGCTCCAAGGAGATGAGTCTACTTTTTACTCTTGTGAAGCCTGCTATCTGGACGTTGAGTATTATAAGAGAAAGGATAAGTAGATTCTGGAAAGTGAGATTGAGCCTGACACGGTCACAAGTGATCCCTGGGAAGGTCTGGATGACACCTAAATCTTCCCGATCCATCGGTTGGAGGCTACTACCCCCGACATGGGGCAATGCTTTTTCATTTTCGGTGCGAGAGGAAGGTATATTCCCAGGTCCAAGCGATGGAGAAAAATCACCTCATACTCCTACACCAACCAGGCTTGGGTGATCCCAGAACCTCCTACCCCTGTACGGTATCAGGACGTCCATCTCATAGAAACAGTGATACATCATACGTGTCTATTCCACCGGGTTGGAATTAACCAACTCAAGCCGACACGCCACTACTGCTTTGATGTTATCAAGAGTGGCCCCATGGGCTGAAGACCAGATGGGATTGGATCAATTGCCTTCATCGCCATGGTCTCAATGGCGCATGAGTCTCCTGTTGTGATGACCACTACCGCTAAAGTCGGCATCAGCCTCCCATCAGAGTCTGGTGGCTCAGAAACAAATCCCCCAACGGAAGATCCCTCCATAAGTGGAGAATAGGATCTAGAGGATGCTCCCCCTGCCTTTGAAGAAAGCGTCTCTACCACAGTCGATGAACTGGTACAGGTGAACCTTGGTAGCGAGGCAGATCCGAGACCCATGTTGATCAATGCCGCCATGTCCCTCGAGGAGCAGCAGCGGTACGTGAACTTCATTAAGAAGCATCGTGATGTGTTTTCCTAGAGTTATGGTGAGATGTTAGGACTAGATCCACAGGTATCCGTCCACCACCTTGGACTCCCAAAAAACCATCGCGGGTTCAAGAAGCCTCCCAGGAAGATGCACCCTTCTCACGGTGCCATGGTTGAGGCCAAAGTTGACAAGCTCATTAGAGCCAACTTTGTCAAGGAGGTCCAGTAACTCAAGTGGCTGGCCAACATTGTGCCGGTCAGGAAGAAGAACGGGCAGATCATAGTCTGTATCGACTTCTGCAATCTCAACCACCACTGTCCAAAGGATGACTTTCCCTTTCCAGTGATAGAGTTGTTGATTGATGCTACAGCTAGGTTCCAATCTCTCTCCATGGATGGATATTCTGTGTACAAACAGATCCTGATGGCCCCCGAAGAAGAAGAGTACACTGCTTTCAGGGCCCCCGGGGTACTTTCTATTACCAGGTCATGCCCTTTGTCCTGAAAAATGCAGGTGCCACCTATCAACGGGCCATGCACCACATATTCAAGCCGATCCTAGGAACATCGGTGGAGTGCTATGTGCACGATCTGGTGGTCAAATCTCGCCAGTGCTAGGACCATCTCAAGGACCTTGATAAAGTTTTCGACTTCCTCCATTCCTGCCACTTGAAGATGAACCCGTTGAAGTGTGCCTTTGGGGTTACCTCCGGGAAGTTTCTTGGATTCATTTTCAGGTACCGTGGCATCGAGATCGACCCAGATAAGATCAAGGCCATCAGCTAGATGCCTCCCCCGAGCAATATTCGGGAGCTTCGAGGTCTTTAAGGCCACTTAGCCTATATACACCGATTCATTGCGAATCTGGATGGAAAGTGTAAGCCCTTTTCCCAGCTCATGAATAAAGGCTCTGCCTATGAGTTGGATGAAGAGTGTCAGACTGCGTTCAAGGAAGTCGATCGGTATCTACTACAACCTCCGGTCTTGATGCCACCCATCCCCAGAAAGCTACTAGTCCTTTATGTGATCACCTTGAAATGGTCTTTCAGTGCCCTGTTCGCCCAGAAGAGCAATGAGGGAATATAGAATAGCCTCTACTACCTCAGCCACATGCTCCTCGATACGGAGACCAGATACCCCCCATCGAAAAAGGCTACCTTGTGCTCGTGTTTTCCGTATAGAAATTTCTACATTACCTGTAGCACCATGAGGTATAGTTGGTCTCTCGGGTAGACCCACTAAAGTACATTCTAAACCGCCCCATGTTGACTGGCCAAATAGTGTGGCGGGCGGTAATTCTCCAGCAGTTTGACATCAGGTTCGTGACTTAGAAGGCTATCAAGGGGAAGGCATTGGTAGACTTCCTAGATACCCATCCAAACTCCGCAGATCAATACCTGTACCTATATTTTCCTGATGAGGTAATCCTCTAAGCCGATCATGCTATCTCATGTTGGAAAATGCACTTCAACGGTGCCTCCCAGAGCCCCATCGGTAGGAGTCTCAATGACCCTAGGATCAATAGAGTGGGTCTAGGTATCATCTTCATCACCCCGGCGCAAGCCATTCTTCCGTACTCATTACTGTTGTTATAAGGTTGAACCAACAACAAGGTAGAGTATTAGGCTCTAATCACTGACCTCAAGATTTCCCTTGAGATTGATGTGTCCCATTTTCATGTGAATGGGGATTCTGAACTAGTCATCAAGCAAGTCAATGGCGACTATGTTTTTAGAAAGCCAGAGCTCGTGCCATTTTTGGAGTGCACCCTCTATGTGATGGCCTAGTTCCCTTCTTGACCAGAGGTTACCCATGTCCCTCAGTCATAAAATGGTCGAGTGGAAACTTTGGCGAGCTTAGCTGCGTCACTTGCAGAACCCGAGAAGGATGATCTGATTATACATGTGGAACACCAGAGAGTCATTTACCCCGTCACCCCAGAGGATGATGATGGTCCGTGAGTAAGCCATCTTATCACTGGATCCTCCACTTCAGGAGCCTCAAGTTCTTTAGATACAGTGGTTGAGACAACTCTTGACTGGAGAGCACCTTTTTTCGAGTATCTTCAAAATGGTTGCCTCCTAGATGATCGGGCAAAGCATGAGTGAATCTGATGCCGTGCACTGTAGTTTACCCTCTAGAGAAGTCCCAGTCTTGAGAAGATCCTCTAGAAGTGTGGTTTCGATGGTTTTCTCCTCTGTTGCATTCAAGAAGTTGAGATTTCTCAGCTCATGCAAGAGGTTCATGCTGGTTCCTGCGGAGCCCACCAGGCTGGGCCGAAGTTGTCCCATCAGATCCGGAGACTGAGGTATTTCTGGCCATCTATGATCCATGATTGTATCGAGTTCTCCAAGAGATGTCACACGTGCCAAGTTCATGCTAATTTCCTACATCGACCGCCAGAACCTCTCCACTATACCAAGTACTCTTGGCCCTTCGCGGTGTGGGGGATCGATGTCATGGGGCTGTACCGAACGACGACAACTCGCCAGTGCAGGTTCATCATGACCGCTAGAGATTTCTTCTCCAAATGGGAAGAGGTATTCCCACTCAAGGAAGTCAAGGATCGGTCCATTGTCTATTTTTTGAGCTCCAACATCATCTACCGATTTGGAGTCCCTCACAGTATCTTCACCGATAACGACACCAACTTTCGAGCAGTTGAGTTGAAGAAATTATACGCCAAGTACAATAACCATTCGAGTCATACCTCTCTCTATCACACCCAGGAAAATGGATAGATTGAGGTGTTCAACAAAACCCTCTCTAAAATTTTGTAGAAAATGGTTGGTTAGAACAAGAAGAGTTGGTCGGACAAGCTCCCCAATGCCCTCTTGGCTTATTGGACGATGACTCGCAATTCTACCCAGGTGACTTCATATTCCCTAGTGTATGGGGCTGAGACCGTCCTACCCATCGAGATCCAGCTGCCATCATTACGCACTGCAGTCTATGACCAGCAAGCACTAGATAAGGTGGATGAAATAAGTCTAGCTGAATTGGAAGCACTCGATGAGAGTAGGATTCGCACCCTGCACAATCTGAAAAGGCATCAGAATAAGATAGCTAGAGCCTTCAATAAGAAGGTTTGCCTCTGCTCTTTCCTGAAAGGTGACCTGGTGTTAGCCCTCCGAGCGCCAATGATCCCCGGCAGGAAAACACCCAAGTTGGAGCCCAAATGGGAAGGACCTTACATCATTCATAATGTTTACTTCAATGGAGCATACTCCTTGGTGACCATGGATGGTGAGAGAATAAATACTCCCACCAGTGCCAAGTTCCTCAATTAATACTTTGCCTGAGCCCCTCGGTCCTGCATGAATTTAAACTATACAGTCCTTCATAAACTTAAACTACATGGTCCTACATAACCTTAAACTGGATGGTCCCCCATGACCCTAAACTACACGACGGTCCTGCATGGCCTTAAACTGTCTAGTCCTACATGACTTTAAACTGCGCATCGTCCTGCATGACATTAAACTACATTTTGAGAACTACGTATGGCTTGATTCCCATCCTTATGGGATACGTAGGAACGCTTAGACACTTCATTTTGAGCCCAACCCCAAACTCTTCTCTTTGACTATCCCCTAGGTATAGATTCCTTGAAGGGTCCTTCCATGATGTGGAGTAGGCTTCCTTATCCCTATTCATATGAGGATTATAATGGTCGCACCATGTACCCACTACTGTTCTTCTATCCTCCCACGTCTTCACTGCACGACGTTAAACTGAATGGACTTCAAGAACTACGTATAGCTTGATTCTCATCCTAATGGGATACGTAGGAATTCCTGGACAATTTGTCTATTGGCCCATCCTAAAAACTAGAACCTTCCCCTCAGGTCAAGGCATATGGAAGGGTGCACACTTTTTCCCCAATTAGTGTCGAGCTAGCCTCGATCCAGCTGTACGTTCCCCTCCCTTGATATGTTCGCCTCTTTCGTAGATGGGTACAACTAGGCTTTACCCACTCCTTGACTGGGATTCCATCACCTTCCCGATCTGGAAGGGCCCTTGAATGGTATGGATGCTAGGCCTAAGGGCCCTCTTACCACTTCGGGCCAACGCCCTTGAGGATGTCGAGTCACAAGACGATACAAGTCCCGGGTTTGGAATGTGGTCAGCAGTTGATGCTCATTTGTTGCTCCCAGTTCAGGTCACCATAGAGATGCTGTGTTTCGAACATGGTCAACAGTTGTCCTGGATCATTAGGACCACCCCAAGATATCCTAAACATCGAGTGTAGTGGTTCATTCTACCCCGTCCTCAAGCGACGAACTCCCCTCAGGCGATGCCAACTATTAGGACCCGTTGGATGGAGATAGCCAAGACCAGATATTTGTTTCCCACACCGAGCACCACTCATGTGGGCTTAAGAGCTGTGATGAGGAAATAACCATACAAGAGGGCGTATAACCTTCCACCTGTCCCAAGTTCTCTCTGATAGTATTGTACGTCGTGGTGTTGGATTACGTCCTTATTCACATCGGGTTACTCACCATGCTGTACATATCCCCAGATGAGACCTTCCCCCGACTCTCGTACTTACTGCAAGACATTAAACTGTAAGCTGGTTAGGCCTCCCTGACCAAGGCCCAAACTTAGGCCCCTTGGCCTTTTCGGGCCCCTGACACTCGTCCTTACTATAAGACGTTAAACTGCAAGCTGGTCAGGCCTTCCTGAACGAAGCCCAGCCTCAGGCCCCTTGGCCTTTTCGGGCCCCCAACCCTCGTACTTACTGTAAGACATTAAACTGCAAGCCGGTCAGGCCTTCCTGACCAAAACCCAGCCTCAGGCCCCTTGGCCTTCTCGGGCCCTAGCCCATGTTCATACCCGGAGTGTATGGTGTGGTGTGGGATTATGTCCTCATTCACGTTGGGTTACTTTCCATGCCGTACACCACCCTTGTCTAGGGAATTCTATTCCCTGACCCTCGTCCTCACTGCAAGACGTTAACCTACAAGTAGGTCAGGCCTTCTTGAACGAAGCCCAACTATCAGGCCCCTTGGCATTTTCAGGCCCCCGGCCCATGTCCTCTCTTATGGGAGTATATGGTGTGGTGCGAGATTACGCCCTCATTCAGATCGGTTTATTCTCTGTACCATACACCTCCCTTGTTTGGGGGTATCCTACTACCTTCTTCATCCTGCATGACGTTAAACTGCATTTTGAGAACTATGTGTGGCTTGATTCTCATCCTTATGGGATATGTAGGACCACCCGGATGTCTAGGCTTCAGGTCCAGCCCCACCACCTGGAAATCTCCATTTCACCTTGGACCCTTGGCCTACCCTTCCCCGAAGAGGGGAATATATGGCATGGTGTGGGATTATTTCCTCGCCCGCATCGGGCTAGTAACGACCACACCGTGTACCTCTACCTCCTGAGCATCCATGTCGACCCTCTTCGGCGGTTCATCAATGTGCCTAAGGGTACTCTGGTTTAGTACATGGAATGCTCGGTTCTACTCGGACATGTCTCACTCGCTTTTTAGGCTTTGTGTCTCCCTTCATCAGGTCTTTCATCACCTTTCACACCCATAGGGACCCCCAAAAAATGGCATGGATACCACGCCTAAGGTCTCTCCTACCGTTACGGGCCAACTCCCCTGAGGGTCTCAGATTGTTTTTTATAAAAATCCCGCATTGTGAATATGGTCAGTGGTCGATGCTTGTTTGTTGTTCCCACTTCAAGCTAACATGATATAGATACTGTCTTTTTGCCATGGATAATAGTTATCCTCCATTGCCACACCAACCCCATTAATCCCAAAGTGTCGGTTACATGATTCACATCCTTCCCAACCTCCTCATGTCCGAGTAGATATTCGACACTCTTGACACTATTCCTTAGTGCGCATCTGCATGTCAAGGGAAAAAAGCCGCGGTAAGGGCATCCTTCAGGGCACTGCACCAATTTTCCTTTGATGGAAGTTCCAAGTATTGTAATAAAGATCTTCCTCCCTTGTTTCCCACACCAAGTTCGACTCACATGGGTTTAGGGATCGGGTCGAGGTCTGTGATTACTCGGAAATCTTCCATCCCTTCATGGTCTAACCCCTAAGGACCATAAACTAAGATATTCTCAGAACTATGTTTGGCTTGATTCCCATCCTCATGGGATACGTAGGAATGCCCAGACCTCTTGTCTTTGGTTCCAACTTGAGGTATGATAATTCATCTTTTCTGGACTGCCTTCGAGACTTTGACTATGGGATCGCATGGTGTGGTGTGGGATTATGTCCTCATTCACTTCAGGTTTGCAATACCGCACCAGGTGCACCCCATTCTAAGAATTATCCCTCCTATTTCCTATCCCGCATGACATTAAAAAGCGCCCTCTAGAACTATGTATGGCTTGATTCCCATCCTTATGGGATACGTAGGACCACCCAGACTTCTCATTTTTGGGTCCAGCTTAGCTGGTAGCTAGTTTCTCCAGCCCCTTTCTCTATGACACTTATTTGGGCCCCTTGGCCTGAGGTTCCTCACTCGGAATTGTGTAAGGTGTGATGTGGGATCATGTACCCATCCGCATCAGTTATGTTTCATGGAACCGTACACATTCCCCACCTAGCATCGTCTCTGCTACATCTGCGTTGCGTGACATTAAAATGCATGCTTGGTCCTATCACATGACCCTAAACCGTGACATTATCGTCCTGGACACACGACAAAAAACGACACTGCATTGTGATGACCTCATTGTAGAGGAAATCACATTGGGTATTGGTCATATGCCATGCCATTTGTCAATGCCTACTACGGCTTGATTCTTGTGGCGACGCCAGGGCTTGCTACCCTATGCCTATCTCTTCACAAAAAAAATTACTCACCTTAAAGGACAAACAATATTTATAAAATACCGCTTCTCTTGGTGCGATGGCTAGACCCACGCACCACTTTCATCCTTTGCACTGGTAACTTACCATGCCGTTCCACCCTAAAAGAACTATATATGGCTTGATTCTCATCCTCGGGCGATACGTAGGAGCACCCATGCACTTCCCCATGGGCCCAGACTAACTTTCGTGCTCGGTCCCTTAACTCGAGAACTTCCCCAGAGAACACATCGTAGGTAAGGCTTATGTCCTCATTCGCATCGGGTTATGTAACCACCTTACCGTGTGTCTCCCACTCTACTTACCCATTCATGGTCCGAGTTCTAAGACCTTAAACTAAGACCCTTTCAAGAACTACGTGCAACTTGATCCCCATCCCCATGGGGTACGTAGAAACGCCTTTCACTTTTCTTCAAGCCCATCTCAACTCTTTTTTTCAGTCCCTCAACCTAATAACTCTCTGAGAAGCACGTGGTGGTCGGAACCCCCGATACCCATTCATGTCGGATATTTGAGTTACCCCACAACGTGTGTCCTGTGTTTCCTCCCATCCATGGTCTGAATTATATGAACCTAAACTAAGATTTCCCAATGGGAAGGGACTCAACTCCCTCTATCTAATATGTCTCATTAATGTATTCAGATTCATTTTGATAAAGAGTCCGAAGTGTGGAATTTTCATGGAGACATCCTCTCGTTCCATGACCAAGATTTGTGAGCTCACCATTTGGATCCTCATCCTCTTCCACATCCAAAATGAACCTCAGATGATGTGGATGCTAGGATTAAGGGATTTCCATGAATGGTGGGCCTAAGGGCTATCCAACTGTTTCGGGTCAACATCCCTAAGGATATCAGACTACATTTGCGGTAGGTCCCGTGTTTTGAACATGGTCAACGATCGACCCTCATTTGTTTGTCCCCACTCTAGGATAACGCGATATGGATACTATGTTTCCACCATGGTCAACAGTTATCCTCCATCATCATTCCACAATCATTTTGATCCAAATTTCATGCTTTGTGATTCAAACATTTCCAATTCCTCATGTTCAAGTAGAATTCCAACATAATCAGCTTTATCGATTTGTGCATCTAGGTGCGCAACATAGATGGGTTAGCATCATTGGGCCGATATTCACCGAGAATCTCTTTTCCCCACCATGTCCCTTCCTCTGTCGGGAAATTCCCACAACTAATTCTTGTTTCCGACATCGAGCACGACTCATGTGGGCTTAGTAGTTTTGGTAGGATGTGTACCGACACAACCAGGATTCTCATCATCCCGAATGACGTTAAACTGTGCTTCTAGAACTTCATGTGGATTGATTCCCATCCTCATGGGATACGTAGAGATACCCTGGTATTTTTCCTAGGGTCCAGCCCACAGGAATCATAAGTCCTGTTCCTCCCCATTTCCGTCCCATGGCCTGACCCCTCATGGGGAACCATGCAACTGTAATTTTTCCCCAAACAAGTTCTGGATTCCCCAAGATGACATTGGGAAGTGACAGCCCCCCTCGCCAGAGAGGCCCTGTCTGAAAGAAGGAATGATCCATGATCAAACCGATGCGTCCATCCAACGTGCTTCCACCACGATGGCGTAACCTCAAGAGTGTTCGATTCTATTCGAACAAACCCTCAATCCACATTCCATGCATTGCGTACCCCCTTATTCAGACCCTAGTCCTCTTTCACACTTGAAGGAACCCCCTAATAGTATGGATGCTCAGCCTATAGCCCGTCTACTGTCTTGGGCCAACGTTCCGGAAGACTAACGGATGGAATTTGCGACATGTCCCTTGTTTCGAACATAGTCAATGGTCGACCCTCATTTTCTATCCCCCACTCCAGGCTAATACAATAAGAACACTGTGTTTCGAATGTAGTTAACAATTATTCTTTATTTCCATGACACCCCCCATAGTGTTCCAAATTTTGGGTATCGTGATTCACACTTTCCACTTCCCTATGTTCAGACTAATCTTAACGCCCCTGGAATTACCCTGCTCGTGCACTAGAGCACATCAGAAGAAAAACTCGTCGATTGTTCTGAGGTCCTAATCCTCCGATTGGGCCTTTTACATGTCTTCCCAAAAGATCCGGATTGGTTACATAAACCTCGGATACCCAAAGCTTGGTTGACGAATTATGTTCAGATGGAATAGCATGGTGATCAACCCTTGTTTCTCACATTGGGCTCGACCCGCGTGAGCTTATGGACTAACTACTGGACATTTAATGAATATAAAAGATGCATATGAATCCAAATTCAATAACGAGACTCATGAATTCTATGGCATCAAATAAATTAGAACATGAAAGTAAGTTTGAGAGTTTATGATCCTTACAACACTCAGGGGTTTATTCCTCCCATGGACGGGTTGACCCCGTCAAAAGAGAGTTGCAGTTCTGCCACCCTTCGACTTGTGGAATCCAGGATTTGCTGCTGCCGGCTCAACTCCCGCTCCTCCTCAACAGTGATGGGGCGCAGTTCATCAGCCTCAGTTTGGGCCCGCTCTACGTCATCCTGAATGAAGGCCATTTCTTCGGAAGCTTGCCTCATACACTCTTCTGTCTCTGCCAGCTGGGCCTTCAACCGTAAGATCAGCTATGATTGTTCATTAAGAGAGTCTGAGTGCTCATCTGCCCAGATTTGTAGCCATTGGACTTCATTTTCATCCTCCCATAGATTCTTGATGTTCGTCGCCTTCCTTTGCTGCCATCCCACGCTGAGGTCGCGATCATACTCCCAGATCTTTTCTGCCATAAGATCTTTGATGAGAAGATGAGGGCGCTGGGCATCCACTCCCCCAGCACACATTTCACATAGCCGCGAGTGAATTGTGTCCATCTCATCCAGCCATAATGCCTGGGGAGTCTTTTTGATAAAGCGCACGATCATCATCCATGATCAGCGGTGGACTATGTCGCTGTCCTCTTCATTAGAGGTCGTCTCATCCCATTCTGCATAGTTGGTAGGCTCGTATGCGGGATACGCCCTCAGAAAATCTTTAGCGGGATCTGCGTCTGGCATTGGATCAAGTGCAACATCTGGAATCGGATCTGGCATGGTGGGACTTGGGTCGACCGGTCGATCCTCATCATCGGACCCCATTTTAATGACCTCGGGCACAACCCCGCTGGTGGTCCCGCCAATGACAGGGAACGCTGTAGATCGGGTGGGCTGGGTAACTATCTCCATGATTACTAGCATGCCCCTAGGAGGGATTCCGCCAGAAATCCCGACCAACCTCACTGCAGTAGCCCATGCCAGTCGAAGAACTGTATGTGACGAGAAGGGCATGGACGTCAGTTGGCACGATCAGAGTGTGACAACAATAAATTCAGTGGAGAGAAATTATAGAGATTGAACTCCTGGTGCTACTCCTGAGTTGATGTTGATGGGACCCTAAAGCGTGGCCCTCCGTATATTGTCAGAAGGTCCGATGATTTAGGAGGAGCCACCACGGGTGTCCTATCCCCGCTATACACATAACTAGATGCAACCACAGGTGTGGGTTCTGAGGGTCCTGCATCACCACCCACCGAGGGGCGAGAACGAGGTCTGTGCACAAGGTCCTCCTGTATGGTTCAGATGTTGGTAAGAAATCCATAATGAAATGATAGCAGAACCCGAGGAAAGAAACTTGGAATGTTACCTTGAGAGCCTCTGCGAAATCGTCGAGACCCAAGTATTGATTGCTGACTTTTCCTTCTTCCAAGGGGCTTACTCCCCCCGGCCTCATCTCCCCAAGAGGATTCATCTGAGTATTCTGATAGGGGAAAGCGCTCTCCCATATTAGTGGCCGATTGTTGTGGGGGAACCGTTTGATCTAGAAGTACCCTCACCTAGTCTGTCATTGGATGCAGGGCACCCCTGGAATGTACAAAGTCCTCCTGCTCATCCAGGTATTGATCCGCCTCCATCGGAGACACTACAAAAAACAGCCCGAACAGGGCCTATACTAGATAAATCCATCCCGAGGCAGTTTAGGTGTTTCCATATCTCGGGTGGGACAAGGAACTTCCGGTTGACATCCCAGATGTCCCAAGCCTCTGGAAAAACAACATTCTCTGGCATGTCGATATGGCGCAACCGTTTTCCCGAGGACTGAGTGGATATCTTGCGGAATCCCCTCAGTGGCTGCCCCTCCAGATGGATCTACTCTCCTGGGACCACTGGGTCCACTGCCAGTGTTGGATCCGCCACTAATACCTCACCCTCATATGGTGTAGGTCTCACCGCCACGATAGCCCCGCCACCGTGAGAGGCCCTTGCCGTCCTCTGACCCTGACCTCGGGATAGGGAAGGCCCGCCATCACTAGCTCGAATAGTTTGATTCTTCCGCATTTCCCCCAGATAAGCTGCCTCCCAGCTTATGGCATAATCCTTCACCAGTTAGAAGGAGACAGTAGTTAGAGGCAATGAATTTCACATTTTCATGTCTTCCCGTGTGAACATGAGCCATAATTTCCTCATCACACAGGAGTGATCCTCGTGGCGCACCTCCTAGTAGGCCTATGGGGTCAGCTCTTATAGGCACCGAAATTACATTGCAAACCAGTGTGGGGTGTACGGCTCGTAGAGAGGCTCACGATCCACCCTTGCCACCAAGACTTCACCTCGAAAGTCCAGGAGATAGTCCTGGTGCTCTTCTTTCCCCCGACCTTCATCGGTGAGTACCCCCGTCAGCAATGGAAACAAGTATAAATTAAACTCATCCTCCTTCCACACCTTGGTTTAGTACCAATGGTACGGTTAATTTGTCTGGAAAGCTCCTGGAATCATTCAGAATGGATGGGTGGAAGTTTGAACCCAGAGGTGAGATGGGGTTTGGATATTTGTAAACCCCCCTGATGTGCGCCGCGATCCACCCATATAGAAGATGGAAGGACCCGCATATCCTCTACGACCTCTTGCCCTCACTAGAATGCCATAACATCTTGTACAATCTAGAAAGCATTGGAATCCCCAGATTGACCCACCCACCTGTGGAAAACATGGATTCCATGATGAATGAGCTAGGCCGCACCCCATTGTTGGTATCCCTCATTGCTAGGATCCAACCACAGATAAGGGCCGCGATAAATGCCACCATCCTAACTATCAGATGCTGTTCAGTATTGACACTAAAGCCCCAGGTCTTCTATTGGATGTCCTCTAAGAGCCTCCAATACGAATGCTCCTTGCCTCGTTGACCCCCCTTCGGGAAAGTTCGAGGTCTCACGGGAAACTCTCGATCCACCGGAAAGTTCAGGAACTTCTTGAACCACTTCTTGAAGTGGACATCCCTCATCGTTTCTTTGTCTTCTCCGAGGACTAGCCCCATCAGTGACGGCACCAGCCGCGACATTTGCTCCAGATCCTCCGACGTACTCATAACAGGTAGGAACTCATCATACATAGCCCCCAATATTGGGACCCCAGAAATATGATGGACATCCCACAGACTGATGCTGACCTCCCCGTAGTGCAGGTGAAACATGTTGGTCCTAGATGACCATCTAGTCAACAGCTCTGGCATCAACTGTTTTGGTTGATATATATGGAATTGGGAGGCTCATGTTGCCTCATACAAACCAACTCTCCTCAGATCGGATGAGGCGCCTACCTAGTAGGCCCATGCCCAGTTGTTTGTGAAGTTTCTACCCTGGCGCAGGTCCCACTCATTAGACCACGCCTTCTTCGAATCCCTCAAAGGCTGCCTTCAGTATTTTTCGGTACATGGGAGGTGACGTCTCCGGCTGAAATGGCTTCCCATCAAAATTGTTCAGATGATTGTACATGCAGTCAGCGGTGACAGGTGTGAAGTCCTCCCACACGTGACCATCAGCCGCCCTGAACCATTGGCACTGGCATGGTGTGCTCATAAACCAGTTAGCTGGTTCGTCCCTACTTTCCTCAGGAATGAAGACATCATCCCTTAGTCAGAATCCATATAAGGGAAGCCTCTTGCACAATAGATAATTCTTCTAGCTCTCCGACAACAGCTCCACCAAAGAATTATGGTCAGAGTGGCTCCGGACTCACTCCCCCAGACCCAAAAATTTTTCCTTCTCATCCCTCTGGGCAATGTCTGCAAGCACCCCTTAGGAAGCTTCTTAATGGTCCATTTTCTTTTAAAGTCTTGAATTTTTTTTAGCTTGGGTCGCGAAGCCTGTTCGCGGAGCTCCTTCGCGAAGCCTAATCGCGGAGCCTGACCTTGGTCTGCAGGCACACGCTCGCATAGCGCTATCGTGGAGTCAAAGACTCACGGTTCGCCGTGAAGCCCGATTCGTAGAGAGCCGGCACAGAGTACATGGAGCTTCGAGAATCGAGAGCACAAAAGGAAAAAATCACGGAGAATGGAAAGGAAAGAAAGAGATGGTCGACCCCCTATATATAGGTGGTGGCCTTCGGAGCTTCACAACGCGTCCAGTCCATGCAGAGATTCGTGGAGCACCCAGCCCGCGCGACCCCTGTCCACCTCACGCACCATCTTCGCGAGTATGCACCGCGAATGGCCGATGATTTTGGAGATTTCCCTCAGACATCAACCCTTGATCCCTCCGCGGCTCCAAGTCTGAGGGGGGAATTTTTTGGCACCAAATTTTTTGATGAAAAGAAAGAATAAAAAGAGGCCCCACGACCTGCCTCACGAAGCCACGACGCGGAGTCCCCCCCCCAAGCAATGTGGCCGCCGTGAAGCAAAAGAGGAAGTACGCCCCACAAACTCCCCTAACATTCGCGAACCCACCGCAAACCTAAGGAGGTGGGAGGATCCGCAAATTCCGCTGACGTTCGCGAACCCACCACATAGAAAAAGAGGCGGTACGCTCTACGAAAGCCCCTGATGTTCCGACCCGCCACGATGCACCGAATCACCTATTAACGCTACGTAAGCTCTGCTTCGTGGCGCCTCTTGCCTATAAATACCGAGATCCCCCTGATCCCTCAGGATGAACAATCCGACCTTTCACCTTCCTAGTTCCCAAATCGCGAAGGACCCTTTGCTCTGCGAATCATGAGCTACACGAGGTTTTTTTGCTTCGCGAGAGGCCTCCACTTTGTCTTGTTTTGATCCCCTCTTCTGAGAGGGATGCCTTTCTTGAAGCCTCAGGGCTTTTTCGAAGTAAGGGGATCCCCAAGGGGACCCGGGACACTGTGGAGAATTTATGATTCCCTAAGCACCCCTCACGTACACGTGATCCACATGCCAAGGTAGGGTCACTGTACTTCGCGATGCACATTGCTTCATGACACTTTGTTTCATGAGGCGCCTTTGCTCTGTGAGGCAGTGCTCCGCGAACGACTTTCCACTTCGCGAAGCACCTCCCATTTGAACCTCTTCCCCATGCTAAGGCTAAGGCACCCCACTTCGTGAAGCACACCCCTTCGCCAGTGCCCTCGACTACGTAGAGCAATCGAGCTCCACAAGGCCCCTGCCTGTGGACCCATCTTCTTGGCAATTCCTTTTCCCATGCAACCCTCTAGGTTTGCACGATGTGACTTCAAAGTCCCCCAGATGATACCAACCGCAGCGTTGCTTTTCATAACGATTCTTCGCATAGGAACACTAATGGCTATTGCTTCTTCACATAGCCACGCTAATGTGGACCCCTCGATGGTTCACTCTATGACCCCCTTCTGTGAGACAATACCGGTACCTTCCCTCCCACAAGGAATAGAGGGTACTGGTTATGTAAGTCCTAGGGGTGTAGGGTAAACCCACCTCATCAGAGCTGTAGGACGTTAAACTTCCAAGCACCCTCGTCCTCAACACACGACGTTAAACTGTGACATCGCCCCGTTCCTCTCATGCAGGGTGCCCCCACCTTGGACATTCTCCACGACCCCTGGTCTCCACAGGGGATGATATCCTCCTCCTGGGAGTGGCGTTTACCCGTGGGGAAGGGAAGCCTCCTTGGTGTAAGCCCCTATCCCTTCTTGCAGGAGGTAGCACCCATGCACCTCCGTACTTCCCCAGCACTAAGGACCAAGAGGGGAGATGGAAATAGGTTTTTTACCCTTTCCATCTCCCACTGGGATTTTCCAACATCGGGCCTCCATCCATGAGTAAGTCCCAGCACCATGGGCTACCCAACATGTAAGCCCCTCTTCTCTTCCCACAGACGCACCTTTTGCGATGTGATCGCCAGGTCTCTGCAACCCCTTGTTTCTCACATTGAGCATGACTCCCGTGAGCTTAGAGTGAGCATCGACCATGACACACCTTGAGCCATCCGAGAGCATAAGCCCCAAATTCCCCTCGTCCCGCATGTCGTTAAACTGCATTCCAATCCAGCGGTAAGCCATTGTGACCCACCTAAACTACGAGGAATTTGATCCATGTCAAGGAATGGTACGTAGGAAGCCTCCCCGTGGTTCAAGCCCAACACCCATCAGACCCCTGATCCATCTTCCCATCGGTTCACCAGCACCCACCTGAACTAAGAGGATTTTGATCCATGTCAAGGCATGGTATGTAGGAAGCCTCCCCGAGGTTCAAGACCAATACCCATCGGACTCCCGGTCCATCGTCAGGTCAGTCCACCGACGCCCACCCAAACTACGAGGACTTTGATCCATGCCAAGGCAGGGTACATAAGAATCCTCTGTGAGGTTCAAGACCACCATCCATCTAGACCAAGGTCCTTCTTCACATTGGTTCTCCGACACGCCCCCGTCCCACATAACGTTAAACGACATCCCAATCTAGTGGTAAGCCGTTGTGATCCCACCACACCGTCGTTCCGACACCCCTTCACGTCGGTTCAAAGGCCCCCTTCCAACCTAAACTACGGGGACTTTGATCCATGTCAAGGCATGGTACATAGGAAGCTTCCATGAGGTTCAATCCCACTACCCATCTGAACCAAGGTCCTTATTCATGTTGGTTTTCCGACATGCACCCACCCCGAACTACGTGGACTTTGATCCATGTCAAGGCATGGTACGTAAGAAGCCTCCCTGAGGTTCAAGCCCACCAACCATTGGTCCCAACCACCTCTGTGTCGGTGTGCTAGGCCCCCATACCGAACTATGTGGACTTTGATCCGTGCTAAGGCATGGTACATAGGAAACCCCCCTGAGGTTCAAACCCACCACCCAGTCGATCCATCCTCATTCACGTCAGTTCACCCACCACTATGGGAAGCCTAGAGTGTAATCAACACACACCCATTCTGAATTACGTAGACTTTGATTCATGTTAAGTCATGGTATGTAGGAATCCTCACTGAGGTTCAATCCCACCACCTGTTGGTCGCTCCGACCCCCTTCACGTTGGTTCTCACCGACCGAACTATGCAGACTTTGATTCCCTGCCACGGGGATACATATGACGTCTCTTCGAGGCTCATTCCCATCACTACCGTCATCTCCACGATGGTCCCATCTCATTCCTCATCCACTCCATTAAACTTTCCATCACTCGTCCTGATTCTTACCCAGGCCGCCACATCCCGGTGAGATCATGCCACCCCATTCCCCTCCACAACATTCGAGAAGATGCCCATGCGCTAGCCTAATATCGGTGTTCCCTCAAGGGGGTTCTTCAATTTGATCTACTTTAATCAGTGTTTTGATCAGTTTGATTTGTCTCCGATGGATGTTAAACTTGCGGAATACCCCGTGTTAAACACAAGAAGCTGAGGAAAACCTCAGATACATGCCTATGGTATATAATTACCTGCACTTGATCTAGGATGCCTCGAGCTTCTGTGCCCTCGAGAAGCCCTATAATAAGGGAAAAAAGACAGACACACCAATTCTCCAGTGTCAAGACATGCCAGTGATTCCTCAATGTGACTACTCCCCCAACTGAAGGTTGCCGCCCTGACTGGACCCCTTGGAATGTTATGACAGAAGCAGTGTAATTAACCGGCGTCCATGGAAACCTGGCACTGGGAAGAGTTTCATGAACTACATATTAAATATATAAGGGATACCCGAACTAGGTGACGAGTTCTGAGGAGGAATCTGTAGATGGAAGAACCGATATCCCATCATCCCATTTCGATCAAGGAGCAGACACCCTTGAATAAGGAGTGAATGTCGCCTTCCTTTGGAAAGCGGGAATGCAGGGCAACCGAACCGCACCGACGTCCCCCGAACATGACGGACGCATGCGCCTCGAAGAAAGCATCATAAACAAACAGTTAGATCAGATTGAAAAGAACCATACATGGGATATTGTCTAGAGACCTGAAGGTCACAATGTGAATGGTACAAAATGGATCTTCAAGAACAAGTTTGATGAGCTTGGAAGTGTCATCAGAAATAAGGCACGACTAGTATGTAAAGGATACTCCCAAATTGAAGGTGTTGATATTGAAGAAACCTTTGCTCCAGTGGCTAGATTGGAGTCAATCAGGATTTTCCTAGCCATGGAACTCCAAAGAGTATGTAAAGTATATCAAATGGATGTCAATATATCATTCTTGAATGGTGTACTCGAAGAAGAAGTATACATTGAACAACCAATGGGTTTTCTTCTTGGTACTGATGAAACAAAGGTTTTCAAACTAAAGAAGGATCTATATGGTTTGAATCAGGATCCATGAGCATGGTATTCCTGGCTGGACTCTTATCTCAAGAAGCTAGAATTCAAAAGAGGAGGATTAGAGCACAATCTATATGTGAAGAATTCTCTAAAAGACCATTTCATGGTTATAGTCTACGTTGATGACATTATATTTAGTAGCAGCAGACAGAAATCAGTGGATGAATTTTCCAATCACATGAAAACAAAATTTGAAATGTCTATGATTGGGGAGATCACATATTTCTTGGGGATATAGGTGATTCGAAAGAAGGATTACACTTTTATTTATTAGGAAAAGTATGAAAGAGAGCTGTTGAAGAAGTTTAATATACATGACTCCAAACCGATGTCAACTCTGATTGCGGTTGGAACCAAACCTGGAAAGTATGAAGATGGGACCTTTGTAGATCCCACCACGTACAAGAGGATAATTGGGAACCTACTGTACATGAAATCCACATGACCAGATATTTTCTTTTCCACATGTCTAGCATCCCACTTTCAGAGTAATCCAAAGGAGGAACATATGGTAGCTATAAAAAGAATCATGAGGTATATTCAAGGTAATCACAATTGTGGATTATACTTTGCTGCAGGAAGGGAAAATGAATTATCAACATTTTCTGATGCTGACTGGGCTGGCGATGTAGTGGACAGAAAGTCCACCAGGGGTGGAGCATTCTATATTGGGAATAAATGTGTTAGATGGTTGAGCAAGAAACAAGAAAGTACTTCTCTTAGTACTGCTGAAGCTGAGTATATCTCCACTGTAAAGGCATGCACTCAACTACTATGGATGAAGCAACAACTAATAGATATTAGTGATAAGGTGAAGCAACCAATGTTTATTTACTGTGATAATAAGAGCGCAATTGATCTTACGAAGAATCTGGTTCAGCATTCTCGTTTAAAACATATTTAAATTAGGTATCACTTTATCAAAGAGAAAGTTGAGAAAGGCCTGATTATAATGGATCATGTGCCGCCAAATTCCTTTTTGTATTTTCTGAATAAACCACTTTTTGGTAAGTGGGAACCTCACAATCAAATTCACATGTAACAAAACTAGCGCAAAAGTAGAAATCATAGTTCACACATATGACAATTAATGGGTGAAAATGCAGAAATCACAGTTCACACATATGACAATAAAGGGGACAACCTCGATCCCAACACAAAATCAAAGCATCGAACCACGAACCGCCTTTCCAGATTCAAAATTCAAATTAAAACATTCAAACAGAGCCCTGTCGCACCACCTTGGTAAGCAGAACCTCGAACCGTATGAGAAACAGGAACTTCAATCATCGAACCAACCACAATGCTTCTCTCGTCACCGTCTCCTCACAGTTACCGGTCATCCACCGTTTATTTATTTTCCATAGAATAATTATATTCCCCAATTTTGCATCCCCACTTTTAGTGCACATAGAATAATCTCTTCATATCTTTTAAAGTCTCTTATGGCTAAGGTCCTTCGATGAATAGTTATTAATCTAGTGAAGAATCAGTTGATCTTCCATTCAAAATTAGAGATGTAATAATAGGTGTACCTCATGAGCCTCATTAATGTTTCTTTATATATACAAATAGATTCATCTACCTTTTGTTTCGATAATAAAAATTCTATGAATATCTTCACACGAAGAGTTCAAGGAATGTTCTTGATGAATAATAATTTCTTAAAATCATCCCATTCCATAGATTATATTTCCTCCATTTATGTTATATTTTTAATTAGACTCCACTATGGTAAGCCTACCAATCTAAATGATAGACAACCATGTTGAAATTATCATGCATTAAGAACAATATAATGAAAAATATCATTTCTACCACATTAATCCATTACTAAAAAATAAGTGCATTAATATATCATTGAAGGTGTTTTGACATTGTCTCATAAATATAATGATAAAATTTTTATACTTCCTTGGAAAATCTGGGACCTAAACATGATTCATGTAATTATTAATCAATTGAGATTGTTAGAAGATAATTTATATAAGGGTTTTCACACCATCTCCCTTCCAATTGGGTAATTCATTAGAGAAATAACTGCATTGTCCAACATATCCATTGTTAAATAGGTTACTTATGGATCCATCTATTACATCTAATAAAGTATAATTTAACAAATCAAATTAATAAATTTACTATGGTGAAGCTATTATCATATGCATACACTATATTATGAATTTATAGTTTTCAATATTGGTTATCATTTTTCCTAGTAATTTCTCCAACTTGCACAAGATCAAATTTCACATAATTGTTCATAAAGAGAATGTGAATTAGACAATGCATATTCCATAGGAGTTCTGAACCATTTATGCGTTAGATATATAATCCATGTATCTGTTGAAGAATTATTTAATACATAATCCCACTTTTTAGGGTTGTTACCCCTATATGTATCTATGCTGGGGCCAACACCCACCTTTATTCATCTAGAGATGAATACAATTTTGATGAAAACAAGACAATTTCAATATTACAAATATTTTAGGATATCCTATCATACATAGAATTATCCTATACACTTATCGATAGGGTTTTAAATAATATTATCTAAAATAGTCACTATAAAACCATTCTAAAATGATTACTATAATGACCAATGTTAAAAAAATTCACTAAATTGATTATTTTATATCAATAATCCTTTATATTACAAGTATTCATACATCTTTGAGATCTGAAAGCTTAGTGTGTTGTGTGATTAGCTATATAAAAAACATTTTTTGCATTACATGAGAACATTCAACCATAATGATAAAAATTTAGAATTGCTTCTAAACATATCACATGTAATTCTCATCTTAATGACCTAGTGAATGCAATACATTAGAAAAGGATGATCTGAAAATATCAACAATGGAAAATAATCAATGATTCATATTGACTAGATCATTACCATGTAAGAAAATAAGAACCAGTGAAAAATATATGATTATAAAGAAAATTTAATCATAAATGATAATCTTGCATTCAATTAAATATATATTTTGTAAGAATACAATACCATTAAAATACATGAATAAATAAAAACATTTAAAACATATCTTTAAAGCATATAATAAAAATCAAGAATCATGTATATATATATTGGGAATGAAAAATATCATCAGAACATAAATTATTATACAATTTTGGAAAATATTGAAAATAAGGAATATCATAGAAAATGTAACACCAATATTAGTAGAATAAATCATTTAAAAAATAAATATATTCCCACCCTTTAATTTATGTGTAAATACAGCTATGCACGCCCATTAATTTGGGATAAAATTATACTATTTACACATTTTTGATTATGAAAAAAATCTAAGTATATTAATACTATGTTATCTCATGAGGTAAAAATAATTAACCAATTTATTGACAAGTGATATTTGACCCACCATCATAAAACATACAAATGTATTCTACATGAAATTAAACATCATCATATCATAAATAACCCATAGAAAAAATGGGTTTAACAAACCTTTCAAAAAATCACATAACATAGACTTTGGAAATCATTAGATATCAATAATTTTATTTTATTTTTCAAATTAATCACATAGTAATAAGATATATAGTGTGATTAAAACATTACTTCTTGAGAGATAGACCATAGAGGAAATAATATGTGAAAATACATAATTTTTCATGAAATGATTTTGAAGTATTAAAACAAATAAAGTTACAAAATATTTTTTTTGAAATGGAATAGATAAAAATTTTATATCCAAATCACAAATTTTTCATGATAAATTATTCATGAAAATAAAAAATGACCAATGATTTTATACCATTTTAAAGGGAACCCCACATAAAAAAATGGTGAAATAAATTAATATTAAAAAATGATAATTTTAAATTAGTGGATAAATAAAACAATTGGTTCTCAATTAATGAGTTACTTTTATATATAAAATATGGGATTGGATGAGAAAAATATACTTGAAATAACATGTGTTATTCTTACAATCAACATACTTTTATTTTGGAAAAAAATTAAAAATGGAGATGAGATCATATTACTGAATTAATTTCCCCATTTAATAATAAAAAATTTCTTATAAAATAGAAGAATGTAGTAACCAAATAACAGTTGAAGATTTTATTTATATAAGATAGACTAAGACCCAAGGAATAAAAAATTTTGTTGATGAAACCCTACCATCAATTTATATTTTTAGATAGAAACACTCTAACATATTTTTATAAAAAATATAAATATCATGTTAAATTAACTGGTAAAATTATTAATATTAATTATCATTCATATAACACAATTATAACCATTTAACGTGAACACATTAGTTAACCATTTCTTATTTTTAAATTTAGGGTTTAAAAAATTTTGTTTATTCATGCATATCTTATAATATTGATATTGATACCTTTTTTATGACATCATTCTTACCATACCTAGACCATTTATAATATTATAATTGAGATTATAAAATTTATTATCCCTTTTTATGATATTTTTCTTTACATTGTATAAAAATGTATTTATTGGTAATATTTTTTTTCAATTGTCAAAAAACCAAAGGTGGTGTATGGTTAAGAAATTGTTTATTTTAGTATAATGTCATTATAACAGATGAAAAATGATAATATTGGGATGTTTTAAGGTTATGAATAACATTTTAATAGGTTTATATAAAGTATTAAAGTCCACATAAGAAATGAATAACATTATATCATGGAGGCGGTAGACCGCATGTAACATTATCATTTATCAATGAATGAGAGGGGATAAAAGAAGAAAATAAATTCTCTCCTAAGTGTCACAATTAAAAAAATAAATCATATTTATTATATAATACCTTCATTTAAACCATAAATGATATGTGCTAATGAAAAATAGAAGACTTCACTTCATGGGGATGATAATCTACACGTACACAAGATCAAGATTCTTTTATTTTCCTTAGTAGATGGGGAGAAATAAATAATTATATTAAAATATATAAAAAATATAATCATAGTAATAATTAATATTTCATTACCTTTTAATGTAATTGGAGTGTGATAAAAGGGTAAAATATATAAGAAAACTAATGTGATGTGAGCCACTTATGTAGAAGAATATCACCATCTCTTAAAACCCTTCTTGATTTTGATGGAGTATGAGAAATCATAAGGACCCAAAGGATTATGTATGTGAGAGTCAGTTTTAGTGAAAGAAAAATAGCAGTGTGTTTGGATGAAATTATAAGTCATAGGTGTAGAATGAATTGGTGGATGTGATCCCCTTTTATAAGTGATTAAAACTGAACTTTTATGAATACCCATTATTTTTCAATAATGGAATGTCACTATTCAAGGACCAAGGATCCAAAATATGTCTATAATATGGTGTATATAGTCCTTGTGATATCCTCATCTCTAAAAATCACGTTGATATAACCTTTGATTGATTTAAGGCTTTCCCCTAGGTCTTTATCTTTTACCATAATTTGCATCCGACTGCGGTAAGTAATTCTTAACCATGGTATTTGACTGTAGCAACTAAAATTAAAAGGAACATTAATAATTGGATTATAATGATAATTTAAAATATATAAGTCATTTTATCAATGAGAATATATATGGTTTATATTTTTTTCTATTTTTATTGCACACTAAATGTAAAAACCACTTATTTTAAAAATTTATATTTTAAGATGAATATTTATGTGTAGGATAAAATTAGAGATTTTTTTAAGGGAATAAAATTTATTTATTATAAATGATATAAATGTTATGTGGGTTTAAAATCAAGCAAGAATTGAATTTTTAAAAAAGAATATTTAATTAAAAGATATGACAAAAAAATTATTTATTTGGGAAAAATATCACTTATGTTCTGTAATGAAAAAAATGTTTTCTAAGTTCAATGTTATATTTTAAAAATTAATTTTTTATTCCTTAATAAAATATTTTTAATAAAATTTATTATAAATTTTTAATTAATTATATATTAATATAATGTCATATAATTTAACGTTTTACTAAAAAATAATATTTTTCAATACTCACATAAAAAACCATTTTTTAGAAAAAATAAAACTTTCATTTGAATTTAATTATATTATTTTTATTTGATGAAAGAATTTAATTTTTTTTAATTGAAATTATTCATGTGATATGAATTTATTTTAATAGAATAATTAAAAAAGCAGTTTTTATAATGTGTACCCACTAATTATACCACTATATTATAACAATAATATTAAATAATTTTAAATTTTGTTAGTCTTTTTTGTTTGGTGTTTTGAGAAAGATAAATTACTCACATAATATTACTTTATATAAATTTAATTAGTAAATCATGGTTTCTTATATCTTTATATTTTGGAGGACTAGATAGGGTTAGTTTCTTGAGTCTTTTGTTTGGGTATGACACCCATTGACCAAATGGTGGTTCATACAAAGAGTCTTCTTATTAGAATAGCAGGATACTGGTGTTCATTATTGTATTACTAAAAAAAATTCTATAACTAAATGAACCTGGTTTATTAAAATTAAATAAATTAAAATTCATGATAAAAATTACTAATTCTACTAAAAATGATAATAGAAAATGGACGAAAATAAATAATACAAGTATATGGTTGATGCCTGCTAGGAAATATTCCCAAATAAACTTTATCTCTATAATAATTATATAACGAAAAATAATACAAGCTATGGAATCGATATATTAAATATGAGAGGTGTTATTTAATGTATTTGTTTAGATGAAATTATTAGAAGTAAGAGTTAATATAACCCTTGGTATTGTGAACTTTGGGCATTATGACCATTAATATTGTGATTCATGGGTATTATGACTATTGGTGATATGATTATTGGGAATTATGTCCATTGGAAATTACAATAAAAAATTGGTCATTATGATTAGAGTATATTATGGGTAGTAATGAGAATTATTTTTCACAAAATGTAAGAACCATTGTATTAACCGGCAGTGAAATCCCATAAGGAGTTAACATATCAGATCATGGGAAGGAGGTAGGGTCAATAGGGAATACCCTTAACCAAGTCCAATTGTAACTTCAATATCTAAAGTTGGGGCCAAATTTTCTATGGGAGATGTTCGTGTTAGTGGAAATAACTACCTGATAAATATATATTAAATAACCACATTAAATTTATAAGAAATAGATATTATATTTTTGTGATTATAGGTTATTTATCAATGGGTTAAGTATTATTAATGTGGTAATTCATTTTGAAATTAAATTATGTTCACCCAGATAAGAATTTTTTTATCAAATTTATCATCTCAGTATAATCAGTACAATGTATATAATTGGAATAATAATTAGATAAAATGGATTTTATATGGGTATTAAGTATATAAAAATTAAAAATGGTGTGACATTTGGAAAGTTTTTTTAAAAACATTAACATATGGAAAAAATGGAGATATATGGTGAAATATAGTAAACATGACATCATATATAATTAATAACGTTCCAAATAAAAAAGTTGATTTTATTTAACTAATTTTTGAAGTAGAAATTATATTAGATCTCTAAGGGAGGTAATAGGGCACTATAATGAAAGTGTAGAACTGAAGAAAGTGGTGAAATAAAATATTAAATACTTTATTCTATGAAATTCTACTCATCACACATATAAATACTCAACCCCAATTATAATTATCCTATACCAAATTAAAAATTGGCCTCTTAATATCTCTCTAAATTTTTAGTCATATATCTCTCTCTTTAATCTTAAAAAATTATGGTGGATCCAAGTATTGTCTCTAAGTTGGGAATCATAAGTGATGTAAGGGTTTCTATTCCACTGAATCCATTTTCCTATATTTGTTTTTGTAATATACTCTTTAAAAAACATTTTCATATTATAATATATATCTATATAAAATATTATATAATCTCATCCACTCTTTTCTAATTAAATATTATCCAATACCTCTCATATTAACCTTTTCATAGGCTACTACCATTGTAAAGTAAGGGTTCTTATTTCACCATATTCATTCTCTATATGAATTTATTTATTAAAAAATTATTGAAACTAGAATTTCATATACTTATATTATTTTATATATTTTATATTAACATAAATTTGATATATTTTCAATGGGACATTACTCATTTCCTCTATTTATATCCTTTTTTAAAGAAATTATATTTTATAATATATATATATATAGGAAAATATCATAATATTTTGTTAATGTAATGTGTGTGTAGATTCCTAGAAATTAAAACCCTATTAAGAAAAAAACAAGTGGATGAAATCTATAAATAACATGACCCTAGGGGAAACTACCTCAAAAAGGATGGTTTAATATTAAATCAATATTCACTTGCTGCATAACTAATTAGCCTAATTGTACACCTGGTTAGATACCCTTGAGGGATATGATTAGGATAATTCAATTTTCCCTATAAACTATAATATGGGATTTTCTATTATTTCCATGGTCTCATAACTTTTCAAATACATGTATTTGTTTTTCCAAACACATTTATCATTATAGTTTTTAATAACATAATAATAGAAAATATCATATTCATCACTTATCAAGGTTAATTATTTAAATATTATTAAACCCTAGTTATTCATTATATGATCCAAGGGAAATCATATACATGACCTTATTATTTTTTTTCTAGGGAATTTTTTTTACAGACTATAATTTTTTTGACCAATATGAGAAAATCAAGTAACACAATCTTCATTAAGTAATTATGCTGAGTATTTCTATGTTATTCATTCTTGACCATTATTACATGTCTATCTTATTATTTTTATGTGTTTGACGTAATACATTTTATTTTTTTGATGGCCAGAACCCATAATTTTGGATTCCCTTAGTGCACTTGTAGGTCTCAAGAGTCAACTAGGATAGGGTAATCAAAGTACCCTTACCATTTTTGTATGACGTGTTTCCACATGGACTTAATGATATATGTATTATTTTTTTACATTATTAATTCCCCTAATTACCAGTATTATGTGAATAATAAATTTTTCCATGTGATTATTTATTCCTTTTCATTTATGGATTATGTATTCATTGATATGGAATCATTTTTTTTGTATATTACTACTTTATTACATATACCACTATTATACTACAAATAGATTCTGTTGTTTGTTATCCCTCAATGAGACCATAAGATAACCCCTCACTATCTTTCCCCTTTTCCCTTGTCAATGAAGTGGAATACTATGGTTGACCAACTCTAAGGAAATCATTAAAGAATAATTTCTTGTACTAAAATGTTATGATATTTCATGGTTTAAAGTAAATTTTTTATATGTATTATCCAAAGGAAAACCAAACCATAGTCATGGGAATGTAATCTCATTTATTATAATTAACATGTAATACATATCACACTAGTTATAGGTTACCTAGGTTGAGAGTGTTATAGTTGGAATGAGAGGCCAGTTTAGAAGAATCCATAAGGATTAAATTTAGAATAACTTCGGAAGAAAACATATATTATACCTCTTGGAAATTGTAGATATTATTCTAGAATTTTTTTGATACATATTATGTGTATATGATTATATTTTAGGAAAATTTGATATATATTAAAATTTATTGGTCTAAAATATTAAAGGTTGAGCCAATCTATTTGTTCAAAAATGGATAATTATAGAATAAATAGAATCCATATTAATAATTAAGAAAAAATGGGGATTGTGCGGAAAATATCCATAATAGAGTAAACATAGGTGTATAAAAAAATATTACTATATTGAGGGAACTAAATAATGTTATAAATCATAACCTTTACCATATAGAGAAACTAGGTGTCACTAAGCAAGGACAAAATTATTTATTTGTCTTTATAAAGCATTTACCTCCATCATTTAGTGGGTCCACCAATCCCATGATTGAATATCAATGGATAAGGTTTATGGAGATTATCTTTATGATTTTGGGTTTCACTAATAAGGTAAAAATATAACATGGTTATATATCATTTGAGTGAATATACTGACCAATGGTGGTACTTGATTCAAAATAATTTGAAATGATAGGAGTTAATAACATAGAGTGGAATGAATTTAAAGTGTTATTTCTATAAAAAATAGTCCTATAAAAAACATGTTGAGATTAAAAGTTAATTATTTAATTTAAAAAAAATGAATATGATATGGTAGATGTTTATGAGACTAATTTTATAAAGTTGTCATGGTATGTTTTGATTTATCTACACATCCAAAAAATAATTATTGACCAATTATTTGATGGTTCAAATTCTATTATTTAATTATTATTATTCTCTCAATATTTTTAAACAAATAAATATATAGTAACAAGCACTATCATGTCCAAAAGGTGTTTCTAAATCTTTTATTTATAAAGGGAAAAATGAGAATATGAGGATGGTAAATCTATTTGTATAGAAAATAGTTGTGAAGGAAAATAATGGAAGATTAGATTTCCATACATGTATTAATTGTGAGAAGAAAATACCATAGACCTACTTAAGATGATTGGGTATATTCTGTAAATATGGGGTGAAAGGATATCAATAACATGAATATAAAGGAAGGAAATAAGATATAAATAGGAAATTTCTAAATTTCATAGAGATTGGATATTACTTTAATAAATTTCTTTTGTTCTTGGGTAATATTACACAAAATAATTAGGTGGATCAAGGTTGAGATTTTTCAATAACAACAATAGATGTTCAATATATAAACAATGTCATAGAAGGTAGATTGGTTTTCATTAAAATCTAGTTATTATTATTTTTTTATTTTGGATCTATACACATTTTTATATCATGAATGTTCCCAAAGAATATTTAATCACTCCAAGTTCATTAAGGAATGTTTTCCAATTTATAAAAACTATTTTTAATTGATTTTAATAATGATAAACCAAGAATTTAAAATTATAATGCATGGGTGTTGTGTAGTAGTGAATCTAACAATCATATATATATTGGATATTGATGTTGTCATATTATTTGATTTTATGTCAAATTATAAAGAAATAATTTATTATATGGAGAAAAGGATGGAAATTATGTGGTAAGAATGTAATTTCTTTTTCTTAAAGGGGACATTTCTTATCCAAATGTATTATATAACCACCCCTAGTAGCATATCATAATTTAATACTTGGGGTGGATTTAGATGAAAGTAAATATATAAAGGGTATGAGGGTTTTGGAAAATAGAATACATATTATTATATGGTAGTGTATTAATTTATTTCCTAATGAATTATTAGTATTTCCTATTGACTAATAAGTTGAGTTTTCTATTAATATTATACATTATGAAAAACCTATATCATATCTTCCCTATAGAATGGATCGAGTACAATTAGTTGAGTTTAAGAAGCAATTAAAATACTTATGTGATAAGGGTTTAATTTATCCAAGGGTTTCACCATGGGGTCATTATTTTTATTCATGAAGAAGAAAGATGGTTTAATAAGGTTATACATCAATTATAATGAAATCAATGGTATTACTAAAAAAAGAAAATAATACCACTTAATTTTGACCTCTTTGACCAACTTCAAGTGGAAAAATTATTACCAAGGATTGAAATTAATTCTAGTTATCATATATTAAAAGTTAAGAAGGTGGATATCCCAAAGGAAACCTTTCATATGGGGAATAATCATTTTTAATTCACAATAATTACATTTGTTCCAACTAAAGAACCCAATGAGATTATGGAATTGATTGATATAGTTCTCAAGGATCTTCCTAGTATGTTTTTAGTGGTATTAATTGATAAAATTCTTATATACTCTAAGTGATATGTGGAACGTGAATCTCATTTATGAAATGAGAATGAGGTACTGAGTATAAATGATTCATATGGGAAACTTATTAAATTTTAATTTTGGCATCATCAATTTTCTTTCCATTAGAATACTTTATCCTAGGATGCTATATTTATTGGCCTTCTAAAAAAATGTCCATTAAGGAACGGAAAATACCCACTAACATAACTGAAATATATACTTCCCCTACATTAGGAGGATACCATCAATATTTTATTGAAAACATCACACTTTTAGCTAATTAATTAACCAAGTAAACCTTGGGGGGGTAAAATTAACATAGATAAATGAATATCAAGAAATAATTGAATAATTTTATAATATATTGGTAAATCTATACATATTAACTCTTCAATCTGGTAAATTAGGGTTTTTTATTTATAGTGATACACCAAGGAAAGGTCTATGATTTGATTTCATGAAAAATGATAGAGTGGTGGATTATGTACCATGATATTTAAATCCCCATGAGTTAAGTTATACAATACCTAATTTTGAGTTGGTAGCGGTAATATTTTCCTTAATTATATATTTACATATTACTATAATATATAGATATGTTAAATATATATAGAACAGA
This sequence comes from Viscum album, assembly GCA_963277665.1. Taxonomy (NCBI): domain Eukaryota; kingdom Viridiplantae; phylum Streptophyta; class Magnoliopsida; order Santalales; family Viscaceae; genus Viscum; species Viscum album. The sequence goes on from OY728134.1 coordinate 1,203,493,955, forward strand.
AGAGTTTCAAAAAAATATTTATATATAAAGATATATATGTAATGAAAAGGATTTTTTTTGGAACTTGTCAAGGATTATTATTATGATTTATGTTATCATCATTAAAAATAAAATATGGTTGAAAATACATTGAGTAGAAAATTCCATGGAATCTTATCTATGATGATGGCAGAAGATGATATAAATCTAAATGAATTAGTAAAAATGGATATGGGTATTTTAATAAAAGGGGAAACATTATTATTATTCCATGTAAGTAACAAAAATTATTTAATGGATAGGATTAATAAATCTCATCATATTGATATGGCCCTAGAAAAGTTGATCATAGGTGTGAAGAATGGTAAATTACAAGACATTAATATTGGCGATGAAGGAGTTTATGGTTTGTTATGAGATAATATATTACATCAATTATAGAGATAAAAAATGATTTATTGGATTAATACCAATGTTTATATACCTCTAAAAATAATATTATCCTAAATATATATAAGGATATCAGAAAAAAATTTAGTGGGAAAATATAAAGCAAGAAATTTTAGATTATACTGCAAGATTCATAATATGCCAATAACTTAATCCAGAAATAAAAAGTCAAAGGTAATTATAATACCTTAAACTATACCAGAGTTGATGTGGGATAATATCACTATATATTTCATATCTGGTCTTCTTAATACATCCATGTGGCATACGGTAATAAGGGCCATTCTAGATCACCATACAAAACTAGCTCAATTCCTTCAAATATGAGAATATTTTCCTATAGATCATCATGCAGGGTTGTATATAAAATATGTTGTGAAACATAAAGAAAATAAATAGTCTCCAATCATGAACAAAGGATTACATTAAAAATATCGATTAAAAATATTAATCTTAGTACAAATTATCACCCTCACATGGATTAATAGTCCAAATGAACTATCCAATCATTGGTGTACATTATATGGTCATTATATCTTGAATTCAAAGGAAGTTGGTATAATTATTTACCTCTAGTGGAGTTCATATACAATAAAAATTATAAATCATGTATAAAAATGGTACCAAATTAATATATGAATGCAATGTGATGTCTGACTCTAACATGTTAGGATAATGTTGTATAAAGGAAGTTAATAGGTCCAAAATTGGTGGAAGAGACATTAATGAAGGTAAGATCTATAAAAAAACATACCATATAGACTTATGTGGATATAAAAGATATAATATTTAAATCAAACTTATAGAATATGTATTTCTAAATATATCTCCCTGGAATGGGGCCATGAAATTTAGAAATAATGGGAAGCTAATTCCAAGGAATATTGGGATGTTTGAAATATTTGAATAGATAAGATATATGGTATACTTCTTGGAATAACCACTAAACCTATGTTAAGTGCAGTATATCTTCCATATATTAATTTTAAGGAATTATATTATACACCCTTCCAAGTTTCTAGTAGTATATCAAGTTTGGTTAGACCCTAAATTATCATTTCACAAAGAGCTAATTCAGATTAATTATGTGATAAATAGTGTTATTAGAAATAGGAAAAATTGATTGATGAATGTTCTTTAGAGGAATAAACATCTAGAAGATAAAATATGGCAGGATAATGATGAAATGATAAAGGAACATCCAATCATTTTATGGATTGAATTACTATTTCAAGGATGAAATTATTATAATGGGGGAGAATGTAGTACCTCATACAATTATGGTAATAAATGAACATGTTTTATTAAATTTTAATATATTAGAAATCAATATAAAAAATTATAAAAAATTATAAATCTATTAATGAATAATAGAAAAATATAAATGTTTCAAGCATATTGTAGATTTCTCCTAGACCATATTTCTCAAAAAAACATCATGTCTATAATAATAATTGTAAAAAAAATTAAAAAATTCCTTGGAATCAATATATAAAATATTATAGGTGATATTTAAGGGAATAATTTGGATCAATTTATAGGAATTAAAAGTAAATATTAACCTTGATATTGTAACCATTGGGAATTATTAACATTATTATTATGACTATTGGGTGTTATATCTTTTGGACATTATAAATGTTGGGAATTACTACCAAATTATGATAGTTAGGATTAATTCATATAAAGGGTAATAATGAGATTTACCAATCAAAGAATAGTGGAAACATGGATTCAACTAGAATGAAAATGTAATATGTAGTTCTCAAACTAGATCTTAGAAAATATGTTGCACCACTAGGGTTCTCTGTTGACTTTCCCTAAGAGGAACATCAAAAACTCATATTGGACTAAAATAATCCACAAGATAAGTTAATGTTAATGTAAATAACTACCAGATCAATTTTTGGCTAACCACCCCATGAATGTACCACTATTTAACAACTTACTCTTATAGATTATTATGGTGCAATTAGGGGTTATATATCTCAAGGTTAATAAAAATTAAAGTATAAATTATTTTAGAAATAAAATTGTTTTTACCTCAATAATAATATTTTATCAAATGTACCATCCTAGTATAAATAATAAAATACACACAATTGTAATATGAATTAGATAAAATGGGTTTTATATTACAATTCAAGATAGTGAAATTTTCCTAGAGGTGAAATTTATAATTTTTTTGTAATAAATTAAAATACATAAAAAATAGTAAAATACAGTGAAATACATTAAACATGACATTGTATAAATGTAATTAAGACCTAAATCAAACAAGATAGTTCTATTTGTCTATTTATATTACATAAAATTATAGTTCATCACTAAGGGTGTTAATGGAGGAATACTAGGGGAAGTGCAGTACTAAAGAAATTAGGGAAATAAAATATTAATCAAGTTATTCAATGAAATTATACTCACCATATAAGGAACCGACCTTAAACATTCCATATTCTAGTTATTTAAAATAGATCTTACTTATTTAAATTCCAAAAGTTATTTTAGATTTAAAGTTTTATAATGTTAGTACATAACTCATACATATCAACCCAAAATCATATGAAGTGGGTACCATTAAATTAGTATCCATTTCTTCCAAAAAATAAAATTTTAAACACAAAACAACAACAAAATTTCTTCAACAAATCTTTATAACATTTAACTTGATTTCCTTCTTTATATTACACATCCTTATAACATGTGAAAATCATTTAAAACATGTGATGATCATAAAAATATCAATAAGGGATATAAAAAGAAGGAAATAAACCATTTTTCCATGAATTCTTATAAACATATTAAATCATTTTCAGAAAGACATAATTCTCACCCATAAATAAGCATTTACTTACTTTGTGAAACATGAGGTTTACATAAATCAAAGAAAACATAAAATGAGAATAAGGGTATCTTGGGGCATTACTTACTTAATTTTTTAACCCTCACAACTACCTTATGTTTTGTAACACTCATAGCTACCTTACAATGTAACCTTCACGACTACCTTATAATGTAACCATCATAGTTACACTTGGAGTTAAAATACAACCAACATCCAACTTACACATACCCAATGAATTGGAGGGAGATATAATTCCCACCATTCATAATAAATAATTCCAAAGAACTATAACATAATCATAAAAAATGAATAATTTCATAAAAACATTGATTTTGAATTTCATAAAATAGAATTTTAAAAGATGATTTTAAAAGGAATGTCTTTTAAAAATGTCATATAATAGAAGTTATAATTAATAGAATTAAATAATTATGTGTATACACTGTAAATATACATAATAAAACATAATATAAAAAAATTCATTACACAAATACTCTTAGTATCATATAATCAATGAAGTGGAAGGATAACCCAAAGAATGGAAATTGGGTTAAGAATTACCTTACCTCAGGTTTTTCTTACTTAAAACTTGTTTAAACCTCCTGTAATAAGGTTAATAGAGTGTTATATGATCATTTCATAACAACATTTCACCCTTAATTATTAGTATCTTGTTCCTTCCATTGTTTCAGGTGCATTCTTTACATGATTTATATGGACAGTTTGTATTTGATTATCTTGTTGTATGGAAATGAAATTAAAAAAGTTGGATAAAATTGTATTAATATGTTTCTATAATGTTTAACGAAACCATAAATAAAATTTTATCCTATATTATGATGATCCATTATATAAAACATTAATGATATTTGTTTAAATCATTTTTGGTGGTTCCTCTATAATCAATAACATGTTTCATTATATAATTTAAGGTCTTTCATAGAAGTTCATTGTAGAAAATAAAATAGGTCATATAATAAAATTTAAATTCTATTTCAACCATTAAAATAGTTTTATAACAATATTTTAATGAAGTAAAGGAAATTGGAAACACATCGTCCATGATGTCGGTAAATCGACACATCACAAATTGTGTTTTTATTTTTAGAATAAGAGGAAGAGAAGAGGAAGAATAATGATAAATTTTTCCATAAACATGATAAAAATAAAGAATATATATAACAACATATCTTTAATACCTCTTGGATAATGAGATGAGAAGAGAGTATAAGAAAATAAAATAATTGAAAAGAAAACACAAGAAAATGAAAGAGGATCTTTACCTCTTGATCTCTTCTCCTTTAGATCCCCCTTAAGGTCCTTGATTTTGGCCTTTTGGTGAGACCAGTAGGTCTTGGAAATGGGTAAGAGACTTGGTAAGGGTATTGAGAAAAATTTAGACAATTCAAAAAGATTTAAATGTTTTAGAGGAAGAGGGGGGTGAGGGTGGTATTTATAGTGGACGAGAGGAGAGGTTTTACATTATTTTAATCATCAATTTAATATTTTTGCTCAAGACTATGAATAGTCTTAATTCATGTGACACAAAACAGTTATAATTGCATGTGAATTCGAATCAAAGGCCAATTACATCAGCCATAACTCAAGCATGTTGTATAAATTCATTTATTTAGCATATTTTGTAATTATCTAATTTCATTATTCACAAAAATTCAATTTTTTTGAAAAATACAAACAATTCACCCCAACCATTTTTTTGGAAATTTAGAATTAAAAAATGAAATCGATTTTTTTAAAATAATTTTCTAAATATGATAAATTTAATTTTTAAATAAACTCATAATTTATTAAAAAAACAACAATTTTAAAACCATAACTCATTTTATATCACCTTGAAAAATTAATCAATCTCTCATTATCTTATAACCTTAAGAAAATAAAATAATAATATTATTTACTATTCATAAGGGTAATATTACTATTAATATTACTATTCATAAGGGTATGTTACTATGCACCAAAAATCACATTAGTTCTATCAGACTCCAGATAACTTACTGATCACAACTATTGATGTTTGTTTTTCAAAATTCAAAACATAGAAGAAGAAAAATTATGTTTAATGTCTAGATTATCAATATTTCCTTAAAAAAAGTCCCATTATGTAGAGACGCAATGTTTCATGCATTTCAATATATTTTTAAATCCTTGGGGTGTTATATTCTCCCCACCTTCTAGAAATTGTGTCCTCATATTTTATTTACTTATTAAACAAGTAAGGGTACCTTTCCATCAAAGCATTTTTAGATTCCCATGTTTCTTCTTCAACCATGTGGTTTCTCCACAAAACCTCTACCTAGTGGATTAAATTATTTCTCAACCCTTGTTCTATTCAATCAAGAACCTGAACATGTTATTTTTCATAAGAAAGATTCTCTTTTAACTAAACTACTTCTAGGCTCAAGAACATGAGATGAATCTGGCACATAATTTCTCAAAATTGAAACATGAAAAACATTATGTACCTAAGATAAAATCAAAGGAAAATATACTCGTTAGGAAACTAGTCTAACTTTGTTAAGGATTTCACAAGCTCCATTGAACCATGGACCTAAATTCCATTTCTTACCAAAATACATAACACTTTTCCACGGTGAGATTCTAAGAAAACCATGACCACCTACCTCAAAAGAAATGTATTTCCTCCTATTATCTATATAAATTTCTACCTTCTCCAAACTGTCCTCAAGTATTACTGGACCATATTCACTTTCTCATCCACTTCCTTTACTAATTTTGGTCCCATAATCTTCATTTCCCAGACTTCATCCCAAAAATATGAAGTTTGACATAGCTTCCCATACAATTACTCAAAAAGTGCCATCTGTATACTGGAACGAAAACTACTATTATAAGAAAATTTAACTAAAGAAATATTCTAATCTCAAATTCCCTAGTAATCCACTGAACAAGATAAAAGTATATCCTCCAATGTCTGAATTGTCTGTTCTGACTGCCTATCTGAATGAGGATGAAAAACTATACAAAAATTTAATTATATTCCCAATGAATTTTCAAGGCCTTTCAAAAAGTTATAAGTGAACATGGGATCATGATCATATATAATGGAAAGAGAAAATCCATGTAACCTGACAATATCTTTGAGGTATAGTCAAGAAAGATGATCCAAATACATAATCTCTCAAATAGGAAGGAAATAAGCTGATTTAGTCAGTCGATAAACAATAACATAGATTGCATTATTACCTCAAGAATTCATTGGTAGTCCCACAAAAAATTCCATGGATATATTTTCTCATTTCCACTTGAAAAATAGTAAAGGCTGAAGAAACCCTTTGGAAACCACCACTCTAGTTTAACCTATTGTCATGTCAAAAATTTCAAAGTAAAATCTGCAATATCTATTTTTATTTCACCCCACCAGTAAGACATCTGAAGGTCTCTATACATATTTGTACTACCGGGATGAACTGAATATGGAGAACCATGAGATTCACACAATAAATCTTTCTTCACCTGATAATCACAAGGCATTAAAAATATCTTTCCAAATCTCAGAACCCAATCTTTATCAATGTTAAATTTTGGAAACATACCCATTCTATCCAATTCTACCTTTTTATATAACTCACCATCTACCATATGTGCTTTATAAATTTTGTCTAACAAAGATGACTGCACTAAAACCTAAAAAAATAGAGGAATTTCTTACACCAACAACCTCCAACCCAAAATTCATCAAATTATTAATCAAGGGGTCATATTATAAACATAACATGGTTAATGATGCATGATGTTTTTGGATCAAAGAATTTGACACTTTTCTTTTACCAGAAGGTAATTGATCATGCATTCATAATCTTTTATCAATTCAATCCATCTTCTATTCCTCTCCTTATGTGTGAATGTTTACTTTAGACTTTTATGGTCAGTATATATTTTACATTTGGCTCTGTATAAATGATTCCTCCAAATTTTCAAAGAAAAAAACATAGCTTCCAATTACAAATCATGTGCGGGATAATTTAACTCATGATATTTTAGTGGTCCTAAAGAATAAAAAATTACCTAATCATTCTGCATTAGAACACAACCAATTATCTTTGATGAAGCATCACTGTAGATGAAAAACTCTCCATTTTAAGGTGAGGACAAAAATTTGTGCATTAACCTATATATTCTTCAGTTCCTGATACCACTTCATTGGATGGACTGATATCTATTGATATAGTTTCGAAGGATCTCACAACACCTTTCTTCTTATAGTCTAGCTTCTTTTAATTATTCAGATATTTCTTTGGGTATACATTTTCATAATGACCCATATAACCACATTTAAAACAATTTATTGTTTTCTTATTAGGATTAATCTTAGGATAATTTTCATTAAAATAATGGGCCATATATCCAAACTTACCACATCAGAAACACTTCCCAGTTTTGGTAAGGCATTCCCTAGGGTGATTTTTCCACACTTTTCACAAACTAGATAATAAAATTTCTTACCATCATATTTCATTGATTGATTCTTACCCATCACTTTCCATATATACCTATTTTATCTTTGTTTTAAATGTGCATGTGATCATCAAAAAACTCTATTTATACCCTCTCAACACATCAAACATGTTTATCATAACTTTTGAACTCACAGGAATCCAATTCCCTTCGATATATTGACTTTAATTCAAAGTAAAAATGGTTTATTTTTCTATCAAGATCTAGAATAATATATATAGCATACCTCATAATTTGGGTAAAGTTTACCTTATACAAAACCACTGAATATTCCTCCTTTTTCTTCAATTCGAGGAATTTATTCTCTATCCTATGTTACACCACCTTAGGAAAATATTTTTCAATGAAATAAATTCATCCCATAATAAGGCTTCAATCTCTTCGATATCCCTAATATTCTTGACCATTGACCACCACCGATCTACTTCACATTTAAAAAGATAAATGGAAAGACTAACGTTTTGATTATTTGAACATCCCATAGTATTGAATATATTTTCAAGGGATTTAATCCATCCTTCAGCCGCTACCATGTTAAAAGATCTACTGAAAGCAGGAGGGTGTTGCCTCATAAAATGTTCCACTATCATCAAGTTCCTTTGTGGTACCTATGATTATTATATTGAAAGGATGCCACCACCATTTATTTCTTTCCTCAAGTGTTCATTTATTGTCAGAAACTGCTTGGTTCAAATTCCCACCATTCCTGATTGCAGATTCACAAATATATCAGCCTCTCGGTTCCTTCCAACTTCACCTTCCCTATTTCTTCTATGTAAAACCATTCTGAAAAAGCATATCTTAGATGAAGAAACATAGTAATATTTAAATTTTATTCCACTTAAACATAAAAATAATGTAAAAATCATTTATGGTATTCTATTAACACCATCCTTACCGTTAATGTTATCTAAACATACTCTGATACCAACTATACAGACCTGACCTTAAACCTTACATATTCTAGTTATTTCAACTAGATTTAACTTCTTCACATTCTCAAAGATCTTTTCAGTTTAGTGTTTTATAAAGTTAGGACATAACTCTTACTTAACAACCCACAAGTATACACAGTTGTTAACATTAAATACGTATCCATTTCTTCCAAAACATAATATTTCAAACACAAAAAAAACAACATGATTTTTTTCAACAAATCTTTGTAACATTTAACTTAATTTCATTATTTATATTACACATTATTATAACCTATGAAAATCATTTAAAACATGATATGATCATAAAAATATCAATAAGGGATAAAGATTGAAGGAAATAAACCATTAGTCCATGAATACTTATAAACATATGAAATCATTTTCACAAAGACATACTTCTCACCCATAAAGAATTATATACTTACATTGTGAAACATGAGACTTCCATAAATCATTGGAAACATAAATAGAGAATAAGGGTATATTGGGGAATTACATAATTAATTTTGTAACCCTCAAGGATACCTTATGATTTTTAACCCTCACGACTACGTTATAATGTAACCCCCACGACTACCTTATGGTGTAACCATCTCAGTTACACTTAGAGTAACCATACGTTTTACCTAAAACTTACACATAACCAATGAATTGGGGGGATATATAGGTACCAACCCTCATAATAAACATTTACCAAGATCTATAACATAATAATAAAACATAAATAATTTCATAGAACCATTGGTTTTGAATTTCATAAAATAGAATTTTAAAAGAGGATTTTAATAGGAAAGTCCTTTAAAAATGTCATATAATTGAATTGAGAATTAATATAATGAAAGTATTATGTGTATACACTATAAATACACATAATTAAACATAATATAATCAAAAATTCATTAAACAATTATTTATAGTACCATATAATCAATGATATGGAAGGATAACCCAAAGAATGGAAATTGGGTTAAGAATTCCCTTACCTCGGTTTTGCCTTACATAAAACATTTTTAGACATACTTTATTAAGGTTAAAATAGTGTTATTAATATTTTAAAAAAGAATATTCATGTTTATAACACCTTATATGATCATTTCATAACATCATTTCACCCTTTAATTATTAGTATTTTGTTACTTCCATTGTTTCAGGTGCGTTCTTTACATGGTTTCCATGGCCGGTTTGTATTTGATTTTCTTATCATATGGAAATAAAATTAAATAAGTGTAATTAAATGGTATTAATATTTTTATATAATATTTAATGAAACCATAAATTATTTTTTTATCATATATTATGAGGAATCATTAGAAAAAATATTAATGATATTTGTTTAGATCATTTTTGGAAGTTTCTCGATAATCATGAGCTTGTTTCGTTATATAATTTAAGGTCATGCATTGAAGTTCATTAAAGAACACAAAATAGGTTATATAATAAAATTTAAATTCTGTTTTAACAATTAAAATGGTTTTATAACCATCTTTTTAGGAATTAAAGGAAATTGGAAACACATCATCCATGATGTCGGTAAATCGACACATCACAAATGATGTTTTTATTTTTAGAATAATAGGAAGGGAAGAGGTAGAATGATGATGATTTTTTTCATAAATATGATAAAAATCCAGAATATATATAATATTTTATCTTTAAGGCCTCTTGGATAAGGGGATTAGAATAAAGTATAAGAAAATAAAATAATTGAAAAGAAAACACAAGAAAATGAAAGATGATATTTACATTTTGATCTCTTATTCATAAGATCCTCCTTAAGGACCTTGGTTTTGGACTTTTTATGAGACCAACTAGACTTGTACATGGGGAAGATACTTGGTAAGGGTATTGGGAATAATTTAGACAATGAACAAATCATGAGAGGTGTGATAGGAATAGGTAGTGAGGGAAGTATTTAAAGTGGAGGAGAGGAGGGGTTTTCCATTATTTTAATCATTAGTTTAATATTTTTGCTCAAGACTATGAATAATATTGATTCATGTGCCCCCAAAAAATAATTAGTGAATGTGAGTTCTAACCAAAATCTATTTACATCATCCATAACTTAAGTATTATGAAAAAATTCATTTATTTAGAATATTTTATAATTATCGAATTTAATTATTCACTAAATTTTCAAGTATTTCAAAAAAATACCAAAAAATCACCCCACCCATTTTTTGATGCATATAATTAAAAAATAAACTCAATTATTTGAAAATAATTTTCTAAATATGATAAATTTAAATTTTAAATAAAATCATAATTTATTCAAAAAATAACAATTTTAAAACTATAACCCATTTTATAAAAATTAATCAAGATCTCATTTTCGAAACTCAAAACTCAAATGTGGAAAAATTATGTTTAATATATATATTATAACTATCTACTTAAAAAATTATCCATTATGTAGATACTTAGTGTTTTACTCATTTCAATATATTTTTAGAACCTTGGGGTGTTACACACCACATCAATTAATAACCACCTAATCTTCTAATTCTCCCATACTTAAATTTGATTTTCTATATTTTTATATCTCTCTATGAGTATCACCAATACTATCTATCCAATAATGATGAGTTTTTGTTGACACCCTAGAACCCGTACTCTTAGATCCGGTGGAAAAACATAATCTTTACATTTATCTCTTTGATACTAATTTTTTTTATCCAATTTGATTCATAAAGAAAATATAACATCAAACTGAAATATTGGATCACATACATAACCAAGGAACTTTTAGGTTTAGAGTTAGAGATAATTACAAAAAACTCTTTCATAGTGGACATTTCCAAACTATATCTATTTTTACAATAATACATGTTCATTATAAAATCATACTATATTATTTCAAGGTAACATCCTTACCTAGAACTCTTATATTATTATATTTTAATTTCATCATTCATCCCTATGAAAAATCATTTTGAAACATGGGATAATAAAAAAAATCTCAATAAGGGACCTATATAAAGGAAAGGAAACACATTATCCCATTCCAAAACCATGCAGTCATATAATAGGGCTTTTTCTTTGAAAAAATAGACATTGAGATCAAAAAATCATTTAATTACACATGAAATAATCATTACTAACTATCACTCTTAATGAAACAAATTATAATAAAAAATAATGTAAAAATCACAATCATTAGGGTTTATTATGAACCATTCAAACCCTTGAAAAACATTTTCTTAAGATCATAACTTTTTACCCAAAAAGGGAATAATAGTTCCTTTGAATCAATAGATAAATATATTACCTTGGGAAATCATAATATTCTTTGAAAAATCATTAGAAATTGTAGAATATTCTTATAGGTAACTTGGGAATTCATATTTGTATCAATCATACAATTACCCTTACAAATATAATAACCTACCTAGTAAATTCCACAAAATATCTTAGGCGAAACCTATAACTAGTTAACTCCATCCCCTTACCCAATGCATTTCATAACTATTATAATGACCCAAAATTAACATATATGGATATTAGATTATTTTTTCAGAATACACATACACACATCCAAAGACCATATTAGTTTAATGCCTTTGGAAACTTAGAAGCATAAACAACTGGTTTATAAAACATATGCATATTCTCACACCTATTTCTTCATATCTAGAACCCCTTTTCACATATCATACTTAAAACAATTTTCATATCTCAGGGAAAATAAAGATAAGAAAAGTGTGAGCTCAGATTCTCATTAAGGGTAACCATGGAAGTTAAATAAGCATATAATGAGAATAACGATATGAAAATAGGGGTATAAAATTTGACCATAAAACCTTACATATCAAATATTATAATCATGAATTATGAAATTAAATATTTGCAGTTCATAAGACATAAATCATAAGGGAGTTAAGAGCATTAACCATGAAATCATGACATATAAATAAGACATGGAATTGTGGAATAAAAATAAACACGTAATATTTTGAACCTGTATAAATAGTAACATGTTCACTCATTAAATTATGGACATGAAATTGGGCCCTTTAATATATGGACATGGAAACCAGGTCTACACATAAAATTGTGGACATGAATACTAGGTCCACGCATAGAATTGTGAACATGAAATCAGGATCACACATAACATATATACATTATGAGTTATCTATATTTACCCAAGGTATTGGAAGGAGATATAGGTCCCACCCATCACATAATGAAAACCATACTTATGTGTACCATAAGAAAATATATTATTCATCATATTAAAACTCGTGGAATTAAATGGGGTTCATAAACATCATTCCATCATAACATAACCCATGAAAAATAAATGGATTTCATAAATATTATTCCATAATAACCATAAATAAACAATATTAAGGATATGGATAGTATTCCGGAAAAAATATCCCTGGTAAAGTACAAGTAATATAAATGAATGTTATCATAGATTTAAAAATAATTCTTGAGGAAAATATCCATTCTAATTTTGAAAATGTTTTATTAAAATGGCTTATAATTTTATAAGAAAACATTTTATTTGAAAATAAATTATAATATTGTAAGGAAAGTTTCATATAATTAAGTATTCATGATTTTGGGAAAATACTATCATTTTGTGTAAGTTAAAAAAACATTCCTTGAATATTATTTTCAAAAAATTCATAAAGAGCCTTTTTTAGAAAATGGCGAAAATATTCTTTCGAAATCATTTCATCAAAATTTGAACATAGGTAAAAATAAAAATAATTATTTATAAGTGAATAGTAACAAAAATTGACTTATTTTTAGAAAACATGGTCATGGATGAAAAGTATTCCCTAATATATATTTAAAATGAAACAATCCAAAATGCTGATGAGATTGTGAAATAAACCATTACAACTTTATAATTAGTAGAATTGTATGCCTAATGAAAGAAAGAAAATTATATGGATATGAAAATACTATAATATTAAGAATCAGACTCATAAAATAAACTCATTCATGGTATATACACTGCACAAAAGAAATAAGTAGTGTATAAGGCACGTGTCCCACAACATTAAAAGTGAGACAAATATCCCTTACCTTATGTCTTGACTCTCTTCATACTCATGAAATATTCTTGTATAATTAATATGAATTTATAAAACATATATTATTGAACCAAAATCACATATATAATACCATATATGACTTACTTATGACTTTATATTACCTTCTTATTAACAATTCCAACTTTAAGTTATGTTTTGGGTAATAACCGCTTTGTTTCTCAAACATGTTCTGACTTATTATTTTTCATCATACTTAGATCCTAATTCCATTATCCCCAGAATGATAAAAATGGTATAAATATAAAATATATTTATTATATATGTATTTACAGTTATATATAAAATATATAAATAGAAAATTAAATACACCCTTCATAGAGATGGTAAACCGTATGTACGCATGAACGTTGCTTCCATTTCATGTCGTATTGAAAGAAAGAAAATAAATGACATATACACATATATATATAATAGAATTATAGTATAATTATCATTTCATATATATATATCATATACTTTCACTAAACCTATCCTTAATACATTCCATGTAAGGTGTGAATGAGTCACCTCAGTTTAAGGAGGCGGTAGTCCACACATCCACAAACAAAGATATCATTTTTCCAAAAAATAGAAAGAATGATGGTATGTTTTACATAATATTTAAATAATTATAATGAAATTATAAATACCACATATAATATAAAAATATTTTATATCATAATCCCCAACCATGAGGGGTGGTAAAGGAAAAATGAACAACATCGTTTCATGTAGTGGTAGTTCTCTGTATATAAGAACGGTAAGTTAGTTACCCATTTGATGGAAGTGTGTGAGAGTGTAGGTAGAAAAAATAATATAAAAAAATTCCAACATATTTAGGATAATTTTGTTATTATATAATCATGAAATAAAAATAATTTATGGGGTTCAAGGACTAAATAAAATAAAAACATTTGTTGATTAACATACCTCTTCTTTGGGTATCTCCTTTTGATTTGAATAAATGGAATCCTTTGGTTGGATTTGTGCCCAAATTAATTCTCCTAGGATGAATTTATCGTTTATGGGAGTATATTTAGATAGATTTTGGTCAAACGAAATAGGTTTTGATGTGCGAATAAAAGAGAAGGAGATGTGTTCTTTTATAAGGGGGGACACTTTTTGAATTTCTTAAAAGATTAATTTATAAAAATATCAATATCAATCTAAATAAATATAAAATTACATTTATTAGAATAAAATATATGATAAGGTTTTAAAATTATTAACAAATATATTTTATACATGTTTGGATGTTATTTTAAACCTTATCATTTTGATTAACCCATAGTTAATCCATTTTAATTTTAACAATGATAACATTGATTTTAATATTAATTGGATGTAAATTATATATATAAAGTATAAATTTTACCATAAATGGAGGATTTAAGATATTTTAGACCATATTTAATCTCATTGTAGTTATTTAATATTTTTATGATTTCTAAATAATTTAATAAAATATTATTTTCAAAAAATATCATAAGTGTCAATTTTGACACTATTCATAACATTGACATTAAAAAAAAATACAGCAAGCTTAATTCAAAAAAATTCATTTAATACACTTATAATATTTCATATTCACCTATAAATTTTTTTATCACCTTAATTATGCCAAATTATATTTCTTTTAATATTTCTAATATCATTTAATTAATGGTTTCATTAATTGAGTAATTACTGGATCATCAATTTTTAATTATTTATGATAATTAATTCTTCCCTAAAAATTAAAAATTTATTTCTATGATGTAGATAAAAATTTTAGATTCCATAATCATATATATAGACGATCATATCTTCTATTTAACCGCATATTAAAAATATTATACATTTTAAAAGTAAGAGTGTGACATTTTGTCACTCCCTTTGTGTTTAATAATATTTAAGTCATTTTCATGGACAAATGTCCATTAAATCATTAAATTTAAATAATTATGTGCTAAGGGTAGAATTAAATTCATCCATTTTTTTTTGATTTTAGGGTAGTTTTTTAATATTTATAATATCATGTTTACCCTTAATCACCCGATTTACCCTTAAGTGTGGTAATAAAAATTACTAAATGTACTATTCATATTGTCCAAAAATAAAAGGGACAAATTTAATAAATTTTTACCTTATGATTAAAATTATAGAATCCATTTTTTATAATTAAAAACAAATAATTTTCTAAAATTTATTTAAAATTAATCCCATTGACGGAGCCAGAAAACAAATTTTAAAAGTTAAAACATCCAAAATATTTGAATGTTTTTATATCCAAATTAAATGTGAAATTGATTAAAATTAACCAAATTTGATTAAATAATAAAATTTTGATCAAATTTTAATTTAAAACCAATCAAATATATAATTTAACCCAATTAATTATTTTAATGAAAAATATATTTTCAATTAAAAGTCAGTATTTTTTACTATTCATAAAAATATGAAACTTATCAGAAAAATACAAAAAATCAAAAAAAGTATATTTTTATATCCTTATTTCAATGAAAAATTTAATTTTGTTATATAAAAATTATAAAATTGTCAAAAATTATATTTAAAATGGGTTATCCATTAAAATGCAGTAAAATTAACCTTTTAAAAAACATTTCTAACAATTTGATTTATTCTTATCTTACACCTATAAAATATATTGGATGGGTGTCAATTTTTTTTTTGAATATTTAATATAGAAATTTTATTATAAATGTTCACCAATAGTGGTTTGTTTAATCTATTGACATAAAATGGTGCTTGTATATAGAAAATGGTTTTCTTAGAAAAGGAATTTATTTATTTTCAAATTATTCTTACTTTAATTTATAGATAATTGATAACCCAAATGATTCATTTTATATATTGGTTAAATAAATTTTTATAATTTAGTAAATATCATATTTAATTTCAGTTCAAATGTCTAGGGGGGTAATTATAATAATATTTTAAAAACAATATTAATATTATATTGTAGTTTGATAAAACTCAGTTTTTCATGTAACACAAGCTATCAACAGAACTCAAAATTTTGTGTAACACAAGCCAAACATAGTGTTGTGTGTACCTCAAGCTAATTTAATTGTTTCGTGTAGTGTAACTTCGACTTGGTGTTGCGTACAAAGCAAGAATAAATAACACAAGGTATATAAAGTGGTGTGTGAAATAAAAAATATAAAAAAGATTAAATTAATTTAAAAAATATATTTCAAAAAATATGAGTGTTAAATTTTACACCCCTTAAAATGAATCTCGCCCTTGAAATTCATCTAGGTTATCTAATGTTTAATACATGAAAGTTACTTTCATATAAACCCACATCATATAGGTGAATACTAAAACCTTCTTTTAAAATGGGAATGTTGGAAACTTAATAGTTACCCAAAGTAACTCATAACTAGGATTCCATGTAGGATAACATAGGTGGGAAGGAAAATCATGAACATGAAAGAGAAATATTACTATCATGTTTTGATGGGAAGTGATATAGAACTTGGTTAGGAAAAATTTGACAATCACAAGGTTATAAATCTATAATGATCTAAGGGACCATTTGAATCATTAGAAAATAGTGTAAGAGGATAATATTTTTAGTTTCAATATACATTCCCTAGAGTTTAAGAATTTTTATAAGAAGAAATATTTATATGATTTCATTACATTTCATAAGTATATCTCATCTGTTCTCTATTCCTTGATCAATTTCTACTTCATCTCTTACTCCAAGAAATAAAGGTGATTATTTCATTAATAGATCATGGGATCCATAAAATTATATGTCATTACATATGTTTTAACATCAAATCAAAAGGTTAACACATGTTATACAATATGAAAAAAACCTCTTATGGTGAGTTAATACTTTAATATCTAAAACATCATCTAACATTTAAAATAAATCATTCTATAAATTTTTAACCATATTAACCTTTTGAAATATGAAAGAAAAAAACTTTAGAAATAAAGTCACAAAATTTCTCAATAACAACTTAGTATTGATCCCCCGTACATCATAATATAGCTCTTATTTTTCACATACCAAACATGTGAATACCTTCATCACGCATTCTCTTGAAACATGGTAATTACCATAAATACATATTGAAAACATGAATTATTTATAATTACAAAAAATATTGGATATATTCCATAAATAAAAAAATAGAGTAAACTCCATCCATGATATCATAAACCACTTTGTCAAAAGAATCATTAATTAGTTCCAAGGTAATCAGTACCATCCAATTTACTTATTCATACCCAACATATATTTATCCAATCACTATATCAACATTAGAAACATATTAAGGGTTATATTTACATTAATACTATCTTTCCCATGAATATAACCTTTTAATTAGATCACTTCTTTAATTATTCAAAATCATTCAACATATCCTTTTTGATCCTTAATAAAAAAACATATACTTAAAATTATTATACATTTCATGATTCATATAACATAATATTTGAATCCCAAAACATATAAACTTCATTCATCCAACATTATTCTTAAACCATTACTTAGGCTTCATCGTCTTATTATTTTCTAGAATATGATATATGAATCCTTTCTTAAGGATCCTCAACCTCAATATAATTATGTCTTTTATGTTTAATATAAAAAATTCTGGTAGAACATCCCATACCATTCACATGTCATTTGTGGTTTCTTTACACTCAATACTATATCCAATACTCATACCACCTCCTCGATTCTATTCCAGATATTTCCACTTAGGACGTCTAATTTCATAATGCCCATACTGTCCAAATCAGAAAAATTCAATGTTATCCATTTTCCTTCTAGATTTAGCCATTTACTAAGACCAAAAAACACAGTGTGAGAAACACTTATCATAGAAGAGAAACACTTTATCATGAAAAATTACTTATAGAATAACTAAATCATGACACCTACTTTTAAATCTATGAAAACATTGGATTATCCTTAAATAAATGTATAGAAATATCCTTAGAAATATCCTTATGGATCTCACTAAGGGTTTCTCATCCTTGTTACCAATAGTTGACTAAACCATTTATCTAATACCAACTATAATGACCCAATATTAATGAACATGGATATTACATCATTTTTGAAAAATACACATACCTATTCCCAAAGACCATATTAGTTTATTGCCTTTGGAAACTTGGAATAATAAATAACATGTTCAAAAAAATCTACTTTTTCTATCGCCAATTTATTCATATCTAGAACCCTTTTTGACCTATCATACTTAATTTTTTTTTCATATCTTGGGGAAAAGAAACATAAGAAAAGGGTGAGCTCAGATTCTTAGTATGGGTAAACATGGAATATAAATAAGCATATCATGATCATAAGGGTATGAAAATAGGAGCATACAATTTGACAAGAAAATATTTCATATTTCATATCATAATCATAGATTATGAAATTAAAGATTGGTAGTTCATACGACATGAATCATAAGGGAGTCAAGAGCATAAAACATGAAAGTATAACATAGGAATAAATCATGGAACTATGGAATAAAAATAAACATGTAAAATTGTGACCATTTATAAATACAAAAAAGTTCACTCATTAAATCAAGGACATGAAATCAGGCCCTTGTATATATGGAAATGAAAACTAGGTCCACACATAAAATTATGGACATGAAAACCAAATCTAGACATAGAATTGTGAACACAAAATCAGGTTTACACAAAACATATATACTTCATGAGTTATCCATATTTACCCAATGAATTGGAAGGAGATATAGGTCCCACCCATCACATAATTAAAACCATACATATACAGGACATAGTAAAATAAAATATTCCTCATATCAGGACCCATGGAATGAAATGGGTTTCATAAAAATTATTAAATCATAACATAACCCATGGAAAAGATATGAGTTTCATAAATATTATTCCATAATAACCCTAAATATACTATAGGAAGGATAGGTATAGTATTCTTGAAAAAATATCCCCAGTAAAGCAGAAGTAATATAAATTAATTTTATCATAGATTTAAAAATAATTCTTGAGGAAAATATCCTTTCTACATTGATAACATTTTCTTAAAATGTCAAGAAAATTTAAAATGAAAAATTTTCTTTGAATATAACCTTTCAAGATTATATGAAAATAATTAAGGAATTAAGTTATCATGATGTTAGAAAAATCCACTCATGCTGCATAAGTTAGAAAAACCATTACTTTTATCTATTTTTTCAAAAAACACAAAAAAGGATTTTTTAGAAAAAGAAATAAATATTCTTTTCAAAATAATTAAAAAAAATATAATATAGGTAAAAATATATTTAAATATTCTTATTATAATAGTAAAAAAAGCTTTTTGAAACCATTTTTTTAAAACATGAAAATGGAAAGTATTCTCCAATGGATATTTAAATCGAAATAATCCAGAATGTTGATGATATTGTGAAATAAACCCTTACAAATTTATAATCAGTATAATCATATACCCCATGAAAGACATAAAATAATATGGATATAAAAATATCATAATCCCAAGAGGAAAACTCATAAAATACATTCATGGGTGGTATATACAACACAAAAAGAAACAAGTAGTGTATAAGTCATGTGTCCCTTACAAATAAAAGTGATACAAAGTGCTTTTATCTTATGTATTGACTCTCATCGTACTCATGAAAAAATTCTATATAAATATTATATGTTTATTATAAAATTTTATAGAATGATTTTTAGTAATATAATTCCATATATGAATTAATTATGACTTTATATAACCCTTTTATGAACAAATCCACACTTATGTTCTGTTTTGTGTAATAACCGCTTTGTTTCTCATAAATGTTTTGACTTGTTATTCTTTGTCCTCATACTTAGATAATGAATTAATTATCTCAAAAATTAAAACCATGATATAAATATCATATATATTAATTATATATGTATTTATTTTTGTCTTTAAAAGATATAATGAGAAAATGAAATACACTGTTTATGGAGCCGGTAGGCTTTACGTATGCATGAACATTGCTTCTATTTCCTATCCTATTGAATAAAAGAAAGTAAATGACATATATATATATATATAATAATTTTTTTTAAAATTAATATTTCATATATATATAAATATATAATACACTTTAAATAAACAAATCCTTAATGCATTTTATGTAATGGGTGAATGAGTCACATCGCTTTCAGTAGGCGATAGTCCACACATCCGAGACGAAGTTATCATATTTCCAAAAAATGGAAATCATAAAGGTATGTTTTATATAAAATTTACCGAATTACAAATAAATAATAAATATCATATATATCATATAAAATATAGTTTTCATCATAATTTCCAACCATGAGAGGTGGTAATGGAAAAACGAAGAACATCATTTCATGATGCGATAGTTATCCATACACAATAATGGTAAGTTTGTTACCCATTTGATGTAAGTGTACATGAGCTTAGGAAAAAAAATTAATAAAAATAATTATATTATATTTATTATACTTTATTTTAATATATAGAATTTAAAAATAATAATTTAAGGGGTTTAATAAAGAAATAAAACAAAAATGTTCATTTATGAACTTTACATATTCTATGGGTATCTTCTTTTTATTTTAACAAAAGGACTCCTTTGGTTGGATTTATTCCAAAATTAATGATTCTAGGATGAAGGGAGAGATTTTGGGAGTATATTTAGATAGATTTTTACTGAACCAAATAGGTTCTAAAGTTTGTAGAGAAGAAAACGAGAGGTGACCATTTATAAAAGAGGGAAGGGGAACTTTTGGACATTACCAAAAGATTATTTTTTAATATAATAAATCTTGCTCCAAATACCTAAAATTTGGAATTAATTAAAATAAAAGATATGATAAGGTTTTAATATAATAAAACAATATATTTTAGACAAGTTTTGATGTTATTTTAAAACCTATCATTTTGATTAACCCTTAGTTAATCAATTTTAATTTTAACTATGGTAATACTATTTTTAATTTTAATAGGATAAATTTTTTACATATAAAGTGAAAATTGGACCATAAATTTCCAATTTAAATTATTTTATGAAAAATATCACCCCATTGTCCATATTCAATATTTTTAGGATTTATAAATAATTTATTAAAATATTATTTGCATAAAATATCATTAGTGTATATTTTGACACTATTCCTAACATTGACTTTAAGAAAATAAATCCAGTAAGATTAATTCAAACCAATTCATTTAATACACACCTAATATTTTATATTAACCTATAAAATTCTTGGGTCAGCTTAATTAAGTCAAATTATATTTCTTTTAATATTTATAATATCATTTTATCGATTGTTTCATTAATTGAGTAATTACTACATCATCATTTTGTAATTATTTATGATATAAATTTCTTTCATAAAAATTAAAAATATTTTTCTATGATGTATATAAACATTTTGTCTTACATTATAATATATATAGTCAAGAATATCTTTGATTTATCCCCATATTAAAAATATTGTACATATTAAAATTAAGAGTGTGACATTTTGTCACTCCCTTTGAGTTAAATAATATTTAATTATTTTCCATGGACAAGTGTCTATTAAATTATTAAATTTAGATACTTAATTTTTAAGGGTATAATTAACTTCACCCAATAACATTTTTTCAATTTTTATGGTAGTTTTCTAATATTTATAATATTATTTTTACCCTTAACCGTGGTAATAAAAATTACTAATGTTACAATTCATATTATCCAAAAATAAAAGGGACCAATTTAAATAATTTTTACCTTATTATTAAAATTATTAAATCCATTTTTTATAATTCAAAACATATAATTTTCTAAAATTTATTTAAAATCAATCATGTTGATGGAATGAGAAAACAAGTTTTTAAAGTTAAAACCTCCAAAAGATTTAAATATTTTTATATCCAAATTCAATATGAAATTGATTAAAATGACTAAATTTGATTAAATACTGAAAATTGGATCTAATTATAATTTAAATCTAACCAAATATATAATTAAACAATATAAATTATTTCAATGAAGAAGCCATTTTTAGTTAAAATTCATTATTTTTCATTATTCATCAAAACATGAAACTTATTATAAAAATACCAAAAATTCAAAGTAAATTTAGATATCCTTAATTCAAATAAGAAGTTTTTTTTCTCATATAAAAATTATAAAATTGTCAAAAATTATATTTAAAATGAGTTCTCCATTAAAATGCGGTAAAATTATCCTTTTAAAAAATACATCAAAAATTGGATTTATTCTTATATTATGCCTATCAAATCTATTGTACAAGTGTTAGAAACTTTTATTGAATATTTAATATATAAATTTTATTAAAAAAATTAGATAATTGTGTTTTTTTAATTTATTCAGATAAAATGGTGTTTTTACATATAAAAATACTTTTCTTAGAAAATGAATTTCTTCATTTTAAAATAGCTCTTACTTTATTTTATAGCTAATTAATGACCCAAATGATTCATTTTATATACTAATTTAAATCATATTTTCATATTTTAGTTAATATTATTTTTAATTTTTGTTCTAATGGCTATGTGTTAACTATACAAATATTTAAATAACAATATTTATTGTATATTATAGTTCGGTAAAACTTGGTATTATGTGTAACAAAAGCTCTTAAAATAACTCAACAATGTGTGTATAACAAGCCAAACATAGTGTGGCGTATACCGAAAGTTAATATAAGTGTTTGGTGAAGCACAACCTCAGATCTATGTTGCATATAAAGAAAGAATAACTTTGTGATTTCATACAAAATAAGCTATATTCATTTTTTCATGAAATGAAAAATATCGAAAAGATTAAATTAATTTGAAAAAAATATTTCACAAAATCTTGGGGGTTTACAACTATTTTGAGCTCACCCATTTTCATGAGCAATAACAGGCTCACCTATCATCATATATAATGTCCATGAACAACATATTAATCATAAAACATATAATCTATTATTTTTTTCATCATATTCAAGAAACATATGTATGATTCCATATAGAAAACAATTTTAGATATTGATATATACAATTACATTACAATCCAAATTTCAAAATTAGAATACCTAGAAAAAAGGGAAGAATGGTTTTTCTTTGATTAAAACATGTTTTAAAATAATGGAATCCAAACATAAAATAATTTTTTCAGCGGCAGAAAAAACAATTGATTATGTATAGGTTAAAATAAAATATTCTTTTTACCTTTTTTTAGAGATCAATAAAAATTACATAAAAATATTCATTTTGAATACCTTTGAATGAATGTAAAAATATACATAAAATTTTATTTATAGTTTATTTATTTTCAAATAAATACATTCATAAATGAAATTTAAGAATATGGACATATAATGATACAATTTAGAAAATAAATTAATAAAAGTTTTAAGATGAGTTTTTAGGGTAAAGAGTCTCTTACCTTGAGTCTGACCTGTCATGTACTTTCTTTATCTCCTATATTATAAAAATTTAAAATTATTTACTTTTTTATGATCCTTTATAGGTTTATTCCATAATAATTAAATAATTTTGTTCATTTATTTTAATAGAATATTTATTTACGTAATCTGTTATGTCTATGTGAGGTGTTTTGAGTATGTTCATTTTATAATTTAAAAACAACTTTGGTATATTGAACATGGTAAAAAATAAAATTAATAAATAAAATTGAAAATAATAATAATGACATAATTATCATTTTTATAAATTCATTATACTTTTATAGCCAATTATATAAGGTTGTAAAGAAAAAATGAGTTCTGTTTCAACATGGAGATGGTAGTCCATATGTACGTTTGAGTAACATTTAAATTTTACAACAGACATAAGGGACAAAAATAAAGAATTATTTTATCATTATATAATAATTATAATATAATAAATATCATACTATATCTTTAAATTCACTTATATATACCATCCATGTGAGGTAGTGATAAAAGAAGAATCACATCGCTAAGTAGAGGTAGTAATCTACATGTAAGTACGAATATCATTACCATTTTTGAATATATACAATAGTAAGAAAATAGAAGATATATTATCTTCATATAATTATAATTATTTCATGATTTTAAAATATATATACTACCAATCCATCACCATAACTATCCATAATAGTCCATTATTAACACAAATTTAATCGGTTCGTGAGGTGGTAGTCCGTTATACACACGAACAATGGTTTTATATACTATTAGATGAAGAAGGATATGGATTTATATTAATCCATAATCATAATAAGATATAAATATATGAGATATAACTGTGTTTCTATATCATAATTTTTGTAATAGTTTTAAATGATGAAGAATATAGAATAAAACTAAAACATTTAGTTAAAATTTACAGCTCTTCTTCCAAAAACCTCATTTACATAACACATTAATCCCTATAATTTCATGAAATGAAAAAATATGTCCCACTTTACTAGAAGTAATATGATTGTAACACCACAATCCTATTTTGAAAATTCTAGATAGAGAGATCAGCACAATGTAGGTATATCACAAACATGAGATGCCTTAGCTGAAGGTACATGTACACATGCACACATATCCAAATACCCACACAATGAAGAAAGGCATAATAAAACTAGTAACATAATGTATGAATAACACATATCCAACATTAGATTATGAAAAATTAATGTAAATCATAAAAATATTCAAATACAAGCCCACCTAATAGTATTAAAGAGTCCAACCTACTAAGAAGGAGGGGACTTCACGAAAATGTGACAACTAGTACGAACCACAGTTTTTCTAGACAAAATATGCTCCACCTATTCCCGGTCCACCTAGGAATCTATAGAAAGTTCTTTTATCTTCATATTACATGACACATGGAGTCATATCCCATTCATTTGTGAGAATATACATACCCATTTTGACACCCCAAAATCATTAAACATAAAGTACCAAGAGATTAGTCACCTTTTACCATGAAGATATATCAATTAGAATATAAGAAATAAAAACAATAATAATAACCCAAATATACACAAGATAGAAACTAATAATCACATAAGTATCAACCATACTACTGACCAAAGGATTTCACTTGATCATTCAAGATAATGCTTGTCTGAAGAACTCACATAATGATCCATTTTATCACTGATGGCGCTCATCCGAGAGGTCATGCTCGTTGGCTTCACCATGAATAAGTAATCACTATAACTCAAAATATTTCAAAACTCAGATAGGTGACTCACTCAGGTCCTATGGGGTATAATTTACATTAACTTAAATAATCTGCAAGGTAAGGGATTGTACACCTAGGTTAGTTTGTCATGACGCTTCCTCAAACCCCACCAAGGTAATAAGAAGGAATGATAGAGGATCACACTTTGGGAAACATGGAGGGATTCATGAAATCCATATGAGACTAATACCATGGAGGGGATCATGAACCATTCTCAGGATATAATGCCTCACTATACTGTCATCGTAAAGAAGCAAGAAAACACACACAAATGATAATAGAATATACTAAAGAGACGGAGAGACACAAGCTTCCGTAGAGAAAGTACATGGTGTTTACTGGTAGTAAAAAACTTTTATTATCTACCCTATGTATGAATGTGTACTTCAAACCTTTCCCATATACTTTGGGATCTTCCTATATACTATGGATGTTCTCATGTACTTGGTTGTGTTCGGGTACTCTAATAATGTTTGAGTACTAGGCCATGCCGATTTACTTTGGTCATTCTCGTGTACCTAGCTGTGTTCATGCCCATTTATCCAAATGATACATGATTAAATGATATATTTTTGTCACACAGTGTGTGAAATGTGCGATATTACATGTGATATTTTTCTCTGTGTATAAACCCTATCATTTCATGAGGGTCGGGCACACAATGTGTGTTTTTTCGAAGTACATGCAGTGTAGTTGGGGTTTTCATAGAAATTCCATATTGTTCTACGTGTCTCACACAGAACACTTCAAATATTGCTTCCAACCCCATACCAACTAATACATTTGGATCTAGGGTTATCCATGGTTGGATATCTCTGTTGATCAAATTCCAACCACCAAATCACCTCCTGATTCGTCCAATATTGCTCCTCATTATCAAAGTTCCAACACCCATGAATAAGGGATCACTAAATCTGATTGTAATTCATTGCATGATCATCTGTAGTTATAAAAAAACCTCAATAATGTAATCAATTTCAATCATGAATCCACAAAAATGATCCACTAAACCAAATATTGAATGTGCAATGATCAATTTTTGGGTAATTTTTAAACCACTGACCAAATGGGATGCCGATGATGACTGAACAATGAATGGTGGTAGAATATAACAAAACAAAACAATAGCAATAAACTTCATCCATTATTTTCATTTAGCCTCAATCTGTTTACATTAGTGTAATGAACAACTAAAAATAATCAAATCGCACAATTCCCAAATCCCAAGAAGATAAACTCGTAGTTGTAAAGTATAATCTACCCTAAAATCAATCAATTAGTACAATTAATTTTCACTAATAATGGTATTGAAAAATAGAGATTAAAAAAATAAAACAAATTACCTACCATGGGTATATATTTATAAATGGTAAAGAACATTCACAAATTACTGTCATTGGCGAGATCCAAAAGATTTGATGAGAACACTGATTTCTAATTAATGATATATAGTTGATCAGCCAAGAAACCTCCTCCAATGAACCTATCTCAATCCCCAAGGTTATGTGGCTAACCATCGGTATTTTGCATAACTATTAAATTTTAGGGGAGTATTAGGTCACATATTTAAATAAAAAATAAATAAAAATAAAAATTTATGTTATTATTTATTCTCACGACCAATCATTGAAAAAATTCCCGATGCCAAAAAAACTATGTCATTCCTAGGAAAAAACCTGCATTTTCAATTAAATGTAGGTCTCATAATTTCCACTCGATATTCTATTTGATATTTAATCCATTATTCTATAAAAATTGTGTGCTCATGGTATAATATATTTAATATTTTTATTATATAAATAAAGAGCCTCTCAGGGCCCTAGAATCCTATGAAAACTCAAGTACTAGCTCCAAAAATACTATTTAAATTATTCCAAAGTATGAAAATAAAAAAATAGAGGCATTACATTCTCCCCATATCTAGGATATTCATCTCATAAAGTTAAAAATATGACTTAAAATGATGAGGGTATTGGGAACGCTTTTCATTTTCCCTCTCCCAGGTGATTTGTTAATGATTCCCATGCTACCACTAGAAATGTTCCAAGGGAATCACACACCCATGACTAATCTTCTCTTTCTAATCCTTGATCTCTAATGGGTAATCAATAAATGTAGAAACATATTATATGTCCAACTCCCCCTATTTTTTAACATGTTATGGGTCATTCACATACCTCCTCAGCCGAGACACATAGAAGTCATCATTTTCATGGTATAACTATGGTGGTAGGGCTAAGTGGTATGCCACCTCACCAAGCCTTTAAAATATTCTGAAAGGGCCAAAGAACCTTGGAGATCACTTTCTACCCCATCCAAATCTTTTCGTTCCCTGATATGAAGAGATGTAAAAGAACATATGTTCTCCCTCATAGAACTAAAAACTCCCCCTTCAACAGTTTTCATAAGACTTTTGATTTCTCTAGGTAGTCTTTATCTGCCACTAGATGATCTTCACCTTCTCTATTAATAGTTCACAATATCTCTCATCCCATGAGTGTTGAATCTCCGAGATCAGTCTTCCATAGTGGCAACTGGTAAGGTAAACCATACATGTCCTTGAATGGCTCCATTCCAATGGTGGTATAGTATCCATTATTTTAAAAAAATTATATCAAGGGTAGATGATACTCTCAACTATGGAAAAAATAAAAAAGTCATTCCCAAATAAATCCTCTAGATAATTAATGGTTCAATCAATTAGGCCATCATTGTAGGGGTGGAGCACCGTACCCAAACAAAATAGAGTCCTAGACTCCTCATATAATCCTCTCAATAATCATGGAATTAAGTGAGAATCATGTTGGAAAATGATCTCCAAGGGAACTCTATGACAATGGACTATGTATTGTACCCAAATTTACCCCAAGATCTCTATAGAACTGTGCTATCAAATAGTTATAAAGTAAGAAGAATTGGTGAGCTGGTATATGATCAAACATATGATATCATGACCTCTAAATGACTATGGGAACCCTACCACCAAGTACATATATATAGAATCCAACTTACACCATATAAACTTAGGGGGTTGATCCCAACCCACTGGAACCTATTTCTTAGGCTTCACTTGCATATCAGTGAGGCATCGAGAGAAAAATATTGCTACACACTTTTTCACTCTTTCCCACAAAAACTGATATAGATGGTATTGGTATATCTTCTCTACTCCAAGGTATACCCAAAAATAAGATGTATGAAATTTACTCCACATGTAATCCTACAATTCCATTAATACCATGGTCTGCCCTTGGAAAAGGATAATGTGCCCCCCCAACTACATAGAATACATTAAGAGAATGTGTAGTGGAAATCAGAGTACACAAGGTCTCACTATTAGTATGTAAAAACCAAGACTCCCTAACACACTATAAAAGTGAGGGGTTATAAATCGTTAACTAGAGGTAAGTCACATTATCCTCATAAACTAAGGAAAACTTTAGTGAGGTTAATTGATTTGATTCCTTGGTTAAAAAATCGAACAAGATCTCATGCCAAGAGAATATTGAACCATGTTCTCCTTCACAAGATTATATAAAATCAGGAATTCATAGTCATGGAGGAACTCTATCCATTTCCTCTACATCAAGTTCAGATCCTAATGGGAGAAGATACACTTGATACTCTTTTAGTCAAAATAGATGATAAACTGCGCACCCATAAGTCAATATCACTACATCTTCAATGAGAAAAACATACTATAAGACTAAGATCATTGGTCATGTATTTTAGATCATGGGGACTTATCCAACAAGACCCAAAGGAAACCATTGACTGAATTTTCATCAGAACACATCAAATTATAGTTAGGAAGGATTCTCAAAACACTACATACTCCACACCCTCCACTGGAATTCTCAAGAGGGGGTTATCTTCATGCTTTAACACAAATCCTTGATATTATTCTTGAACCAATCTTTACTAATGAAAGTCTTACCCTTTTAGGTCAATGTAGTTAATTTGTTTTGATATCATGGAGTTATTATGTGAAAATATATGATAATAGCTGGGAAAACCAAGGAATATCCAAACCCCAATCACACTCTTTAGGGGATCATAAAAATGTACTAACTCAACCTTATCTATATCCAATACTATGCCCTCAGTTAAGATGACATATCCCAAAATGTACAATTATCAAATCCATAACTAATAATTCAAGAGTTTCCCATAAAGCTAGATCTCTCTGATTAAGTTCAGGACCATCATCCAGTGCCTTGTGTGCACCTCCTCTGATGACATGTACACTAGTATGTAATTGATAAAGAATACTATGAAATGGTCTAAGAAATACTGAAAGATCTTTTTAATAAGTCCCATGATCACTGATGGGGCATTTTTCATGATGAAAAAAATCACCAAGTACTCAAAATTCCAGTATTTCCAATATATTACCATCATCGGAATATCCTCATCCCATACTTAGAGAAAGTGATTTTCTAATCTGTAGTCAATAACTAGTAACCATCTCACACCGATTTACTTATCAAAGTGTTTATCTATCCCTATTAGTGGATAATATTTTTTCATGAACAATTAGATTGCAGATGTAAATACACACACAACCTCATGCTCTTGTATTAGTTATTGGAGAACAAAATTAGGGCTACCCAGGGTGACACACTGGGTCTAACAAATAAATTCCAATTAAAATCCTCCAACTAAACCTTGGGATCTTGATGTTCTATATGATACTTTCTATATTATAGAATAGATATTAAATCCATACTAAGATGAAATTCTATACAGAAGTCAATCTACTTGTGGGGTGGAAATATAGAAACATCCTTAGAAGAGGAATCCTAAAACTCTACGACCACTGCAGGAAGCTGAAACCACATATCATCTGCCTCTCTAAGGTTCATACTAGACAAAATATGTGTCATTACTTATATCCTCCAATATATGATACCATAATGTTCTTATAAGGTTTATTTCTTACTGATGATTGAAATCCTCATCCCATAACTGTGGACAGACTACATCCTTTTTCTAAAATAGTCAATATAGGCATGAATTGTGGATAACCTATCCATACCTAAGATGACAGAATAAGGATTCACTACTGTTATAAAGAAACCCCATAGGATTATTTCTTATCCAAGATATAGAAAAATCTATAATTAGAAGTGTTTGATCATTGATTCCCCTATGGTAGGAGTCTCTAAGTGCAAGGGTTGAGCCACATGCTCAAACTGAATCTCTAATTAAAAAACCGAAGAAGTGTAAAGAATAATGTGTATTAGACATGCATCTATTAGAACTACATATAAATTAATGAAGATTTAGAGTGTAGATATAATCTTCCCCAGATCCTTAGGGTTATATGCCTCCACTACCTCTACTATCTTTGTCCCCAACCACAAGCTCCATAGGCATGGTGTGGACCATTTTAGGGTGTTGGTTGAAATAACTCAAATCTTATGTCTCCTTATACTACTCTCACTATTCCTCTAACATGTCCACTTCCCTATAAAACCACATCATCCTATCACAATCTCTTAAAAGATGTTTGATCTACCGTCTCTCTATCAGCGGTTGGGCGGGTTAGAAAATCCCATGTGGGATGTCCCTGACCATTGTAAGAGAAAAATCACCTCTCACTCGGATGACTAGAACTATCCAAAGAGACCTAAACTACAAATATTGTATGTTGATAGCATATATTTAACAGTATCACACACCTGGATATATGTGTTTCCTATCAGCTACTGACTGTTGATGTATCATCTCCTGTGTTCCAACTACCAGCACTTAATTTCTGATTTTTCTCAGCCATAAATCTCTACACTAACAAATCATTCTCAAGGACTCTATAATAGATAGGTATTAAAATCTATATAAATCTTGATTTTATATATCAATACAGTCCCCTATTTATGTTCTATGCATGGAAAATAGGTCTCAAATTATATCTTGAGAGTATCATGAGAGGTTGGTGAACCTCAATGAATGATCTTCCATGGTTATTCATCCAAGCATAAGATAAAAGAGATACTTGATTCAAAATACTTTCAACATGTCTATATATAATCATGTTCCAATGTTTTCCCTAAAAAATTTCCCCCATGTGACAAGTAAATATACAGGCTAGAAAAGTCTTGGTTAATGGATATGTTAGCTAACATACAAATATGAGATTCTCTAACACAAGAGTGAAACATGAAATACATTAACACTATGTCCATAGTTCTTAAACCAAACCAAAATACTATTTAATCTTCAAATTCTAGTCCTTCAAAGAACACCTCACTTTGATACAACTATGTAATTACCCAACCCACTAGGACCTTCTTGGTCAGTGGTAAGAAAAGTGTGACACCCTAATCCCACCTCCAATAGGCTTGGGGATAGTTAATAACACCGAGTATGTATATCACACACATGGGAGGCCGTATCCTACGGTACATGTACACATGAACACATCTCTAAATAAACATGCAATGATGAAAGATAAAATACAATTGGTATTGTAATGAATGAATAACATCTATACAATATATAAATATGAAAAAGTATAGTAATGTATAAAAAATTTATAAAAAACCAACCAAAAGTGTAAAAGAGTCCAACCTACTAAGAAAGGTGGGTTTTCTTGTAAAATGTGACAGCTGGTATGAACTTTTTTTTATCTAGAACAACTATGCTCTTCATGTACCTAGTCCTACCAATACTCTATTTAACTTACATCATCCATATAAGAAATAAAACATATGGGTAGAGCCTAATTATGCATATGTATATTCAAACTAAGTAGGACACCAAAAAATCAGAAAACATAATGCAACAAGAGAGTAGTAATCTCAACACCATGAAGATATGAAAATTAGAATATGATACATAATAATAATAATAATTACCTAGATATAATCAGGATAAGCACACAATATCAAAGTGGTCTCAACCATACTAATAGACACATAATTCCACTCAAAGATTAAAGGTAACACTCATTTGGGAGCTAACTACATGGAAATGATATCAGTGAGGGTAATCATCTGAGAGATCATGCTCACCCGATTCACCATGAATATGTACTCTCTAGAACAAAGAAGATATTGAAACACAGATAGGGGATATCATCTGGGGCCTCTAGGGAATACTGGACCCAGCCTAGAATGACCTTCTAAGTATGAGATCATACTCCCACAAATATTTGTCCCAATGATTCCTTAAAACCCACCAAAGGAAGAGGAAGGAATGATAGAGGATCACACATTGTGTCACAAGGAGGGATTATTGAATTGTATATGAGAATATTCCTATGGAAGGAATCAAACACTATACTCAGGGAATGAAGGCTTACTATACCCTCATGGGAAAGGACTAAGGGAACATTCCCACATGATATTGGTCTATAATAAAGAGACGGAAGGCCTTAACATTTCTTATACAGTGTAATAATTGTGCAATGTTAGTATAGAGAATGTATTTTTTTCCCCGAGTCTACCCATGTACATCAGCCAATGGTCATACCCATGTATCTCACCATGTTCAGGTACTCTGATTGAGTTCAGGTTCTAGGCCATGCCTTTGTACTACATCTGTGTCTGAGAACCTATCCTTGTACATGTCCATTTAAACAAGGGTACAGATTGAGCTAGTAGCCTCATGTCACACAACACATGACACATTTTACAAAACTTGTGATATTTTTCTCTTCACATTAACGTATGTTCCATATGAGGGTGAGCAGATGATGTGTATTATTCCAAATTACATGCCGTGTGGATAGTATTTTCCCAAAAATAAAAAACTTGTCTACACATCTCACCCATTCTGCCATCACCATCAATTTGGCCCCCAAACCCGCTGATAGTTTCTGATATAGGATTATCCATGAATGGCTATCACTAGTGACCAAACTCCTTCCAATAAATCTACTTGAGATTTTTCTACCACCACTCCCTGCTATCAAAGCGTCAACACCCCAAAACCAAGGATTTCCAAAATTGATCAAAAACTATTACTTGATCATATGTAGTAATAATAATACCCCGTTAGTACCATCAATATTAAAATCATACCCATAGAAATGATCTGTTGTGACAAATATTGAATGTGAAATAATAGGTTTATGGTATTTTTCAAACTATTATCCAAATGGGATGTTGATGATGATCACACGATGAAAGGTGGGAGAAAATAACAAAATAAAACATGAGGAAAAAAACTTGAACATTGTCCAAGATGTAATCAATTAACTTCTATTTGAACAATGAATGTAGAATAATAATCAAATCACATCAATTCCTAATACCTAGGAGGATAAACCCATTCCTTTAAAGTATGAACGACCCACGAATCAACCTATTTGGGAAATTTATTTATGTTCATCAAGGTATAAAAAATTAGGATTAAACCAAATAAATTATTTCACTAACTCAGGTTTAGATAGATCACTATAAAATAAAGGTAACACATCACTATCATAGTTGATATCTATAAGAATTTATTGGCACATTGATTTTGAATCCATGATCTATTTTTGATTGTCCAAGAATTATCCTCCAACAGCCCTCTCTAAATCCCTATATATATGTAGATAACCATAGCGATATTCTATATCTAGGATTATATATTAGAGGATTAGGTCACAAAATTAACATAATAAATAAATAAATAAATTTTATTATTTAATTATTTGTGCCTACAACTACAATTTGAGAAAACACCCTATATCGACAAAAGAAATGTCATGCTTGGGTAAAAACCACATTCACAATTTAACGACAGTCTTAAATTTCACTCCTGAGAAACAAATTATGAGTTAATACACTATTTCAAAATATATATATTCTCATAATATAATATATTTAATATTTTTATTATGTCAATACTAAGCCTCTTTGGGCCCCATAATCCTATGCCAATTGAGCACCTAACAATGAAAATATCATTTAAAATATGCATAACTTTTATAAGAAAAAGATAGAGTCATTACATATATGTTTGGTAATTATCCCACAATTATACCTCTATTATGTAGTGAGGGATGTTAGGAAGAAATTTGGGTAGATATAGGCCAATCTAAATGGATCTTGAAGTGTGGAAATGAGAGGAGAGTGTGGGTCCTATTATAAATAAGGGGTGGGGCACTCTTGGAATTTCATTATGTATTAATTTATTATAAATTAATTATATTATTAATGATGTTGAAAATTGATATATTTTGAATAAAATATAATTATGTGTCTAAATATAGTCATCCAATAAAATTTGGACATGTTTTAGTGATTTTTGTCACCATTATCTCCTGTTTTTAACCCACTGTTAACCCTTTCGATGATTACCCTCATAAAAATATTTTCTATCTTTAGGGGTAAATAATGTTACTATAAAAGAAAAACTAACCCATAAATGGAAAATGATTTATATCCTTGGAAACATCTAATTACCTTTATTAAAAATAATTTTTTTATGAATTTTTAATCATTTAATAAAATATTTTCATTATAGAATATCGAGTGTCATTTTTGGATCTATTCATTTGATTTTAATATAAAGTCACTGAGATAAAAATGTAATTAGAATTTTATCCAATTTACAATCAAATAAAAAATAATTATTTACTAAAAAGTTTCATTTGGAAACATAATTCATATAAAATAAATTACTTTTAATTTTTTGAAAATTATTTATTTGGATTTTCCACTACTATTGCACAAGTAATGTCTTAGTGTTGTATACGTGTTTAAGGTAATAGTATAATAACAGAGAATTATAATTAAATTTCTATCATATATATAATTTTATAATTTTCAAATTAACCTTTAGTATTCAATCAAAACTTATTTTTATCCATATGTGAACATATAAAATATATTTAAAATAAAGAGAGTGAAATTTTGTATTTTTCATTAATTAAAATATTATATAGGTTATTATCAAAGAAAAATGGATCTAAGTAGCTATAAAATAATAAATGTTATGAGTATGGATGAACTAAACTCATTTAATTGGGTTTTTAAAGTGTTAGGAAGATTTTAAATCAATTTCACATTAATTTTAACCTTAATTAACATGATTTACCCTTTACTATGGTTATGACTATTTACCATATTTACTATTCTTAATTAGGAAAAATAAAATGGATATATTTAATGAATATTGACTATTCAAATTTCGAATAGAGAATCTATTTTATCATATTCAATTCAAAATTTTTGTATATTTTAATTTAAAATTAAATCCACAAAACATGATGAAAAGCGGTATACAAAAAAAATGCCTTTTTATATAGAATATTTTTGATACAAAAATCCATCTTAAAATCTATTCAATTACACTGACTATATTATTAATTTTATAAATGAAAAAATGTTACTTTTAAACCATTTAAATTTTTTTATAAATTCTTTGAATGAAAAGATAGTTTTCAATAAAAATGAGAATTTATTCACTATTTATTGAAAAATTAATCATTTTAGAAAAATACTAAAATTAAATCATAAGATAATTTTGTTTTTTTAATATAAAAATGATATCATTTTTATGTAAAAATATTTTTAATATTATAATAATTAAATATAATACTTTGTTACAAAATAAAATAAAGATCATTTTTGAAGAAAATGTATTTTTGAAGACAAATTTAATTCTTAATTCCTATAAAGTAATACTTACATTTGTATTTTTTAGAATCATTATATATAAATTTCATATTTTAGTAAATCCTATTCATACACCCCAATTTAATGGATAGGTTATAATGGTCATATTTAAAATAATATTATTTAGTAGTCATTAGAGCTTGGTGTTCCGTGCCGTGTACATTATCGAGCGTAGTTTTTAATTAAAATCTCAGTGCACTACCACCATATATATCTTCATTACATTAAATCCTAATTAAAAAATATGGTCTTTTTTATTTATCAATACCATTTTATTCTCATTCATTTTAACATGGATTGTTGCTTTATATATTCAGTTGGCCTCCTCCTTTGTAGTATTTATATGGAAGGATCCTTCATGCATTTCTTCTATCGAGTGGAGAAGGATCTCTAGGAATTGTTCTTTTTCTAATTCCACTATTTTGGAATTTCTCTTCTAGTCATTGTAAGACACTGCTTCTTGTGACACTAAGTTATTAAAAACTTTTTTCTACTCTTATTCCTTATAAAACTCACCCTCTGCCAAATGATTAACCTCCTAGAGATTAATGTGTGGCTTAAGAGCTTGCTCCTGCATAATAAATTTACATTTGGACTACTTGTTGTCCCCGCTATTTTTAACTACATTACAATGGTAATTATATAGATTGAATGGTTTTAATAACTCCATCCATATATTTAATGATCTTGTAACCACTTTCTAGGTTAACTGATCCTATGTCATTCCCTTGAGAGGTTTCCCACTATTCCAAAAAGTTATGTTGAAATAAAAATTTAATTTTCAGTCATTCAGGGAATTTCCTAATCCCAAATTTAATAAATTTTTCCATGTAATTATTTATTGATCTTGGTAATCAAGGGATTAAAATTTTAAAATAAATTTGTTCAAAAACCTCATCATAAAAATGGAAAATATAACTTTCTTTTGAAAAGGGTGAAATTTCATCTCTAGTGACACATAACTTGGTTTCCAAATAGGATATGTTTAGTGGGAAGTGATAATATTGGCATAGAGGAAAAATGTAATGTTCAAATAATGATCTATAGGGATAAAAAATATAATCATGAGAAAGTTAATTAACAAAAACCATAAATTATTAGGGGAAAAAGAGTGCCATCAATTCATCAAAAAACATGTTAATGGGATAACATTTTTTATTTCTAGAACATTTTCTTAGATTTATGTGATTACATTATCTTCTATTCTAAGAACTTATGATAAAATAAATACATTATTTTCCTAATATCTATAAACCCAATTCCATCCTTGGTTGCATGTTTCAATCAATTTTCACTATTATCTCCATTTTTAATTCATATTTTGAGTAAGGATATTAAATTATTGTTGCACTATTATCAATATCTTATTGAAAAATAGTAATATAAAAGGGTGAAATGATATTCTTCTTATCATTAGACATTAAACCAAACCAAAATGATTATAACAATGAAAGATAATATACAATACGAATAAACCATCATATAACAAAATAAAAAATTAATCTATAGTGCCTCAACAATAACATCTAATGATCAACATAATTAATTGGAAAAATCTATATCCTTGAAATTCTTTAACATATTCCCAATCAAGTTAAAAACCCAAAAAATAGAAAAATATGATCATAAAATCATCCATGATAAACATAACATTTATCTTTAAATCACATCAATACATCCTAATGTATCATTCTAAAATTTTACTTTACTTGATCAATTATTCTCTAAAATATAATACTAATTAAAAAAATACAATCATAATAAAATCATATATGATTTCAAAGATAAATAAACATTTATTCATCAAATATAAATCCATATTATCCAGCCATATTTCAATTTACCATAATCATACAATGTACCAAAAATAGTGACCTTCTTTAAAAATAATAATAGTCACATAGTCACCAAATCACTATCCAATCCCATGGTTATTATAGGATAAGAGATATTTTTCCAATATTTAATAATGCTTTTATCCTAATCAACAATAACTACCTCAACATCAATGATCATCTTAGCGCTAAATTTTTTTTATATGATTAAACTTATTTCTATAAAATTAAATATTATTATTCTTCAAATAACCTTTTCACTAAAGTAGAAACTAAACCCAAGGGTTTTATTACAATAAATGTCTCTCAAAATACTCTTAATCCCCATAAACTTCCACTAATAGAAAAAAACCTATACTAACGGTTTAGAACCATTGGTATAGGTCTCCAAACCGTTGGCTGGTTTAGCATGGGGATAGGTTTATACCAATGGTTCGAGGAAAATCGTTGGTATAAACCTATACCAATGGTTTGAAAAACCATTGGTATAGGTCATATGAAAAAACTATACCAACAGTTTCATAAAACCGTTTTTATAGGTAATTCAAAAAAATAAACCTTGCTTGGTTTTGATCCCAGCACCTCCAATTTATAATTCAATGACCTAACTACTAACCAAACATGACTTTTGTGAACATAATTTCATAAATATATATATTTATATTCATAATTATTTTCTATTTTTTTATTTAATGTTATTTAAAAAAATATTCCATAAAATAATGTTTGTACATATACCAACAGTTTTGAGAACCTTTGGTCTATATACTATGATTTTTTGAGTTATACCAATGGTTTTGGCCAAACCATTGGTATAAGTCCAAATTAGTGACCTTTTACCAATGGTTTGTCAAAAACCATTAGTATAGGTACATATAAGTGACCTATACCAACGGTTTTGGCCAAACCATTGGTATATGTCCAAATTAGTGACCTTTACCAACAGTTTGGCCAAAACCATTGGTATAGGTCATATGAAAAAACTATACCAACAGTTTCATAAAACCATTTTTATAGGTAATTCAAAAAAATAAACCTTGCTTGGTTTTGATCCCAGCACCTCCCATTTATAATTCAATGACTTAACTACTAACCAAACATGACTTTTGTGAACATAATTTCATAAATATAGATATTTATATTCATAATTATTTTCTATTTTTTTATTTAATGTTATTTAAAAAAATATTCCATAAAATAATGTTTGTACATATACCAATTGTTTTGAGAACCTTTGGTATATGTACTATGATTTTTTGAGTTATACCAATGGTTTTGGCCAAAGCATTGGTATAGGTCCAAATTAGTGACCTTTTACCAATGGTTTGCCCAAAACCATTAGTATAGGTACATATAAGTGACCTATACCAACGGTTTTGGCCAAACCATTTGTATATGTCCAAATTAGTGACCTTTACCAACATTTTGTCCAAAACCATTGGTATAGGTCCTATTTCTACTAGTTTTTAATCACATAAAACCATAAAATGTGTATCTTTCACATTGATGTTATATTCAATCTTAATCTCTTTGGGTAAACCTATAATAGGTTAACTGCATCCCTTTACCCAATGTATTGGAGAGCTATATCAATATTATCCATCATCATGATCCATACCAGGATCACCAATCGTTATAAATAATATAAAATGATCATAAAATTATCAAAACATGTGAAATATTTAATTTTCATCACAATACTAAGAAACATATATTTTTGAACCCATAAGAAAAACATTTTCAGATATTGATATATCCTTTTCCTTTAATATCTTGTTTTAAATATAAAAATACCTTGAATAAGGGGATTTATGTATTTTATTTTAAAAAATCATGGAATATTATAAATTAATAAAATAAATGAAACAATGTTTTAGGCAAGGTGAAAAACCATTGACCCTATGTATGTTAAAAAAGAATTTATTTTTTACTTTTTAAGAACATTCCTTATAAAATACATAAAAAGATTCCTTTTGAAAGCATTTGAGAGAAAGTGAAAAAAGATATAAAATGTTACTTATAATTCATTTATCTCTTTATAGATATATTCATAATATAATTTTATAATTATGGATAGGGAGTAAAAAGATCATAAAATAAATCATTAAATAATTTTAAATGAGGTTTTATGGTGAATTACCCATTGCCTCGAGTTTAACTTATCATGTATGTTCTTTATCTCCTAAATAAAAAACTTTTATCAAATATTTAATTATTTAATAATTTTTTTATGTTTATACTATCATAATTAAACCATTTAATTCATCTCTTTCAATGACATATTCAATTACTCAATCTATTATGTCCATGTTAGGGGTTTTGAGGACCTTTAGTTTATAATTTCATAATGAATTCAGTATGTTGACCGTGGTCTAAAATTACATTTTTTCATCATATCAAAAATAAATATCATGAAATAATTATCATTTTAACTCATTAATTTTACTTTTCTATCTTTATATGTTATGTGGTTATGAAAAATTAATTATTTTACAATATAGAAACGATAATCCATATGTCCAAATAAGTTATGTTATCATTTTTAAATGAAAATGATGGGAAAAAGGTAAGTATAATTTTATATTTAAATAATTAAAATTATATAATTATTATCATATTACCTCTTTAAATAAAGTTTAATATACCATCCATGTTAGGTGGTGATGAAAAAAATAGTCACATCACTTTATTTAGGTGGAAATCCACACATATGCACAAATGACGTTATAATTTTTCCAATGGATGGAATGGTAATAAAATAGATGATATATTATCTTTATATAATGATCATTATTTCATGAATATAACATATATAATTTGAATATATCATTATAACTTATAGTGTGTGGTAATTATGGGAAACTAAATACATCATTTAGTGAGGCGGTAGTACACTGTACATAAGAACAATGGTTTCATTTCCCATTAGAGGAAGAGGAAGATTGATTAAGTATAATCTACCAAAATAATAACATATCATTATATTTCATACACTCATGTGTTTATATAACTGTTTTTATAAGAGTATGTATAAGATGAAATTAAACTAAAACATTCGGTTTAATGATTTATCACTTCTTCCAAAAACATCCTTCGCATAAAACCTTAATCCATATATGGTTAAAATTATAATGAAGAAAAATAACCCTATTAAATTGGTAATTATCTCGTTAATTTATTTGGGTAGGTATTGAATGAAAAATTGCACTAAAATTTTCGATAGGTGGAGAGAGTGGGTGCCCTTTTATAAGTGAAGGGAGGGGAAATCATTGAATTTATTAATATATTAAATTAATATAAGTTATGTTTTATGTTCTAGTGACTCAAAATTATAATTTTTAGAATATTGGAATTTTATGAGTCGAAATACTCTCATAAAATAAGATTTGGACAAGTTTAGGTTATATTTTCTCTATTATCTCTTTGTTTTATGCCCATATTAACCCATTGGATGATTATCATGATATAAATTATTTTTTACTCATTAGGGGTCGAGGAAAATACTATAAAACGTAATTTTATCTATAAATTGAAAATTTATTATATAATTGATGATATCATCTTCCCATGTCCAAATATTGAATTTTTATGAATTTTAATTCATTTAATAAAATATTATATATTATAAAATGTCATTAATTTCATTACTGGAATAATTTATTTAATTTGAAATTAAAATCATCATGAATAAAATGGAATTAGAA
Organism: Viscum album; assembly: GCA_963277665.1. Lineage (NCBI taxonomy): Eukaryota > Viridiplantae > Streptophyta > Magnoliopsida > Santalales > Viscaceae > Viscum > Viscum album. The sequence goes on from OY728134.1 coordinate 1,203,536,075, forward strand.
TATAATCTTGTATACTATAAACCATAAATTATTATTAACTAATAAAATTCTTTTGTCACTATAATTCAACAAAAATAAATATTTGTAATGTTTTCAAAATTATTTATTTTGATTTTTCCACTACCTTCCCAAAAATAATATAAGTGTTGAATAAGTGTCAAATATAATGATATAATCACTAAAAACTATAAATAAGCTACCATAATAAAAATATTTTAACTATTCTGAAAAAACAATTATGATTTGTTGAAATTTTAATTTTATCCCAGTGTGAACATATATGGAAAATTTAAAATAAAGAGACTGATATTTTGTATTTTTATTTAGTTAAAATATTTTATAAGTTATTATCAAATATAAACAGATCTAAGTGGAAATAAATTATAATAATATATGATTAGAGAGAATCTACAGTCATCCAATATGATAAAGGCATATGTCAACATGATTTTAATGAATTTTCTCATTTTTTAACCTTAACTAACTGATTATCCACTAAATGAGGCTAATATTAATTATTAATATATATAATATGAATGTTATTTATTATTATTAAACACCATTTTAGTTCATTTTACACTTTGAAAATCATTTCACATTATGATTGTAATTCCTTCTTAAAATGCACTATTATGTGGTACATTTTTTAACATCATTTAAAGTACCCAATGATTCATCTGATTTTAAGGAAAGTAATAATATATATTTTAATTGGATATTTTGGGAAATTTATCGAAACTTTAATATGAACATGTTTCATGCAGGTATCAATGGAGGATTCATAAAGGATGATGGAGTTATTAGGAGACGAATGGAAGCAATTCTAGAGAAGTCAGATTGGATACCAGCTCACTGCTGAGAATGTGAGGCCCAACATACAGTCTCAATGAAGCCCAAATTTTGTGGTATTCTATAAGACATGTATAGAAACAAATAATTCTTCAGGAAACAGTGCTAATCGGGCCTCCATGGTGGTTATTAAGGTGACCCAATTTGGAGATAAAATTCTTGGCCAGATTCTGCGGCCTAGAAAACAAATCCTACCAATATAATCATATCTCGGAATACAAAACTTACAATGTGCCCATATTTTATTGGAGATTAGAAGACATCCGGGGTTCCATTTACTTATTCTATGTTCCACTCTAATTCGGCCATCTAGAAGGTCTTCCAAGTGCGTCTCTTTGGTGGATGAAAGCTGGATGCCACCTCGGGTCAAGTGTGGAAAAGTCCAAGTTCCAAAAGCTTTCCACCACCCTATGCCTACCATAATCAAGTGAGATACATTGTACTATTGGAGGCTCTACCCAAGGCTCCCAAAATTCCTATTTAAGTCAGTGTTGGTGGAGGAGTTTTTCATCTTTGAGCTTTCTTTCATTGTAATGTTATGCTGTGATTTTGTTGTCTCAAGTTTGCCTTTCACATGTAAGTTGTTCAATTAACTTTAGTTTTGTAATAAAATTTCTTATTCTCCTATTATTTTATTGTTATTCATATTACTTTGATACTGTTGGTTAACAGTGTGAATTTATTCACACCAAACCTTGTGAAATTATCATACAACGGTGGAGTGATCGTTATTTTATTGTGTTTTTTTACTTCTCCATTTCCTCCCTCATGAGTCTAATTTCCGCTTCCATTGAAACCATTGAATAAATGGAGGGATAACCCACTTTTGGGTTGATCCAAGGGAGTATAAAGGGGCTTGATTGGATGTTATTTATCACCCCATTAATGTCTAAGAACTTTTTTTAATTGAGATTTTTATTTGATGATTTTTAAACTCCATCGTCCTTGTTGAATTTAAGGCCACACACATCAAGTGCTAATACGAACCTTTACCTTGAAGTGATCAAAACATTGATCCTTCAAGTGTATAGGTGATTAGTATTAAAGTGTGTAGGTATTAAACTAGTAAGTGAGTATGTTGTTTGATCTTCTTAAATGAACACATCTCAAATATAAGAAATTGAAATAGTTGAAAAAGAATTTCATCCATTCCACCCTGAGTGATAACCTAGGATCAACTCATTACCTTAATTTGAATTCACTTAAGACTTTTAGTGTTCACTTAAACCCATATAAAATCAACCCAATGTTGGCCACTCAATAGCCAAAAATATTCCTTAGAATTTACGTGTCCATAGGTTACTTATTAGATCTCTGAGGATTCGACAACCCAAGCTAAACTACAAAGACCGTTCTACCTTCTTCTATTGGGTAAATTTTAGCGTGAATCAAATTTTGGTTCCATTTCCAGGGACCTAAGTAAGTTATCTTAGAAATTATCATCCTTTTTTTCATCCCTATTCTCTGTTCTCACTCCCTAATTCCTAAAAAATTCAATTTTGAACAAGTCCAAACATGGGAAACCTATCCCTACATTGATCAACCAACCCCATGTGTGATGTACAATGACCATCCTAATTTCTACATGTGCGATCATCAACAACCTAATGAACCACAATTTTTTTACTCCTATTATCCACAAAAAATCCCAATATATAATGCGTTCTAATCCCCACAAGGACAATATGAACACCCTCTTGTGCAATTCCAACAACTAAATTATCCACCTAGAATGGACCATTTAGATCAACTCATTATCCATACCGATCCACATCCATTACTTGAAAAACTGGGTCAACAAATGGAGATAATGAATTTTGAGGTTTCATCATTGAGATTAGAACTACAAAACTTTGAGACGGTTATGGAACCCATTCCCACTCATGCTATCCATTCCTCATCATTGATAGAAGACTATTTTATCCCAGAAACCTCTCATGAATTTATTTAAGAACCAACCTTTGGATTTGGGATAAATGAAGAAGATAAAAGAATTATTTAAGGGTATTTAAATCAGGAGGAAATTGACTTTTTGGATTGAAAAGAAAAGAATTTTACATCATAGATTGAGTCTCCTAAGTATAACTCCATTGATAAATTTTCAAAAACACCAACCATTGAACCATTGAGAGAAATCACAAACATTGAGTCCATACCCATTCCTAAAATTCATCATTCCAATTTTGTGGTTGAAACTTATATTCAAAAGGAACCAATTCTGTTGAGAATTTTTGAAAATGAAATTGAGTTTGATTCCAAGTCCCAACCTATGTCTGAAAGTGTTAGCCTGCCCTAACTTGAACGAAAGGACTTTCCATCCACCCTCAAGTTTCCATTCATTGAGGATAGAAAAAAACTTCCAATTTTTACAATTTCTTATCTTGAAAACAAGAGGTAACGATTCTTAATGTCTTTGGAAATACTAAAAAAGAAACTGGATCAACCATTTCTGATATTCTTTGGATTTTACCACTCATTATAGAACATAGTCTTGCACATGAAAAAAATTATAAACAAAGAATCAATCTCAATCTAGAGGGCATGGAGAAATAAGGGGTTCTTAAAATGTTGAAAATTGGTATTGGGTAAGTTAGGGGGTCCATGTCGGGCTAACAACATTAAACAAAGCGTTGCATGGGAGGCAACCCATGGTTTTAATGTTTCCAATCTTTTTGGAATCATCTTTATTTTTTAAATAGTATTAATGAATCATTTTGATATTTTAAAAAAATAGACTGCTAACATGTTCTTCTATTATGAGTATGGATGGGTATGAAAGGGGATCACCATATTCATCTGTGTCACGTGGTGTGATCCTTGAGTAATACCTTATTTTTTTTATGTGTTTGTAGGTTAAAATAAAAATACAAAAAATAAATAAAAATAGAATAATAATAAAAAAGGTCCACATCATAGGTTGTGGGGAAAACCCTGTCACAACCAGCGAAGCTGCGGGGATTCGAACTCAGGACCGAAGGGAGACATGGGCGCACACTTACCACTGACCTACAAATTTTTGTGCTTCCTTATTCTATAATTTTTATATATATACTTATATTTTACTTTCTTTATTATATATATATATATATTATTTTGTTTGTTTGTTTTTATTTTTTTTCCACTAGGGAATTCTCAGAGTGACGTCGAGATCAAGGGATTAAAATGGAGCAACATGAATTTCAACATCAACCACCAGTTGACTTCATTCCATGATCCTTATTTTCAATTTCCCTTTTGAACTCCCCTTATATTCCTCTACCCCATTCTAAATTTTATTTTCTTCAAACAATGGGGACAATGTTATTTTAAGTTTGGGGGAGATAAAATAAAAAAAATTCTTTTGTGTTAAAAAAATTATTTGAAAAAAATGTGTGTAAATGAAAGGAAAAATTCCTTTAACTTTTAACATGTTAATACACAATGAACACTTTGAAACTGAATAATAATTAATTTAGCATGCCCTGATTCTGATTTTAATCCTTGTATAATTTCATGAGCATAGATTTTGGAAAGTGTGGCTGTCCAATGTGATATTTCATTGTTTATATTTTCATCCAAATAAAAAAAGAATCACAATGCACGTCCTTTGGATAGTGGGGTATTAGTTTGAGTTCATGGGGTCCTCCAAATAAATAGCATAGGTTTGGTGATCATTTTAGTTTTAATATGAGTATTAAATAAAAAAATTTAAAAAAAACTATAAATTTGCACATAGAAAAATGAAATGACCTAATGTGTGGCTTTTGGCACTTGGGGATCGTGACTCCATAGTTGTCTGGCCCAGAGTTAGTAATTTTACCTCTATTTTTGGTAATTTGAATTTGTTTTTGACTGAGTTAACTGGAGATGTTTCCTGAGTATGTGGGCTTCACTTGGTGCCCTATGGTCTTTGAGCCTGGGAGTCATCAGCAAGGTCTCAATATAGGGGTTGACTCTTTTGAGTGCAATTTCAATTACCATGGAAAAATTGCAAAAAAATAAAAAAAAATAATAATTGAATACTCATCTTAATATTGAAATGTTATTCCAACTAGTGCATCCATCATCTCCCCCTTGAATAAAGATGAACCCCCCATGTCTATTGCGATACACAACACATACTCATACTTAATTGATATTGGATGAAATATTGCAATGAATTTGAACAAAGGAATTGGATTGGGATTGGGATATGATTATGAAAATATCTTTTATTAAAATATTTTGATGGTTTTCATGATTTTTTGGTATAAGGGTTTTTGGTGATCGTTGTGTATTAAAATGTTTTTGGAAACGGGAATTCAAATTTCATATTGTTGAGATACATTTTTCTCGGGACTAGAAAAACTAAAGTTGGGGGGGGGGGTGCGATTAGCCACTAAATGAGGATAATATTCATTGTTAATATATATAATATTAATGTTCTTTATTATTCATAAACACCATTTTAGTTCATTTTATACTTTGAACATCATTTCACATTATGATTGTAATTCCTTCTTAAAAGCACTATTATGTGGTACATTTTTAAACATCATTTAAAGTACCCAATGATTCATCTGATTTTAAGGAATGTAATAATCCATATTTTAATTTTATATTCTGGGATATTGATCTAAACTTCAATATGAACATGTTTCATTCAGGGATCAATGGAGGATTCATAAAGGATGGTGGAGATATTTGGAGATTAATAGAAGCAAATCTAGAGAAGTCAGATTGGACACTAGCCCACGGATGAGAATGTGGAGCCAAACCTATAGTCCCAATGAAGCCCAAATGTTTTTAGATGATAGAAAAAATGTATATAAACAAATAATTATTTAGGTTTCAGTGCTAATTCGGCCTCCATGGTGGTCATTAAGGCTTCCCAATTTTTAGATAAAATTCTGGGCCAGATTCTGTGGCCCAGAAAAAAAGCCTACCAATATGATCATATCTCGTAATCCACAACTTCAATGAGCCCAAATTTTAGAGGCCCTTAGTAGACATCCGGGGATCCATTATCCTATTCTATGTCCCACTCTTATTCTGCCATCTAGAAGGTATTCCAAGCGCATCTATTCGGTGGATGAAAGATGGACGCCACCTCGGGTCAAGTGTGGAAAATTCCAAGTTCCACAAGATTTCCACCACCCTAGGCCTACCATAATCAAGTGGGATGATTTGTACTATTAGATTATCTGCCCAAGGATACCAAAATGACTATTTAATTCAGTTCTAGTGGAGGAGTTTTTAATCTTTGAGCTTTCATTCATTGTAATGTTATGCTGCGATTTCATTGTCTCAAGTTTGCCTTTCACCTGAAAGTTGTTCAATTCACTTTAGTTTCTTAATAAAGGTTCTTATTCTCCTCTTATTATGTTTCTCTTCATTTAACTTTGATACCGTTGGTTCAAGGTGTGAATTTATTCACACCAAACCTTGTGAAATTATATCACAACAGTGGAGTGATCGTTATTTTATTGTGTTTTTTTACTTCTCCATTTCCTCCCTCATGAGTCTACTTTCCACTTCCATTGAAACCATAGAATCAATAGAGGGCTAACCCACTTATGGGTTGATCTAAGGGAGTAGAAAGGGTCTGGATTGGATTTTATTTATCACACCATTAATTTATAAACACTTCTTTTAATTGTGATTTTTATTTGATGATTTTTAAACTCCATCGTCCTTGTTGAATTTAAGGCCACACACTTCAAGTGCTAATACGAACCTTTACCTTGAAGTGCACAAAACGTTGATCCTTCAAGTGTATAGGTGATTAGTAATAAAGTGTGTAGGTATTAAACCAGTAATTGAGAATGTTTTTTGATCTTCTTAAATGAACCCATCTCAAATATAAGAAATTGAAATAGTTGAAAAAGAATTTCATCTAATCAACCCCAAGCGATAACCTAGGATCAACTCATTACCTTAATTTGAATTCACTTAAGACTTTTAGTGTTCACTTAAACCCATATAAAATCAACCAAAATTTGGCCACTCAATATCCAAAAATAGTACATAGAATGTACGTGTCCATAGGTTACATCTTAGCTCTCTGAGGATTTGACAACCCAAGTTAAACTAAAAAGACCGTTTTACCTTCTTCTCTTGGGTAAATTTGAGTGTGAATCACTAACCTGACTTACCATTTACATTGGTTATAACTATTTAAAATAATTAATGTTAATAATTACCAAAAATAAAAATGGATTTTTTAATAGATAAAATACAATGAAAAATATAGAGTGAAATTTATTAAATTAGATTCGTAAAATAGGTAGATTTTACCTTAAAAATAAACCCTTAAAACACCAAAAATGGGGTTTCTAAAAAAACATCTCCTTAAGTATAAAATTCCTTATTCCAAAATCAAGAATAAAATTTATTCAAATAAACTCGATTATAATATAAAAAATATAAGTGAAATAATGTTACTTTGAAACTATTTTAAAACTAAATAGACCTTTTTAAATTCTTACAACAAAAAGACAATTTGTAATATAAATCATTATTTTTTCACTATTCAATGGAATGTTAATATTTATAGAAAAATCCCAGAATAACATCCTAATAAAAGTTTTATATTATAATTTAAAAAATTATATTCTTTTTATAAATACTCTTTCTATAATTTTTAGAAATTAATTAAAATATTCTTTTATAAAAACAAATAAAAACCATTTTGAAAAAATAATTGAATTCTTATAGCCTAGTAATTAATAAATATATTTATATTGAATAAAAATTATATATGTATTTCATAATTTGGTTATTCCTATTCATACCCTCTAATTCAGTCGATAGGTTATAATGATCATATTTTAAATAATATTATTTCATTGTCGTTAATGCTCGATGTTGTGTTTCTTGTAATCTATCAAAAAAGTGTTCTTTTAAAAAAAAAATTGTATTAAATTTTGTGTTTGTAAGAATTGTCTATAATAAAAAAATCATAAGAGATATAAGGGTTTCCCTTACCATCATTTAAATTTCCTACTTTACTCTTTTTATTATAAACACTTCAAGACATTATATTTTTTGATAATATGTATTTATTTCTTGTATATTAACTAACCTTTTGTTCTTTATCTGTGTGACATTATCAAATACCTCTATTATTACACTATTTATAGGGAATTACCCTTTTGAATTAAGGATCTGTATTTCTCTATCTTTTATTCCCATTATAATTTATTTTGTTTTATTCTTTTCAAAAAATAAATTTCATACACATCCACTATTTTAACTCTATAATATTATATTCTATTTGATATATTTTCGATGATAAATTACTTATTTCCCTCTAAATATATCCTTTGTTTGAAATTTTTTTAATCTAAATCTAAATGAATGAAAATATCCTATAATATTTTAATTTAAAGGGTGTTTGGTTTAATTAAATTGAAATCCCCATTTGGATACATGCATAAGGATTCCAAATTTAGAGAAGATATACCCATGGGTAATAAACATAAAAAGTAATTTTGAGTGTTAAATTATTGTTCATTTGATAGACAACCTATGGGCCTAAATATATAGCTAATATAAAACTCCTGAGAGATATGATTAGGGTAATTCAAATTCTCTTAACAATCCATAACATTGTATTTTTATAACAATGTAGTACTCTCTAGAATTTAAAAATATATGTTTTCTAATTCCTATACACTATGACCTTCACAGTTTTGTAAGTAAAAAATAACTAAAATTCCATATTCTTCATTTTCTATAGGTTCATATTAGAAAAATAAAGAATACAACACCTTCGATGTCACTTATATATATATATATTACACGATTGGGTTCCTTGAGTTTTGAGGTGTTCTAGGATTGAATTCTAAAATTTTGGATAATATTTAGGGCCACACAGTTAGTAACTCCTTTTGGAAAATATTGTGGAATAAACCATATAACCTCCATATTTTATGATAGTGGGGATCACATGATTAATGAATTTTTTTCTCAATCGTAAAAGAAAACCATGAGACCATTTTAGGGTTAGGATTTTTTATCATTTCATTTTTTTATAAATAGGGTCTCCTCTCAGTTTCAACCATATTTTGAAGGGATTGAATGAGGGGCTCCTCTCAGCTACAATCATTCTCCCTTAATCCCTTCATAGTGTATTTTTAGATGTTTCATTGTGTTTTTTTCAACTATATTAAAATGTAAGGGCATCTACTTTTGTCTCTCTAATGATTGTTTAATTTGTTTCCATGTTATTTAATCCTAGTGTCCGTGTTGGACATGTGACATGTTTTGGGTTGTCTAATATTTTGTGATTTTGGTTTCATGGGGTTTTAGGGACCCTATTGTGATCTAATGTTGTAGTTTTTGTTGAAGGTGACTTTATTTCATCACTTGAGTAAGGTATTTGGGTATCATTTTTATGAATTACTGTGACCTAAAATTCTTGATTATTTAATCAAAATTTTAATCTATATAAATATTATATATGTTGTACAAAGATGGATCATTAATGTTTTTTCTAAATTTCCATTAGATTTTCTTTATGGAAAATAGGGGGATTTCTTAACTAAATTTCACTTCTATTCTAAACAGTGTTTTATGCATTCAATGTGTTTGATAAAATGGTATTATTTGTTTTCATTAAAGGGAATGATATAGTTATGTTGTTTTGGGTAAAATATGACTTAAAATTTGGGGTGTTCCCTGATATGATAGATTTAGATGATTTTATTAAAGGGGGTGTGTTTTATTTATATAATTTTTTAATGATATATTTAAGTTCTTATGAAAATGTTTTTGTGTTAGTCATGTTTAATTGTTAATTTTAACGTTTCAAATGGATTATTGATTCCAAAATAAATTAAAATATGGTTTTTCATTTTTAATGGGTTTCAAGGGATATTTCAAAAAAGGGGATATGATTTAAGATTTAATATTTCATAATTGAGGGTGTAGATTTTTGTGAATGTTTATTAATTTATTATGATTATTGAGGATGATACATTTGAATGATTTTTGCATAAACATGGGTAACCTTATGTATATGGGTGAGAAGATGGGTTTGCCTAAGATTTAGGCATGATGCTATATAGGGGTCATTTATGATGACTCCTTGAGGGACCTAGGTTGTATTACTTGTTTAGGATCACCATGGTAGGTTGGTGTTTTCTGAGTGAGTCCTAGTTTCCATTGTAACTTAGAGGTTTGATATCCACCCTTGGTGCATGTAAGGATATTTTTAGTATGTCATCTTATTTTTACATTCATTGAGATTATTTTGAGGCATTAAATATTTTTTATAACACCATGATGTTATTTTGTTTTCCATGAGTTATTATTTTCATTATTCTATGAATTTATATAGTGTTTCATTATTTACTGGTTTCCACTTGTTTTTATTTAGTTCATATTTAAGAGTGTCATAAGGTTTTGATGAATAATTAGAATATTTAATGTTTTTTTTTGTTTTCAAATAATGTATATGAAATAAAAACTATTTTTTACTATGTTCTTTCAAACTAGAATTCATGGTTTCTATTATAAAATGAATAATATAGAATATTCAGTGGTATCCTACTATATAAAAGCCCATAAATTTCATAAAAATATATTACATATAGTATAGAAGAATATTAATTACATAACATATCAAAACCACACCAAAACCGTATAGGTTTAGTGTCATTGGAATCTCAAAATCACAAACAACTTATTCATAAAATTTTTATATCCTCTCTTGTTTAGTCCTTCATAACTGGAACCCTTTCAGACACATCTTACTTAAGACCTTTCTTTATATCCTGGGGAAAATAAACATAATAGAGGGTGATATTAGATGTTTAGTAAGGGTAATACATGGATAATACACAAGAATAAGAGAATAATAACATGAATATAACTTTGGAAAATTTTATCTTGCATACCAAGGATCATGATATTGTGTCATGGAATAAATAGAAGTTTATAAACAATCAATGAACATATTCTATGAGAGCATAAAATAAGACATGGAATTGTTTCATACACATAAGCATTGAAAATAATTTTCATTTTAGTCAAGGATCACTACATAGACCATCATAGCAGATATAGTCCCTTACTGAACCGACTTAACTCCTCATTACAACCCTATATTACAGAAATGAGTTCACCCCTCATTCTAGTCCTGTCTCTCTCATGAGATATAAATCATTACCCAATGCATTAGAGGTAGATATAAGTCCCACCCATCACATAATAAAAAAAATATATGTGTTTCATAAGAACATAAATCATTCATCATATCAGAACCCATAGAATGAAATGGGTTTTATAAACATCATTCTATCAAAACACAACCCATTGAAAAGAAATGGGTTTCATAAAATTCATTAAACTATAGCCATAAAACAACCATAATAATAATAGGGATAATATAATTGAAAAATATTACTAGTAAAGAATTAGTAACATCAAATAATGTTTTTATAGATGGAATATAACTTTTAGAGATCCCTTGGAAATAATTCTTGATTAAAATATCATTTCTTCTTTGAAAACTTATTCTTTTCTTAAAATTCTATGCAATTATAAATGAAAAAATTATCATTTAAAATAAAATTTATAATTGTACCATATTCTTCAAGGTATTAATGTGTCATTAAATAAGAAAAATATATTTACACCATACAAGTTAAAAAAATATTCATTTCTTACTTTTGTTGGAAAAGTCACAAAGTAAATCATCTGGAAAACGAAAAAAAAGATTCTTTTAAAACCATTTATTAAAAAATTCACAAATGGGTAAAAATGACTTTAAACTATATTATAACAATAGAATAAAAATTTATGGAAACATTTTTAAGAAACTTGGACATGGAAGATAAATATTTTCTAGCAAATACTTGCGTATAAACAATCCTGAATAATAATGAGATTGTGGAATTAACCCTTACCTTAGGTATGATTTCCTTTGTACGTATCCAAAAATCCTATATAATGATTTAATGAATGTTATTTATTTATAAATAACCATATTAATATTTTTTAATATTATATATGATCATCTTATATAATCTTATCACCCGTTTGTTAAAAAAATTTCATTATTACCCTTCTTTCGGTGTTAACTGCTTCATTTTCATATGCATGTTTTGTCATATAAGTCCTAGTTCCTGTACATAGGATGTATTTATTCCATCTAAATAATGATATTAATGTAATAGATAACATATTTATTCACTATATAAATTTTTATAATCATTTTTTAATAGTGATCATCGATAAAGAATCACATCACGTCGTGGAGACGGTAGACCGTACGTACGTACAAGAGACAGTATCATTACTTTAATGGTAAAATAGTAAGGAAGTGGATGATATATATATATATATATATTCTATAATAAATATCATGTTATAATTTTTAAATATATCTATTTTTCCATCATTATACTCATAAAGGTAAAGTAGTAATGAAAAACAGATTACACCATGACATAGATATCGAAAGTCACACGTACGCACACACGGTGATTATGTTTTTAATAGGATGAATAAAAGTTGGAATACTATTTTTTTCATGATCATAATAACCTTTCATTATATAGTTTATATTGGTGTTATTACTTTATAATGGAAACAACACATGAGGAGAAAGTATAAGAAGAAATAATCAATTAGGAGTTGGTAAAGAAGATTGCCTATTCTTTAGAGAAATTCCTTTAGATATCCTATTAAGGAGACTATGGTTCATATTTTTGATAAGAACATTTTAGGGATCCGATTTTTACCTTGTAAGACTGAAATTTTTCTACATATATTTCCACAGCTAGGCCCTAAGACCGTGTGTTGTTCCAAGGCCCGGTGTGTCTGGAATTAATTTTATAAAAATATTAAGTATTTCTTAAAATATACATGTGAAGGAAATGATATTTCTATTAAACGATATCTTGGATCAGAAATCCAAGGGTGCAGTTGAGTCCGAAGCATGGTGTTTACCTTAGGCGGGACATAACTTTTTTCGGTGTGGGCCTTCTCTAGAAAATACCATGGAGGACGTAACTGTAAATAAAATAACTAAATAAAATTATTTTATCTTGTATGGTAATTCAAACAACTTATCAACGGGGATCCAGATTAGAAATATGAGTCCCCCATTGTGTTCATAGCATGGTGTTTTACCTAGGAGAGATCTCAGGTGAGCAGGTGCGGGATGTTCAGATTTTGCGACTGCTGATGGTTTCCTATAAATATGAGTTTAAGGAAATGAGAAAGGGTTCAGCTTGTTTCCTACACGGTCGGTGAAGCTCCATCATCTACTTCCGATGGTGGTTCAATGCCAAATTCTTGACAGATCTCGAAGAAACTTCATATTTGAGTAGATCAGAGTGTAGCAAACACAATAACAGATTTGAAATCCAGGTAGGATTCTTCTTTTAGATTCTGCATTCCCAAATTGAATATTTGTTGTTGAATTTTATTATGAATCATTTTTGCTACTTTAAAATCCTTTTTTGATGGCCAAACTGACAATGGACATTGACTGTTTTATTTATGGATCACCTATTCATCACATTCTTCATCTGTTATTTATCAAAAACTTTTTTCATGTCGAAACGTCGATGAATCATGGAAAAAAGCATAGGTCTATGAAGCCCTGAATACTAGGAGTCTAGATCTATGATTTGTTTTGAGTTCTAAGGACTAAGGAGGCACAATGGAGAGCAGAAGATTAGCATAATTTTTGTCACATCAAAACATCGATGAAACTTTGAGCGGAGCACATGTCTGTGTAGATCGGGATATGAGGATCCTAGATACGTCCTTGTTTTAATTTTTTTGTTCATTGTGGTGTTCTCGGTGGTCCACGGAAGGACCAACAGTGCATGGTGGTCCATAGAGGTTGGAGTTGGATGATTGTTCTAGAAGGTACCAAAGGTAGAATGGGGCGCGCGCTGTGTAAGGAGGCTGGAAGGCGGGCCATTGGAATGGGATAGTGGGCATGCAGGCGATGCAGCGACTGTGTGCAGAAGATGGAAGTCAGGAGGCAGAGTGTGTGGGTGGTGCAGTCAAGAGCTGATGGGAACACGAGGTGTACCTACCAGGATGTGATAGGCTGGAACACAGGGCGAGGCTGTGGTGTTGTAGGACGTGCTGACCAAGGTGGAGTGGGCTGGCCAAAGCAGTTCGGTCCAACTAGAGCGGGCTGGGTCAGGCTGAGGGGAATTCAGACCCCTATATCATTCAAACCGGGAACCCGTTTTACATGCCATCTGTAGAAACATGATCCTCTATTTAAGACCGATTTTTTAGAACATATTGGGAGTTTTATGTTATTGGAACAAGGATTAGGGGCATAAAACCCAAAATTTTAATAATAATAACAATATAATTCTTATTATTTGACGATTCTTGTATCAGATGTATATCCCACATACGACGTCCGATTGATGTGCCATAAGTGGAATCATGACCTTGAAATTTAGGTGGATGTTTCAAGAACAAATTTGGATGCTTAAACAGAAATTGTTTTGTGGGACCCATGTGTCTCAGTTTGAGGCGTTTGCAATGAAATGTGACTTCTTCACCGAGTGTCCATTTGGGACGAAAAAATAGATGATCCCTTATGTTTTTCTAAGAGGATCATGATGGTTTGATCCAATTGATGTGTTCTGGGATTGTGGTTCTGGACCCATGAAGTACCATTCGGGTATGGTGTTGGGAGATACAACTTCTTCGCTGATTTTACGATTCAGGAAAGTGAATAGTCGATCATGTGTGCTTTTTTTCAAGGATCATAATGGTGTGATATATATTTTTACCTAGTGCCATTTGAGGATGCCTATTAGTAGAATTATGTTTTGTCCCTTTCAAACCAGCTATGGGCATCATGTTCTCATAATCCATTCGACAGGATTTTCCATGTACTCTAGGAGTGAAGTGGCATGCCCAGGTGTACTGATGCATAGTTTAATACCCAATTATGGCTAGGTACACGACTAGGAAATGAGGTGGGGTCACCCATTGTGTGAGACCTACACATTCCATTTACCACTTAATGAATATTCTATCTCTTGTATCTCATTATTTTGGACTTGGATGTTGGCATGCAAGTGGAATATCCAGAGTGTTTTTCTGTGTATAACCTGATGGTTCCCTCTATAGTGGATTTCAAGATACGATACAAGATGTTATGGGAGTGAATCATAACCAAGGTGATTCTCAATAATGGTAGTGATCATGCACTAACTTATCATAGACTTCTTCGGATACCCTCTTGGTGGGATGGGTAGTTGTGTTCCTTTATGATTTCTGAGATGTGCTATCTAGTAGGGATGAATAATGTAGTTCCTCAGAGTCATTCTGAGTGGAACACTCCAGCCAGGCTAGGAATGGGTCCTTGGTGACACTAGGGTGGAACCCTACTGTCGGGATGGGAATGGGTCCTTGACCTTATTTGAGTAGAACCCTCCACAAGGGATATGTATGGGTCCTTGATGACAGTGGAGTGGAACCCTCCAGCCTAGCTGGGCATGGGTTCTTAACCTATTCTGAGTGGAACCCTCCATCCAGGCTTAGTATGGGTCCTCGATGATACTATAGTGGAACCCTCTAGATGGGATGGGAATGGGTCCTCAACTTGAAGCATGACCTCCTAACTATGCAGATCAGTGAAGAGAGAAGGTTTGATGTAACTTTGACTCACAAGGAAGAGGGATACTTTCCCCACCAAGACGCATCCATGTGATGCAACCTTAAACCTTGAGGGTGATACAATTCCACCCAAAGTGGATAGTATCAAGGTGTGTCAATTGAGGCCATTTGACTTTCATGTTTATGGAATATGTGTGGGAAGATGGGAATCATTGGTGGTTACTTGAGGAATAGTTGGCGACCCTTTTCCTATACTGAGTTATGAGATGAATATCCCCTTAATCTCTTGTTCGGGATTCTTTAACTGAGTATATTTATATATTTGTTTTCTGTACCCACTCCTTGGGGGTTTGGTTACTCTCCTTCCATGAGAGGTGAAGATGTGTGGGCATACCACATGATTTTTGTGTCTATATTCTCATAGATGGATGAGTCTACTCTCCTACTATAGGTAGAAAAGACTCAATAAGAAGTTCATATTCTCACCATGTCGATATCCTTGTATTTGGGTGAGATTTCTTTCACTATCTTGTTAGGTTGAGATGTAATCTTTACTATACCTTTTTCTTTATACTGCATTCCTCTTTAGTTGTATTTCTCACTACTCCCCCTTTTCCTTTTTGGGGTGTTCTACTGAGTATGTTATACTCACCCCTACATTTAATTTTTCTCTATGTATTGTTCCATATGCAGATGATAGACAATTTCACCAAGACATCAGACAAGCTTAGGGATATGGGGTGCTTGGAACACATACGGTGGTCATAGATTGGGATCTAGGAGTGAGGCTCTCTCAACTATTTTACTTTTCAATTGTTGTTAGGTTATAAAACCTTTTTTTTGGCATGTATTTTTTTCCTTTTCCCTTTTATGTTTACAATTTTTTACTTGTACAGATTAGAGGTTAGTATATGTTTTTTCCCTTTATAGCAATGTTGTATATTTTTTCCCTTTTCCTCTCCACTTTTTATTTGAGTTGGCTATGTGTGTCTCTATAGGTTCTTAGGAAAAGGCCTCCCAGAGTTTTTTGTGAATTTGGTGCTTATCACCAACCCTAGCCTTTGGAGGCGGGCTTGGGGTAGTTGTGGCTCAAGACTCGATATGGTCTGGGTCATGATAAAGTGTTATTAGAAGTGGTTCGACCCTTATGAAACTATTCATATGTTTCCATAACAAATTCTTGGTTGGTTTTAGGGAAACCATTTCAACATGTCTCGAGTGCAACTCTAGGGCTAGGGAGTCTAGTGATGGTGCAGTGGCTGACGTATCCATTCACCAGGACCCTGATTACCCACATGTCAACTCGATATGCTGAGACATTTATTATAGGGAACATTGGTATATTGATCATATAGGATTGAGTCTTTGACCATCCCTATTGATTTATCTCCCCATGATTTTTGATATATATATATATATATATGCTCTTTTGATGGGGATACTCCTTTATAAGTTTCAAGATGCCTCCACGATGACACCCCGAACTTTTGTTTGTAATGATGACCCGGTGAGTGACGATGCCTCAGTTCGGGGTCCATCATAAAATCACCTTCCTCCAGGTGGGTAGGTAGAAGTAACCCCACCTATTGAGAAACAGATAGTCCCAATAGAGTAGGATGAGGATGTCACACCCCGACCTCAGATGCCTGTTTATCTGATTTTAATTTTACCATTTACTTAGTCCCGTATCATTTGGACGAGGTTTAGTTGGGACCCAGTTTGGAATTTTTGAAGTCTGATGTTTTCAATGGGTCTCGGGCCGGTGTGTGGTCACTGCACCGTTAGCGGCGACCAAGTGTTTGGTCCAGGTGAATGCGTGCTGGCATGGCACATCAAATAAATAATAAATTAAATAAATAAATTAAGTTAATTGAAAAAGGAAGATAAATAAAATTTTATACCGATAAAACAAAGAGGGAAAAAAATAAAAATAATTCTAAATTTTTAATAATGTTTATATATTATTATGTATAAGAGAATTATTATTATTATTATTGGATTTATTATTATTATTATTAATATTGGAATTTTATTAATGTTATTTCCCCTATTAGTATTATTACCATATTATTTTTATTATTATTAGTATAAAATTTTTCTTTCTTTTTTTTGTGAAACCCTATATTTTACATCATCCCCCCTTCCCCCTTGTTAGCTATGCGCCACACACACCCCGCCTGACCGGTCTCCTCCTGCGCACTGCACACCTACATTCCACCATCGCCGACCCCACCTCCCTGTCCAACTCCGGCCTCCGCCCTTGTTCGCTCGCCCTCCCCTATAGGTCCATGCCGATCTTGTCCCGCCCTCAAGCTATCGCGCCCTGAAAAACCTCCAGCTTCACCGGATCCTTACCCCGCCTGTATCCTCCGCACAACCGGCCTCACACACAAGTAGGTCCCCATCTCCCTTGCCTCACACCACTGCTGTCCGACACCCTCACCTCGTCCAACGGCCCCTCCATGTGTGGCCCCTACTTGCATGTCCTCATTTTCCAGTGTTCTCCTCCTCCGGTATATTTATATTTTTAGTTTGGTGTTCTTCTCAAATATATCATCACTATAAAACCACGATTCATATTTTCACATTTTGTTCAGTATCTAGGGTATGCCTTTAGTATGCAGAGTGATATTCTTCCTTCTATTAATGCAATGTTGTATTCGTGCACCTCTGAGGGAGGCGAATTTGTGTATTTTATTTTCAGAGCACTCTGATATTGTCTGCGCTCTATATTTTTGTTTTAAAAACTTGTTTCACAGTTTTGTTATGCACTTAATTATCCTGCTAGAGAGTTCTGAAATTTTTATAATTGGTTAAAAATATGTTTTGATTCAGTTCCTAGTTTATGTCAGCATGCTTCTACGATGATATGCTTGTTTAAGTTCCAAATCATATTATGATAATTTTTAAAATGTAATTCGGATCCCTATGCTATTACCGTAAATCATTTTATGATGTTTTAGGGTCCATGGTTTTAATTGGTTGTGAGTTGGTCCTTTCCGCACTAACTTGTTTTGACGAATGTCATTAGGGTGTGGTGATAGTTTCCAGTTGTGCGCAACAAGCGAGCTATTTCTTGAGTTAGAAAACTTTGGCAGGGTCCTTCTCTTGAGGTAGGAATTTCCATCCCTTCTCTCTTTCTGAAGTTTTCTATAGGCACTTTCATGATTTCATTTAATTTATAAATGTTATTCTCACCCTTATAATTCTGATAGTTTATCTATTGAAGTGTTTCATTGAGGGTTAAAAGTGTTACAAATAGCCATGAAATAGTTCCTTGGTTATGTGTTGGTGTTTCCATGCCATTTCTTATAGTTTTAATCCATTTAATGTTTATGTTTTTTTAATTAAATCATATATTATGTTTCATACGTCTAGTTTGTTTTTATTTAACTTATGGAAGTGTTTTCCTGTTGAAAGATTTGAACAAGAATGGATTTTTGGATGTTCCTCTATTTATGCACATGTTTATACATTTCCATGTTTTTTGGAACTAAATGATTTATCTTCAAACGGTACTGTTGGATGTTTTGAGTGGTGTTTTCTGGTCGAAAAATTTTATGGAACTTGTTTGTCCTGCGTTGGTTGGTTTTATGGAAGTTAGTGCTTTTGAAGAATGATTTCACGTCTCTTTGAATTGGAATTTTTCTTGAATACTTGGTTTTATAATTGGTTCTTGTTTTATTAATGATGTGGGTATCTTTGTACGGTTCACTAAATTGGTTTGAAAAGAAATCCATGAGTATATGACCATTTGGATTTTGGTGTATATATTTGTTAAGTGTGTGGTGTAAGGCAACGCTTGGTTTGTTTTTTTAAAAAATTGAACATAGTATCACTAAATACCTTTATTGAATTGCTTTGAAACATGGAACCTAAGGGTCGGTTTGGATTTTTAAATACAAAAGTGGTGTTTAGAGTTTTTTTGGAAGAGCATGTGCATTGTTTTCATAAAAGGCAATTGATTATGTAAAACTAGAGGCCTGATTTACAACTCTAAGTCTTTAATAAAGTGTTTTTGATTACTAAATGATTTGATGGACCGGTTGGCACTTTATATGTTTGACATGTATGCATATATATATATATATATATATATATATATATATATGGGGAACTCCAATCTAGGGTAACCCTTTATGGGTGAACACATAGGAAGCATTCGTGTTTGGGGTAGGAAAGTGTGGTGATATGATTCACGCGTGTGAGGGCCTTCTTACTTACATAATATTAATATAATCACCATGGGTTCCTGGGCATCTTTTGTATGATCAAGTGATGGTTTCTGACCAACCCTGATTAGATGGGTTGGTACCCTCTGGATTTGTTATTAGGCCAGGCGGGCTTTGCCGCTGGATTGGTCAGTTACGGCGGCTAGTTGGTTATAGACATAGGAGTTTTACCAAACGCCAACAGGTGGTTCCGAAACCGAGTACGTCTAGGGGTCTTCTAGGGATGTTTAGGATCACCCATGGTTACTGAATTATTTACATTGTTTTTATACTTTTCATTGCACTGGTTTATTTTCAGTTGAACTTTTACTTGTTTTACTCTAGCCCATATTTGGTTTTTTTCTATTTTGGATTTCATTTATAAAATGGAAAATGATTTTGGAAATGGTGTATAGAGTGTGTTGGGTTTTTAAATGAGAACAACATGTTGCATATTTAATTTTTTTTTTGAAAAACCCTACTTTTATATCTTTATTTCAAACTTATGTCAGTGGACTGTTTTGGAAAAGGGAATTGCTGGATTTAGTGGTTTATTCTTGGCATCCCTACTGAGCATCTCGGTGCTCACGCATATTATATCTTTCTAGTTTGAGGTTCAGTTTCTTGTTCACGTTCCTAGTTCAGCTGCTCAATGTTGGAGCAGACTTTTTTCTGAGTTGGGTGGTGACTTGAAGGGTTACAAGGAGGTATGTACATTTAATTTATTTCCAATACTAGTCTTATTATCATATCATCAGTCTTTATTTGTTTGGTTATATTTTTTTCATGGGCAAAATACTTCCTAATAGTTAGATTTTTGATGCCCGACACTAGTTTCCAGCCCGTGGGGATCGGGAACGCCCCTCGAGCCATGCTGCAGGCCGGCTCGGGTGACCGATTCAGGGTTGACCTAGGATGGTTTGTGACAAAATGGTATGAGAGGAGGCCTTTGTTATTTGGGTTATCTGGTAGAAGGAGATTTGGACTGTCGGGGCTCAGGAGGTAGGTTATGGGTTGGTGCCTAATCACCACCACTCGCAACGAGACCTGAGTTACCAGGGGTAGTCTGGGATTTGAGTCTTTTGTCTTTGGTTTTATTGGATTGAGGGATGAAAATGGAGGCGAATCAGTTCATGTTGCGGCCTCACATGGGGTGGTGACCCATGTGGATTCCAAGTGCCCGCTTTAAGGTCCTCTTAGTGTTATGCCTTACTTGTGGCATGACTCACCACCATGTCACCGGGTTAGGCACATACACTACTACCTCATTCTGATGGTTTATAGTTGGTTGTGTTTCGTTTTGAACTCGGTCGATGTGTGTGTGTGTTTAAAATTAAAATCATTTTAAAATTAAAAAAGGTTTTCTTCCAAATTGTTTTTGAAACAAGTAAAGTGGGGTTTTAAAGAGAAAGTGTATCAGTTTGGAAAAAAACATGACATGTGTTTAGATTTGGTAAGGAAAAAGAAGTGTTTGAACCTTGGCACTCCTTATGGATGGTCACACGTGTGTGGGTATGTATGGAGAGTGTGTATGGGAACTTGTTTACAGATTATGTGAGTGAGATTGAATGAACACACATGTGATGATTCATAAGGTTCCATATGTGAGTTTTTAATATTTTAAAGGAATAACAGTTTTGGAAAAGTGATTTTGGCTTGTGTTTGTATATGATTGGATTATGGGCCTATTACCTTGGCTTGTGTTGTTGCTTTGATTGAGTTTTGTCTTTATGTTGGTTTCAATGTTGTTTTTGGTGTTTTTATGAGTATGCCACCCATAAAGCCTCCAAAAGTTGTTAATGGGTTACGCCTAGTTCCCAGTTCTTTTTGTGTGTTTCTGGCTTATTGATGAAATCGAGGTCTGTTAGAGGCAGTTGTGTAGTTCGGAGAGATAGCGTGTCTTTAGGTTATTGGGAACTCCTTGGGTATTTAAGGTTCGTACCATCCCAAAGTTAGTTGAGGGTTTAGTTTTGGACTAATAAAGGTGGGATGTCTCATCTTCGTTAGACTCTGGGTGTAGTTGGTGGGGGTCGACTCTTGTGAAGGTCCCTCATCTGGCAAGGACCTTCATCTGTACCGACTCCCAGTTTGTTGAACCATTCTCACACATGCCACTAGCGTGGCCGGTTCAGGCCTTCTAAGTCACCTTGTCACATCCCTTCGAAGTCTTGCTACCATGCAGCTGTTCGGGCCACCAGTTAGAGTTTTGAAATAAGTGTCGTTCGGGAGGAAGGAGTTAGGGACCAGAGGATGTAAATGCTTGACTGTGAGGTATGAGATGGTTCAGCCATCAGGGCCCCAACCATAGGTCTTGGGGTGAAGCTCACGCATAGTCAAGAGTTATCGAGGGTGTGTGGAATATTGGATCAGATCATGTTTTCATCTTCAGATGGAAATCTCCAAGGTTTTCTTGTTCAATTATTTTTGTCTTCCTAAACTCATCCTCATTGTTGTGGTGTGATGAGTTCATTGTACCACAATCCAAGTGGCCTCATCCAGTCTAAATGTGGTATTTAAATTATTTGTATTCCTTCAAGGGGTTTAGTCCCATGAATAGGGGCCCGTTCGGATTCTGAGTTGGTATCAATTGCTTTCGTTAGGGGAATGTTTGGTTTCATGAATTAATGGGTAGTGTTTCTAGGCCCCTTCTTAGTCCGAGAACCTCTCCATGTGTTTTTCTTTAATGTGTTTTGGTTTTGTAGGGGTTTCCTCTGTCTTGGGGCCCCAGTGTGTTTTTTCCCCGTAATGGTTTTAAATGCTAGTGGTGGAGTTGTTCTGTTAGCGTTGAGAAGGTGGGATGAGTTTGGTTTGGGAGTTCCCGGGTTGTCCTCTAGGGGGTGGATTGTTCAGGTTTCAAGGGATTATGTATTAGTGAAATCTCATGGTCGGGAGAACCCTCTCAAGTTCTCTCCTAAAAATCAGGTTGGGGTCCTCCTTGTACTGGATGGGTGTGACATTTGTTGGGAATAATTACTATGAGGCTCTCGTTTTCCTTTGGTTTTGTCTGGGCATGGACTTTAGTCATGTCAACTATTGGCTTGATGAATTTATGGGGGAAGAAAGTGTCTGTGGTGGGGAGAATTGTCACACCCCGACCTTGGATTCCTGTTTATCTAATTTTAATTTTACTGTTTACTCAGTCCTGCATCATTTGGACAAGGTTTAGTTGAGACCCGATTTGGAATTTTTGAAGTTTTATGTTTTCAGTGGGTCTCGGGCCAGTGCGCGGTCACTGCACCATTAGCGGTGACTATGCGTTTGGTCCTGGTGAATGCGCGGTGGCACAAAAATTTAAATAAATAATAAATTAAATAAATAAATTACGTTAATTGAAAAAGGTAGATAAATAAAATTTTATATCGATAAAACAAGGAAGGGAAAAAATTTAAAAGAATGATAAATATTTAATAATGTTAATATATTATTATGTATAAGAGAATTATTATTATTATTATTATTGGTTTTATTATTATTATTATTATTGGAATTTTATTAATGCTATTTTCCCAATTAGTATTATTACCATATTATATTTATTATTATTAGTATAATGTTTTTTTTTGTGAAACCCTAGATTTTCCATCATCCCCCCTCCCCCCTTGTTAGATGCACACGACACACCCCCCTGACCGGTCTCCTCTTGTGCACTGAGCACCTGCAGGCCACCGTCACCGACCCCGTCTCCCTGTCCAGCTCCGGCCTTCGCCCTTGTTCGCTCACCCTCCCCAGCAGGTCCCTGCCGATGTCATCCCGCCCTTAATATCCCATGCCCTTCCGCACCTCTAGCTTCGCCGACTCCTTACCCCAATCGCATCCTCCGCAAAATCGGGTTCACACACCAGTGAGTCCTCGTCTCCCTTGCCTCACACCGCTTCAGTTCGACGCCCTAGCCCCGTCTAGCGGCCCCTCCTTGTGTGGCCCCTCCTTTCACGACCTAATTTTTTGATTTTCTCCTCTTTCGGTATATTTCTATTTTTATTTTTGTGTTCTTCTCAAATCTATCATCACTCTAATACCACGGTTAATTTTTGCATGTTTTTCTCGTTATCTAGGGTATGCGTTTAGTATGAAGAGTGATATTCTTCCTTCTGTCAATGCACTGTTGTATTCACGCACCTCCGAGGTAGGGGAATTTGCGTATTTTATTTCAGGAGCACTCCGCTAATGTCTGCTCTCTATCTTTCAGTTTTAAAAACTTTTTTCTCAGCTTTGTTATGCACTTAATTATCCAGCTGTAGAGTTCTGAAACTTTTAGAATTGGTTAAAACTATGTTTCGAGTCAGTTCTTGGTTTATGTCAGCATGCGTCTACGATGATATTCTTGTTTAAGTGCCAAATATTATTTTGATAATTTATAAAATGTAATTCAAATCCCAATTCTATTCTCATATATCTTTTTATGATGTTTGAGGGTCCCAGGTTTTAATTGGTTTTGAGTTGGTCCTCACTGTACTGACTTGTTTTGCCGAATTTCATTAGGGTGTGGTGATAGTTTCTAGGTGCGTGCAGTGAGCGAGGTGTTGCTTGAGTTAGAAAACTTTGGCTGGGTCCTGATCTTGAGGTAGGCGTTTCCATTCCCTTCTCTCTTCCCGAAGTTTTCCATAGGCACTTGCACTGTTTCATTTAATTTATAAATGTTATTCGCACCCATATAATTCTGATATTTTATCCATTGAATTGTTTCTTTGATGGTTAAAAGTGTTACAAATATCCTTGAAATAGTTCATGGGTTATGTGTAGGTGTTTCAGTGCCCTTGCTCCTGGTTTTATTACATTTAATGTTTTTTTAATTAAATCATAGATTAT
Source organism: Viscum album (assembly GCA_963277665.1). Taxonomy (NCBI): domain Eukaryota; kingdom Viridiplantae; phylum Streptophyta; class Magnoliopsida; order Santalales; family Viscaceae; genus Viscum; species Viscum album. The sequence goes on from OY728134.1 coordinate 1,203,560,512, forward strand.
GTTTCTCACCCCTAGTTTTTTTGTAGTTAACTTATGGTAGTGTATTCCCATTGAATGATTTAAACAATAATGGATTATTGGATGTTCCTATATTTATGAACATGTTTATACCTTTCCAAGTTGGTTGGAACTAACTGAATTATCTACAAATGGTAATGTTGGATGTTTTGAGTGGTGTTTACTGGTAGAAAAATTTTATGGAACTTGTTTGTCCTATGCTGGTTGGTTTTATAGAACTTAGTGCTTTTGAAGAATGATTTCACGTCTCTATGAATTGGTATTTTTCTCGAATCCTTTGTTTTATAAGTGGTTCTTATTTTCTAAATGATGTGGGTCTCTTCATGCGGTGTTTAAATTGGTTTGAAAAGAAATCCATGAGTATATGCCTGTTTGGCTTTTGGTGTATATATTTTTTGAGTGTGTGGTGTAAGGAAATGCTTGGTTTGTTTTTTTTACAAAATGAACATAGTATCACTAAATAATTTTATTGCATTGATTTCAAACATGGAACCTAAGGGCCCATTTGGATTTTTAAATAAAAAAATGGTGTTTAGAGTTGTTTTGGAAGAGCTTGTGCAATGTTTTCATAAGAGGCATTTGATTATGTAAAAATAGAGGCCCGATTTACAACTCCAAGTGTTTAATAAAGTGGTTATGATTACCAAATGATCTGACGTCCCAGTTGGCACTTTGTATATTTGACATGTATGCATATATATATATATGTATATGGGGCACTCCTATCTAGGGTAACCCTTTATAGTCGAATGCATAGGAAGTGTCAGTTTTTGGGGTAGGCAAGTGCAGTGATATGATTTACGCATGTGGGGGCCTTCTTACTTACACAATATTAATATAATCACCATGGGTTCCTGGGAGTCTTTTGGATGATCGAGTGATGGTTTCTGACCAACCCTGATTAGACGGGTTGGTACCCCTAGATTTGTTGTTAGGCTAGGTGGGATTTTCCACTGGATTGGTCAGTTAGGGCGGCCAGTTGGTTATAGACTTAGGATCTTCACCATGCACCGACAGATGGTTCCTAAACCATGTACATCCAGGGGTATTCTAGGGATGTTTAGGATCACCCATGGTTACTGAATTATTTACATTTCTTGTTTAATTTTCATTTCACTGGTTTATTTTCAATTTCACTTTTACATGTTTTACTCTAGCACATCTTAGGTATTTTTCTATTTTAGATTTCATTTATAAAATGGAAAATGATTTTTTAAATGGTGTGTAGAGTGTGTTGGATTTTTAAATGATAACAAAATGTTTCATATTTAAAAAAAATGTGAAAACCCTACTTTTATATCTGTATTTCAAACTTGTGTCAGTGGACTATTTTGGAAAAGAGAATTGCTGGATTCATTGGTTTATTCTTGGCATCTCTACTGAGCATCTCGGTGCTCACCCCTATTAAATCTTTCCAGTTGAAGGTTTAGTTTCTTGTTCAGGTTCCTGGTTCAGCTGCTCAATGTTGGAGTAGACTTTGTTCTGAGTTGGGTGGTGACCTGAAGGGTCACAAGGAGGTATGTACATTTATTTTCTTTCTGCTGCTAGTCTTATTCTCTTATCATCAGTCTTTATTTGTTTGGTTATATTTTCTTCATTTGAAAAATCATTCCCAATGGTTGGATTTTTGATACCCGTCACTAGTTTACAGCCCGTGGGGATCGGGAATGCCCCTCGGGGCATGCCGCGGGCCAGCTCGGGTGACCAGTTCAGGGTCGACCCAGGTTGGTTCATGACAGAGGACGTGCGCAGGTTGAGCGCACTCTACGAGTTCCAGTATTAAACACCACTAAGGTTCCATGTTGATCCGTATTCTTAGGTAGTGGAGGATTGACTGGAGTCAATGGTTTTCCACTTTAGGATTTTTCAGACATCGATAAATCAGATGGTGGATTTAGTATCCAGTTTTTCCACAGAGCAATAGGGTGTTGGTGGAGTCTGGTTACTTAGATGCATGATGAGTCGTTACCCTGATGGGATTTCTTCTAGTAACTATTATTTGAGGAGTATTACCCCTCATTCTTATGATTCATTCTGATTTATTAGCTTCTAGATCTTCTGCATGGAGGGATGACAATGGATGAGTACACGACCGATTTCATAGACCTTACTCAGTACTCATTAGATATGGTCTACGATGGTAACTTCTGATCTTAGAAGTTTTAGTAGGGACTCCGTAGGGAGATCCATGCCATTGTATCACCCTTTTCAATCCCCACCTATGTTGAGGTGATAGAGTGGGCACTTTTGATAGAGTTCTTTCTATTAAAGGGGTTCCAGTTAGATAGTTTTGGTAGTGGTCGTGACAGAAATAGTTCTGTGATCCAGGATCTCTGAGGTGGAGATAGGGGTTCCTCAGGGAGGCATTGCTGGAAGATGATCCAGAAGGGTTGTGGTAGGTGGACAATGATATGAGGTCTTTCCACCACCCACACCATGTATCCCACTTTAGGCTTAGGGAGCTAGCAGATAGGGCCGTGGGTAGCTATGTGCTATGGATGTCTACGATCCGGCAATGCATGAGATGATAAGGGGAATGATCAGTGTCACTTATAACTTTTTTAGTAGAATTTGTTAGACATAGTGTGAGGTACTCCTTCCTTCTTGATTCTTGATTGAGGTTTTATTAGAGTGATGCGGTCTGTTAGTGGAACCATGTGTTGGTGTTGTTCGATGTAGATTTAAATGCATGAGGTAGAGGGATCCTTCCCCCACTGAGACAAATTTTTTTGACTTAAAATTATATTTTTATTATTCAGTCACTTTTGAGGAAAAGGTGAGAAACCCTATATAACTCCATGACTTAAAACAAAATAACACCAAGGAAGAAAAGTTAAAGGTCAAACACCAAGCCATTACTCAAAAAACCTAAATTTCATTACGTTGATTCAACACATTCAACCAGCAGCTGCACCATTTCCAAGCAATCAAAATTCTCAAACCCCCATACTTCACAGCACCTCAACATTTTCAGGTACCCATAGAACAACCAAGAATTCAAGAGGTTCAAGAACCAAACACCGATTCACACCTTCAACACTTCACTGCCTCCACGAACTTCAAGAAAATTCAAATCCAAAATGCTCCCAAATGCTATAATTCCTCTCAAATAGCAAATCCGAACCTAAAATGAAGATCCCCCAAACCGAAACTAAATTATAAAAAGACATGGCAAGATTCCACCACCACTTCAACGCAGTTAGCACAACATGAGAAAATACCTTATAGGTGATTGCTGAAACCATAAACTTTGCTACTTGCTCAAAACCAGTTACTTCCAAAATCATGGTTGTAGACTAATACACCCGCATCAAGAACCCATTCACCATGAGACCATCATTGGTTTCCGGAATCAAAGATGGGACCCCACCCCCATCCCATCCCCAACCAGCCACATACACCAGAGGGTCGAGGAGCATCACTAGAGTCCCATACCACCAGAGTCTCAGGTATGTCTTCACCCAAAGAGACTTGAACCTAAGGTGACGACACTGGTTTAACTCCCTGCTAGAATACGAATTTGAGATAGTCTATACTCTGGGAAAAGGAAAACATCATAGAATATACATTTAGAAAGAAGTCCGAGGCTCGCCTAGTGCGAGAAGAATCAGAGAAGTTAGATTCCCTGCAGCTAACCCTATTGGAGTAGGAGGGTGTACTTTTTTTTATTCGATGGTGTTGACTCCTTCACTTACCAAGAATGTGAGAGAGTCCTAGTTGTGAGACACCAACTATAATATCATTAATGAATCATATATACACATCTGACACACCATATGGATATTCTGAAGGAGGGAATCATGAGACCTTATTCAAGGGAAAAATAGTGGTTCTAGTTGTGATGTGGGAGGAGGTGATATGAGAGTTCCATACTTATCCCTTAGTTATACAACTCAATGTGAGGAATATGTACATGTATATTTAGTGGAAGTTTTGGTGGTTCAACGTGATATGAAGCATAGATGAGTTCATCTCGTGATGCCTCCCCTATTAGCTGGTGAAGGATGAGCACCGAGTTTCAGTGGGTTATTGCAGCCTCTTGAAATTCTAAAGTGGAGATGGGATGACATATCCATTGATTTTTTCATCAGACTTCCATTCATAGCAAAGGGACATGACTCCATCTGGGTAATATTAGGTAGACTCAAAATGTTGTCATAATTCCTTTCTATAATGGATCAAAGTTTGGTGGAGTGTTTGGGGAAGTTGTATATGTGTGAGATTGTTCACCTTCACAGGGTACTCTCAACGATTGCCTCTGATCGCGACGTATAGTTTACATCATGATTGTGGAGGTCATTAGGAGGAATTTTGGAACCAATTGTGGATGAGTACAACCTTTCACCTCATACCAATGGGAAGACCAAGCATACTATCCTGGTTTTAGAGGATATGTTGAGGGCTTGCATATTGGTTTTTGGCATGGGAGGCAAGCTATCCCTGAGGTTCATCAAGCTGTTTGATATTGTGCAGATGTTTGGTGAGGTTACATACCACCTTGCACAATCCCCATAACTAGAGTGGGTGAACGATGTTTTCCATGTGTCATAGATAAAAATATACTTTCATGATCTTACACACAACATTGATAGGAGAAAACATTATAAGGATGGACCGTCTCCTTGGTTTTCATGCTGGGTTAGCATGGAAATGTGTAGGAGAGTTCCTGGGAGTGGGTGAGCTAGATGTGATCTTAGTATCATTAGTTATTTACCAAGTTTTTCTTTTCGGGGATGGAAATATTAAATGAGGGAATGTTGTAGAGACCTTTCTTTCACTTTACAAGACTTTAGACTATTTCTATATATATTTCCAGAGCTAGGTGCTGAGTTTATGTGTGGTTCCGAGGCCCGGTGTGCCCATAATTAATATTAATAAAATATTAATTATTTTTTATAATATGCATATGAAGGAAATATAATATCTTTTAAATGGTATCTCATATAAGAAATATGATGGTGTGGTTGAGTCTGAAGAGTGGCATTTAACTTAGGTGGGACATAACTTTTGTCACCACATGCCTTTTATAGAAGACCCCATGAAGAACGTAACTGTAAATAAAATAATTAAAAAAATTATTTTATCTCAGACGTTAATTTGAATAAATTATCAACAGGGACATATATTAGAAATTATAGACCACTGTTGATTTTATATCATGATGATTTACCCAGGTGCCAGCTTAGGTGAGCAGTTATAGGAGGTTCAGATTCTGTGATTGCTGGCAATTTCCTATAAATAAGAGTTTAAGGAAATGAGTAGGGGTTTGGCTCATATCATCCCACAGCCAGCGAAGCTCCATCCTCTCCTTATGATAGTGGTTTGACGCTAAATTATCTATGGATTATGATGAAACATCAGATCTGAGTAGATCAGAGAACATTAGATGCAACGAAGGATTCAAAATCCAGGTAGGATTCTTCTTTCAGATTCTACAAACCTCGATTGACGATTTAGGTATAGAATTTGATTATTGATCATTTTCACTACTTTTAAATCATTTATTAATGGCCAAACTAAAAATGACCATTGACCATTTAATTTTGGGATCACCAATTCATCACCTTGTTCATCTATTCTTCATCGAAAACTTTTCATCATGTCCAAACGTCGATGAATCGTGGGGCAAGCGTAGGTATATGAAGCCCTTGATCCTAGGAGTACATATCTATGCTCAGTTTAGAGTTCTAGGCACCAGAGTAGGAACGACGGAGAGTGAAGGATTCTCGTACGTTTCATCACATAGAAACATTGATTAAAATTTGGGTGGATCATGCTACTATGTAGATCAGGATCTGAGGATCCCATATATGTCCTCGTTTTAATTTTTCGATCATCGGGGTGTTCTCGGTGGTCTGTGGAAGGACCACTAGTACGTACTGGTCCCCAGTGGCTAGGGTGACGGAAGCCACCAAAGGTGGAGCGAGGTAGGCATGGTGTGTGTAGGCCGACAAGAGGGTCGTTAGAGTTGGATTTCGGGAATACGGGCGATGCGGTGGCTGTGTGCAGCGGACGACGACCAGGAGGTATAGCGTGCTTGCAACGCGAATAGGATCCGGTAGGTGTGTGGGGTGCGTGAGCCATGGGCCATGAAGTTGGGTTTTGGTGTAATGGGACAACCCATGTGACTGGGTTGCGGTGCGGTGAATTGGGAAAACCCAGGCAGAGCGGACCGACCAGAGTGGGCCAGTCCAACCAGAGCGGGTCGGGGTCAGTCTGAGGGGACTTCAAACCCCTATGTCTTTCAAACCAGGCACCCGTTTCTCATGCTGTTTATGGAAACATGATCATCTCTTTGAGATGAACCTTTTGAAGCTAGATTGGGATTTTTATGTAATGGGATGCGGCTCGGGGGTGCGAAACCCACAATTTTATTAATAATAATATAATTATTTCTTTTTGAGGACTCTTATATCAGACATATCTACCACGTACGATATCCAATTGAAGCACCGTCAGTGGAATTAGGACCCAAAAATTTAGGCGCATGTTTCAAGACCAATTTTGGGAACTTCAAATAAAATTGATGTGTGGGACCCACGAGGCCCATTTTGTGTGGTAAAATGTGACTTCTTCACCGGGTGTCCATTTGGGAGAATGAATAGCTGATCCTATGTGTTTTTATGAGAAGATAACAATGGTGTGATCCATTTGATGTGTTTGGAGATCATAGCACTAGCCCCATGAAGCATTATTTGGGTATGGTGTTGGGAGATGCAGCTTCCTCACTGAGTGTCCGATTTGGGTGAGTGAATAGTAGATCATGTGTGCTTTCCCACAAGGATCACAAAAATGTAATCTGTTTTGTTACCTGTGGAAATTTTTGGAGCCCTATCATTAGAATTATGTTTTCACTTTTTTAGACTAGATATGATCATCGTGCTCTCATCAACATTTTGGCAGGATGTTCCATGTACTATGGGAGAGCAGTGGCATGCCTTGGGGTACTGGTGCATAGTTTAGTACCCAATTATATATAGGTACACATCCAGTATATGAGGTAGGGCCACATTTTTTGTGTGCACCACATTCAATGTGTACAAGTTAATGAACGTTAATATCTCATATATCCTTCTTTTGGACTGAGATGTTGGATAGTGAGTAGCCTATCCTAAGTGTTTTCCACATAGAACATTATGGTACCCTATATATTGGATTTTGATATATGATTCAAGATGTTATAAGATTGATGCCTATCTGAGGTGATGCTCGATGATTATTGTGATTAGGAAGTAGCATGTAAGAGACTTCTGAGCTTACCCAAGAGTGTGACTGGGCAGTGGAGTTCCTAGATTCCTTCTGAGATCTTCCATCCAACAGGGATGACTAGTGTAGTTCCTCAGAGTGATTCTATGTTGAACTCTCAAGCATGGCTCGTCATGGGTCCTCGATGACACTAGAGTGGGACTCTTTAGCTGGGTTGGGTATGGGTCCTTAAACTATTCTGATTAGAACCCTCCAGCTAGGATCAGTATGGGTCCTCAATGACACTAGAGTGGAACCCTCAAGCCAGGCTGGGTGTGGGTCCTCGACCTATTTCGAGCAAAACCCTCTAGCTGGGCTGGGTATGGATTCTTGATGAAACTAGAGTGGAACCGTCCAGCCGAGCTCGGCATGGGTCCTTGACCATGAGGAATGACCTCCGGAAAATGATGATCAGTGAAAATACATGTTTTGATGTAACTATGGACTCACAAGGAAGGTGGATACTTTCCCCACTGAGATAGATCCATGTGATGTGACCTAAAACTGTGAAGGTGAGACAATGATGCCGAAAAAAGATTGTATCAAGGTGTGGTGATTGAACCCCTTGGAATTTCCTATTTAGGGAAGACGTATGGGATTCTGGGCATCACTGGTGGTTACTCTTGGAATAATTGGTGACTCTTTTCTTTGGTAGACTTCTGAGAAAAATATCCCCTTACACTCTCATTTGGGATTCTTTGACTGAGCATATTTATATGTATCCTTTTTTGAGTACTAACTCTTTGGGTTTTGGTGACTCTCCTTCCAGGAGAGTCGAAGATGTGTAGGGTATGACACATGATTTATATGTCTAGAATATCATGGTTGGACAAGTCTACTCTCCTAAAATAGGTAGTGAAGACTCTAAGAGAAGTTCATCTTCCCATTCTCTCAAGCTCCTGGTGTTTGTATGAGTTTCCTTCGACTATCTTGTTGGGTTGAGCTATACTCTTTACTAGAACTTATTCTATCTACTACTTTCCTATTCAATTTTATCTCTTAATTCTCCCCTTTTCCTTTTTTGGGGGGTCCTAATGAGTATGTTATACTGACCCCTTCATGAGATTTTCCCACACATATCATTCCATATGAAGACGACAAACAAGTTGATCGTGAATTTGGAGGATCTTAAAGATATGGGGCACTTGGACCATGCACGGTTGTTATAGCTTGGGATCTAGGATTATGGCTCTCTCAACTATTTTAATTTTTAGTTGTTGTCAGTTTGGGACACTTTTCTAGTTGGGAATGAATTTTCCCCCTTCCCCTTTCAGTTTAATTTTCTATACTTGTACTGATTAGAGGTCAATGCATGTTTGTTTTCCCTTTATAATAGTGTTTTATTTTTTTGCTTTTTTCCTATAAATTTTTTTCTTGAGTTATATATGTGTGTGTGTGTGTGTATAGGTTATTAGGAAAAGGCATCCATTATAATGTTGTGCCTTCGACGCTTATCTCCACCCCTCACCTATGGAGGCTGGCTTGGGGTAGTTGCGGCTCGAGATCCGGTATAGGTCCGGTTGTGACAAAAATAACATCTATAATGTGTATAAGGAATTTTTGAAGAGAAATTGGAAGGGTATGGTTGAGATTTAAGGCTCAATGTGATGTGAAGAAGTGAGGAAGGAGGTTCTCTTTTATAATTTAGGTGATGGGAACTTTTGTAATTTCCAAAAATATTAATTTATAGTAAATTAAATCTCAATCCAAATACTTTTAAAATCCCATGGATTCCAATATAAGATGAGATAAAGTTGTAATATCATCAACCAATATATTTTAGACATGTTTTGGTATTATTCTAAACCATATCATTTTTATTAATCCTTTTTAATCTATTTTAATTCTAACTAAGGCAACAAATGTTTTAATATTAAATGTTTTTAATTTTTACTTGTTCGATGAAACTTTTATAACATTTTATAGTATATTATAATTATTTTTAATTTTTAATTATGATTTATAATTTTTAAATAATTTAATTAAATATTATTTTGATAAAATATCCTCAGTGTAAATTTGGAAAATATTCCTACATAGAATTTTATAAAAATAAAGATAACAAGTTAACTTTGAACCAAATATTTTAATATGTCCCTAAGAGTTATATAGAATCTATAAAATTTTTTATCACATTAATTAATTCAAATTATATTTATTTTAATATTTTTAGTATCATTTATTTGATATTTCCATTAATTAAATAATTACTAAAGTAGTGAAGTGTAATTATTTTACATAATTATTTGTTCACTATGAATTAAAAATAAAATTCCATGATTAAGATAAATATTCTAGATATCAGAATAATCATTATATTCAATTATATCTTTTTGCTATCCCAATATTTAAAAATGATATATTATTTAAATCATGAAGGTGAAATCATAGAGTTTTTATTAAAGAAAATATTATAAATATCACAATCCCATCTTAGTGTCCCAAAAATACAAAAATATATTTTTTATCATAAAAATATGTCAATGAAATTAAAAATTACATTTATATTCATTCCTAAAATTAATTTATCCCCATTTTTACACATATATGATGTTTAACATAAAGAAAGTGACATTTTTTTGACTTTATTTGATTTAAATATTTTATAAGTCATTTTCATAGAAAAGTGTCCATTAAACAACTTAGTTTCTATCCTTAGGTTTTGAGGGTTGAAGTATATTCATCGAATAAACTTGTTTCATGTGTTAGAGTCATTTTATAGCATTTATCATTTTATTTTAAACCCAAATTACCCAAATTACCCTTTACCATGGTAATAAAATTTACAATGGTTATAATTGATTTTGGCCAAAAATAAAAGGGATATATTTACTAAATATTGAACTCATGAATCTAAATTTTTAATCCTTTTTTCATAATTCAAAAAATAGAAGTCTCAAAATTTTATTTAAAATAAAACTTGTAAACCGCCATGAAAAAAAGTTTTTCAAAAAAAATGTACTTTTAAAACTAAAAATGTTTTTATAATAAATTCATGAATAAAAACCTTTTAAGAAACCATAATTTATTTTTTTAATCAAAGTGAATTAAATAATTAAAATTTAAAACAAATATGAAATATAATTTAACCATAGAAAAACATTAAAAGAAAATACATTTTTCAATAAAAATCAGTATTATCAATATTCTTGAAAAAATAAATGTAATCAGAAAATAATTTTATGATAATTTTGACATGATAAATTCAAAAATTAAATTCCCTTTTCCAAATGGATTTTATATAAATTCTAAAAATTAATAATAATAAGAAAAACTCATTTTTGAAGAAAACATATTTTTGAAGAATAAAGTGATTTTACTAAAATTGTGTGATTATTTTATAAGAACTCACCAATACATTCCTATTGATTTAGAGCTTAATTGTTTTATAAATTATCTATTCATATTTATTCCCCCTAATTAAATGGATATGTTATACTAATAGTGTTTAGAGGTTCACATAAACTCACAATTTCATGCAACACACACTAATGAAGAATTAAAATTATTTAAAGGGAAATATTTCATCAAAATATTTGGATTTTACATTCTACCTACCTTAAAATTATTTTTTCCCAATAAATTCATCACTTGGATATAAACAGATGAGGATACCTATGAATCATCACATCTTTAGGTTCCCACATAGCTTCCTCAAATTGGTCGTCCAGTCATAATACTTTAACCAAGCAATTGGTCTTATTTCCCAAAACTTTCTCTCTATGATCAATAATCTCTATCGATTATTATTCATAATAATGTTCTTGATCTAGTAGTATAACTTATGATTTTAGTATATTTGAATGATCAATTATGCAATCTCTAAGGATATTTACATGGAAGACATCTTGAACTTGAGAGAGATTCGGTGGAAGCACCAAAATATAAGTTACCATCCCAACAAGATCAAGAATTTCAGAAGGACCGATATACATAGGGATTAGATTTCCCTTATTTCCAATTATAATCACTCCCTTCTAGAGATATATTCACAGAAATACATTTTCAACAACTTCACACTCTAGGTCTTTTAATCGATTGTCAGCATAATATTTTTTCTCACTCCAATCTTCTCTTATTTGCTGTTGAATAAAGATGACCTTCTATACCGTTTACTCAACTAGATCAGGTACAAATATATTTAATTCCCCCACTTCATTCCAAAATGTTTGATTTCTTCACTTCTTACCATATATGGATTTAAAAGGGCCCATCTGAACACTATAATGAAAGATATTGTTGTAATAGAATTCTACTAAAGATAGGTGTTGACCCTAACAACCTTTGAAATCCATATAGAAAGCTCTCAACAAGTCTTCTAGAGTTTTAATTGTCCTCTTAGACTAATGATATGTTTGAGGATGAAAAGAAGTTTTGAAACATATATCTATATCCAATTCCTTCTAAGGACTTCTCCAGAACATCAAGGTAAACCCTAGGTCCCGATAAGATATAATGGAAAGCTGTACTCCATGAAATATCATCACTTCATTAATATATTTTCTTGAAAGATTATCAATAGAGAAATATTCATTGATAGAAATGAAATTTGTAGCCTTTATGAGGTGATCAAATATAACCCATTTATCATTATGGCCTTCCGATGTTTCGGTAATTTTGATGACAGTATCCAGGGTGATGTTTTCCCATTTCTATTATGGTATGGGTAATAGATGAAATAGACCCTTAAAATCCTATCTCCCAACCTTAAATTTATGAAAAACCAAGAACCAATAAACATATTCTATAATAACTCTCTTCATTCCATCCCATTAGAAATACTCTTTCTGGTCCCTATTCATTTTTTTGCTTTCAGGATTAATAGAAAATTAAGAACTATGAGCCTAATTCAATAGATCATTTTTTAATTATGGTATGGGAGGAATATAAACACAGTTCCTAAACATTAATTATTCTATCGTAATCAAAGTTTAACTAGAGAACATTTATCACCTTCTTTTGTAGCTCTACATCTTCGTTCTACACCTCCTTAATATTTACTTGTACAGATGGTTGATCATTTATTTGAGCCAGATTAGATTTCTCTCCATCCATTAAAATTTATAAATCCATACTTTTTAAATCAATAAATATTATATCTTTTGAGATCCTCATCCAAGATAGGCTAGCAAGGTCCTTTAGACTCGAAGCATCTTCTACCTTTTTCTCCTTCCCAAGGTGGTAATGTATTGAGTAGTCATAATATTTAATCAACTCCAACAATCTCCTTTAGTAAATATGCATATCCTTTTGAGTGAAAGTATAATTTAAACTTTTATGATTAGTATAATTGTCACACATTTATCTATAAAGATAACCCCTTTATTTATTAAATAAAAATATTACCGCATCTAACTTCAAATCCTATGTAGGGTATTTTTTATCATGGATTTTCAATTGTGTTGTGGAATAATATATCACTATATCATTTTTCATAAGAAAAAATCCCATTAACTTCTTGGATGCCTTACTGTCGATCACAAACCTTTCACCACTATAGGGTAGTGTTAGCATAGGTGCGCTGACTAACCTTATTTTCAACTCTTTAAAATTCTCTTCACATTCTTCCATCCAAATGAACTTAACTCCTTTCAAAGTAAACATGGTGAGTGGATTAGATAATCATGATAAATCTTTCATAAAACATTTACAATTTCTATCCAATCCCATAAAACATAGGATCTCAATTACCATTTTTGGTCTAGGAAATCATTCAAAATTATTCGTCTTTACTGGATCCAAAAATATCCACTCTTGAGATTATATTCCGCAAAATTGAAACTTTTTAAATCCAAAATTCACACTTGGTAAATTTTTTATAAATCTTATCCTTATCCAGGGTCTTCAGTAAAATGATCAAGTGATCTTAATGTTCTTCCTATCTCTTTTAATATATAATAATTTCATCTATAAATACTACCTCAAATTGATCAAGATAGTATCTAAAGACTCTATTAATAAAATCCAAGAACATAAGGGAAGAATTAATAAGAAAAAAATGAATCACTATAAATTAATAGTGTTTATAACTTGTAAGGAATTCTATATTGGGTATATCCTCCATTTTAACAAACAAAGATCAATCTTAGAAAAGTACTGAGCTTTGCGCAGTTGATCAAATAAGTCATCAATATGGGGGATATGATTTTTGGATAGAGATATTATTATGTTCTCGATAATCAATGTATAGTTACATTGATCAATATTTATTCTTAAAAAATCGAATACTTTCAGCCAAATATTACATGCTAGGGTGCATGAATCCCTTGTTATGAATTTCTTAGAGATTATTATTTAATTCTTGCAACTCAATTGGGGCCCTTATATAAGGAGTCTTTGTAATATGTATAGCATTTGTATGAGTTCTGTTTAAAACTCAAATTCATGATTCAGTGGAAGGCATAGAAATTCTTCTAAAAAAACATCAATAAAATCCCACACAATAGGTGTATCCATAATGGTGAGTTTCTACCCAACCATCTGGGATAGATAACATTCATTTATAGGAATAAATACCCGCAAGATGGACATAATTTTAAATAGAAGTTCATATTAATCCTTTAATTTATAGATGATCAAATATTCATTCGAAATATTTAATTTGAATTCCCTTTATTGACAATTGATATGAGAGACATATAGAGAAATAGAATCCATGCCAATAATTACATTGAATTCAAATAAAGGAAGGATAACAATATTTGTTGGAAGAAATTTCATACAAACATAAACCGAAGAAGAATTATAAACTTGTGATGTGACTGTTTCTACAATAGAAGTTTTCACAGCTAACTCAACATATAATTATCGAAATAATACAGTGACACCTCTATTAAATTATTTATAAATAAAATAGTGGTGGGGTCCAAAATCCAATAAAACATTATCAACTTTAGAGTGGATGGTAAGTGTACCTTTAACCACTTCATTTTCATACTCCATATCTATAGTAGTGATCATATATGATTTTCCATTGCCTTTTTCCTTAATAGGTTTCTCACGTTGATCATCATTGATAGAACTTGGATTTTTGGAATTGGTTAACTTAATGCCCATTTTCCATGAACATGAAGTATTAAAGTGTGGGTGGGGAATTTTTTGTATCCTTTTATCGATTCAAATCATTAGTGATATTTTTCCCATCACTTTTTTAGAAAATTTCCTGATGAAATATTTTTCCATACATAAAAAACATCTACTAGTCTCCTTAAGACAATTTTTTCAATATTTCTCTGAAAAGTTTGAGAACAAATGTAAACTCATATTCTTTTCACATTTTTTAGATTTTCCCTTGAATTATATTTTTTCTATTCTTATAAAACCAATAAGAGTGATGGGTGACTCTAATCTCTATATCATCCTTGAGAGAACATTGAATGATTTCCTCATAGATATTGAAGTCCCTTATGGACAATTCCTTTCAGAGACTTTGTTTTAATCCACTAAAGAATCAATTTAACTTAATTTTAGGTTGGATGATATCTTCTGAAGCATACCATGCATGTCTTGTAAAATTTTCTTTATAGGTACCAAAAAATTCACAATCCTTTTTATTAAGCTCTAGAAAATTATTCTATATATTTTTAGAAGAATATGAGGAATGTAATTATTGAAAAATAAGTTCTTTAACACATACCATTCCATAGATTTCATTTAATATCATTACTTCATATTCTTGATAATATTCCACCATTGATCCACTTTACCTTCTAAATGACAGACTTACAAAATTAATATCTCATGCTATGAAAATTATAGAACTGAAAATATCTTTTCAATGGTACCGATCCATTATTCATCCATTAGTGGATCAAAAGATCCACTGAAAGAAGGTGGACACTACCTTATTAAGGACTCAATAGAATGTTGTTCCCTCCTTTTCTCATTTATAAGTCCTGCATGATTCAAATCCTGAGAAAGATGTGTGAGAATAATAATGAACTTTTTCATTCTATATCTCTCAACATTTAGTTTCTCAAGAGGAAAATCGTTACATTTCTCATCACATTAATCATTAATACAATTACTTTTAGTTCCATCCATTGACTAAAACCAAAAAGCATAATGTGAGAAACACTAATCATAACTGAAAACCCACATAATCAATAAAAATTACATATTTAATTTCAATTCAAGACAGCACAGGTTTTATCCTAGTTTATTTATGATTGTTACCAAAACTATAGGATTTTATCCTATACTTAGACTTATCCTTAGGGTTCTTGCTATGATTTTCTCATTCAAGTTTCTAAAGGATAATGAAAAATTTCTCTGATACCAACTAAAATGTCCCACAAAATTCATACATAGATATTACATCTTAAGTAGAAGAATATTAATTATATAAAATATCAAAACCATGCCATAACTATATAGGTTTAGTGTCTTTATTAAATGGGAAACATGAAAAACTAATTCATAAAATATCCACATTATCTCCTACTTTTTCCTTCATAACCAGAACCCCTTTTGACAGATATTATTTATTACCTTTATTCATATCCTGAGGAAAAGAATCATAAGAAAGGTTGAAATAAAATGATTATTAAGGTTAATAAAGGTAGATAACGTAGGCATAATGGAATAATAACATGATCATAACTTTTGAAAATTTTATCTTATATATCATGAATTATTATATTATGTTAGGTAATAAATAGATGTTCATAAAGAATCAAAGAACATATTCCATAAGAGAAAAATATAAGACATGAAATTTTGGAACACAAATAGGAAAATAAAATCATTTTCATAATATTCAAGGCTCACTGACAAGACCATCATAGTGAATAAAGTCCCTTACTGAATTGAGTTCACTCCTCGTTCCAACCATGTATTACTGAACCGAGTCCACTCCTCGTTCCATTCTTTTATATCTCATGAGATATAAATACTTACCATATTTATTAGAGGGACATATGGGTCCCACCAGTCACTTAATTAATCCTATATATATGTGAGCGACATGAACATAAATCATTCATCATATCAAAACCCATGGAATTAAGTGGGTTTTATAAACGCCATTCCATCATAACATAATCTGTGGAAAATAAATGAGTTTCATAAATATTATTCCATCATAAACATAAATATAACATTGAAAAAATAGTAATAGTATCATTGAAAAATATACCCTATAAATAATAAGTAACATAAAATAATATTATCATATATGGAAAATAATTTTGAGATATCGCTTGAAAATAATTATTGAGGAAAATATCCTTTCTGCTTTAATTTTTTTTCTTTTTTTAAAATTCCGCATAATTTTAAAAGAAAAAATTTTTCTTAGAAAATAAAATTTTATGATTATAAGGGAATATATAAAAAATTAAGGTGCCATTAATATTAGAAAATCTATTCATGCTATATAATTTTAAAAAAACATTCCTTTTGCGATTTTGCTAGAAAAGTCACAACGTAGCTCGTTTGGAAAACGATACAAATAATGCTTTCAAACTATTTAGTAAAAATTCAAACATGGGTAAAAATTAATTTAAAAGATTATATATTAATATAAAAAATATTTGAGAAATTTTTTTTAAGAATAATTAACATGGTTGATAAATATTTCCCAACAGATACTTTTGTATAAATAATCTCAAATAATAATGAGATTGTGGAATTAATAATTACCTTCGATCAAATTTATTTCATAGTTATAAGAAACTCTTATAGAGTGGTTTAAATAATGTTATTAATTTATAATAGAACTATATTTATATATATTATATTATAAATTATCCTTATATATCATCTTATCTCCCATTTGTTAATAACATTTCCTTATTACCCATCTTTCAGGTGTTAACTACTTCAATTTTCTATACACATTTTGTCATATAATTCATAGTTATTGTTCATAAGATATGGTTATATAATATAAAAAATTATATTAAGTTAATATAAATCATATTTACTCATTATATAAAATTATATAACCATTCTTTAATAGTTATCATGAGGAATGAATCGCATCGTGTCGATGAGACGGTAGGTCATACGTACACATGAGAGACGATATTATTCCCTTAATGGTGAAATGGTAAGGAAGTGGATGGTATATTTTTTTCTTCCAAAATCAATATCATGTTATTATTATTATATACATATATTATTTTATTCATTATACCCACAAAGTTAAAGTATTGATGAAAAACAGATTACACCACGGTGTGGAGATAGTAAGCTATACGTACACATGCATGATGATTTTGTTTCTTATAGGATGGATGAAAGGTGGAATATAGTTTTTTCATAAAAATAATAGCATATCATAATATATGTGATGATGGTTTTATTACTTTATAATGTAAATAACACATGATGAGTAATTATAAGATTAAATAATCTTGAATGAACCGGTAATGACAATTACATCTTCTTTGGAGAAATTCCTTTAGGTCTCCTCTTAAAGACACTACAGTTGGTATTTTGAGAAGACAAGAACCTATATAATGTGTATAGGGATTTATAGAATAGAAATTTTTAGGGTATGATCAATATTTAAGGCTCAATGTGTTTTGATGAAGTGAGTGAGGAAGTTCCCTTTTATAATTTAGTTGAGTGGCACTTTTGGAATTTGAAAAAATATTAATTTTTAATAAATAAAATCTCAATAAAAATACCTCAAAAAAGGAAATGGATTAAAATATAATATTAGATAAAGATGTAATATCATCAACCAATATAGTTTAGACATTATTCATTATTATTTTAAATCTTATCATTTTTATTAATCCTTAGTTATCCTTTTTTCTCATTTTAACTATAGTAACAAATTTTCTAATATTAAAATGTTGTAATTTTTTACTTATGTGATATCAATTAGACTATAAATGAATAATTTATAACCTTTATACGAAATTATAATTATTTTTTGTTTTTAAATAAGTTTTAATATTTTTAAATAATTTCATAAAATATTATTTTGATAAAATATCATTAATCTCAATTTGGACACTATTCATTACTTGGAATTTTAAAAATATTGAGATAAAAGGTTAACTTAGTAAAAACCATTTTATTATATCCCTAATAGGTCAAGGTCATCTATTAATCTTTTTATCACATTAATTATTTCAAATTATAACAATTGTAATATTTTTATTAACATTTATATGATATTTTCACTAATAAAATAATTACTACATTAGTGATGTGTAAGTATTTAATAGACTTATTTGTTCACTAAAAATAAAAAATAAAAAATCATGAGGAAGATATATCCCATATATTTAATAATAATATTTATATTCAAATATAACTTTTTGGTAACCCTATATTTAAAAATGATATATCATTTAAAACATGAATGCAAAATCATTGAGTTTTATTAAATAAAATATTATAAATATCATAATCAAATCTAAGTGGACCAAGATGAAGAATAATTTTTTATTATAAAAAAATATTTATTAGGTTATTAATTTAAATTTATATTCATTCATATCATACCTTTTTCCCCATGTAAACACATAAGGGTTATTGAAGACAAAAAAGTGACATTTTTTGACTTTCTTTAAATTAAATTTTATACAAGTTTTTTTCATGGAAACATTTCCATTATAAAACTTAATCTAGATCCTTATGTGTTAAGGGTCCATGTATATTCATTCAATAAAATCACTGCATGTGCCAGAGTCATTTTATGATCTTTTTCATTTTATTATTTAACCTAAATTACCCAATTTTCCCTTTACTATGGTAACAATATTTACCATGGTTACTATTCATATTGGCCAAAAAATAAATGGGACATATTCAATAAATTTTGACCCTATGAATATAAATTTTGAATCCATTTTTCATAACTCAAAACACATAATTTTAATAATTTAATTTAAAATAAAACCGATAGACCTATATTAAAAGTAGTTTATTGGAAAAAGTATATTTACAAAAATAAAATATCTTTATAATAAATTGTAACATCCTGTTACCTTGATCTAGTATGTCTATTATTTTTCTAAGTTCCCTTATGGTTTTAAAAATACTTTTATGTGTTTTTTATTGGTTTACTGCAAACCTTCGAACAAGTACATGTCGTGTACCTAAAGTACATGTCGTGTTCTTGGTGCTGGCTGCATGTCATGGAATGGGAGATCATGTCGTGGATGGGGAGATCATGTCGTGAGCTGGTACATGACATGTACTCGAGGTACACATTGTGTAGGGGTTAAATAGAGGATTTTTAACCCAAGGCGACATGTTTTTCGGTGTAACTTATCCATCATGGACTACATGTCGTGACCAAGGGGTACATGTCATGACCCGATCCATTCACAAGTTTAATCCACACGTTTTTATATTTTTCTCAACATTTTTACTCTCGAACCTCCTGTCTCACAACCCTAAACTTCTCATAGGCATTTTTTAAGGGAATCACACCTTCCAGATCGATCCGATCAGCTCTGGTTCATCGTTGCTTCTATGGTGTATCTTTCCAAGTAAGTGTTCTCTTAGATTCTTCCTTGCAATTGATCATGATAGCGCCAAATCCCTACATTATTAGATCTGATGATCTATATTGGATTATTCTTGTTGTCTTCCTCCATATCCGTCATGAGATATTGTTCGGAAGCTCGTTCCTTGGTTTTTTATAGTGAATCTTAGGTTCATTATTAAGGTATGCGGGATTTCTTCTATTCTCAAACCCCTTGTTTGCTATTTTGAATCAATCATTTCATGATTAGTTTTGATTCTAGGGCCATAGTTGAAGAAATTTTTGGGTTTCATTGCTTTTGGATTCTATTTTTGGTGTGTGAAACCTGAACTCTGAGTTAGATGGTTCTGATCCTAGCCTATTATAATGAACCTACTTTTTTCATTGAAAATTGTATTATAAATTGATTTATGAAATTGGAATGATTTTTTGTGTGTATTGAAAATGGGGTTTGAAAAAAAATGGGTTTCCCTGGATTTTGATAAATGGATTGTGAAATGGTTTGGAATGGTTTTTAGAGCATTGAAATTGGTTTGTGAAATTCATCACATTGGTTACCTTGGGTAATTAGGTAGAAGTTTTAGCTTGAGGCCATCATTTATTGATTGGTGATTATCAAGGAGGTTTGTCTTGGGTATTTACTCTATTTCCTAGGACTATTACTCTCAGGGACCGATATTTACATTCTGGGGGGGTTTACTAATGGGCTATTCCTCTGCTTCCTGGGCTCGTTGTTCTTAGATCAGATTTGTGCACTTGATTCTTATGGTATGAGTAGTATGCTTCCTAGACATATAGTATTCCTTAGTGTGTGAAACCTGTGATTCTATTTTTTATTGCCCAGATTTCTAAGTTATCCTTGATATGTATGTTTATTCTTGTGGGAAAATGTTATAGAAAATATTTTTTGAAACTATTATAATTGTTTTTGTTTAGAACTATGGTAAAAAGAAAAATGTTTACCATGTTTTCTATAAAACTTATTTACTACTTATCATGCCATGTTTTATTTTAAAATGAGTATAAAAGATTTTTTATACATAGACTTGTTATGGAACACCTAGGTGGGATCCTATTGAACCTATTATCTCACACCCTAACCACTGCTTCGGTGGTGTGTAGACCATTGTTTGTCTTCCAATGCAGGGAAATGCAAGGCACCGTAATGTGGAGGCAAGGTTCATGTCAGCTGGCATGGGTAGATGATGGTGAGATGGTTGGAGTTCGTCCATGCCATCATTGGAGTAGCTGTTTGGTTTTGAGTCCCTGCAGTCGGGATTGTTTTTTTAATAGGATGGGGTCGAATCCTCATTTTATTAATAAATCAAAGCAAATACCTCTTTTAACTAGGTAGAGGGAGACCCATTACATAGCCCGAAGGCCCAGTGGGCATGTAGCCCATTACATAGCCCATAGGCCCAATTGTTTGGCCTAAGGTCCATTCCAAGAATAGTAACCCGACTACTACAGTGCCCGTTGCTACTACAGTACCCTGCTATCGCTACAGTATCCTGCCGCCACTACAGTACCCACCGATCAATAGTACAACCGCTGCTATAGTACTGCTACATTATAGCTACAATACCTACACCCCATGGGTTTTGAACCCCCGTTTTTAATGTAGGATTATGAGGTTCTTACCACTTAGCCAAACCCTGCATCTAGGCTTGTCTTTTGGAGTTATTAGCTACTAATTAAGTTGTTCTATTTATGTTGTTTTGCTTAAAGTTATGTAATCTATACTTGTTAGTCTTCTGCTGTTCATTTATTTCTCTATATATATGTAAGCCATGTGGTTATTCAGGTTGGAAGAAATCGTTCCCTCGGTTTTTTCATTTGATGCCTCGGTGCTTGTCACCAGACTGTGGGGATTGGGTACGCCGTTCAGGCATGTGACAGATCGGATTAGGTGTCGAGTTTGAGGGAAACCTAGGTCAGTTCAATATAGTTTGGTATCAAAGGAGGTCTTTCCTCAAGAATATTTTATTAGGATGTTGGTTAGACTAGAGATAGTATTGTCAGGACCTGAAAAGTATGTTGTGATGAGTATCTGGACAGCTATTTTCATAATGAGACTCAAGTTATAATGGTATTTTGGGATACATGTCTCTAGTGTTGGTTTTTTCTTTTAAAAATCACAGTTTTTTCTTAGGGGGTTTCTAGTTAAAATTGAGATTTGTTCTATGTTTGATCATTTTTATGTTTTGGTGTGTAGTAATATTCCTTTAAGACATCTTCCATAGGTTCCTCTAGAAGGTGCAACAGATTTTACTCAAGAAAATCTACCTATGGACCAAAAATCATCTAGATTATCATATGGGTTATTTTTTCTATTGATGAGGATGTTCCACGAGTTCATAATGAAGTGGTTGAAGTACAAACATGAGCGGGAGTAGAAAAAGATCGATCACATGAGTTCTTGCATGAGAAGCCACTATCCATTAAAGGGATGAGTGCGCCTCATGAGGTGGAGGATTGGATGGACATGGTTGATAAAATATTACACTTCATGGAGACACCTGATAATATCAGGGTGAAGTGCGCAACATTTAGAATCGAGTGTTCCGACAAGCGTTGGTGGGAATCTATGATCCAGGCAGACAGACATGTGGACTTGTATTGGAAGGGTTTCAAAACCCTATTCTTTTAGAAAAATTTTCCAGGCTCTGATGTTGGAAAAATATCTAGAGTTCCTATCATTGTAGTAGGGATAGAATTCAGTGGCAGTCTACACCAACTAGTTTTCTGTGCTGTTCTATTTCTCTCTAGACATGTTAAGAAATGACCGGATGAAGGCACAAAAGTACCTGCAGGGTTTGCTCCTGGATATTAGATTACAAGTGTTCTTGTTGAATCATTATACCTATGTAGAGATAGTGGATAGATAAATGATGATAGAGATGGACATGTCATGAAATTCCAGCTTTACTACCACTTTTATTCCATATGGTGATAGCATCAGTGGCATGCATGGGAAGAAGAGGAAGTGGTGGGACCATAACATGAGTGGTGGAGGTGGGTATCATCATCAAACCTTCTCTGCACCGTCTGTTTCAGCTGACAGTGTGCCTCTAACTTGCTACTAGTGCGACAAGGGGGGTCACACCAGACGTTATTGTCCTATTCCCATGAAGATGTGCAATAGATGTGTATGTGTTGGTCATCTATAGTGTTTTTGTCAGGCTATGGATACACCTCATTATGTTCAGGGTTCAATGGCTCCAAAGTCTATTACAGTGTAGTCATAAACTTCATATATTAAAGGTATCCAGCCATAGGCCTAAGGAGTTAAGAATTTACATGCAATATATGAGTGTCCAATGGAAGTTGATGCAGGTCCACCAACAATGAGAGGTAAACTCCTTATTGAAGCTTTAACAGAAATTTCTTTGTTTGATATTGGTGCCTCCCACTCATTTATATTTGCACATTTTGTTTATATTATTAAAATTCCAACTGAACTTATTCCCTTTACAATGGAGTTAGTGACACCTCTTGGTAAGAGGAAAGAATAGGGGTTTTGGTGTCCTTCTTATTTGTTCACGATAGATGAGATAGAGTTAGTTTGGGATTTTCTCATTCTCAATCTTAATCAGATTCATGTCATTATTGGTATGGATTGTCTTGTCACTCATCGAGCTAATGATGATTGTTATCATTGGCGTGTTTCTTTTCATGATGTCTATGGAAGTTATCATGTGTTTAAGGGGGAGTAGGATCCGATATCAAGTTTTGCGGGGGCTTCCCACCCTAAACTCAGGAGTTTTTCTTCTACTGTTGTGTTTGATCCTCATGACATTTCTTATCTTGGTGATCTTCCTATTGTGTTCGAAGACATTACTCACGTTTTCCAATAATATTTCTATGGTCTTCCTCTATAGAGGTAGGTAGAGTTTATGATTGGAATAATGTCAGGAATGTAACCAATATTGATGAATTATTACAGTATATCACTAGTGGAGTTGAAAGAACTCATGATTCAGTTGGAAGACCTATTGGATAAGGGTTTTGTTTTCCCTAGTGTTTCAACTTGGGCATCCCCTATGAATTTTTCTAAAAAAGAGGATGGTTCACTATAGTTTTGTGTGGAATATCAGAAGTTAAACTAAGTAAAAATTAAGAAAAAATATCATTGGACTTGTGTGGATGATTTGTTTTATCAGTTGAAGAGAGAAAAGTGGTTTTCAATGATCGATATTCAATTGGGTTATCATTAACTCAGAGTCTAGGAGTCTGATATAACATAGATGAACTTCATGAGTGGGTATGACCATTATGAATAACTTGTGATGCTTTTCGGTCTGAATAACACTCCTTCAACTTTATTGTCAGGATGGATCAGATATGCCACCAATATCTTGATACATTTTTGGTAGTTTTTTGGATGATGTTATGGTTTATTCAATGTCCAAGTGCGAGCATGAGAACCATCTGAGTTTGGTTCTGGGGATTTTGATAAATCATCATCTGTATGGTAAGATTTCAAAATGTAGTTTCTAGATTCAATAAGTGATTTTCTTGGGGCATAGAATTTATAATAATTTCTTATCAGTTGATCCAGAGAATGTAAGAGCTATTTTTACCTAGAAGTAACCAAAACATTTATTTGAGATACGAAGCTTCGTTGGTCTTGCTGGACACTACCGATGGTTTGTCAAGGATTTCTCTAAGCTGACGTAAAAATTGACTAATCTTACCAAGAAAGAGGTGAAATTATCATAGGATGAAAAGTTTCAGTCTTATTTTGATGAACTGAAACAACTTCTGACATCAACACCGTTTCTGATCTTACCTGA
The DNA here is from genome assembly GCA_963277665.1 of Viscum album. NCBI lineage: Eukaryota > Viridiplantae > Streptophyta > Magnoliopsida > Santalales > Viscaceae > Viscum > Viscum album. The sequence goes on from OY728134.1 coordinate 1,203,585,019, forward strand.
TCATGGTAAGGGGTATGTGGTGTTTCGTGATGCATCTAGTACTAGTTTGGGATGCATGCTAATGAAAAGCGAACATGTGGTAGCTTGAAACTCTTGTTAACTCCGAATACATGATAAGAACTACCCCACTCATGATTTAGATATTGTTATGGTGATGCATGCACTTAAATGTTGGAGGCACTTTCACTTTATAGAGAAGTTCATTGTTTTCTAAGATCATAAGATTCTGAGTTATATATTTTCTTAGAAGGGCTTCGATATCATATAGATACAATGAGTATAATACCTTCATATGTTTGAATTCGATATCAGTTACACCATTGGTAAAGGTAATTTAGTTTCAAACACTTTAAGAAGAAAGGTACACTCATAGGATCTTCTAGAATCAAAGGAAGAGTTGAATCTTAGGGGGATTTTTACTCAGTTGCACATGGATACATAAGAGGATGTCTAAAGTATGGTTTTGACTAGTGTTCAGTTGTCATCTTCTCTCTAGAAGATTGTCTTATAAAGTTAACAACAATATTATGAGTTTTATATGATTTAGAAAAACCTTTATGATGGGGAGACAGATCCGGGTGGTCTCTTTCTTCAGATGGCATACTTCACTTCCAGAAGAGATTTGTCATCCGGGCACTTGTGAGAAGATTAGTCTTATTTTATTATCATACCTCTTTATGGCCTGTTCATCCATGCACAACAATGATGTATTATGACATGAGAAGTCAATTCTGGTGGTTGGGTATGAAGCGTGATGTTGCAAATTATGTGTCCCACTGTTACACCTACCAACGAATAATGGTAGAGCACTTGAAACCTTCTGGTATGCTTAGACCTCTAAAATTACCAATTTGGAAGTTAGAATATGTGTCCATAGGCTTTTTTTTGGGTTACCATACACCTCGAGGAAAAAACACTATCTAGGTGGTTGTTGATCAGTTGACGTAGTCTGCTCAATTTATTCTGATTAAAGACACCACTAAAGTTGAAGATCTGGGTAAGCTGTTTTTGCAGAAGATCATGAGGTTAAATGGGAGTCCTTCTTCCATTGTTTCAGATAGGGATATTAGGTTTACCTCAATTTTTTAGGGGAGTCTTCAAGAGGAAATGGGGACTTAGGTCAAATTGAAAACAACTTACCACCCCCAAAATAATGGCTAGACAGAGTGTGTAATTCAGATTCTAGAGAATATGCCTTTTCCCTATATCTTGGATTTTAATGGATCATGGGATAACCATTTGGGATTGGTGGAGTTTTTTTACAACAAAAGTCACCAGTCATCGATCAGAATGGCTCCTTTTGAGGTTTTGTATGGTCTCTTATGTAGATCACCTCTTTTTTGGGAAGAGGCAGGCGATGTAGATTTGGTTGGACCAAGTTAGGTTCAGGAGATGTAGACAAAGATTCTAGAGGTAAGAAGAAGTCTCGTTATATCCCATAGTCGACATAAATCATATATGGATTGGTGGTGTCTTTTTGGAGTTTTCCATTAGTGACTGGGTTTTCTTGAAAGTTTCACCTCGGTTGGGTCATCGTCGACTTGGAATACAAGGAAAGTTGGCTTCAAGATATGTTAGACCATTTGTGATCCCTAAATGTATTGGAAAAGTATCTTATCTGTTATCACAATAGGTTCAGTTGACAAACATTCATGATGTTTTCCACATATATCAACTCAAGAAGTATCACCCTAACCCCACTCATGTTTAATGTTGGGAGGAAATAGAGCTATAACTAGATGCTTCTATTTTAGAGAAACCATTTGAGATCATTGGATCTAAGAAGAAAGTCTGTCATGAGAAGTTTATTCTGTTGGTCATAGTTCTATGGATACAAGGATCAAATTCTTATGAGAGTTGGGAATGCGAGTCATTGAAGTGGGAGTAGTGGCCTCATCTGTTTCTAGAGGATACATCTTCCACATGACTTCATGGGGACGAAATGTGTTTATGGTGGGGGAGTTTGTAACATATTGTTACCTTGATCAGGTATGTTTCCCCATTTTCTAAGTTCCCTTCTAGTTTTAAAAAACCTTTTATGCGATTTTTCTAGGTTTTCTACAGACTCCAGAATAGGTACATGCCATGTACCTGAAGTACACATCATGTACATGGTTCTCGTTTCATGTCATGGATTGGGAGAACATGTATTGAATGGGGAGATCATACCGTGAGTTGTTACACATCATGTATGGGTTAAATAGAGGATTTTTAACCCATGGGGATGGGTTTTTTCAGTGTAACGCATCCAACGTGGACTACACATCATGACCAAGGGGTACACACTGTGACCTGGCCCACAACTAGGTTTATGTCACACATTTTTCTATTTTTTTCATCAGTTTTCATCCCAAACCTCTTGGATCTCAACCCTAAACTACAATTAGGAATTTTTCAGAGGCATCTCACCTTCCAAATCAATCTAATCAGATCCGGTTCATGATTAATTCTATGATGCATCTCCCAAAGTAATTGTTATATCCGATTCTTCTTTGTGGTTGATTGTGATAGCACCCTAGCCTTGAATTATTGGATTTTCTAATCTAAATTGGATTATTCTTATTGTCTTCTTCGAGATCTATTGTGAGATCTTATTCTGAAGGTTATTCCTTGTATTTCTGTTGTGTAAAAGACATCTGTTATTGAGGTACGCGGGATTTTTTATATCTTCCAACCCCTTGTATCCTATATTGAATCAATCACTTGAGGAGAGGATTTAATTCAAGGGCCTTCGTTGATAGAGTTTTTGGGCTTTTTCTTTTGGATTCCATTGTGGGTGTGTGCGACCAGAACTTTGAGGTAGGTGGATCCATCCCTATCCAATGATAATGATACTACCTATTTTTCAATGAAAATTTCTTTATAAATTGATTTATAAAATTGGCATGATTGTTGGTGTGTGTTGAAAATGTTTTCGAAAGAAAAATGTTTTCCCCTATATTTTGATAAATGGATTTTGAGATGGTTTTAAATAGTTTTCAAATCATTGAAACTGGTTTTTGAAATTGAGCACATTGATTACCTTGGATACTTAGGTGGAAGTTTTAGATTGAGGTAATTATCAATTGTTTTGGGATTATCAAGGAGGGTTTTCTTGGGTATTTCCTTTGTTTCCTAGACCGATTGTTCCAGGGGACTAATATTGACATTTTAGGGGGTTTAATCATGGGGTATTCATCGGCTTCCTAGGACCATTGTTTTAGGATCGGATTTTTGAACTTGATTATTATGGTACGAGTGGTCTGCTACCTAGACTTATATTATTCCTTAGTGTGTGATACTTATGATTCTGTTTTGTATTTCTTGTCTTTTTAAGTTAGCCTTGATATGCATTTTTATGCTTGTGGCAAAATGTTATGGAAAATATGCTTTGAAACTATTAAACATACTTTTTTAGAAATATAGAAAAAAGGAAATGTTTACCATGTTTTCGATAATTCTTCTTTACTACTTATCATTCCATGTTTTATTTTATAAATGATCATACTTGATTTTTTATATAGAGAATTGTTATTGAACACCAGAGTGGTATCCTACTAATCCTATTAGCTCATGCCCTGCACACTTCTTTGGTGGTCCATTGAACTTTGTTTATCTTCCAGTGGAGGGAAAAGTAAGGCGCCACAGTGAGGGGGTGAAGTTCATGTCAGCTGGGATGAGTAGCTGATGGTGATATGGTTAGAGTTTTTCCATGCCATCATTGGAGTAGCTATTTGGTTTTGAGTCCCTGTAATCAGGCTTGTCTTTTTGAGTTTTTAGATACTTTTTTAGTTGTTATTTTTTCGCTGGTTTCCTTATAGTTATGGAATATATACTTGTTAGTCTTCTTTTGTCCTTTCTTTCTCTCTCTATATATGTATGTCATGTGGTTGTTTAAGTTGAGAAAATTCATTCCCTCAGTTTTTTTGTTTGATGCCCGAGTGCTTATCACCAGCCCCTGGGGATCAAGAACGCCCTTCTGGTATGTGACATATCAGGTCGGGTTCCAGGTTTGAGGGAAAACTAGGCCGATTCGTTATATAAATTCATATATAAAATACTTTTAACAAACCATATTTTGATTATTTTAAATCAAAATAATATAATTAAAATTTAAAACTAATCTAAAACATAATTTGTCCATGTAAAGACTTTAAAATAAAATAAAACTTTCAATAAAAATCAATAAGTTCACTATTCCTTAACATAATAAATGTTTTCAAAAAATATTTTTAATATAATTTTGAAATTTTAAAATCAAAAAATAAATTCTTTTTTTCAAATTTATTTTCTATAACTTCTAAAAAATAATAAAACCAAGGAAAAGGCATTTTTGAAGAATAAAGTGATTTTACTAAAATTGTGTGATTATTTTCCAAGAACTCGTAAATACATTCATATTGAGTTAGATATTTATATTTATTTCATTTATTAGTTATTTATATTTATTCCCACTAATTTAATTCATATGTTATAGTAATAACATCTTGTGGTTCATTTAAAATTGTTTCATATAACACAATCTATTGAATAATTAAAATATTTTGAAGAGAAATATTTAATAAAATATCATAGCCTTACATACTATGTGTTGTATCACAACCTATATACTCATGTTGGTGAGATTGTTTTCTTCATGTATTATATAGGTAAGCATGTTTGTAGGCTATCAGGCCTATTTAGGAAATCTTTTATATGTGTTGTAAATTTTGGTTGGTTTATGGTGGTGACTTGGATTCACATGGGGGTAGTCGGGTATATCTTGGGACCATTAGACCATTCAGGCCATGTCATGTTCCAGTCTCATCAGTCTTCTAATTTTCCACATTTTTATGTTGTGAATTTTAAAATCATTGTATATATCGATTTTATATTCGATGAGTATCCTTTTTTTGAAGTGTTAATTGATATCCAGTTTAGTTATTCCAAAATTTGATGTTTTATGATTTTAAAAATTTCTTATTTATTGGGATTGATTATTTATTACCTAGAGATATAATGATGAGATCCTAGTTAGAAAATATTATTTATAATAAATCCTACTACAAAGAGTGAAATCATTCCCATTGGTCTTTTTTTGATACCATTATCACTTGTCACTAGCATGAGGTGACTCAGAACGTGCATTGAGCCTTGTGGTGGAGTGGTCATGGTTACTTAACAGGTTGACCTATGCGTGTTTTTCAAAAAAAATCCCAATGAATACACTTTTTAATTATATATTTTGTGTTGATAGGATATAAGGACTTTAGTTCTCAAGGGATGGATCGATAAGTTATTTCCCAACTCTTCCTTATGTATAAAATCAAGTTTACTGGGGTGTTAGGGAGTTTTATTTTTAATTATGATTTTTAATGGGCTATTCATGATTTTTTAATGTGGTTTCCTATAACAATGAGTTTTTATGATATCCAAGATATTATTTCAGGATTTTATGTTGGTAATTAAATTTGATTAACTTTTGGTGGAACATAGTTAAGCAGAATGGTATGTTAAAATATTCACAATCCATAGGAAACCATTATGGAAAATTTCTAGTGGCACTTACATGGTCGGTACAACGTGTGAAAAAGGGTGTTGAAGTTATGAAAAATGATATTTGTTTGGAAATTTGTTTTAACTATTTGGTACATTAAGTGTCAATTATTATTGTTTTTACAACTTTATAACTAATTTAGTAATTTTTTACTAACCATTTATATAACTAAATATATTTTTGGATTAATTTTTTGTGGCATGTAATTTTAGATTGTTTTAAAATATTTTTTTTGATGGTTTGGAATGTTCTTAAGAATGGTCTCAAACATGATCCTAAATGGTTTTGGGAATATAATTGGGTTAGGTTGTGTCTATTTTATAAATAATATTTATAATATTTTATATAAATTTGTGGTTTATAGATTATGTTGATTTTGTGTTATTTGATTCCTTTATTGTATAATTTTGGTTGTTTATCATGAGGTTTTTTAAATACCTATGTATGTGGAATTATAATTTATTTTTGTGATTATGGATTCTTTGGTTTCTGGTTTTTTTCCTATTTATTTAAATTTAAAAATTTATAATTGTGTATTGTGATTTATTTTATTTTAGAATATGATCCTTGGAATTTAATTGGAATATCATGGAGAGAATTATTCAGGATGCCATTCTAATGATATAGAAGTTTTATTCCTAATCTATAGCTCTACCAGACACAAGACATTATGGTATAAATATATTTATCTGGGATTATGGATCATTCATGAAATTTTTTGAATCAATATCACCAAGTATATTGTGATTCTCAAGGCCCTTTTGAGGTTATGAATTGGATTGATTAGGTGGAAGGTGTATACAATTCCTTAGAGACCCCTAAGGCATTAATGAAAAATTACATTTATCTATTTTTATGGGAACATATCTATAATAGTAGAAGACCATTATTAATTCTTGACCACTTTAAGAGATTCCTTTGGTGTATTTAAGTATCCTTTTCATATAGTGGAATTTTCCTGAGAATGTAAATGTGTTGAAAGGATTATAGATCTTGAGGATTCTTCATGGAGATGAGTTATCAAAAGAGTATGTCAAACAATGTACTAGACTGGTTCCTTTCTCTCTAGAGTTGATTGTTGATGATTCAAAGAAGGCTATATTATTTTAAATAGTACTTCATCTTAATATATACACATAATTGATTCCTATTTCCCTTAAAAAATATATGGAATTGGTAGATAAGTATGTTGTCGCTGAAGTGGTTTTCTGTAGTCAGTCTATAGAGATTTTTTGTTCAACCATATTGGATGTCTTTAAGAGAAGTATAATTACTAAATATACGAAGCTATAAGAGTAGAGTTATGGATGTAGTAATGAAACATTTATTTAATCTCAACCTAGTACCATTTAATTAGTGAATAAGAATTCATTGGTATGCTTTTTGTATAATAATTTTGGACATTAAAAGACATCATGTTCGATATCTATAAGGACCTGTCATCAGCGTAGCCACCCCAATCACATTCAAAGATTTTTTAGGTACAATGATCAAAAGAATAGGAAATAAAATGTCCAGACTCATCTAAGGAAGGGATCTAATTTGGTGTTTCCATATAGGGTGTTCACTTTTTAAACTTCTTAGATCCTTCTTTATAATAAATTTATACCATAATTTTTTGTATGAAATTGATTGAGGATATTAGATTTAGTGTTTTTAAACATTTTAGGCATTTCTTCATTATAATACAGTGTTGTTTTATCTTAGTGGGTTATTTCTTACCCCTCCATAATTTTTAGGTGACTTATAAATAGCTGGGAGACCTATGTCACATCTTCACCTGTTATCCTTATTCTAATGTAGTTATATTTTGATGAAGTTATTTGGTTATAATGTTCTATTTATATTCTATGTATGTTTCCTCAGATATTCCCAAGGGGGTGAATATGTGGTTTTCTTTTAGACTAGTTCAGAATTATGGAAGCACATGTGGGTTTCTCCATCAATGTTGGTGTTCCCAATTTCAATGTATATCAGAGGAGTACCAACCCAAAGTCTCTTGTTTCTAGGTGGTTTCATTTCTACCCCCATATCCTTTATTTTCATTCGGTATGAAAATATATCCTTTGGACTTTTAGATTATAATTATATAGTTAATATCAAATTTTAATAGTGTTTCTACTAGGGTGTGGCCTATTTGGGACTTATTTTATTTATTTAAGGTTATAAAGTTATGTAAGTGATCAAGACATGTCAAGGAAAGAATTTCATGTAATTCCATCTTGAACTAGATTTTAATGAATTTATTATGGAATAAAGTGGTGTGGTCAGGTGAATTGTGACACCTCCGATGTCACCTAAATATATGTATTATATAATTTTCCCATCATATTCTGAGTAGTTTTAAAGTATAATTTTGAAACTCAAGAATATTTTTTAGGGCCTCATGTTTAAGAACAGATTTTGGAAAAATATATAGAATAAACCGTGAAGCCTATATAGTTTTTTATAGTTTTGATGATACATCCAAATAATAGTTTGGTAAATTGTGTGAGTAAAGAATACAACTTACATGGGGATAGATATTTTTCATTTAATGTTAATTTAAATTTTGGATTCCCATATTTGTTCCTCATTTTTAAGGGATCAATAATGTTCCACCACCCATCCACATCCATAATCCATCAAGCCCTCCATAGTGTATCTTTTAGTGGTTTATTAGTGATTATTCACCCAGATTGAAAGGTAACATCCTCTTCTTCATGTTCAACTTGTTTTCATACTTTCTCATCCATATTATCAATCACTAGGCACCATTTTGTCAACTGAAAATTTATAATCATTTATATTATAAGGTGATTCAGTTTTATATGGATTTCAGAGACTACTTTTTAACCTAATATAGTGGTGTTGGTTGAAGCGAACATGATATCATTACACGTTGTAGGTTCTTCAATATCATTTATTTGCTTTGAGGTGACCTTTAATACATTATTATTTACTATCATTATTAATATTGGTAAATATAATATAGGTTATATATATGGGTTTTCAAATTCATTCTTTATTTTCTTTGGGTTTTAATTGGAAAAATTAATGGATTTTGTAAATCATTGGAAAATTTGTTCTAAATAGAGCTTTATGAATTCCATGTGTTTGATAAAATGTCTATCTCAGTTTTCTATAAAGGTAATGATTTAGTTATGTCGTTCTGGGTTAAATATTCATTATAATGTGGGGTTTTCCATGGTTTTATAAATTCTAAATTTTTATTAAATGGTTTGTGTTTTATTTAAGTAAAAATTTATTAATTTCATCAATTTCACGTGACTTTGAATTGGTTTTATGTGTGTTTTCTTGGAACATGAAATGTTTCAAATGGGTTATTAAGACTAACATGAATTCAATGATGGTTTTTTTTGTTTCAAATGGATTTTAAGGGATTATTTAAAAAAGGGATATTATTTTAGATTAAGGATGTATGAATTTAGGTTATAAATATAAGTAAAATATTGTTAATTAATGATAGATATTTTGGATGATGTATATGAAGTGTTTTTGGTTTTACGTGGGAGACCAAAGGTTATTTGAGGATTGATAAAGTGCCTCCCTATAATTTTCTAAAGTTCTAGTTGAGGGATATTTCTTATGATACCACATCGTTCTTAAGTTATATTTATTTTTTAAGATTACATAGGCCACCTAGTGTTCTATGAGTAGGTCCTTGTTTCCTTTGGGATCTCTAGGTTGGAGATTCCTCCATTTTTATTTTTAGTTTCCTGATTTAGTATATGAGTTATATATTACATGCATTGATCTTATTTTGAGACATTATATCTTTTGTTATTATTTATAAATTTTATGGGGATTTCCATTGTGTAATTATTTTCATTCTACCATGAATTTCCCAGGTGTTTATTTTTATAGGTGTTTTCCTTGTTTTCATTATTCCCGGTTTGAGAATTTATTAATGTTTTATAGAAAAAGGTGAAAATTTGATATGTTTTCTGATTTTAGACACTGTAAATGAAATGAAACCAATTTTTTAATACCTAATTTTAAACAATAATTATTGTTCTCTCTTATAAAAGGAATGATACATATTATTTAGTGGTATCCTAATGGGAGTTTTCTTACACCATATATACTCATTTTTGTGGGTGTGTAGTTTTCATTTCCTATACAAGTAACCGGGTTTGTATCCTATTGATTTTGGTTAACACTACTCTCATGTTAGGTGCATATGTTTACTGATCTATAGTGGTGAATTTGAGTCCCATGGTGAAGTCGGGTGTTTCATGGTATTATTGGGGTCTTCAGGTCATATTAAACTATAGATTCCTTGGCCTAATCATTTACCTTAGATTCAAATTGTAATTTTAAAATAATTGTTTAAAAATGTTTTATGTTGGATGAATATGATTTTATAGTAGTTTTTATCGATATACATTACAGTTACACTATGTTTATATGTTTTATATTTTTAATTTTTTTTAGAATGAGAATCCAATTCTTCGAGACATTATGTTTTGTTTCTAGTTGGGAACTATCAATTAATTTTGATATGATTACTTTTGGTGAAATTATTTTTATTGGTCATGTTTTTATACCCTCAACTATTTTCTCCATCCTATGGTAATCAGTAACTTACTTTAACCCTTATAGAAGAGCAGTCTATGTGACATGTTGAGTGTACTTGATTCATTTTTTTTATAATGAATCCCAATTTATTCATTACAGGATTCAATGGAATTCACCAAGATATTCATATAAATTCATTGAATGGGGACACATGTTATCATTCCTTATAATATTTTTGTTCTTTATGGGAGAATCCTATAACATAAGATATATTAAGAAATTATTCCATGTATTTATATGTTGATAATTATTAAATATTATACCATGTATAAACTATAAAAGTTTCTTTTATGGTGGAAGGAATTTAAATCTTATGTGATGGGTGGTGCCTAAAATCTTATATCCCCTCAATATATTGGTAGGTATCATGAAGTAACTAAGATAGGGTTATGGGTAAATCCTTACCCTTTATCTATGATTAATTATTATAAGGCCTCAATGATATGCTTATGATGTTTGACATTAATTAATACAATCATTACTTATATTATGTGATCATTTACTTTAACAATGTGATTATCTATTCATTTTCATCCATGTATTATGCATTATTTTATATAGAAGCATATGTTCTTCTACCACCACTTTACTTCTTATACCATTATTATGATATAAATAACATCAACTATTTGTTATCCTTTACCAAGCATGTATAATGACACTTCGCTATTTTCCCATCTCCAGGTAGTGAAGTGTAATTCAATATTTTAATTTATCTAAGGATAAAATTAAATAATAAGGAATTGTACTAAAATGTTGGAACATATCATAATATAATGTAATGATTATGTATAAAATATCTTAATGAATGATGGTTCATAGGAATATTAAGGTAATTTCGTGTATAATGATTACGTTATAATAAATAACACACCAGCTCTAGGTTACTAGGGTATATGATGTTTCAACTAATCCCATGGACACATGATGCTTCTATATTACGTCAAATAGAGATTGAGAATATATTCTAAGGGGGGGGGGGGTGTACTACATAGTGATTCCATATATGATGTGAATTTAGAATTTACTAGCCTTTCAATAGGGCGACATAAAAGTATCTCATTATACATCTAGGTTCCCAAACATTAAGAGGCATTCACAAGACATGATTTATAATGGATAACAATAATATGAAACTATATTACCAATAAGAAAACATCAATATTTGGTGAATCGACGTTTAAATAAACTTATAGTTTTTTTCTACACTTTAGAAAGATTTAGAATTACCAATGGTAGATGTAGTGTTTCTTATAATCAGGGTGAAACAATATACAATCACATTGGAAGTTAAATGATATGAATGATAAGACATAAATATTTCAATATAGTAAATTTAAATAGAGAAATAATAAATTAAATAATAGTATGTAGTTATAGATATAAATACATCAACTCCTTTAGAAAAATATTTATTAAACGATATAAATAGTTCAAATAAATAGAACTCTTCTCTTGTAATCCCAAAAGGTAGAAGGATTAGTAACGAAATAAAAAGTAATAATGTTTCAGAACATTAGAAATTACTCATTATAAAATATCTTAAGATGAAATTACTATCCGTATACATATTTGAGAATCATCTATAGAAACACTATCTATCATTGAGATCCTCTTCGATAACAAGATCAATAATTTTTCTTATGCATATAATTCCTCAAACTAAATGTGTCGAAGAACATATTTCTATATATGGAGTCTCTTAATTCACACAGTGTTGGATGAGAAAAATTATAATTATAAAAAAATATATATTTTAAAATAAATCTATCACAATATAAATCTCTAAGATCACTCAAAAGAACCCATAGAAAAAAACTTCTAATCATTGAGATAGTGAACGATAATGAATGCATGTGTTATAAAAACATTAGAAAACATTATTTTATATTGATAAATATTTTATATATTTTTATAATTTTTATCATAATATAATATGATATATTTTAGTCTATAAAATTCAGGGAAAATAATCACCACTAAAAAAACTGAAGGTTCCACTTGATATTCAATTTGAAATCATTATAATGACTTCAAAAAGTTACAAAAGTTCATGATTCAGAAAACAGTTGTTAAATAATATTATTATAAAGTTACTATCTATATAAAATTACAACTAATTAATGTAAAATTTATGTTCAGGTTAAAAAAAAATTATGTTGTAATTCATCAATATATTCGAATTGGGAGATGTCATTTCAAAAAAATGACTAAAGAATTTTTTTAACATGAACATGATGTAAATTTCAAATTGGGAATATTACATTTTTTATTATAACATATAATTAAGTATGTAATGACCTGAATCCAGAGCCCCTCCATTGGTACCCCGTACACGGTTCGCCACATGACCTCAAGCGCGTTTCCTCAAATTCCAGAGGCTACCGACTAGCAGCGAGGGCCTTAGTGAGTCGGTGGGGAAACTATTCCCTCATTCGGTAAAGTATACAGCGGAAGAACAACCAGACACTATAGTGGAAACAATAAACAACATACAACAACTAAACTGAACAGCGAAAGCAATGTATAAAATAATGATGATGCAACATGGTACATATGTCCATGGAAAGCAGTAAACAAACCAACGTGCTGAAGTAAAAATGAAAACAAAGAGAAAAAGAAAACAAACTAAACTCCTCAGCTTCGCAAGCCACAGATTGGTCCCATGCTCTCCAACTCCAGTGCAATCAAGAACCTGAAGTATAAGGGAGCTTTCCCTTATCTATACCATCAGCAACATAGTCTACTTGGGCCCAAAATCATGGCCCAAATAGGGTGTGATATACAATCCCAGTAGGAAATCACCCAAAGATTTGTTCCTAACAGTCAATGAATATATGGCAGTAATAAAACCAGAAGTAGTAAATAGGAAAGCACAGGCAGCTACAATCCACAGTTCTAGCATATAAATTACACAAGTAACAACAACAACAAGAAGAAAACAGGTAACCCTCTAGGTAGCTCTAATAGCCTAACCCCACTACTAGAATAAACACCAATAGCGACCGCCAAAAGCGGTCGCTAAAGGTTTTTAGCGACCGCCTTGCGACCGCTTTTGGCGGTCGCAATTGCTTCGTCGGTAAAAACCAATAGCGACCGCCAATGGCGGCCGCTAAAGGTCCTTTTAAAAAAATCAGGTTTCATGTCTGCGGGATAGTGTGGGTGCGACACCGGACACGCAGGGGCACGAGGCGGAACCAGAGACCTCGAGTGGTCGGCCATGGCGGATCTACGGCGGCGGAGGGAGGGGCGGGTGTGACGACATGTGAATGAGGGGTGGCCGGAGGGTGGTAGGGTGATGGCATGTGAGGGAGGGGTGACTGGATGGCGGTGACTGAGGGAGGTAGCGCGACGACGGGGTGTGACGGCGGGCCGCGATGGCGGGGCACGACGGCGGGGCACCATGGCGGCAATAGTGATTTTGAGGAAGAGAGCAACGATGGGGCGGGAAAAATCCCGCCCATTTATTTCCATATTAGCGACCGCCTTTGGCGGTCGCCCATACCCAGAGGCGCAGAAGCCAATTTTTGTAGTAGTGCCCCTATGGTTCAACCTACAAGTACTAGAAACCCTCTATGAGGAACACACAGTCTCACCCCTCTGGTTCAGCTAAGAATAGACTCTCTGAGGAAGCACTCACCGTCAATTCCCCCTATAGTCTCGTATCGTTCTAAAGGCTCTCTGAAGAAGCACTCAACATCTCATTCCCCCTATGGCCTGCGTTGAGGAACTATAGACTCTCTGAGGAAGCACTCAACGTCAATTCGCCCTGTGGTCTCACATCTTATTAAAAGACACTCTCGAGAAGCCCTTACATCTATTCTCTCTATGGTATACTACACTAGGTTATCACAGTACTAGGTGAAAAAAAACATGCTCAGCACGCGTTCATCATCCAAGTAAACCTCAATAACTACTTGACTATCAATCTAAGGCTCAACAACATAACAAAGCAAAAGTTCCACTATCCTACACTAGGCATGGAAACTAGAAAACTCCAAACAGGAAGAAAAAGAATAGAAAACATCCAATGTACAGTAAAACTACCATAATCACAGGAAAAATATCTACTATAGAAACCAAGCAAAGCAGACAATACAACAAAGGAAAAACATGAACACGCAATACCCCATTCAAGGGTATTGGTGTAATTTGGACAAAATACTCATCTAATTTCTACAGAAAGGCATAAAACACCTACCTAGGTCCTAGGAGATTAATATAAGTGAACCAGGATGATTTATTCCCCTTATAACATCATTGATTTGAGAAAATGCACAAAACGGTCAACCTACAATAACTCGAAAATGAAGAGGAATCAGAAGACGAAGCTCAAGAAGAAGGAAGATCTTACCACTGTGATTCTAATGCAATCGACTGTGATCGAATTAGAGAGCAGACGAGGAGACAGAAGCTCGTTGATGATCCGACCGTATGGGTCACTCTCAGACGAATGAGACCTAATAGAAGACGCTTCTGTGTTTCAGGCGCGACCCCGGTTCTTTTAGTGAAAAAAAAGAAAAATACACGACGTGTACTTTTAGAGTACACGGCGTGTACTGGGTCATTATCATACTCCGCCAAAATCGGCCTCCACGTCACCCCTACACACCGTGTGTGTGGCCCGGGCATGGCCAGCACACGGCTTTGAGCCAGAGAAGAGTACAGGCGTGTATTCAGAAAGTACACGACGTGTAATTCAAAAATTTCCAAAAAGTTCATTTTTCTTAAAAAGTCCAGAAAAAGGAAAAAATACCTGCAACGAAGATCCGGGTTCTTAAAAACTTCCCCCCTTAAAGAAATTTGTCCCCAAATTTCCATAATGAGGCGTAGAAGAAGAAACACCGAACAACTCTGGCCACTGCGATCATACATCGGCCTCCCTCTCCCAGATCTCGTCCTGTACTCGCCCGTGCTTCCATAGCACCCGTACCAAAGGAACAGACTGCCCACAGAGAACCTTTGTACTGCGATCGACAATCCGGATAGGATTCTCCTTGAACAATTCATACGCTTCGAGATCAACTTCCTCAGGCTGAAAGACATGAGACGGGTTTGAAAAGTAACATCGAAGTTGAGAGACGTGGAAGACGTCGTGCATGGCCAGGTACCTCTAGGGTAGCTGCAACCGATAGGCAACCGGCCCCACACTCCCCAAAACCTCAAACGGCCCGACGTACCACGGTGAAAGCTAACCCTGCCTCCGAATCCTCTTGTGTCCCAATCTTGGTGTGACATGCAGGAAAACCTGATCCCCGACCTCAAACTCCAGAGGTCGTCTCCGCTGGTCGGCATAAGACTTATGCCGAGACTGTGCTATAGCCATCCTCTTCCGAATCAGCTCTCTCTACTCTGAAGTCTCTTGAACAATACGAGGTCCTAGCAAGGCTTCCTCTCCTGCCTCCAGCCAGCATAAGGGTGATAGGTATGGCCAATCGTACAAGGCCTCGTAAGGTTCCATCTGAATTGTCTCTTGAAAACTGTTGTTGTATGCGAACTCCACCAGAGGGATATGCTTCTACCAAGAACCACCAAAGTCCAGGATGCAAGCTCTGACCATATCCTCTAGCACCTGGATTGTGCGCTCAGACTGGCCATCAGTCTGGGGATGGTATTCTATACTCAAAAGTACCTGTGTACCCAAGGCCTTCTGAATTCCCTGATAGAACCGAGAGGTGAAGCGCACATCCTTGTCTGAAACAATGGAACATGGAACTCCATGTAGAGGAATTATCTATATGATGTAAAGTTATCCCAGATCATCGACACTGATGATCTCATTGATCAGCAAGAAGTGAGAAACCTTCGTGAGCCTGTCGACGACAACCCAAACGACATCATTCCCTCCAGGTGACTTCGGCAACCCAGTCATGAAGTCCATCGCAACATAGTTCCACTTCCACTCTAGAATGGGTAACTACTGTAAAAGGCCTGCTGGTCGCTGGTGCTCTGCCTTTACCTGCGGACAAGTAGAACACCGCAAGACGAAAACAGCAACATCTTTCTTCATTACTGGACACCAATACTGGCGATGAAGATCCCAATACATCTTGGTGATGCCAGGATGAACTGACCAAACTGAGGAATGAAAATACCGCATCATCACCTTGCGTATGTCTGCTGGAACCCATACGCATCCTTGGAAATGCAATATCTCATCATCGCCCACTATCCATCTAGGAAGAGGGTCCTCTCCTCACACACTCTCTCGTAGGACTAAGCCTTTTGAGTCTGATAGCTGCCTCATCCGTACCCGATCAAGTAGTGTAGAGGTAACAGCTACATAAGATAGGAAGGTCTGTCCCTGTTTGTCGTGCACCTCCAGATGCATCTCAGAGGACAGAGCCATAAGATGCCACTCACTACTGGCCTCCTGAACTGCCTGAACCTGATTTCTCCTACTCAACACATCTACCACTACGTTTCCCTTTCCCAGCGTATAGGCAAGCTCGAAATCAAAAGACTGAAGATACTTGAACCACCTACGCTGTCTCAGATTCAGATCACACTGAGTGAAGATATACTTGAGACTCTTATGGTTAGTAAAGACCACAAAGTGATCTCTCAGAAGATAGTGTATCCAACAACATAAGGCATGAACAACAACTGACAACACCAGATCGTGCGTAGGGTAGTTCCTCTCATGTGGCCTTAACTGCCGAGACCCGTACGCAACGACTCCATCCCCCTGCATAAGCACAACTCCTATCCCGATACCTGAAGCATCACAATAAACAGTGTAGCTCTTGCCTGGCTCTGGTAAGACTAGTATCAGTTCTGACGTCAATCTTCCCTTCAGCTCCTGAAAGGATAACTCACAAGAATCTGACCATAAGAACTTCTCCCCCTTCTTGGTCAGACCTGTCAAAGGTGCTCATAGGCGTGAGATGTCCTGAATGAAGTGTTTGTAGTATCCAGCCAGCCCTAGGAAACTCCGTACCTCAAAAACATTCTTCAGATGATTCCAGGAAACTACAAATCTCACATTCTTTGGGTCCACCGATACTCCTGCCTCTGAGATGACATGACCCAAAAAGTGAATCTGATCCATCCAAAAGTGGCACTTCGAGAGTTTAGCATAAAGTCGATGCTCTCTCAGTGTACTCAGAACGATCTCAAGATGTGTGTCATGGTCGTGTCGAGTGTGAGAGTACACCAAGATATCGTCCACGAAGACCACGAAAAAAGAGTCCAAGAATGGAACACTCGGTTCATTAGTGCCATGAAAACTAAAGGTGCATTTGTGAGACCGAACGACATGAATATATACTTGTATAGACCATACCTACTCTTGAAGGCTGTCAGAGGTATATATGATGGTTTAACGTGCAAATGATGATAACCAGACCTCAAGTCAATCTTCGAGAACACTCGGGCTCCTCAAAGCCGATCAAAGAAGTCATCGATCCTCGAAAAGGGATATCAGTTCATGACCGTCAACTGGTTCAGCTTCCGATAATTCACACAAAGCCGAAGGGTACCATCTGCCTTCTTCGCAAACAGGATAGGCGAACCCCAAGGAGATGTACTGGGTCAGATGAAACCCTTAGCCTGCAACTCCTCCAACTGCTTCTTGAGATCCTGCAACTCATGTGTAGCCATCCTATAAGGAGTAATGGACACCGGTGCCGCTCCTAGCATGAGCTCAATAGAAAATTCTACCTCACGCTCTGGAGGCAAACCTGAAAAGTCCTCTGGAAAGACATCTCTGAAACGATCCACCACTGGAGGAAAGTCCAACTGTGAAGTCCCCTGATCATCTAGATAAAGTCTAGCAATCTGGTCCATCACCCTTCCTAGCCCATGATGCTCGAGTCCTGCTCGACTCGCCTGAACATCCCACTCGCCTCTATGAAGAAAAGATTCACCCTCTAGTGAAACGAAACTCACTCTATGGCGATAACAGTTGACAACTGCCTGGAAGGGAACCAACCAGTCCATCCCAAGGATGACATCATATCCTGTCATCTCTAGGACATAGAGATCCCATAAGAAATGATACCCTGCAACCGCGATAGGGCACTCTCTACACTGGCATACACTAGATGTCCTCATCCCCAAAGGTGTGTCTAGTGTCAACGAGTCAGGAGAAGAAAGGATACAGAGCCCAAGGCTCTCCATGATAGAAATAGAGATAAAGCTATGCATAGCACTGGTATCGAAAAGAGTTGAAGATAAAACTGAGGCTACTAAGATCATACCTCGAACTGTAGAAGGGTCGGGATCCTTCTCCTGATAAGTCTACTCCATGGCAAAGACTGTCCTACACCGTGGCCCTATGCCCCTGGCTAACCACTCTAAGCTGAACCTCCCTACTGGTGCTGAGGAACTGGTGGCTGAACTCCATGGCCTCGACCTCCACCTTAGCCCGATCGGTCATAAGAACTCCGGTTCCCCGACTGGTGAGAAACTTGTGGTACTGATCCTGAATGAGGAGTCATGGAAGAACCCTGGTCACCAGCTGCTGGTGAGAAAACCTAGCAGAAACGCTGAAGGTGACCAATATTGCCGCAAGATCGGCATTCCATGAGGTCCCTCTGGCACTACGACCTCATGTGCCCTGACCGGCCACACTGGTAGCATACCACCTGGCTACCTGACGATGCATCTCTCTTCCTCAGATCAACGCACATAGACTCCCTACGGCATTTTTTGCTATCATCTGAAGGAAAGCTAGCTCTGGAAGCAGAACCGCCCTGGGTTGAAACTCTGGAGTCTCTGAGACTGCACTCGCAATCAGTGCTTGATTGATAATGGAAGTGATGGAAGTCAACTGGAAGATGTTCACCTGCGAGCGGATCTATTTCCTGAGACCATCCTCGTACTTCCATGACAGGAAAACCCCACTCCCATCCCGGATGGGTGTGAAACACTGCAGCTCGGTGAAACGAGAGGAATACTCCATGATAGAAAGAGTACCCTACTCTAAGATCATGAACTCCTGGGCTCAGTCGGCCCACAGGGTCTCTGGGTTAAAGTAATCATAGAACACACGCTGTAACTCCTCCCAGGCCATAACCTTCTGATGACCCGCCTATGAGATCACATCCCACCACCTCTTGGTGGAGTCTTGGAGCATATAGGTGTAGAGATTGAACCGCCTCTCTGGAGGTGTCTCCAGATGCTCAAAGATAGTCAGCATGGATTCCATCCATGACCCTGCAGCCTGAGGTCCTCCTTCTCCTAAGAACATGGGAGGATGCTGCTGCTGGAAAACCCACTTTAAATCTTCCATAGTCGAGGTAGGAGGCAGTGCTCCCTGAAAGGTCTGCATCATCCTCATAAAACCTTCCCTGAACTACACATCAGTGCCTTTAATTGGTATGACAGCCGGTGCCAAGGCTGGCCCGACTAGAGGATCGAAAGGAAGTCTCTGATCATCCATATTTGGTGTCTGATCACTGCTTGATGACAGACGTACAACTGGAGGACGTCTAGGAGGCATAGCTCTGAAAGATCAAAAGCACACCTTAGATCAGAAAACAAGGACATAGAACACAAGAGTACAAAATGTAAATAGGGGAAGGAAAACACACAAGTTTACAAAACTCGACTACATGGCATGTATAAAAACTACACGGCGTGTCTTCTTAAGCCACTGACATGGGAATTTACTCCTTCCCTACAAGTCGTGTAACACCTCAAACTACACATCGTGTTGACCCCAACACACGACATGTACCTGAAAACTATTCCCCTGCCCGAGTCTCTTTACATGGATAACCCACATGATCAGACATAACCCGAGACAACACGACGTGTTCTAAACAAAAAATGGCGTGTACTAGATAAGGCTTCGGTGACCCGTGTTGTTAAACACACGACCGTCTACACGGATGAACCTTACACGGCATGTTCCGAACAAACACGGTGTGTATAGGTGAAGGTGACACCGCCCCGTGTTGTTAGTGACTTATTATCCAATAAAAACATATATTTTAATTACATTTTAATGGTATTAAATGTTCATTTTTGATCTTATGGGCCTGAGTTAGTGCATTTTCATTATGAATATCCATTATTATCATTTGTGCACTTCATGCCTAATATACACCAATTTAGGCCCAATGAGTCATCTGATTCTAAGGAATGTAATTATCAATATTTTAATTTGGTATTTTGGGAACTATATATACACTTAAATTTTAACATTTTTCATTCAGGGATCAATGGATGATTCATAAACGATGATGGAGATATTGGGAGATGAATGGAAGCAATTCTAAGAGAAGGCATATTGGAAACCAACCCACTTATGAGACTGTGGGGCCCAACATACAGGCCCAATGAATCCCATATTTTTTGGGATGATAGAATAAATTTTTAATAACAAATAACTCTTCAGGAGATAATGCTAATTGTTCCTCTATTGTGGTCATTAAGGGAGACCAATTTAGAGATACAATTCTGGGCCAGATTCTGCGGCCCATAAAAACAGCCCACTAATTTGATCATATATCGTAATCCACAACTCCAAATGGGCCCAATTTTTAAAGTCAGTTAGAATACATACGGAGATAAATGTTCTTCTTCTATGGCCCACTCTGATTCAGATATCTAGAAGGTCTTCCAGACGCGTCTTTTCGGTGATGGAAAGCTGGCTGCCACCTCAGGTCAAGGGTGGAAAAATCAACTCTCCCTTACATTCCACCCACCTATGGCCTACCACAATTAATTGAGGAGACTTGGAATGTTGGTGGCTCGAACTAAGTGCTCAAAAATTCCTATTTAAGGCAGTGTTGTTGGAGGATTGAAGGATATTTGAGCTTGTTTTCATCTTAATGTTATGCTGCCAATTTCTCTTTGTAATGTTCTTCCTTTACATGTAAGTTGTATTAATTCATCCTTGTTTCTTAATAAAAGTTCTTATTCTCTTATTATTATGTTCTTCTCCTTATCAGTATAATACCATTGGTTCATGGTGTGAACTTTTTCATACCAAACCTTGTGATATTATCACACAACGGTGGAGTGATTGTTATTTTATTGCGTTTTTTTACTTCTCTATTTCCTCCCTCATGAGTCTACTTTACGCTTCCATTGAAATCATAGAATCAATGGAGGGATAACCCACTTATGGGTTGATCCAAGGGAGTATCAAGGGGCTGTATTGAATGTTATTTATCACCTCATTAATGTATAATCACTTCTTTAATTGAGATTTTTATTTGATGATTTTTAAACTCCATCGTCCTTGTTGAATTTAAGGCCACACACTTCAAGTGATACTACGAACCTTTACCTTGAAGTGCTCAAATATTTGACCCTTAAAGTATATAGGTGATTAGTATTAAAGGGTTTAGGCATTAAACCAGTAAGTGATGATGTTTTTTTATCTCCTTAAATGAACCCATCTCAAATTTATGAAATTGAAATCATTAAAAAGAAAATACGTCCAATCCACCCCGAGTGATAACCTAGGATCAACTCATTCTTTTAAATTGAATTCACTTAAATTTGTTAGTTATACTTTAAACCCATATAAAATCAACCCGTGTTGGCCACTTTATATCCAAAAATAGTCCTTATAATGTACATTTCTATAGGTTTCTTCTTAGGTCTCTGAGGATTCGATAACCCAAGCTAAACTACAAGGACCGTTCTACCTTAATCACTTTGGTAAATTTGAGCGAGAATCAAATTTTGATGCCATTGCCGGGGACCCAAGTAAGTCATATAAACACCCATTCTATTCTCCCCCATTTCTTCTTTTCTAATCCAAATTCTCTTATCTTTTCCCTTTCTCGTTTTTTTTCTTTTGGCGCATGTCCGCCTACACCCGCGATCAATCAAAACTGTCTAGTTAGGGTGGATAGTCCTGGGGTTGTAGAGTCAAGTACACCAAGGGAACTCATTCCATTATATACTAATCTTCCTAATACTCTAGAGTCCAAAATTGAGCCAATTTTAATGGAAGGTCTTCAAGGAAACCAACTCATAAACCCGGGTGGAAACCAAAATGGAAACCCAAATGAGGTAGCCCCAAACTTGGGGAATGTGATGGATCAAACCATGAATGACTACCTCACACCTTCCTGGACCAATGCCCACTCAGGCATTAGACAAAATTCCCTAGGAGATTCCAACTACATCTTTAAACCCCATGTCCTAAACCACATTCCCACATTCCATGGAATGGAGTCCGAGATGCCATACCTGCACATTAAAGAGTTCAATGACATTATAGAAACCATGTGTCCCCCACATCAACTGGAATCAGCTAAGATGAGGCTATTTCCGTTTTCTTTAAAGGATTGATATAAAAATTGTCTATACAATTTGAGACCATCATCCATCAACTCTTGGGACCAACTACAAAGAGAATTCTACAAAAAGTACTTTCCCCACCACAAAACAATTGCACTTAAAAAGAGTATCCAAAACGTTTTTGAAAAAGAGGGAGAGTCATTCTATGAAACATGGGAGAGGTTCAAAGACACTCTAAAAATGGTTCCACACCATGGTTTTTATATACCTGAACAAGTGAGAATTTTCTATGAAGGGTTGGGTCTAGGGAATAAACAATTTATTGACATGATGTGTAATGGAACCTTTAAAAACAAAGCCCCAAATAATGCTTACGAGTATCTAGAAAGCCTTTCTGAACAAAACCAAACATGGGGAACTTCACCTTATTCTGAAAAGCCACAAAGAACTACTGGAATTCATACACTTAGAGAAGAGGAAAGACTTAGGGCTAAACTCGCAGCACTCTCTAGGAAGGTTGAAGAGATTGACCTTAGGAAAGTCCATGAAATCCAAACTGTTGACCCTGTTTGCACAATTTATGACAAACATGACCATAAGACCGAAAACTACCGAACCATTCCATCCATAAAGTATGTTCTTTTAGGAGGACCCCTAGTGGATGTAAATGCTTTGAACTTTCAAAAGCGTCAATACAAAAACACCTTCAACCCAAGGTATAACGACCACCCAGGCTTCCGCTGGAAGGATAACCAACAACCTAGCCAACCACAGGGACAAAATCCTTACCCCCATTTGAACTACCAAAGCCATAACTAGTTCCAAACCCAACCTATCCAATACCAACAGCCACCGGTCCATTTTAAACAAACCATCCCACCTACAAAATATCCCCCCTGGATAAACAAATATTCTCAAGCACCAACCCAAACTGTTCCACAAAGCCTACTAGAAAAACTATGCAAACAAATGGAGAGGATGAACTCAGAGGTTTCTTAACTAAAACAAGAACTTCAAACCATCAAAACTGGAAAGGTACCCATGCCTACTTAGGCGGTGCCATCCTCAACTTCAAGGGGAGTGTCAAGTGGTTCTCAAACAACTCATGAAAAACTAAAGGATGTGACTGTTTTAAGAAGGGGGAAATCAATTGAGAAACCTGAACAACTAATTCAGAACCCACCTGAAGATTCAAACTTGGATGAAAATTCAAATGAACCACAAGATCAAAATGAGTAAACTGATAACATTGTCAAGGAAAAAACCCTTCAACAAACAACCCCACAACCTGCACCATTTCCTCAACGTATGAGGGGGAAAACCAAGCCTGAACTGAGTGAAACATTGAGAGAAATATTTTCACAAGTCAAGTTGAACATACCCCTTCTCGATGCAATCCAAACCATACCTGCCTACTCAAAGTACCTTAAGGACTTGTGCACTTTTAAAATAAAATTTTCACATAAAAACCAAGTCCTTTTGGCTGCTAATGTGAGTACCACCATTCAAGGGACCATTCCTCCTAAGTTAAAAGACCCAGGTTTCCCTTACATCAATGTTGAACTAGGAGAAAGCAAAGTTGTCAAGGCCTTGTGTGACCTAGGTGGTAGTGTCAATCTCATCCCATATGTTGTGTACTACCAGTTAGGCCTAGAAGAACTCCAACCCACATCTGTTACACTTCAACTTGCTGATCATAGCATTAGGGTTCTAAAGGGGATTTTAAAGGACGTTCTGGTAAAGGTTGAAAACTTCATCTACCCTGCTGATTTCATTGTCCTTGACAACCATCCAAACTTAGGAAATAAGGAAGAAACCCCAATAATCCTTGGTCATCCTTTCCTTGCAACAATCAACTCTGTTATCCGAGTCCGAAATGGGAACATGACCATCACCTTTGGGAACATGAGTCTAGACTTGAACATCTATAATGCAAGCTCACAAATAGGGGATGGTGAGGAAATTCATGATGTAAACATGATTGGAAGCATTGATAATGAATCCATGGAACATCAAGGAATATTTGATGAATGTTTAAGTCAGGATGAGATTGATTTCCTTTGTTCATATGAAGGAAGTTTATCTCCTTGGCTTGAATCATTTTCGAATTGCTCTTATGATGAGGTCTTAGGTCCAAAAATCAGTAAAACCTTTCAAGAAACCACTTTCATGGAGACCACTCCAATTTCCTTCCCTAAATCTGATCAATCCAATCTAGTAGCTAAAAATTATACATGTGGGGAATCAATCCTATCTGAAACTCTAAAAAAATAAATTGATCTTGATCCAATGTCCCAATCTTCTGCTGAAATTCTGAACCAACCTGATCTTGAATTGAAGGAACTTCCCGCTGCACTAAACTATGCCTTCCTAGGGGAAAATCAAACACATACTATTGTAATTTCTTCTTCTCTTGAAGCCAATCATGAGAGGATTCTTCTAGATGTCCTTAGGAAGCATAAGAAATCCATTGGTTGGACCCTTTCTGATATTCCTGGGATTAGCCCACATATCGAGACTCATAGGATTGTTCTGGAATCTGATTCAAAGCCATGTCGTCAACCTCAACGACGACTCAATCCTAATCCCATGGAGGTAGTAAGGAAGGAAATTCTGAAATTATTAAAAGCTGGTATCATATATCCCATAGCTGAGAGTGAGTGGGTGAGCCCAATCCAAGTGGTTCCAAAGAAATCCGGAATCACACTGATAACCAATGAGGATGGAGAGATTCTTCCAACAAGGGTGAGTATTGGATGGAGGGTCTGCATTGACTACATGAAGCTAAACTCATTCACCAAGAAGGAACATTTCCCCTTACCATTCATTGACCAAGTCCTTGAGAGAGTGGCAGGTCATGCGTTCTACTGTTTCTTAGATGGGTACTCAGGGTATAATCAAATTGAGGTCTCCCTGGAGGATCAAGGGAACACTACTAGAAAACATGTATTTGCGACGGGGGCCCGTCGCAAATAGCCCGTTGCTGAAAACGGCGTCACAAAAACACCTATTCGCGACGGGCCCGTCGCTAAAGCCGTTTTTTGCGACGGTCATTCTCCCCGTCGCAAATAGTACTCCGTATTTTTGTAAAAAACTTTTAAAATAGTTTTTGCGATGGGCCCGTCGCAAATACCTTTTGCGACGGTCCCGTCGCAAAAACTATTTTTTAAAAAAAATAAAAAACTATTAATAATACTAGTATTTGCGACGGGCATAGTATCCCGTCGCAAAAACTATAAAAAAAATAAAAAAAATAAATTATTAATAAATTATTTTCATTAATATAATAATAGAATTATAATTCACATATAAAAATAATAAATTATTAATAAATTATTTTAATTAATATAATAATAATAGAATTATAATTAAAAAATAAAAAATAATAGAATATTAATAAATTATTTAATTAATATAATAATATTAAAATTATAATTCATAAATAAAAAAAATATTAATAATTTATTTTAATTAATATAAAAATAATAGAATTATTTTACATTCAAATATTAAAATAAGTCAAGTATTACAAAAAATATAATTAAATTATAATATTATAAAATTTTAATATATATATATAATTTAATATTATAAAATATAAATAATATTATTATTCATATTAATATTGTTATTTTAAAATATAATATTATTAATATTTTATAATGAGACAGAAACTACGAATAGAAAAAAAAATAATTTGATCTCACAAATTTTATAACATAAGTACAATCTCTAATCTGAAGGAGGGGGGTGGGGGATCTGCAGATGGTGGTGGAGGAAACTCCATCCCTAAAGTATGAGTGAGTCTGCGCATGTACTCCATCTGCTCCTGATGCTGCTGCTGCCACCGACTCGCCTGCTCCTCGTACAGCTGCTGCTGGCGTCGACGCTCCTCCTCATGCTGCTGACGCATCTGCTCCTGCTCCTATCGGAGACTCTCTATCTGTGCAGTCTGAGATCGCAATTGATCCTCATACTGTGTAGTAGAAGAAGATGCACGAGCTCCTCTCGAGCTGGACGACCACATCGCAACACTGCCATAATAATCTCCGGGAGTCAGTCGAGAGCCGATACCAACTACCCGGCCCTTCTCGAAGGCATACTGGGTGGCCTGCATCCATGCCGCCTCATCAAACTGACGGGCAGTGGTCTGATCTGATGACTCGGCCTGACTCTCAGGCCAGGCCTGTGACGCTGCGGCCTCATATGACTCCTATAGTTGCAATTTAAAATTAAAATTGTGAATATATTGTATGCTGTTAATTTTTAAACTTGAAAACAAATAATACTGACCACGATGTGATGTTGACGATCACCTCTGAGCTTCCCAGTAGCAGGATCACTATACATCCTCCGATATACGTCGTACTCTGTAATATCGGGGTGCTCGACAGCCTATAAGAATAAAAAATAAACTGTTAATATTTATAGTTATATAAAATATTTATAAATAATGTACATACCAGATGCTGTCTATGAGTACTGAAAGAACGACTCCCAGCTCGATGAGTCACCTCCTGTCTCCCCCGATTCTTCCTCCCCACCGATGATCTCCTCTGAAAGGAACCACTCAACTAGTGCGCACATAATCCATCCCATACATGGGATGAAATATACTCTGGTCGGTGTGCTCTACATGACTCGTCAAAATCTGACACTCCTGCTTTCTTAATCGCAACTTTTCTTAAATTGTGCAAAAACTGACGAAGGCGATCACGCATGGCCACCTCCCATGCCTCGTGGATGGCGTCATGCATGGTATCCTCGATTGGATACCATAAACCCTACAAATAAATCAAAATATCAAGTTAGAAATGAAATAATTTTCAAAATAAAAATTATTTATTTACGTACGTACCAACCAATGGCCGAACATGGTCTGCTGCACATCAATGGGAATCTGCTCCCATGTGGTCCACGGCTGAGAGAAATAGTTGCACAAAATAGCGCTGCCCTGTCCGACTACTATATGCGGAAAACTGAAAAAATAATAAACATTTATTATGTGAATAGATTAATGAAATCTTAGTCAAATCCACAGGTTATCACACAGGTTATCACACCTTCGTGTGCGTGGATCAAACCCAAGACGTGGACGTCGCTCGGGAACGGGGTCAGGAATCATCAATCGTGCAAGACCACACCCCCTCCGCGTACTCCCTGGAGTGCCTGCAGGCTGAGGGTCATCTGTCAGCAACTCATCCGCATCGAAAGTCAGGTCAACATCCGCCAACTCACGAAATGTGGCGTCGTCCATCTGAAACAGAAAATGTTAATGTTAGCAAATAATTGATAATTACTATTATATATACATATATACATATTATGATTGTATATAAATACCATGGAATGATATCAGTGTTCATCTTCATCATCATCTTCATATATGTCAATGTCATCTTCATATTCCTCCTCAACATCATCGATATCCATTCGAGTTACAGTTGCTTCATCTCTTACCATTTCAAATACATATGTGACATCATTAACATCATCGTCATCACCGACTCTTAAATGTGGGGTGTCGTCATCGATACTCATGTCTCTTTGTAAAAACGATTGATTTTGAGTACTCTCTTGAAAAACTTCAATTCTTTGCACATCAGTGAAAGCACATTCACTTTGACTAAACTGATTGTCTTGAATTTTGATTTTTATTACACTCCACCAATCAGTCAAGTCTCTTGATGTTGCACAGTACTTTGCATAATAAACTTGATATGCCTGTTGAGCTAATAAGAATGGTTCATTTACTGCGAGAACACTTTTACATTTAATATCGATGATTCCATGAGTCGGATGAACACGCACGCCTCTCTCTGTATCCAACCACCGACATTTGAACATGGTTATGTAATGTTGTCCAAGACAACAGAGTTCAATGATTTCATCAAGTATGCCATAAAAGTCAACTTCATTTTCTCGATGATGAGATCCTCTCAAGCTAACTCCACTGTTCATTGTTTTTTTCGATTCCCCATATGCATGTGTGTGGAATCAAAATCCATTCACCACATATGCATTATAAGTTTTAACAAGTTTGGAAGGTGGGTTACTCAATACACACAGCCGTTTGTCAATTTTATCAGCATGTCGAGACACCTGAAAATTTGTGAAATAATTATCAATATAGTAAACTATTCATTGAATGAGTTGCTAAAATATAAAGAATTTATGTTACCAGTTTTTGAAACCACTGAGAGAAATTTTTCAGTCGACATTCTTCGAGAGCAGCTGCTGTAATTTGTGGAATTTGTTTCTTGATATGATTATCATACAACCTATAGAAACCAAAGTTATTTACTGTAACATAAATGATAGAATAAGTGATATAAACACTTACAGTACAACTGATGTCATTTCTTCACAGTTGAGTAGAACATACGTATGAACTCTCTGATGTTCATCATCTGAAATCCAGCGTTCATAAACTCCACCAAAACCAAGCTCTGACTGGTTGAAAATAGATAATTGATTGTCGATTTCATCAATATTCCTCTCGTTCCGTCCCATTCGGTTGTGTTTTGAAGGATACACAGATTCAAAATAATGGGAGCAGAAAAAAGATATTTCCTCTTGCAAATAAGCTTATGCAATAGGTCCTTCAACAGATGCTTTGTTACGTACTTTTCTTTTAAATTTTTGCATGCATCTTTCAAATGGGTACATCCATCGAAACTGTACCGGACCTCCACATTTGCCTTCATATGGAAAATGTAACATCAAATGTTCCATTGAGTGGAAGAAAGACGGCGGAAATATTTTTTCCAGTTTACATATAATTACAACAAAATCTTTTTCAAGTTTTCCTAGAGCATCATAATCTGCCGTAGCTGCACAAATTTCCCAAAAAAAATGAGACATGTCTGTTATTGAATCCCAAATCACAGAATTCAACAGACCTCTTAATCCAATGGGTAGAAGTCTCTCCATTATAACATGACAATCATGACATTTTAATCCAGTAATATGACCATTCTTTACACATCTACCCAAATTAGAAGCACAACCATCTGGAAGTCTCAAATCTGCAATCCACTAACAAAATAATAAACGATTTTCTTTAGACAGTGTATAAGCTACTTTTGGTTTCAGTAACCTTTCTGTTCTGACATTCTCAAATAGTTCCAATTCTGGACGCCTGCAAATTTGGGCAAGATCTAAACATGCATTTACATTGTCTTTTCTCTTTCCTGACATATCCAAAACTATATGAAACAAATTATCAAAACAGTTCTTCTCAATATGCATGACATCTAACATGTGTCGGACCAACAGATCAGACCAATATGGAAAATCCCAAAATATGCTACGTTTAATCCAATTATGTTCTTTCCCAAAACCAGAAATTTTCTGTTGGTTTATTGTGGGACCAAAAGTGATGGGAGGTAATGAAAATACAACTGATTTCAACTCCGAACCTGATAGAATTTTTGGAGGTCCATCCCTTTCAACTCTTCCTTTTCTGAAATGAGATCTGTTTCTGCGAAAAGGATGATCAGCTGGAAGAAATCTGCGATGACAGTCAAAATAACAAGGTTTCTTTCCATGAATGAGCATAAATGCTTTGTTCTCTCCCATACAGTAAGGACATGATTTATGACCATGTGTACTCCAGCCAGATAACATCCCATAAGTCGGGAAGTCACTTATTGTCCACATCAATGCTGCTCTCAGTATAAAATTCTGTTTCGTTGCAACATCATATGTACTGACACCAGTACTCCACAATAAAATTAATTTATCAATCAATGGCTTCAAATAAACATCAATATTTTTCTTCGGATGTCCTAGAATTAATAAAGTCAAAAAGATATATGGATCCTTCATCAACATCCATGGAGGTAAATTGTACGGAGTTAAAAAAATAGGCCAACATGAATATTGACTACCATAAGATCCAAACGGACAGAAACCATTAGTGGAAAGGCCCAGTCGAACATTTCTAGCTTCTAAAGCAAAGGATGGACGCACTCTATCAAAATGTTTCCATGAATCACCATCGGCTGGATGATTCAAGCTTTTATCGGTTGAAATATTCTCTTTATGCCATGACATCATTGTCGATGTATTCTTAGACATGAATAAACGCTGAAGTCTGGATGTAAGCGGAAAATATCTCAACTGTTTTATAGGAATCAAACCAGACTTCCCGTGTTGTCCTTCTTTATATCTCAGTTGCCCACATGTAGGACAACTATCCAACGACTCATTTTCCCCAGAATATAAAATGCATTCATTTGAACATGCATGAATCTTTTGACAAGTAAGTCCCAAATTTCGAACCAGCCTCTTACTCTCATAGTAATTTGCAGGTAAAACATTTCCTTCGGGTAATAGTGTTTTCAGAAAAGAAAATATCTGGTCAAAACAGGTGTTTGACATTCCGTTATCTGATTTGATAGCCATAAATTTTGCAACTGCTTCTAATTTGCTCATCTTGCAGCCAGGATATAATGCATCCTCAGCAGATTTCAACAACTCATAAAATTCAGACGGTGCCAACTCAGGATTTGAAGCTATATCAGCCGGAGTTTCTGTATGATGAACAGATGAACCTGCAACATCATGTACTAAATCTTGAAACCGGGATGGATCCGGAATCAAGTTGGTATCACGTGCTCTGGAACTGCGTTCACCGTGTTGATACCAAAAAACATAATCTGGTTGAAAACCAAAACTCAAGAGATGTTCTCCTACTTTGTCAAACGTGTCAAACGTTCTCAATGCACATTTTCTGCAAGGGCATTTTATTTTTCCTTCTGAAACAAATTCTGGATTTGATGCCGCAAATGATAAAAAAGTCTCCACACCCTCAACATATACTGGATTTAAACCAGAACCGTTTGGATTTCTACGTTGATTTATCCATATGCGGTCACCTAATAATGATTGTCGACGACCTCGTTGTTCCATATTTCTCTATAAAATATAAAATCATTACTGGTTTTGAATAATTTGTTAGAAAAAACACTCAAGTAAAGATTGAATATATTGAGAATAAAGCAAAACATGTTACAAATATTGATAATTTTAATATTATATTGATTTTTTTATTATTTTAATAATACTAATATAATTTTTTCATAAACATTAATTATATAATAATAACATTATTACATTATTAGTATATTTTAATATTAATATTAAAATAACATAAATTTTTATATTATATACAATTCTCCTTTCATCTGTGTGTTTAACATTCTGTCTCCACATGTAATATTTGCATTCACTTTCACCTCTCCATTGGCTAGTAGGTTGATAATTTTGAAAAAGAATGCGAATATTACATGTGGAGACAGAAAACACACAGATGAAAAGAGAATTATATATAATATAGAAAATTATGTTATTTTAATATTAATATTAAAATATACTAATAATGTACTAATGTTATTATTCGTAAATATTGGTAATTATTCCAAATTATTGGTAATTATTACTAATTATTGGTAATTATTACTAATTATTGGTAATTATTTCTAATTATTGGTAATTATTACTAATTATTCGTAATTAATACTAATTATTGGTATTTAATACTAATTATTGGTAATTAATACTAATTATTGGTAATTAATACTAATTATTACTAATAATTGGTAATTATTGATAATTATTACTACTTATTGGTAATTATTACTAATTATTGGTAATTATTACTAATTATTGGTAATTATTACTAATTATTGGTAATTATTACTAATTATTGGTAATTATTACTAATTATTGGTAATTATTACTAATTATTGGTAATTATTACTAATTATTGGTAATTATTACTAATTATTGGTAATTATTACTAATTATTGGTAATTAATACTAATTATTGGTATTTAATACTAATTATTGGTAATTAATACTAATTATTGGTAATTAATACTAATTATTACTAATTATTGGTAATTATTGATAATTATTACTACTTATTGGTAATTATTACTAATTATTGGTAATTATTACTAATTATTGGTAATTATTACTAATTATTGGTAATTATTACTAATTATTGGTAATTATTACTAATTATTGGTAATTATTACTAATTATTGGTAATTATTACTAATTATTGGTAATTATTACTAATTATTGGTAATTATTACTAATTATTGGTAAGTATTGTTAATTATTGCAAAGTATTGGTAATTATTTCTAATTATTGGTAATTATTGGTAATTATTACTAATTATTGGTAATTATTGGTAATTATTACTAATTATTGGTAATTATTGTTAATTATTACTAATTTTTGGTAATTATTACTAATTATTGGTAATTAATACTAATTATTGTTAATTAATACTAATTATTGGTAATTATTACTAATTGTTGTTAATTATTACCAATTATTGGTAATTATTGGTAATTATTACTAATCATTGGTAATTATTGATAATTATTGGTAAGTATTGTTAATTATTACTAATTATAGTTAATTATTACGAATTATTGGTAATTATTACTAATTATTACTAATTATTGGTAATTATTACTAATTATTACTAATTTTTGGTAATTATTACTAATTATTGGTAATTATTACTAATTATTGGTAATTATTACTAATTATTGGTAATTAATACTAATTATTGGTAATTAATACTAATTATTACTAATTATTGGTAATTATTGGTAATTATTGTTAATTATTGGTAATTATTACTAATTATTGGTAATTATTGCTAATTATTACTATTTATTCCTAATTATTGGTAATTATTACTAATTATTGGTAATTATTAATAATTATTGGTAATTAATACTAATTATTGGTAATTATTACTAATTATTACTAATTATTACTAATTATTACTAATTATTGGTAATTATTGTTAATTATTACTAATTATTGGTAATTATTACTAATTATTGGTAAATATTACTAATTATTGGTAATTATTATTAATTATTACTAATTATTAATAATTATTACTAATTATTGATAATTATTATTAATTATTACCAATTATTACTAATTATTGGTAATTATTATTAATTATTACCAATTATTGCTAATTATTGGTAATTATTGGTAAGTATTGTTAATTATTACTAATTATTGTTAATTATTACTAATTATTGGTAATTATTACTAATTATTACTAATTATTGGTAATTATTACTAATTATTACTAATTATTGGTAATTATTACTAATTATTGGTAATTATTACTAATTATTGGTAATTAATACTAATTATTACTAATTATTATTAATTATTACTAATTATTGGTAATTATTCCTAATTTTTACTAATTATTACTAATTATTACTAATTATTGGTAATTATTACGAATTATTACTAATTATTACTAATTATTGGTAATTATTGGTAATTATTGGTAATTATTGGTAATTATTGGTAATTATTACTAAGTATTGTTAATTATTACGAATTATTGGTAATTATTACTAATTATTGGTAATTATTACTAATTATTGGTAATTATTACAAATTATTGGTAATTATTACTAATTATTGGTAATTATTACTAATTATTGGTAATTATTACTAATTATTGGTAATTAATACTGATTATTACTAATTATTACTAATTATTTGTAATTATTCCTAATTTTTCTTAATTATTACTAATTATTACTAATTATTACTAATTATTGGTAATTATTACTAATTATTACTAATTATTACTAATTATTGGTAATTATTGGTAATTATTACTAAGTATTATTAATTATTACTAATTATTGTTAATTATTACGAATTATTGGTAATTATTACTAATTATTACTAATTATTACTAATTATTGGTAATTATTACTAATTATTGGTAATTATTCCTAATTATTGGTAATTATTACTAATTATTGGTAATTATTACTAATTATTGGTAATTATTACTAATTATTTCTAATTATTGGTAATTATTGATAATTATTACTACTTATTGGTAATTATTACTAATTATTGGTAATTATTACTAATTATTGGTAATTATTACTAATTATTGGTAATTATTACTAATTATTGGTAATTATTACTAATTATTGGTAATTATTACTAATTATTAGTAATTAAATGAATAATTACCAATAATTAGGAATAATTACCAATAATTACAAATAATAACATTATTAGTATATTTTATTATTAATATTAAAATAATATAATTTTCTAATTTATATACAATTCTCCTTTCATCTGTGTGTTTTCTATCTCCACATACAAATAATACATGTGAAGATAGCAAACACACAGATGAAAAGAGAACTGTATATATGTAAAAAATTATATTATTTTAATATTAATAATAAAATATACTAATAATGTAATAATGTAATTATTCCTAATTATTGGTATTTATTATTAATTATTAATATTTATTCTTAATTATTAAAAATTATTACTAATTATTCCTAATTACTATTAACTATGAACAATACTAATAATTTAAATTTATTAAGTAACAAAACAATGTAAACATAATTAAATTACAATTAATTAAGAATAATTGAAACTAATAAAAAATTAAAAATAAATATTAAATTAAAATGAACATAAATACCTTGAAAATTGATCTGCTCTGATCGTTCTTCAAAACTTTAATATCAACTCCGGAGAAAAAAATTAAACTGGAGAAAAACTGAACTTTAGAAATATAACTTCGAGAGAAGAAGAAGATGGAATTTGAGAATGATTTGAAAAAATCGGATGGGGGTATTTATAGGTTAGATTATTTGCGACGGGTCCCGTCGCAAATACCTTAGCCGACATTTATTACTGTCAACGGGTAAATAGTTATTTGCGACGGGTCCCGTTGCAAATAACCACCTGCCGACATACTATTTGCGACGGGGGAATATTCCCGTCGCAAATACCTTTTACCGCCGCCGGTTTTTTGCGACGGGTATATTCCCTTGTCGCAAATAAGTTTCCCGCGATTTGGCGCGCAAACCGCGCCAGTCCTTTTGCGACGGGGAAAGTTGTCCCGTCGCAAAAGTATACTTATTTGCGACGGGTAAATAACCCCGTCGCAAATGCTCATTTTTCCCGTAGTGGAAGACTACATTCACATGTCCATTTGGAACCTTTGCTTTCAAACGCATGCCCTTCGGGTTATGCAATGCCCCTGGAACCTTCCAACGGTGCATGATGGGAATCTTCTCAGACATGGTAGGGGATTTTATAGAGGTCTTCATGGATGACTTCTATGTGTTTGGGGATACATTTGAGGGATGTCTGCAGAATGTGGAGAAAGTCTTGTCAAGATGTGAAGAAAAGAATCTGGTCCTAAACTGGGAAAAATGTCATTTCATGGTTAAAGAGGGACTTGTTCTAGGCCATTTGGTCTCAAGTAGGGTGATTGAAGTTGATAAAGCAAAGGTTGACATCATTCGTCACCTTCCATCACCCAAAACTGTCAAGAAAGTGAGGTCTTTCTTAGGACATGCTAGTTTCTATAGAAGATTCATCAAGGACTTTAGTTCAATATCCCGTCCCCTTTGTGATCTCCTAGTAAAGGATGCTCCATTTGTTTGGACAAAAATCTGTGAGGGTTCATTCTCAACCCTCAAATCCTCTCTCACTTCTCCTCCCATTATGAAATCTCTAAATTGGAACCTTCCTTTTGAACTTATGTGTGATGCCCGTGACTTTTCTGTAGGATCTGTGTTAGGACAACGTTGTGATAAAAATCCTTATGTCATTGCTTATTCAAGAAAATCCTTAAATGATGCCCAAATCAACTAAACCACCACTGAAAAGGAGTTACTTGCTATTGTGTTTTCCTTAGAAATTTTGGGTCTTACCTCTTAGGATCCCCCTTCACTGTGTTCACTGACCATTCTGCACTAAAATACCTCTTCCAAAAAAAAGATGCCAAGGCTAGACTGATTAGGTGGTTCCTTCTCTTACAAGAATTTGACCTCACAATCAAGGATAAAAAAGGAGTTGAAAATGTTGTAGCTGATCACCTCTTTAGGATGGAATTCAAAGACAACTCAAATCACCTTTCTGTGTCTGATTCATTTCCTGATGAACACTTATACTCTGTGAGTGACTTCCCTTGGTATGCTGACATAGCCAATTTCTTAGTTACATGAGTCATTCCAAAATTCTCAGGGACTCAAGCTCGAAGGAAATTTATTTATGATGTTAGAAACTATGTGTTTGATGATCCATACCACTATAAGTTCTGCCCTGACCAAGTCCTTAGGAGGTGTGTTCCAGAATCTAAACAAGAGTCCATCCTTAAATTCTGTCATAGTGAGGCATGTGGAGGTCACTTTTCCTCTAAGAAAACATCTGCTAAGATTCTTCAATGTGATCTCTTCTATCCCACCATTTCAAGGGACTCCTACACATTTTGTCAAAGCTGTCCTAGGTGTCAACAAGTAGGGTCCATCACAAAAAGGAATCAAATGCCACTCACTCCCATATTAGTGGTTGAAATATTTGACTGTTGGGTAATTGATTTCTTGGGTCCTTTACCAAACTCTAGGGGATACCTCTACATTCTCTTAGCTATTGATTATGTCTCAAAATGGGTTGAGGCCATTCCCACTAAGTCCAATGATCCTCAAGTTGTGATTCGATTTCTGAAAGAGAACATATTTTCATGATTTGGAATTCCTAGGGCTATAATCAGTGATCGAGGAACCCATTTCTAAAACCACCCATTCTCTTCACTCATGTCAAAATATGGAATTTCTCACAAAGTGTCCACTGCTTACCACCCACAGACCAATGGTCAAGCTAAGTTATCCAATCGTGAAATCAAACAAATTCTTGAGAAAACTGTCAATCCTTATAGGAAATATTGGTCTGAGAAACTCTTGGATTCTCTTTGGGTATATCGTACAACATTCAAAACCATCCTAGGAATGTCACCATATAGGTTGGTTTATGGAAAATCATGCCATTTACCTGTTGAAATTGAGCATAAGGACTTTTGGGCAATTAAAAAAATGGATTATGACCTCTCATTGGCCGGAACAAAAAGGAAATTAGATCTCAATGAACTAGAGGAATTAAGGATGGAGGCTTATGAAACTTCAAGGATCAATAAATCTAGAGTTCAAGCCTACCAATCTAGGAATATCAAGGTCAAACATTTTGAACCGGGAAAACTTGTGCTCTTGTATAGTTCAAAACTTCATTTACACCCGGGAAAGTTAAGGTCTAGATGGTCAGGTCCTTTCATAGTGCATCATGTATACCCCCATGGGGTAGTAGAGATTCAAGATCCCACTAGTGGTCACATTTTCAAGGTCAATGGTCAAAGGTTAAAAACATTCATTGAATCATTCAATAAACAAGAAATAGATGTTGAGTTAATTGAACCAATCTATGAACCGAAAAAATTTGATAAAATTAGGATCTATGTCGGGCTAACGACGTTAAACAAAGCGCTGCACGGGAGGAAACCTGTGGTTTTTATGTTTCTAATCTTTCTGAATCATATTTATTTTTCAAATAATATTAATTTATCATTTTTATATTTAAAAATAAAAAAATAGACTTTTGACCTATTCTTCTATTATGAGTATGGATGGGTACGAAAGGGGAGCACCATATTCATCCATGTCACGTGGTACGATCCTTGATTAATACCTTACCCAGAAATTTCAAAAGAAGACAATGCATCATCAGTTTATTTTGTTGTATTTTTATTATTTGATAGGTTAAGATAAAAATAATAAAAATAATAAAAATAATATAATAATTAAAAAAGGGGACATGCCATAGGCAGTGGGGCAAACCCCGTCACAACCGGCGAAGCCGTAGGGACTCGAACACAGGACCGAAGGGAGATAGGGGCGCATGCTTACCACTGACATACGACTTAATGTTCTTACATATTCTATAATTTTTATATATATACTTATATTTTACTTATATATATATATTGTTTTGTTTTGTTTGTTTGTTTTTCTTTTTCCACTAGGGAACTTTGCAAGCGACATGGATATCAAAGGACTAAATTCGAGCGACAAGAACTTAAAACTTCAACCACCAGGTGACTTCATTCCATGATCCTCACATTTCAATTTCCTTATTCAACTCCCCTTTTATTCCTCTACCCCATTCTAAATTTTATTTTTATGAAACTAGGGACAGTTTCATTCTATGTTGGGGGGTGTGAAAACAAAATGTTTGTTTAAAAAAAAACAATGATAAAAAAAGAAGTAAAATTCCTTTATCATTCATATAATAACATCTTTTCTCACATTAAAACTACATAGCAAATAACTTTTATTTCCTTGACTCTTAATTTAATTCATGATTAAGTTTAAAAGCATTGATTTTGGAAGTTTGGTTGTCCAATGAAAATTTTCATCATTTTTATTTTCATCCATTAAATCAAAATGACACAATGCACGTCCTCTAGACTATGGGGTACTAATTTTAATTTTTGGGGTCCCATAATAAATAGCATAGGATGGTTTGATTTTTATGAATAATATGAGTATTCAAAAAAAAACAAAAAACAAAAAATAAAAAAAATAAAAAAAATATAACAAAAAATATAATTTTTTTTTGCGTGTAGAGTAATAGATTGATAAAATGTGAGTCTTTCGGAACTTGGGGATCGTGACTCCAATGTCTTCTAGCCCTGAGTTTTTCAATCTATCTCTATTTATGGTAATATGACTTTGTTTTATATTAAGTTAACTCGAGACGATGCCCGAGTATGTGGGCTTCACTTGGTGCCCTAAGGCCTTTGAGTCTGGGAGTCATCGGCAAAGTCTTGCT
This sequence comes from Viscum album, assembly GCA_963277665.1. Lineage (NCBI taxonomy): Eukaryota > Viridiplantae > Streptophyta > Magnoliopsida > Santalales > Viscaceae > Viscum > Viscum album. Next base: position 1,203,624,042 of record OY728134.1, read on the forward strand.
ATATGGATTAATTTGATTAACTGCAATCTCAATTTATATAGCAATATTGCAAAAAAAATCAAAAAAATAGGAATGAAGAATACTCATATTAGGATTAAATGTGATTCCACCTAGTGCTTCCATGATTCCCCCTTGAATGAAAATGAACCCCCATATCTATTGTGATTCACAACACATCATTACACCTAATTGAGTTGGATGAAGTATGATGATTGATTTGATCAAAGGAATGGGCTTGGGATTGGGATCTTATTTTAAATTCATCTTGTTTTAAATTAGCTTGATATGTTATAAAAATATATTTGTGTGCAGTTTACATTGTGAGCATTGTTTTGTTATAATATGTTTGAAGAAAGGAATTCAAATAAAATCATTGAATTATTTGCTTGGGACTAGCAAATCTCAAGTTGGGGGTGTGATTATCCAATAAAAAAATATATTTTAATTACATTTTAATGGTATTAAATGTTCATTTTTGATCTTATGGGCCTGAGTTAGTGCATTTTCATTATGAACATCCATTCTCATCATTTGTGCACTTCATGCCTAATATACACCAATTTAGGCCCAATGAGTCATCTAATTCTAAGGAATGTAATTATAAATATTTTAATTTGATATTTTAGGAACTATATCTAAACTTAAATTTGAACATTTTTCATTTAGGGATCAATGGATGATTCATAAACAATGATGGAGATATTTGGAGATGAATGGAAGCAATTCTAAGAGAAGTAAGATTGGAAAAAATCCCACTTATGAGACTGTGGGGCCCACAATACAGGCCCAATGAATTCCATATTTTGTGGGATGATATAAGAAATGTTAAGGAACAAATAACTCTTCAGGAGATAATGCTAATTCTGCCTCTATCGTGGTCATTAAGGCAGACCAAGTTAGAGATACAATTCTGGGTCAGATTCTCCGGCCCAGAAAAACATCCCACTAATTTGATAATATAGCGGAATCCCCAAATCCAAATGGGCCCATATTTTACATTAGGTTAGAAGCCATCTGGAGCTCCATTACCTTCTTCTATGGCCCACTCTGATTCGGCCATCTAGAAGGTCTTCCAGACGCATCTGTTCGGTGAAGGAATGCTGACTGCCACCTCGGGTCAAGGGTGGAAAAATCAACTCTCTCTTACTTTCCATCCACCTATGGCCTACCACAATTAATTTAGGAGACTTGGAATGTTGGAGGCTCGACCCAAGGGCTCAAATCTTCCTATTTAAGGCAGTTGTGTTGGAGTATTGAAGGATCTTTGAGCTTGTTTTCATCTTAATGTTATGCTGCCAATTTCTCTTTGTAATGTTCTTCCTTCACATGTAAGTTGTTTTAATTCATCATTGTTTCTTAATAAATGTTCTTCTTCTCTTATTATCTTGTTCTTCTCCTTATTACTTTGATACCGTTGGTTCAAGGTGTGAACTTTTTCATACCAAACCTTGTGAGACTATCACACAACGATGGAGTGATTGTTATTTTATTGCGTTTTTTTTTACTTCTCCATTTCCTCCCTCATGAGTCTAATTTCCGCTTCCATTGAAACCATATAATCAATGGAGGGATAACCCACTTATGGGTTGATCCAAGGGAGTAGCAAGGGGATGGATTGGATGTTATTTATCACCTCATTAATGTATAATCACTTCTTTAATTGAGATTTTTATTTGATTATTTTTAAACTCCATCGTCCTTGTTGAATTTAAGGCCACACACTTCAAGTGCTAATACAAACCTTTACCTTGAAGTGATCAAAAATTTGATCCTTCAAGTATATAGGTGATTAGTATTAAAGGGTGTAGGCATTAAACCAGTAAGTGATGATGTTGTTTTATCTCCTTAAATGAACCCATCTCAAATTTAAGAAATTGAAATCTTTAAAAAGAAAATACGTCCAATCCACCCCGAGCGATAACCTAGGATCAACTCATTCTTTTAAATTGAATTCACTTAAATATGTTATTTATACTTTAAACCCATATAAAATCAACCCATGTTGGCCACTTCATAGCCAAAATCAGTCCTGAGATTGTACGTTTCTATAGGTTTCTTCTTAGGTCTCTGAGGATTCGATAACCCAAGCTAAACTACAAGGACCGTTCTACCTTCATCTATTGGGTAAATTTGAGCGAGAATTAGTGACACAACCGGGTACTTGAACAAGACTACACGGCGTGTTCCAAAAAAACACGGTGTGTGGGAAAGAAGGTAACTCCGGCCCGTGTTGTTCGTGACACGACCGGGTACCTAGACAGGACTACACGACATGTTCCCTATGGACATGACATGTTCTACCCGAGCTTCTCCAACCCGTGTTGTTAGTGACACGGTCCGGTACACGGCTCCGAACTTACACGGAGTGTACCTACTGTACACATCGTGTTTCCGAAGTTACTTTCATGGCACCGTGTTCTGATCACATGGTCAGTGACATGGCCTGAAGACTACATGATGTGTATCCAAAAAGTACACGCCGTGTATTCTGGGTTTTTTCTGGGCAGTATCTCAGAAACTGCACAGAATCCTAGAACACTAAAAACAAGTCAAAGAGGTTCCAAATTCTGATCCATGAGGGCCCATACTCCCCACGAATCAAAGCATGGAATCTCCCACAGTCATAAAGAAGAGAAAACATGATCATGATCCACCGATTTCCGATTCGAGAGGGCCCATAACATATCAAGAATAAAAACTTGGCATTCACTTAAGAAAAGAAGAAAAAATACAATCCTCTAACAATCTAGAAGAGATTCTATCAATCATTTATCACAACAGCATGCATAATCTACACAAAGTCTATCACAACTGCATGCAATCGCTAATGCACCCGAGATGGCATGGAAAGAATGCATGACATGTGATTTATACAAGTGCCTATATGATGCATGAGATGACATACCCTCATCTCATCGGGTTGAGATAGAAATAGAACCACAATCGTCAAGAAAATAACAACACAAGGTATGTGAATCACTCTAGGTGAAGTCATATCAACCGAAAATCTCAAAACCAGCAAACTGCAATTAGTGAGGTAGTATGGATTTTCCATGTACACTGGTTAGCTACTCCTGAGCACAGCTTAACACCATGTACCGAATTCATCCTATCCCTAGATAAAGTCTCCAAACAATAAAGAAATAGAAAAGAACCTACCTCTCATACCAATTTGTAACGACCTGAATCCGGAGCCCCTCCACTGGTACCCCGTACCCGGTTTGCCACATGACCTAAAGCACGTTTCCACAAACTCCAGAGGCTGCCGACTAGCAGCAAGGGCCTTGGTGAGTCAGTGGGGAAACTAGGCCCTCATTCAGTAAAGTATACAGCGGAAGAACAACCAGACATAATAGTGGAAACAATAAACAACAGACAACAAATGAACTGAACAGCAGAAGAAATGTATAAAATAATGATGATGCAACATGGTACATATGTCTATGGAAAGCAGTAAACAAACCAACATGCTGAAGTACAACTGAAAACAAAGTGAAAAATAAAACAATGTAAACTCTTCAGCATCGCAAGCCACAGCTCGGTCCCATGCTCTCCAACTCTAGTGCAATCAAGAACCTGAAGTAGAAGGGCACTTTCCCTTATATATACCAGCAACAACATAGTATACTTGGGCCCAAAAGAATTGCCCAAAAAGGGTGTGAGATAAAATCCCAATAGGCAATCAACCAAAGATTTGTGCCTAAGAGTCAATGAATACACGGTAGTAATAAAACCAGAAGCAGTAAACAGGAAAGAATAGGAAGCTACAATCCATAGTTATAGCATATAAAGTACACAAGTAACAATAGCAACAAGAAGAAAATAGGTAACCCTCTGGGTAGCTCTCACATCCTAACCCCTATGGTTCAACCTACAAGTACTAGCAACCCTCTAGGAGGCACACACAGTCTCACCCCTCTAGTTCAGCTAAGAATAGACTCTCTGAGGAAGCAATCACCGTCAATTCCCCCTATAGTATCGTATCGTGCTAAAGGCTCTCAGGGGAAGCACTCAACGTCTTATTCCCCCTGTGGCCCACGTTGAGGAACTACAAACTATCTGAGGAAGCACTCATCGTCAATTCCCCCTGTGGTCTCGCATCGTATTAAAAGACACTCTGGAAAATCCCTTAAGTCTATTCTCCCTATGGTCTATTACACTAGGTTCTCACAGTCCTATGTGAAAAAAAACATGCTCAGCACGCGTGAATCATCCAAGTAAACCTCAAGAACTACTTGCCTATCAATCTAAGGCTCAAAAACATAACAAAGAAACAGTTCCACTATCATACACTAGGCATGGTAGCTGCAAAACGTCAAACAGGAAGAAAAAGCATAAAAACATCCAAAGTATAGTAAAGCTACCATAATCATAGGCAAAATATCTACTCTAGAAATCAAGCAAAGCAGGAAATACAACAAAGGAAAATCTGGAACACACAATACCCCATTCAAGGTTATTGGTGGAATTTGCACAAAATACTCATCAACTTTCTACAGAAAGGCACAAACCACCTACCTCGATCCTAGTAGATCGATATAAGTGAACCACGATGATTGATTACCCTTAGAACATTGTAGATCTGAGAAAACACACAAAACTCTCAACCTATGATAACTCGAAAACGAAGAGGAATCTGAAGACAAATCTCAAGAATAAGGAATATCTTATCTCTTCGATTCCAACGCAATCGACCGTGTTCGAATCGGAGAACGAAAGAGGAGATGGGAGATCATCGAAGATCTGGTCATACAGGTCTCTCTTGGACGAACAAGACCTAAAAGAAGACGCTTCTGTGCATCAGGCGCGACCCCGGTTCATTTAGTGAAAAAAATAAAAATACACGACATGTGCTTTTAGAGTACATGGCGTGTACTGGGTCTTTTCCGTACTCCGCTAAAATCGGCCTCCACGTCACCCCTACACACCTTGTGTGTGGCCCGGGCACGACCAGCACACGACTTCAAGCTGGAGAAGAGTACACGGTGTGTACTAAAAAAGTACACGACTTGTACTTCAAAAATTTCCAGAAAGTTGATTTTTCTTAAAATCTCCAAAAAAGGAAAACATACCTGCAACAAAGATCCGGGTTCCTACAAAGTACATGAGCATTATTTAGTGACTGTGAGTTTCTATAATGTGTCACAACTAGGAGCTAGAGATGATACATCAACAATGGAAATCCATAAAATAGTTGACATGATATTACTATATAAGGAAGGATATTTCAAATCATGGACTAGAATGAAGTTAATATAGGGATACTAAGGTGGTTCTACAATTCTAGGAGATACATATTTTTAAAAATGGTGTGAAAAGGGACATTTGTCTCAAGTCAAACCTACCTTGTGGGTGGAAGCATGTATCTAGGGAGGCATATTAGATAGATATCCCTACCAGAGGTAGCACATAGTACATGGGACTCTCAAAGGTGGAAAATGATTCCCACATAGGGGTTTACATGGTAGAGGAATATGTTGGGATGGATAAAGTACTGTTTTATTTATCCCACTACCACTCTTAGAAAAAACACATCAATATTACGGAGAATGATAATGTAGAGGACATATGTAGGTGATTAAGTGCTTCATGTAGGTGGTTCCCAATAAGGATTTAGGTATGATATATATATATATATATCAAATTTACTATATAAAAATTACTCATAGACATTAGTGAAATGAATTCATTTATCACTTCATCATTTATTCATGAGTTGGAGATCTTATTGTCGCTCTTAGACCTACCGGTTTGGCTAGAGACTTATACTATTGGTGATCATTATCTGTCTCTCTCTCATATTTTCCATCAATATAGGAACACTGTCATTATTTATAGGTTATTTTGCGACCAAATTGTATTATGATTAGAACATATAATGTAATTACTTAAATGGATCAATTATCTAGAATATAGTATTGGGTAGTTTGTTATCAACATTGAGTTATATAACATTTATTTATCGTTTTAGATTCACTTTTAATGGTGAATGGGACCCACAATTAGAAGAATCCTGACCAGTCCTCAAGATATTATAGTTTTTTACTAATTAGTTTTTTATCCAGACATAATGTCCCTCTAACAATATAGGAGATCAGATGTTGGCAGTTTTTTCAAGACTATATAGATGTTCTCACATAGTAATTTACATGGTTACATCCATATTGCGATGTTTATTTTTGTATTTCCATAAGCCCCATGACAACACCAATATCATTAATGACTTTTCAGATGGAAAAGACCAATATCAGGGAGTACAAGGTATATTTTTTGGACCTTATAGAGACATGATGCATTAGAACCATTATATCCCCCATTTAAGCTCATGTTCTATTCACTAAGAAGGTGGGATGGAGCTTGGTATTGAATAGTTATTCCTGTATCTAGTGAAAATAAAAAATATATTTACTCTCTTAGGTAATGTTGATCACACTAATCTAATAAAAGGTGAAATATTTATTTACAATGATTTTTATTAGGTTAGGGAATCAACGACTTGGTCTTATGAGGTGGATATACCATGGATAATGCATAGGTGTCACTATGCTCACTTTGACTTCCTAGTGATTTCTTTTATCCTAATAAATTCCCATGAAATGTTTATGGTTATCATTAATAAAATTTTCAGCCAGAAATGGACTAGATCCTAGTGGAATTCATCGATAGAATCCTTATTTTCCTTTAAACATAGTATGGGTATATCAACTATCATTGAATTTACCTTGACTAACTAAGTGAGTATTAATTGTATGAAAACATCACCAAATTTAATTCCAATATTCAGGATGTTCATGTCCATAGAAATGCCATTTATGAGGGTGCTATAACATTATATCCTATAAACAATGGTGAAATAATGGAATGTGAGTCGACTATCATGGTGTTTTATGTGTATAATTTCCTTAGGAAAATTTGACAATATGGGAGATTCATGTTAGAATTTAGAATTGTTTTTCCCATTTTCTAGACCTGAATAAAAATTTATAGTCATTATCTTATTATAATAAATGTCAAGTATGTTTCAGGGTTCTGAAGTAAAAATTTTATAGTAACCTAATGTTATGGTTTCTAAATGAAATAGTAATTAAAAAGGTATACTAAGATGAATCTATGAAGCGACGCAACCCTAGATATCCCTAAGCCGGTGTCTAATATTAATTCCTTTGGCATGATTATAAAGAATCAAACCCCGAAGGACCAATAAATTTAGTAGTCTTAGTAAACAAGATACATAAATGCATCTTGTATTAGAAATGAATACAATAATTACAACATAATTTTTCCCCTTTCTAAATAAATAACTTTGAGGATAACTCTAATCCATCTAGTAAATTCCTACATATCTGTGATTGTACGATTCTTGGATTCCTAGGAAAGAAACATAATAAGAGTTAGATCAAATTCTCAATAAGGTAAAAATATAGTAGAATAAATAATGAATCAATGAGAGTAATAATTATGGCATGTTAAATATTTGAACGCACATACCATGTAATCAAAAAACTAAGAAGGAACTGAATAAACAATATGAAAAGGTAATAACTAGAAAGATAGTCTATACAAATAACTAGATAAGGTAAAATAAATATCGTAAGGTAATAAACTGAAACACATATCGTTTAATCAATGAAATGAAATTAAATTTATCCATAGATATGTCAATGAAAAATCTCATGGATGAATAATAATTGAATCTAAATGATGGAAATTATTTCTTAATGGATATCATATCTCAAAAACAAAAAAAAACCTATACTGTCAAGACCTTTTATATGACGATTTAAAACTAAGGATATAAACCTATTTAATTTGTATAACATATTTATCTCATGAGAACCTATCAATGCATTGAGGATGTATATAATGTCTAGGCTCTACCTGCCATTACTTGTCTAAATAATTTCTCAAATTGAATAATTGAAATAAATAATATACCCTATGAAATATCCTCATTGAATAAAGAATACAAAATTATCAATATTTATATAAATAATAAAATAACTGTCAAAGTAGAAACTGTATTTAAAATGGTATATGGTTTAGCATATTGTAATATCTATGATAAATGTAATGGATAATTAGGATAAATTAAATTTTTGATGATTATAGGATATTGAATATTTCAAGAAGGATAACAAATTAATCAAGGTAAAGAATATGAATAATATCCTTGTAAAAATAAATAATAAACCATCTATTGGAAGAATAAGGATGGTATCAATACAAAGATTCTATGTAAAGTAAAAATACAGGGTTTTTATCATTGATGAAATAATATAATAACTTTTAAAAATATTTTTGAGGAAAATAACCTTCAATTTTGAAAAACATTTTGAAAATATTTTTCATTGTAAATAAAATTTAAAAATTATTTAGTTAAAAATAAATCTTTTAAAATTTAAAATAAGGTTTCAAATAAATTATGGAAGATAGATTCATACATGTTGTATGAGGTAAAAAGAATCTTCCTTTTTTATGGAAAAATGTTAGAAAATTACTTGTTCAGAAAGTAATGAGAAGATTCATTCGAATACATTGGTAAAAGGAAAAAGGGTATAAATTTATTTACCAAATAATTTTAAAAAGGATAAAACATTTTTGAAATCATTTTAATAAAAAATGGTTTTTAAAAGAAAATAGGCTCTCTTAGTAAAGAGGGAAATGAAGTTCGGTTTTCTTAAAAACATTTTTTTAAAACACTTTGAGTACCATGTAGTGGAAAAATGGTAATAATAATAAAGAATGGACTTGAATAACCATAGGATAATTAGAGGGTTTATTGAACAATGGTTATATAATTTATACTAATGAAAATACCATTGAAATATTTTTAGTATTAGTCTTGAGGAAAATAATATTTAAACATCCCAAAGTGCCCCATACCACATTGAAACATTTTAAATCATAAGGCTCATGAAGGAATAATATTGAAAAAAACTTATAATACTATAAGAATAAATAGATTCATGATATATCATTTCAATTTAAATATATACACAATATAAAAGAAACTAAGTGCATAACAACAATGAAGTCTCAATGGAAGGTAAATTGAGATGAAAATCCCTTACCTTGTGTTTCCTTTTGGGTGAACATCCTTTAACCTCACAAATAAAAGTTTTAAACATGTTAATAACTTAATCAAAAACTATATTAATACTTATTATATCTAATATTATTTTCTTTTAATATATTTTTACCCATTTGTTAATAAATTTTCATTAATTTAACTATTTTGGGTGTTAATTGCCTAGTTTTTCAAGTATGTTTTAACTTGCTATTTGTTTTTATTATTAAATATATCATGGTTTCATCATCTCCATAATTTAAAACATAATTTTAATAAAATATATATCTATTATATATGTATCTATAATAATCTATAATGTTTGGAGATAAGAAATGAAATGGACCATTCATTGAGATAGTAGTTCGTACTTACGCATGAACGTTACCTTCATTTCAATATCATATTTTAAAGGAATGAGAAATAAATGATTTATATATACATTTAGAATATAATTACATTAAAATATTTATTTAATATATTTCTTATATTTTTATTAAAATTTATACTTAATACATTCCATGTTTACTGTGAATGAATCACATAGGTTAAAAGGTACAGTAGTCCGCACTTCGACAAATGATGTTATCTTTTTTACAAAAATGAAAAGTACAAAGATATGTATTGTAAAATAATTAAGTAAGAATAAAGGAATAATAAATATTATATATAACATATATAATCATAGTTTCTATCATAATGGACACCATTAGAGTCGCTAAAGGAAAATTGAACAATCATCGTTTAGTGAGGCGGTAGTCTGCCATACATGCAAACAATATTTTCGTTACTAATTAGATGGAGGTGTGTGTAAGTGTAGGTCGAGAATTTAGAATAAAAATATACTAGTATATTTAGGATACTGGTTTTGTTATATTATCATGTAATAATAATAGTTACAGGAGTAGAGATTTAAAATAAAATTGAAGATCTTTAAGAAAGATGTTACCTCTTAATCGGGTAACTCCTTTTGGTTTGCACCAAATGTCTTCCTCAGATTTCATTATTTCAAAAGGAAGGATTAAATAATGAAGGTATGAATTTTTTGGAGTGAATTTGGAAGATTTTGTTCAGGTGAAAGTGGCTTGAGAGGTGTGAGTAAGTGGGAGGAAAGAATGCCTTTTATAATGGAGGAGTGACACTCTTGTATTATTTTAAAATAAAAGGAACTCCTCCAATGTTTTTATTTATTAAAAGTGGATAAATAATGGTAAATATTAGATAAAAGGTAGTTAAGGGTCTATATATTTACATAAAATGGTTTTTGTATATTTTTATAGGTTGTTTTGGGCCTTAAGGTTATGGTTTTGTCCCATAGTAAGCTTAATTTAACCTTAATCATTGCAATTAAGTTTTATCACTTTCACTAATATTTTTGGTCAAAAAATATGTTAAAATTATTATAAATTATAAATTATTCTTATTAAAAACATGAAATACATTTTTCAGAATTCCATTCATAGAAGTTGAACAAATTAAATTAATGTTAATCCTGTAGACGAGACAACAATGTGGGTTTTTAATGTTAATACGTTTGAAAGTTTTCTATGTTTTTATAATACATTTTGAAGTGAAATTGATTAAAAAGGCATATATATTTTTAATTTATTAAAATATTATCCAATTTAACTTTAAGACCAACAAAAATTATAATTTAACCTTATAAATAAGTTAGATGAGAAATCAATTTTGAATTAAAATTCTTCATTTTTAACTATTTCTTAGTAAATGATATTTTTACGAAAATTATAAAAAATTCACCCTAACATAATTTTTATGTTTATATTTAAAATAGAAATTTTATTTTGACATATTAATTCAATTAATGTTTTAAAATTAAGATTTAAAATGGGGTCTCAACTAAAATGTGGTAAAGTGCCTTAATAAAAATATATGTTTTTATGTGTAATATTAAGTTTATTCTTATCTGTTGTCTATAAAAAATTTTAAATGATTATGAAAGATATTTTATTGACTATATAACTTATTTTTTTCATTAATATCATTCAATAATTGTAATTAATTTAGTTCATTAAGATATAACACCTTTGTGATCATAAAAATAATCATATTTACTTTATATTTAATTGGTTTGTATTTTCATTTCTATTTAATTACTAACCTATTAATTAATTTTATGTTTTTTATACCATATATTTTCATAAGTTAGTTAATAATTTTAATAAATTATAATTTAATGGCTATTTTAAGTATTATTGTATTAAATAATAACATTTCAATAATATATTATTGTTTGGTAAAACTTAGTCATGTGTGTAACGCAAGCCATCGAAGAAAGTCGTTGTTTCATATGACATATGATAACCCAATATCACATTAATTTAAAGTTAGACTATAAATTTAATTTATTTAAAATATTAAATATATTATAAATGCTCAGGATATTACATTCCCTTACACGATTGGTGTTGCGTGTCACTTACGATATCAGATATAAGGTTATTTCATTAGAATTTATGAGTGTTACATTCTCCCCACATTAATTAAATTGCATCCTCATAATTTAAACTTGATCTTGATAATATATTAGTTTATATTTCTTTTGTTTTAAATCCCAAATCTTGATAAGGGTTCACAAAACATCCTCTAGAAAAGAGAGAATATGAAGTAGAAAGGTTATGGGGACTAACATATAACTAGGTCTCTAAGTTGGAGAACATAAGTGGAAAGTATTAAAATGTACTTGGAGGAAAAGCATAAATATTTATAGGGGCGATTGGCTTCATCAATGAAAAACAATTGAATGATCAATGGAAACAGTAGGGACTCAAATCCACAAATTTGTGATGATTTAGTAGACCATCAGTTCAAAAAATTAAGGTATTAGGAAAACAATTTTTTTTATCATTTTCCTAATGTTGAGTTATTATTTTACTACCTAAAAATATTAGGAAATATAATTTCTTGATACATTTAAATTTCGTAATAACAATTTAATCTTTTCATTGTGTTTCAATTAAATTCTAATTTACCCCTTACCTTAAGAAATGGGTATCTAAAAATTAACTTTGATCGCTGAAGAAATAAAAAATTTATTAGATCGTAAGGCCTATAAAAGAGTGACAAGTCTAAAAATTAGTCTCTTACTATTCTCCAAAGTCAATATGGTTAATATATTAATATCTAAACCTAAAAATTAATACCATTGGTTTATCATTATCATTTATTTGTAAAATTGTTTAACTAAAAACCATGACATATTTACCAGGACATTGTGTAGGTTAGTGGTCAGTGTGAAACCCTTATCGTCCTTTGGTCGTGGGTTTAAGCCCTACGGTCTTTCCAAACTTGATTGGTTGTCAGCCGACATATAGTTTATCCTTTTCTGAAATAAAATTAATATAATTTCAAAAATAAATCTAATGTACATCCTTGAAATTTAATTATTAAATAAACTCTTAACTACAGTTTTCAATACAACCTCAATACATAGACACTTCATCAAAATTTCTCATTTCGTAGTTTAAGGTTTTATGATAATATCATTTATAGAATTTATGAATCATGAATCCTTATCTTTAATCTAAATTAACATAGGTTTAACCTAGGTCATTAATTTTCATTAGCTATTAAAATTATTCATAATAGTTTTTAAATAAAACATTGATCATCCTAAGAATATCCCCTGAGAGTATCAAAGAATGTGCATAGTGAGACCCATTTTCATGTACCAGGTCACCCCAAGTCAAGATCTACACCATTTGTTAGAGTTTTTACTTCTAGGTACATCTATTAAATATCCACATCAACTTATAGCATCCAGGAATAGATGTATATCTAGGAATACCCACATAATCTATACATTACCAAAATTCTAGGGTTATAATCTACACTTATCCTCAAATTCTATCTCATGGTTATGTTATCTAATCTATGTTTTCCTAAATCTAGTTCCCAAGGTTGCTACTAAAATTCCTTTGATACTAAAGGTAGTGACCCGACCCTAGATATCCCAAATCTGGTGTTTTATATCAATTACATTGACATGATTACAAGGGATCAAGCCTGTAAGGACCGATCAATTTACTAGTATTGGTAAACTAGATACATAAATTAGTATTTTATGACAAATGAATACACCAATTACAACATAATTTTTTTCTTATTTCTAAACTAATAACTTCAAGGATAACACTAACCCATCTAGTAAATTCCTACATATATTCCATAGTACACTTCTTAGATTCTTGGAAAAGAAAAATAATCAGGGTGAGCTCAAATTCTCAGTAAGGTAAAAATATAGTGAAAGAAATAATGAATCAATGAGAATAATAATTATGACATGGTAAATAACTGAACACACATACCATGTAATAAAAAAACTGAGAAGGAATTGAATAAATAATATGTCATGGTAATAACTGGAAATATATTCCATTCAGATAAGTAGATAAGGAAAAATAAATATGGAAAGGTAAGAAACTAAAACATATTCCATTTAATTAATGAACTGAAATTAAATGTATCCATATATATGTCAATACAAAATCTCATGGATGAATAATAAAAAAATATAAATGAGGGTAATGATTTCTTAATGAAATTCATGTATTAGGCACATGAAAATATATACCATCAAGACCTTTCACAATATGGTTTAAAACTATAGATAGAAACACATTTAATTTTCACAAATTATTTTTCTTCTAAGAACCTGCTGATGCCTCAAGGAGCTATATAAAGTTTGGGCCCTACTCGTCATTTATAGTCCAAAGAATTTCTCATATTGAACAATCAAAATAAATATAATGCCATATGAGATATTCTTATTGAATAAAGAATATATAATTATCAATATTTTCCAAAATAATAAAATAAATTTCATAGTAGACACTATATGTAAAATGGTATACATTTTAGGCAACAATGATATCTAGGATAAATGAAATGGATAATTATGTGAAATTTAATGTTCAATGATCATAGGAGATTGAATATTTCAAGCAGACTACCTAATGAATCAAGGTAGTGAATATGAATACTATCCTTGGAGAAATCAATAATAAACCATCTAGAGGAAAAATAATGATAGAACTAATACAAAAAATTCCAAGTATAGTATAAATATAGGGTTGTTTCCGTTGTTGAAATAAAATAACAACTTTTAAAAATATTCTTGTGGAAAATATCATTTTATTTTGAAAACATATCCAAAATATTTTTATTTGAAAATACCTTTAAAAAAAATTCATTAAAAATATGCCTTTTGAACTTAATAATAAGGATTCAAATAAATTATGGTGGATAAATCTATACATGTCGTATGAGGTAAAAATAATATTCATTTTGTATGGAAAAAGGTTAGAAAATGCCTCGTTCAAAAAGATAAAAGAACATTCCTTTGAATACATTGGTAAAAGGTAAAGGGGTAAAAATGTCTGTACTAAATAATTTTGAATATGTTAAAAAATAATTGAAAACATTTTTAAAAAATATGGTTTTTAGTAGAAAATAGTCTCTTCGACTAAAGATATAAATGAAGTCAGGTTTTGTTAAACACTTTTTTCTTAAAACACTTGGAGCACCAAAGAGTAAAAAAATATTACTAATACTAAAAAATGGACATCAATAACCATAGGATAATGAGAGGGTTTATTGAATAATGGTAATATAATTTCCTCAAATGGAAATACCATTTAAATATCATTAGTATTATCCTTGAGTAAAATAATATTTAAATATCCCAAAGTGTCCCATACAATTACTTTGAAATATTATAAATCGTAGGACCCCTGAAAGAATAATATTAAATGAAACCTATAATATCATGAGAATAAAGTGATTCATGATATATCATGTCAAGGACTATATATACACTATATAAAATAAACTAGGTTTATAACAACAATTATGTCTCAACGGAATGTAAATAGAGACAAAAATCCCTTACCTTGTGTTTCCTTTCAGGTGAAAGTCCATTAACCTACTGTATACTAGTTTTAAACATGTTAATAACTTATTAAAGAACTATATTAATACTTATTATATCATATATGATCCTATTTTAATATCTTATTACCCTTTTGTTAAAAACCTTTCATTTATTTAACTAATTTGGGTGTTAATTGCCTAGTTTGTCGAGTATGTTTTAACTTTTTGTTTGATGTTCTTATTAAATATATCTTAGTTTCATCATCTTAAGAATGTAAAACATGATTTTAATATCATATATATCTAGTATAAATGTATATATAATAATATATAATGTTTTTAGATAATAAATTAAATTCACCGTTCATGGAGACGGTCGTCCGTACGTATGCATGAACACTACCTTCATTTCATTACCATATTTTAAAAGAATGAAAAAAATGATATATATAGATATATAAATATATATTATAATCCCATTACCCCATTTATTTAATATATTTCATATATTTTTATTAAAATCTATCATTAATACATTCCATGTTTAGTGTGAATGAATCCCATCTCTTTGAGGGGGTGGTAGTCCGCACTTCCACAAATGATGTTATCATTTTTACCAAAAATTGAAAAGTATAAAGATAAATACTATAAAATAATTAAATAAGATTATATATGTAAAAAATATTATATAAAACATATATAAACATTGTTTCCAGAATAATGGAAACTATTATAGGCTGTAAAGGAAAATTGAACAATCATAGTTTAATGAGGCGGTAGTCTGCCATACATGTAAACAATATGTTCATTGCTCATTAGATGAAGGTATGTGTAAGTGTAGGTAAAAACCTAATCATAACGAAATACTTGTATATTGAGGATACTAGTGTTATTATATTGTCATGGAATAAAAATATTTGATAGAGTGGAGAATGTAAATAAAATTGAAGAGCTTTAGGAATGATGTGACCTCTTAATCAGATAACTCATTTTGGTTTTCACAAAATGTTTTCCTTGGATTGAGTTTTTCCCAAAGGGAGGATTCAATGAGAAATTTGGGGATGTTTTGGAGTGAATTGGGCAGAGTTTGTTTGAGGTAATGTGGTTTGAGAGGTGTGAGGTAGTATGAGGAAAGGAGGCCTTTTATAATGGAGGATGAGTGTCACTCTTGTATTATTTTAAAAGAAAGGAACCCACCAATTTTTTTTATTAAAAGTGGATACATAGTGATAAAAAAGTATATAAATGGGATTATATGGTCTAAATATGGACATAAAATAGATTTTGATCAAGTTTATAGGTCTTTTTGGGCCTTAAGGTTATTGTTTAGTCCCTTATTAAGCTTAATATAACCTTAATAGTTGTATTTATTTTTAATTACATTCAATACTTTTTTTGGAAAAAAAGTATGTTGACATTATTAAAAATTATAAATTATTATGATTCAAAATATGGAATCTATTTTTCAAAATTATAATCATAGAATTGGGAGAAATTAAATTAATATTAATCTCTTAGAAGAGACGACAATGCCAATTTTTAAAGTAAAAACGTCCGAAAGTTCGCTCTATTATGAAAATAAATTTCAAATTGAAATTTATTCCAATGAAAAAAATTATATTAATTTATAGAAATATTATATATATACTTTTAAACCAATTAAAAGTATAATTTAAACTTATAATTAAATTAGATGAAAAAATAGTTTTGAACTAAAATTCAGTATTTTTAACTATTCGTTAAAAAAATTATTTGTCTCAAGAAAATATAAAAAATTCCCTCTATCCTAATTTTTAAGTTTATATTTAAAATATGAAGTTTATTTTAATATATTGAATCAATTTAAGTGTCAAAATTTAGATTTAAATTGGGTTCTCCACTAAAAGGCAATAAAAGTTCATTCGAAAAAATATCGGTTTTTATGTGTAATATTGAGTTTATTATTATCTTATTTCTATAAAATCTACTGTATGATTATAAAATTTATTTTATTTAATATATAATACATATTTTTTATTAATCTGATTCAATAATTTTAATTAATTTAATTTATTAAGACAAAAGGCCTTTATGAGCTTAAAAATAATTATATTTCTTTTATATCAAATTAGTTTGTATTTTCATTTCTGATTAATTGGTAACCTATTAATTAATTTTATATTTGTGAAAACCATATATTTTCTTAAGTTAGTTACTACTATTCATAACATTTAATTTAATTTTCAGGTTAAGTATTATTATATTACACAATAATATTTTAATAATATATTATTGTACTGTAAAACTTTGTCTTGGGTGTAACACAAGCTATTGAAGAAACTCATTGTTGGATACGATATAATCTAACTCATTATTTCTTGAATTGAATGTTATAATTTAGATTGAATTTACTTAAAATAGTAAATATATTATAAATACATTGGATATTATATTCCCTTATACTATTGGTGTTGTGTGTCATACATGATATCATATACAGGGTTACATATTTATAATTTTGAGGTGTTTCAATATATTAATGAAATGGGTTTCATACTAATGTATAGTTGAGTTGTTTTTTCATATGGTTATTAATACATGAGTCCACAGAAGCATAACTACATGGCATGTGACAAATATTTTATGAATATTTCAGGAACCTCATAGATGTGTTGTCATTATATTCTCTATGATTTGCAGTATAAATAGATCAAAAAATATTCAAATATATATTTTCATAGAATTATATCAATTTTTGTTATATGCCATTTTTAGGTCCACCAAGAATATGATTTATATATTTTTTATACTCTCATTAATGGTAATTTTATATTTGATTACATGAGTCACTAATTCTATGCCCAACTAATAGAGGAGGTGACGTAGTAATTTGAATTGTTACAGCATGATTATTTGGTGGAAGGATGTTTTTCATACCATTAGTTGATGGTCTTATCCCATACAATTCTTAACTGAATTAAGGAGACATAGTTTTATGAGATTTATTATGAGGTTTAGTGAGATCATATCCTCTTTGGAGGTACACCGAAGGAATTTTTTGAAGTTCGGGAGAATGTCATACTCATATAGGGGAAAATGAGGTTATAAAAAATATATTTGATGAGTTGTTGAGAGAGTTACAGACCACCCCTTTTTAGATACATCCCATCATAAGATGATATACCAAGATATAAAGCATTAGTTTGGAAGCTTGGAAAGAAATAGAGTGATGCTGTGTTGAATTTATAGTGACTCAATTATCAGCAGGTAAAGGAGGAACATAAACTTCATATAGGATTGAAAAACACTAATTGGTTTTAGAGTGGATGTGGGATATTATATCAATGGAATTTGTTTATATACATCCATGATTAGTGATAGGTTGTGTCATTTCACGAATGATTTTTGATCGACAGACCAAGTCGACCAAAATTCCTTTCCAAACCAGATTAGAATGTTATATAGATAACGATATGCTAATATTTATATATTATTTTGTGATTTCATGTTGTACCCTTGATAATTACATTTTTTATGATACACACTTCATATATTTATTTTTTATGAGTTTGTAGGAGGCCCATGGTATATAAAAATGTTTTATTAAGTAATTTATCTCCAAGCCAGTTTTTTAAACTAAGAGGAATGGTCACGGATATTAAGGATATATTATAAATCTTCATAATAGATTTTGGTTGGATTTGGGTTGATCACCTACAAATTGTAGAGTTTTTTAACATTAATAACTATTACTCTAAAATCCAAATGGAACCTTTTTAGGTCTTATATGGGAGACCATGCATGTCATCCCTATATAGGATGATGATTGACTAGTTATCTCTTATGGGGACTAAGCTGATTTGATTTATGAAAAATAAGGTATAGGTTATCTAAGAGCATATGAGGACAACCTATTTCTATTATGTATTCCTATATTTAACACCTTAGTATGGTTTGAGAATGTTTGGATTTGGTAAAAAGTGATGTCTAAGGATAATAAAACCTTTCAAGATTCTTATCAGGGTAGGAGATCATACTTGTCACTTAAAATTACCTACACATATGTATTTATTATAAAGTAACATTCTCAGTACCCCTTAGAGGATTGGGGTTGAATTATAGTGTTAACTTATTCTTTTTTTCAACTAGATATTGTTCCCATGTTATAAAGAATCACAAGAAATGTTTAGTCATTAAGAATGCACAATAATTAGCTTTATATGTTAAATAGAGGTAAATTATTATTTTGTATGGTTTAGAAAAAGGGATAATTCAATAAATATACAACTATGATGTGATGACATATTGGATGATAACACTACTCAATGTATGATTGAAAAAAGTTCAGGAATGGTACATTGTTAATCCAAGGGAAACTCCCTCATCATAATTATGTACACAATATTTTGAGGTAAGAAATATAAGAAAAAGTGCACATTGATTACTTAAAATGATTTATAAATGATAAAATAGAGTTTATCTAGGTTATTGTCGATGTTACACTATTTATCCTTCATGTCCAAATCATAAATTAAACATGTCACAACATTCTTCCCCTCTCAATGGTTTTCAGGATTTATAAATTACTCTACCTTCTTCTTCCTATCCATACTAACCTTAAATAAAGGGTTTATTTCCCTATATCATGATACATATATTTTTATGTTTCTTACTGATGATTAGGCATTTAAACCACCCATTAATATAAAATTATGGAAACAAATTCCACTATAATACAAAAAAAATAAGGAATGAATTCTAAATGTTGTAATTTCAATGATTTTCCATCTTTACAACATGACCACATTTATAACAATGTGATTATTATTTGAAACTATGATATTATTATGTGAGTTAATTTACCATGGTATGATCTAACACAATAAAAATATTCACACTCTTTTTAAAAATAATATATTTAAATCCCAAAAACATCACACTATGATCCACTATAATATTCTTAAGAGTTAAACTAGTTGTGATGTGGCCTCCAGGAGTGTGGCATGACATATTTTATCACAAATTATCAATGATCACACAAAGCTACTTATAATGTACCTTAAACATTATACTTACTATTTCATTGTGTGAATCTCCTATTTTTATGATTGTTTGTGTGTGAGCATTATTTATGTTATAGGTATATCAAAATTGGAAATAACAGTAAAATCTACCCTAAAAAATTCTTGATGTAGAATTTATAACCCCATGTGAGAACTCCTCTAGTCGATCAAATGAAATTTTTAGTAATTTAATGGAAAACATAACTCTCATATATCATACACGTGACTATAATTTATCCTGAATTCATGGTGCCTCCCTTGTACTTCTATGATGATTCACCTATCAAATCTTTATGAATCAGGGAATTAATTTATCACATCCCTTTAGAAAATCTTATATTTGAGATAAACAAGTACATACCACATTAGCAACTCATATATATCCTATAATTTATGACATCTACTTTTCTAGATTTACTAGTCTTATTATGTAAATGTACTTATGTTGTCCCTATTCCTAAAATTTTCAAAACCATTAATGTATATTCTTGACCACATCAACATGACTATAATGTTCTTCATAAACCTTATATAACCTCAAATGACTTCTAACTAATAAAAAAAATCCAAAATTACAATCTATGGTTATAATATCACCCATTTTGGATATTTTTATCAGTCCACCAATATATAAATAGATATCCGATATCCTTTTTTTCATGATCCCCCAATCATCATTCTCCACATTCGATAAAAATATTCAAAGGAATTCTCTATTTCTAGATGTAATCATTTTTTAGAATGTAGAAAATCCTATTATTATAAAACTAAGTAGAAAAATATTAGAAATCTTTATAATCCTATGCTGGACAAAATATTATTGAATTAAATGAACACATAAATTTTTATAATGTTTTCAATAATTTAAAATAAATACTTTGTTATTTCACATGATTCACTATAGATTTTCCCCCCATTTTTTTTATAATTAGTAAAATTTAATATCCTATAAAAACACATGTTGAATTAAAACACACGTACAATTGTTAGAGGGGTGTTTCTTAATATCCTTAATCTAAGGGATATGTTTGAACAACAATACTCAATTAATAATCCTCAAATCTTGGTGTGGCCAATGGTTTTGTATTGATGTCTCTAACTACATGATTGGCACTATCAGGTACTATATTGATAATATGTTTCCCTTACGTATTTTTAGTAAATTATTCCATATTTCAATATAATTTGATTAGGATTATGTAATGTTTTTTTTCTGCTCAGTCTCACTTTGGTTTTCAAAATTGAAAAACATGTCATTCTTCAAATAATCTACAAGTTTTTTTGATTTCCATTTCATCCATATAAATTGGGTATAATATTTAGTAAATAAAATTTAATTTAATTTTTTTATAATGAGTGAAACATTCTCCTAATTATTGTGGATTCAACCAATAAACTTCCATCAAATGAAAAAGGAACCTTTAATATTTGATTTTCTTCCCAAAATTTCTCTATATGAATACATATCTAAGTAGGTATAAAAATAATTATAATTCATGGATCAATATGAAATATCATAATCAAGTGTCCATTGAATTTAACAGATAATATATTTTACTACTAAGAGGTGTTTATACCTTAAAAAACAATGAAATAAATTATCTAAACATATATCAAAAATGATATAAGTCCTTCATAATATGAGACAAAATTAAATACCATTCACCGTTTGGTAAAGTTATTGATCAAATTTCCTCCCTCTTCATGTTAGCATTTCTTGGTTCTAACCATTGTTGGTTTTGAAACCAGTATTCTTTCATGTATCCGAATTTTTTCAACAATTACTTCAAATATTTCTCTTGGAGAACAATCAGATTTCCAATATTTGACTGACATATAGTTTGAAAAATTATGTGACTTATTTGATCATTGTTATTTCATACTTTGATATCATCAAACAAAAAAATTCACCATTGAAATTATATTTATTTATTTGAATGTAATTCCTTAAACATAGGAATTAACAATGATAAACTAATCATTTTTAAATTTCACATAATTATTTCAATCGACACCACTGACATTGAACTTAATATTCTTCAAGAAATCATCAAACTAAGAATAGTAGGATTTCAGTTCTTTTTTCATGATATACATGGAATTTACTAATGTGCACTCCTTTGAATTAGAATCACCAATTATATATACTAGTAGTTTTTTGATGTATAATTCCTCTTTGAATGTTACATATAAAAATTCTATCATGACATTAATTTCATAGGTTCTCAATTTTATCTAAATATCTATAGATAAAATTATTCTTATATACTCTATCCTCTCCACTAGAGAGACAGTTTCTCCTATATAAAAATATCTTACATGTGTATAACCCTTGTAACCATAACTTTCATTATTTCAAATCACCATTCTATGATAATCAAATTTTATTTGAATTCTAACATTACTCAAATGAATTTCTGATCTTCTAGAATCTTCATATTCTCTTGAGATTGATTTATTGTATTTATTACAATTCGTCAATCATTTACTTGATCCTTGATTCATCATTCACTGCTAATTTAAATTATTAATGATCCTAATAAGATATTAGATTAGATTCCTATAGGTTTTACATCCTTTGAGTTTTCATTGGTATAGATTCATAACTGATAATATTTTACTTATCAACTTATTCACACCCCATTCTTGGTTGAGTCAATGATTGTTTACAATTAGTAGCTTCCCCATCCACTGATTTAATCATGTAATATTATTGACTAGTGATATTTTCTATTCTAATAGTGTTTGAATATATTTCTTCTTATTCATCACCATCCATGCTGAAATATGAAATTATATATATCTTCCTTATTTTTTCATCATCATTTTTTACACAATTTATTTCCATGATCCTTTTTATCCATTTGTTGAGGAAATATAGGCCATAATTTTAAAATAGGAGCCTAACAATATCCCCTTGTATTCTATATCTATATATTTTACTTTATTCTTTCATTTATCAAGATGTAACACATACTACAGAACACCATATTGTGATTTTTTATTGTATTTCTTCTAAGACATATGTCATATGGAATCTTCTTTGCTACAAGGAATAGAAAAGAATGATTCTTTGTGTATACAACCACTTGAATTGACTCCTTTATGTAATTTTAAAAAATGAAACTTTTTATGAACAATATTATTTCTATATTGTTTACTATTTTATTTTACATTTTCACTATATGGTTTTTATAGTGATATCACTAACGAGAATTCGTCCTCAATGTATCGTTTCTGCATACATATTTCCACCACTTGAGTGGTGTGATCTATGCCATTTTAAAATTTGAACATGTTGATATTTCTTCCAGTTTCATTATTATCTCTTCAATGCAATCACTTAATAAAATCAATAAATTCATTCTTTAATATATAAACATAACATATTACATTATACTATAATCATCCTAAAAAAGATATCATTTTTCTCACCCTATGTTTTGGGAACCATCATGAAACAACATACAATATTATGAATCAAATCTATAAAATCGTAGGTCTTGTTCTTTGACTGGTAATGATTTCTCAGCAGTTTTAATTTTACATAGGAATCACATTACTTCTCCTAATTTCATCTAAATTTCTAGATATCAATATAAAACATAATATTTAGATACATATCTAGTATTTTTTTTAATATTTATAATAATTTAATTCTAATGTATATTTTAATAATCACCTTCAAGAAGATAATATTTCATGAATAAATCCAGAGAGTATAGAATATTATTTTTTCTTCTTCATTTATCAATGAATTTATAATTTTTCCATTGATAAAATGACACTTATTATTTAATTTTTCCACAATAATGTATTAAAAATGTTAACTAATTCTCAATATGTTGTATTGAGGTTCATATATATAATTTAATTTTAATTTAAATAGCTAATTTCATTTAAACATATTTTTTACACAACTATTGATTTTTAGAGACCCTTCATTTCAAAATATAACTATACTATCAACACCTCCAATTATTTTTTGGAGAGATTAATGTTACAAATATATTGGGATGAACAAAAAATATTAATAATCTAAGAATTATTGTTTTTATTTTATTCGAGTGTTATATCTTCCCATATATATTTCTAATTCTACCACTTTTACTTCAATTAAATTCTTAGTTGAATTTGGATACAGGGCGGTGTATCCCATTTTTTAAAATCACGGGCTTTAATATTGCACCCTTATTCCAAGAAAGGAATGAAATTGTTTTTAAAGGGAATATTTATTGATTATTTATCTATAATACTTAATTTTATTTCATTGGATTAACTTTAACTTCTTCATTTCTTAAAATATACATCATTATGAACAAAAATAGAGAAAATATAAAAATATTCATAATAAAGGTTATGTATTCTTGTTAACAGTTTTTTAGTCATTAATAAGTAATAAATAAAGAGAGTTTATCATTTTATATATCTCTACAACTACATAGACCAGGTTATCATATGACTAAGACAACCACAAAATTAACAGTTCATCAAGTGAAATATATTATTGTTGATCACTATCCAAATATCTCTAGCCACTGAGTAGCTCCTTGGTTATTGATGAAACCTGTCATAAATGTTCTTTCATTATATTAACTTTTACAACAAATCCTTTTTTATAGGATGTCTTGAGTTCATAACCGATACTACTCTTTAGCATCACCCAATTCCTATACTCTTATTTTTATTTTTATCAAAATTACCTATAACTATTCTATCTTTTTTACATTAACTTTTTATCAAAGTACAATACAATTTGTATCTTATTATTTTAACTGAGAAATTCAAATTCATTTTTATTATTCCATATCAAATACAATAATTTATCTTCATGAGATTCATCCCTTTTCCCCCACTCTTATATCTGAGTATTAACATATTTAATTATTTTTTCCTTTCTATTTAATCTCTATATTGAAATATACTATATATTCATATTTTTAATTAGGATCCCCAAGTTATTTAACCGGTTTTTCAAATTGTGTAATTTTATCTTTGAGTTAGTTGAAATATTATGATGGGTCCAATATTAGTACATAGATATTTTGAATAGACTTGTTTTAAAAATTGAACTCTTTATTTTATCCTTCATGTTTTATTTTCAGCTCAACAAACCATTTCCATTGACACTATTCTATAATTTTAGACATGTGTTTCTCAACATTTTCCATCATAAAAACATTCTTATATGAAATAAATTCAATATAATTATCTTTATGGTAACTTTAATTACAATTATCTTCTTTATAAATCTATTTTTTCCATTAGAACCACTTTCTTGATTGATTTCACAATCTAATTTTTCATCTTAGGGGAATCATTTTCTGTTGGGTTGACACAACATCATCCATAGATATATAAAAAACCTTCCTAGTACCTCTTATTGTGATATTACCAACCATTATATAATTAAAAAATATAATGATTTATTTACTTTATAAATCTATTTAACTTGATTAATGTTTCTTGTTACCAATGTTAAAAACTCACCACGTATATCTTCCACATTTTTTCTTTCTTCATGTTTCTCTACAAATTTCATAGATTTTAAAAAAATATATTTATATGTTTGGGTGGATGTGATTTATAGATCCATATTTATTTTTTAAGGAACTATTTTGTTGTAAAGATCATTAATAGATATTTCTATGTTATCACTTTCTCATGATCTAACACCTTCTCATTGTATATAGTTAGTAATCTAATAGTTTTCATCATAATTTCTAAATATTTCATTTCATCGAAAAGAAACCACAACTTCAATGATATAATTGATGAAACCATCAATTTCACATACAAGATCATATTCAAGTAATAAAATTCAATATGAAAACATATAATTTTCCTTCTTTTACATTGGTTCCCCCTTTATTTGTATTATCCAATAAGACAAGGTATAGAGATTTTGATGCAATGTAATTTTGTTAACTCTAATCTAATTTGAAATTTTCTCTTCAATTATCTCATTCATTTTGTGTTACAGAAACTGATAAACCATCCAAATTTCATATTAAAAATGAAATTATTTTCATGATACCTCTTAAGAATATGGTCTCCCAAAAAGATATATCAGGATGGAGAATTTTAAAATATAGATTTACAGGATCCTTATATTAGTAGATATATTGATGTGAAGATCTGAATAAAATATAATCCATGTTAACATAAATAAATGTTTGAATATGATAGGTTTTTTCACATTTTAAGGATTATTCCCACAATGGGTGAGAAAACTATGAAGAAAGAGGAACAAAAATTAATTATTTGAATGATTTGGGGGTTTGAGATCTGGAGGATCTCCTCCATAAAAAAAGGTTAAATTATTCTCATTTTCTAATTTAATCTTAAATAATATATAGAATGGTACTCCTTATACTATAATTTAAACCCATTAATTCTTAGAATATCACAATGTTACATTATCTTCAGACCCCATTACTAGAGTTATAGTAATGTATTAGTTTGAGTATGATTTCATGGCCTGAGTTAGGTGTTCTGAAATGTATAACTTTTATCAAAATTTACTCATGCATAGGGGATACTATTCTGATTTATAAAACAAATTGAGGGTATATATAGATAATATTCCAAGGACTTGGTGGATATGGATTTCCAATATCCTCGAATGGACAATCCTACACTAATTATGAATGCTAAAAATATTTAGATTTAATTTTTATATGATTAAATTAATTATTTATGTAATTATTGGATGTTTTTATTCCATAAGATCTTGAAATTTAAAAATTTATAGAAGATTGAATTAAATATTGATGGTAAATTCAATAAAATAAAGAGGGTCGGGCTATAAGGTATGGATATAGATGGTTCTTCTATATTTTTTGATGAAACCCTAGACAATGTTTTCTTTATTGGGATTGAGGGAATAATTTAACCCCTAATCCAATCAAATACCACTATAAGGTTAAAGAGGTCTTTAGGAGTGTACCAAAGTTATTAAGAGATAGATAGGAGAATGAAGACACAATAGATGGTGTCTCTAGTAGTCTATATGCTAATACTTGTCTCCTTGAAAAGGATTATGCACAGGTTCCTAAGAAGTGGAATTATTGGGCAATGGAGGAGGAGGAGCTCCATAGATAGAACGAACATTCTAGTGAGGATCCTATCAATGAAGATGGATCAAGGAATTACAAGGAGTCTATTAAAATATAAGAGTATTCACTTAAAGGGGAGTATTTATATTTATTAAGGCATTTGAGAATGTAGGCCATGATATATACATTTTCAATAGTAACGAAAAAGGGTATCAAGAGGACTCAATAGAGTCTTACCTCTTAAACTAGAGTCCACTCCAACAATCTAGTGCTATATAAAAAGCTTAAACCAAATATATTAGTTGTATCTAAAAGTCCATATCCATATGTCTATAAGAAAAAAATCAATGAATAATGAAAAAACTAATTTCAAATATTGTAATTTTCAAGGTCTTTATAATATATCCACTACTAATTTCGTATAGAATTTTATTTAAAATAAAAATTCTTTAATGATTGGTATTGTGGAGCCTAATAACCACTTGAATACATTCAAGGGTATTAATTTAAACATTTTTATATATAATTTAATTAATATTAATTAAAGCAATATAGTAGTGGAAAACATATATATTTTCTTCTCAATGTTTTTTTGTAGCTGAATATTGTATTAAAATATCCAACAGATGATAACTACTATGATTTCTATTGATAATAGAAGTGTTTTATATTCACTCATATATGAAATCTATAATTATCAAGGGATAGAGGATATCTTAAATAACATTAGGGACATAATTTAGAATATTATTAGGCCATAAGTGCTAATAGGTGACTTCAATGATGTCTTGGGGTTTTATGGGATGATGGGTGTAGAGAAAAATGCTATTACAAGTGCGGAATTCAGGGAGTTTATTGATATTTATTAAATGTTGGATATTTATCTTATTGTTGATATATATACTTTGTATAGGAAATATATAATAATAATTGAATCTAGTCATTTGGATAGAGGATTCATGTACTTCAAGGCTCGAGAGGAGTTGGAGGAATTCTAATTAAGATGTTTTTTATGAATCATTCTGTCCATTATCATATATTTTCAAACCATATATCTAAAATGTAAAGGGGACAATATCTTTTTCAATTTACAAATTACTTGACCAAGCATAAGTATTATAGTTGTAACACCATGAAAAATAATTATAAAATAAAATTATGTTTCATATATTTCTTGACATAGAATACTAATAGTTGACAAACATGAAATACTACTTTTCAAATATGATCATTATAATAGAGACATCAAAATGATGGATATGAATTGGAATAAAAAATTTATGAAATATATGTATAAATTTCCTACTTATAACAAGTTTTTCTAATATTTCTTAAGAAAATATGCATTTAATTGTCCATAAAACCATTGTTTTCTTAAAAAATACAGTTTTTTGAAAAATTTATTTTATTTCATTTTTGTGAAATAATATTATAATTAATTTATGAAAATTTTAGACAAATTATATTGAAAAAAAATTAATTTTTCAAATTACCATGAAAAAATATCGTAGAAATAATTTGTGTGAATTTTCTAAAAAGAATGGTTTTCTAAGTGAATAGTGAAAAATAATAATTTTATTGAAAACTATCTTTTTCATTTAAAGAAATTAAAATGATAAATTTTATTTTGAAGTTGTTTAAAAGTAAAATTAGTTCATTTATATTATTAATAATATAATTAATTTCATTGGAATCGATTTTATTTTTAATTTTTTTTATAAAAATAATTTATACTTAATAAATAATTTTTAATGGAAAACTACTTTTCTTCACATTTTATGGGGTTTTTAAAATTAAATTATGCCATTTTTTGAATATAATTTAATAAAATTGAATCCAAGATTTTCATCATAATAAATCATCCTAGTTAATATGTTTAACTTATTTTTTGGTTATAATTAATAGTAAAAAAATTAAGAATATTTTTCCATGATCAAGGTTAAAACATGTTTATTGGAGGATTAAACTAAATTGAAATGGGTTAAAATGATATAAAAATAGTATAAATACAATTTTATATATTTAGTTCATCCATTATCTAAATATTTTTATTTATTTATTTATTTGACACTTTTCAATGAAAACTAATTAGTAATATCAAAATATTCTAAAAAATACCAAGTGTGTCCTTGTAACGACCCACCAATTCTCATTGTCTTTAGAGTAAAATGAGTCATTACTAGGACTTAAGCGACATCCCAAAGGCTGGAAATAAATGCCAAAGGGTTTCAAAACAAGTGGGGGATGATTTACCCTTTTAGAACATACGACAGAACCAACAACCATAACCAAACTAATCAACTAAATGATGCATGATAAAAGCTAAGACAACTCAACCATTTATTTTATCATAAACCAACCAAGAATACCATAGAGGAAACCAACACTAAATCAGAGTAAAAAGTGGAAAGACAAACTCAAAGACTACAAGACGACAACTAAACTCCATGCTCTACAAGCTCCATGCTCCAACATCACGAACCAGCCCAAGTATCACGAAGTAGTTATATAAACATGTGATACTTTAACTTTTAAAACATCCCGATATATGAGATCTAAAAAAGCACCAACGTGCCAAAGCAGGGGGTGAGTAATGAAACTCAGTAGGTTTTCCCTGATAAATTTCCAACCCATTACTCTAGGATAAAACATGTTAGCACATTTATATAAAACAATTTATATAAAACATTTCTGAAATAGTTCATAATATAATATGTTCCATGTGAAATCCATTTTCCAACAAAAACCATCTTTCTCAAGAAAATAAACAAAGAAAAGTTTGAAATCAAATTCCCATTTCCATTTTGGCACAATCATTCGATTTCACAAATCCACAGAACCAACCATGCATGCAACCTGGACCTCCCTATACTTGCGAGTGGTGAGTTATCCTTCCACTAAGCCATCACTTAGTGGACTACCTTGATGGGGGTACTTCACGCCCTTATCCATCCCTTTGGATGGGGGTATTTCTCGCCCTTATCCATTACATCCTTTTGATGGGGGTAATTATCTCCCTTATCCATTCCAATTTATATGAACACACACCACAACCCATGCAAATCCATGCCAAAAACCAAGTGTGTGCAAAACCTTTCAATAAAGCATAAAACTTTTTATTGAAAACAATTTCTTTCAAGTAGAAAAACCATAACCAGTTTAAAATCACCATTTTAAATGCACTTCAACAAACAATTTCCAAAAACACACAATTTCCATCAGAAGTTACTTAAAAGGGGTTTCAACCATTCTTTCACAGCAGATAAACAAACCATTTCAATCACGGAAAAGAATTTGAAACTAAGACTTTTAGTTCTAAGAAAGAGGAATCTGGAGTGAAGCCACCTACCTCAACAAATTAGGCGAAACCAACCAACGGATGAAGAACACCAATGAAACTGATTCAACAACTCCCCTAAACCTCCTTAGATTCCTTCCCATAGTACCAACCAAACCAAAAACCAAATTAAAATTAAACCACTCCCATAGATCTACCCACCTTGGGTGTAGATCTAAGGATCCATCAAGAGGGAAGAAGGAGATCTAATAAAACTCAAGGAAACGAGACTTAACTCGATCAACCGACCTCTAAACGCCAAGGAAAACCTCTAGATTGCTTCCAAAATGCATGGTAAGTGTTCTCCCACCTTCACTAGAGAGAGATCCCATGTGAGGGCCGTCTAGGAGAAAAAACGAGTGGGTTAAAAGATACAACATATTAGATCCTTAAAAATTGGATCTATGTTGACTCCGCACATGGTTAGTCCACATGGTTTGTCAAATCATGCGCTAACCGTGCGGTAGTCACTACCTAGAAGGGGTGCTCTGCACGGCCTCCTCACACAGTTTGACCAAATCATGCGCACACCGTGCGGTATCCTCTGTCCAAAGTGACCACCATCTGCACGACTTCTACATAGTTTGGGCAACCCGTGCAAAGCCTGTGCGTCACCACTTTTTTTCCTTTAACACTATAAAAAGTATCCAAACTTTCCCAACCATTTCTCATTTTCATCATGTACTTAAAAAGCATAAAACAAGGTTTTCTTACCAGAAACCAGGGGTAATACATTCTCCCCACCATTGGCCTTTTCGTCCCTAGAAAGTAGAAAAACATGGCTTTCCTGAAAGAGTTTTGTCCATTACTCTTTCATTTCTTTCTCACATTCCCAAGTCTCTTCCTAAATCTGACCATGTTGCCATAAAACCTGCACTAGACCAATGATTTTTCTATGCAAGACTTTCTCTTTCCTATCCACAATCTTTACCGGGATATGTACCAACGAAGCATCCGGTTCTAGGTCAACGTGATCCCATCTGATCACATGGTCAGGATCAGGCTGATACTTCTTCAACTGAGATACATGAAACACATTATGCACTGCACTGAACTGTGGTGGTAATTCCAACTGATACGCCACCTCACTAACCTATTCTAGTATCTCAAAAGGGCCTATATATCGAAGAGATAATTTACCCTGCTTCCCAAAATGATGATGTCCAAGACTTGGAGAGATTCTCAAAAATACATGATCACTCACCCCAAATGACAATGGTCTTCGACAATGATCCGCATACGATTTCGGACGACTTTGTGCCATATCCATCCTCTTTTTTATCAACTGAATCTTCTACGTTGTCTCTTGGACAAGGGTTGGCCTGACTAGTGAAGTCTCACCTATTTCCACCCAAAAAAGTGGAGATCGACAAGGATGCCCATACAATGCTTCAAATGGAGCCATTTGTATCGAGGCCTGATAACTGTTGTTATATGAGAACTCCACTAAAGGCACATGATCTTCCCATGAGCCACCAAAATCCATTACACAGGACCACAACATGTCTTCTAGCGTTTGCATCATCCTTTCAGATTTTCCATCTGTATAAAGATGATACGCTGTACTCATATTCAACTGAGTTCCCAGGGATTTTTGTAAGGATTTCCAGAAACGAGATGTGATCCTCGGATCTCTATCTGAGACTATAGACATTGGTACACCATGCCTCTTTACCACTTCTCAGATATATATTTTTGAAAGATCTTCCACTGTAAAAGTTTCACGAATGGGGATAAAATGGGCCGACTTGGTTAGAAGATCCACTATCACCCAAATGGGATTGTGTTTCCAAACCATTCTTGGTATACCTGTAACAAAATACATTTCTATCTGATCCCATTTACATACTGGGATAGGTAAATATTTTAACATACCAGCTGGTCTCTGATGCTCCACTTTAACCTGTTGACAAGTTACACACCGCGAGATGAACTTGGCCACTTTCCCTTTCATACCAGTCTACCAAAAATGCTCCTTCAACGCCTTATACATATTCAGTGTACCAGGATGTATATCCCATATTGAATGGTGGTAAGTATGAAGGATTTGTTCCTGAGCAGTTAAAGGTACAACCATCTGATCTCAAAACCACAAAACTGAACTCCCATCCATCTTCCATCCCTCAATGGTCTCTACACCATTGAGTTTTGAACACATTTCAACACAATGTACATCAGATGCCTATGCCTCCTTTATTATCTCTACCAAATCAGGAACAAGCGCAAATGGAAAGAAAACCGCAACATCAACTCAGTCTTCAAATTCCATACACATGTCGTCCAGGACTGACATTAATTGCCACTCATATGAAGCTTTTTCACCAACTGAGCATACAACTTTCTGCTTAATGCATCGGCCACCGAATTGCCCTTACCTGGTGTATACATCAAGTCAAATTTGAACATTTAAAGATACTCCATACTTCTCCTCTACCTCATATTCAAATCTCACTGTGAGAAAATGTGTTTCAAGCTTTCGTGATCCGTAAACATAGTAAATTTCCAACCAAATAGATAATGTATCGATGTTTTCAAAGCATGGAAGATTGCAACTAACTCTATATCATGTGTTGGGTAATTTTTGTCATGCACCCTCAACTGCCTTGAGCCATAAGCAACCACATGGTCTTCTTGCATAAGAAAAAAACCCAACCCTATTCCCGAAGCATCACAATACACCACGTACCCCTGTCCTGATTCCGGAAAAATCAAGATGGGTGCTGATGTAAGGCAAAATTTCAACTCTTGAAAACATCTATGATATTCCTCATTCCATTGAAATAAACTGTTCTTCTTTTTCAATGCTGTCATAGGTGAATCCAGTTGTGATAAGTCATGCAAAAAGTGTCGGTAATAACCATATAGACCAAGAAAACTTCATATTTCAAAGACATTCTTCGAAGATTGCCAAGAAAGAACAACTTCTATCTTTTTTGGATCCACTAAAACACTTTTCTCAGAAACAAAATGGCCCAGAAAGCATACCTCTTGTATCCAAAAATCGTACTTTGATAATTTGGAATACAACTGATGGTCTTTTAAGATTTCCAACACTATCACCAAGTGTTGTTCATGCTCATCCCTTGTTCTTGAATACACCAATATGTCATTCACAAACACCACAAAAAAGAATCCAGATATCACTGAAATATCTGATTCATCAATGCCATATAGACTGCTGGTGCATTCGTAAGACCAAAAGGCATGACTACATATTTGTAGTGTTCATATCTGCTTCTGAAGGCTGTCTTTAGAATATCCTCCTTCTGAACTCACAACTGGTGATATCCTGACTACAAGTCAATCTTAGAGAACCACTGAGCTCCCCTCAATTGATCAAAGAGGTCATCAATGCGTGGAAGTGGATATCTATTCTTTATCATAACTTGGTTAAGTTTACGATAATCCACACTTAGTCTCAAAGTTCCATCTGCTTTCATTACAAACAAGACTGGTTCTGCTCACAGAGACACGCTTGGCTGAATAAAACCTTTGTTTTCCAGTTCTTCTAACTGCACTTTCAATTCCTTTAACTCTTTTAGTGCCATCCTATAACATGGAAGTGAGATAGGACTGGTCCCTGGAAGGATATCAATCGTAACTCCACTTCTCTTATAGGTGGTAACCTAGAGAATATTTTAGGAAAAACATCAGGAAATTGATCCACGAATACTAGAAAACTATTATTCAGGATCTCGTCCATTGATTCCAAGTTTAATACAGCCAACTGGTAAGAGATCATTTCCAATACTGGTGCCAACAGGCCCATTGCACCATCCTTCACCACTTTTTCTTCTCTAAAGAGATGCTCGATGCCATCCTTAGTCACGAAACTGACTGTTCTGCTATAACAGTCGATGTGAGCCCTGAACTCTATCAACCAATCTATACCCGGGATTATATCATAGACATCCATCTATAGCACAGAGAAATCCCATTTTATCTCAGCTCCATCAACAGTTATAGAACATTCTATACACATGAAGTCTATACATTCTCTTTCATCGAGAGGAGTTTGAAGTTTTATCACCAAAGGTATCATTTCAAGTTTTAAGTTCAGAAAATCATCAAATCTAGAAGCATGAAAATTATACAATGCACCAGTATCGAACAAAACTTTCATGAGGGTAGAATTCAGAAGAGTCATACCTCTCACCATAGATGGTCCAGACTGGTCATCCACAATCACCTGTTCTGATCCATATAATTTCTTTATTGTTGCACTTTTCTCCTTATTCCGTTGTTGATATTTCCCTGCCTGAGGTGTCATGGTATTTCTGGAATCACCATAGCTAGCTCTGTTCTGCTGGAGAGACTGATTTTTCTGTCCTCGCCCTGTCGAAGCATAAGATGTTTGTGACACCTGAGAGGTGTCAAAAACACCCAACCATGGAGCACTGCAATAATATCACTGAATAAGCCCCATGTTTTTGCAATTGTGGCATACTCTCGGTGGTGCTGTACATTCTCATTTCATGTGATCAATCATGCCACATTGAAATCACCCGGCTTTCATCATGGGTTGTGGAGGAAGATTCACCGATCTAGCCATCTGATTCTGATTCACACTCCCACCTTGGAAGTAGGTTTCCCTCTTCTGCTTGTTCCCAGCATTAGAGTTCCAACCCGTTCCTGTGGGTATCATCATACTTCCTCCTCCCATAACTCCTGAGATGTCTCTTTCATCTACTATTGCTCTGTTTACCATATTCGTATAATCCATAATACAGAGGAAAAATATCTTTAATCAAATCTCTTATCGCAACCCTTATTCAAAGATGCGTGCCTTTAGTGACACACTTCCAGCAACTTCTGGTGAAAAGAGCACTAAATTCATGAATTTAGCCGCATACTACGTGATAGAGAGATTCTCCCGCTTCAGGCTGAAAAAGTCCATCATCCGTTGGATCTTTAATGGGTGAGGATAGAATTTCTTAGTAAACAATTACTCAATTTCCTCCCAACCCAGGCCTTGATCCACCTTAGCATCCACCACTAGCTCCCTCCACTGTTGTGCAAGATCCTCCAACATATATGTCGCAAACTTTACTTTCAGTTCTACAAGCGTGCCGATAAAATCGAAGATATGATTCATCCTACTCAGCCACACCTCCTCCCTTTCTATTTCAGAATCACCTTGAAAGATGGGAGAATTCTATTTCTGGAACTGGATGGAATGGTCTACATGCCTTGACTCATCCCTCCGATTCCCCGTGTCCACAGCCAGAAACACTTTAACTACACTTTGGACTAGCTGCTGGTTCACCTGTGGCTCAGGTGTGACCACATTCTCCACAACCTCTTCTATTTGGTTTCTACGATGCTTAACTAGTGCCATTTTCTATACAAACAACGCACGCCGTTAGTCTCACTTCCTAGCAACCGAAGGCTTAGAATTTCAATTTCTATCACATCACTATCACAACATTGATTTCCAACCATAATGATTTTCCACATTTACCTATTTCTAAAAAGAAGTATTTTCTTTCTATTTAAAATCAATCTATTTTCAAAATACATCAACCATTCTCTTTTCAAAATCTTGCATTTGAAAACAAGTTTAAAATTTTCAGAAATCACGCTTTTGCATCGAACCATAATCCATTTCTCAAGATGAAATATACACTCCTAGTGGGAAGTCATTCCTCTAAAGCATGTCATGCTCATCTCATTAGATAAACCCATGACAATGAGATTTGTTATCCTATAAGTGTCTCCAAAACACTTATGTACCCAACTCCCTGGTAACTTGTGGTTCAGAATAAAAAGGTTAGCTACGTATTTTTATGATCTACATTCCAAGTTCCAAAAATCCTAATCCTTCCTAAGATGACCACCCAAGGAATAGACATGTAAGAATTCAATGCCAAGACCACAAAAAACTGATGACTACTTGTTCCACAGAGAAAGGAACAAGCTGATAGCATTTATACCCCATGGACCAAACAAACTGATACCATTTGCGACGACCAGCCAATTCCCATTTTCTTGAGAGTACAATGAGTCATTACTAGGACTTATGCGACATCCCTAAGGTTCCAAAGGCTAGAAATAAATGCCGAAGGGTTTCAAAACAAGTGGGGGGATGATTTACCCTTTTAGAACATACCCCAGAACCAACAACCATAACCAAACTAATCAACTAAATGATGCATGATAAAATCTAAGACAACCCAACCATTTATTTTATCATAAACCAACCAAGAGTACCACAGAAAAAACCAACACTAAATCAGAGTAAACAACATAAAGACAAACTCAAAGACTACAAGATGGCAAACCAAATCTGTGATCCACATGCTCCAAGCTCCAACGTCATGATCCATCCCAAGTATCATGAAGTAGTTCTATAAACATGTGATACTTTACCTTTGACAACATCCCGATATATGACATCTGCAAAATAACCAATGTGCCAACGTAGGGGTGAGTAATAAAACTTAGTATGTTTTCCCTGATAACTTCCCAACCCATGCATCTAGGATAAAACATGTTAGAACATTTATATAAAAAAATTTATATAAAACAATTCCAAAATAGTTCAAAATATACCAAGTTCCATGTCAAATCCATTTTCTAACAAAAACCATCTTTCTCAAGAAAAACAACCAAGAAAAGTTTCCAATCAAATTCCCATTTCCATTTTGGAACAATCAATCCATTTCACAAATCCACACAACCAACCATGCATGCAACCTGGACCTCTCTATTCTCATGAGTGGTGAGTTATCCTTCCACTAAGCCGTCACTTAGTGGACTACCATGAAGGGGGTACTTCATGCCCTTATCCGTCCCTTTGGATGGGGGTACTTCTTGCCCTTATCCATCTGAACCTTTTTATGGGGGTACTTATCGCCCTTATCCATCCCAATTCATATGAACACACACCACAACCCATGAAAATCCATTCCAATACCAAGTGTGTTCAAAACCTTTCAATAAAACATCAAACCTTTTATTGAAAACCATTTATTTTAAGAAGCAAAACCATAAAAAGTTAAGAATATCCATTTTAAATGCACTTCGACAAACAATTTCCAAAAACACACAATTTATATCAGAAGTTACTTTAAAGGGGTTTCAACAATTCTTTCATAGCAGATAAAAAAACCATTTCAATCAAGGAAAACAAATTGAAACTAATCCTTCAAGTTCTAAGAAAGAGGAATCGGGAGTGAAGCCACCTACCTCAAAAAATTACACGAAACCGACCAACGGACGAAGAACGCCAACAAAACCGAGTCAACAACTCCCCGAAACCTCCTTAGATTCCTTCAACTAGTACCAACCAAACTAAAACCTGACTTAAAAGTCATCCAATCCCTTAGATCTACCCACGTTGGGTGTAGATCTAAGGATCCATCAAGAAGGATGAAGGAGATCTATGAAAACTCAAGGAAATGAGACTTACCTTGATCAACCAGCCTCTAGACA
Organism: Viscum album; assembly: GCA_963277665.1. Taxonomy (NCBI): domain Eukaryota; kingdom Viridiplantae; phylum Streptophyta; class Magnoliopsida; order Santalales; family Viscaceae; genus Viscum; species Viscum album. Next base: position 1,203,661,872 of record OY728134.1, read on the forward strand.
CTAAGGAAAACCTTCAGATTTCTTCTAAAACGCCTAATAAGTGTTCTCCCACCTTCACCAGAGAGAAATCCCGAGTTAGGGCCGTCTAGGAGCAAAAACGAGTGGGTTTAAAGATAAAACATATTAGATCCTTAAAAATAGGATCTAAGTTGACTCCACACATGGTTAGTCCGCACAGTTAGTCAAATTTTGCACTAACCGTGCGGTAGTCACTTCCTATAAGGGGCACTCCGCAAGGCCTCCTCATAATGTTTGACCAAACCGTGCGCACACCGTGCGGTCTCCTCTGTCCAAAGTGACCACCACCTATATGACTTCCACACGGTTTGGGCAACCCGTGCGAAGCCCGTGCGTCACCAATTTTTTCCCTTTAACAACTTAAAAAGTCTCCAAACTTTCCCAACCATTTCTTATATGCTTTATGTACATAAAAATAATAAAACAAGGGTTACTTACCAAAAACTGGGGGGTACTATAGTCCTATTCCTTTCCTATAAAAGGATAACCACTATTTTCTTTCTTACAAACATAAAGAGACATTTATACATGATAAAACCTACCCAAATACATATCTAATATCACTAAACAAGTTCTATAGGTCTTAGGTTTGGAATAATACCATCCTTAGAGGGAGCAATGTGAAAATAAAAGGGAGTTTTCCAAAGAAGTCATATAACATTTAACTGAATAGATTAGTTTTATTTTTTATTGTGTATCCTTAAAAAATGTAGAACTATTTTTATATAATATAAAAAAGAATACAAAATACATTGATATGTTATTATATTAAGTTTGTAACCTTAATCCATCTTCTTATCCATCTAAGGGGAAATAAAACTATCCCTTATGTGTATGGCATACTACCACCTTGTTATCCAATGAAATTCATTTTCAATAACAACCACTTATGGTCAATAAAAATTGTGGATATAAGTGATATAATAAAAAATTATTTATATAATTTTAATTTTTACATTTTAAAACAATAATTCCCTTTTTCTTCATATATCTATTGGAAAATGATAATTTCTCCCTTTCATACGTGTAGACTACAACTTATATGAAGTGATGTGATTCATTTTTAATGTCATGTTTTTATAGATGATTATATATTTTTATAAAATTAATATATATATATATATATATATATATATGTTAATTAAAACATGAATATCATTCTTTATATGATGAAACTATAAACCATGCACAATAACTTGAACTTACATGACAAAACATGCATGATAAAAAATAGTTAACACCCAAAACAAAAAAAAACAATAAATATTGTTAATGAATTAGTGAAAATATGTTATTATAGGACAATATATGATATTATAAATATTAATAAGGTTTTTTAAATAATTAATAACATGTTTGAAACAATTATAAAATAGTTTAAAGAAAGTTCAACTAAGTGGAAGCATGATGTAAGGGGTTTCTTGAATCAATTTCCATTCATTTGGTAATACTTCTACTTCATTGACTACATTATTCCAATATTATGTGGGTAAAAAAATATTGTTTTATGTTTTATTTATAGTTTTATTGTGTATAATTACATTTTTTTCATATAGTCACTCTATTGAAAAATCATCACTTTGATGTTACGATCATTATAAGGGATTCTGTCTAAATTCCCACTCCATTGAGAAATATTTGATATTATAAAATTATTTTATTTTTTATGGAGTATATACATACAATTTTATTTATTAAAAATTCATATAAATTTATTAATTGCAACTAATGTTTCAATTCAAGGTTACTCCTTCAAGGGGATTCAATTTTAATGTTACCAAATGGGGTATAATTTATTTAACAGCCCCAATTTTTTGAAATTGCTTATATTTTGGTTGATGGAATATTTTAATATATCCATCATAAAATCCATATTTTTACAAAACCTTTATGTTTTCTTATAAATTTTCTTCTCTTTTGAACTTGAAATAGGAAACTAAAATTTTAAAATAAAAATTTGTTGTTATTTCTCTTTTTTGATCATGTAAATTTTACTTCTATGAACATATTTCTAAAAAATATTTGAAAAAAATCCTTTTTATTTACTCGAATGATTTATTAAAGAAATTTTATTTTATCCTTGAATTTTTATAATGTTTTGAAGGAAATTTTTTAATGTTATTAGTGTTAGGGTTGGTGTCGTGAGAACCAACTGTTTTATACTTTGATTACATGAATGTTCACTTATTATATATTGTTCATTATTCTGCATGACTATAATATAATAATGTCATGGAATATTTGTTTCATTGATAAGGTAATGGAAGATACCCGCTATGATGAGAACCTTGAAATGATATAACAATATTCTTAAATAAAGTTCTATGGTTGGATGACATACTATGATAGGACACATAGTATACAGACCGTAATGTTCGAGTACTCGTAAGAAGACGAGACTCTCTCTCATGGAGTTCACACTTGGTAATATCTAAGATGGGATATTATGAGAACTGAACTACCAATAGTAATTCCGCATGTTTTGGTGTCACCGGACAATACTACCTACGAGCTTGTGTAATGGTCCTTAGACTGGAAGATTATCATTAACACATGTCATGACTCCTGCACTTAGATTTACTGACGAAAACCGTCACGAAGATAGTTGGAGGGAAGTAGGGTATGTTGGGTGCATCACAAATGACATGTTGTTAATGGATAAGTAAAGGAAGGATTTTTCCCTTCCATATTTATGGTAGTAGATATCTCAGGCCCTTTGATTAAAATATAATTGTCAAACAAATTCCATGGCCATGGTGACACGACGAGTTTATTTCTGGAAGTCAAAGAATGACAGATCAAGAATATTGGTTTATGACACTACCATGAAACCTGCTTGATGAGATATTGAGACAAAGGGATTAAATTACACAGTAAGTATTCTTATGAGGTGTCACGTCAAATCGGTATCAACTTCTTTCTCTTGGGTGGCTTGACCCGTTGCTAGACAATAATCTTAGACTCTAGGCAAGCTCGCCTAATGCCAACAAGAAAGAGGCCCAGAGGGTCACACACTAAGTGTATCCAAGTATCTCAAGTAAAATAAAGATTATTCCCGTATGTGGTACAATAATTATTCATGGAATCATAAATTGTTTTAATGATGGAGGAAGAAGGAAATGAAAAACAAGATATACATGCCCTGTATTAACGATTACACGCCATGTAGTTTTTCATGGAAAACAAGTACACGCTGTGTATTAATGATTACACACTGTGTAGTTTTAATTTTGGAAAGGAAATGAAAAAAAACAAGTACATTCCATGTAGTTTTATGGAAAACAAGTACACACCGTGTATTAATGATTACACACCATGTAGTTTTCCAGTCAGGATTTTGAGGATATAATATAGTTTCATTAAATGATATTTATTATAATCAGCATGGGCACTTGTCTAGGAATTAATTATTCAATATGGGGGTTTTCAATAAGATTCAATGAAATAAATAAAACACGTAATGTGATTATTTATTTTCATAACTCTATAACCTCAAACCCGATTATAAATATCCTCACAACCCCAACTCTTTTCCCACAAGAGAATCATTGTGTACAAAAATTCTGAAGCATTCATTCAAGGCCAAAAGAACCTCTTCCTCCAAGAATGCTCTCAAGAATGAGAGAGACCCTCTCCATTGGATCATGATGATATAAGGCAGATAACACAAGCAAATGTTTCTCCACGCTAGCACTCAGAAACTCATTTGGCGATGTCTAGAGATACGAGGTGCACGTGTAGATCATTGCTAGAGGAAGTATATATTTGGCTTCTGCGATGCAATGACGAATCACATCAAAACGTGATCAAGAATATCAACGATGAAAGAACAACCAAAAATTACTTCTTCTCAATTAATTAAATTAATTATAATCAACCTGTGATGATCAACTTTTTTGGTTCTGGGAACTTTCTTATTCTTTGTCTATTTCTGTGAATCGATCTGCCAAGACTGGCATTTATCATTATATTGATCCCAGATTGATCATTTCTAAGGAAAAAAAGACAAGTGGTCACATCCACCCACGAGCTTCTGCTGCACCCGAAACCCGCATTTGGTATCAGAGGGACGTTGCAACATTGATTATAATTATTTAATTTTTGTTGATAATTTACGCATTTATATTTGATTCAATTCAAGATAAATCGTTCTATAAAACTGAATGAACGAAATCTGTTCTTCCTCCTTCGTTTCTCAATTTAGATCATAGAAACGACCTTTTAATTTTAATTTTGATTAAATTAAAAATGAGGATCTCATCCGTAAGAGCCGTTCTTTCTGTCCGTAAAACACAAGAATACAAGACATGTAGTGAAAACTACATGCCATGTACTTAGGTTCAACTAACCGGTACTGGCCCGCCAAACCACGCCATGTGAATTGAGTAAACCTGAGTATTTATTACCACATGTTGACCAGAGATGAAAGGCATGTGGGAACAGGAATACACGATGTGTATGTTGAATCAACACACCGTGTAGTTCGATCTGGTCCAGGTGAAACCATGTACAAGGAGAAGCCGTGTCCCCCGTACATAGGATTTACAGGCCGGTAACTACATAACAAGGAAGTACACACCGTGTTAGATTAATCTACACACGGTGTACTCCCAAATTTCCAAATTTCTGAAAACACGCCAAAGCCCCCGACCTATACTTTGGATAAAGGGTAAAAAACACACAGTGTGTAGGATATATTACACGCCGTGTACTTTCCAAGAATGGAATTTAACCTGGTTTCTTCCAAAAGTACAAAGACCTGTTCAAGGAATATGGATGAGAAGAATCTCAAGGAAATTCAGAAAGGAATTTAAGATAAATAATTGATTAATTATAAGATCATAATTAATTAAATTGAAGGGCGACTTATCTTAAATAATAGAAAGATTAAAAGAATTTGAATTATAAATATGTATAAATGTCATTGCATGATATGGATGATCATGATCTAGAAAAAATACCCTATTTATGTGTGTATGGTTTCATTTAAATTTGTTTAATTTAAATTCATTGGTCTGTAAGACTTCTTCCAATAAAATGTAGGTCCTGCGTGCCCATGGTTTCTTTAATGTAAACCCCATGTAATGGAGGATCTCCCAAGCCAGAGGAGATAGTCCAAACCTGAAGCTGAGGCAAAACCAACCCAAGAAGATGCAAAGGTGGACATATGGGAGCATCAAAACACAAACCATCGGGTTCAAGGTGTTTTCCCCAGGTCAGGGATAGCTTATCAAACCGCTTTAAAATCTAACCAATAGATTCTCATGATCATGTCATCTTATTTTATTTCTATCTGATTGAATGGTTTATTTATTATGTATGTGTTGTCGCGATCACATAATTAATGGAATAAACAAGCATGCAAAGATATAATAAAATAAAAAACCAGACTATGCGTAAACATTATCAGAACATGGTTAATCACTTAAGCAAGTATCACTTAATATTAACAAGCATGTGATAATACAAAACTACGAATAAATAATAAAATCCCTTAAATACCATATTAAGTCTGACCAAGACTTCTATTACTTGATTAAGGGAAAGACTCAATAAAACTATGTGCTTGACCAACCCTTGTTGGGACACTTACTTTTATAAAGGAAGCTCTTATGATAGTTTCGGGTTGACTTAAAAATTTTACATCAAGAGGAGTACCCCTTGCTAGACTTGTTGTAAAATGGAGGTAAGTGTTGAGGAAATCCAAGTAAGGATTTCAGGATTGGGGATTTAACTCAATAGATAAAGGAACTGTAAACTCACAGTTGGCAAAGAGCTACCTACCTAAATACCTTCAAATAGCTTGCCAACCCTTGTTGGGTTTATGCAAAGGGGAATATGGGTCCTTTCCACTAGAATGTCAAAGAAATAGGACATTCCAAGTTCAATGGTGAGGGATATTGGGACTTGATAAAATACTGGGAGAATTAATAAAATTTATTACCTCTCATAAAATATAATAAGGAAAGTACTGATAAGTCTGCTCTTTTAATTTGTTGAATATAACAAACTCATCAACCACATTTTCTCTACGATAAATTCTGGATAAAGACAACATCCTCACCGACAATAACTTTCAGGAATGGTTTAGGCGCCTTTGGGTTATCCTATTCCATGAATGAAAGTTTTACATGCTGGAGTCCTCACTTCCAGATTCTCCTTCCCCAGGGGCGAGTGATGAAGATTTCCTGGTCTATGATCAACATTTGAGCGATGCACTTGACATTCAATGTTTGATGCTATCATCTATGTCTAGTGAGCTCATGAAGTTTCATGAAGACATGGATGCCTACAGCATGCTCGAGCACCTATGCATTATATACCAGGAGAGAGCAAGACAAGAAAGGTTTGAGATATCCAAGTCTCTCTTTTAGAGAAATCTTGGAGAAGGTTCCCCAACTAGGCCTCATGTAGTCAAGATCATTGGCTACATTGAGAATTTGGAGGTTCTAGGGTTTAAACTCCCTGAAGAACTGGGTACCGATATCATTCTTGCACCACTCCCCTAGAGCTTCTCCAAATTTGTTGTAAATTTCAACATGAACAACATTGAGTAGTCTCTATCTAATCTTCTTATCCTCATTTGCCAAGTGGACAATGATATGAAGCATGAAAATCCTTCTGTCATCATGGTGAATAAAAGGAATGGAAAGGTGAAAATCTTTAATCCCAAAGCTTCTTCAAGGCCTTCCAAGAAAAGGAATATCAAAGGGGAGGCAAGAGAACATGATACTGTTTGTTTTGCATATGGAAAGAAGGGCCACTAGAAGAGAAACTACAACCAACCAATGAAGAAAGGGGAAGCTTTTGGTGTATTTGTTTTCAAATGCAATCTATCTGTTTCTAAAAATTGGGTATTATATATAGATTATGGGGCTCACATATATATCCAAATACAGGAACCAAGTAGATTCAAGAAGATTGATCGAGGGGAGGTAGATCTACGAGCAACCAATGGAGCTAGACTTGCTGCTGTAGCTATCGGGGACTACCACCTCACATTCCCATCTAAAATGATATTTGTGTTAAAGGGTTGTTATTATGAGCCTTATGTTACTAAAAACATTATTTCAGTATCCATATTAGATAATAATGGATTCATCATCAAGTGTGTAAATTAATGTTGCTACTTTTATAAAGATAGCATTTGTTTTGGTAGGGCACATTTATATAACAACCTTTATGTTTTAGACTACACAAACCAAGTAATGTCAATCGATGAAAAAGTAAATTCACATGACTCACACCACACCCAACATTGGAATCACCAGCTAGGTCATGTCAATGAGAAATGTTTGACAAAATTACATCAAGATGGAAATTTATATTCTTTCGAACTAAAACCACTTGGTCTATGCCATGCGTGTCTACAAGGAAAAATGACCAAATCCCCATTTAGTGGGAAATGTGAAAGGGTTAAAGAGCTTCTAGAATTATTTCACACAGATGTGTGTGGACCATTTATTGTTGACTCAAGGGGTGGGTTCTCATACTTTATAGCTTTTACTGATGATTTTAGTAGATATGGGTATATTTACTTAATGAGGTATAAGTCAGATTCTTTTGATTGGTTCAAAGAATACAAGAATGAAGTTGAGAACCGTCTTGGTAAGAATATTAAGAAACTCCGCTCAGATAGAGGAGGAGAATATCTTAATCAATACATCATTGATTTCTTACAAGAGTTTGGTATTATATCTCAACTCACTCCTCCTTACACACCACAGTGGAATGGTGTAAGTGAAAGGAGAAAACACACCCTATTGGACATAGTGAGATCAATGATGAGTCATTCGAGTCTTTGATTATCCTTTTGGGGATATGCATTACAAAAAACAACACACATACTAAACCAAGTACCAACTAAATTGATAAATGGTATTCCATACGATTTATGGAGTGAACGCAAGTCCATGTTATCAAATTTACATGTATGGGGTAGTGAAGCATATGATAAGGGGTCTTTAGGTAACAAACATGCACCCCGAGGCACAAAATGTATCTTTATAGGATATCCCAAGGAAACAAGGGGATATTACCTATAAAAATTTTTAGATAAAAGGGTTACAGTGGAAAGACATGCTATATTCCTTGAGAGGGAGCACATCTCCAAAAAAGATAGTGGGAGAGAGATAGAATTCGATGAAGTCAAGGATCAAGATACACAGGAGTTGGTACAAGAAAAGATTCCACAATGCCCTGTGGAAGAACATTCTATTCCAGAGACACAAGAAATGTATAGGAGCATGAGAGAGGTTAGAGAACCAGAACGATAAGGTTTTCTTGTCATCGAGGATGGTGACTCATTATTGGTTGATAATGATGATCCTCATACCTAAAAGGAAGAAGTTGAAGGCATAGATGTTGCCAAGTGGCAAGATGCCATGAATTTTGAAATGGATTTCATGTACCAAAACCAAGTCTGGATTTTGGTAGATCCTTCAGTTGATGTAAATCCTGTTGGTAATAAATGGGTATTCAAGAAAAAACTGGACATGGAGGGGCAAGTCAGCACCTATAAGGCACGACTAGTTGCAAAATGTTTTAGAAAGTGTCAAGGAATTGACTTTGATGAATCCTTTTCACGAGTTTCAATGCTTAATTCTATCAGAATCCTATTAGCCATTTCCTCTTACCATGGCTATGAAATTTTAGAAAATGGATGTCAGAGCGGCATTACTTAATGGAAACCTCTAGGAAGATGTCTATATGACACAACCTGAAGGGTTTGTGACTCCAGAGGATGCCAAGAAGGTATCCAAGTTGATGAAATCCATTTATGGATTAAAGAAAGCATCAAGGTCATGTGAAATTCGTTTTGATGAAGCTGTAACAGAATTTGGCTTTGTTAAGAATGAATGTGAGCCTTGTGTCTACAAATGGTTTATAGGAAGTGCAATTGTTTAATTTATAGTATATGTTGATGACATATTACTAATTGGAAACGAAGTACCTGTATTACAGTCAGTTAAGGCATGGTTGGATAAATGCTTCTCTATGGAAGACTTGGGTGAGGTAACATATATTGTTGGGATCAATATCCATCATGATAGATCCAAAATAATGATGGGCCTAAGTCAAAGTTCATATATTGTAAACATACTGAAGCGATTTTGAATGGAACAGTCCAAGAGGGGATTGTTGCCGGTGTCACATGCCATTCATTTTTCCAAGAAAATGTGTCCTCGAACACATGAGGAAAGAGAAAAAATGGTGAAGACCCCTTACACATCCGCGATTGGGCCAGTCATGTATGTTATGCTATTTACAAGGCTAGATGTTTGTTACGCATTAAGTGCGGTAGTCATATATGAAAATGATCCAGGAGACTTCCAGTGGATGGTAGTCAAGACTATCCTTAAGTATCTGAGGTGTACAAAGGATATGTTCCTAGTTTATGGAGGAGATGAGTAACTAGTCATCAGAGGACATGTAGATGCTAGTTTCGAAACTGATCAAGATGACATGAAGTCACATACTAGATACATCTTCAGTTTGAATGGAGGTGCAGTTAGCTGGAAGAGCTCAAAGCAAGGTGTGGTTGCAGATTCTACAACAGAGTCTGAGTAAATCGCAGCTTCTGAGGTAGCCAAAGAAGCAGTATGGATGTGAATCTTCATCCAAGAGCTAGATAAATTACCTAACCGTAAAGATCCCATCACATTCTATTGTGAAAATACTGTAGTGGTGACACTTGAAAAAGAGACAAGGTTACATCCACGGACAAAGCACATACTTCAGAAGTATCATCTCTTGAGAGATTTTTCTCACAGAGATGAATTTTCAGTGAGCAGTATTTCCACAGAAGAAAATGTGGAGAACCCATTGACTAAATCCTCAACTCAGTAGAAACATGATCATCATGTGAGGTCTAGAAGACTAAATGTTGTAGGCAGTTTTCTCTAGTCCAAGTGGGATTTTTTTAGGGTTGGTGTCCTGAGAACAAACTGTTTTGTACTTTGATTACATGAATTTTTACTTATTATATATTGTTCATTGTTCTGCATGAATATAATATAATAATGTCCCGGAATATTTGTTGCATTGATAAGGTCATGGAAGATCCTCGCTATGATGAGAACCTTGAAATGCTATAACAATATTGTTAAATAAAGTTCTACGGTTGGATAACATACTATGATAGGACACTTAGTCTAAAAACCGTCATGTGAGAGTACTTGTAAGAAGATGAGACTCTCTCATGGAGTTCGCACTTGGTAATCTCCAAGATGGGAGATTATGATAACAGACCTTCCAATAGTAATTCTGCGTGTTTTGGTGTCATCAGACATTACTATCTACGAGCATGTGTAATGGTCCTTAGACTATAATATTATCATTAAGTCATGTCATGACTCACGCACTTAGATTTGCTGATGAAAACCGCCACAAAGACAGTTGGCAGGAAGTAGGGTATGTTGGGTTCATCACGAATGGCATGTTGTTAATGGATAAGTCGAGGAAGGATTTTTCCCTTCTATATTTTTGGAAGTAGATATCTCGGGTCCTTTGATTGAAATAGAACTCTCGAACAAATTCCATGGCCATGGTGACACGATGATTTTATTTCTGGAAGTCAAAGAATGACAGATCAAGCATATAGGTTTATGAAACTGCCATGAAACATGCATGATGAGATATTGAGACAAAGGGATTAAATTACACAGAAAGTGTTCGTATGAGGTGAAACATCAATACGACATCAACTTGTTTCTCTTGGGTTCCTTGACCCATTTCTAGATAGTAATCTTGGACTTTATGAAAGCTCGCCTAATGCCAACGTGAAAGAGGCCTAGAGGGTCACACACTAAGTGTATCCAAGTATCTCAAGTAGAATAATGATTATTCATGTACGTGGTATAATAATTATTCAAGGAAGCCTAAATATTTTTAATGATGGAGGAAGAAGGAAATGAAAAACAAGATATACACGCCATGTATTAATGATTACACGCCGTGTAGTTTTTCATGGAAAACAAGTACATGCCATGTATTAATGATTACATGCCATGTAGTTTTTATTTTGTAAAAGAAATGAAAAAACAAGTACAGACCGTGTATTAATGATTACACACCTTGTAGTTTTATGGAAAACAAGTACACGTTGTGTATTAATGATTACACGCCGTGTAGTTTTCCAGTCATGATTTTTAGGATATAATATTGTTTTATAAAATTATATTTATTATAATCAGCGTGGGTGCATGTCATGGAATTAATTATTCGACATGGGGGTTTTCAATAAGAGTCACTTAAATAAATAAAACGCATAACATGCTTATTTATTGTCATAACTCTACAACCTCAAACCCGATTATAAATATCCTCCTAACCCCAAATCTTTTCCCACAAGAGAATTGTTGTGCACAAAAATTATGGAGAATTTATTCAAGGCCGAAATAACCTCTTCCTTCAAGAATGTTCTCAAGACTGAGAGAGACCCTCTTCCATCGGATCAAGACGATCTAAGGTGGACAATGCAAGAAAAGGTTTCTCCAAGCTAGCACCCAGAGACTCCTTTGGTGACGTCCATAGATACGAGGTACACGCGTGGATCACCTCTAGAAGAAGTCTAAACTTGGATTTGGTGACACAATGATGAATCACATCAGAACATGATAAAACATATCAACAAAGAAAGAACACCCAAAAGGTACTTCTGGTTAATTAATTAAATTAATTATAATAAACCTGTGATGATCCACTTTTGTGGTTTCAAGACCTTTCTTCTTCCTTGTCTATTTCTGTGAATCAATCCGTGGAGACTGGCATTTATCACCATATTGATCATGGATTGATCATTTCTAATGACAAAAGGCCAAGTGGGCACATCCACCCACGAGCATTCACTGCACCTGGAACCTTCACTCAGAAAGGGTAATTTTTGGCATTCTTTAAAAAAATGTGAAATTGAATATTTATTTCTAATGTATACTGCATCAGTGGATTTCCCCTATACCAAAATTTTTTTATACTATTTGGATCACTCTATATGTTTAAAATAATTTAAAAATAAAACTCATTAATGTAATATTATTTTAAAAAATTTAACCCATTTTTATTTATTCTCGAAAATACATTATCTAACCATAAAATGTACATTTCTAATGAATTAATTGTCATCATATTTCTATTATTAATCTTGTGGTAATTAATATTAACAAGAATAATCAAAATTATTTTGATCATATTTCATCATACATTATTATTATTCCATATTAATATTCATTGAATCATGGGTATGATTATTTCCTAAACCTTATTCTATTTCTACATACTATCTTTTACTATCAATGTTATTTGATTGAATGAGTAAATATTGATATTATATATTGTTTACTCAATATAGATATTTATTAATATGGTATATTTTTTATTAATTAATTTTATCATTCAATAGTCATGAGATTTAATGGACATGTAGTTATGGGTGGGGCCTAAAATTATATATCAACTCGATGCATTAATTAGTATGATGAGACAAACTAGATTGGTAGCCTTATTAAATGGGTTTTTTATATCTATATACCAATTATTTTAATGTATCATGACATAAGACATTGACTTTGACATCCAATATTATGTATTACATTTTTAGAAATCATTTATTATTCCCCCTAAGATTATTTTATTGATATTATCCTGGGATTCATTTCAGGTTCAAGTTATAGATTAAATAGTATGTGATTCAACTATTTACCTTCCATATTTATCGTGCCTTATTTTATCATGATATATTCTATTTTATTTAATCCTTAAAAATCATTTAAGATCACCCTTATTTTTTTTCTTTCCTCGAGATATGATGGAGGAATCTATAATTGAGTTTCAATGATGCATAATAATTTTCCTATGTTTTATATTTTATTTCTAAAATAAAATTTGAATAATGTTTGTATCTAGTTATTTAAAAATACTAAACTAATCGATCCTTAGTGATGTGATCCATTTTATATTATGAAATATTAATAATTTATACACCATCTTTTCGTTATCAGAGTTTTTCCAATCACAGTTGGAATCATAGAAAATTTATCAGAATCTTTGTGAATTATATTTATAAAAATACATATTAGAGAACTTATCCCTATGATAGTATTTTAGGATAAATTCATGTATTGAATAATATAAAATTATTTTGATAAAGTCTATTTTTTTTTGTTTTTATAGAAAATACATCTCTATTTTGAAATAAAACATCACATGGTTTTGGAGTAGTTTTTTCTCGGGGGGAATAACCTAAAAAAGAGTTAGTTGAGTATATCTTACCCATCAATTTGTTGAATTTTGAATTATACCTTACTATAAAAATGGTTTGAAACTCTAGGATGATATTATTGTGATAATTATAATTTTATTTATAAACAATTATGATGTATTTGAATAGTTATTGACCATGTATTACCTAGGTTAAACCTAAGTTGTCATATATTGAAAAAACGTGTCAAGATTTAGACATCCTATAAATGATTTTAATTATTATATGATTTCTTACTATGATTTTTGTTTCCCATACAATGTTTTTTTTGTTTTAGTTGACTAGAACCAAATAAAACCATGTTAACACTGAATGTGATGAGCATGTAAATGATTTTTCTCCCAAGAAACTGAACAATATAGGAGATGGAATTATAAATCATGGGATTATGCATAACCAGTTATCTGAATATATTATTAACAACCCAAACATAAGTGAGTTTATTATTGAGAAAAATAAGATAAAACTGGTGTTTCATGACGAATATGGAGGAAAGTTGATTGAACTTTTTGTTTTCCCAGAATTTAGGAAGAATCACCAAATGAAATGTCTCAAATGAATGATAATTATTTTATTTGTGGAAAATAAGGACATAGAGAAGTTAATTTCTAGGGAAAAATGAATACTTCAATGGAGGGAAATAAATTTCATCCTAAGGAACCATATATAGTTAATTTACTTATCTATGGGGAAAATATGAATTATTCAACCCAATGTTTTAATCTAAGGGCTAACTCCTAGACTAAGGAAGGGAATACACCATTACGATTATTTAAATGGAATTCTTACTTTTTTTAATTATTAGGACTTGATAATTATATTGTAGATGTTTTTATCAATTATATTCTAGTAATATGAATCATGAAACATTAAAGGAATTTTTAATAATAGTTTTTCATTAAGTATTCATATTTATATGTTGAATGGTAATTATAATCTTGAAAAGTGATTTAGTTTTAAGGTGATATTTTTGGAAAACACATGATTGAGGGATATGTTATAATTAATATATTACAATATTTGATATTATAATGTTTATTTGGGATAACGAGTTTATCTATATTGATAATATAAAATATATATTTTTAAAAAATTGAAATTGATTAGTGATTTGATGATAGAGTGATTTTTGTATTATCAGATGAATTTTATTTAATTTTTTTGATATATTTAATATATTATATAGTATATGATTTTTTTTAAACAATGAGAGAGTTTATTGTTTAAATCAATTATGTTTCGATTATTTTTTTATCATGGCCCATTTAATTAGCATGTTTTAGTAGAATATGTGATCGAGGTATTCACATGTTTTATGTGAGACATTAAGAGATAATTTATATTTCTTAGGGATTAACGTTATATTTATTTTGGTAATTTTTTTGATACTTTTCTATTTTTCTTTGAATAATGGATAATAAATCTTTGAGGTGTTTTTAAATTTAAATATTTTTGGAATGAATTATCTATATGTTTTGTTTTTATGGTTAAAATATTTAATATTAAAATTTCAAAAGAATGTTTATTAATATATGTTTTCATAGAACATACTAGCCATTTATAGTTTGAGTATATTGATATGAGGGATAAATGTTCATAATTTTTTAGATATTATGATCTATTAAAATTTTATTTTAGGGATTCAGACATGAAAAATTCACATTGTTTAATAATTAATGAAACATGGATTAGAAATATCTAGAAATAAAAAATATCACACAACTAGAGGATAAAATTTTTTTTATGCATTTTATGAAATCAATTAAGTTTATTTTATTATATTACAAAGTGAAATAAATCCCTAACTATTATGAAAAGTTACTTGAATGCTATTATTTCTATTTTATATTTATTTAATATCAATTATAGTTCATTTTCTCCATATTGAATTATAGTTCTATGGTAATTGGCATTTCCTTGAATAAGTCATATATCAATTTATATTATTCTATAGATAGTAACACTATCCCCCATTTACATATTATCATTCAGCAAAACTTTTCTCCTATATGGAAAAAATGTTATGTGTTATTCTAGACAACATTCATATTTCCCTTTCCCTCATTTCAAAAGAACGTTTTATTAACCCTTCATATGATATGGGTTTTCAAAAAACGTATTTTCAAATGTTAAATCCTTGATTGATGAGACAAAAACTACAAGGAATGATTTTATTTAATGGGGGAGAGTGTATCACTATGAAAAATTAGTTTAATATAATAATATGTTCAATAAGAGGCTTTAAAGAAAACACCGATATTATACAACTATAAAATATTAATTTATAAATATGATCATTATAACTAAGACATTAAATTAAAAGGTATGAATAGGAATAATTTTTTTTTGAAATACATTTATAAATGTTTTAATAAATAAAAATTTATTTATTATTTCTTAAGAAATAATAAATTAATTATTAGTGAAGTCATTTCGTTCTTCAAAAATATAATTTTCATCAAAAATATTTTTTTTTATTTATTTTTATGGGAAAATATTATAAAAAATTTATTCAAAATTTATAAAATTAATTTTAAAAAATGAAAATTAATTTTTAAACCAAAAATACATAATTATCTTAGACTTATTTTTTGATAATTTAAAAAAATGATTTCTTTAATGAATAGTTAAAAATAATGATTTTTATTTGAAACTATATTTTTGTAAGAGTCATTTAAAAAGTTCCAATTAATATTAAAATTGTTTCAAATAGAAAGAGTTCATTTATATTATCATCATCCCGATTATGGTATTTTTAATGAGTGTTATTCTTTATTTTGGTATAAAAATGTTTTACAGTTATGATGTCAATTTTTCCGGAAACTTGGTTTTTGGGGCATTTTATAGGATTATTTTTAATTTAATATTCTTCCTCTTCATTTAATATAATTTGAGAAAATGGATTCTATATTTTTATTTATCATAATCAATATTATTTAATAATGTCAAATTAATTTTTGGCCATAATGAATTGTAAAAATAGTAGAAATTTGTCACAATAGTTAAGGATAAAATAGGTTTATCAAAGGAATAAACTAAGGTGATAAAGGATTAAATGAAATATAAAAGGTTATAAATAATATTTTATTGATTTTTTTATATCCTTTTCACATCATGATCGAAATTTAATTTTGTATGGGGAAATTCTCTAAGAAAATGTCTTAACAATATTTTAATCCACTCAAACATACCATGTGTGTGATCTCCCATAGATAGAAAAGGAAACCAATTATTCTCTATACTCCACAACTTAATATACATTTATCATATCCAATAAATTACCAAATTCATTCCAAAAATACATCCTTATTCCATATTGTTTTTATATTGGGAATAATATGAACCATAATGCTCTTAAGGTGTAAAAAATGGGATTTTCCAATATAGAGGTTTAAATGTTAACCGAATGTTTTAATTTTACTTCTTCTTATAACTACTTCAATATCATTCCAACCATTGTGTAATAATGAAATAATTATATTCCATATAATGATATGTTATTATTTTTAGGTGTTAATGTTAATCCATTTCCATTGAGATCTAATTTTAAATGAAATGAGTGTTCGTGTGTACGATGGACTACCGCCCCTTGAACAAATGTAATTAGGTTTCCATCATCACTTATTATAGTATATAAAAATGCTGTATCTATATGATATAATATTAAATTAATATATATATGTTGAAAATATCTTTCATAAATTAAAAACAACACCTATCTCTTTTTTCACACATCATTTGGAAAATGATAACGACACTCTTTCTTATGTGTGGACTATGACATCTGCATAGTAATGTAATTCATTTTTCATAACCACTTTTCATAGATTATTATATGTGTATATATAATGAATATATATAATATATTATTGAAGGTTCTGTGCGCAGTGGATGCTCGTGGGTGGATGTGCCCACTTGGCTTTTTGTCATTAGCAATGATCAATCCGGGATCAATATGACAATAAATTCCAGTCTCCACAGATCGATTCACAAAAATAGAAAAAGAATAAGAAAGGTCCTGGAACCACAAAAGTGGATCTTCATAGGTTTATTATAATTAATTTAATTAATTTACAATAATTACCTTTTGGTTGTTCTTTCTTCGTTGATATTCTTGATCACCTTCCAATGTGATTCATCGTTGTGTCGCAGAAGCCAAGTGTAGACTTCCCCTAGCAATGATCCACACATGCACCTCGTATCTCTAGATGTCGCCAAAGGTTCTTCTAGGTTCTATAGTTGAGAAACCTTTTCTTGTGCTTTCCACCTTTGATCGTCTTCATCCTATGGAAGAGGATCTCTCTCGGTCTTGAGAGCATTTCTGGGGGAAGAGGTTCTTTCAGCCTTGAATGAATTCTCCAGAATTGTTGTGCACAATGATTTTCTTGTAGGAAAAGAGTTGGAGTTGTGAGGATATTTGTAATCGCGTTTGAGGTTGTAGAGTTATGACAATAAATAAACATGTTATGCGTTTTATTTATTTTATTAACTCTTTTGAAAACCCCATGTCGAGTCATTAATTCCTTGACAAGCGCCCACAATGCTTATAATAAATATCATTTAATAAAATGATATTTCCTCAAAATACTGACTGGAAAAACTAAATGGCATGTAATAATAAATACATGGCATTTAATTGTTTTTCTTTGAAAAATACACGCCGTGTACACTCAATGTACAGGACGTGTATATCTTGTTTTCAGTTATTCATTTCCTTTCCAAAATGAAAACTACAAGTCATGTACATTTAATAATACACGACGTGTACTTGTTTTCAATTTTATTCTTCCTCCAATATTAAAACGATTTAGGCTTCCTGGAATAATTATTAAACCACGTATGGGAATAATCTTTATTATACTTTAGATAGTTGAATACACTTAGTGTGTGACACTCTTGGCCTCTTTCTCATTGGCATTTGGCGGGTTTGCCTAAAGTCTAAGATTACTGTCTAGCAATGGGTCAAGTCACCCAAGAGAAAGAAGTTGATGCCGCATTGACGTATCACATCATACAAAACCTTACTGTATAATTTAATCCCTTTGTCTCAATATCTCATCAAGAAGGTTTCATGGTAGTTCCATAAACCTATATTCTTTATTTGTCATTCCTTGACTTCCAAAAATAAACTCATCGTGTCACCATGGCCATGGAATTTGTTCGATAGTTCTATTTCAATAAAAGGGCTTGAGATATCTACTTCCATAAATATGGAAGGAAAAAATCCTTCCTTGACTTATCCATTAACAACATGTCATTTGTGATGCACCCAATATACCCTACTTCCCGCCAACTATTTTTGTGATGGTTTTCATCAGCAAATCATATTGTGTGAGTCATGACATGAGTTAATGATAATATTTTTATATAAGGACCATTACACATGCTCATAGATAGTAATTTCTGATGACACCAAAACATGTCGAATTACTACTGGTGGGACTATTCTCATAATCTCCCATCATGGAGATTACCAAATGTGAACTCCATAAGAGAGAGTCTCATCTTCTTACGAGTACTCGCACATGATGGTCTATATATTATGTGTCCTATCATAGTATGTCATCCAACTGTAGAACTTTATTTAAGAATATTTTTATAGAATTTCAAGGTTCTCATCATAGTGGGGATCTTCCATGACCTTACCAATGCAACAAATATTCCAGAACATTATTATATTATAGTCATGCAGAACAATGAAAAATATACAATAAGTGAAGATTCATGTAATCAAAGTACAAAACAGTTGGTTCTCATGCCACCAACCCTAAAAAACTCCCACTTGGACTAAAGCCAACTGCCTACGAGTTTTAGTCCTCTAGACCTATCATGGTGATAATGTTTGTGCTGAGTCAAGGCTTTAGTCAAGGGGTCCGCCATGTTGTCTTCCATGAAAATACTGGTCACTGCAACTTTACCTCTCTGAGAAAAATCCCTCAAGAGATGGTACTTCTGAAGTATGTGCTTTTTCTTCTGATGTTACCTTGGATCTTTTGCAAGTGCCACCACTACAGTATTATCACAATAGAGTGTGATTGGATCTTTACTTCTAGGTAATACATCCAGCTCTTGGATGAAGATTTTCATCCATACTACTTCTTTAGCGACCTCAGAAGCTGCGATATACTCAGACTCTGCTGTAGAATCTGCCACCACACATTGCTTTGAGCTCTTCTAGCTCACTAAACCTCCATTAAAACTGAAGATGTATCTAGTCTATGACTTCATGTCATCTTGATTAGTCTGGAAACTGGCATCTACATGTACTATGATGACTAGTTTCTGATCTCCTCCATAAACGAGGAACATATCCTTAGTACACCTCAGATACTTAAGGGATGTTTTGACTTCCATCCAATTTTGGTCTCCTAGATCAGCTTGATATTTTCCTACCACACATAATGCGTAATCAACATCTAGCATTGTACATAACATAACATACATGACTGACCCAATCGCATATGCGTAAGGGATCCTTGCCATTTTCTCTCCTTCCTCATGTGTTTGAGGACACATTTTCTTGGAAAGATGAATGCCATGTGACACTGGCAACAATCCCCTCTTGAATTGTTCCATACTGAATCTCTTTAGTATCTTTTCAATGTATGTACTTTGACTCAGGCTTGACATTCTCTTGGATCTATCACAATGGATCTTGATCCCAAGAATATATGTTGTCTTTCCCAAGTCTTTCATGGAGAATCATTTATCTAACCATGCCTTAACTGACTGTAAGACAGGTACTTAGTTTCCAATTAGTAATATGTCATCAATATATACTATTAAAAAATTGATTGCACTTCCACCAAACATCTTGTAGACACAAGGCTCACATTCATTCATAACAAAGCCAAATTCCATTACAACTTCATCAAAATGAATGTTCCATGACCTTGATGATTTCTTTAATCCATAAATGGATTTCTTCATCTTTCATACCTTGTTGTCAACCTTTTGGGTCACAAACCCTTTAGGTTGTGTCATGTAGACATCTTCTTGGAGGTTCCCGTCCGGGAATGCTGTTTTGACATCCATTTGCCTAATTTCGTAGTCATGGTAAGCAGTAATGGACAATAGGATTATGATGGATTTTAGCATCACAACCGGTGAAAATGTTTCATCATATTCAAATCCTTGACACTCTCTAAAAACTTTTGAAACTAGTCACGCCTTATAGGTGCTGACTTGCCCCTCCATGTCCAGTTTCTTCTTGAATACCCATTTATTACCAACATGATTTATATCAACTGGAGGATCTACCAAAATCGAGACTTGGTTTTGGTACATGGAATCAATTTCAGAATTCATGGATTCTTGTCACTTGCCACCGTCTATGCCTTCAACTGCTTCCTTATAGGTAAGAGGATCATCATTGACAACCAATAATGAGCCACCATCCTCAGTGATAAGAAAACCGTATCATTCTGGTTCTCTCACCTCTCTCGTACTCCTACACAGTTCTTGTGTCTCTGGAATAGATTGTTCTACCATGGGGATTTGTGGAATATGTTCTTATACCAACTCCGGTGTATCTTGAGCCTCAACTTCCTCGAAGTCTATCTCGCTCCCACTATCTCTTTTGGAGATGTGCTCCCACTCAAGGAATATGGCATGTCTTTCTACTTTAACATTTTTGTCTAAGGGGTTTTATAGGTAATATCGCCTTGTTTCTTGGGGATATGTTATAAAGATACACTTTGTGCCTTAGGGTGAAAGTTTTTTTCCTGAAGAGGCTTTAAAAAATGCTTCTCTACCCCACACTTGTAAATTCGATAACATGGATTTGCGTCCACTCCATAACTCATATGGAATACCATTTATCAATTTAGTTGGTACTTTGTTTAGTATGTGTGCTGCTGTTTGTAATGAATATCCCCAAAAGGATAATCAAAGACTCTCATGACTCATCATTGATCTCACCATGTCCAACAAGGTGTTGTTTCTCCTTTCACTTACACCATTCCACTGAGGTGTGTAAGGAGGAGTGAGTTAAGATAGAATCCCAAAATCCTTTATAAAATCAATGAAGTCCTGATTAAGATATTTTCCTCCTCTGCCTGAGCAGAGTTTTTTAATATTCTTACAATGATGGTTCTCAACTTCATTCTTGTATTCTTTGAACTGATCAAAATAATCTGACTTATACCTCATTAAGTAAATATATCCATATCTACTAAAATCACCAGTAAAAGTTATTAAGTATGAGAACCCAACCCTTGGTTCAACTAGAAATGGTCCACACACATCTCTGTGAACTAATTCTATAATCTCTTTATCCATTTCACCATTCCCAATAAACGAGGCTTTAGTCATTTTTCCTTGAAGACACACATGACATACACCAAGTGGTTTTAGTTAGAAAGAATCTAAATACCCATCTTGATGTAATTTTGTCAAACGTTTCTCATTGACATGACCAAGATGGTGATGCAAAAGTTGGATGTGGTATGATTTATGGGATTTAAATTTGTCATCGATTTCCATTACTCGGTTTGTATATCCTAACACATAAAGGCCGTTATATAAATGCGCCCTACCAAAACAAATGCTATCTTTAAAAAAGTAGTAACATCCACTTTCAAACTTGAAGATGAATACATCAGTATCTAATCTGGATACCGAAATAATGTTTTTGGTTACATAGGGTACATAATAACATCCTTTAAAAACCAAGACCATCCCAGTAGGCAATGTGAGATGGTAGTCTCCGATAGCTACAGAAGCGAGTGTGGCTTCGTTGGCTTCTCGTAGATCCACCTCACCTTGGTCAATCTTTTTGAATCTACTTGGTTCATGTATTTGGATACAAATGTGATCACCACAAGCAGTATCTAATACCCAATTGGTAGAAACAGATAGATTTCATCTGATAATAAACACACCTGAAGATTCCCCTTGCTTCCTTGGCTGGGTGCAGTTTTTCTTCTAGTGGTTCTTCTTGCCACATGTGAAACAAACAACATCCTATTCTCTTTCCTCCCCTTTGATCTTCCTTTTCATGGAAGGCCTTAAAGAAGGCTTGGGCTTAAAGCTCTTAACCTTCCCTTTTCTTTTATTCACCATGAGGACAAAAGGATTTTCACACTTCACATCATTGTCCAATTGAATAATGAGGAT
Organism: Viscum album; assembly: GCA_963277665.1. Taxonomy (NCBI): domain Eukaryota; kingdom Viridiplantae; phylum Streptophyta; class Magnoliopsida; order Santalales; family Viscaceae; genus Viscum; species Viscum album. Next base: position 1,203,684,265 of record OY728134.1, read on the forward strand.
AAGAAGGTCAGATAGAGACTTCTAAATGTTGTTCATGTTGAAATTTATAACAAAGTTGGAGAAGCTCTGGGGGAGTGATGCAAGAATGATATCGGTACCCAGTTCTTTGAGGATTATAAACCCTAGATACTCCAAGTGTTCAATGTATCTAATGATCTTGACTACATGTGGCCTAGCTGGGGAAACTTCTCCATGATTGCTCTAAAATAAAGCCTTAGAGATCTCAAAATGTTCTGGTATTTCTCTCTCCTGGTATAGACCACGGAGGTGCTCGAGCATGCTGTAGGCATCCATGTCTTCATGAGATGTCATGAGCTCACTATACATAGATGAAAACATCAAACATTGAACGTCGCGTGCATCACTCAAATGTTGATCATAGACCAGGAAATCTTCATCACTTGCCCCTGGGGCAGGAGAATTAGTAAGTGAGGACTTCAGCACGTAAAACATTCATTCCGGGTGTAGGATAACCCGAAGGTGCCTAAACCAATCTTAAAAGTTACTGCCGATGAGGATGTTTTCTTTATCCAGAATTGATTGTAGAGAAAATGTGGTTGATAGGTTTTTCATATTCTATAAATTAAAAGAGAAGATTTATTAGTACTTTCTTGATTACATTTTATGAGAAATAATAAATTTTATTAAGTCTCCCACTATTTTATCAAGTCCCAATGGCCCTCACCATTGAGCTCGGAATGTCCAGTTACTTTGAAATTCTAGTGGAAAGGATCCATATTCCCCTTCTTATAACCCCAAAAAGGGTTGGTCAAGATATTTGAAGGTATTTAGGTAGGCTGGTCTTTGCGAACTATGAGTTTATAGTTCCTTGATCTGTTGAGTGGACTCCCCAATCCTGAAATCCTGACTTGTATTTCCTGAACTCTAGCCTCCAATATTACATCAGGTCTAGCAAGGGCTACTCCTCTTGATGTAATATTGTTAATTCAACCCGAGACCTTTCATAAGGGCTTCCTTTATAAAAATAATTTTACCAACAAGGGTTGGTCAAACACATAGTTTTATTGAGTCTTTCTCTTAATCAAGTAACTGAAGGCTTGGTCTGACTTAATATGGTATTGAGGGATTTTAATCCTATATGTGTATTTTTTTGATTATCACATTCTTGTTAATATTAAGTGATGCTTGCTTAAGTGATTAACCATGTTCCGATAATGTTTACACATAGTCCAGTTTTTATTTTATTCCATATTTGTATGCTTGTTCATTTTATTAACTATATGATCACGACAACACATACATAATAAATAAACCATGCAATCTAACAAAAATAAAATAAGATGGGATGATCATGAGCTTTCTCTGGTTGGATTTTCTAGCGATTTGATAAGCTAACCCTGAAATAGGGAAAAACACCTTGAACTGATGGTTCATGTTTTGTAGCTCCCACCTGTCCACCTTTGTATCTTCTTGGGTTGGTTTTTCCTCAGCTTCAGGTTTTGAACCATCTCCTCTAGCTTGGGAGATCTTCCATTACATTGGGTTTACATTAAAGAAACCATGGGCATGTAGACCCTATATTTTATTGGAAGAATGCTTGCAGGACAACGAATTTAAACAAATTTAAATGAAACCATACACACATACAAAGGGTATTTGGAATATATCATGATCATCCATAGCATGCAACGACATTTACGCATATTTAGAATAAAAATTCTTTTAATCATTTTATTATTTAAGATATGTTGTGATTGAAATTAATTAATTATGATCTTATAATTAATCAGTTATTTATCTTAAATTACTTTTTGAATTCTCTTGAGATTATTATCATCCATATCCCTTGTACAGGTCTTTGGACTTTTGGAGGAAACCTGGTGAAATTCCATTTCTAGAAAGTACACAGCGTGTAGTTTATATTTACACAGTGTTTATTTATTTTCACCCTTTATCCGTAGTAAACTTCGGGGGCTTGGGCGTGTTTTATCTTCTTTGGAAGTTTTGGAGTAAATAGTGTGTAGATTAATCTAACATAGAGTGTACTTCCTTATTATGCACTTTTCCAGCCTGGAAATCCTGTGTACACATAACACGGCTTATCCTTGTACACGGTTTCACCTGGACGAGATCTGACTACACGACATGTTGATTTAACATACATGTCGTGTATTCTTGTTCCCACATGCCGTTCATTTCTGGTCAAAATGGGGTGATAAATACTCAGGTGTACTCAATTCACACATCGTGGTTTGGTGGACTAGTACCGGTTCATTGAACCTATGTACACGATGTGTAGTTTTCATTACACGCCGTGTATTCCCGTGTTGTACATACAGAAAGAGCAGCTCCTCCGAATGAGTTCCTCATTTTTAATTTAATTAAAATTAAAATTAAAAGGTCATTTCTGTGATGTAAATCGAGAAATGATGGAGGATGAACAGATATCATTCATTCAGTTTTATAGAACGATTTATCTTGAATTGAATAAAATATAAATGCGTAAATTATCAATGAATATTAAATAACTATAATCAACGTTGTAACCTCTCTATGATCCTAATTGAAGGTTTTGGGCATAGCAAAAGCTAGTGGGTGGATGTGCCCACTTGGCGTTTTTTCATTAGAAATGATCAATCTGGGATCAATACGATGATAAATGCCAGTCTCAACAGATCGATTCAGAAAAATAGACAAAGAAGAAGAAAGGTCCCGGAACCACAAAAGTGGATCATCACAGGTTGATTATAATTAATTTAACTAATTGACAAGAAGTACCTTTTGGGTATTCTTTCTTCATTGATATTCTTGATCCCATTCCATTGTGATTCATCATTGTGTCATAGAATCCATGTGAATAATTCCTCTAACGGTGATCCACACATGCACCTCGTATCTCTGGACGTTGCCAAAGGAGTCTCTGGGTGCTAGCGTGGAGAAACCTTTTCTTGAGTTGTCCGCCTTAGATCATCTTGATCCGATGGATGAGGATCTCTCTCGGTCTTGAGAGAGTTCTTAGAGGAAGAGGTTCTTTTGTCCTTGAAATTATTCTCCAGAATTGTTGTGCACAACGATTATCTTCTAGGAAAACAGTTGGGGTTGTGAGGATATTTATAATCAGGTTTGAGGTTGTAGAGTTATGACATTAAATAAACATGTTACACATTTTATTTATTTAATTAACTCTTTTGAAAACCCTATGTCGTGTCATTAATTCCTTGGCATGCGCCCACACTGATTATAAATAATATCATTTAATAGAATGATATTTCCTCAAAATCCCGACTAGAAAAACTACATGGCATGTTATAATAAATACATGGTGTGTACTTGTTTTTCATTGAAAACTACACACTGTGTACATTCAATGTACTTGGATTGTATATCTTGTTTTAATTTATTCATTTTCATTCCAAAATAAAAACTATAAAGAATGTACATTTAATAATACACGTCGTGTACTTGTTTTCAATTTTATTCTTCCTCCAACATTAAATTGATTTAGGATTCCTTGAATAATTATTAAACCACATACGAGAATAATATTTATTCTACTTGAGATACTTGAATACACTTAGTGTGTGACCCTCTAGGACTCTTTCTCGTTGGCATTAGGAAGGCTTTCCTAAAGTCCAAGATTACTGTCTAGCAACGGGTCAAGGCACCCAAGAGAAATAAGTTGACGCCGCAATGACGTATCATCTCATACAAATTATTACTACGTAATTTAATCCCTTTATCTTAATATCTCATCAAGCAGGTTTCATGGATGTTTCATAAAGCTATATGCTTGATTTGTCATTCTTTGACTTCCAGAAATAAACTCATCGTGTCACCATGGAAATGGAATTTGTGACACAGTTCTATTTCAATAAAAGTGACCAATATATCTACTTCCATAAATATGGAAGGGAAAAATCCTTCCTCGACTTATCCATCAACAGCATGTCTTTCTTGATGCACCCAATGTACCCTACTTCCTGCCAACTATCTTCATGACAGTTGTTTTCATCAAATCTAAGTGCATGAGTCATGCCACGAGTTAATGAAAATCTTCCAGTCTAAGGACCATTACACACACTCATATAGTAATGTCTGGTGATACCAAAACATGCATAATTACAATTGGCGGGTCTTTTCTCATAATCTACCATCTTGGAGATTACCAAATGTGAACTCCATGAGAGATAGTCTCGTCTTCTTACGAGTACTCGCACATGACGGTCTGTATACTATGTGTCCTATCATAGTATTTCATCCAATCATAGAACTTTATTTAAGAATATTGTTATATAATTTAAAGGTTCTCATCATAGAGGGGATCTTCCATGACCTTATCAATGCAAAAAATATTCCAGGACATTATTATATTATAGTCAGGAAAAACAATGAACTATATATAATAAGTGAAGATTCATGTCATCAAAGTACAAAACAATTGGTTCTCAGGACACAAACCCTAACAATTATTACATGAATTTAATAATTTATATAATGAACTTTTACTAATGAAAAATAAATAGAAATTACATGACAGAACATGCAAGAGAAAACTAAACATTTGACACAAGAAATGACAATGATAATGAAATATTGTTAATGAATGGGTGATAAGATGTTATAAACGGATCAAATATGATATTATAAATATGACTATGATTCAGGTATTAATTAATAAAATGTTTAGAAACATTATAAATAAGGTTAAATAAGGTTCAAATATGTTAAATCATGAAGTAAGGGTTTTCTTAACTCAATTTCCATTCTTTGGGTTATAGTGCTACTTCATTAAATATTTTATAAAAAGATTATTTTTTTAATGAACTACTCTTGTTTGACATTTTATATAATTTTTTATTGAGGATTTATATTTTCTTAAATAATCACTTCATTGATAAATTCTTACTTTATTGATGTGATCATTGTAAGGGATTTCATCTTAATTTCTACCCCATTTAGACATATTTGGTATTATACAACTATTTTAATTTATATAGAGTATGTAGTACCCAAAATATATATTTAACATAAATATATATTTATTAATGCGAATTATAGTTTTAATTAAATTTTACTTTTTTAAAGGGTTATAATTTAAATGTTATCATAATGGTAATAATTTATTTTAAAATATCATTTTTTTTGGATTTATAATACTTTAATTGACGGAATCCTATAATATATCATTAATAAAATACATCTATTTTATTATCCAATAGACATTTAATGAGTATCCATAATTTATGATAACTTTTAATTTCCGTGGAACACAAATTTATCAAATAGTATTTTGAAATAAAATTGAATTTTATTTCTTTTTTTGATCAGGTAAATTTTCCTTTTATGTCCACATTTTTTAAAATTATGTTACAAAATAAATATTTATTTACTCAAATGATTAATTAAGGGAATTTTATTTTATAATTTTTTTAATATGTCTAAATGGAATCATTGTAATTTATTATTCAAAAAGTTCATTTTGGACTTTCATAAATTTGTTAAAATGAATGTATCTTTTTAACATATACATTGTTAGCATATTTTCCTACCACTATTACCATTTTCTTATATTTACATTCTTTTTTATGTTGCTAAGGTTTTTCGAAATAAATGTATTTAATGAAAATTTATTTTAAATATTTTTGTTTCATGTTCTTATATTCTATAAATGATGTAATTTAACTATAAAATCTATTATTCTAATGAAATAGTAGTAATTATTTATCATATATTAATATTTTTTCATTAAATATCACTTAAATCATTCAATTTGTTCTGATCAAATTTCATCAGAAATATTATTTATTCCAAATACATATTCGTTATACCATGGGTACGCTTATGGTATAAACCATATAAAATTTTTATATATTGTAATTTATATTTAATGTTATTTTATTTGGTGGAGAAATATTGATATTATATATTTTTTACTCTATAGAAATATTTATTGAAAAGGAATATTTTTTATTAATTAAATTTATTATTCAATATAGGAGGATGGAATTGAACATTCCAGTGACCAGTAGGGCTTGGAATTACATATCCCCTTAATGAATCTAAAGGTCTCATGAGACGAACCAGTTGAATATTCTTGTTAAATGGGATTTTATTATATACCTAAACATTTATGAAAATATATTTTCACAAGTACATGATCATGATGTTTAGAATTATGAATTTTCATAATTGATAATAAAATTATTAATATCCATGATATTATTTTATTTAAATTATCCATTGAAGCATTTCATGCTCATGTTATTGACTAATTTAAATGTTTTTCAGTTATTTACCATTCCATATTGAATATGACTTATTTTCATGTGATATATTCCAATGTATGTGACTCATACCAACTGGTTGAGATCACACTTATTTTCTCCCATTAACCAGGATATAAGAAAATATTTAAACTATTTTTAAAGGCATATAATATTTACTTTTTTAACATTTCATACTTTATTTTTTTTGAAAAATGGGAATCATGTATATTTCTACTCTATTAAGACTATTAAAATGAACAATCCATAAGGATGTGATCCCATGCATCTAGTAATAATGAAACTTACTTGGAACTGACTCTAGGTTATTGGAGTGGGTGTTGTTATATTTGGTTAATTGTAAAAGTGTATTGGGATGGCATATAATATACTGGTGATCTTAATTCATGTTTCTTAAAGCTCATGAATTTGAAATCTAAACTATGATCCTATAGCGAGGAAAAGTTTTCTTTAATATATGGGGATATTTCCCTCTTAGAATATGATCTAGAAGCACTTTAAAACAGTACATATGATGACATTAAAATTTATCATTTTAATAGGAAGGTGGAAATGTCTTTTAGTGTGACTAAGAATGTCGCTATGTGGGAGGCCATCCTAAAGGATAATTTTAAATGTGATTGTAATAAAGAGGGTGATAAAAAGAATTATTTTTTTTTAATATCCTCTCGATGTTTAGAAATGATATGAGTCGCATTTTTTGTGTAAATAATAGAAATGATATTATCCCTCGGATGAAAAAATAACAAAGCATATGGTTCATTTTTATAAGGATATTTTCAATAATGTATATTATCTTAATCTTACAGGTTTTTGGAATGTGATTATAAGAATTTTTGAACACTCAAAAAATTTTATGATTAAAATACTTCCCATTCTGATGGATGTCATTGTATAAACCTTCTCTATCATCCAAGGAATATCTTCTAGTCTATATGGTTTTATCAAATTTTCTTCCTATAATTATTGGAAATTATCCAAGGTGTTCTCTTGAAAATGTTTGATATTTTTTAGAAACTATGTATTTGAAAAATAAATGACCTTAATATTATTAGTTCTTCAGAAAAAATTAGATGTTAATGACTCTCCTACCTCCTTTAGTACACTTTCCCTAGATAATTTTTTTATCAAATATTGAGCAAGATCATCTCTTTTATGATCTCCGTTATCACAAAAAAATAGTATCTAATTAAAAGTTTGGGATTGTTAAAGTTAGAATGATCCAAGTGTAATTTTTAAAAACATCCAAATATATAAAATTATTAAGGAAGAATACTAAAAATTATAACATTAACATGAAGTGGTATGTGAGAAATGTGTTGGATATTAGTGACTAGGAGTTTATGTTATTGGGGGTTCAAGAGTTTTTTTTAGTGAGCTCTCTAATAATATGATTCACTATTTATTAAAATCAGATTTAATATCTATATTAGTGAATATCACCCTTGAAGGATAATTATCATGCTAAAATTTATATATAATTTCATCTATACTTTTTTAGGATTTTAGAGGACTACCTAAGTAGGTGAATTATTAATTTTTTGGATAAGGGAATTTTCAAGTTCATCAATACTGGGGGAGGGGTTATGGACCCAACCCAAATTTTTTATTCCAATGACCTGATTTTATTTATTAAGGGAGGATTGAGAAATTTAAAATCTATAATGAAGATTCATGATCATTATGGTTCAATTTCATATCATCATACCATATCGTCCAAATTTCAGTCTTTTTTTACCCATAATTATAGTATCCAAGGGAGGAATATCATTTTTAGAGGAATGAGAATTAAATATGGAATATTGAACATAATATATCATAGAATACAATTTTTTTTGTGAATGAGAAAAGATATTATTTTTAGGGACATCATTTACAACAACAAAAAATGAAAATTCTCCTAGAATGGGAAATAAATTTATCTTGGTTGGTAGATCTCCCTTATTAGGGTAGTTACTACTTCTAAATTAGTTTAATTTTACATGGTGTACAAATGGTTTAATAACCTGATTAAAATATTAATAAAATACACAAATAGTTTTATATAGAGTGTAAATATCATTGAATAGAAGGTTGGGGGTTTAAATGGTGTACTTATTATAAACAAAAGATATATGTATGTTTAAGAATTAATCATTCTATCATGTTTGATGAATCTTTGTATGACCATCATCATTATAAGTTGTTGTTTAACAGCTCCAGAAACACTAGTTTTTGAAGAAAATATTTATCAAATTACTTAACATTATAATGTATTATAAACTTTCCAAATCCATATTTCAATTTTTCATGGTGTCTCAAAATGAAATTATCATGCATTGTGTATGGTTTTACATGATTAACACCATCCTTAAATTATGGGAAGACAACTAGATGAGCCCTTTATTATTTTATAAATATTTTGAAAAGGCGTATGATACTAATGTTAAAATATATTAGAAGCATAGATCTCATGTGGATCATCATTCTACATCTGTTAAAGATTGAATTTATGATTACCAGTTTAAGACCAAAAGATATACTCTTTTTTTGGAGCTAATAAAGCATCAATCTCTTAGCTGTAATCTTTTAAATATTTTTTTTTGTTAATGGGACAACAATTGTGGAATCTAGTCTTAATATTTTATCCAAGCTACAGAATTCACACTCTTGATTCACTCTCATATAGATAATTTCTTGTCATAGATTACTAATATATAATTTCCTCAGGGGAATTGGTTTGAATACCTTCCCCTTTTATAAATTCTAAAAGAAATACATTTATTTCATTGATAATCCCTTATTTCATTAATATTTCTAAAAATATTTATTACTAACTATATCTAACCTTTTTAAAGTGGATCCTATAGATTTTTTTGATTTGAATACTCTTATTTCTTACTGTTGTAACAAGTAATTTTTTACCAATGTTATGAATATTTTTTAGATTATAGTAACTAAACAATTTCACATTATTTGGTGGAATATGAAGTCTTAAAGACATTAAGGACATATAATTTATCTTATCATTATTTTAAGTAATATTATGTAAGATACTAAGGTGTATTTTATTGATGAAAATGATTTTTATGGACTAATGTAGGCACAAAATGCATTGTATGTATAGTTTAATTCATATATTAAGAAAGTAGAATTCAAAAGTGCTTGTGTTGATTGAAATTTATACGTGAAATCTCCTAAAGAATAATATTTTATGGTTCTTGAAGGAAACTCAATTCAGGAGATCATGGTTCAAGATAAGGTTAATATTCATTGGAATTAATTAAATTAGAAGGTTTTCATTCAAGTGGCATGGTATCCCCCACTCATAGGGTAGACTAAGATAAAACTAATGGTGATACTAAAGGTAATCTAGTTATTATAAGATATGGGAGAATCATTAGGGATTAAAATGGAAAATTTTTATCATAATTTTTCAAATATTATAGGAATTCCATTTCCTATAAAGATATGATTTTATAGTGTGATTCCAGAGATTCTAATAAAATGTCACAAATACTAGAAAGAATTATGAATTTATCTTTTCTCCCCCATCATTATTCTTGTCATCAAGATCAACATATATAGACCATCTTACAGTCTCTTAGTGGCTTGGATGGATATTATGGAGTAATAAAATAGCATCAAAATTTTGGTCTCTTAGATTTATATAGAGGGTAACATGAATTTTAATGTGTTATTTAATCTAGGAGTTAGGCTAGGGAGTTGTAATTGGTCCTCGTTAGTTCTCGATATCATTTAAGATCTGTTATTCCTAAAATTTTTAAAACACCATATTTTCATAATCTAAAATAATTTGGGGGCCTTAGTGTTTTTCTTAGGAGAATCCTCTTATTATTATTATTTTATAATTTTTCCAAAATAGATTTTAAGAATGTGAAAATTATCACATATTTATTTATTTGGTTTAATAAGGATTCATATATGGTATTTTTTACCATTGCGCCAGCATTCATAATTTTCATATGTGTTTAATTAATTAATTTTTTTAACATCACTTCCATGTACTCTTTAAATTAAAGAAAAAATAAAATTAAGTTCAAAAGATATCAAGTGAGATCATATTTAATTATTTAATATCTAGAAATTATAAAAAAAAACAAAAAAACCTTATTTACATTAATAACATTCTCCAAAAATTGTTTTAATGAAATATTCATAATACAAGAACTTTGTGTCTCTGATATAAGTTGCTGCAACCATAGGCCAAATACACCATATGTTAGTGGGGTTAAATTTGGGCGTTAAATTTTTATTTTTTCACACTAGATATTATTATCTTATTATCATGAATAACGTGAATAAATAAAATTTCAAGTAAAACAATATCTCAATATTGAAATTAAATATATGCAGATGGATATTTTATATGTTTCAACAAAAATATCTAGTCCAATGATTTTATATTAGTTATATTATAACATACCATGTGATCACACAACCCAATACATGTTTTTCCAAAATTTATAAAAGATACATTATCAATATTAGGGAAACTACCACATCTTATCTAGGTATAAAATACTTTGAGACAAGGAATATAATAAAATATAACCCAATGATAACCCATAATGATTCCTAAAAGTTAAATTCAAAACTAGAAAATGGGATATTGTTGTACCTCTATTCCACCTTTAATTCTTGATCATCAGTGGATCCTAGTACAATAGTCTACCCTTCTCCCTAATTTTATAGATATATCAATTAATCCACCATATTATTCTGAAACATCAAACTCTTATATCATAGTGTCATTTATCTAAATTAATTCGTATGTATCTTTCACTTATCTTAAATTAATTGGGTCTTTAATACACTAAATAAAAACATATATAGTCAAGTAATTCAATTATAACCCCACAAAATCTATGATTAAACTATTGTGATTTCATGGATTATACATTATCATGTTATGATCCTTATTATAAGATCATATACTCTATAATGGACTCATTCACTTTCTGAAGATATAGTATAACAACTAGGTCTATATTACCTAGTTAGATTATATATTTAAATCTTTGAAACAATGTATTATGATTTCCAAAAAACCCCTCAATACTCAAAATAGTTGTAGCATTTCCCAACGTGATTGAATCTTAACTTCTCCCTTCATTGAATATCCTTCATCATATAATTCTTATTAAACATACCATTTATAGAATAACTGATATTATTTGGAATATTCCAACGCTGTTCATGATATGTTATGGAATAATAATTATCTATGACACAATAATATCCAAAGAAGAGGTACCGCAAAATCTTAATTATCCATCTTATGGAATGGTTGATATGTGATGGTTTGGGAACCCCCTATCCATAGAATTTAATATTTGTCAATGTCTTGGAAAAATTAAATATTTTTTATCATGTAGGTGAACCATAAGTATAATTTATTCATTATGAGTATATTGTTCTTGCACCCTGACTTATCTAGATAAACCTTCAAGATCAGTGAATTAATTTAATAAATCACTTAATTTACTATTTTATATATGAATTACATATATATATCACATCATCTACCATTTCATATTCCCTCATTTGAGAATATAATTTTTCAATAAGCAACAAAAATCATGGTGTGATCCTTGTATCTAATTTGTGTGATATTATTTTATTATCCAGGAACCCTCAAATAACATCTCTATACGTCTAAAAATGAAAAAAACTACATCAAACATATTAAAAAAATAAAATTACTTATAATTGATAAACAATATAACAATATAACATATTACTACATGAACTAGGCATAAATAAACCTCTATGTGTCATGGATAAGAAAATACCTACATTAATCACCACAAATTATAGATATAGGTGAGTTAGATGTCAAGGAAGACACTAATTTTGTAGAGTAACTGATGTTTATAGAGTATCAATATGAGAAGTTTCATCATGGTGGTAATAACACATGTTCGTATGAGAAGTTATTTTCAGGAGGATTATGAATTTTTTTTACTATTAGGGTTTGGATTTCAAATAGATACTTGGAGAATAATTTTAAAAATTATAAACTTCTTAAATTTATATATTTAATACAAAAATGGGTTTATAATGTATCATGGGGGATTGGGTGAGTGACAAAGTTGTGATGAGTTGTGTCAGGAATCATCCTGTTGTCACAGGCTAGGAACCCTATAGGTCTATGAGAGTAACTAGCTAGCTGGTAGCCCAGTACCGGTATTCCAGTGAGAATTTTTTGGGAAAATGAAAACTTCTTTCATAACATTTTAAGAAGGGGTATCACCCTTATTAATATCTTTTGTGTACAATAACCCCAACCTCCCCAACTCTTTGTCTCTCCAATCACCTAGGTGTTTTTTTTGTGTTTTGAGGAGTTTACCAATGATTTCAGGTAACTATTACTATTTAATGATCTTGATTCTTAATTTCCTCCATTTTTATTGATTTTTAGTTTCCTCTATATATGGATTTGGTGACCATTATATCAGATAATGTTGGATCCAACTGATTTTGAAGGGGATTTTTCTTTTCGTAATGGGAGGTCATCCTATGATGACATCCACATATCGTAGTTCATTGATTTATAAAAGGTACATCATCCATGGAATATTTATTAGTATTACTAATTAAATTAAATTTAATTCCTTATGTAAGAAATGTTTTGTGTTTTTTATTTTTCAAAGAGTGATTCAGGGGGTGTTTAATTAATCTTCAATGTTCGGTTAGTCGAGGTTTTGGTAAAAAGGAAACACACGATGAGTATTTCACTGAATATGCTACATTTTAATTTATTTGAATAATTAATTATAAATATTTATGATTAATTTTTATTTCAAATAGAATGATATAGGTTCCTGAGAGCATTTGATATGGCCGGATGAGCATGGATGACCTTGGATGAGCTCAAGAATTGAGCTACTGGGATATTCAAATAAAGAGTATTGGATTCAGTATAAGGTAACTTGTCCCCTAATTATACATATTTGATAATTGTATTTACTTATGTATCTAGTAATATGGTATGTAATTTCCTAATAGTGGGAGGTCTAATTTTTTTAAATTAATTAATTTCATTAATTGAAAAATGAAACTAATGACTAAGAAAGGTACTAAGGGCCATGATGAACCCTAATGCACTAACCAGTTAGCCTCGGACACTGACAATTAAGAAGATAAATATAAAATGTGTCCCCAAAGTTACATGAACCCACTTATTATTATAACTACGATGAGTGAAATTTAGTATCCCTAGTGTAGTATTATTTTAAATCCTCCAAATATAGGAGAAAAATGTTTTGGAGTTAATGGACCAAGTCGGTAGAGTGAGAACCTTGGGATGATTTGAATTCTTCATGATTGTTTGTATGAGAATTAGGGGAGTGTTCCTCCCTACTGAACTATAGGTAACTCTTTGGGTGTTCCCTAGTTTTACTTATTATTAGTTGGGTGTGGGAGTTCCAACACAATGATGATAGACCAAGGAGGCCACTGAGGGCATGTTGATACTATGATGATAAAAAGGGAGGATATTACCTATGGGTTTTGGGTGTTGACCCAGGGTATAAGTTAATACTAAGTAACCCATAATCATTTTCCACACATTATGAAACTGAGGGGACTCCATTGAGTTCCCTTTGATGTGTTCACCATAGAGTGGGTGTATACCAGAATGGTTAGTGATGATTTTGGGTGCATCCATATAACCTGAAATTATATTGATTCAAGATGATGTGAAATTTTAAATGAAATATCGATAACATGTCATCTTACAATTTATTTTGGGGGGGGGGGCAGTTGGTGTACTTATTGTAACACCAAGATATTTGATGAATTTTATCATTAAAAAAATATAATTTTATTAATAACATACTTTACACATACCATCATGTTTAAAAAAACTGAAAAAATATTAAAATATTATTTTATGATAGTAATATCATTTTTAAATCAAAATTTCAATATTATCTTAGTTATAATTTTTGAAATTTGACTAAAAATATTTATTTTTCAGTGAATGGAAAAAATAATAATTTTTGTAAAACAATGTTTTCCTTTCATTAAATAATGCAATTTAAAACTATTATTATATTTTTTATTTGGTAGAAAATTTAAATATGAAAAATTTGATTTATAATATTTTAATTTATTCAATCAATATAATCATTTTTTATGATTTTGAAATAAGAAAAATGTTAAGACTAAAAATGCATTTCTCTTAAAACAATTTTCATATCATTTTATGAATTTATATTAATGTTAATTTATACTACATATAAAAGTTAAATCATAAAAATAGACTCTATATTTGTAATGATATGGTTGGAATTTGGTAAATAAGTACCTCTTATTATGAGGAATTATTAATAATAGCCATGTTTAAATTTATCACCCCTGTTAAGAGTAAATCTAGTATTCAATGTTAAAAATAATGTGATAAGGCATTGAAAAAATATGAAATGTTTTTATATCATTGGATAATAATAAATATACTATTAACACATAAAATTTTAATATATGGAATTTTTTCCATTTTACCTTAATAAAGACATTTAATTTATATTAATTAGAGAAAAATAAAAAAAACGTCACTCTATTTCTTATAAATTTCAATAATATGTTCACATAAGGATAAAAATTGGAGTTTAATTAATATTAAACATTTTTTTTTGAGAATTATAAAATTATATTTTTGATTGTGGTTTATTAATAAATTTAAGTGGTTATATAATTATATTAAATTCTTATCCAAATGTGGAATAATGCTTAGGCATGTATCAAAAAAATTGATGTAAATAATTTTGAAAAATTATTGATAATATATATAAAATTAATTATAGTGAAAAGTGAATTTTATAGTCAATAATAATGTATTATTAGTGGTAAAATATATTATATTATAATTCCAACTTTCTATTGATGTCTTTAAAATCTAATTATGTGAATATTTCTTATAATGACATTAATTGTATTTTAAGATAAATATTATTTTATTAAATTATCTAAAAATCATAAAAATATTGATAGTGGACAACTAGGGACATATTTTTTTTAAATTTAAATCCTTGGAAGTTTATTAGAATATTGTTACCTTATACGTGAAATTATAAATTTTTATCATTGAAAAATTCATTACTTTAGTAAAGGATAAATTTTTTAATGAATGAATTAAAACAAAATATATGGTTCTAAATAACACATAAACCAGTAAAAAAAATTTAGAAGAGGGGAATTAAAAAAATACGATCATTGATTATAAATTATAGCCTCATGGCGCACCTTTTACATGAAAATGTATTTATTATTTTTGAATATTTTAATAAATTCCAGGTGTTTTCTTTGGTTCAATATAAAAAGGAACCACTTATTTCCTATTATTCACACCACCTAGCCTATAGAGGTTTTTTTCATCCCAAAATACCAACCCCATCATTCTTAAGTTAAGATATGAAGGAGCAATTTCAAAGAACATGCAATAATCTTTACCAAGCACTTTAATTTTTCTTCATCTATTACAACCATGAAAGA
Source organism: Viscum album (assembly GCA_963277665.1). Lineage (NCBI taxonomy): Eukaryota > Viridiplantae > Streptophyta > Magnoliopsida > Santalales > Viscaceae > Viscum > Viscum album. The sequence continues at coordinate 1,203,700,008 of OY728134.1, forward strand.
AGTCATAACCATTAAAATAAAATAACACCAGTATATCCCAGAAATTGAGATGTTATTTTGTTATTTTTATAATATTTATCCACATACATCTCCATGATATTGGAAAGAAAACCATTGTTAATGTGTGTGGTGGACTACCACCTCGTGAATCAATGTAATTTTTTTTCCAACACCACCTCACATGGATTGTCATAACGATGTAAGTAATAAATATATAAGATACTTATGACAGAATTTTATTTCTATAAATATAATATATCATATAATTTATTACTTTTACATCCATCAAAAAATGATAACGTCAACCATGCATATGTACATACTAGCACTCAATGAAACGATGCGATTCATTTTTCATGCCTCCATTTCATAGATGATTAAAAATATGTATTAAAAAGAATAAATATGAATTTTATATAATTATTAAAATTATAGAGATGATATAACATTGATTATGATATAATGAATCTAACTACAGAATCAATATATATATATATATATATGAAAAATAAAGCAATTAACATCCAAAACAATGATAATAGTAAAATATTGTCAACAAATAGGTGATAAGACGATATAAGTGGATCATATACACTATTATAGATATTAAAATTGTTCTTGTATGTTTTTATAATATATATAGATTTATTTTATAGGAGTATAAAAATATAAGTTCCAAACACAATGGTAGTTCTTTTATGGCGTGAACAACTCAGATTTTCATGTTAATTTAGAAAAACTATTGTTATACATGACATAAAACATCACTACCAAAGTCCATAAACCATACATAAATTGAAATTTTCTTTTGAATCATTTAGAGGAAGGATATTCACATGAAATTTTTAATTAATTTATAACCATATAACGAATTACCACAACTTTTATTTCCCTCTTATTTGATAACCCAGTAAACTATATATCATCAGACCAAAATTGTTCTATAGGATCCAATCATAGAATTCATCTAGAAGTGATCCAAACATGAACCTAAATATATGATCATATATGTAAAATATTTGGGTGTCAGAACAAATTATCTTAGTCACTTATGCTAATTATGGTGGATTACAAAAAAATTCAAACCAAAGGATAATGAAATCATGGAATTCTCTAGATGGCTACATAGAGGAGGGGGAATAAAACTATTGATATCTTTATCACTCTTTAGGGATTTAGGGAGATCCTACAACTATTTTTTATGAATAATAATAGTTATTATATAAATTGATATAATTATATATTTATTATGGTAGGTTTGGGGTTGGAAACATTCTCATAATCCCTTTCCCTACTCAAAAATTTTTAGTTGGCACCATGTGTAATAATTATAAAATAAATATTATTATTATCCTATTGACATTGGAAATAAATTATGAATATATAAATAATTTAAAACCAGGATCATTATAAATGTATATTGGTTTTTTTATAAGAGTATTCATTACATTACATAAACACATAGCCGATGACCATAATAGTTTAATACCTTTGGAAACATTGACTAGAATCTTCCAATCTGGTGAGAGATCTTTAATTTTTAAAACAAATATATTCTAATTTAGTAATTTTTATAAATATACCCTACATAAAACCTGTCGTCATAACCTGTGGAAAGAAACATAATAAAGGGTGATATTAGATGCCCAGTAAGGGTAAAATAGTGAGATAAATAAGAATAATATGAACATAAGTGTGTGACAACATGAGCATAAATTTTTAAATTCATACCCTTCATATCAAAGATTATAATATTTATTCATGGAATACAGATTTTAATTTCATAATATATGAATCATAATATAATCAAATAAAAATATCCATAAGAGAATGACATTGGTATATGAAATGGATTTGTGGTGCACACATAATCATAGAAATTAACTCCTATATTGGTCAAGGATTGATATCAAGGTTATCATATTGGAGTGGGTTTAATCCCAAAACCATTATAGTATCCAAGGTTTACCACAAGGAAAAGCATAGTTTAAAAATTACCTTAATAAACCAAACTCACTCCTTATTCTAGTCCTCTATATCTCATGAGATATAAAATTTCACTAAATGAATTGGAGGTAGATATAGGTCCGAATGGTCACCTAACAAAAACCATAATTATGTGTTCTATAAGATCACAAACATTCATCATATCATAAAACATTAAATGAAATGGGTATCATAAACATTTCATCATATCATAACCTATGTAGAAGAGATATATTTTAACATAATTTCATCATATAATACCCCATGAGAAGAATCATGTTTCATAAGTATTTCCTCATGGTATAAATTCTGGAAGAGAATTTAGTTCCGTATAAATAATTCGATGAAAACATATACCATTTAGAGAAGTAGTATAAATGGTATCCTTGGATCATATACCCCGTAAGTAAAATTTTACACTAATGGATGTCATATTATATGTAAAATATTTTGGAACGATAATTTTAAACATTTCTTGAGGAAAATTTCTTTTTTTTTTTTGAAAAATGATTTCTAAAACACAAAACATTTTGAAAAAATTTTTATTTGAAACTAAACATTAAAAATTATAAAGTAATATTTGAAATTTATTTAAATTAATTTGTAAACATAATCCATTTTGAAATTATTTTCTTTGAAAATAATGTTTGAATCTTATAGAGTAATCATTGAAATCATTTAAAATGCTTTAAAAAAATAAAACATTTATTAAATCATTTTCTATGAAAAAAAATTTGAAACTTATAAAGGAAGATTTGAAAATAATTTTAAACACTTTTAAAATCATAAAATATTTTAAAATTAATTTTCATTTAAAATGATATTAAATGATGATTTAAAAATAATTTTTAAATCAACTTTATAAAGCATGGGTTTGGAATAAAAAAAATTCTTACCGAAGAGAGAAATAAAGACATATTTCCTTAAAAAACATTTTATTAATTGTCTTAATTACAAAAATGTTGAAAAAGGGAACCATTAAATTATGATATCATTAATAACCATATGATAAGAAAATTAATGAAAATTCTTGAGAGGTATATCAAGAGATATCAATATTTGAAACTTAACCATAAGAAATCCTAATAAATGATTTGATTCTTATATAAAATTTTTATAAATTTTGTAACATTGAATCATAAGACCTATGGTAGAATAATATAAAAATAAAAATATAATATCACCAGTATGAATAAATTCATGATATTACATGAAAAGGGGCTGTATATACACACTTTGTGAAATAATATAGGTGCATAACATAATGTACGTCACAAATAATGGAAATTGAGACAAAAATCACTTACCATTTTGGTGAGATTTGAACCCTAAACACCATTAAAGAGTGGTCATAAAATGGTTATGGAAATAAAAATATTTTATATATAATAATCATAAAATACATTAATTTGAAGTGTATACACCACATAGACGAAATATGTGGTGAATATAGAATGTGTCTCAAAAAAGTAAAAAAGTGAGATAGAAATCCCCTTACTTTAGGTCTTGAAATCCATTGTACTCATTCAAACCTACGATATTATGAATATCAATTTGTCATATATTTATTACAGAACCATATTCATGTATATATATACACATATATTTTTTTTTTCATTTTATTACCTATTTATTAACAATTTCTTGTTAAAGTTACGTTTCATATAATAATCACTTTGTTTTTAAAATATGTTTCAATCTTTTATATTTTAGATCCTATTACATTGATACACAATTCATTGTATACATAATGATAACCATGAAATAATTATATTATATATTCATTATATATGTATTTTTAATAATCCATAAAATTTAGTAATAGGAAAATAAATACACCATTTATAGAGACGATATGCCTTACGTAAACATGAATATTGTTTTTTATTTTATAGTTAGGATGAAAGAAAGAAATAAAATTATATATTATCATTAAATAATAATTTTATATCTTGTATATAATTTTTTTTATTAAACCCATCTTTAATAAATTCTAGGTAATACGTGAATGAATCACCTCGCTTTGCGAGGTGATAGTCATCCGTACACACGAACGCCATTATCGTATCACCACAAAATGGAAAACATAAATCTATGTGTTATATAACATTTAAATATTAATTATAACATTATAAAAATTATAAATATGATATATAAACTATAAATACATCATTATTTTCATCCTTGAAAGGTGGTCATGAAAAACTGAATGACATCAGTTTGCGTGGCGGTACTATGTCGTACATATGAATAATGATTTCATAACCCATTTGATGGAATTGTATGTGGTTTTAGGTCATAAAAATAATATAAAAAATCTCATTATATGTAATATAAAAATATTATAATATAATTATGGTATAATAATTATTTAATGTGGTGGATTAAGACATAAAATGAAAACACACATTGTTGAACATTAACTCTTCTTCAAGTATCCTCCTTAGGTTTTAAAAAAATCCTTCTTTACTAGATTTATGTATAAAATAAGGAATAAAGTATAAGGTTAGGGATATTTTTAATTTATTTGGGTAGATATTGGTCAATACAAATGGCGTGAGAGGTGTTAATAAGAGGGGAGAATGAGTGCCCTTTTATAGATAAAGAGGAGAGGAATTCTTATAAATACTAAAAGTATTCACTATTGGGAGGTCAAAATTACCTAAATGGATCCAAATATGATACAAAAAGGTTTTTAGGGATGATATGGTTTACAAAAACCTCTACCAAAAAATGAAGAACATGCTTTAAACATTTCATTCCTTTACTTATACGTATCCTCATTTTTACCATTTTGAATTTTTCAATGATGGTAACTGGTTTTCTAACCTTGGTAATTTATCCATTAAGACTAAGTTAGTGTAATAAATACTATAAAATTTAGACAAAATAAATCTAAAAATTATATATAATTTGTAAAATATAAATCCTATGTAACACCCTGGCCCTAGTTACCAAGAGTCAGTTCATTATTACATAACATTGGCATGATCACAAAAGATCAAGTCTCAAAAGACTGATTAGTTTAGTAGCCTTGGGAATACTAGATACATTCATAAGTTTTAAATTACATTATAATATGAAAAACTAAAACAACATAGTCTCCATAGGCCACACTCATATCCCTTCTAATATCCATTCAGGTCAGTCATAATATACTTCTTCAAATCCTAAAAAAAATAAAACATAGAAAGGGGTGATCTCAGATGCTCAGTAAGGTTAACAATATAGCAGAAAATTTCATAAAAAAGCATAAAAATTTAAGTAAATATATGAATAAAACAAAATCCTTTTAAAATTAAACATTATCATAATATGGAAAAGATAAAATCAAAAAATGCCATTTACTTATACACATGGATATTCTACTAGTCTAATAATCACATGCAATATCAATAGCCACTTTCATAATGATAGAATGCATAATTCCAGACTTCATAACCACATAGTAAAGGCCCTGTGCCAAGACTACAAATATGATTTTTTCAAGGCCTTGTGCCAAGACACTATTTTTTCTCATGAGAACTATGGATGCATCAAGGAGCTATATGAGGCTCCACCCGTCTCTTACTAAGTGAAATGAATTTCTCATATGAAAAGGTTTAAACATAACATAAAAATTCATATGAAAAGTATCATATGAAATGTCAATAAATTATCCATAAACCATGAATGTTATAAAAATAACACATCCACAATCAAACATATCAAAAAACCTTCAATACAATATGGAATATTTGTATCATAATAATTCAACTTCAAACAAGTTTAAAATCCACCAAAGGATATTGACATAGATGAAAATGATTTGTAAAACTCTTTGAGAGAAATATCCATTTTTCATGAAAAAATTTAAAATTCATACAATTTGGAAATTAAGATATTTAAAGGCATTATTGAATCAAAGTGTCCCATACCACTTTGAAACTTTTGAAAGGAATTAACATTTTAAAATATTCTTGTCCATTTTAATAAATACAAAAAATCATTTTGAAAACATATAAATTAATGAGAAAGGTTTAGAAGAATAAATCATTAAGATATTTAAAATGATGTTTTAGTAAAAAAAGTCTCTTAAAAATAATCCCTTTGAAAACTATTTTATGAAACATGCACATGGATAATAAATATGTCCTAGTAGACACTTATATAAAAAAACCTCGAATAATAAAGATATTGTGGAATTAACCGTTATCTTGTACTTTCCTTGGTCGATGGTAGGTTGACCTCATGTATAATGATGAAATAATTGTTATTAAATTATAGAAGAACCATTTACCTTAATATGATATCATATATGATATTCTAATATTGCTTTGTTAATGATATTTCAGAAGTATCATCGTTTTAGGTGTTAACTGATTCGTTTTCCTTTATATGTTTGGTTAGGTAAGACATGTTTCTTATGGATAGGATGTATTTGATTCATACACATAATTATATTATGTTCATAAAAATTATTTGTAATCATAAAATTAAAATTATTCTGGAATGATTACGATGGGGAATGAATCTCATCGTGTTCGTGGAGAGGGTAATCCAGATGTACGCACGAGCGACAATATCGTTTTTTTGAAATTAAAATCATAAATAATTGGATGGTATATCATATATAAAGAATCATTATCATGTTATATTTATTATTTAAATCATTTATACTCATTATTATACCCATCCAAATGATGAAGTGTATGAATAACTAACTACACCACGATATGAAGATGATAATTCGTACGTACCCACGTATGGTGACTGTGTCATTTATTGGATGGATAGAATAATGAATATGGTTGTACCATTTTTATAAAAAAAATCATAGTATATAGACAATACTGGAGTTATTATTTTATAATGGAAACAACAAAGAAAGAGGAAGTGGAATAATAAATGAACTTGAAATAGGTGATGAAATATTTACCTCTTCTTCGGGTTCTTCCTTTTGATTTGATCAAAAGGGCTCCTTAGGATGGATTTATTAGTAAAGGAAAGACTCTAGGATTAAAGTAGGACTGTTGGGAGGATATGTTTTCATGGGTTGGCCAAGCCAAATGACTTTGAAGGTGTGAATTTGAGAGAAGGGGAGGTTCCCTTTTATAAGAGAGTTGAGGGTCACTTTAGGAAAATCTTGCAATATTATTTTATAATAAAATAATTTTCAGTTTCTAATGGATCCAAAATGAATTATTTAAATTCTATGGTGGGTATGGGTTGAATAACTATCAACAAATAAGATTTATATAGGTTTATGTCATCATATTAACCATATCTTTTATATTTAACTCTTAGTTAAATATTATGACATTAACCATGTCTCTTTGTATTTTTATATTACATGGTTAGTAAACATACTATAAAATTCTAAGAGAACCTCAAGTGGTTCATTAATTACATATATAAAATTATTTATTCCCTTTGGCTGAACCTTATATTTTTAAGAATAGAATAAAAATTAATAATATAATATTTGTTTTAAAAACTCCTTTATGTCAATTTTGACTCTATTTAGTAATTTGTTTTTGTTAAATTCATAACAGCATTATTACTTCAATTTTTTTTAATCAACCCTAACATGTCATATTGACCTATAAAATTAATTTAATTCATTAAAAGTCTCAAATTAGATTTATTTGGATTTTTATAAAATCAATTATTTTAATCATTCATTAATAAGGTAATTACTACATCATCATTGTGTCTTAAATAAATTTAATTATTTAAAGTATATAAATTATAGACAAATTACAATTATGTAGGAAATAATTTTATCTTTCTAATTAATATTTATAGTCGAATTTATCTTATGTATAAACCTATATTAAAAATGGATTATTTATTAAACTTTGATTTTAAATATTTTAACTCTTCTTTAAATAAAATAATAATATATGTCCTAATCTAATCCAAGTGGACCAAAGGGAATCTTATTTTATTAATAAGGTTGTTTTTGGTTGAATTGAACGTATTCAATAGAATTTGGACATGTGTTTGGGTAATTATAATATCATTTTTACCCCAAATTATCCTATTTACTTTTTACCATGGTAAATAAAATCAAAAAGTTACTATTCACCAAAAATTACCTTCATCTTATTGAACCAAATTTTACATACTGATATTAATCGTGTCTCTCAGATTTTTGAAATTCAACTCACAGAATGGGTTATATTAAGTTTTATACAAATTTGCAAATGCTCATAGGAGGTGGGTAAAAGATGGTAAATAGTTCGATAAAATTTTATATATCTAAACTTATTATAAAATCACTCCAATAAATTATGTTGAACATATATATATATTATGTATCTATTTTGACCAAAAATAAATTATATAAATAATTATTTAAATAAAAAGTTGGTTTTAACCAATAACGGTGTGTTTTTTCAATATTCATCAAAAATTGAAATTTTTTAGAAAAATACAAAAAATTAACCCTAATATAATTTTGATATTCCAAATCCAAAAATGAAGTCCATTTTGAAAGATAAAATTTATAAAATTTCAAAAAGTGGGAATTACTATTCATAATGGCTAGTTTGATTGGTCGTGATGTGTTAGAATCTCAAAGTTGCGTACAATGAAAGCTATTTCATTATTCAAAGGAAAACGTATAGTGGAATCTTGGGGTTTTACATTCTTCAGTCCTTCAAATAATTTCGTCCTCAAAATTTCTATAACAATACTACACTAAAAGATTCAGGTGGATCATCATCATAAGTTCCTCTGGTTCCGACATTGCCTCTTCCAACTTATGGTTTCTCCATAGAACTTTTACCAGACGAGTCGTTCGGTTTCTCAGGACTTGTTCTCCTATATTAAGAATTTTCACACGCTCTTCACAATAAGACAAATACAAGAATTATACCTATACAGTCAGACAAACCTACCGATACAGGTCTACCGATACAAACAGATACCTACTGATATGAAGTCTACCGATACAGACAGAGCCACCGATATATAGAGAGACCCACCAATACAAGAAGCTACCAATTTAGGCGAGTTACCAATAGAGATATCCACTGATACAAGAATGATACCTATACAAAATATCTACCTATAGCGACCCAAGGCTTTACATAAAACAATTCATGATTTTAAGTATAATTAATCATCAGAGTACAAGCCAAGGTTCGTTAACTCTAGTGTATCGGAAGACTAGGTACATATAACATAAAACATGGGACTAAAAAAACCTTCATTATTTAATCTCCATAAATAGATTCTAACTTCTTTTGAGCTCTTACATCTACATAGGGTACCCTGGGGAACACATGAACAAAGGGATGAGCTAAAAGCCCAGTAAAGGAATGAACATAAGGATACATCTCAAGAAAATGAGTTAGGAGGAGTGAAATAATTATATCCAATGCATGAAACTTATATAAGCATGGGATCATATAAACATTAAATCATATAAATGGGGCAGAATCATAAATCATATCTTTAGTACAGGTCAAGGCTAACCGCCAACCCCATTTCCCATTTTAGTACGGGTCAAGGCTAACCACCAATCCTGTTACACATCGCATCTCATGAGACTTAACCTTACCCAATGCATTGGAGTGCTATCTATGATCACCCATCTCAAAATATTCATGAATATTCTTGCCACATATATAATATTTCCACATAAATAATCACACATAATCAACCATACATAAACATAAGGGTACCCATGGAAAGAATTGGGCACCATAATCATGACATAAAACATATCCGATGGGCGTATCACGAAAGTGTCCATGAAAGGAAAGGATTATAAAATACATGGAAATTCATAGGGTAAAATTGGAATATAACATGTTAAGTGGTGTCAAATACAGGTGACAACATATTAAATATGTATTTCTGAAACATTAGCATTAAAATATTTTTGTGCAATTTTAAGGAAAACACTCTAGAACTTTTCAAATAGAAAAGAGGACATTATTTTATATAAAACCAAAATTGAACCAAGAATGTTTTCATAATAAAAATAATTATTTTATAAATACAATGGTGTTTTAAAATATAGGATAGAGTGCACTTGAAATTTGGGTAAAAATTTGGGAAGTCCCCTTAAAACAGGTTTGCTTATCGAAAAGTTCTAAGGAGGGAATCTTTCAAAAACATGAATATCCCCAAAAGAATGTGATGAAAGGGTATTAATATAATAATATTTTATAACTAACCATAATTCATAAGACTCACATAAATAGATAAGATAAAACCATTTTTAAAGAAAGTTAAGGCCACCCGAAAGAACAAAGAAGGTTCGGGTAGAATTCGTTACGATTTTATCCGCATGGTGTCGGGTGTAACCAAGAGGGATTGATGAGAGATAAAGGGGGGGATTATCATCACTTAGAAATCAATATTTCAGTATGGGGGAGGTGCGTAAACATACCCCATCACTTGGTATTACCCAAAAAGTCATAGCATAGAGAACAATCTTGACTAAGAGTTAAAAGGATAGGATCCCTTACCTTAAATCCGGTGGTGATCTCCACTTGTTATTAATGACCTGAATAAACAAATTAGGATTATTAATTAATTAGTAAATAAACTCTTATATATTTAATTGATTTATTATAACCCTTTTTAGTTCATTCAAATCCTTTTTGATTAGTTATAAGGTTCAATTTCATTGTTCGGGCTCATTTGTTTACTTGGCTCTAAAAGATCGGTTCACTTATATTCAAGTTTGGATTATATGCAATATGAAATTAGTTTTCTAGAATTGTAGTTATATTCCTTAGTTAATATCTGGGAGATTAAATGGTTTTAATTTTAATTAGGTTACTTATAGTGATGTCGAATTATTATATATATAACCTTAGTGATAACCGTTTTTTTAATCGGTGGACTTGATTACAAAGAATGTGTTTTTAATTATAAATTAATTCCATTTTTACCAAAAGATTACAAAACCAAAAATATGATATATTAAATATATAATAATCTGTTTCAACCATAAAAAAATGGTTTCGTGACCAGAATTAATAATAATAATAGAAATTGATAAACTGTTGTCCCAGAATGTGCTAAATTAGAACATCTCAAACGTTGCTTTCATTTCTTTCAAAAAAAGGGTGGGGAAAGGGGAGAAGATAATGAAATATACCACTAGAAGGAAGACATTACAGTACATGTATGTAACTGGATTTCTCATACTATTATGGTGAAGGGAGGTGAGGAAAGAAAATAAAAAAGAAAAAAACATAAAAGAAAAGAAGAAATTTGGGAAGAGGAATTTACCTCTTGAGACTTTCTCCTTTGAGAACCTCTTCAGGGGAGAGGTTTTGGTATTTTGAGGCAGATAAGAGATTTTGGACGTGGGGGATGATCTTGGGGAGAGATTTGGGCAGAATTTAGAGAGGGCTTGGAGCTTGATAGGAGTGAAGAGAAGAGGGAGTGAAGGAGGGGTTTTATAGTGGAGGAGAGGTAGGATTTCTTGATTTTATAATCATTAATTTATTATTTCTTCCCAAGACAAGGAATAGTAAGTATTCAATGACCAATAATAGTGATTTTATCATGTGATCCAGAACCAATTAGTATTACATCTTCATAACATCAACGATGAATCAATTAATCCATTATTTAGCATTTATTATAAATTATCGGATTCCACTATTCTTCAAAAATTCAAGTATTTCAGAAACATCCCAAAAATTAACCCTAACCATTTTTCAACGTGTATAATCCAAAAATGAAGTCAATTTTTCAAAAATAATTTTCTAAATATGATTATTTTAATGTTTAATTAAAATAATAATTTATTATCAAAACAAGTTTTAAAACATTCATTAACTCATTCTAAAATATTGGTATATCATAGTTCCAACTTGAATATTTTTTTATACCACCAAAAGTGAGGTTAATATTAATTAGGGTATATCACTATTCATAAGGGTATGTTACTATTCATTAGGGTAGGTTACTATTCACCAAAAATTATTTTTGTTTTATTAGACTCCAAAAAACATGTTGAACACAACTGTGTATGCCAGATTTTCGAAATTCCAAACAAAGAAGTGACAAACTTATGTTTAAAGGTCACTTATCACTTAATAGTTCATTATGTTGTGTTTTCATGTGATTTTATGACATAAATATTAGAAGGGAATTTCCATTGAAAAACTTTGGGCCATTACATTCTACCCCTTTATGAAATTTCTCCCTCATAATTTCATTTTACATACTATGCGATAAACAGGTGCGGGTACTTTTCCTTCATTGCTTCCTCTAATTCCCATGTTTCTTCATTAAACATATAGTTCCTGCACAACACTTTGACAATATGGGTTGTCTTGTTGTGTAGAACCTTATCTATCCAATCCAGAATCTTTACTGGCTGCTCCTCATAGGATATATCATCTTCCAGCTGCACCACCTCTGAGTTGAGTACATGTGAGGGATCAGGTATGTACTTCCTCAAGAGTGATACATGGAAAACATCATGAACTCGAGGCATATTTGGTGGAAGTGAAAGCCGATAGGTCATGACTCCTATGCAGTCAAGGATCTCAAAGGGGCCAATATACCTTGGGCTTGGCTTCCCTTTCTTCCCGAATCACATGACTCTCTTCCATGGAGATATTCGAAGGAAGAATTTATCTCCAACGTCGAACTCCAAGTCCCTTCAACGGTTGTCAGCATAACTCTTTTTCTAACTTTGAGAAGCTTTGAAATGTTTCTGGACGACTTGATCCTTCTCTGTCATCTCTTGAACAAGATCATGTCCAAGTAGATTTCTTTCTCCAACTTCATCCCAACAGGTTGGAGTTCTACATCCCTTTCCATACAGAGCTTCATATGGAGCCATCTGAATAATCGAGTGGAAGCTATTGTTGTATGAGAACTCAACCAATGGGAGAAGCTGATCCCATCCACCATTGAATTCTTGAGAGAAGAATCTAAGCATATCATCATGAGTCTAAATAGTTCTTTCAGACTGGCCATCAGTTTGGGGGTGATAGGCCGTGCTGAAATTTAATTCAGTACTCAAAGAATGTTGAAGGCTATTCAAGAATTTAGATGTGAATCTTGGATCACAGTCAGAGACAATTGAGAGTGGAACAATGTGCAGTCTCACCACTTCCTTCACATATAACTTTGCAAGTTGTTCAAGCGAGAGATCTTCCAGAATAACGATGAAATGGGATGTCTTGGTGAGTCTGTCAACCACAACCCATATCACATTATTTCCCTTCGACGTCTTCAGGAGACCTGTGAAAAAGTCCATAGTAAAATTCTCCCATTTCCACATGGGTATAGGAAATGGCTGCATCATACCTTTGAGATTTTTTTGCTCACCTTTAACTTGCTAACATATCAAGCACCTTGATATATATTCCTCAATCTCCTTCTTTATGTTATCCCACCAGAAGTGTTCTTGGAGATCACAGTACATTTTGGTACTCCCAGGATGGATAGAGAAGTTTTATCTTTGTGCATCATTCAATAGATCTTTCTTTATCTCTGGATAAGGTGGTACATATAATCGTGTCCCAAATCTTATAAATCCTTCTTCATCAATTTTGAAATCAGAGGATTTCCCATTTTTAACAGCTTCCACCCTTTTCAAAATTTCCACAACCTTTCTTTCAATATCCTTTATTTTCTCCAAGTGGGACGGTTGAGCAATAATTTTAGAAAGGATTGATGATGTTCCTCCCGTAATGATTCCCATGTCTATCCTTTGAAAATCTAAGAATATCAGATCCTTTTCAATTTTCATCATTGATAAAGTTGCAGAATCCTTTCTACTTAGAGCATCCGCCACCATGTTTTCCCTACCGGGATGGTAGTGTATTGAGCAGTTATAATCCTTGGTGAGCTCTATAAATCTTTGCTGGTGCATATTAAGCTCTTTCTTTGTGAATATATATTTGAGACTCTTGTGGTCAGTATATATCTCACATTTTTCCCATAGAGATAATGCCGCCAGATTTTCAATGTAAAGATCACAGCCGCAAACTCCAGATCATGAATGGGATAGTTTTTCTCTTTGATTTTCAGCTTCCATGAGGCATAAACTATCACTTTATCATTTTTCATTAGCACACAACCTAAGCCTTTCTTATAAGCATCTCTATACAACACAAAGATTTCCCCACTTGAAGGGAGTGTGAGTACCGACATTGTGATAAGCCTCGTTTTCAACTCCTTGAAACAGTCTTCACATTCCTGTATCTAGACAAACTTTACTCCCTTCCGTGTCAGCTTTGTCATTGGTTTTGACAATTTTGAAAAGTTCTTCATGAATCTTCGTTAATACCTAGCTAGTCCTAAAAAGCTGCGTCTCTCCGTTATAGAAGTTTGATTCGGCCACTCTTCAATTGTCTTCGTCTTTGAAGGGTTCACATATATCCCTTTCCTAGTGATAACATGACCCAATAATGATACTTCTTCCATCTAGAACTCACATTTATTGTACTTTTCATACAACTTCTCCCTTCGCAAAGTCTTTAACACAGTTTCCAAATGCTCCTCATGTTACTCCTTGCTCTTGGAGTATATCAGAATATCATCAATAAAGACCACCAAAAATTTGTCGAGGTAATCTCTAAAGACTCTATTCATTAAATCCATGAATATTCCTGGAGGATTAGTGAGTCCGAAGGGCATCACTATGAAATCAAAGTGTCCATACCTCATTTGAAAGGTAGTCTTGGGAATATCTTACTTCCTCACCTTTAGTTGGTGATATCCCGACCGAGGGTCCACCTTAGATAAATAACTGGCCCCACGAAGCTGATCGAACAATTCATCTATCCATGGAAGGGGATACTTGTTTTTTATAGTGATTTTATTGAGCCCATGATAATCAATGCAGAGGTGCATTGATCCATCATTCTTCTTAATGAAGAGGACTAGAGCACCCCATGGTGAAGCACTCGGGCATATAAAACCGTTCTCCATATTCTCATATATCTGCTTCTTCACCTCTTCTAGCTCTACAGTTGACATTCTGTAAGGTGTCATTGAGATTGGCAGAGATCGAGGGATAAGTTCAACTGAGAACTCAACCTCTCAGTCAGGGGGAAGACCAGACAAATCATTGGGGAATACATCAGTGTAATCTCTCACGATAGGCATGTATTCAAGCATGATTCTCTCCTTTGCCTCAATCATTTGAGCTACATATGCTTTCTCACAAGGAAGCAGTATCCAAACATGAGGCGAAGATTCTAAAGGAGACTCATCTCCCTCCTTTCACTAGTAAATAATCGAAGGATGCTTCGGGATGTGAAGAGTAATCTCCCTTTCCCGGTAGTTGATGTTGGACTTATACAAAGATATCCAATCCATGACTAAGATAGCGTCAAACTCCACTAAAGGAAGTATGAAAGGATTTGCTGGGAGGTTCAGTCCACAAACATTAACCGAGTAGGATTTATAAACCATGGATGCAATAATTGCACCATTCGCTGTTCTCACAGATAACTTTTCCTCCAAATTTTGAGGTGGTGTTTAAATAGTTATACTAAACTTGAAAGATATGAAAGAATGCGTAGAACCAGAATCAAATAGTACGTTTACTATTATTGAATTAATAACAATCATACCTGTCACTGCATCGTTTTTTGGATCCACCTCAGTAGTAGTGATAGCATAATACCTTCGTTGTTGGCTTGGAGGTTGTTGCTGATTGCCTCCGAAAACCCTCGACTTAGGGAAATTTTTCACATAATGCCCAAGCTCCTTGCAGTTAAAACACTACACTGCAGGCTGGGTGTTGATCTAAACCTTCTATTCTTCTTCAACATTAGTGGGATCTTTCATATCCCTTATGCAGTTCTTGGCCAGATGACCAAACTTTCCGCATTTGAAGCAATTCCTGTTTCCCTTGAGATAGTTGCCAAGATTCTTCTTCCCACAATTCCTGCAAAGGGGATAGTGAGGCTTCTTTCCATCATGGGATTTGTTTGATGAACCACCCATGTTTTTATCCATTTTCTACTTCTTGTCACTAGGCCCATGAGACCACTGAGAGTCTCCAATCTCCATTTCAACCTTGTGGGCACAATGGACAATCTCCTCATAGCTGTCAAAGTCTCGAATTGACAACACTTTTTGTAGACTCGGCTTTAGTCCGCTAAAGAAGAAATCCACCTTGCTTTCGGTGTTCATGAAAAAGCTAGAGGCGTACCTTACAAGCCTTGTAAAGTTCGCATTATACACCCCGATGGACCCATCTTTTTTCTGCTTGAGTCCATGGAACTATGTTTCCATCTTAAGATGGAGGGTTTGAGGAAAATATTTGTTCAAAAACATCCTCTTGAATTCCTCCCAACCTATGGAATCAATTTACTCTTGGGACTTCATATTCTTGATTAGTGTCCACCACTGATCAGCTTCCCCATCAAAACGATAGACTGCCAGTACAACTTTCTCTTCTTCAGAGCACTGGAGGACAGAGAAAATATTTTCAATGGAGTTAATCCATTGTTCTGTAATGAGGGGATCAGAAGGCCCACTAAACATGGGAGGCCTTTTCCGCATGAAGGATTCTACGGCAACTTGCTCTTTCCTTGGAGGAGGGGGACGTTCCACCTGATTTAAGTTATTATTCATAACTCGATCCAATAGAGGAAGTACTTCCATGAAGTTTTGAGCACCCGATTCCATCACATCATGCATGTCATTAGGGCAATCATTACATTGCCTATCACATTGGTTGTTGGAATGTGTTCTTCTATTTCCTGCCATTAACTAAGAAAAGAATGTATAATTAGAGGTCTTGAATACTGAGCTACTGAGAATATAAAGGAAGCATTGAACATTAAAGGAAAAACATATAAAGAAGAAGTACATCCTAACTTTTGATTCCTTAGGTTTATATCTAGGTTATCCTCGATATATTTCTTAACTTATATTCTTATGGGCTTTTTTCCCCTAATAATGGTTTGTAATAAGCTCGTGAATATACCAAAGAATATCCCCCGGGAGTGTCGTAACCAAGAGTGAAGTAAGGCCCGTTATCGTACACCAATTCCAGTTCGAGTCTATCTCAATGAGGTGTTTTCGGGTTTTACCCATAGATACATCTGTGTAAGAGCCACCTCTACCTGCTCGTATCCAGACAGAGATGTATTTTCTTGATAAACCACTAAATCAATACTCACCAAAATTTAGGACTGTTTTCTTATACTTAGTCACATCCTTATGGTTCTCACTAAGGTGCTATATTCCTAATCTCCAAAAATAACTAGACCATCCTTTGATACGAACTATAGTGTCCCAATAATTTTACATAAAACATTTCATGATTTTATGCATAATTAATCATTAGAGTACAAGACAAGGATCGTTAAGTCCAGTGTCTTGGAAGACACGACACATATAAAATAAAACATGGGACTAAAAAACTTTTTTATTTAATCTCCATAAAGAGATTCTAACTTCTTTTGAAATCTTACACTTGCATAGGGTACCCTAGGGAACACATGAACAAATGGATGAGCTAAAATCCCAGTAAAGGAATGAACATAAGGATATATCTCTAGCACATGAGTTAGGAGGCATGATATAATGATATCCAAAGAATGAAACTTATATAAGCATGGGATCATATAAACATGGAATCATATAAATGTGGAAGAATCATAAATCATATCTTTAGTACGGTTCAAGGCTAACAGCCAACCCCATTTCCCATTTTAGTACGGGTAAAGGCTAACCGCCAATCCCATTTCACATTGCATCTCATGAGACTTAACCTTACCCAATGCATTGCATTACTATCTGGGTGCACCAATCTCAACATATTCATGAATATCCATGCCACATATATAATCATTCCACATAAATAATCAGACATAATCAACCATATGTAAACATAAGGGTACCCATGGAATGTATTGAGTACCACAATCATGACATAAAACATATCCAATGGCCGTATCACGAAAGTGTCAATGAAAGGAAAGGATTAGAACATACATGGACATTCATAGGGTAAAATAGGAATATAACATGGTAAGTGGTGTCAAATACAAGTGACAACATATTAAAAATTTATTTTTGAAACATTATCATTAATATATTTTTGTGCGGTTTTAAAGAAAACACTCTAGAGATTTTTAAATTGAAAAGAGGAAATTCTTTTATATAAAACTGGAATTGAACCAAAAAATATTTCCTAATAAAAATTCTGATTTTATAAATACAATTTTTTTTTTAAAACATAGGATATAGTTCACTTGAAATTTGGGCAAAAATTTTGGAAGTCCCCTTAAAACAGGTTTTCTTATCGGAAAGTTCTAAGGAGGGAATCTTTCAAAAACATGTATATCTAAAAAAGAATGTGATGAAAGGTTATTGATATAATAATCTTGAAAAACTAACCAGAATTCATAATATTCACATAAATAGATAAGATAACAACATTTTGAAAGAAAGATAAGGCAACCCGAAACGAACAAAGAAGGTTCAAGTAGAATTCGTTAAGATTTTATCGGCATGGTGTCGGGTGAAACCAACAGTGATTCATGAGAGAGAAAATAGGTTTATAATCAATTATAAATCATGATTTCAGTATGGGGGAGGTATGTAAACATACCCCATCACTCGGTTTTACACAAAAAGTCATAGAATAGAGAACAATCTTGACTAAGAGCGAAAAAAAGAGGATCCCTTACCTTAAATCCGATGGTGATCTCCATTTGTTATTAATGACCTCAAATAAAAAAATTAGGATTTTTAATTTATAAGTCAAGAACCTATTATATATGTAATTGATTTATTATACCCCTTTTTAGTTCATTCAAATCATTTTTATTAGTTATAAAGTTCAATTTCATTGTTCGGGCTCGTTTGTTTACTTGGCTTTAAAAGATTGGATCACTTATATTCAGGTTTGGATTATATGCAAGATGAAAGTGGTTGTCCAGAATTAAAGTTATATTATTTAGTTCATATCCAGGAGATTACATGGTTTTAATTTTAATTAGGTTACTTAGAGTGGTGTCAAATTATTATATATATAACATTAGTGATAACCGTTTTTGTTAATCGGTGGATTTGATTACAAAGAATGTGTTTTTTATTATAACATAATTACATTTGTACCAAATGATTACAAAACGAAAAATAGGATATATTAAATATATAATAATGTGGTTCAACCATAACACAAATGGTTTCATGACCAGATTTAAATATAATAATCGAAATTGAAAAACCGTTGTCCTTGAATGTGCAAAATTAGCACATCTCAAACAGTGCTTTCATTTCTTTAAAAAAAAGGGTGGGGAAAGGGTAGAAGATAATGAAATATACCACTAGAATGAAGAAATTACAGTACATGTATTTTACTGGATTTATCATCCAATTATGGTTATGGTAGGTGAGGAAAGAAAATAAAAAGGAAAAGAACTGAAAAGAAAAGAAGGAATTTGGGAAGAGGAATTTACATCTTGAGACTTCCTCCTTTGATAACATCTTAAGGGGGGAGGTTTGGGTATTTTGAGGGGGATAAGAGATTTTGGACGTGGGGGAGGACCTTGGGGAGATATTTGGGAAGAATTTAGAGAAGGCTGGAATCTTGATATGAGTGGAGAGAAAAGGGAGTGAAGGGGGGTTTTTATAGTGGAGGAGAGGAGGGATTTCATGATATTATAAGCATTAATTTATTATTTCTTCCCAAGACAAGGAATAGTAAGTATTCCATGAATAATAATAGTTATTTTATCATGTGATCCCAAAACAAGTGGGCTTACATCAGCAGAACAACATCGATGACTCAATTAATCAATTATTTAGCATTTATTGTAAATTATCGGATTCCACTATTCATAAAAAATTCAAGTATTTCAGAAAAGTCCCAAAAATTCACCCTAACCATTTTTCGATGTGTAGAATCCAAAAATAAATTCCATTTTTCAAAAATAATTTTTTAAATATATTTATTTTAATATTTAATTTTAATATTAATTCATTATCAAAACCAGTTTTAAAACATTCATTAACTAATTCTAAAATATAGGTATATCATACTTCCAACTTGAATATTATTTTTTTAACACCATAGGTGAGGTTACTATTCATTGGGTTATATCACTATTAATAAGGGTATTTCACTATTCATTAGGGTAGTTTAATATACACCAAAAATTATTATTTTTTTATTAGACTCCAAACAACATCTTGAACACAACTGTGTATACTGGATCTTCAAAATTCCAAAAACTGAAGTGAAAACATTATTCTTAAAGGTCACTTATCACATAGTAGTTCATTATATTGTGTTTTCATGTGATTTTATGAAATAAATATAAGAAGGGAATATCCATTGAAAAACTTTGGGTTGTTACACTACCGATACGAGGTGCTACCGATATAGAGTCACTGCCACTGATACATAGTCTACCGTTATAAAGAGTAACAACTACCTATACAGACTTACTGACTCAAGTCCACCAATACAAGATCACTGATACTAAGAGCTACTGATGGAAACCAGTCAATATTTCTATAAACTGTAGTTCTATTGTTTATTTAGCAACAGTCATATTTGATTTTTTTAATGCATCTGCTATTAATTAATGATAGTTGGCATATCAAGAACCGTACCTCGTACCTGTAAAAAGGTAATCATTTCCATTGCTGGAGCTGAAGGTATATAAGGGAACCTCAAACTACTAAATAAAGGTCAGCCAGTATTTCCATTCATATATGAGACAATCTTCTGGAGATACACAAGAACTTACATGCATAGAAGAAGAAGTAAGAATACATACTGAATCTGTAGAACCTGAAAATTCAAGGATTAAAGAGCTTCATCAATTTCACCTACACTGAAGCTGATTAGGCTGATCAACCTGGATTTAGAAGTCAAATAAAAAAATGACACTCTGTTTTTCTTGACTAAAACCAGATAGGGACTCAAAGCTTCATCTGTATCAATTAAAGGAGTCCAAAGCTTCACTCGAAACACATAGAGCATTCTGAACTCATCTCTATTTGTTTAGCTCTATTGTGTTTCATTTATTTACATTTTGAGCAGTGTGTGTGCTCTATATTTTTAGGCACACACTATCTCATGTGATGAACTAGAGGATTTATAAATCCTCACTCAAACTTTACCTTACACTCTTGTATCCCACATTGGGTAGTGGTAGAGGTATGAGGACCTGGACAACTTGTGAGCTGTTGTTATTGTTGCTTTCCCACGTAGAACTGTGGTAGAGGTCCGAGGACCTGGACAGTCTGTGCACTGTTGTAAAACCCCAATCCAGGGTGGGGATCATAGTTTATATAAAACTATTTGAGAGGACTAAGTCTCAATTTCAGACTGAACCTATTGGTTAAAAATATTGTGCTTGTTTATTTTTGTCAAAACTATATTAAATATTCCGCTGCTAAGTACTTTAAATACAAATCTATTTTAAAGATATTGTGATAGTTAAACTAGCAAGTGTTTGTATTTATTATAACCTATTAGGTTAGATTCAAAATCTAATCAAATATTTAGATTAGATTAACTGAGAACTAATTAATCTCTTAAGAACCTAACTAAACCTTTACTATATTACAAATTCACTATAGTTTATCTTGTTATTTAATTTGGGGGATTTTTAATATAAATATTTTAATTAGAAATTTCTAACTGGAACTCAATTCACCCCCTCTTGAGTATCCACTCCGACCAAAAACATCAATTTTAATATTTTTAGTATCATTTATTTTATATTATTGTTAACTAAATAACTACTCTGTTGGCGTTTCATAATCTTTTTAGGTTATTACTTCATATCAAAAAAATTAAAATAATTTTTTTTGATAAAAAATAATTTATATTTCCAAATTATATATAGAATAGAATATATGTTGTTTTTATCCTATGCCAAGGCTTTATTGATATTAAGTGTAAGTAAAGTGTCTTTTTTTCAGCTTCTTTACATAATTTATTATATGGGTCATATTCAAAGGAATGTTGAAATAAATTTAATTATTACAGGGAATTTGATTGGAAAAAACAAAATAAGTTCATTAAATAAAATTAATATTTTATTTCTGGAAATTTTGACTCTTATCATTCTATTTTAACCGCTCGGAAAACCCATTCTTTCTTTAACCACATTAATTGATCTATACTACATCCACCATTCATTTGGTCAAAAAATTAAGTTGGGATCATTAGAAATTATGATTATTAAAAATATTTATTAAAATGTTCAAAATAAAATTCATATATGTTGAAAAAATTAATTTAAAATTAATCTTGTAGAAGCGATGAGAAAGCCGGTTTTCAAAGAGAAATAGTTCAAAAGTTTGAAATGTTTTATATCCAAATTAAGTATAAAATTGATTCCAATGACCTAAATAGATTAATGAATATAATATTTAACTTATATTACTTTAAAAACTTTTAAAAATATAATTCTAACTTATAAATAAATTAAATAAAAAAGACAATTTTCAATTAAAATTCAGTATTCTAAACTATTCATAAAAAGAAAAATAATTTTTAGGAAAATCTAAAAAATTCAACATAAGATAATTTTGATATTTTAATTTAAATAATGTTTTTTATTTTATCGAATACATTTTATAAAAGTGATAAAATTTATTTTTAAAATAATTTTTTTATAGGAAGCGACCAAATTACTTTTTAGAAAAATATACCTTTTTAGTGAAAATTTGGATCTATTATTAGATCTTCCCAATAAAACATATAATAATAATGTTTAGAATTTTATTTAATATATAAAAATTTCATTAAAAACATTAAACAAAAATAAGTTGGTTAATTTATTGATATAAAACTCACTTGTGCGCATAAAAATGGTTTTTTAGAAAAATATTTCCTTTTATTTTCCAATGGATTTTAGTTTTATTTATAATTAATTAATCAAAAATGGTTTATATAAAAATGTTTAAACCATATTTTTATAATATATATATTCCTATTCATACTTTACATCCCAATGTATAGTTTATAAATATCATATTAATTAATAATATTTAAATAGTATGTCATTTTTGGTTTATACTTAGTGTTCCATGTAGTGCCAGATAAACTTAGAATTGTGTATAACACTAGACAAACCTATAATTTCATGTAACTCATACTAAACATAGTGTTTCATCTAATTTAAAATATTAAAATGATTAAATATATTTTAAATGAATTTCACAAAGTCTTAGGGGGTTATATTCTACCCCCATAAAAATGAATTTCTCCCTCAAAATCAGTCGCAATCATCAAAGGATCATCATTTGGAAATTCCTTTATATAAACCCAAGTCATACAAATGTAAATGGGAACAGATATGAAAATGGGCACATATATAAAAAAATTGTGGTAATAGTAATCCTTTCTATTTCAAGATATTTTTCATAATTTTGAACATTTTCTATTAGAATATAAACTTACATAATTTCATTACATTTCATAACCACAATCTCTCCAACAGATTGTGCTATGATCAATTTACACTTCATCTCTTACTCTAAGAAAATAAAAGTCAATTTTTTATTCCTGAATCACAAATGGACCATGAGATCCATAAATAATATGATAATTAATTCCATATGTCTTTAATTATATCATAAAAGAAGTGTTATAAGAGGTTATCCAAAATGAACATGACATCATATGGAAAGATAATAATTTAATATCTAAAACCTCATCTGATGGTTAACATAAACCATTACATAAATGGTCAACCTTGTAACCCTTCAATCATTAAAAATTTATAAAGAAGGTTTCTGAATTTCTCAAAATCAACTTAAAATTTATCCAATATATCAAAATGTTACTCTTGATTGTCATATAACAAACATGTTAATACATTTATCATGTATTCTCTTGAAACATGGTAAAAAACTAAATTACCATAAAATTATTTTGAAAAAATATATGTTTTATTAAACCATACAATGATAATTTAATATTTAATATATTCCATTAATCTAAAATATACTATAAACTCCATCCATGATAGTATAAAATACTTTTTCATCAAATCAATAATCTATTCCAAGTTAATGAGTACTATCCAATTTATATTATTTGTATACAACATCACATTATCTAAACTTAAAGAATTTTTCTCAACATCAGGAACATATTATGGATTATATTTCCTTAATGAAAATATTGTCTTTCCGTTAATTCACATTACTAGTCCATCTATACCATTTAAAATATTCTTGAACCACCATAAATCAAAACTACGGTGGAATAATCCATTAATGTTTCATCATTATAATATCCAATGTACCACTAAAAAGGTATTTGAATCCCAATACATAAATACATGAATCATTAAACTTTTTTTATACACCATTAACTAGGATTCATTGTCTTATTTCATAAATCTTCTTCCTTTCATATTTCTTTTATTGTATCTTAATCATCAGAAATATAACCATTAGTCATACAACCTTGCTGATTTTATTTATGACCATTCCATTTAGGACATTGATTTTAATATTGCATATAATTTTAACATTTTCAAAATTATAGAATCAATTATAGCTTAGGGAGAACATAATCTCATCTATTATATTAACCATACTTTTAATTTTTCATTTTCAGTTACTTTCTTCTTGATCGTATTTCAGGCAGTGAAAACATCTTCCCATTACTCTATGATATTTCCTTGAGTGATTCATTCAACATTATCAATATTTATGAAACTAAATATTTTTTCCTCCATGGTTACTATCACCTAAACTCTATGTGAACAAATTCCATCTATTTTTTGGTGAGTCTGAGAGTATGTTAAGGTACATGTTGTTTATCATGTTCTATGAAAAATGATTAGGAATAATCATAACATCCTTTACTCTAGACATCATCCCATTGGACTTATCATCAAAAAAAGTTCCATAAAATTCAATTATAACCTATTTCCTTTAGGTTCCATCTATTGACTAGAAGCAAAAATCATAGTGAAATAAAAATTAATAATAGAGGAAAACCACATAATTATGGAAAAGAACTTATAGGATGTCTAAATCATGACTCCTTATTTAATATATGGAACCTTAGGTATTTATAAGATAATTCCAAGTTATATTCTATTTATATCCTTCATGATAGTCTGTAAGGAGTTTGTGAATTTCCAAATAATATCCTCTATGAGTGTTAAACTAGGCGTGCAGAAAGGCCTATCATCATGCACCATTTCCTGATTAAGTCTAGGTAAATATGGTGTTTTCAGGGTTGTTACCCCTAGTTACATCCGCGATAGATCCATATCAACTTGTAGTATCCAGACATTTATATAGTCTCATAGAAACTAATATACCCTATACAATAATTCCAATACATTTTCCTCATCTTTGAATCATCCTTAGACTTATCCTTAGAGACATCGCTAGATATATATTTAGAGTTATCCCAAGGGATATTAATAAAGCTTCCTCATTCTCATTTCCAAAATTTTATTAAAAATTTCCTTGGATACCAACTATAATGACCAGACTCATCATATATGGATAATAAATAATTTTAGACGAATATTAATTACATTATGCAAACACATGACTTATGACCATAATAGTTTAGCACATCTAGAAACATAGAATACATTATTCTAATATGTTGAAAGATATTTAATGTTTCCCATAACTATCTTCCCATTTAGTACTTTTTATTGAAATACCCTATATAAAATCTTTCCTAATAACTTGGGGAAGGGAAACATAAAAAAGGTTGGCTTAGATGCTTATAAGGGTAATAAATGAAGATAAAAATGCATAATATGAACCTAAGTATATGAGAACATTATAATAAAATTTAAAACAATATATTTAATAAAAATGTTTATACTATTGAGTCATGGAATAAATATTTTTAGTTCATAAGGCATGTATCATATGATAATCAACAAATATGATCCATGATCAAATAACATTGACATAATTCATGGTATGTTGGAATACACATAAGCATAGAAAATAATTTCCATATTAGTAAAAGATCACTTTTAAGGCTATCATAATGGAATGGGTTCACTCCCAAAACCATCATAGTAGTCAAGTGTCACTCCCAATAACATCACAATGGACAAAGAACCTTATGAAATTTAGTTAAATTTTCATTCTCATCCCATAAATCTCAGGACATATAAATCTTTACCCAATTCACTGTAGATTAATATAGGTATCACCCATCACTTGATGAAAAATATATTTATGATTTCTATATGATAATGAAAATTTATCATATCATAACCCAAGAAATGAAATGGGTATCATAAACAATTAATTATACCATAAACTATGGATGATATATTGGTTTCAAAATCATTTCATCATATAATAACCCATTATAAGAAGTGGGATTCATATGTATTTCCACATGGTATGAACCGTGGAAGAGAAATGGGTTTCATATGAATATTTCCTTAAAAAGATAGACCATTTAGATAATGAATATAATGGTATCCTTGGATCATATCCCTATTAAGGAATAGTTAACACCAAAGGATTTGATCTTATATGGAAAATTATATAAAATCTTTTTTAGAAAAAAATGTTTTTCAAAAAAATGGATTTTTGACTGATGATAGAAATAAAGTCAGATTTCCTTAAAAACATTTTCTTAATTATAGTAATAAAAATAGAGTTGAAAAATTGAACAATTACATGATGATATCTAGAATAACCAGAGGATAATAAATTTAATGATAATTCTAGATAGTTTGATCATGATATCTCAACATTTGAGACTTAATCTTAAATAATTCTGATAAATGATGAGATTTTAACATAAAATCTTTTCCAAATTGGTAACATTGAATCATAATCACTCTGAAGGAATAAAATAAAATAAAACATAAAAAATATTTGGAATGAATAAATTCATGATATTACTTGTCAAATGGGAAGTATATACACTTGGTGAAAGAATACAGGTGCATAACATAATGTATGTCTCAATGAAGGCCAATTGAGACAAAATCCCCTTACCGTTTTGGATACTTTGGAAACATAAACCCCAAAAAATAGAGATAATAAAATTAATATGTAACTAATAATAATTTTATTTATAATAATCATGAAATAAATTCATTGGCATTATATAAAGTAAATATAAGAAAGAGGTGGTGAATATAACAAGTGTCTCACAAAAGTAAAAAAGTGAGATGAAAATCTCCTTAGCTTAGTTCTTGGATTACATTATACTCATTCAGAAATCATGTATAAAAAATATAAGTTTATTATAAATATATTATTGAAACATATTCATATATATATATATCAAACCATATATTATTTTTTTATTACATTTTATTACCCATTTATTAAAAATTTCATGTTATAGTTATGTTTTGGGTTATAATCACTCTGTTTTTCATATATGTTTTGATTTGTTATATTTTTTGTCCTCTCACATTGATAATGATTTCAAAATACTAGAATGATTTAATTATATAAATATAATATTTATTCATTATATATGTATTATACTAATCCATAAAATTCAGTGATAGGAAATGAAATACACCGTTCATGGAGACAATAAACAATACAAACACAACACATTTATTTTCATTTTAATTTTGGTTTGAAAGAAAGATAAGTAAATTACATATATTTTCATTACATAATCATTTCTATGTCATATATTTCATAATTTTTTATTAATCCCTTCCTTAATACATTCTTTATAATGCGTGAATGAATGTCATTTCTTTGCAAGGTGGTAGTTCACCATACACATGAATGACATTAAAAATTACAAAATCATAATAGAATATAAAATATAAAATATAAAATATATTAATTATAAATATATCACTATTCCAAACCATGAAAGTTGGTAATGAAAAAACAAATGATATCCTTTCTTGAGGCGGTAGTTCTCCGTACACACAAATAAGGATTTTTTAACTAATTTTATAGAAGTGTATAATGTTTTAGGTGATAATATTAACAAAAAAGAATATATGTATATAGAATAAAATAATTTTATTATATAATCTTTTCATAATAAGAATTTAATTGGATGGAGGAAGAAATAAAATGAAATCACTCATTGATGAACGTTACCTCTTAATCGGGTATCCTCATTAGGATTTCACTAAATCCTTGATTGGTGGATTTATATACAAACATAGGATTATAACATGAGGATATGGAATTCCAAAATTTATTTGGGTTGTTTTTGGTAAAAAAATTCTGGAATGATATAAAGAAGTGGAGAGAGTGAGTTCCCTTTTATAGATGATGTGGATTGACATTTTTCTAAACTCAAAAAATAATTCAACATTGGTAGGTAAATATTACCTCAAGTGGATAAAAATACCATAGATAATGGTGTATGAGGGAATATATGGATTGGAAACACCTCTAAAACACAATTAAAATCATGTTTTAATTATTTCATTCCTTAACTTATAAGTGTCCCTATTTTTTCTATTATGTTTTTTCACTACGGTAATTGGTTTTCCAATCTTGGTAATTTATCAATTAAGACTACATTAGAGTGATAATCACTATATAATTTGGACACAAATATGATAAATATGATATATAATTTATAAAATATGAATCTACTGCGTTTTGGAAATGAATAAGTGCATGTAAAGTGCAAAAACACCACTTTATCCACAACCGCATGAGATGAATTTTTTACTAATTTTTTACTGTCAATATAGTCATTATAATGGTAAATTGGTCAATTAATGGATTATAGATGATATTAATAAATATTTATAATAAACATGGCTAAATATATGATTTTTGTAATTTTAAATCATTTAATAAAATATCATTTTTTATAAAATAACATTCATGTCAAATTTTGGAATTATTCATTTAATTTCAATCTTAAAATTTTTAAGACAATGGAGAAATTGAAATTTATTATTTAAAAACCTATTTATCATGGTACATAATTTGAAAAAATAATGGAATATAATAATTTATTCAATTTACATCACTTTTAATATTCTAAGTATCATTTATTTTATTTAGTTATTAATTAAATAATTACTATGTTGGAATTTATTTAGTATTTAATGTAATTATTTAATCTCAATGAAAAAAGTTATCATGATAAAAAAACTCATTTATAATCCATAATGATATATATAAATAAGAATATTTTTTTCCTATCACAAGGCTTTATAGATATTAAAAGTAATAAAAATATCTTTTTTTTGTCCTTTTCATTTATTAATTTTTTATGGGTCATATTCAAAGGAACATTTTCCAATAATATGAAAGAAAAGACCAAATTAAATTCATTCCATGATATTAGTATAATATTTTATGCCTTTTTAACTCTTATCATTCTTGTTTAACCCCTGTTAAATGTTTTTTACTTAAACCATGGTAAATAACTTTTACTGCATTCACTATTCATTTTGTTCAAAAAATTAATTTACCAATTTTATACATTATAGATTATTCTGATTCCAAATATATAATATTTTTTTTCTATATTAAATTATTATATGTGAAAAAAATTAATTTAAAATTAATCTCATAGATGCGATGAGAATGCTTGTTTTTAAAGAGAAAAAGATCAAAAATTTTAAAAGTTTTTATGTCCTTATTCAAAAAGAAATTGATTTCAATGAACTAAATTAGATTATTTGATATGAAATTTAATGAAATTTAATTTGAAATAATTTGAAAATATAATTTAAATTTATAAATAAATAAAATTAAAAGTCATTTGCAATAAAAATTCAGTATTTTTTACTTTTCATCAAAAAATGAAATTTTTCAGAAAAATCACCAAAATTCACCCTAAGATAATTTTGATATTAAAATTTCAAGAATGATTATTTTTTTTATCAAATTAATTTTCTAAAATTAAAAAAAATTGTTTTAAAATATCTGCACCATTAAAATTTGAGAAAACTGTTTCTTATAAAAATATAGTTTTAAGTTTAAAACTGGATTTTTTCTTATCCCTTGTCTAGAAAAAAAAAGTCAAATGTTAAAATTTTTAATGATTATATATATATTTCATAAAAAACCTTAACCGAATGTTATTTGGTTAATGAATTTTGTATAATATTCTTATGTGTATTATTTTCTTTCTGAAATATATATTTTTTTATTTTCAAAAGGGTTTAATTTTAATTTTAAATTAATTGGACACGAAAGAATTATATAAACATATGTTAACCAAATTTTCATAATTTAGTTAATGTTTTTCATAATTACCATTATAAAAGCTAGTTGATAACTATCATATTAATTAATAATATTTACAAAGTATGTCATGTTTGTTTTATACTCATTGTTTCCTCTAATACAAGATAAACTTATAATTTTGTGTAACCAAGCACAAACCTAGTGTTGAGTATAACAAAAACAAAAAATTAGTGATTTGGGTGACATTAAAAATAAAAATGATTAAATATATTTAAAAACAATTCCTAAAATCTTTTGGTGTTACACAAATAAATATCATCTATACAATTTTTAACTAGACCATCAAACATGGTCCACTTATCTTCCCTGATATTTACAAAAACATTAATAATAACTATTTATTTAATTAATAAATATAACTACATTATTAATAAATTAATATAAAAAAATATTACTCCCCCAAACCATGAATATAAAAATTTATTATTATTAATTAACTCACTTATTATTTATAATGACCTCTGATTATATCTTTCTGATCAACCAAACCCAAATAAATATTATTTATTCTTTACTGTTAACATTTGTACTTGAATTTTACTATGCTTGTCGAAACACATAATGTGTAACCCTCTAGGCCTCTTTCTGATTTTTCTTTAGCATGAACACATAAGGAATAAGGTTTGAATTTATAAATACTAAAAGGAACCCATTTATAGTGAATCTAATTTCAAAATTACATTCAACCTCCTATTAATAGTTACCATGAAATATAATACTATTAACACAATATCTCATATCAATAAATTTTGCATTTGGTGTAATCAAAAAACTATCTCGACGTATGCCTCTTTGATATTGTAATAATGAACTTTTCCAATAAACTCATTGAACATGGATTTATCTAGGTAGTTCTATTCCCATAAAGGTTATGTAATATCAACATCCATCAATATATATAAGGGATAAATTATTTCTCACATTATCCATCAATGAAATATCAATAAAAAAAATCCAATTTATCTTAACTCATAGGGAGCATGTGTGAGAATATTTTTCATCAATAAATAAATGTATATGTGTCAGGATATCCATTAATTATATTTATAATATCAAAGGATCAGTAAAAAAGTCCAAATATAAGAACATCTAATGACACAGAAAATGTTCATTTCTTATTGGCTGGTATTTTCTAATAATCACCTTTACTATAAACTTAGAAGGGCATACACCATGAGAAGTTTCAATAGAGTTATATGTGTATCCACTTCTAATAGTATGTATCTTTTGTGTCCCTTTAAATTATATCATCCAGATATAGAAAAATATACATGAATACTATTGTGGAGTCTCATACTTCTCAATATAGTGTGAAACTTCTATGCCCTTTTAGTGTTACATATATTATTATAAAATTACCAAATTCAAATTTGATGAATAGGAATAATCATTATGTGATATGAGAACATAATTAATAATTATAAAATTTAATCATTTACTATGAATTTAGGTTCTAAGGAACCAACTCTCAGAGGCACCCAATTCCACTAGATCAAACTAAAAACAATATTCATTCCATTAGCTCCCACATGATACTGATTCCTCTACTAATATAGAGCCTTAGTTAATGGTTCCCCCATGATATCCTCTATGGATAATCTTCTCACCACAACTCCACCTCATTGAGAAAAATCCCTCAATAGATGAAACATTATAAATAATTTATTTTTTTCCATTGACGGGTCATGGGATCTTTGGGAAGAACCATTATTTTAGTTTTATCATATTAAATATTGAGAGGGCCTTGTGTACTATGAAAAACATCATAATCTTAAAAAATAATTCAAATTCAAACATACTGCTTAGATACATTGAAATTCATTATATACTTGGAATCTATCGTAGAATCCTTGAAAAATAGATTATCTAAACTCCTCTAGATCATAACTCTTCTATTGAGCCAAAATATATATCCAGACTATTACTTCTGATCATTATAATATTTCAGAAAAGTTGAATCCATATAACCCCGAATTACTTACTCTTTATATCCTCCATAGACTAGGAATACATCCTTAGTTATCCTCAAACACTTAATTATAGAATAAACATTAGTCCAATTTTATTCACATAGATCTTCTTGTTATTTGGATATCATGATAAAATCATAGGTTACATTATGAGTTTTATATAACATGAAATAGTTGATAGAACATATCACAAAAGATTATATTATTTTAATTATTATATCTTTTTCATCTTGTGTATGAGGAAGAAGTGCCTTCAAAATTTGTGTACCATGTGACACAAGAACCAATCCCATATTGATTTTTTTAATAGATCCTATTTTATATATAGTTAATATAGTAACATTAACTTAGTATAAAAAGCATCTTAGATATTTCAATCATGATCGTGATCCCTAGAATGTAGGATAATTCACATAAGTCTTGAATAGAGAAATGGAGAAATATTTTCTCAACCATTCCTTAAACTCTTGTAAGTATGGTAATTAATTTCTAAATAGTAACATTTCATCAACATATAATACTATAGAAATAACTATCCTTTGACTAAACCACTTAAAGACTCATGGATCACATTAATTAATAATGAAATAGAATTCATTTTTGGTATCATCAAACTAAATGTCAAATGATATAGATAATTCAATTAATCCACAAATGGATCTCTTTAACATATATACATGGTTATAATTTTTTAGTGAAATAAATACTTCATGTTGTGTAATATAAAGAACCTCATAAAGGTTATAATTAATGAATTCATTTTTTCTTCCATGTTCCAAATCTCATAGTCAATGTAAGCTTCTATGGAAAGAAAAATTCTAATGGATTTAAAAAAGGAAATTAGAGAAGTGTTTTTTGTTGTCAATTATTTAATGTTTTATAATCCCTTTAACCACTATCCATTATTTTGGGGATTTTAATATACCTTCAATGTCCATATTCCTCTTGAATAACTATTTACACTAAACTGAATTTATATCAAATGGAGGATCTAACATAACCTATTTTTTTGTTAAATAGAATCTATATCATAATTAATTACCTCATCCCATCATTCATATTTAGATATATGTACTACCTAATTATATGAAATATGATATAATTTTAATCCAATAATGTGTGAACATCATTAGTGACAATAAATACTTATATATTTGGTTATATGAAATCTATATCAATCTTAGAAAGTACTTGTGTTTCCATAAAAAATTCTTATGTGGGGAAATATGAGAGATTTTCTTATACCAAATCTTCTTTATCCTTGAGTATAAACTTCATTGAAGAAATTATTTCTCCAACTAACCCCCTTAGGGATGTTATTAGTCTAAGGAAATATAGTCTATATTGTGATAATTACTTTCTTATATGAAGGGTTTGGTTGATTGTATCCTTTTATTTCCATGGGATACACTATAAAAAAACAATTAATTACATTGGTAGATAGTTGTTTTTCATGATCTAGCCTTATAAAATTATCTACATCCCAATTTAGAAGAATATGGAAAAACATATTTTATTCCACTCCATATAATTAATGGAATATCATTTTCTACTCTATTTAGTACTCAGTTTAGTAAGTATACTACCTTGTGTAATATATATCCCCAAATGGATAATGGATGTCTTTTGTGGACCACCACTGACCTTACCATGTCCATTATTGTATGGTTCGTCCTTCCACAATCACCATTAAAATGTTGTGGATAAGGTTAATTGAGTTAATATAAATTCCCATAATCCCATTAATAAACAATGCAATATTGGTTAAGATATTCACCACATCAATATTAATTATATTTTTTATATTTTCACTAAGCTAACTCTCAACCTCATTCAATAAATATTTGAAAATATCAAAGTATTCAACATTCTACATCATCATGTATAGAAAACTATACCTACACATGTCATCAAAAAAAGTCATAAAGCATTGTAATTCTCCTCCAACATCTTCTTGAAATGTCTTCACACATTAGTGTGTACCAAGTCTATAATCTTTATATCCATTTCACCTTGACCAATAATTGGTTGTTTAGTTTTATTTCCATGTAATTAATTATGACATCATTCAATTTTTTTAAGCTCCAAAATTTTAAATAGCCATATTGATAGATTTTTATCAAATGCATTTCATTTACCTAACTATGACAAGAATTCCACAACTAGGTGTTAAATGAGTCATGTTTATTTGTTTTTTATCAATTGAATGTTTTTGGTTTTCATAATTCTATACCGAAAGGCCATTATTATGTTATACCATACCATAAGATATGTTGTATTTATAAAAGTATAAACACTTATTTATAAATAGATAAATAAATCTATCAATATCTAAATAATAAATATAAAAGATGTTCTTTGTAACAATTGAATCATAATAAAAAATCTTTAAAAAAAATCTCTCATTTTGGGAATGTGAGATGGTGGTTTCCCATGGCTAGAGAAACCAACCTTACCCCATTGGTAGCCTATAAATCCACCTCACATATGGGAACATTATGAAATATAATTGGTTACAATATTTTAATTTAAATTTTATCACCAAAAGTATTATCTAAAATCCAACTTATATTATAAAGATTAATTTCAATAATGAATGTACCTGAGGATTCCACTTTCTTATTTTGTTGGGTGAAATTACTCTCCCTATAGCCTTTATTTCCACATGAAATACAAACCACATATTGTTTCATTCCCTACCTATGGATCTTCTTCCACATGGAATAATGGTTATATGAATTATTAGAAATGGAATGAGGCTTCAGTCCCTTTTACATAATCATCCTTATCTTTTTCATCAAATAGACCATGAGTTTTGTCACGCCCCATGGGTTTAAAAACATGTAAAATATGAGTAAGAAGTTACAAATCATCTAGGATCTAAACCCCCATTATGTATTATAATTCTATATTTTGAATCATCTTGAATACCTATGGCCCATCTTGGGCCGAATCTCCAAGAGCTCATATGAATAGTGCATTAAAGATATCATATCTCTATGATCTTTCATTGTCTTAGTAGAGATCATGATGGAAAGAAACAATTATATATAAATTCATATCCTTATATTTCATTATAAACTGACTAAAAAATGAGTGAATAAAAAAATATTGGATATAGATTTTTTTATCCATAGGCTTAAAATATATATACACTTCTTCCTCATTAGCCTCATTAGGAAAGTGACTCAGTTTGTGTGGTTTCTAACACTTATAATTTATGCCCTTGGTATATTATAACCCATAAGTGACTCTTCCATTCATATAAATTCTTGTCGATGAGAATGTTATCCTTCTCTATAAAGAATCATAGTGATTGTTTTGAAGTAATTTAATTTTTCTTTTCTTCAAATTAATTTAAAAAATTTAATTATCTATTGGTTATAATTGTTTTTATAAATTTAAATTAAATCCTATTAATTTACCACTATTTTGTAGAAACTTATTATCCCTAACCATTATTTTCAAAATATCTGATTACATTTATATTCCCTTATTATGGATCTTTATTCCTTTTTTCATAACCTATATTAGAGTTTGATATGATATTTGAAGGGTTTTAGGTTTGCGTATCATTCCAACTACATTAAATCAATGTATCTTGATTTTTTTAGTGGAATCCAAGTTATCAACCAAAATTCTCATAAATATTTAGTAAATCTTTATATAATAATATTCAATATATACCATAAAAATCCATGATAGAATAGTTTAGGTCAAGTTCCATGGGAAATATGGACACATAAACGAATTATCCATAAGTGAGATACATCATCTCCCACTATGTTCTTGATAACCAGAACCCTTTATAAACTTTTCATACATATTAAATTTATTCATAATCTGTGGAAAGGAAACATGTGAAAAGGTGGTCTTAAATGATCAATAAGTGTAAACAAGGTAGATATGTAAGAACAACATGAGCATAAGGTAATGAGAAAATGAGTATAATATTTGAAAAAATACCCTTCATACCAATGATTAAAATCTTAAACCATATAATAATGACTGGAAATTAATAAGATACAAATCATAAGAAAATAAAATAACATGATCCATGAGAGAATAATATTGGCATAAGAAAGGGAAATTATGGAATACATAAAAGTATATAAAAATATTTCCATATAACTCATGGCCCATAACCAAGGCTATCATAGTGGAATGGGTTCACTCCCCAAACCATCATAGTAGTCAGGTTCACTCCCAATACCATCTTAGTGGACAAAGTCCCTTAATAAATTGAGTTCACATCCCTTTTATGTCCCGTCTGTCTGATCAGATATAAATAATTACCTAATGAATTAGTGGGAGAAATATCTCACAATAATCATATAATGAAAATAATATATATATATATATATAATATATATATATATATATATATCTTTGTGTGTGTTTGTTCCAAAAGATAATGAAATATTAATTATATCATAACCCATAAATTGAATGTCTTTATAAACATTTATTCATATCATAAACTATGGAAAAGAGATATGATTCATAATTATTTCATAATTTCAACATAACATAACACATGAAAAGAAGCATGTTTCATAAGAATCATTCCGTGATAAAAATAAACCATTCATAGAAAGAATAAGAATGGTATCCTAGGATAATATCATAGTAAGGCATAAGTAACATCAATGAATGTCATCTTAGATGGAAAATAATTTCGAATGATCGTTTAAAATATTTCTTGAGGAAAATATCATTTCTAAATAGAAAAATATTTTATAACATAAAACATTTTAAAATAATTTTCTTTAAAAATAAACTTTTATGATTATAAAGGATGCTTCTAAGAAATTACTGTTCATTATTTAAGATAATTCCATTCATTCCATACACTTTAAAATGAATATTTCTTTCACATTTTCTATAAAATCCAAATTTACAATGTTTTCAAAATTTATTGAATTTTCATTTCAATTTTTTTTTTGAAAAAAGTAAAAAATTGGTAAAATTATATTTTATAAGTAATAGAATTATAATAAAAAAAATTTAATTTTTTTTGAAAACATTTTATTGGAAGAAAAGGGATTTCTAACGGAAGAGAGAAATAAAGTCGGATATTCGTAGAAACAATTTTTTAGCAATATTTTATATACCAATTAGTAAACAAATTACACTTTCTGATTGAAAAATTATGACCAACTATAGTAGAAGAAAATTCATGATATTACTGAGTTATGGATCATAATATTCTATCATCAGAATCAGAATCATAATTATACTCATAAATGATGGGATTGTAACATAAATCCTTTACCACTTTGGTCACATGGAATCATAAGCCTTATTAGGGAATAACATAAAATGAAATTAAAGGTATCATAAGGATAAATAAATTCATTATATTACATATAAAATTGGCTCTATATACACCTCATGAAATAATATAGTTTCTTCACATAACATATGTCTCAAACAAGGAAAATTGAGACAAAAATCCGCTATCAATTTGTTAACTTATGAATTGTAAAACTCACGAAAGAGATACACTTAAATTGAATTTTAAATAACAATAATATTCATGATAAGAATAATAATATAAATTCATCATAGTTATATAAACAATATAAAATAAAGAGGTGGTGAATATGGCATGTGTCTCACAAAAGTTATAAGTGAGTTAGAAATCCCTTACCTTAAGGATAAACCTCCTTTATAATCATTAAAACATCATGTATAATAAATAGATTTATATTATACACCTATTAAATAAATATTAACACATATATAATACTATATATTATTTACTTATTCCCTTTTATA
The DNA here is from genome assembly GCA_963277665.1 of Viscum album. Lineage (NCBI taxonomy): Eukaryota > Viridiplantae > Streptophyta > Magnoliopsida > Santalales > Viscaceae > Viscum > Viscum album. The sequence continues at coordinate 1,203,737,864 of OY728134.1, forward strand.
ATGTGTTTATGAAAAATTCCATGTTAAAGTCATGCTTTGTGTAGTAATTGCTTTATTTTTTTGAATGTTTCGATTTGTGATTTTTAGTAATATTATATTGATCATTGTTCCATAAACTCCAAAATAATAATAATGAAATAATTATCATATTTATAAATCAATAATACTTTTAATACCAACCATGATATATGATTTTGAAAAATGATGAATGTTACGATTATGGAGTAGGTAGGCCATACGTACACATGAGTAACATTTCCAATATTTAACAATAATTTTGTAAAGGAGGTAATTATTATCATATATTTAAATAATGATCATAAAAACATATGTACCATATTATTTCTTTAAATATATTTATACATATCATCCATGTTGTGTGGTTATGAAAAGAGAGTCACATCACTTCGTGAAGGAGGTAGTCCACGCGTACACGAATGACGTTATCATCTCTAAGTGAGTAAAAAGGATAGAAATAAAATGATATATTATAATTTTAGAATGATAATTAATTAATTAATATATTAATAAAATCATATATATCACATATATTTATCCTTGTTATCTTGCATGAAAAGTGTTTGGGAAAATGAATCCCATCGCTTCATGAGGTGGTAGTCCCCCGTACACACGAGCGAAGATATCATATACCCTAGATGGGGTAAAGTAAAAAAGGTATATAAATTATATAATGACTCCAAATGTATATATATGTTATAAATATCATATATATCCTTTTTATCCATCCCCATACCCCACCATGAGTGGTGGTAATGAGAAAATAAATGTTTTGATTTGTGAGGTGGTAGTTCTTCATACACACGAATGGTGATTTCATAAACTATTTGTTGGAAATGAAGAGTATAATAGTTTATGACATTAATATTACAATATATAAGTTTACATATGATACTGAGGATATTATATTAAATAGTTTAAATATTAATTGAAGGAGGTGGTAGAAAAAATTAAATTAAAATACTCATTGATCAACATTACCTATTATTCGGTTAACCTCCTTAGGTTTACACAAGAAGGATTAATAGGGTTTATTTATATCCAAAATAAGGATTATATAATTATATAAGGTATTTTGGGAATTTGTTTTCAAGGTAATGGATGAACCAATTGGTTTTGAAGGTGTGAAGAGGAGAGGAGATGAGGTGGACTTTTGTAAGTGAGATGTAACAATGTTTTTCACATTCCAAAAGGGTTAAAAATGGATCAAATTAGAACCTTATACATGATAAGGTCAAAATATGGCCATAAAATAGTTTTTAGAAAAATTTATTGGTTATTCCAACTGTTATCTTTTTAGTTTAACCCCTTGGTAAACCCATTTTTACCTTCACCGTGGTAAATAATTTTTATTGTTTTGATTATTCATTTTGGTAAAAATTATGTATATATTATTAGATATAATAAATTATTATGATTATAAATATAGAATCCATTTTTTCAAGTTATATTCACTAAATTGTAACAATTTAATTTAAAATTAATTGCATAGATATGAAGAGAATATGAGTTTTTTATGTAAAACGTTTCAAAAGCCTACAAAGATTTCATATCAAAAACAAATATGAAAATATATCAAATGAAACAAATTGTATTAATAGATTAATAATTTAAATAATTTTAGTTTAAAACAAATTTAAAATAAAATTAAACTTTATAAATAATATAATATAAAAGGAATTTTGTAATTGAAATTCAGTATTTTTCCCTATTCGTAAAAAATTAATCATTTTATTTAATTCAACAAAATTCACCATATGTTGATTTTGAAATTATTATTTAAAAAAAGGTTTATTTTCTCAAATAAATTATATAAAAGTGCCAAAAATTTAATATATTTTTTTTACAAAAAAATAAAAAACCCTTTTTCTAGAGAATAGATTTTTCAAAACAAATAAATACTTTTCTAAAAATTATGTTCCATTTTTCAATATGTTTTCCTTATATAAAACCATTATACAAAATATTTAAATATTAGTTATTACTATTAATATCTATATGTTTTAAATTTATGTTATAAAGATTACATTTAAATAATTATATTAATAATGTATTATTGTTAAAACTTAGTGTCGTGTGTAGCGCAATAGAACCCATTTTTTCATGTAATGAAACCATAACATGATGTTTCATGTAACACACAATAACAAAAAAAATTAATTTTTTCTAAAAAAATTTCTAACAACTCTGGGTGTCACATTCTACCCCCTTAAAATGAATTTTGACCTCGAAATTTGTCACATAGATATAAACAAATGGGGATACTTCTACCTTATCATAATAAAAATTCCCCATGTTGCTTCCTCAAACTAGTTGTTTCTCCATATGACTTTTACCAGGTGAGTAGTCTTGTTTCATAGAATATTCCTTGTATGATCAATAATCACCACTAATTCATCCTCATAAGAAATATCATGCTTTAGTGGAATGAACTATGAGTTTAGTACAAGTTAAGGATCAGGTATGTATATCCTTTAGATAGACACATGGAACACATCGTGGAATTGATAGAAGTTTTGTGGATGTGAAAACTGATATACTATCATCCTTATATGTTGAATAATGTCTGAGGGACTGATATAATAAGTCATTTGTTTTAATTTAGTCCTGAATCTCATATCATTATTCTATGGATAGATTCTTAGGAATAACTCATTATAATCTTTAAACTCTAGATCACACTGGTGAATTTCAACATAAAGTTTCTGCTTACTTTGAGCTTCCTTGATAGGTTTCTGAAGGGAGATAACCTTATATTCCATTTCTTCAAATATCTGAGGTCCTAAATAGATTTATTTCTCTTACTTCATTCCAACACATTGTATCACAACAATTCTTTTAATAGAGTTATTAATAAGTATCCATGTGATTTATTGACTAAAATGTATTTTTGTAGTAAAATTCAACTAGTGAATGTTTTGATCCTAACCCCCTTTGAAATCAAAAGAAAAATATGTCAATTTATGCTATACGTTTTGAATTTCTATTTAAGGATAACCATCTATTTGAGTATGAAACGTAGTAATGAAACTCAGCTTTATATCAAGATCTTACTGAAGAATTCACCAGAATATTGAGGTAATTATCAAATCCCAATGAAACACAATGAAACATTTTACTCCATGAAACCATGAACTTCCATCATGTATATCCTGGAAATATAATCCAGAATGAAGTCTTTTCCGATAGAAATGAAGTGTGTTGAGTTAGTATGGTGATAAACTACAACACATATAGTATTATTATCTTTAGTATTTTTGTGGAGTCTAACAAACAAATCCACGGTGATGTTTTCCTATTTTCATTCATGTGTGGGTAAATGACTCAAACCCCTCATTACACCTTTTTATATCTTCTTTAACTTACTAAAATACCAATAAAAGACACAAAAGCTATAATGACTCTCATTTTTCAATCACACTGTAATTATTATTTCGAATCTCTATATATCTTTATACTTCTAGGATAAATAATGTATGAAGAACTATGAGCTTCCATTGATGACACCTTCTTCAAATATAGTACAAACGAAACACATAAATAGTTCTTAAACCTTATAATTATATCATGATCAAGTTAAAACTCAAGAATATTTATATATTTTTATGGCTCTATAACTTCCTTATGTTCTTCTTCAATCTTAAATTAGATATATATTTGAACAATCAATTGATAAAGAAACTATTTTTCACATCCTTCAAGATTTCAAGATCTGTTCCTTTTAAATGTAGACATATTGGATCTTTTTTTATACTCATCCTGGATAATCTAGCTTGACCCTTTTTCCCCAATGAATCTAAAACCATGTTCTTGTTATTAGGGTGATATTTTATTGAGAAATAAAAATATTTAATCACCTCTAACCATATTCTCTGGCACATGTGAAACTCAATCTGTGTGTATATATACTTTAAACATTAATTATTGGAAAATATATCACAATTTATCCATAAAGATAATTCATTCATATATATAAATAAAAAATTACCTCATCTAACTCTAAATCATGATTTGGGGTAATTTTTCTCATTAGACTTCAATTTTCATGAGGAATAGGCTATAATAATGTTTGTTTTCATAAGAACACATCCTGATCCCTTTTTGGATTCATCACTATATATTAAAACCCTTCTCTAATATAGGGTAATCTATGAACAAGATCATAGAATAATTTCTCTTCAATTCCATGAAATATTCCTCACTTTGTTCTATATAGAAGAACATGGCCCCCTTTAATGTTAACATAGTGAGTGGATTGGATAGTCATGAGAAGTTATCCATAAATCATTGATTATATCTAGTTAAACCAAGAAAAATATGGATCTCAGTCATCATGGTTGGTATGGGTCAACATTAAATAGCCTCAATCGTTAATGGATCTATCAATATACCTTCTCTTAAGATTATATTTCCCAAAAATGAAAACATTTTCAGTCAAAATACACACTTTATAAATTTATCATATTGTTTCTCCTTACCTAGGGTATTCAGTACAACTCTCAAATGATCATCATTCTCTTCCTTTATCTTTTAATAGAATATAATATCATGAATAAATACTTCCAATTTTTTTAAGGTAATCTATAAAGTAACTATTCATTAAATCCAATAAGATTACCGAAAAATTAGTAAGACTGAATGGAATTACTATATTTTAATAGAGTCCATACCTTTTAAAAAATATGTCTTGGGTATATACTCCTTATTTAACCTCAATTTATGAGATCAATAATGAAGTTAAATCATGGAAATGTATTTTTCTCCACACATTTGATCAAATCGGTCATCAATACATGGTATAAGATACTTTTTCTTGATCATGATATTATTGGAATCCTGATAGTCAACATAGATTCACATTGATCAACATTTATTTTTAACAGAAAGAATAGGTGCACCCCAATCCGACACACTTTTCCAAATGAATCCATTTTCAAGATTATCTTAGAGTTTCTTCTTTAATTCTTGTAAATCAGTAGGGGACATTCTATTGATAATATCTGAAATTGGTTTGTCACTAGGTATGCGTTCTATTGAGAACTAAACATAATATTGTGTGTGTTTAGACTAAGAAAATCCTCTATAAAGAAATCAAAAAATTCCTAAAGAATCATACTATCATCAATTTCAAGTTTCTCACTAACCATTTGAGATAAAAACCAATTCTGAGTGGGAATTAAGACCCATAAAATAGAGCTAATCTCTATTATAAATTGTTACTTTTCACCATATTGATAGATGATCATAAGTTAGTTTGTAATATACAATGTAACATCCCTTCCTCAAAAATATATTTGGTATTTATGTTGAGAAATCCAATACATGCCTATGATAACATCGAATTTGACGCAAGGAAGAATGAAATGATTTTTATGGAGCATGTTTCCATAAACATAAACTAGAGAGTAATCATACAATTGATATGAAATCATCATAACATTAGGTGTTTTCACTAATAATTCAATATCTAATCATTTTCATGGAATCATGGTACTATTAAAAAATTATTTAGATAAAAAATAATGGTTAGATCCATTGTCAAATAATACATTAGTGGTTCTAGAGTGTATAGTAATTGTGACTTTCACTATGTCATTATCACACCCATCATGAGAAACATTGATCACATGATATTTACCCAATTATATTATCTTAAGAGGATGATGATTTTGATCATCATAATTAACCTTCAAATTTGGGCACTCATTAGCATATTTCCCATAATCCATGCATTTGAAACACAAGAGTGTGTGTGGTGTATTTTGTGTAGATTTCCCTCTAATCGCATCATTAACTAACTTCTTCCCATTACTTTGAAAAGAAGTTTCTTGATTAACTTCACTTCATCAAATAAACCATTTATAATCACCCTTAAGATAATTTCCTCTATGTTTCCTCTAACACCTTAAGCATAAAATAAATATCATCCTTTTCTCTCCATGGTTTTTCAATTTTCCTTAGAACTCCATCTTCATTTTCTTTTCAAAACCTTGAGATCGATACATAAATGAAACATATATTTCAACCTTGATAGCACCTTGAACAATCTATTCACATCAAATGAAGTCTCATATGGATTAAAATCTTAAGTGTCTTAGTTTTATGCCACTGAAGAATCACACAACCCTACATTCAGGTTTTATGATAATACTAGAAGTGTACCTAACAAGTCTTTAAAAATTCACATCATCGGTACCAACAGATTCAGTAAAATTTTTTTAACTCAAGTAACTCCTACTCCACATTCATGCGAATAATAAAAGGAAAGTACTTATTGAAAAACAAGTTGTTGAACTTATACCAATACATGAATTCAATTTTATCACGTTGCCTCATCTTCTTGATAAGATTTCACAATCGATGCTCTTTACTATCCAAATGGTAAAGAGAAGAAATGAGTTTTTCATTTTCTAATAAATGGATAATAGAAAATACATTTTTATTGGTGATGATCCACTACTTAGAAACTAGAAAATCAAAAGTCCCATTAAAGGTAGGTGTCTGTTTCATTATGAAGTTATAAAAATAACTTTGTTCCCTCCTCTGTTCGTTTGGAAGTCCAACATGAATTTTAGCTTTAGAATATAGAGTGATCATTGAAATGGGATTTTTTATTCCAACTCCCATAATGTTTTTATGATCAATAGGAAAATCATTTCATTTTCCACCACACTCATCATTAAGACAGTTCCTTTGGTTTCAATACATTTACTAAAAGTAGCTTGTGCTTGCACGGGAAGCCTAGATAGATGTCCATGTGAAGGTGGAGAGCTACTTTAATAATGCAGATGCTGGGGAGAGGCAGTTCCTTATAGATAGCCTGGTTGATTTACATAAGTCCTTCGGGTCATGTAATCTTCTAAGCCTACATGCCATGTAATCTCTGATCCTACGAGCCTTGTAAGGGTTCACCCTCATCCCTTGAGAGGGGGTTATCAAAAATAAATAAAAATTAAGGCCTTCGGGCCATTCGGGCTAGTGTAGGAAATAACAATCCTTATAAAAAATCCTGTAATCAAGAAAAATACTTATATGATGTCTAAAAAATGACACCATATTTTAAATCTATGAAACCTTAGGATTATCCTAGGTTACTAATAATCATAATCTTTTTAAATACTTAATGATGGTTTGTAATGAGTTTGTGAATTTCCAAAGCATATCCCCTGAGAGTGTAAAACTAGGTATATAGCAAGACCTATTATCATACACTAGGTGAAGATTTTGTCCATCTCAAGTATCTTTTTTTGGAGTTATTACCCCATGATACTCTTTTTCCTGTGACACATCCACTTATAATATCCATATAGGGATGTAATTTCATAGAAACCACTCATTCTATCCTTCACCAAAATTCTAATACATTTACCAATATTTTTACTTATCCTTAAAAAATCCTTATGGATCTCACTAATGATTTATCATCCTAGTTTATTGGGGTTAACTAACCCTTTCACTAATACCAAATATGATGATTCAAACTTCTTAAACACATGTATTACATCTTAATAGAAAAATATTCTTTACACAACATAATGATCGATTTTCGAATCAATTTGGTCTAGTGCCTTTGGAAACATGAAAATATAAACAACTAATCCATAAGTGATACATATAATCCCCCAATATGATCTTAATAAATATTTCCCATCATATACTTATCATACATAATATTATTTTATTCAAACCTAGTTAACGGAAACATGAGAAATGGTGATCTTAGATGCTCAGTAATAGTAAATAAGGGAGATATGTAATCATAACATGAGAATATGGGTACAATAATATGAGGTTAACATGTTAAAACAATAACCTACATATAAAAAATCATAATAATAAATCATGAAAAATGATTTGTAGTTCATAAGACATGAATTATAAGGAAATCAAATAACACGATACTTAATAGCATACAATTGGCATAATATATGGAATTTTTTAAATACACATAATTTCATAAACAATTTCCATATTATTCCAGGATAACTTATAAGGATATCATAATGGATTGGGTTCACTCCCAAAACCATCATGGTATGCATGTTTCACTCCCAAGACCATCATATCGAATAAATTCTCTTACTAAACCAAGTTGAGTCCCAATTCCTATCCAGTCTATATCATGAGATATAAATCATTACCTAATACATTAGAGGGAGATACAGGTACCATCAATCACATAATTAAAATCATATATATGCATTCCAAAACATCATAAATAATTCATCATATTATAATTCATGAAATTAAATAGGTTTTATAATCAATTCATCATATCACAATCCATTGAAAAGAGATAGGTTTTATAAGCATGTCATCATTCCATCACAACATTACCCATAAGAAGAAGTGAGTTTCATAAGAATCATGACATCTTAAAAATAAAACATTCATTGAAAAAATAATAATGGTTTCTGTGGATGATTTCCTAGTATGTAATAGGTAACATCAATGGAAGTCATCTTATATTGATTTTTTTGAGTGAATGTTTAAACCATTTCTTGAGGAAAATATTCTTTCCAATTTGAAATAATATTTTTAAAATATAAATCACTTTGAAAATAATTTTCATTGGAAATACCCCTAGAATAATATAAAGGATTCTAAGAAGTGATTCTTCATGACATTAGATACTTCCACTCATTCCATACATGTTAAAATGAATATTCCTTTCACATTTTCAGTTAAAGCCAAATGAGAATCATTTGGAAAATGACATTATTATTCCTTAAAAAACATTTTGTAAATAAATTTTGACATGGGTAAATATTTCTTTTATAAATAATATGATAATATTAAATCAATATTTGAAAAAAATTTGGAAAACATGTTTTTAGAAGAGTACTATTTGTTGACCAAATTGGAAAAATAATGTTAGATTTCTATAAAAAATATTTATAAATTATATTAAGTAAAAAAATTGGAAAAATAGTCCACATTTCTTGAAAATAATTGATCGAACATAAGAGAATAAAATTAATTAGTTTCTTTAAAGATGGATCATACTATTTTTTCATCAAAAACAAAATCATAAATAATCCTAATAAACGATGTGATTGTTACATAAAATATTTAAAACTTTTGTCACACCCCAACCACAGACACCAGTTATTTTATTCTTTTTTTGGTCTCGCATCATTTGGATGAGGTTTAGTTGAGTCCCTATTAGAAAATTTTCAAGGTTTTATATTTTTGGCGGGTCTCGGGCCGGTGCGCGGTCACCGCACCACTAGCGGCGACCATGCGTTCAGTCCTAGAGACTGCGCGGTTGACCGATTACTATCAATATCCAAATTGAAATGAAAAAAAGATTTCATTTTAAATACCTTTTGGTTTATATTTTTACTATTTGGTATTTATTAAAATTATTAATATTATCATCTTATTTTTACTATTGTTATTATTATTATTATTGAGAAATAATTTTATTTTAATTCTAGTGTTGTTATTATTATTGTCATTATGTTTAGGTTATTATTATTATTATTATTTTTATCATTTTATTATTATTATTATTATTATTTTTATAATTATTATTTGTTTTATTATTATAAATATTGTGAAAAATAAAACTAAACCCTAATCTACCGGGCGCCCCCCTTTCCCACCATGCAGGCCGCAGGCCGTACCCCCCCTTCCCCCTTCTCTTGTCCGCCACACGACAACCCCCTCCCCCAGCTTCTCCCTTCCCTCCCGTCACTGACCCACGCTCACACAATGCCACCACGCTCTGCCTCCTACTCTCCCTTCTCCTGCGCCGACCACCTGTAGTGCCACCCTTTCTGTTTGGCGACCAACAACGGCGAATCCCTCCCCTCCTTCCTTCACAGTCGAACAAATCCAATGCAGTGAACCCCTATTCCAGCCTTCGCCTTGATAACCTTCCCCGACCAGACTCTCCTGTTGCTCCAAAATCTCCCCGTCGGCACCCTGCTCAAGCTGAACCCCCCCCCCCCCCCTGTTCAGCACCTCCCTCGCCTGCAGCGACCTCCTCGACCAGAATACTCTTCGGTGCACAACCCCTCCGAAAACATCCCTCTTCACTAACTAACCCTCTAGCCGCTCTCCTCTCCCTCTTGCGGTCTTCCAACCGTGGACCTCCCCCCCCCACTCTCCAGTGGTTGGTTTTTCTCTTCTTTGGACTGTGGTAACGGTGTGAAGTATGTTTTGCTCCAGGTTCTCAGATGCTTCTCCATGTTTGAGGTAGTAACCCCATTTCATTTAATTTTAAATTAAGTTTACTTTGTTTTCTTATTCTTCGCACCATTTTTAATCATTAATTAGACAATTAATGTTTGTAAATTTAATTGTATCTTGTGAAATTGAATGTTTTAGATCCATTGGTTTCATCTCGGGGTATGTTTTATGTCTGTTTCTTGATTTCACACCTGCTGAATTAGGGTCTTTTTTCATTTTAATGTTTATAGTAATTATCATTTAGTGCGTTGGTCTCTTCTTTGTGATTTTGGTCCGTCTCGGTTGGTCAGTCACTTTTTAAGGTGGATTTTCTTTTAAAGTGGTGACTTTATGTGAAATGGTGTTTGTTTTATGTGGAAAGAATTTAGTCAATTCACTGCTTATAATTTTATAAATCGTGCATGTGGTTTATTAAATCATATGTAGGATAGAAATTGGATTTTGATATGGTTTTGTTATTTAGTTTTTTTAGAGGGTTTGGGTTTATTTTCAGGTTTAAAAGATTTTGGGGGTGTTATTGAGGATGTTTTATAAGTTATTTTAATAATGTTTTTATTTTTGTAAAAGGTGGAAACCATGTTTGGAAAATGTTTCAAGGTGCGTTTGACTTTAAAGAGAAGAAATGGAGTATGTTTTTAGGGTAAAGCCTTGTTGTGCATTTTAGAAAAGCTGTATTATTTATTGAAATTATTTATTTATTGCTGAGTGTGATGTGAATGATACTTTGGGAAGGTATCGGTGTGCGCTTGGTTTTTCTTTTGGTTTATGTGAGTCCCAGATAGCTTTTTGGTTGTGCTTTGGTCCTTCTGCCTTAATTGTTTTTGGGTTTTGTTTAATTTTTGTAGGGTGTTTCTCTGACGTGGCCGCGAACCCCCTCGCTGGGATTTCAAAGTGTGTCTCAGGTCATGTCGGACCACGCTCTGTCCGCCGCTGCCGAAGGCGAAGCGATTCAGATTGCATCGGATTGTTCGCCTTTATTTTCGGGGCACACCTTGTTTTACCGCATGTTTTGGGTTCATTCTGTTTCGTCTGCACCTATTTCAAGGTGGGTTTTACTCAGTTTATTCTTTTGGATTATTTTTAAGACAATGTTTCTCTGTTTTTAGATACTTTTCGTTGTTGCAGCGCATTGGAAAGGTTTTTCTGTGATATTATGGTCATAGACAAGTGGTGCGTGCTTGTGCGCAAGTTGGGACATACCACATCGTCATCATAACCGAGATGCGAGTCGAGGTAGGTCCCCCACTGCACTCACCTTTAAATTTATAATTTATTAATTGCATGATGTTTTATTAATTTTAATTAATGAGAAATAATATAAGATAATTAATTTTTAAATGATTATTTGTTGTGAAAAGATCCGTTTATTTTATACGGAAGACTTGAAACAGTTTCTTGACGAGCAGACACCCATTATTGAAAGAATTCCCATTTAGCCTTTAAAAATAATTCACAGATTTTCAAATGTACTTCTAGTTTTAATGATAAATGATTTCTTCTGAACAAGTGTTTTGAGCTTTCTAAAGAAATGAGGTTTTGCTTTAAAATTTGTGAAGGCCTATTTGGCACTTTAATAAAATAATTTATTTTAGAAAACCCATTCAGGGGTGATCATTGGAGTGCGTTGATTGCGTGAGCTGTATGTGATGTTTGTGCATTGTGACTGATTGATTTACATTGTGGACGCACCCCTTTTTATTGTATGTGTTGACATGGTAACCTGGAATAGTGAGTGAATCTTCTAAGAACGATTGCTGCACTAGTTTAGAATACGCACTGGCTAGTGGCCCCATAGCAGGGGAATACTGGGTTATTGTTGCTATGGGGATTGGGACCCTCAGTTAGGCAATGTAGGGATATGCCGAGCGGTAGGGAATTAGGACATCATCGAGTTAGGGCATGCTTTCAGGATGAGTCACATGTATAGTATGTTTTGGATTGTTCATGATTTCCTAGGTTCAACCCATGTTTTATTTTGTGTATAATTGTATGTGGTGGATGGTTGAGAGGTCTATCTCAGTTGCTGGACCATGTGTGACACTTTTTTCATTTCCCTTGGTGTGTGTTGGGTGTTACATGCAGTTTTCCTTTTTGGCTAATAACTAAATCTTGGTATTCTACTTATAGACAACAACGTTTTAAAATTCAATGCACCTCTTCCTTTCAAAAATTATTTTTTTTAAATTTAAAAGGGCAATGGAATGTTACATGTTTTAGAAATGAATGTGTGTGTGAAAACTAATATTTTATATAATTTTGTACAAAACTGTAATTAGTAAATTTCATTATTTTTAAGGTAGTGCATTGAGGATAGCTTTTTGGGCATGCCTACTAAGTTTTAATACTCATGCCTATAGTGTTTTCCTGTTTTTAGTTTTGTTGCAGGTTTGGATTGAGCTTGCTCGTCGTGGGCGAGAGTTGGTTGTGGTTTACTGAGCGACTCTCGGAATCACGAGGAGTTTTTGGTTGAGACCAGGTTAGTGTGTTCTTGTTGGCTGCTCTTTATTTTCAGTATCATTTATTTACCTTCTATTTTACTTTTTTCCGCTGCTCTATTTATTTACATTGGGAGAAATCATTCCCAGTTGCTCCATGTTGATGCCCTGGTACTTGTCGCCAGCCTGGGAGGTTCGGGAACGCCTATCAGGTCATGTCACGGACCGGCTTAGGTGACCAGTTCAGGGTTGACTTGGGATGGTTCGTGACAACTTTTGTAACATTGAATCATAATCTCTATGAAAGAATAAAACAAAATTAATCATAAAATATATTAAGGATATATAAATTCAATAAATGATATGTCAAGGAGGATTTATATAGACCTCGCAAAACAATATAGGTTCATAACATAATATATTTCTCAAAGAAAGAAAATTGAGACAACAATCTCTAAATGATTTGTTTACCTTTGAACCATAAACCCAATGAAAGAGAAATAATCAAATGGATATATAAATACCAATAATTTATAAGTGGGTAATAATAAAATATATTCATGGTTTGTATTTAAAGAACATAAAAGAAAATGGTTGTGAATATGGAATGTGTATGACAAAGGTAAAAAGTGAGATGAAAATTCATTACCGTAAGTCTCGACCTCCCCTATTATCATTAAAAATCCCTATATAATAAATATAATTTTCTTATAAATTTATAATATAACCATTCATACAGACATATAAATATACATATACATATACATATACATATACATATACATATACATATACATATACATATACATATACATATACATATACATATACATATACATATACATATACATATACATATACATATACATATACAGATACATATACACATACATATACATATACATATACATATACATATACATATACATATACATATACATATACATATACATATACATATACATATACATATACATATACATATACATATACATATACATATACATATACATATACATATACATATACATATACATATACATATACATATACATATACATATACATATACATATACATATACATATACATATACATATACATATACATATACATATACATATACATATACATATACATATACATATACATGTACATGTACATATACATATACATATTTAGATATATATATATCACACCTTATATGATTTAAATATGTCCTTTTATTACCAATTTATTAACAATTCCATGTTAAAGTCATGTTTGGGGTAATAATCGATTTTTTTTATATATTTTGATTTGTTAATTTTGGTCCTATTATTTTTTACATTATTCCATAAACTAAAGAATAAAAATCATGAAAAAATTATAATATTATTAAATCAATCATACTTTTAAGACCAATAACGTGAGTTGGTTTTGAGGAATAAATTACTTTACGATCATTGAAATAGTAGGCCACACGTCCGCATGTGAAACATTTCTATTTTTCAATGATCATTATGGAAGTAAGGTAAGTAATATATAACCATTACATAATTATCATAATATAATAAATAATATATTATTTATTTAAATATACTTATACATATTATTCTTGTGGTGTTGGGAAGAAAAGAGAGCAACATTGCTTTGTGAAGGTGGAAGTCCACATATACAAGAACAACGCTATCATCATTATATGTGTGAAAGGGTATGAAATAAAAATATATATTATGAATTTATAAGGGAAAATATTTCATTAAAATAGTAATTATTTCATTTATATGACATATATTTATTTTTATTATCTTCAATGTAAAGCATTAGCAAAAATGAATCACATCACTGTGTGAGGTGGTATTCCACCATACATGCGAGAAACATTGTCATATCTCCTAAATAATGGAAAATAAAAAAGGTCTATATTATATAATTAATAAAGAGGTTTAGTTATGTTATAAATATAATGTATATAATTTATTCCCATCAGCATACCCATCCTTGAGATGTTCTAATGGAAAAAAGAATGATATCAATTTGTGAGGCAATAGTCTGCTGTATACACGAGAAATGATTTCATAACCCATTTGATGTATGTGGAGATTTTATTAGTTCTTGATCATAAAATAAAAAATATTATTAAAATTACTTTTTTATTATATAAACATGCTTTAATAATAATTACTAGTGTTGTAGGACAAAATAAAATAAATTACTTGTTGAAGAACGTCACCACCTCTTCGGGTAACCTTGTTAGGTTGGAACAAAAAGCCTTACTATGTTGGATTTCTATCCAAAAGAGGATTATAGAATGATAGGAGAGAATTTGGGAAGTTATTTTTGTAGGGTTAGGATGAACCAAAATGTTCCGAAGGTATGAAGAGGAGAGGATGAGGGGTGGCCTTTTATAAGTAAGGTGAGTGGAACAATTTTAATTATTTTGAAGAAAAAGGAGTAACCACATTTTTAAAATATCAAAAGGGTCATAAATATATCAAATTAAAACCTCAGAAGTGATAGGGTTATAATATTGTAACAAAATAGATTTTATACATGTATATAGGTCATTTTATCTGTAATCTTTTTAGTTTGGCCCTCGGTAAACAAACCTTAACCTTAACCACAAAAACTAATTCTTACAGTTTCACTACTCATCATGGTAAAAAATTAAGTTAATATAATTAGATATTATAAACTATTATGATTATATATATGAAATTTATTTTTCCAAATTCAATTCAAAGAAATGGGAAATTATAACTTTAAATATATAACATATACGTGAAGATAAAGCTAGTTTTTAAAGAGAAAATTGTCAAAAGTTCCCAATGTTTTTATATTAAAATTCAACATAAAAAATATTCAAAAAACAAAAACTAGAATAATAAAAATATAACTAGACTAATGTTACATTAAAATAAATTTAAAATATAATTCAAATTTAAAAATAAATAAAAGGGTGTTTTAAATTAAAAGTCTGTATTTTTCACTATTTATAGAAAAATTATTCTTTTTCGAAAATAATATAAAATTCAACATAATATAAATATGACATGATGATTTCAAAAATTAAGTTCATTTTATAAAATTCATTTTGTAAAATTTTTAAAAAATAATTTCATTAATGTGTAGAAAAAGAAATTAATATAAATATTTTTTAGAATATAATATTTTTGAAATATATAAATACTTTTATGAAAATTATGTACCTTATTATCAAAATGTTCTCTTTATATAAAACCATTATAAATAATATATAAATATTATTTCTTACTATTTATATCTCAATGTTTTACATCAATGTTATAACAGATGTTCTTAAATAATAATAATAATAAAAATATATCCCATTTTTTTAAAACACAGTGTTATTTATAGTGCAATATAACCAATGAATACATTTAATGAATTTTTAATGTGGTGTTGTGTATAAAAAAACAAAAAAATAAATTTAATTTATTTGGAAAAAAATCATAGAAACTCATGGGGATAAACTCCAAAATCCAAAAAATCTAGTTAAATACATCATTAACCCTTTCCTTTCAGTTACCCAATGTTTTACTAGGGAATTCAACCCCTTAGTGAACCAAGTTAATTTAACTTAAAAAATCATGCTAAACATTAAACACTAATTGAAATCACCCCAATATAGTTTATTTAAGCACTATAAACTATGGGTTCGATTGTATCATTAGCAGTGTAAGGTTATACTAACAGAATATTTTAGTTACATGATTTTTATCCATATACATAAAATCCAAGTTTATCTTACCACATGAATTATTAATATTATGCGAATATTACATATGTGATTAACTATGTTTGAAATAATTTACACATAATTTGTTTTTATTTTATTCAAAATTTTACCTTTTTTAATACATATATTATGTGATTAAGGTGACTCCATAAACATAAATAAACAAACACAGAACCAATAGAAATTAAATATAATTTTCCTGATCATGAGAATATATAATGGTTTTTCATATAGATGCTGATAAATTAATTCAAGACCCTAGGGAGAAAAAACCTTAAGCCATATCCATGTTTATGTTTTAGAATTCCATTCAAGCTCCCATGTATCTCCTTTATTAGTTCCACCTCTAATCTTGGAATTTGACCACCTCCACTGAACTTGAAGCTACATTATTAGAAGGTGATGTGATCCAATGGATATGATAATGTATGTTTGAAAAAATGAAACCTAGAGTATAGAGGAACTTACATAAGAAGGAGGTTGGGGTTAATCATAGACCATTAATTTTATTTTAATAATAATAAATTAAGAGAAACTAATCGAATACTCATAGATGGTATACTCTCACAATCATCCATAAAAAATACACAAAGCATAAATTTGATATCTAGTTATCCATTAAATAAATTGTTTCATTGATTAATAAAAAAGCATTAAATTAACCCAATTAATTAAATTTATCTGAATTTCATCTAAACACCCTTAAATTATAACTATCCATATTTTTTAGAAAAATCATTTAAAATTAATGAAGTAATGAAGTTTACAAGGTGGAATCTATGCGTGTTCTCCACATATTTTAATAAATAAAATTATTCAATGTATAATTATAAATCCAATTAAATTGAGTGTACTATCAAATGAATGACAAACAAAAAACATATGAATAAGATTAATTATATATTCACTTGTTTTTGTAAGAAAAAACTAAGAACAAAATCTACCGAAGACGACATGATTTGTACGTAGTGAAACAACATGTTCTATCCTCTTCCCATGTCCACATTGCATGCCCATGGATCATGTGATGTTCCTTTGAATGATGAAATCGAGGTACATATCATGTCATCTGACATACACATCATTTTTTGTTGCAGGAACATGTATTTTTAGTCTTTATATTGTGTATTTGGTACTAGACCCACTAGGATACCCCATGTTCTCATTAATGAGAACATGAGGGCCACATGTCATGTACTATGGTTATATAGAATGTAGTTCTTCAAACCATGTGAATCTGTCAAAATCTATATGATGATCCCCTTTTATCATATTTTAGATCCAATTTTATCTAATCTTACATGATATAGAGATATTTAGATGAAACAAATAAAACATGAAATGCTTTTAATTAACCGATTCCATGTAGTTTAATTTTGCAATGGTAGAAACTTTGGAAACTCTAGATATTGTTTTTCAAATTCTTCATTATTTTTAATCTTAACTATCTTCTGGTTACACTAGTGATAATGGATAAAGGGAGGGTGAAATGATGTTTGAATATTGAAAATGAATCAATATGAATTAAAATAAATCAAAGAACATATAAATAGTCAACAGATAATATATAATTATAAATTAAATCAGTGACCCCTTTGATATCCCTTGTTTGTTAGGGTGTAGTGGAAGTTCATGTATAACATGGAACAAATGTCATTTAGTCTTAATTTATAAAGACCATTATTTTATATGATGTAAAAACTCATGAAAAAATAATTTAAATCAGATATTACTTGGATAGAAAAATGTTGATAAAATAAGAATAAGGATCTTCACTTGTAATTTATAACAAATTTAGAAGAAGATAGAGAATTACCAAAATATATAATTCTCTCTTCATTTATGAGTTGGATGACTAAATATCACTTTACCATAATTTTTCTATAGTATCCAAGTATATAATTACTCTAGTGATGATCCAAGTGAGAACAAAAATATATTAATTCCACCATAAAATCATCAGTTTCTATCATAGATGATCCTAACAGCTTGCATTGTTTGTGGACGATCACAAAATAATTTCTTTTGAAGGATGAAAAAAACTTAGTGTTCTCTCAATGTATTTATATGCTAGGAGAGATATGCACTATAAATATCCTTATTTCTATATAGGTATTAATATCTCTCCTTTACCAATCTATTTTTCACAAAAAGAGTGATTATAGAAAGTGATATAATTAGTTATTTATTATAGAAGGTGTAGTGTTGGAAACCATCACAAAATCCCTTTCCTAATTATATAATTATTAACTGATTTCATGTCTAATATTAATAAAAATTTTATTATTATTGACCACTTTACATGTAAAACATATTATGAATATATTGAAAAATATCATTTATGCCATTTCCAACCATACCATTTATCTTGGTTTTCTTATCCTCTTATGTATTTAACAAACCATGAATAATGAATCTTTATTTGATTAATAAATATCACTACATTATTAATTGATGAATATAAGAAATATTATATATTCTATATATGTTTTTAAAAATATTTATTATTTTTATTATTATTTAACCCACTTATTATTTCAAATGAATTCTGATTAAATTACAACAATCAACCAAACCCAAATAAATATTATTTTTTCTAACTTGTTATATTCAATACTTCAATTTAGTTGAGATTATAAATAAACATTATTTTTGGCCCTTTAGGCTACTTTATCATTAGAATTTGGAATAATACCCTAAATTAAAAGGTTAAGATCACAAAATATACCATGGAACCCATATAAAATGATGTTATTTTCACAAAAGTATTCAACTTACTATTAACGCATACCATTTAATATAAAACCATTGTAACAATATGTCAAATAATCAATGTTTCATGTTTGTACCATCAACCGATGTGTTTAATGTCTCATTATTTGAAATTCCAAAATTAGACTCGACCACTGAACACCATAGCCATAGATTTATCCAAGAATTTATATTCAAATCAAAGGTCTTGAGATTTCATCTTCCATCAAGGGATAGAATGGATAAATCATTTCTCACATTATAATTTAATGTAATATCACTCATGATAAACTAAATGTATCCTACCTGGTCACAATCACATTTCATAATGGGTTTTTAATACATTGAAATACATGATTCATTATATACCTAAATGATAATATTAATTACTATGTATCAATAAACTCATCTGTAGATAGAAATTTCCAATGATATATGAAAACATATATTTCCAATTGGTGAGTCTATTATCGTAATCTCATACAACAGAAATTACCAAGGGCGTACACCATTAGAAGGTTCCTTAAAGTTGTATAAGGATCCACCCCTGATAAAATATATGTTATTTAACCCTTAAAATGTTAACATCCAGCTATATAATAAATATTCAAGAATACTATAATGGAACCTTCTCATTCTTATCTTATTAGGGAACTTACATCATATTTCAGTAAAGATATATTCTTATTACATTACTACATACAAATGAAATATAGGGGAAAAATTATGATGTGAAAATAAAAGTTCATTATTAAAGAAAAAATGTAATCAATTATAAAGAAATTCTACTATAGGGTACCTACTCTAATAAAGAGGAATTAGAATCCATGTTGAACATGAGGTGAGCTATTTTATCTCAATTGAGACACTATTGATAATTATTTAGTATTATGAACTAGTTCTATTTTATGTGGTGTATATATATCCTCTTTGGTATATTTAGCGTGGATGCATATTTATTAATCATAATAAATATTTTGATTCATGTATACATTTTCAACGGGTTACAATTTAATGGATACCGAAGTGGTAAAAATTTACTTGTCAATATCATTTTTTAGGGACTTAACTTATTTCCATTTAAGTATTATTATAATCTATCCTTATAAAAATATATATCTTCTCTCGTTATCTATATATTTAAAGAGTTTCCATGTTAACTTTAAAATATTCTTATCTTAGGATCTTTAACCATGTAATTAAATTATTAATAGAAAAGCTGATCTTAATTCTCTTTTAAACTGGGTATATTTTTCTTCCATGTCAATATATTTTAAAATGTTTTACCGAAGTAATTTTTAATTAATGAAATGAATTATTAAGGTAATTTTATGTTATCTTGGAACATTAAATTATTTTAATGGAATATTTCTATTGTTTTCCAAAATGATCAATTTCAACTTTCTTTATTAAACGTTAGAAGAAATGTTTCTTCTTAACATATATGGTGTTAACAGATTTCACCACCACTATAACAGTTTTACACTATTAAGCTTAATTTATAAGTTTATAATAGCTTTACAATGAGAACTCTTTAATGTGTAAATATTTTAAATGTTTTACGTCCATTAAATTAAATTATCTAAAATTATTTATTTTACAACAAAATCTACTTTTTGATGAATTGATGGTCCTATTTTTTCTCTTATAAATTTTTTTGTCATTAACATTCTCTTAAAAAATTAACTTTCTTTGGATTATTTTTAACTTGAAATGAAATTTCTCTGATATATCTATATTACTTGTATCGTGTATATTTTTATTTTCTAAACCCTATTTCATTTGTATTTATGTTATTTTTTTATAATTGTTATTTGATAAATTGGGGAACTATTGATATTCCATATTCATGACTCAATATAGATATTTATTCATAAGGAATATTTTTTATGAATTAAGTTGACCATTTAATATATGTTGAAGTCATTTGACATGTAGTAAATCATGGGCCCAATAATGACATATCCTCTCAATGAACTGATTGGATTCATGAGACAAACTAGTTATCTAGCCTTATTAAATGTAATTATTGTTTATGCATACCAATTTTCTAAACTATCTTAGAATATGGCCATGATGGTAAATATATCATGAATTTTGAGATTATGAACTCTTATATTAAGAAATCCATTCATTTATTATTTAATTATTATTATTATTGATAATATTACCTGGATATTATCCATGGATGAAGTGTTTGGACATTTTATTCATTTAATGGTACCTTTTTTAAGATATTTACCTTAACTTATTTGTTATTCAATATTTCCTTATGAAATATTTTACCGAATAAAACCCTCACTATGTTTCTAATATTTCCATTTACTTATTTTCTATTCCTGAAGTTATAAATAATGATATTATGAATTATATCAATGATGCAATAATTTTTCTTATGCTATGTTATTATATTTCAAATTTAATATGAGAATCAAGTATGTATATAATTTTTCAAGGCCATGTAATTTATTGGTTTATTAGGATAGGATCATTTACATCTTAAGTCATTGACATAATGAATAAATGGGAATTGGGTTACTAAAGGTGGGGTTATTATAGTTGGTATTAGATATGTTTTTGTAGAAATAATGAGAAATATATTTAAAATGAACATATCCAATATAATCATTATGAAAATACCTACTATTATTTTATATAT
Source organism: Viscum album (assembly GCA_963277665.1). Lineage (NCBI taxonomy): Eukaryota > Viridiplantae > Streptophyta > Magnoliopsida > Santalales > Viscaceae > Viscum > Viscum album. Next base: position 1,203,759,665 of record OY728134.1, read on the forward strand.
TTTAGCATTATAGGGTTTCTAATTTTATGGATCTATATTCATGATGATTATGATCCTACTTAGTGTGTTCCATTATTTAGTGATGGAGCCTATTGGAATAAAGGGAACAAACAACCATTGTAAATGTAGGGATTGAACTACTGAGAAAGAAAGTATAACTAGTGTTGGACTTGAGAGGACCATGGTCATATTATGAAAGCTATCACAGGACATGACAAATAAAATTTCCCAAATTGAGTAACCCATTATTCCACATTGTGATTCACTAATATATGATTACTTCTTGGAATATATGCATGCACCTTTTAATGGAACTAATAATCCATTAATAGCAGAATAATGGATTATGTAGCTTTTAATGATATACTTAGGTTTGGGATGTAATGAAAGTGAAAAGGTTATCTAGGAAATGTATTTATTGATAGGATTACACAATAAATGGTAGTAAATGGTCTAGAACACTTAAAATGATGAAGAAATAGACAAAATAGAATAGATAACATTTATAGTGATTTTTTTGAGATATTAATCCATCCTGAATAGTGAGATGAAACAGAAAACATATTCCTAAAATTAAATAAGATTGAAAAATAAGGAATGGTAGAGTACGTGGATAACATTATATGATTATATAGGGATACTACATACTACAAAATTAATCCAAAAATAAATATTGGTCATTTATTTGAGGGATAATTATAAGTCTCCAATGTTCACTAGTTTCAAACATATTTTCAATATATGATGTTACAATATCAAGTGGAACCATAATAGAAAAATTACTCTACAGCTTATATATCATTAAGGTAAATATGGGGAAAATAGTTCATCTGAGCACCAAGAAAAAGGGAACAATTCGATGAATAATGAAATGAAGACATTTCCTTCATATGAAAATTATATAAGGAAACATCTTAGAAAATTCACAAAGGGAATGAATTTGTTTAAGGGAATATATTGGGATCATCTAGATAATAAATGATAAATAAATAAAGAATGCAATTTTATCAAGTCAATCAACTATAATGACAAGGGGAATTATTCAAAAAATCCCCTTAAGCATTAAGGAAACTTTCAATAGAAGAATCCAAGGGGAGAATTCCAACCATATCAAATTATTATACCCAAAGTGAATGTTCCTAGAGATGTGATGAAATGTATATATATCATTCTCTATAGATGTGAAAAGTGTTTATATAATTCATTTTTAACCCACTCTTTTATATCTTATTAATTTTATAAGGTTATCACATAACCACCTTAATTATAAGTTCATAAGATAGCAGTTAAAAATCTTAATTGTATAATGATTTCATCTCACATCTATAGATCCTCTCTAATATAATTTTATTGTAATTTTCTTCCCAACAATATTTTTATTCTTCCTATTATTGAATTTGATGTAATTTTGGTTTTGGATTAGATATATTGATATGTATCCCACATTGATTATTGAGGACGGTAAGTTATATTTGATATTATGAATCATCCTATGATAATATATTATTGTGAGCATGAACCTAAGATCCCAATAAAAATTACATACATCAAATAGGTTTTAAAACTTATCCATGAGGGATATTTATCTAAGATAGTTGGTCAGAAACCCAATATATAGGATATTCCTAATGCATGTGAGTTTTTTGATGTCTTTATAGATGAGATTACCAATCTTCTTCAAAATCCCCATGTTGATTTTTTATTTTAACTCATGCATGGTGTTACAAATATGTTATAGAATCCATTTATAATGTCCTTAGTTGCGTTTCAAAATATAAAAAGGAAACCTTAGAAGAATTTGGATAAGGGATTCTTTTAGCCAGGTGCTTTACCTAGGGGTGAACCTATTCATTTTTTTAAGAAGAAATATAGACCAATGAATCATTTCATTAAATATCAGGAACTTAACAAAGTCACTATTATGAATAAGTACCCTCTACCCCATATCAAGTATCACTTTAATCAAGTATGACATGATAAATATTTTTCATTAATTGATATTTGATCTGGATATAATCATCTAAGGGTTTAAAATGAGTTTATACTGAATACAACCTTCCATATGAGTTACAATCATTTTTAATTTATAATAGTTACATTTGGAATTACAAAAGATAAAATTTTTGAAATTGTTTTAATGAATAATGTCTACATAGATGACCTTGATTAGTTTTTGGTAGTCTTTATCAAGGATATTTTTATATATTCCATGACGGTGGAGGATCATGTAAAATATTTGTGGATTTTACTAATGACCCTAAAGAAGGATAAGATGTATGAAAATTTTACCAAGTGTTAATTGGGCTACAAAATATCTCATTCGTATGTCATATAATTTAATGAGAGGGTATATTAGGGGATCTTTAAAATATGGAAGTAATTGAACAATGTCCTAGTCCAACCATGGTTACCAAAATCAAGAATTTTCTTGGCAAGGATTTATATCACAAACACACTATGAGAGATTTATCAATACCATATAATCCACTCACAATGTTTACCTATAACGGAGCCATGTTCTTGTGTATAGATGAATGTGATGATAGTTTCAAGGAATATATGATAAAGTTGGTCAGCGCACCTATATTTTCAATACCCTATAGTAGGGAAGTGTTTTTAATATATTATGATGAATTAAAGAATGTATTGGGATGAATCCCCATGTATAATGACGTAGTGATAGTTTATTCTTTTTGAAAATGGAAATTACATAAGAAAAATTACATGAATGATGATTTATAGAAAGAAAAATCAATTTTTTCATTAATTATTTTTAGGTATTATCAATGTCTAGGGATTTGAGATATGTATACTGAATATAATATCATGAAGTATATATTTACATAAAAAATATTCAAATGTTTCAGATAATATGGTTGGAGTTGATCAACGATTATGAATAGTTAATACATTACAAATATAGGAAGGAGAGTAAGGAGGCAAAATCTTTAATTTAGAATGACCATTATAGTTTTTCCATGTCAAGGATTGAAAGTGATAAAATATTTATTTATTTGTAAAAGATATATCTTGAAATAAGGATGAAAGGATACATAATTTTTTATTTATCTGATTAATGTTAACCATACAACCATGATATGATTCAGAATCCATATAAGTGAAATGTGGAATTATAGAATACGGGGAGGAATGTTTAATAGTTTAAGGATGATCATGATGGAATGATAAGATTTAGAAATCATGTAAGTGTTATATCAATATCAGAAATCAATAAGGAGATATTGGATGAAGCTTATAATTCATCACTGATTATTCATCCGAGAATTAAATATTTTTATAATCAACTAAAAGTGTATTTATAGTGTGATAACATGAAAATTAATATTATAGAGTATATATCCTAATGCTTAGAGTGTTAGTAAGTTAAGGACGAGAGACATAAGTTTAAGGGGATGTGACAACCATTACCAATACCTTAATGGAAAATGGGGAACATTACCATGAACTATTTCATCCTACATCCAAAAAAAATTAAATGGAAGAATATTATTTGAGCTTTAGAAGATCACCTTATGAAATCATAAAATTTTATAACCATTAGATAAGATTTATCTATTGATCAAGTTAATCAGTTATACATTATTACAGTTGTGAGATTTCATTGATTACCACTCTCTATCATATCTAATCAGGATCTGAGGTATAAATAATTTTTCTAGAGATAGTCTTGGATATTCTGTTTAGATTAGTACTATATATCTTCATCATAAATATGGTTGTTCATAGAGGTACATTAACACCTTAGTGTAACTATTTAGGGCATTCTATATGGATTTAAAAGGAGGTTGGGATCAATACATTCCATTTTTATAATTCTATTACAATAATAGATTTTAATCAATAATTCATATGGCTCCATATATTGTATTTTAAGGAAGAAAAGAAGAAATAATATTATATTGGAAAAATATGGAGAAATAATTATATTGGGACATGATATATATGAGTAAATGAAAGAGAATGATGGATCCTTTCAACAACACATAAGGTAACCTCAAAGTAATCAAAAAAATTATAGTGAAAAACATTGTTAAAATCAATAGTTTGAATTTAGTGATAAGGTAATCCTATGAATATCTCCTTATAATAATGCTATGAGATTTTGAAATAATTACAGGCTTAGCCTTAGATATATCGGTCCGTTTGAAATTATTTATTGCATTGGGATGGTAGCTTATCACTGTGTTCTTCCATTGAATCTCTCTGAAGATAAATATGTGTTCCTTGTATATATACAGAGGAAGTATACCATATCCTTAAAATTTACTAAACATTGAGGTCATACCACTGGATAAATATATATTATAGTAGGATTAACTGGAGGAAATTTTGGATCATAGAGGCAAAGTTCTTTGAAACCTGACCACTCATCTTCTTAAGTTTTTGTTAAAAAACTATAATTATGAGGAATCTACATGTGAACATAAGGGCAAGATGTGGTAGATGTATCTTTTTTTGTTTGTATCATAATTATGGAGTATTTAGGTTGAAAATATCATAAGGGTGTAGAATGTAACAGCATGAGATATTATGATATATTAATATTTAAATAAATTCAACTACTTTAATTGGATTATATTAAACAAAAACTAAGTTTAAAAAAAACCACAACACACAATCAAAAATATTATTATGTGTTTAGAATGTTTTTTTAAATCAGCATGTTAATATTATCGTAGGTTTTTTATTATGATTTTTCTAAAAATATTTATATTTCGATGAATATTTAAAAGGTATTTTTTTTATAATATTATTTATTTTCTAAAATAATTTTATTTTAAAGTACCATTCTATTAATTTTTTTAATTAAATTAACGTGTGATACATTTGATTTAAAATAATATAATTATTTCCCTTAGGATTATCATTTATTATATTTTTATATAATTTAATTTTTCAACAAAAAATTTTATTTACCTAAAAATAGTTTTTCTTTGTAGTCAACACATTTATAAAAAATTAATTTATAAAAATTATAAAACATGAATCATGAATAATATACTACATACATGTATGTATAAGGTTCAATTTTTTAAAATTGAAGACTTCTATTTTTAGGCATTACTAATAGTAACTATGGTATATTTTATCACCTTAGTAAAGGGTAAATTGGTTAATGAAGGATAGAAATAATTTTACAAGGCATTAGGAATCTATAAAAAACATTCCAATATTTCATTATATGATATTAAATTTTCCATAACCTTTATAACATCTATTATAAGTAACTTTGGATCCATTTTCCTTTAATTATGACATTTATATAACTCTAAGTAAGGAAAAAAGGAAATGTCACCCTCTCACCATTAAATTTCACCTCTATGTTCACATATGGATAAAAATAAGTTGTGATTGAATACTATAGTTAATTTTATTAATAATTAAATTATTAATATTATGTTAATTTATTTATAAATTTTAGTGATTATATATTTATGTTAAATACTTTTACAATGCTGATATAGCGCTTTTGCGAGAAGTGGGGGAATTAAACAAAGTAATTTTGAAAAAAATAAATGTAATGTTTTAATATGTTTAGTGGTTCTCAAAAACATTTATAGTTAATAATAATGTGATATTTTTGGTAAAATTAATTTTATTCTCATTACTTCATTACATTGATATCTTTATAGTCAAATTATGTGAATAGTTCTTAATAAAAGTTTAATAGAATTTTATGCTAAATAAGATTTTGATATATTATTTAAAAATTAATAAAATTATTAAATACATAAATTAAGATATGAAAATGTTTTAAATTAACTCCATTGTTTATTTATGAGGAAATTATTAACTTTTATGTAAAATTATAACCTTATATGATTGAAAGACGTCATTATCATGTTAAAGTATAAATTAGTATATTAAGGGGTTAAACTAAAATATATGGTTTAAAATAGAACCTAAAACAATCGAAATTTTATATTTTAGGGTATTTAAACCATATAAAAATTTATATTATAAATTCAGACCACATGGTTCCACTTGAACATAAAAATGAATTTATTATATTTCAATCATTTTATTAACTCAATATGTACCATTTTGTTTTATATAAAAGAAACCACTTATCTACTATATTTCACAAAAACTATAACTTATTAGATAGGTAAACCCCAAAAAAACAACTTCTCATAATCCTTATCCATGTCCAAGAGGTGATGATACTCCAAGTAGACCTTCCTTAAGGCCCTTAACAATAGTTCTTTTAAAGTAAAGGTAATCATCTTCACTGTGAACTTTTATTTTATTCTTATTTTACCACCCTAAATTATATACTAAACATTAAAACATAATAAGACCACTATCTCACATATATTGAGATTTTTTTTGTTTATGGAATAATATTTATCAATCTCATTCTTCAACAAATGGGAAACAAAACCATCACTCTTGTCGTTGGATGATGACCACATCTCAATCACTACCTCACAATAATAATGATGGAACTAATAAATATATATGGAAAATATAAAGTAGTTATAAATATATAAGTATATGATATGATATACTTATATACTTTTCCACCTATTAATAAATTTAAAATGCCACTCGTTCGAACCTATGGACTACCACCTTCATAAACTGATGTCATTCATTTTCCTTGTTCTCTTTTATAGATGGTTATAAATATTTATATAATGTATATATATTATATTTATATTGTGATTAAAATAATTTGGATAATATATTTGTGTTCATGATACAATATCCCTAAATACTAAATAAAAGCATGCATGAAAAATGAAGTAGTTAATAGCTGATTCAATTATAATAATAAAATATTATTAACTAACTGTTGATAAGATTTTATAAGTGGTTAATATATGATATTATATATATGTATATTGTTATTTTTTTAAATAATATATATATTAATATTTTATAATTTATCATATAATATCTCATAAGGAATGAAAAACTTCTTGTAGTGTATTTCATCTCAATTTCCATTTTTTGTGACATATTTTTTTTATACACCTATTTTAAATTTTATAGTGTATATGCTGACCCATTTATGTATTAAATATGAATATAATTTTTTTGGATAATTAAATATTAATTTCATTTTTACTCTTTCAAAGGGTTATAATTTTAATGTTACCAAAGAGGTACAAATTTATTTTAAAATCTCAATTTTTGGGATTTATTTTATTTTCATTGAATTAATATTATAAACTATCTTTCATAAAAGATCTAATTTTTCTTATTAAATTCATATTTAATGTGTTTTAATTTTTTATTAAAATTTTTACTCTCTTGGTATCTTTAATCAATCAATGAAAATCTTAAAATAAAATCTAGTTATATTTCTCTTTTTGATTAGTTATATCTTTCTAACATGTAAATAGTTTTCAAAATGTTTTACAGATCTCCATTTTATTTAATAAAATGATTTATTAAGGTCATTTTATTTTATAGATGAATTTTTACTTAGTTTTAAATTATTTTTTCTATTTTTTTCAAAAATGTTCATTTTCATCATTCTTTATAAAAATTAAAAATGAATGTTTCTTTTAAATGTACATTGTATTAATGGATTTTCCCACGACTATAACTATTTTCTTTATTTATATGCTTCTTTGTGATTTAAATGGATTTATAAAGAAACCCCATTAATTAAAACACATCAATGGATTTACAAAGAAAACACATTAATGAAATGTTATTTCAAACTATTTTAAAAGTTGATATTATTACTTCTTAAATTTTATATCACTTATATATATATTTTTACTATGAATGTTACTTGACTGACTATGGAAGTGTTTATATTCATTATTATTTCCTAAAAAATGATTTTTTTGATAATTAATACAATTTTGGAACTAAATTGGTCATTTAATATATATGGAATTCATAAGAAAAGTTGTTAAGGGTGAGTACTATATGAAATTACCTCTCGATGAATCAATAGGGATCATGAGATAGATAATTTGGATTGATTTATTAAATGGTTATTTTTTATACATTCCCATTTATTAAACTTTCTCAGCATATATCCTTAATGTTAAAGATATCATAATATCTTAGATCACAAGGTGCAATATTAATCATTTATATATTTTAGAATTCAATTATTATTATCCATGAGATTATTTAATTTATATTATATATGGATGTATTTGAAGATAAAGTTATTGATTAAATTTCCTGAAATTTCATTTATTTAACATTCCATTTTGATTATGAATTATTTACTCATGTAACTATGACAGAGTATCTGAGATCATCCTATATTTATTTCCATCCCCTGGATATGATTAAGTACATTATGAATAATATAAAGGCAGAATTAATATTTATTATGATACATTTTTTTATTTCCAATGTAATATGGGAATCATGTATTTCTCTTGTTCACCATGTCTACTAAACTGATCATCCAATCGAGATGAGATCCACAACATCTTCATCACATTTATTAAATAAGCATCCAACACTTTTTTATAAAAATTGGGACTATTATAGTTAATATCAGGTGAATTTTAGTAGAAACCTTAGGAACTAGATTTTAAATAAATATATATAACATAATAATTATAATAACTACCTTTATTGTTTAAGAACTATTACCATTACGAGGTTTTTTATTTTATGGATCAATATTCCTGATGATTATGAGCTAACTCACCATGTGAAATTATTTATTGATGAAACTTAATATAATAAAGGGAATCCACACTTGTAGTCAATATTGAGATTTCCCTAAATTGAAAACCAATAAAGCTGGTATTGAAACTGAGAAGAATGTGGCCATATTAGGAAAGCTGTATCAGGTTATGAAAAATAACCTTACCCATATAGATAAACCTATTGTTATATAGTGTGATTCACTTATATTAGATCACTTCGTATTATGGAAGCCTCTATCTATTAATCTTGTTACAAATCCCTTTTTTGATGAACAATGTGTTATGTCCCTCAAAAAAATATTCTCGGTTTTTGGAAGGTAATTTAAGTGAAAAATTTATTATTGATTTGAATTTTTTGATAGGGGATGTCGGCCAATAGTGTCCATTATTCAAGAACACTAAAAAGGTTAAAGATATAGAAATAATGAAATGATTAACTTTTATTGTGATATTTTTTAAAAAAGTTCTTCCCTAGAGAACAACAATAAGAATTTTAGATGAAGTTCCCCATATTATAGAAGAAGGAAGAAGAAGGTTTGGATGCGTATGAGGAAAACATGATTTTTTCCAAGAATGTTTCAAACTATATATGTTGTCTGGAAGGAAATATTGATTGTTTCATTGACAAAAATTAGTTGAGTGTTTTAAATGAAATGGTTTCTTAGGTTTATTCATCATATGATGATATAATAACAAGTTTCAATAAGTAATAGAGTGAATTATCGAGACCCTATATCTTTAAGGAAAATTAGGAGAGGAAGAGGTTAGTTGGGTACCATGAAAAAATGAACATGATAGAGAAGAACAAGGGAATGAAATAATTTCCCTTATTTGAAAATTATGGAATGAAATTTATTAGAAAACTATTAAGGTAAATCATAATTTATTACTTGTGAGAAGATATGGATCATTTATATAATGAATTTATTGAAAAAAACCAATGATATCCATTATATCAACTATAATGATATTTTGGATTATTCCAATCAGTTCCGTAATCCTCAATAGAACTCACCATATAAGAGGCTGAGGGGATAAGACCTAGAATGTTGAATTAGTACATCTAAAGTGGTTGTTCCAAGATATGCGATGAATGTTACCCTTATCATCCACTATAATTATGCAAATGAATAATTGTTTTTAGTTTCTACCCAATATTTTCTATATAAACAATTTTTTATGGGTTTCTGACCACCACTGTTGGTCCCAATAGAAAACTCAAGTTGTACATGAATTTATTTTCTAAAATAATTTATATTTTAAAAATAATTTAACATATTAATTCACCCAATTTTATAAAAACACCCTGTTAAAAAAATTAATAGAATCATATAATATAATATGTTTAAAATATTATTTGAAACTAGATAAAATCTTAGTTAAAAAACATTTGAAAATAATTTATATTTTAAAATAAATATACTAAAAAAAACCCTATATATAAAACACTGATTTTAGTTACCTATCCAAGAATGGGTTTTTTAGATTTTTAGAAAACATAAGAATTGTTTTAATTCAAAACAATAAAAAAAATTATACCAAGTAGAAATTTTATAACCCTGTTCAGTATCAAGATGAGACAAAATCCTCTCCACTTGAAAATCACCTTATACCAAGTAGTTTATTATAAAATGAAGTGATACACAAACAGGATTTGGTTTTAAAAACAATAAAACCCAACACTATCTAGGAACAAAGCCTCTTCTAGAGTTATGTATGGGATAAAACTATAAATGTTTATACACAACCTCTTCCACAGTTTTTGGTAGATTTGAAAATTATTATAATATTTTTAAATTGTTAGGAAGACTCCATTTTTGTATAGGAGACTATATTTTACAAATATACAGAGTGAAATAATCAATATCTTCATTATAAAGGATAAACAAAAAGAGAAATATATTAAAGATGAAAATATATATTACTAATCAATTCGTAACACATTAATTTTATGAGTCATTTAATTTTTCATTAGAAGAATCATGAATATTTTTCACATAAATTTAAATAAAATAGACGGTTGTGTAAGTCTAGAATATCTTCTAGGTTCAATTTATGATTCTATAGGGATTGTACAACTTGTTGTGTTTCTTTGAATTTATTTCTCCCAATCTGTGATAGACTATGATTCTAGGTCATGTATGTGACTCTATTACACTTTATCCATTCTAGTATATGAGGATTGTCCTTATTAATATATATAACTCTGTAAGTAATTATTTATTACATGATGATAATAAAAAAAGTCAATATCCTCATACTGAGAAACAGAACTGAATTTTTTTGATATTTCCTTTAATTAAATCACAGATTATTTAAGAATAATGATTATTAAATCTAAGTGATTATTTACATCATTAAATAAAAAAACATAAATCTATGAATTTGATTTCAAAATTGATTATAAGAAGATACGATATCCCAATGGAGTTAATTCTTTTGGAAGGTATCACTTCATCTATCAATAGTACTATCTCTAGGTGTTATGAGTGTCTAATGGTAGAACTATATGATGTCATGGTATAAAAGATAGGTGGTAGATCAATCCAATGGTATATCATTATTGAATAAGTACGATGTGATTGTAGTAGTGAACTATGATATATACACTTAGAAGTATCTTTACTTTGGATTGGTGGAAGCTCCACTTGATGGTAGCATAACCTTATTATTGATTAGGGAGACCATATAGTAAAACTAATAATAGCTTATTTAACTTTTGATATCATGCATAAATATAATTCTTTAAATGGTTTTAGGTAATCAAAACTAGAAATAGACCATTTTAACTAATGGAAGATCAATACTTAGCAACATTTCAAAATTTGGATACAAAATTTCTTACTATCATAAAACATTAAATTAATTAGAAACATAAAAAAATGATTTTTGATTACCAAAATAACAAGTTTCTCAAAAGTTTACACCTTTTTGAGGATATAAAATCATATAATTTTAAACCATATATAAAAAACATTAAAATATAATTAATAGATACAAATAAATATTCTTTTTAACATTTCACATCTATATATGGTGTAGTTTTTTATCCATTCAGGACATATAAGTATTTAGGTGAGATATACCATTTAATTTATTCACATGAAATTCTTTCCAATTACTCCTTATTTTGGGATTATGAAAAATATTAATAGAATAGAATACTAATGAAATTCAAACAAAAAAGAATATTTAAAACTCTAATTAGAGTCTGATGAATCCTCAATAGTATGAATTGATGTAGAATCCATTGAATAATTTCACTTTCTAGAAACATATGGCATATGAGGAAGTAGAGGCTCAGGTTTCCCAAAGAAAATGGTGGAGGCTACTAGTCGATGCTGTCTCATTGCTTCCACAAGAGTAAGTCAAAAAGGACTTAAAATATTAGATTTTGTCTTCCAGGGGAAAAATTGGTGTAGAAATAGAAGCAATCTAGGGAATGGTAGGAGGTAATATGACTGTTGTACTGATGGTGTAGAAAAGGGTTACATCAACTCCAAAAACTATGAATTCATACATCCAACATGCTTCATTAATTTTAATAAAGTATCCATATATTCCATTAATATCCTTAGTAGAGGAGAAAATGATTTTAGCTTCATCACTTACTCATTGAAGGCCCTAGTCACAAGATCCATTATCATGTTTTAATCCAATTGAATTAAATCAGAATTGAGATCATGATTCATATAAATCATTGTGAGATTATATTCAATTTCTTAATTGATACTATCTCTATCACTCCTTTACTCATATTAATAGTCTCACACTAACTTATTAATTTTATAATTATGGGATTTGATCTGTTGAAGCTCATCCAGGTGAGAATAAGAAAGACCATCCATCACAACATTATATTCCAACCATATTATAGAACAAAGAAGATCAACCTCAATAGAATAAGGTTAAATAGGAGGAGCTGGTGAAATGGAAGTTGATTATGTAGGAGTATAAAGAGACTAAAAACTTACCAAAAGAGATACCCCCCCTCTTAGTAAATCTGGAACTCATATCCTCCATGGTGCTATGAATTTCATCAATATGTTTGAAAAAACATTTATTCTCTATTCACTTGTTACCAATATGAATAACAATAATAGTCTCTAGATGGTAAATAAACAAGGGAATAATCATTTTGGTAAAATCATCACTTATATTTGACTCTTAAACTGATGAGGACATAATACTGTCAAAAAATGTTCCTTAAATGAAACCAAATCATATTAAGTCACATACCATGAATGGGGTGGAGAATAAAGAGGAGGAATATTGGTCCTCTATACCCTAGTAATTTCTACATCATCATGTCCCATCTCTACAAGTCGTACTTTTGAACCAATATTTTCCAACCACTCTTTTTCATTTATACTCTCTAAAAAAGATCCAATATAATATCTCTATTGATTATCAATGGTAGGTCCACCATGATCTGGTGGACTATAATGATCACCATAATCATCATAGTCATCATTTGAATATGCATACTGTAAACCATATTGATCTGAACCTTGGGGTTTCTCCCACTTTGCAGTTTCTCCATTAATATATTTATCTAGGGTAGCTTGTTCAACATGGATTCCTCATGTTTGATGTTTTAGATCATCTCTACCACTGGTGTCCTAGCTATTTTATGTATAAAGAGATATAACCTACCAATAAACATTAGATAATATGATGTATGTATTAATATTATAGATAAGATAATACTTCTCGTCCTCATCAACCCCATCAACATCAAACTCTGAGTCAACTGTAAACACGACCACATTCTCAGGTGTCTCAAAAGAAGTCCTACAAAGTTGATCACCATTAGACACCATAGCCTCTCATGACTCATCACCTCCACTATGAAAAGATAATCTTATACTAAGAGAAATAGAAGGACTGATTCCCAATAAGATTGAATAAATCTCTCATCCACTTCTGAATCACTACCCCTTCAACTAAAATAGAGACTGAAGCTTCTTATTTAGCTCTATATTCTTCCACTTCATCATAAACATCCTTATTAGAGAAATACCCAATTACTAGATCCAGATTCCAAATAGATTCAATCTTGTCTCTAGGTCTGTAAGGGTACTATAATGGGTTAAATTTCTTCAAGAGATTATCATTATCATCCACCCACGTCCTCATACCAAGGTTTCAATTCACCTCCATTCTTTTCCAAGTCACATATCTCAAGTATAATCAACCATATTTCTTCATTGTTTATTCACCTTAAAAAATGAAACCTCTATAATATTATATGTTAGATATAAACCTTCTATAGGATAAAGAGTTTAACTTAAAATAAGGCCTTCTTAAATCCACTATATGGACCATGATTAGTGTAAAAAGATTTAACTTATCTCATAATTTCATAATAAATAATAAAAATACATCATAATACCTCATTATGTTAAAATACAGGTTCTTGGGACATAGAATTTTCAAAATAAATATGAACAACAACCTATATTTACTATCTAACTCTATTATTATTAGCATTCACGCATCTGTATTCCTATTTTACTCTAAAAAATAAATCTCAAATAAATCATTAACTTAATAAAATATTTCTTCTCTCTAAATATGTAATCTAAAAACCGATAAAACCAATGAACCAACATTTGTTAGAACGATCAATCCATCCATGTGTACTATTCAATCCATCCATTGTCCTGGATCACAGTCGTTACTAATGACCTTCTCAAATCTTACCAAGTTTCATCTATATAAAACTTGAAATTGATAAAATGTGATATGAGTTAGGAGTAATTCAACTATATGAAATATGGATTTCATTCTCCTATATCGTTCTCTAAGGGACATGATTCATCATGTGAAAAATTAATGATTTTAACTTTTACCATTCTTGCACTAATTTCTAAGATAAAGAAAAAATATGAAAGGTCACATGTTGAGAGAAAATGGAGAAGAGTATATTCAAAGGATGTGCGTGGGAGAGAGGGTTATAAAACATTGATTTTAAACTAGTTATATCATTTATATATTTGAGATCATAAATTAATAAAATATTATATTAATAAAAAAAATCATAATAATTTAATTTATTATGGAAAATAAAAATAGTAGGTCTTGGAATGGTATTACTTAATGGTATATTCCTATAGTTGAAAAATGGTATTTGTCATGGTAGTATATGAATCATATCACGTGACCATATTATGCCATGATATCATGTAACATTACTATGAAATAGTATTATCCAATGGTTGATCACTATGGTAACATAAATAATAGTCCATAGAAATAGTAGTTATAATGGATGGTCACTGACGGTAGTACCAATGTCAGATCACCAGTGGTAGTACAATTGGTAGATCACCAATGGTAGATAGATGTCTTGAAATATTTCTTGACTAGAACCAACATAAATAACATAATAAAAGGATAACCAAAAAAATATTATTCCATGTTAATGTCTGATATAGCTCAATATCTCAAAATTATAAGCCTTTTTGAATATTACAACAAGATGATGTTCGGCGTCTATGAACTCAAGAGTTATATCAAACTTTTAAAAATTGTCTCTAAGAAAGTGATTTATTATATAAGTATTTCGAGTTCTTAAATAGAACCGATGATTTTTGGAAATTTTAATGGCACTTGTATTATTATAATTTATAGGGACATGTCAAAATTGATATCTATATTCTAGTATAGTCTATTTCATACACATAATCTATGCACAAAAACTACATGAAACTATGTACTCATCACAATTAGTAGATAATATAATAAAGATATATTCCATACTCAACTATGAAAATATAGACTTTCCCAAAAAGTAAAATGATATATATGTTATCTTTTTATATAACTTGGAATGTCCAAATTCTTCATCTGAATAACTCACTAAGTCAAATGATTTTCCCCAGAAACTGAATCACCCTAAATTGGTTTTACCTTTGCGATATTGAAAAATATATTTTCATCAATGAAATTAGATTCTTTTGGATTTTACTGAAAATAAGAATATATATATATATATATATACGCTAGACATGATATCAGGCTGACATTTAGTCATGTACAATAAGATCCCAATCATACCTTCATATGTGGTTGGATCATCTTGTTTACCTATTTCATCAAGATCCAGTTTATAGTTGTTACTCATGGAAGCATAATTTCATTTTCTTACTTTCTATACCACATAATTTTACAAGATCATCAGTTTATATTAATTGATTTAAAATAATTCCTTATTATTTTGAAAAATTTAAAAACCAAAAAAGAATTAATTTTCACCAATTAAAATCATTTCCAATTTAGTTTTAAATAATTTTTTAAAATTTAGTATACAAATAATTTATGATGATCTAATGGTAATATCATCAATAAATATTTTATCAATTAAAATAGATTTTGAAAATATTTTAACAAATAATACAGGTTCATTTATTCATTTAGTAAAACATTTTTAAAATAATGATTTTTTTATAACATACCTAACTCTAGTTAAACCATATAAATATTTTTCTAGTATGAAAAATGGTTTGGAATGTGATTATGTTTAAATCCATGGGGTTATTCCACAATAACATCCAACACTATATAAACATTTATGAATTCACTCATAACATCCATTTGATATAGTTTGAAATCCAAATGTGCTACATAGTAAAAAAAAATTCCGATGAATTTAGGATTATCTATTTGAAAAAATATTTCATAATATTAAACATCATCATCTTGAATATATCCTGATGGAACAAGTCATTATTTATTTATAATCCTTGTTCCCGACTCATCAATATTATTTCTAAAAACCCATTTTGTTCCTATTTTTAGGTAGTAAATGGATCTTTCTACTAGTTCACCTACTATATTTATTTCAAATTGATTTATCTCTTATTTCATTTCCATTATGCATAATTGATCATTAATTTTATTATTGATGTTTTTATGTTATAGTTGTTTCTAAGATAATTTCTTGTATGAGATCCTTTATATATGTCACATACCAAAACATATAGGGTTTGAATTTTTTTTATCCTTATATCTTATTCAATTGAAGTGTTTGGAACCTCATTTTAGTTTATAGGTTTGGGTTCAAGATTTTAATAAGAACTAGGATATTTTTCTTCAGGTGTTCTAGAAGAATTCTTTTAAGGTTTATCACTGATGTCCATGTTGGAAAGATCATCCTCCAGATTTTCTAATGGGTTAACAGTCTCATGTGGATCGATCTCATCACACTTTAAATTTATATATTATTCCACAATAAAAATAAATTTATTAAATACAATAAATTTTTTACTGGTTTTTTAATATCCTTGTAAAATTCATTCATATATTTTGGCATATTTTTTTGTATATTCTCTTTTATGTTGAGTATAAATACATTATGACAAAAAACTATAATGTAATTAACCTTTGGATTTCAACAATTATATGATTAATATGTGTTATTCATTAGAATATTTTCAATTTAAACTCTATTAATTATATATAAATCTATATTTACATCCTCTTTAAAGAAAATTGGTAAATCCTACCCATTGATCATTGTCTGAGAAACTTCTTAAAGGGATTTATTCCTTCTTCCTAGTACACCTTTTCTTATGAGGTTATATGATTAGAATATATGTGACTATATCCAAGTATTGATCATAATAATTCAAAATATTTATTTCAAAACTCATGTCCATGATCAATTATTATGGTATTTATTCTAATAAAACTATGATTTTCTCTATATTTTTAATATTTTGGAAAAAATTAAAGAGCACCATTTATATGTGAAAGAAAAAACAACCATTTAAAAATTGAATAATCATCAACTATAACATATGAATAATATTTCCTTATAAATATAATACTCTAAAGGGTCCATAAAAATCCATGTGAACCAACTCAAATGGTTAAAAAGTAGAGACATCTATCTTTGTTTTGAAATAATTTTTGTGGCGTGTTCCCTTTTAACAGGGATAACAAACCTTGTCTATTTGGAATTCTAGTTTTGGTAAGTCCTTTTCTGATCTATTCCTAGTCATATTTATAAGTGATCGTATATTGAAATGGACTAGTCTTCTATTCCAATCTAATGACTCTTTCTTAATGGAACTGAAATAAGAGAACTTTTGAGTAAATAATGATTTATAAATCTACATCATAAAAATTTTCATTTGTCGTATAAATAAATACTAAATCATGACTATCATAATGAACGTTGAAATATATATTTTAAAATATAACATGATAATAATCACTATAAAATTGTGAAATTTTATGTAAATTTTACATTAATACATATAAAAATAAACTTTTTGAAATTAGAATTCTACCAAGGTTTTTGAATTGGCTATGTGTTAATATTTTTCCTTTGTAATTACCATAAAAGTTACATGTACACCATCCAATTTAATTATATTCTGGAATATTTAATATTCCCCAATCATACTTCTAGAAAACCCACTATCAATATACCATATTTTATTACCAAAACATTTTTAATAAGTTTCCTAAAAAAGGGATTCAAACCAGAAATTTTTTATGCATATTTACCTAGGTTGAAGGATGTTTTTCATTACCAACTTAATAATCAATAACATTTTCACTAATTTACAAAAATTAAATGTTTTAATTTTATA
This sequence comes from Viscum album, assembly GCA_963277665.1. Lineage (NCBI taxonomy): Eukaryota > Viridiplantae > Streptophyta > Magnoliopsida > Santalales > Viscaceae > Viscum > Viscum album. The sequence goes on from OY728134.1 coordinate 1,203,777,927, forward strand.
AATAAACACTTTATTAGGACTAGTAGGATATTAAATATTAGTATAACTAATAGAAATAGAAGTTAGTATAAATCTATTCTTATTGAATTTTCCATGTCCAGGTCGGTAACCAATTTCTATAGTTTATTTAGGAGTTTTTTGTTTACTATGAATCAGGGTTAGATTTGTTACTTCCATTAGTAAATCTTTCTATATAGTTCATTAGTTTCTCATTAGATAATTCCATCATATTATTTTCAATAAATATTTGACAATTCTAATACTTTTATACTGTATAATCTGTTATAAAGTGATCATAAATAACATGTTACTTCTTTAAACATTTATATTTATCTTTTAATTCATTAAAGGATTATTACGTCATATCAAAATATTCAACTAATCAATCACTTGACACATTTTCATAATTTTTATTAGTTTCATTAGGAATAAGGGTATGTTCATGAGATTCAAGGAAAACATTTGATACATCAGATGTGTTTTTTATGAAACACATATTAGATTTTTTATTTGTCTCTCATCTACATGATTCTGAATCACATGATCTATCCTAATATGAAATAAATTCTTTTTCATTTCATTTTTATATTTTTTTTATCTTTTTTCCACTTACTCTTTGTTATATTTGAGATTAGGATAGTTTTTTTGATGTTTTGTTTTATCTTTCAATCATAGAATATTACTTCATTTAGATAATCCTCCGTATTCCATTCATTTCACTAATTCCCTTTATTGTCATATTTTACTCTATAATTAGATTTCACAAAGAACAACTTCTTCTTAAATAATTTCATGAAACTTCAAGCTATGTGAGAATTTATTCATCACTGTCTAATAGTGATTCCTCAACACTTTCTACTTATGTCTTCTTATTTTTATTTGATTATAACGTCTAAAATTCTATTTAAATCCTTTTGGGTTAATCCACTTACAATTTATTAATTTTTAATTCTTCTTTATATATCATGATCTTTCCAATGAGAACTTTTACTAGTAGTGTCGAAACATCATAATATTCTTTGATGGACATAGATATTTCTCTCCATATATCTGGTAAAAATAAGAGAAGTTATATGATATGATCTTTATTCACAATTAGTTTTCCATTTGCATGAATCATGTTAAAAAACATATTAAATAATGTATACACTTCAGAAATGGATTTATAAGGATTCATATTAAATGTATCATATATAATAGAATAACTATTAAAATATATGTTTTTAACAAAAAATATTCCTTCATGAGATATATAAACGTATCCCAAATATTATGATATGTATGAAAGGTAGATATTCTATTAAACTCATCTTCTCCTAAAGAAAAGTAAAAATAATTCATAGTTTAATAGATATAATCAAATACTTCTTTTTTATAATCACTCAAATCAACTATACAAGCTTTTGGTTTTTTATATTTGTAATCAATAAAAGTGTTGATATCAAAGCCCAAATATTCTAAATGAATTTCCATGATCATATTCCATAGAAAATAATTTGTTACATTATAATTATAATACTTAATAGTGAAATTTATGTCTTGTTTATGATTATCCATAACGAATTAAATTTAAAACTAACAGAAAATTATAATCATTAAGTAAAATTAGAGAAAAGTAAAATGTATTTTTGAAATTTAAATAATAACAAATATTTTTCCTCATGGAAAAATCATGTAGGGATTAATTGTGTTTTAAAAAAAAATTTAAAAACATTTAACAACTTATGTGCCCCAATTTATGAAAAACACCCAATGTATAAAAATAATAAAATTATATAATTTGTTCTTCGAATTTTTTTTATAAATATCGACCATAGATTAGATAAAATACTATTAAAAATACCTTATCTTATGATACTATACAGATATAAAAAATGTATATAAAACACTAATTTTAGTGAAATTTCATTGTATAGTTCTTTAGAAGTTTATAAAATGGTTAAATGGTTTGAATTAAAAAAAAACAAAATTTATAAAAAAAAATTAATTTTGAAAAAAGGTGTTCAATATGAAGGAGTCAATTAATCCATCCACTGGGACATCACCTCTTGCCAAGAATTTTATTATAAAATGAACTTATCCACAAACAAGATTGGGGTTTATATTTGTAAGATCAAATGTATGTTCTATCACAAAGCCAATTTTATAGTTATTTTAGGGATAAAAAAATCATAGGCCACACACAACATCATACATAGTAGTTTTTAGAAAAAAGATGTAATATAATAGAGAGAGTGTCACTCACTCCAAATTTTTTTGAAGGAGAAAATATTTCAAAAATAAGAAGAGTAAAACAAAAAAAGATCGAATTTCAATTATAAATAAAAATAGAAAGAGGATAGATATTAGAATATTTAGTGATTCCTTATTGGTAAATATTTTGATGTTCTATGTCCTTGTATTTTTCTTTGGAAGGAAATCGAATAGGTTTCACAGAAATTGAAATAAAATAGATGGCCTTGGTTTTCTGTAAAGTCTTATTAGTTAAATATGAAATTTTCTAGGGGTCTTACAACAAGTTATATCTATTTAAATTTATTTTTACCCACATGTGAGAGATTGAGATTCTATTCTCTAGAATATATCACTATACCTCTCTATCCATGCTAACATATGATGATGTTCATTCTGAATATAAAGTTCTATGCGACTAATTTTCTATTGAATTATAATAATATAATAAATCACGATCCATGAACTCAGAAAGAGATCCAAAAAATCATAACTTGTCATTAATATAGTCATTAAGTTGGATAATTAATAATCATTCTTGAATCCACATTTTCCTATCTAATATTAAATCTATAAACTTACTATTTGAGAATTAATTTCAAAATTCATTATGAAAAACTACAATAACACCCTGGAGGTAACACTCTTAGAGTGTATCTTTTCATGCACCAATTTTACCATCTCCTGAGTAAAGGTGTGTATGATGGTAGAAACATATTACAGTCATGGTATAATAGACTAGAAGTAGATAAATCCAATGGTAGATCATTATAGATGAAGTTCCTTGTGATAATATCACTGCTATGTGGTATCTACATATTTTAGTACCTCTGTATATTAGTGGCAATAGATCCACTAATTGGTAGAACAACATGATGTTTGATCGTGCTGGTCATAGTGTTTCACTATTAGTTTCTTGTCAACCTAGTATAGGTGAGTTAATAGATGTGATTTGAATCATTGACTAAAGAGAGGAGTTGTCCATGTTTTTTAATTGTTGTAGAGGAGGAAGGTATGGTTAGATTCTAATGCTTTCAATCGAGGCACTTGAAGTGTTGTTAGTGTTGAGTATCAGTGTGTTTGAAGTTTTGAGAATATTGGTATGGGTAGTATAAGAACATGTTATACGATATGGATTGGAAATGATGTAAATATGGCTTGTGGATAACATTGGAGGGATTTTATAAATGGAATATTGAATGAATGGTTATTGAGAAATGTCAGTCAAATAAAGTAAAATTTTTATTGTGTATATATTTCAAGGAAAGGGCCTCCTAGGTTCCTAATAACTATGAATTTTTCATTGATGCTTCATGAGTGCCATTAAATAAAGGATAAATTAATTTTAGTTGGAAACACTTTTGGGATTCAGGTAAAAATATGAGTGACTATTAAATAAAAAGATGTTCAAATTAAAGAGTATCTTGGAACTCATAAGCGGTGGGAGAAGGATTAGTGGGTTAAGTGTGTGTGCCATAAATTGATGACATTCCCCTCAGGGGAGCATGGGTGGGGTATCATGATTCAGTGGAATGAAATTGTATAGTTATTATGTCTAAATGAAATCAAATTAGTACACATATGATGCATGAAGAGACTATATAATCATGAATTGTGGAGGGAAAGTGTGCGAGATGAGATCCAATGTCTTGATGAGTTCCCTATGTTCATGGTATTCTAGGGCTTTGGTTAGAAGATTTGGATGTCCCTTCTATGAAAAAGATAGTGTCAGTTATGGATCAATTTTAGTGGTATGACCAATCCCATTTTAACGTTAGGGGAGAATTATTAGCTGATGGAATGTGTGATCATGTCTTGGGATGAGTTATGTAGGTGTGATGGTGAAACATGTTGTGGTTTTACACATGGGGTGGTATATGTAAATCCATATGGTGGGGGGGGGGGGGTGGCGGTTCTCCAATGGTATTTTGGGGGTATGAACCTCGTGAAGAATGGGGTTTCAGTAGGGTTTAGGGATGATATTCCCTAAGCTAGGAACTTGGAGTGATGTTAATTTTGGGTTAAATCTTAAAAATTAATATGGAGACCTTTTCTAGTCCTTATGCTTTCTAATAGATGAAGTGTGGGATGTGATGATCATGAATTCCAATTAAAGGGAGTGATGATAAGGATACATCCACTATTGGGGTATAAAATGGTTCATGGATGATATAAACCCCATAAAGGTAAGGTAATGGGATAGATCATCGATAGATGAAGTTGAATGTTTTTAGATAGTATGATCTTAGGAGTTCAAACTAGTTTCATTGTATATTATGGGATGAGGAAAGATAAAAAGACACTAGGTGTATACTTTTGAATATAATTTGTGTGCTTGATGGTTATATTGGGATTTTGAGGAAAATATGGTGCATGCAATGTTGTGCAAAAGTGGTGGAGATATTTTGATTTATATCAGAATTGAGGATGATAGATGTCACCAAATGATTATCTATGTTTTTTGTATAATGGGATTGGGGGGGTGTAAACCTGTTAAAAACAACATATTATAGTGAGAATATCTTTTTGAATAGTGACCTCGATGATGGGCATCGTCATGGCTAGGAATCATCCTCGGTGTCCTAAGGCCTATGGTGAGGTGATCCTTGAGTTTAATGATGAATTAGTTGACGACACCATTGGTGAATTGGGGTAGATCGGTTATATGGTGTTCCAACTTAGAGTTTTACTACTGATTAGTATCTATAACTCTTATTTTAACAAAAATATCACCTTGTAATTAACGATTTACTATGGAAGTGTGTTTGGAATTTATGAATGAGACATGGAAAATTGATTGAGAACGTTAGACATGGGTAGGATGGGATATATGGATGGATGATCACTGAGACTACTTCAGTATGAGAATTGTTATGATGGGGAGATTATAAGATCCCACGTTCGTATACATCCTTATTTTTATAAGGGTTTTTAATTTTGGTGTGTTGAGGGTTGGATTTTAAATTGAAATTAAAAATTTAATTCAAAGTGTTGGAACCTACTAAAAGGGTCACATAGAATGTATAAGGAGGAATAGATGGTATCCTAGGATATTAGTTGAGTGACAGAGGAGAGATGGGGTGGTTGGGGCTATAACATACAGCCACTATCCAGTTAGCACTTGTTTCCCTATGGGGTTCTTAGATACAATAGGTTGATAGTGGCCTTGTAATATGTTCCCTATGTGGATTTCTAGGGGAAAAAAATTAAAATAAAACCAATTATATTTTTATAATGAGCTACCCCTTCTCCATATTCTTTGTGTGCATGAACCCCAGTTGCCCCCCCCTTGATTTATCTCTAGAAACCTATCATATTTGGGGTGTTTTGAATGTATTCTCATATGAATTATGGCGATTCACTCCCTATGATGATATCCATTATTCTTATCTTCCATTTTTATTAATTTTTAGTAACACCCTAAAAATTTATTTCAAAAGAATAATAAGTACAATAACATTCTTAATACACACCACTAATGTTTAATGGAATTACAATATAATATAAAAATATTATTATTTAAAGGTGACCATTATAACCTTGCCATTAAAGTGTACGATGTGAATATTAATAACCATTTAATATAATATATATAAAACATTCCTACTAAATACAAATTTATTTCTTAATTCAATGCAATAACGACTAAATTTTTAGTGATGTCAATATTGTGTTTCAAAAATTTGATTTCTTCATAGATGGGTTTTATTGAATTTTTTGGTGTCGATATTGTAATGACTCATATTTATATGGTTTTATTTTTATAAATTAATTTGGAAAAATTCTGAGACTAGGTACTGAGACAACGTGTGATTCTGAGGCCAAATGTTCCCAGAACAATTCAATAAAAAATGTTAATTTTTTTAATAAACTGCACATGCAGTTTTTCTTTAAAACTGGAATAACATATAAATTGATTCCTGTATTAAAAATCATAGGGATTCATTATGTTCAGAGTAGTGGTGGGGTCTAACATTGACCAAAATGGGTCAACTGTGAAAGTTAGCTTTTGGATGTAAATATCTTTAAATATTTTATAAAACAATTATATTTTAATGCAACATTAGTTTTCTTTTTAATATTTTCTATCATTCGGATTATAGGTTTACTACATAACCTTGGAAATTTTCTAAGGCAAGGATAAGGAACTCCCTATAATGAATGTCAATAGATTATCAAATCAATATTGACAAACAATGATGATGGAACTTTGGAATTTATCAACAACCGATCCAAATATTAGGTAGGGTGTTGTTTCTTCGTGATTTATTTCTCATTCATAAATTAAACAAAGCAAATGGGCCAAACCATGAATAGGATGATATATAGTTTAATCGCTTGTCAGATTGTAGATATCTTTTTGGAATTAAATGGGGGTTAGATCTATGTGATTTATGCATTCTCTGTGATCCCTCTAAAAAGGAAGAATCAAGGATGACATGAACAATGGCCAAGATCTTTCCTTTGGGTGTTTTTTTCTTCTCCTTTTCCCCCTGTTCCTTATGTTCTTCATGATTGTATGGGCGGATGATTTTTGTGAGTTCATTTTGTGGTGAAACAATCCATGAACGAATATCCATCACCCCACAACATCATGGAGGCGCGATGATGAAGGAGCAACCCATTTTTTTCTAGGCGGAGCATGATGGTAGGACAATAGGCCACAAGGGGAAGCTACAGGACATGACCCTGTGGGGTCAGGCCAGGTTGATTATGAGGTTGAGACTTCTAGTGGTGGAGGAGCACAATATGAGGGGCCGCTGTTGGAACCATTTTGGCAGGTGGGCATAGGCTGAAGTAGGAGGCCACAACGTTGACTGGGGGACGTGGCTTGTTTCTGCGTTAGAGGAAGCCCCAACGGTGAGGTTGTAGGGAAGGTAGTGCGGTGTAAAAAATGTGCGGACTACGATATAGCACCGTATTATCATGGGGGGGGGGGTACACATTTGGGGTGGACTGTGTGCGGCCCAGCACACCGGGCTGAGTCCGGCAGGTCATACTCAGACTGGACCCAGGTCATAACATTTTTTAAAAATAGTTGTAAATTTAAAACCATGTGTACGTTTGACAAGACTTTTGTTGAATTGAGACCCTAGACATGATATGGTACTTTTGAGATACTCCATGTGAGTTATTTGGTAAGTAAGAATATGAACATTTTGGATTGAGGTTTAGGTTATCCCGGGACAAGTGCACTGTTAGAAGAATCCTATGGCTGGATGTGATCATGAAACTACATGACTTTAATACTATGTGAATTTGGGGCTACATGTGTACCGAGACTCCATGTCTTACCAAGAATCTATGCCTTACCAAGACTTTGTGCCTTACCAATAATCTGTGTCTTATTGATATTGGGTGTTCTGTGGACTACGTTTGATAATCCTAATTTCCGTTCTATAGACTTATACCTGTGTAAGATGACTATGTTTCCATTTTTGGTATACTTAGTGTATTTCTTTGTGGTTTACTATATGTATTTTTTAGTGGTATTATTTTGTTTTTTCAGGGTATCCTACTAAGTATTATTTTAATCACCCCTGCACAGGATATTCTTGTACATGTCGTGTCTTGGGAAGATGATTGATGATTTGATGAAGTTCTAGGTGGACCATAACTAGGTGTTTCTTAGTGTTATCAGAAAGATGAGGTGTGATCCTACATCTTTAGACAATTTTCCTAAATATAACCATCAGGTAGGTTTTTCTACAAATGTGTTTTCAGGAACATGTGTATTCACATTGAAAAACTCTTTCTTTTGGTGGGCTTGTATTCTGGCCATATTTACTTTCCACTTTCCTACTGTCATACTCTATGGTTTTGATCTTAGTGTATGTATGGATGGTTTACTTGTTGTTTTTACATTTCATCATTTTAGGCTTGGATATGTGTACGTGTGTACTTGTACATAGGAAAATTCCTCCCATTTTTGGGATATACCAACTCAGTGCTAGTCGCCTACCCCTAGCCTATCAAAGGCTGGATTGGGGTAGTCCCGACATGATCCCCTCTAGGACGTGTAATGAATGAGTGGTATCAGAGGCATGTTCCGTTCTACTTAAGGAGTGAGAGTCTGTGAGGTTGGTTTGGGGAAACTATGTTAAGCGTTTCAAGTTTTTATTTCATGTTAGGGAATATAGTGTTGGTTCCACGACTAATGTATCCATACAATATGACTCTGGACACCAACTTTTCAACTCGGTACATGAAAACACCAATTGTAGGGAAATTAACAGTACATGCATCATATAGGATTTGGGTATGTTCTCATGTCTCTCTTAAGTCTACTCACCAGTTATTCTCTATTGACTGTGGTCCATCTTTATCTGTTTCAAGTTGCCTCCATACAGATATCCAACCAGAATTCCAGGGCATGGTCATGATGATGATCCTCCTAGTGATGAGGCATATGTACAAGGACTTGTATTAGAGATGGAACTTCTGGGTGGTTTTCAGTTGCAGTGCCACCCATCAAGATGTAATTACTACCAGTGCTACTAGTTGAGAATGAACACAGACTGATCATATTGCATGAGATCCAGTGGTAGTTAACTCCTAGGTTTAGGGGTGACCCAGACCTTCAGATAGACGAGTATTGGATAGAGGTACTTACTCATGTCTTCCACCTTGTCAGGACACATTCCAATTAGATGGAAGTCCTAGTGGCAAGTCTTCTTTTGGGCTCAGTAGGGAGATGGTGGATCTTAGTGACCCAGACACATGATGAGGAGAATCTATCATAGGAAGACTTCAAGTGACTCTTCATAGGTGAGTTCTTCCCAGATACATTACGATCATTGCACATACAAGAGCTCCTACATTTGCAGTAGGGAAGTCAGACTATGGTGGAGTACTCGATGAGGTTTACTATTATTTCTTACTACTCTATTGATATAGTTTTAGACCCATTTTTCAAGGATTAGAACTTCAAGAAGGTTATATTATAGAATATTATGGAATCCATGATATCCCCTAGCATTTATACATCTAATGGGGTATTGGAGTGATCTCCGATAGTGGAGAGCATTCACTCCAAAAAGATGCCGGTAGTGGGAGCTACCAGCATGCACCAAGTATTTGAGTCTTGTACAGTAGGTAGCTGACAATAGTTACAAGAACCCAAACAGTTTAATCACTCCAGGGAATGATCCCATGACATATGATTAGTGGTGAAGGGATCCCAGGATAGAGTAAGTCAGCTAATGGATAGGCTGTCTTACCCGTGTAGTGGTCGATGACATCTGGAACGAGTTATCCCAACCCACCATGGATGATCAAGACACAATTGAGGGACCACCAAGGTAGATTAGGAGAAAAAATGAGAGAGGTATGTAGGGAGACATATGTGGAAGAGGAGAAGGTAGGGAAACAGAAGGTGGGTGGAGGTTTGATGAATTACCACCACCACTCCTAGGTTGTCCAAACCAGGATCAGGGTATTGGTGGAGAAGGATGCGGACATCTATAGGTGATAGAGGCTTATGACCCTGGTTCTAAAAGGATAATTAAAGGTTCAATATGTGTATTTTCACCTTATATTCTTTTTTATAGTAATTAGTGCTACTCATTCCTTTCTTTCCACAAACATTGTTCGGAGCGCAGAGATTCTGGTTAAGCCATTGACTTGACCATTATACTTAGAGACTTGTACGAGAGGGGATTCAAGGATTACACACTGGTGATGATAATGTGAACTTACTCCTGGAGGTGATATTTTATTTTGGGATCTCTTAGTTGTGGTGTTGAGGACCTATGACGTCATTCTTGGTATGGACTAATTATCTATAGTCCATGCACATATTGACTGTTTTAGATGCCGAGTGATGTGTGCCTATTGTGATGAGACCAAGTTTTTCTTTGTTAGTGAAAAGAAAATTTATGTAGTTCAATATGGACATACTCATAGGAGGGTTCACCCAATTAATCACAAATTGGTTATCCTCACCCTCGGGGCAGTGGATGATCCGAGTCCCTAGTTTTCTAGCAGTGGCAGTGGAGTATGAGGATGTCATTCCTGATTATGTCCCCAGATTACCTCCCTGAAGAGAGGTAGACTTCTGCATTGATCTATACCATGAGATGAAACCTATATCTACCCCTTCATATTATATGGCTCTCGTAGATCTTCATGAGCTTAGGGTGAAATTAGAGGACCTATAGATTAAGGGTTTCATGAGACCCAATGTTTCACCTCGAGTGGCTTCAGTTTTCATTGTCAAGAAGGAAACAATGAGATTGAGGTTATGTGTGGGATTATGGTGCCCGAATCAGGTGACCATGAAGAATAAATATCCACTATAGAGGATTGATGACCTCTTTGATCACCTGAATGGTGCGATGTGGTTCTCAAAGATTGACCTCAGATCTGGCTATCACTGTCTTCGTGTACATGATGATGATATACCAAAGACATCCTTTAGATGTCGGTATGACCACAATGAGTTCTTGGTGATTCCATTTGGCATGAAAAAATCTCAAGAATTGTTCATGGGACTCATTAATAGGCTTATCAAGCATTACATATATCAGTTCATGCTGTCCTTCATTGATGAAATCCTAGTGTACTCAATGACTGAAGATGAGCACACAATACACTTGAGGATAGTTCTAGAAACACTTCAAGAGCACCAGATTTATAGGAAGATGTCAAATTATCAGTTTTGGATTTGGGAGGCACTACTGGAATTTGGTCTTTTCCCAACGATAGTATACCAACGGTTTACTTAAACAGTTGGCAAATGGAATTTCGGTGGACCCTTTCCCAACGGTTCAGTGGAACCGTTTGGAAAGGGTGCTAAACTCACACATTTCCCAACGGTTCCAGTGAACCATGGGGAAATGTGTGCCTTTGCCAATGGTTTTTATAAACCGTTGGCAAAGGTTTCCCCCAAATTTCAGATCGGGATCTCCTCTCCCCATTCGGACAGAGCCCTAATATATTGGCTCCGCTGCTCTAGCGAACCCCATCCCTCCACTTCTCTCGTGAATCAGAACACCAGCACCCCCCATCCCAACAGGTACACCCCCATACGAATAGGTAAAATTTGATCTCAACCATATTGTTGTAGTTGTTTTAATGAATAGATTTTTTCCAGGTGTTGGTGGTTTAATTGATTATTGAAATTAATATCTAAATAGGATATTGTTTGTGTTTGTGAAGGAGAGTGTTCAAAACATGTAAATCAGAGTTGGGGGAGGCTATCGTGAACGTTTACATGTTTTGGATAATGGATTGTGGGAATTATGGATTGTGTTCAAACCAATTTGATATGTTTTGGATAATGGATTGTGGGGGTAAGGGGTGTCCACGGTGGTGGGAAAGGCTGTCCACGGGGGTGGGCGGGGCTGTATAGGGGGTGTGGGCTGTCCTAGGGGTCTGGGTGGGGTGTCCTAGTGGGGGAGGGGTGTGTGGGGTGTCCAGGGGGGGTTGTATGTCTAGGTGGTGGTGGTGGGGTTGCAGGGGATGGGGTGTGGGCTGTTTGGGAGGGTGGGCGGGGCTATCCAGGGGGGTATGGGGTGTCCAGGGGGGTACGGGGGTGGGCGGGTTGTCCACAAGGGTGGACGGGCTGTCCACGGGGTGGCCGGGCTGTCAAGGAGGGGTGGGCGGGCTGTCCAGGGGGGGTGGGTGGGCTGGCCACGGGGGGTGGGGGTGTCCAGGGGGGTGGGCGGGCTATCCAAGGGGGTGGGGGGCTGTCCATAGGGAGAAGGGGTGTCGAGGGGGGTGGGTGGGTTGTCCACGGGGGTGGTTGGGCTGTCTAGGGGGTAGGGGGTGTCCACGGGGGTGGGCGGGGCTGTCCAGGGGGTGTGGGCTGTCCTGGGGGTCTGGGTGGGGTGTCCAGGTGGGGTGGTATGTCTAGGTGGTGGTGGTGGGGTTGCAGGGAAGGGGGGTGTGGGCTGTTTGGGAGGGTGGGCGGGGCTATCCAGGGGGGGTACGGGGTGTCCAGGGGGGTACGGGGGTGGGCAGGCTATCCACAAGGGTGGACGGGTTATCCACGGGGGTGGCCGGGCTGTCAAGGAGGGGTGGGCGGGCTGTCCAGGGGGGGTGGGTGGGCTGGCCATAGGGGGTAGGGGTGTCTAGGGGGGTGGGCGGGCTATCCAATGGGGTGGGGGGCTGTCCATAGGGAGAAGGGGTGTCGAGGGGGGTGGGTGGGCTGTCCACGGGGGTGGTTGGGCTGTCTAGGGGGTAGGGGCATCCACGGGGGTGGGTGGGTTGTCCACAGGGGTGGGCGGGGCTATCCACGGGGGTGAGAAAGGCTGTCCACGGGGGTGGGTGGGGCTGTCCAGGGGGTGTGGGCTGTCCTGGGGGTATGGGTGGGGTGTCCTGGTGGGGGAGGGGTGTGTGGGGTGTCCAGGGGGGTTGGTATGTCTAGGTGGTGGTGGTGGGGTTGTAGGGGAGGGGGGTGTGGGCTGTTTGGGAGGGTGGGCGGGGCTATCCTGGGGGGGGGGGGTACGGGGTGTCCAGGGGGGTACGGGGGTGGGAGGGCTGTCCACAAGGGTGGACGGGCTGTCCACGGGGGTGGTTGGGCTGTCAAGGAGGGGTGGGCGGGCTGTCCAGGGGGGGTGGGTGGGCTGGACATAGGGGGTAGGGGTGTCCAGGGGGGTGGGCGGGCTATCCAAGGGGGTGGGGGGCTGTCCATAGGGAGAAGGGGTGTCGAGGGGGGTGGGTGGGCTGTCCACGGGGGTGGTTGGGCTATCTAGGGGGTAGGGGGTGTCCACGGGGGTGGGTGGGTTGTCCACGGGGGTGGGCGGGGCTGTCCACGAGGGTACCCTACTAATATGGTTATGGGATGAGGCATGATCTGATGTGATAACACATTAAGTTCTTGTTGGTTTTACCTTTTTTGAATAACACATTAGTATGTTTTTTTTCACATGTGTAGTTGATACCATCATTATTTTCTTCATTTATCATTTACTTAAATGTATTTTCTATTAAAGTTCAATCCTATTGAATTGTTTATGAAAAAATGACTTATATGAATTCTTTTTACAGAATGGACAGAAGTTGGATGTATGAAACCGATCGTATCTCAAGCGATTTTCAAAACAACTTGGAGAGCTTTATAGATTTTGCATTTCACAATGCTTCAGATAGTGGTCGCATACACTGCCCATGTTCCAATTGTGTTGGTAGACCTTGGTTGAGTCGTGAAGAAGTCAGCTACCACATAACCAAAAATGGTTTTCAAGCAAACTACTTTGTGTGGTATCACAATGGGGAGAAAATGAAATCTCAAATTGGTGATGATCGAAATAAAAGGACTGGAATGGAGAATTTGTTAGATGATCGGTTTCCTTTTATTCGTCATCATGAAAAAGAAAGGATTTCGACTCAAGAAGACGTCGATATGAGGACAACTGATGCATCTAGTGAAAATGATGATATTGATAGGGTGAAAAAATTGAATGATGCTGCCATGACTCCAGTATATCGACAATGCGATAAAATGAAAAAGATGCAATTTTTAATCCGATTGTTTCATGGAAAAACTATGTATGGGATTTCTAATACAGCAATCGATTACATTCTTACCCTCTTGAAGGATTTACTTCCAGATGATGCATATATTCCCTCAAACCACTATATGGCATGGAAGTTAGTTGAAGAACTTGGATTTTCCAGAAACAAAATTCATGCTTGCCCGAAAGATTTCAGTTTATTCTGGGAAGAAACCGCAGAATGAAATGAATGTATAAAATGTGGCACATCCCGCTGGAAATCAAAATCTGATGGAACACGAATATTGAGCCGTACCACGCAAACCGCACGTCCGATTGACGTTCCGTCTGCGCGTACACGTCACGAATAATAATTAGAATGTTTCACGGTGGTTTCAGCTCAATCTAAGATCGTCTGCTAAGAATTTGACCGTTGGACGCCCGTTTTGGCCGTTTATAACACCAGAACTGCGTTGTCGGTCACCGCGAGCACACAGCACGTCCGATTGACGTTCTGTCTGCTAGAACACTTCAGAAATCACTCTCCCGTTTTTGTCGTCTGAGTTCTGTCCATTCCGACTTCGTTCGTCCCGTTTGGACCCCCCTCACGCGCGTTTACGAAGCGCGCACATCACTTAAAACACGAATATTGAGCCGTACCACGCAAACCGCATGTCCGATTGATGTGCTGTCTGCACGTACACATCACGAATAATAATTAGAATGTTTCACGGTGGTTTCAGGTCAATCCGAGGTCATCCGCTATGAATTTGACCGTTTGACGCCCGTTTTGGCCGTTTATGACACCAGAACTGCGTTGTCGGTCACCGTGGGCACACGGCACATCCGATTGATGTTCCGTCTGCTCGAACACTTCATAAATCACTCACCCGTATTTTTCGTCAGATTTCAGGCCATTCCGAAATTGTTCGGCCCGTTTGGACCACCCTCACGCGCGTTTACGAAGCGCGCGCATCACTTAAAACACGAATATTGAGCCGTGCCGCGCAAACCGCACGTCCGATTGACGTGCCGTCTACGCGTACACGTCACGAATAATAATTATAATGTTTCACGGTGGTTTCAGCTCAATCCGAGGTCTTCCTCTATGAATTTGACCGTTTGACGCCCGTTTTGGCCGTTTATGACACTAGAACTACGTTGTCGGTCACCGCGGGCACACGGAACGTCCGATTGACGTGCCGTCTGCTCGACCACATCATAAATCACTCTCTCGTATTTTTCATCTGATTTCAGGCCATTCCGACTTCGTTTGGCCCGTTTGGACCCCCCTCACGCGCGTTTACGAAGCGCGCACATCACTTAAAATACGAATATTGAGCCGTACCACGCAAACCGCACGTCCGATTGACGTGCAGTCTACGCGTACATATCACGAATAATAATTAGAATGTTGCACGGTGGTTTCAGATCAATATGAGGTCATCCGCTATGAATTTGACCGTTGGACGCCCGTTTTGGCCGTTTATGACACCAGAACTGCGTTGTCGGTCACCGCGGGCACATGGCACGTCCGATTGACGTGCCGTCTGCTCGACCACTTCAGAAATCACTCTCCCGTATTTTGCATCTGATTTCAGGCCATTCCGACTTCATTCGGCCCATTTGGACCCCCCTCACGTGCGTTTACGAAGCGCATGCATCACTTAAAATACGAATATTGAGACGTACCGCGCAAACCGCATGTCCGATTGACATGCCGTTTGCGCGTACATGTGAAGAATAATAATTAGAATGTTGAACGGTGGTTTCAACTCAATCTGAGGTCGTCCACTATGAATTTGACCGTTGGACGCCCGTTTTGGCCGTTTATGACACCAGAACTGTGTTGGCGGTCACTGCGGGCACACGGCACGTCCGCATGATGTGCCGTCTGTTCGGCCACTTCAGAAATCACTCTCCCATATTTGTCGTCTGATTTCAGGCCATTCCAACTTCGTTCGGCCCGTTTGGACCCCGCTCACGCGCGTTTACGAAGCGCGCGCATCACTTAAAACACGAATATTGAGCCGTACCGCGCAAACTGCATGTCCGATTGACATGCCGTCTGCGCGTACATGTCACGAATAATAATTAGAATGTTTCACGGTGGTTTTTGGTCAATCCGAAGTTGTCCTCTATGAATTTGACCGTTTGACGCCCGTTTTGGCCGTTTATGACACCAGAACTGCGTTGTCGGTCACCGCGGGCACACGGCCCGTCCGATTGACGTTCCGTCTACTCGACCACTTAATAAATCACTCACCTATATTTTTCGTCTGATTTCAGGCCATTCTGAAATCGTTCGGCCCATTTGGACCACCCTCACGCGCGTTTACGAAGCGGGCACATCACTTAAAACACAAATATTGAGTCGTACCGTGCAAACTGCACGTCCGATTGACGTTCCCTCTGCGCGTGCACGTCATGAATAATAATTAGAATGTTTCACGGTGGTTTCAGCTCAATCCGAGGTCGTCCTCTATGAATTTGACCGTTTGACGTCCGTTTTGGCCGTTTATGACACCAGAACTGCGTTGTCGGTCACCGCGGGCACACGACACCTCCGATTGACATGCCGTCTACTCGAAAACTTTAGATATCACTCTGCCGTATTTGTCGTCTGATTTCAGGCCATTCTGACTTCGTTCGGCCCATTTGGACCCCCCTCACGCGCGTTTACGAAGCGCGTGGATCACTTAAAATATGAATATTGAGCCGTACCACGCAAACCGCACATCCGATTGACGTGTCGTCTGCGCGTACACATCACGAATAATAATTAGAATTTTTCACGGTGGTTTCAGCTCAATCTGAGGTAGTCCGCTATGAATTTGACCGTTGGACGCCCGTTTTGGCCGTTTATGACACCAGAACTGCGTTGTCGGTCACCGCGGGCACACGGCACGTCCGATTGATGCGCCGTCTACTCTACCACTTCATAAATCACTCTCCCGTATTTGTAGTCTGATTTCAGGCCATTCCGACTTTGTTCGGCCCGTTTGGACCCCCTCACGCGCGTTTACGAAGCACGCGCATCACTTAAAACACGAATATTGAGCCGTACCGCGCAAACCGCATGTCCGATTGACGTACCATCTACACGTACACGTCACGAATAATAATTAGAATGTTTCACGGTTGTTTCAGGTCAATCCAAGGTCGTCCGCTATGAATTTGACCGTTTGACGCCCGTTTTGGCCATTTATGACACCAGAACTGCGTTGTCGGTCACCGCGGGCACACGACACGTCCGATTGACGTGCCGTCTACTCGACCACTTCATAAATCACTCACCCGTATTTTTCGTCTGATTTCATGCAATTCCAAAATCGTTCGGCCCGTTTGGACCACCCTCACGCGCGTTTACGAAGCGCGCGCATCACATAAAACACGTATATTGAGCCGTATCGCGCAAACCGCACATCTGATTGACGTGCCGTCTGCGCGTACACGTCACGAATAATAATTAGAAAGTTTCACGGTGGTTTCAGGTCAATCCGAGGTCGTCTGCTATGAATTTGACCATTTGACGCCCGTTTTGGCTGTTTATGACACCAAAACTGCGTTGTCGGTCACCGCTGGCACACGACACGTCCGAGTGACGTGCCGTCTACTCAACCACTTCATAAATCACTCACCTGTATTTGTCGTCTGATTTCAGGCCATTCCTAAATCGTTCGGCCTGTTTGGACCACACTCAGGCGCGTTTACGAAGCGCGTGCATCACTTAAAACACGAATATTGAGCCGTACCGCGCAAACCGCACGTCCGAATGACGTGACGTCTGCACGTACACACCGCGAATAATAATTATAATGTTTCACGGTGGTTTCAGGTCAATCCGAGGTTGTCCACTATGAATTTGACCGTTTGACGCCCGTTTTGGCCGTTTATGACACCAGAATTGTGTTGTCGGTCACCGCGGGCACATGGCAGGTCCGATTGACATGCCGTCTACTCAACCACTTCAGAAATCACTCACCCATTTTTTTCGTCTGAATTCAGGTCATTCCGACTTTGTTCGGCACGTTTGGACCCCCCCTCACGCGCGTTTACGAAGCGCGTGCATCACTTAAAATACGAATATTGAGTCGTACCGCGCAAACCGCACGTCCGATTGACATGCCGTATGCGCGTACAGGTCACGAATAATAATTAGAATGTTTCACGGTGGTTTCAGCTCAATCCGAGGTCGTCCGCTATGAATTTGACCGTTGGACGCCCGTTTTGGCCGTTTATGACACCAGAACTGCGTTGTCGGTCACCGCGGGCACACGGCACGTCCGATTGACGTGTCGTCTACGCGAACACTTTATAAATCACTCTCCCGTATTTGTCGTCTGATTTCAGGACATTCCGACTTCGTTCGACCCATTTGGACCCCCCTCACGTGCGTTTACGAAGCGCGTGCATCACTTAAAACACGAATATTGAGCCGTACCATGCAAACCGCACATCCGATTGACGTGCCGTCTGCGCGTACACGTCAAGAATAATAATTAGAATGTTGCACGGTGGTTTCAGGTCAATCCGAGGTCGTCCGCTATGAATTTGACCGTTTGATGCCTGTTTTGGCCGTTTATGACACCAGAACTGCGTTGTTGGTCACCGCGGGCACACGGCACGTCCGATTGACGTGCCGTCTGCTCGACCACTTCATAAATCACTCACCCGTATTTGTCATCTGATTTCAGGCCATTTCGAAATCGTTTGGCCCGTTTGGACCACCCTCACGCGCGTTTACAAAGCGCGCACATCACTTAAAACACGAATATTGAGCTGTACCGCGCAAACCGCACGTCCGATTTACGTGCCGTCTATGCGTACACGTCACGAATAATAATTAGAATGTTTCACGGTGGTTTCAGCTCAATCCGAGGTCGTCCGCTATGAATTTGACCGTTTGACGCCCGTTTTGGCCGTTTATGACACCAGAACTGCGTTGTCGGTCACCGCGGGCACATGGCACGTCCCATTGACGTGCCGTCTACTCGACCACTTCAGAAATCACTCACCCGTATTTTTCGTCTGATTTCAGGCTATTCCGACTTTGTTCGGCCCGTTTGGACCCCCCTCACGCGTGTTTTCGAAGCGCGTGCATCACTTAAAATACGAATATTGAGCCGTACCGCACAAACCGCACGTCCGATTGACGTGTCGTCGGTGCGTAAACATCAGGAATAATAATTAGAATGTTTCACGGTGGTTTCAACTCAATCTGAGGTCGTCCGCTATGAATTTAACCGTTGGACGCCCGTTTTGGCCGTTTATGACACCAGAACTGCGTTTTCGGTCACCGCCGGCACACGACACGTCCGATTGATGTGCAGTCTGCTCGACCACTTCAGAAATCACTCTCCTGTATTTTGTGGTCTGATTTCAGGCCATTCCGACTTCATTCGGCCCATTTGGACCCCCCTCACTCGCGTTTACTAAGCGCACGCATCACTTAAAACACGAATATTTAGCCGTACCGCGCAAACTGCATGTCCTATTGATGTTACGTCTGCGCGTACACGTCACTAATAATAATTAGAATGTTGCACGGTGGTTTCAGGTCAATACGAGGTTGTCCGCTATGAATTTGACCGTTTGACGCCTGTTTTGGCCGTTTATGACACCAGAACTGCGTTGTCGGTCACCGCGGGCACACGGCACGTCTGATTGACGTGAAGTCTGCTCGAACACTTCATAAATCACTCACCCGTATTTTTCGTCTGATTTCAGGCCATTCTGAAATCGTTCGGCCCATTTGGACCACCCTCACGCGCGTTTACGAAGCGCGCGCATCACTTAAAACATGGACATTGAGCCATACCGCGCAAACCACACGTCCGATTGACGTGCCTTCTACGCGTACATGTCACGAATAATAATTAGAATGTTTCACGGTGGTTTCAGCTCAATCCGAGGTCGTCCGCTACGAATTTGACCGTTTGACGCCCGTTTTGGCCATTTATGACACCAGAACTGCGTTGTCGGTCACCGCGGGCACATGGCACATCCAATTGACATGTTGTCTGCTCGACCACTTCAGAAATAACTTAACTGTATTTGTCGTCTGATTTCAGGACATTCCGACTTCGTTCGGCCCATTTGGACCCCCTCACGCGCGTTTACGAAGCACACACATCACTTAAAATACGAATATTGAGTCGTACCATGCAAACCGCACATCCAATTGACATTCCGTCTGCGCATACACGTAAAGAATAATAATTAGAATGTTTTACGGTAGATTCAGCTCAATCTTAGGTCGTCCGCTATGAATTTGACCGTTGGACGCCCGTTTTGGTCGTTTATGACACCAGAACTGCGTTGTCGGTCACCGCGGGCACACGGCATGTCCGATTGACGTTCCATCTGCTCGACCACTTCATAAATCACTCTCCCGTATTTTTCGTCTGATTTCAGGCCATTCCGACTTCGTTCGGCCCGTTTGGACCCCCCTCACGCGCGTTTACGAAGCGCGCGCATCACTTAAAACACGAATATTGAGTCGTACCGTGCACACCGCACGTCCGATTGACGTGCCGTCTGCGCGTACACATCACGAATAATAATTAGAATGTTGCACGGTGGTTTCATCTCAATACGGAGACGTGGTGTGGCCGACACCACTCAAAGTGTCCGTCTTTTGTTTCAAAAGGACGTCATTTTAAGTGAAAAGCATCAACTGACATACGGAAAACCGACCAAACGCATTACGAATCTGTTGATAATTTATCCCAACAATCCATGGGTCATATGTGACGTGTACGAGCCAACCCGGGATGAATCCGAGTCGCGGAGTGTCCAGGATAAGTCTAAGTGCCTCTCTTTTGTTTAAAATGGACACCATTTTAAGTACATACGGAAAAATGACCAAACAGATTCGGTTTCCATTGAAACTTTAGGAGAACGATCCATGGGTCATATGTGACGGGTAAGAATCATCCCCACCTCAATCAGACATGCGGTGCGGCTAACACCACTAAAAGTGTCCATCTTTTGTTTCAAAAGGACGTCATTTTAAGTGAAAGGCATCAACTGACATACGGAAGAATGAACAACGCATTCGGATTCTATCGATACATTAGCACAACGATCCATGAGTCATATGTGATGTGTAAAATTCAACCCCGTCTTAATCCGAGACGCGGTGTGGCCAACACCGCTCTAACTCTGTCTCTTTTGTTTAAAATGGACATGATTATAAATGAAAAGAACAACTGGCATACGCAAAACCGACCAAACGCATTCAGAGTCTTTTGATAATTTATCACAACGATCCATGGGTCATATGTGACATGTACGAGCCAACCTGGGATGAATCTGAGTCGTGGTGTGGTCCGGATTAGTCTAAGTTTCACTCTTTTGTTTAAAATGGACAACATTTTAAGTACATACGGAAAACTGACTAAACGCATTCGGTTTCCATTTAAACTTTAGGAGAACGATCCATGGGTCATATGTGATGTGTACGAATCAACCCCGCCTCAATTGGAGATGCGGTGTGCTCAGCACCACTCATAGTGGCCGCCTTTTGTTTCAAAAGGACGTCATTTTAAGTGAAAAACATCAACTGGAATACGGAAAACCGACCAAACACATTCGGATTCTTTCGATACTTTAGCACAACGATCCATGGGTCAAATGTGACATGTACGAGTCAACCCCGCCTCAATCTGAGGTGCGGTGTGGCCGGTATCACTTCCGGTGTATGTATTTTGTTTAAAATGGACATCATTTGAGGTAAACATATATGGTATAGAAAAAACCGATCAAATTATGAATTGAATTTCGGATTCCACATATAATTGTCATATAAATTTTAAATTGAATTCTATATGAATTATATACGTTTATAATTACGTTATGAATTCTAATTTAATTATGGATGTGTATAGTTTCAGGATCCATTATATGTTAAATGTGTATGAATTTGTTCGTAATTGTATATGTATGTTTTATTTTATTGCAGGTACAATAATTGGATTGAAAATGAGGTCAAAATGAGGCCTGATGGAGAGGGGCCTGATGGTAGGGGCTGTGCAAATTGCAGGCTGCTGCAATTTGCAGCATAGGATATGCCAATGGTTTAAAACCGTTGGCATATAATCCTAAAGAAGTCTTTACCAACGGTTCATTGAACCATTGGTAAATATCTCTTTTCCCAACGGTTCTAAACCGTTGGGAAAGAGTTCATCCATGGGGATATCCCAATGGTTTGGGGAGAACCGCTGGGAAAACTATCCCAAAACTGATATTTCCCAACGGTTCTTCCAAATCGTTGGGAAAATTTATCCCAACGGTTTGGCAGAACCGTTGGGATAGGGTGTATTTTGTCAGCCTATACCAACGGTTTCCAGTAAACCGTTGGGAAAACCTTTTCCCAACGGCTTACTTCCCCACGGTTATCAGAACCGTTGGTATATCATATACCAACGGTTAGAGGGGATTTTCCAACGGTTGTGAACTATTGGGAAATATTATATTTCCAGTAGTGAGGTCCATTTTCTGAGACATGTCATTTCAAATTATGGAGTCACAATGGGCATGACAAATATCAAATTAGTTCTTTCTTGGGAGCCACCCAATAGGGTTACCGAGGTGTGGAGTTTCTTAGGATTCGTTGGGTACTATCGAAGGTTTGTACCCATCTTTTCCAGAGTAGCATCACCCATGATGGATTTGACATGGAAAGGGAAGACTTTAGTGTGGAATGTTAAGTTCCATTAGTGCTTTCAGGAGTTTAGGTAGATGTTTATGACTGCTCCCATCTTGAGATTTCCATAGGAGGGCATCAGGTACATAGTTTTCTACAATGCATCAAAGTCAAGGATTAGTTGTGTCCGAATGCAGGGGAAAGCGGTGACTGCCTATGGTTTGTTCTAGTTCAGACAAAATGAGTTGAACTACATGACCCATGATATAGAGCTAGTGTCGGTAGTCTTCACATTGAAGATGTGGTTACACTACTTGATGGGAGAGTGGTTTGTCATCTACTCTAACCAAAAGAGTATCAATTATATCATCTCTTAGAAGGACCTGATCATGAGACAAAGGAGGTAGTTAGAGTTATTCTGGAATTACATCTTTGATATTGTCTATACTCCTATGAAGGGAAATGTGGTGGTAGATGTTCTAAGCAGAAGATCCAACTTACAATTTCTAATTGAGGTATCAGAGAAGTTCTCCGTATTACAAATATCCTTTATGGATGGAGATGGAGAAGCTTACCTTTAGTTGACGGTTGTCATCCCTATACTCTTACTATGAGTTAGGGAGGCATAACTTGGTTATATCTACTAAAAGACCCAACAAGATCAGTTTTCCATAGGGCATGACCCTAATGAATATTTAATATGTGGTGATAACAACATTCTATTTTAAGAGCACATAGGTGTAATAGAAACATTGTGGGAGGAGGTTCTGAGGGAGTTCCACACATCCCCTTTGTGAGTACATCCAGGTGTAGAGAATATGTACTAAGAACTACGATGTTATTTTGGGTTTCTATGGATGAAGAAGGCGGTGGCAGAGTATGTTTCCCAATGCCTCACTTGTCAACATGTGAAGGCTATGCACCCGGTTCCAATATGCTTGACCCAACCCCTTGAGGTTATAGAGTGGAAGTGGGATGGGTTATCGATGGACTTAATAATGGGTTTACCATGCCTGTCCCGGGGACATGATACCGTCTGGGTGAACGTTGACCAGCTCATCAAGTAATCCCACATCATACCAATTCAGGTGCATGATTTAGTATAGTTCTTGGGATGCCTTTATGTGAAGGAGATAGTTCGACTTCATGGAGTGCCATCGATGATCATTTCAGATCATGATTCTTATTTCACATCCTGGTTATAGAAGGGATTATCAGAGACATTTGGGACTACGTTACATTTGATAACGAAATCTTATCCCTATACAAATTTCCAATAAAATAGGACCATTTACGTTTTAGAGGATATGATATGGGTATAAATCTTGGAATTCAGTTGTAGTTGGGAGGATCACCTACAACTGGTGGAGTTTGTGTAAACAACAACTACCTACCCACCATTGGTATAGAACCATTCGAGGCCTTGTATGGGCGACCATGTAGGTCACTACTCTTCTAGTGCAACCCAAGAGAATCCACACTCATGGGTCGAGAGTTGGTATGGGATACCCTTAAGAAGGTGCAGAATATCCAGGAGTGGATGGAGAGTGCATAGAGCTGGGATAAGACATATGCTGATAGAAGGCGACGGCCCTTGGAGTTTGAGGAGGGAGACCATGTGTTCTTTCAGGTCCCACCTCAATGGGGATTGTGAATATTTTGCCAGGGAGGCAAGTTATCTCTGAGATACATTGACCCTTTTCAAATTCTACATATAGTTGGCTATGTGGCATACCATCTTGCTCTACCCACACAGTTTCATTGGGTACATGACGTATTTTATGTGTCACAATTTAGGAGGTACATGCATGATACTTAACACGTCATCGACTAGGGCGAGCTGGAAATTGAATATGGGATGAACACAAGGGGTTACACAATAGAGATAAATGATTGACAAGAGAGTATCCTTCATGGGTGGTCAATTCCTCTAGTGTGCATTTGGTGGAAGCACAAGAATCTCCAGGAGGGAACTTGGGAGCGGGAGGCTCAGATTTATGCTCAGTACCCTCATATTTTTGATGTGTATCTCATGTTTTGTTTTTCAAGGATGTAAATAACTAAGGTGGGGAGAATATAATGACTCTAATTTTTATTGTTTCATTTTTATCAATTAATTGGGAAAAATTATGAGACCAGGCGATGAGACAGTGTGTGATTCCGAGGCCTGATGTGCCCAGAAAAATTCATTAAAAAAATGTTGAATTTTTAATAATGTGTGAGGGAAAGTTTCTTTAAAATTGGAATAAATTATAAATGGATTCCCCAATAAAAAATATTAGAGCATCGTTTCATTTATAGTAGAAACTTTAACTTAGACGGGGCCTAACATTGATCGGTGTGGGCCGACCCTGAATGTTAGCATTTGGATGTGAACGTCATTAACCTATTTAATAAAAATATTTTATTTTAATGAAACATTAGTTTTATTTTTTTATGTTTCCAAATGGCAGGAATCTAGGATTATGACATAAACATATATATCCTTTAGGGAAAGGATAAAGATGTCCTTCCAAGGAACATCTACGGATTAGCGAATCAAGATCGATGAATAAAAAAGATGCATCTTTATCCTTTGTCAAAAACTGATCAAAATTATAGAGAGTGTGTTGTTTCATTATGATTCATTTCTCATTCATAACATGGATCAAGAACATGGACCAACCCATTAATAGGTTTATCGGTGGTTTGATCTCTTTCAAGATGAGAGTTTTCTTGTACGAATTAAATGGGGGTAAGATCTATGTGATTTTGTTGTTATTTGGGATCCCAACAATAAGGAAAAATCAAGGAAAACACAATCCAAGGAAAGATCTATCCATTCGGTACTTTTTTGCTTCTTCGTTTTCTTATATTCTGTGTATTCTTCATGATTGTATGGGTGGATTATGGTTACACCTTTGTTTCATGGCACAACAATCCAAGACTGAAGATCTAACACCCCCATGACATTGAGTAGGAATGATAGTGAAGACTCAATGCTTTAAGGTTCAAGAAGAGAAAAAGGAAAGGATGGTGGGCTCCCTGTGGGGTGGACAACAATGGTGGGAAGATGCATCCCGATAGGGTTAGTCCAGGAGGAGTGCGAGGGCAAGACCGCCATCAAGGCGGCCGATGGAGGCAGAGGATGGTAAGATGGGGACACATTGGAGTTGGAAAGGCCATTGGGAATGAGACATAGTAGGAGGCCATGGTTTTGAATGGGGGATGTGGCTTGGTGCCACGTCGGAGGAACCCACGATGGAGAGGCCTTAGGGTAGGCGGTGCAGTAGGCTGGCTGCATGGAATGCGACATGGAACTGCGTCAGCATGGGGGGCATGCAGTCAGGGTAGACCACATCCAGTGAAGAAAAATGGCCCACAACATGGGCCAGACAGGGGAGTATGGCTGCTCTAGTAGCCTAGAGGACCAGGTCTGGTGGGTTGGGTTAGACTCAGAATGGACCCAGGTCAGTCCTTTTTATAAAAATTACAGTAACTTTCAAACTATTTGTCTGTTTGAAAAGCCTTTTACAGAGTTGGGACCATTGAAATAAGACAGTACTCTTAAGATAATCTATGCGAGTTTTTTTTGTAATTTAGAATATGACTGTTTTGTCTTAATGATTATGTTCTCTCAAGAAAAGAGTTGTACTAGCAGAATCCTGTGGATGGTTGTGATCTGGAAAATTAGTGACTTGAAGAATATGTGACATTGGGGCTACATGACGTACCAACAATCCATGTCTTACCAATACTCTATGTATTACCAAAACACTGTATATTTTCAAGACTCCATGTATTACTGAGACTCCATGTCTTATAGAGACTCCATGTCTTATCGATATTTTGTGTTCTTTGTACGACGTATGATAATACAACTTTCTATTCAAAATACTCATACCTATGTGAGATGACCATGTTTTCCATTGTGGTGTACTTCATGTATTTATTTTTGGTGTACTTCATATATTTCTTAGTGGAATTATTTTTTGGTTTTAGGGTGTCCTACTGAGTATTGTTGTACTCACCCCTACACAGGCTTTGACTTCACATGTCGGGTCTTGTGCAGGTGATCAACACATTGATGGAGTTCTAGGTGGACCAGGACCAAGTGGTTCTTAGAGTGATTAGGTAGACAAGGTGTGCTCATACGGCTTCAGACAACTATCCTACAACTACCCTTAAGGAACGGTTCCCTAAGGATGAGTTTTCAAAAACTTTTTCATTCACTTTTATAGACTCTTTCTTTTTCAAGGCTTATATTCTGGTCCTGTTTACTTTCCAATTTCGTACTATCGTACTATGTGGTTAGGATCTTAGTATATGAAGGCATGGTTTACTTGGTTTTGTTACATTTCATCATTTTGGGCCTGGAGATGTGTTCATGTGTACAGGTAATTAGAAAAATCCCTCCCATTTGTGGGATATACCTACTCGGTGCTAGTCACCATCCCCTGGCCTATTGGAGGCGGGCTTGGGGTAGTCACGACACAAGCCCCTCTAGATGGGTCATGTTAGATATTATAATTAATTTCCACCACATTTATAAATTTAATATTATAAAGATGTCATAATATTATGAAATAATAATATCTTTATTATCTTAGGATGAATTTTTGGTATTTTTACAAAAATGATTTATTTTTAGTGAATACTGATAAAAATCATTTTTTTTGTAAAACTGTTATTTATTTTCATTAAATTAGTTAACATAAAAATCCCATTTTATTTTATATTTGATAATAATCGGATATAATATACATTTTATTTATGATATTATTATTAATTTTATTAGGATGACCATCTTAAATGATTTTGATATAATTTAATTTTTGGTCTTAAAATTCATTTTTTTTCTTAAGATTGTTTTTAATTATACTTTATGCATTTGTATTAAAATTAACTTATACTAATTCCTTAAATTGAAGCATTAAAAGTATATTAAATATTTATAATATCTTGTTTCAAATGTCTAAATAGTCCCCTTTTACATTTAAGCAATATGAATAGTAATTTTGGTTAAATATGTCATGTCAATATAGGGTAAATCAGGCTATTAAGGTTGAAAATAATGTGATAAGGAATCATGAATTTATAAACAACTTTTCTTTATTTAATTGGAGTAGATGAATTTAAAAAAATTTATCTTAACTTGAAATATATGGCAACTTGGTTCTATTTTTCTTTGATAATGACATTTATATTATTTTAGGTAAAGAAAAATACAATATTTCACTCTATTGATTTTAATTATCGATTATATGTCTCATGAAGGGATAAAAAATCCATGAATGAATATTGAATTTAATTTTGAGAATATTTTTAATTGGTTCTAAATGGTATTTAATTTATAATATTTTATGTCTATATAATTAACTAAAACTCTTATACAACATTGACACAACACCTATTCAAGTAGAAAGAAAAATCATGTAATAGACATTAAAAACATTCAAAATTTTATCATTTTCATTAAATATGGAGTTATAAGAATTATTTTAATAAATATAACATAGAATAAATGTTATAATTTTTTTAATAAAATTAATTTATTATATTTATTTATTAAAATTAGAATTAAATTATTTGTGTCAAAAATGAAAAAAGTGATATTTTATGAAAAGTATTATTTTATTACAATATTAAAAAAATTACGAATTCTATTAATAGAGGTATTATATATTTTATAATATTAACTATTAGATATTTTTTATTAATTATTAGCTTATAAGTAAATGTTTAACCCTTTATCATTGAAAATTTTGTCACTTCGGTTAAGGTTAAAATTTTTTAATGAAGTGGTTAGTCTTAAAGTTAATGTTTAAAATTACATATAAACCTATAATTTTTTTGGATTATTTTATAAATATTATATCATCCTTATGATTGCATTATTTTAATTTTTATCAATTTTACATGAGTCAGACACATATTATATTACCATATTTCATGAATTTCTAAAAGTGATTCTTTTACCTCTTATAAATGAAAACCCTCCTTTTTCTTCTTTACACCACTTTGATAAACATATATAATAAAAATCCTATCAAATTATTAAGAAATACCCTTAGACATGATATAGAGGTTTTTCATTTTTAAAACTTCATTCCATGGGTCATTAAAGAAGATCTAAATGAATTTTAACGAAGAAGATGTAATCATTTTTACCAACCCATTAAAATTTAATTGTTCTTCCACTTGTCTTATTATTATGTACCCATAATAATATAATAAATCTTGTCAAAAAATAAAATTTTATTTTATTATGTTTTTTGGAAAACCATTTTTGATATATTTCTATATTTCAAAATGCCAAAACATTAATCATGCATATATACAGCTTACCATCTCTATATTGAGGTGTAATTAATTATTCATAAATATTTTTCATGGTTGGTTATAAATATGGAACTAATGAATATAAAAATATTTAATAAATAATTATCAAATTTTAACTATAATACGAAATTTACCTTCTTACACTTTCACTCATGAAATAACCATAATTTCGCACGAGTGTACATGTGGACTACCACCTCCATGAAGCGATGTGATTCATTTTTAATGTATTCCATTAAAGGATGATTGTATAAATTTTTCTAAAATATATATATGATATTTATATCATGATTTAAATTATGGATAAAAAGGAACCATGATAATGGTGCAAGGCTAAGAAGTACAGAATCAAAACATTTATAAAAAAGAGGATAGTTAAAACATAAAAACAATGATTTTAATATAGAAATATTAATAAACAGATATTTAAGATTTGTTATTCAATAATAGAGGATATTATAATTATTTATATAGGTATTTTATATAATTATAGAAAATATAAAAGTATAATTTAGGTGGTTAAAAGTATTTACAATGAAATTTAGACCTCATGTAAGTTTTTTATTTCACAATATCATCCTTATTCGCAATTCATTAAGATTTATGTTTCCTTTGAAGTAATTATATGATATTTCTATTTACAACCCAATACATGTTATTCTCTGTTTATTTTATTAAATCAAAATTTTCCCTTTCATTTTTAACTCTCAATGCACTCAAAATTTTGAAATAATGTTGCTAAGGAAAACCAACTTTGAATTTCTTTCGGTTGGGTGTATTTTTATTCTAGGCTTGTATTTACCATTAATTATTTTCAAAAATATATTTATAATCTAATATTATATAATAAACTTATTTGTAAACATGTTTTAATTTTTTAATTTTTTTAAAAGAAATCATCTTTTCTTTTTCTAAATGAGGAACTATCTAGTAATTGTGTGAATGAAATATTTATTTTAATGTTTAAATTATGAACCACTTTTCACATAATCATGACTAATATTTTCTCTAATTATTTCTTTAAAATTTTACTAGGTTCTTTCTAATGTAATTTTTTCCTTAGTAATTTAAAAGTTGTATGATTTAGAATAAGAGATTTAAAAATACTATATTATCCTCAAGAAATTTTGTTGAGTTTTTTTAATATATTTTTATCTATGTTGATTTAATTTTATGAATTATATAATTTAATAAGAATATAATCGAATGATACAATCTTTTATATATCATTTAATGTTTTATGATCACCATGACTCTATAAAGTAGTGACATTTTATATTCTAGTTCATCAAAAATGAAAATTTAATGATTATATTGGCATGTTGATATTTTTTATTGTTTATTTATATAATTCATGCATTGGTATTGTTAAGTAGGGGTAAGGACCATTTATAGATATCTCTTCAATGAATAAGTATGTTTGATGAGGTAAAAGAAGTAGGGTATTTGGATAAGGCATCTCTAATTTATGTTAGAGTTTTTGATTTAAGTCCTCAACGATATGTTCAAGATGTACAACATTATAAATTCCTTCATTATGAAATCATCTATTGATGTGCATGCGATTTTTTGAAAAATTTTGTCATCCATGGATAAGAATAAATATCATGTGATTATTTATGTTTAATTAATTTATCATCATTTATTACAAATATATTATGTATTCCTTACTTATTAAATGATATATTATGTTGTATAAATTCAACTAATTTTAATTTGAGATCAACCCATTATTATATTTATATTCTCCAAGAATCTAATAAGTGTACTATGAATGATATATATGTATGTTCATGAATAAATAATGGTTTTATTGATTGAAATATTTTTTTGAACTACTTGTTTTTAAATGTATTATGAAATTTAAGTATATATCTAGTTTACCAAGATTATAGAATTATTAGGCACCATGGGATTTGATTTCTTGTATCTAGTTCCCTTGGAATAATGTAACCACTAAATCTAGGAAACTAGGGTCACAGTCTTTACAATAATTATTAGAGGATGTTCAGTAGAATCCTTAAGAAATAGATTTAGGAAATCCTTTATTAGTGATAATAATCATATGAAATACATTGAAAGTTGTGTAATTGTAGAATAATAACATAATGTTTTTGGATAGTTAGAGATTATGTAGTTTTACTATCAATATATCTCTATCTAGATACTATAGGTGGGCTTGGTTTGGCATAGTTTCTTCTAGGGTAATAACTATGAAAAGAATTAGTTATGTATACCTCATCCATCATTCTGGTTCATGGTGAATGGGCCTTATCTGCACACCTGGTTTGACCCTTATTGGGAAATTTTAACGATTAATTTTCATTTTCATTAAAATACCTTATGAGATACTTGAGAATATTTTTTTGATATTATAATATTCCAAAAGAACCTAAGATAATGGTTTTGATATTATTTGTGAATACATATTTAATTTATGTTATGTTTCTCACAAATTTTGGGATTACAAATTAGGATTCATATTGATATGATCAAATCTAGTGTATTCCATATTTTGAAAACTACACCTAGTACAAGGAATAAAAAAATATTGAACACACACAATCAAATTAGGGATTTACCTCATGAATATGTTTACACGAATAGTGTTTTAGATGAGTAAATTAATACAATATTTTGATATTTGAATTAGATTATGACTAATAATATTTTCTATATGGAACAACATATTACTTCCCAACATGATTTGATGATGTTATAAAACATCATGAGGAAATGTTATAAAACATTTAAGGGAACTAAAAATCCCTTGATAGAATAATGGTGGATCAACTCCCATGAAAAGATATTTTTGGCTTTGAAAAGTAATGAATAAGAGAAGGATAATCTTGATTTTCATTATTGAAAGGAATATGTAGATAAATGGTGGTTAATTATTGAAAATAAAAAGGAGGAGAAGAAGAGAGAGAGATAATGGAATTGAGTATTTTTAATGATATATTCATTGAGAAACACATTCTTCTTAAAGAATGAGCTGATATAGAAATACAATTCCTTTATCTAATGTAGAAGAATGAGGAACATGTAACTGAATATGTGTCAAAAATTATAAGTTTAGAATGTAATTCTATAGAAGAAACACATAATATAGAATGTAAGATTGATAATTTATCTTATGGGATTTCTTAAAGCCTCCAAAGGGCATTAAAATGTCAAAAAATTTCATTATATACTAATATTTTATCAAGTTCCATCTAGATAGAGAATTAAATCAAAATTTGATTTGATTTAAAAGGAAATAAAGAGAAGAAGGGGTTGTGTAAGAAAAAAACAAATGATGTGAAAGAAAATAAGGTAAGGATAGAACATCCAAAATCTATTAAATTTGGAAAAAAAAACCCTGGTACTTGGTTTAAGGTAATTGGAATTTTCTTCATGTATGGAGAAAAAGTCCACTAGAAACATGAATATAAGGGTAGGAACGAAGGCTCTAATGTTAATTGTTTCAATGATAAGGAGAAAAGGAGCTAAAAAATGAATAATCCTTGCATAAAAGTAATATACCACATATTCCTTATCTGGAGAGTTTTTTTTTCCTTTGGTCCATCCATGGTGCTCTCAAATATTCTACCCCTACTGGTGATGTCAACTACCGTGGTCACTCCTATTCCAGAGGGGAAGGGATTAACATCATAGTAATACCATGATTTTTTATTAATTAATTTTTTTAATAAAATAATTTTATTTCATATTGTTCTCAACACACAATACAAGTTAATATTGTGCTTCACACTACATTCGGTTATCGTGCGTCACACATGACACACTATTTTAACAAACCGTTCTATATTATATATATAGTTATTTAAAAAAGATATTTATAACATAAATGTTAAACATATATATATGAATATTAATAACTAATTTTAAAATATTATAAATAATGACTTTCTATAAAGGAAACATCTTTGATAAAATGTACTTAAGTTTTAGTAAAGTATTTATATATT
This sequence comes from Viscum album, assembly GCA_963277665.1. Lineage (NCBI taxonomy): Eukaryota > Viridiplantae > Streptophyta > Magnoliopsida > Santalales > Viscaceae > Viscum > Viscum album. The sequence goes on from OY728134.1 coordinate 1,203,810,539, forward strand.
ATGAAATTAATATTTTGTCAAAAAATGTTTTTTATTTCATTTTGTGAAAATTAGAACTATTAATTTTTTATATTTTAAAAAAAACTTAATATATAAATTATAATTAATTTTTTTAATAATATTTTAATATTTAACTTAGGGTGAATATTTTTGATATTTCTGAAAAGTTTCATTTTTTGATGAATAATGAAAAATAATTATTTTTAATTAACCACCTTTTCATTTAAATTATTTATAAAGTCTAATTATATTTTAAAATTTTTTAAATTAATTTTTTTTAAATTATAAATCCATTAAACAAATTTATGTCATTGGATTCAATTTCACATTGAAATTGTATAGAAATCCTTTATAATATTTTGAACATTTTCTCTTTAAAAACTCGCTTTCTCATTATGTCTATGAGATTATTTTTAAACTATATTTTTCCAATTCATTGAATGGAATTTAGAAAAGTGTATTAAATATTTATAATCATCAATATTTATATTATATAATTATTTTAACATAATTGTTTTTCAAAAATGAATTGTAAAAATAGTAAAACTTATTTATTGCTATTAAGGTAAAACTTGGTTTACCGGTGGTTAATCTTAAAGGATAGGTGTTAAAAATAATCAAACACTTTTCTAAAACCCACTTTTTACCATATATAGAAATTAAACCTAATTATATAAAGATTTTTATAATTTTAGATCTTGGTGACATGAAACAAAAATGGGTGGAATTATTTCATTAAAAAAATATAAATGTACCACTCACCTCAATAATCATAGGACACTATCTTTCCTCTCTTCCTCACACCATAAAACACTTTTATTTCATCAATGAACTACAAAAAACAATTCCCAAATTCCCTTGTATCATACTGGATGTATTAGTCTAGACTTAAAGACAAAACAGGAAGACCTTTGGTACAAACATAAATATGATACCTGAAAGCGTGATTATGTTCATCACCAAGAGTTTTGGATTTATTACTTCCTATGAAGACATTTTTTTATAATACCATGGTAATATATTAAAAAATGTATCTTATATATAATTAGATGTTGTTATGTTATGTTTTGTACCTAAAACCATCTCCACTTCCATCAAATGGGTTACAAAATCATTGTTCACATATACGGTGAACTATCACCTCATGAACTGTTGTCATTCAATTTTCCATTACCACCTCTAAGGGATGGTTATAATGATGTATTTATTATTTATACATTGTATTAATGATATTTTTAAACTTATATAGTTATTATATCAAACATACATTCATAATCTCTATTTTGTGGGAATACGGTGACGTCACTCATTTGTACGACAGACTATCACATCATGAAGTGATGTAATTCATTCACACATTAAATAGAATTTAATAATGATGGTTTAATTAAAAATATGTGATATATATGGAATGAAAACTAATCATTAATGATAGTATATCATTGACCTTTTATTCCTTCAATTTTACAGGAAAATGGAAACAATGTTAATGTGTACGTATGACCTACCATCACCATCAAGGGTGTATTTCATTTTCTGTCAATATATTTTATGGATTAATGTAAATAAATTATAAATATATTGTATGATATTTATATCATGTTTAAAATACTAGAAATTAATATACTAAGATCAAATTAATAGGACCAAAATTACAAAGAAAAACACATATGAAAAATAAAGTAGTTATTATCTAAAACACAACATTAACATGAAATTATTAATAAATAGGTATTAAAAAGGAATAATAAAATCAAATATGGTGTGATATGTATGAATTATTTTATATAATAGATCTATAATAATATTAAATTTATTATACTAGAGGTTCATACTTGTATGGAGGAAGTCAATACTTAAGGTAAGGTATTTTTTTCTCAATTTTACTTCTTTTTGACATTAGTTATGTTATGCACATATATTATTTTATGAGATTTATATAAATACCCTTTGAAATTTTATATTAATAATTTATTAAAACTTGTGTAATTTTAAATTTTATTTTGATGTTACACTTTCCTGGGGATTATGATTCAATGATAACAATGTGAAAGTGTTTTATGTTACAATCTGATCGTTTATCAGGATTGTTTATGATTAAGTCTCTAATGTTGAAATAAAATGATCTGCATCTAATGAATTACAATTATTTTTATTATATTATGGTTATTCATGATATGTTAATGCAATAATAAATGTTTCTAACTCCTTCATACTTAAAATAATTGAGAAAAGTGTTTTTGAGAAAATCTGAATTTATTTCTCACTTCGACTAGAAATATGTTTTTTCCAAAAATATTATTTTATAAAAAAAAATTAATTTTTTTAATATTATCTTATGATTTATAATATATAATTTTTCCCACGTTTTAACTTGTAATTTTTTTTTGAAAAGTAATATTTTTATCATTTTCTAAATAATACCCATTCTTCATTAACTAAAAATGTGGATGTATTTTTCATTTTAACCTTTATGGAATTCTTCGATGTCATTTCTAATAATTTATTCGAATCATTCTTTATAAGTTCTCAAGGTTATTTTCCAAGGGAAGGATTTTTAAAATGTTTTATTTTTTAAGGAACTATATTGTTTTACCGTGGAAAGTACATTTTCCTCCAGAAATATTCTAAATGTTCTTTCAAAATCATTTTCCATTTAAGATAAAGTCTATTGATGTTACCCATTCCTTATTGTGGAAATTATACAAGGAAAGAATTCATATTATTTCTATGAATGGTTTATGTTTATGATAAAATTATGTTTTCAAAATTCATTTCTCTTCCAAAGGTTATAATAAAATAAATGTATTATGAAACCTGCCTCTTTTTATGATTTATTCTATGATAAAATGATCAAATGAGTATGAAACCTGTATCTTTTCTATAGGTGCCGACATGATGAAATAACTATGAAACCCGTTTCATTTCATGGGTATTTTATGAAATGTTGGAACAAATAAATATGGTATTCCTTATAATATGGGTGGTCCCAATATCTTCCTCTAATGCATTAGATAAAAATTCATATCTCATAAGACATAAAAGACTCGAATAGGGAGTGAACCAGGTTCAATAAGGTAAATTTTATGCTATGATAGTCTTGGGAGTGAACCTTGACTATTATGATGATTGGGGGGGTAAAACCATTCCTAATTTTAGACTTTTTAGTTATCCTTTACTAATATGGAAATGACTTTATATACTTATTTCATTCCACAAATTCAATTTATTATTCTAATGTTATGTTATCATGGGTCATGTTTTTTGATTTTGTTAAGATTCATGTATTATTAACATACAATATTTATTCCACGATTCAAGAATATGATCTTTGATACACATGGTATGGTTTTAAAATATTATTATTGTGTTCTAATACCCTTATGCACGTGTTATTCTTACATATCTTCCTTGTTTACCATTATGGAGCAAGTAATCTAACCATTTTTTACATTTAATTTCCCCAGGTTATGAAAAAATGTCTTAGTTTTATATGTCACAGAATAGTGTCTAGGACTCTAGGATACCCTAAGAGGGGAGTGGGGAATTAGGGTGTTAACATTTTCTTTCAAATTGACTGATCTTGTTCTGAAGTTAGTTTAAACTTGTTAAACCTGTCTGATGGAATCATGCAGTAATCAAATATTCACATGTAGAGAGACAACATAGTAGTTTTACTTGGTTCATCACGAAGGTCTAGTCGAAGGAAAATACATCGATAGTGTTTCGATTGTAACTAAATCCACTTATCTTCAGTAGTTGTGGAATACAAAAGTTTATACATAGTCACTCTATTATAGGAACACTTCATTTACAAGATTTTATGGATATAACATTGCCTCTCATGGAAAACTTCTTTTGAATCCCTCTATCTCACTACTTTGGGTGAAGTAACAATCATATTGATGACTTGAAGGTCTCTTTAGTATATTGGAATTTAATTCTTTATCCCTGATTAATATGAGGCTCTACTTTTACTATAGACCTGATTTGAGGAACTTGTAAGCATTTTTCACCTAAACTAGATATTCAATTCTAATGTTAGATAATATCTTTTTTGAAACTCTTTTTTGAAGCTTGAAACCTTTATAATTATTTTTTTCACAGAACACTAAGTCATCATGGAATGACCAGTCATCATGAAACTCCTTTTTCCCAAATACTTAAGAATTGGTCAAGAGTAAGATAAAATTGTCATGATGCTCAGGTTCACAATGAACACTTTAATTGGGAAACACTCTTCCTTCATGAAATAAAATAGATTCATCCTTTTATCTAATTATTTTTATGTTGAATGAAGTGGGTGAAACCATTTATTTATAGGCTTTACCTTTCACAAAGCTCCCACACCTCCAACAGATCTTTTATGAACCTATAAAAACTTGTTTGAGAATGTCCTTCACTCATGTAGGTACAATGAAATTATGCATGTTCATGAATCTTTATTGTAGTCATGAAGAACATCATAAACCCGTTTTACACACACAATACTTTTCATATTTGTGAAGAACACCATCTTTCCATCACACATTCGTGATGCTCCATAACTTTGCGAAGCTTAGCCATTTCAAAAACCCAATCTTATAGAAAAAATATCATCACAACACTTATTAATTTACCATTTTTAGAATATTCAATCCCAAAAAAGAACATTTCTTAATGATTTATCCATCCTCCTTATTTTGAGTCTAAAACCAATTGGATACACTGTGAAATGATATCACCTTAAACACTATAGTCATCTTTTACTGTAATATCATATACCTTGAAAACTCCCTGATCAAACTAGTGTGTATTCAAAAAAAAAACTATAATACATTTAAAACAATGATGATCCTTGGTTCCAACAATATCTCCCTTTGGGTTTGTTAGTAAGCAATATATAAATTGAATAAATCACCAGTCACTATCAAAACCTGAATGGTGATAAACAACTTATCCAACACTCTAATTATACATGATAAAGGATTAGTGTAGAAATAATATGGGAATAATGAATTTGGTCCACATTTTATATAATATTTATAGATATAGAATATTATCTTTGGGAAATATGATCTATTCACTCATAACACATAATTCACATCATTTCATAGAAGCATTGTATTTTTTGTAAAAATCCTTCAACCAACAAAAACTTTTAATATTAAATTTCTCCTTTCCCTCCCTAGGTAAATAAACCCAGAAAACCTATATTTTTTACTTTTAGAGATCAACGTATACTCCTGTAGGATTTTATTTCCCCCATTAACCCACATCACATTCATAAAATGATTAAAACCGTTAACAAAAATGGGGAGAGGGGAACAACCATAACCTCCTCAAGAACTGGGATGTAGCTAAAAACTGATGTTCAACTGGTTTTTCTCAACGAGATGTGTTTAAAATAGATTAGTCATAATTTTAGCCACTTGGTCATTAGTTCCTACATAATACATATTAGTTACACCTTCTTAGAGTTTTTTGGATGAAGTGATATCTGATCTTAATTTATTTTGTATGACAGTGATGAACTACATTCATTTTAATATTGGTCATGCTTGTCTTCTAATAGTGAATCACCTTTGGTTGTTTCACCTCATCACCAATATCAGTCAATTTTTTCTTCATCAATAATAGTTGAGTGCAAGACTTTATAGCAGATACATACTCTGGGTCAATGATACTAAGATACATTCTTTATTATTTATTCCTAAACCATCCCACAATTTTATTTAAAATGAAAAATTATCCAAAACTTGTTTAATTTCACTCCACTACATCTCTAGCCTAGTTAGCATCTAAAAATGAAGATAATTTTTTATCTCCCCTAGTAGTAAATTATATTCCAAAACTGGGAGTACCTTGAACATATCTCATGATTATTTTAACTTCTTCCAAATTCTCTTCATTCAGATTACTTTGAAAGAGGGCCAATAAGAATGTTGTAAAGATTATATTTTTCTATGTTATAGTCAATTATAATAATCTTACATTGATTCTACTATAGATGGAGGGATCTAAAGAAGTCCCATTCGCATGCTTTCATGTTTTTTCCCAACCGCAATTAGAGTTGAAATTTGTTTAGGGTCATGCATATTGAATTTATTCTGAAGCATGATTGTATATTTTCCCTGATAAATGAAGGTGTAATCCTTATTTTTAATCACCTATATCCCCAAGAAGCATGTTAGTTCCACAATAATAGAATTTTCAAATTCTTATTCGATGTGATTGGAAAATTCTTCCACTAATTTATACTTGCTTCTGAAAAAAATAATATCTTCCACATACAAAGGGACAATAAATTTTTATTTATAAGAATTATTCACATAGAGATTTTGGTCAACACCTCATCTTTTAAATTCTATATTCTTCCTATAAGAATACTAGTGAGGATACCAAAATTTTGGATCTTGATTTAGACCATTGAGTTACTTCTCTAATCTACAAACATTCATTTAATCATTACCAATAAAAAAACCCATGGTTTTTTCAATGCAAACTTTTTCTTTAATAACACCTTTTATGAGTTGAATTTTTTACTTCCATATGATAAAAAGTGTACCCTATTTGAATTTCCATAGGAAGATATAGCCTAATAGACTTCAATATTGCCATTGGAAGAAGTTTTTATTCAATATCAACACCTTCAATCTGTGCATAACCTTGAAAGACCAAGCACGTCCTTTTTCTAAGCACACTTTCATACTCATCAATTTTTTTAAAAGATCCAATGTTTTCTAATATCATTGTAATTTTTGGGCCTCTTAACAAGATCTCATGTTTGGTTCTTGTCAATCTAATCCAGTTCCTCATTCATGGCCTTATCCCATGATTCATACTTCATTTGCTATTCAAACAAGGATGATTATAATTTTTTAATTGTATAATGTGATCAATTTCTCATTCTTATTGTATGTGTGGGTGCGTTCCCATCCCCAATGATATTGGATTGATAAATTTATTTTATTCTTCTTTTCCTACATGCTTCTAATGAATTTTATCCAACCATGGTTTCTTCATCTGATTCTTATTCTAAATCATCATCGTTTTGTGGGCCCTAAATGTTTTGAAATCCTTTATCTTTTTTGAATTGGATAATATCCCTTTCCAAATTTCTTCTTCATATTCTATCATATCATCCTACAATCTATTCAAGGTATTTATGGTTTTATCTTCAATGATCTTGGAATAATTTCCTTCTATAATTCTTACAAGATGATTATTGTATCATTTATAGCCTTTAATAATCATTTAATATTCAAGGAATATTCCCTTATCTATAGAATAACCATACTTTCCATTATTTACCTATTTGTTTTGGATGAAACATTTACTTCCAAAAACATGAAAGTAATTCGGAGAGGGATTCCTTCCATTCTATAACTAATATGGTGTCTTTGTTTCTTCAAAAAAACCCCTTCAATTTGGCGTGTATAAAACTACTTGATCAACCTACTTCAAGTAATGATGAGAATACAACTCTAAATTAGAATAGTTCTATACATATTGTTCACTTGTTGATTCATACATCAAAAAAATCCATTTTTATGTGGGGTTATCACTAAATTGACCACATAATTTATTAAATTTTCTAAAGGTATATTAAAATGAAATGGTTGTGTATTCTTCTACATTGTCACCTTGTACTAGGAAAGTTCAGTCAGAGGAATAACCCCTGACCATTTATTAAAAGAAATAAAAAGTGCAGTAAATAAGGAGATGGATGAGGGCGAACATCTTGCCCAAACCCAATCAGAAGTCCCCACCAAACATAGTCAATTACAAACCAAACCATTACACCCAAAACCAAAGACCCATACCGCTACTTCAACCAGCAGTTCATCATCTTTATCAAACAAAAACATCAAAACTTCCAGCTTTCAACATCATATCATCACTGCAATTACTGCAACCACGACTTCATTCCAGAGATCTTCCCGAAAACAAATCTCGAAAAAGCAAAAACAAATCACGGAAGAGAATCAAATCCGAAATACTGGTCCAACATTCAGCAAGAAGATCAGCGAGAACAGATCACCGAGGGAGCAATTCCGCCATCACGCAACACAAATCCAAGAGAACCCGGAGCAGATTCATCCAAAACACACCAACGCAAAATTGCAGTTGACAATAGCACAAAATCCATCACCTCATCCCACTAACAGCAAAAAGAGAAAACAGAAGAGACCAGTACGCCAAATTGGAGACCCGCCGCTCAGATCCCGTCGCCGCCACCCATTACGCACTTGAAGACCACGACGAAGCACCAACAGCACACACCGAAGTCAAGGCGGAGGTCTTGGGCCGGTGGATCTGGAAACTCGGTTGCGGCCCGGCACCACGCTGCCAAAACGGTACGAATGGGGAGACGACCGAGTCCACGAAGCACCACCGCAGCCACAGAATCACCGCCAGAACTCGCCGAGCACCAGAAGAGTCACTGCAGCAACCCGAGACGAAGGAGGCGGCGACGAGGGGAGAAACCCTAGCGCGCCGTCTTGTCACCTTGTAGATTCATGATTGTGTGGCTAGTTTCATTCTTTGATATTCCAGGATAGCTATACATGAAATTAAGCACCTAATATTTCCACAAAATAATAATTACACAATACATTCTACTTAAATAATCAATAAAAATAATGAATTAAATCTTTCCATATGTTCCATCCACATTTATCAGACCACATATGTCTGCATAGAGGAGATTAATTAGATTTGATTCCCTTTTGTTATTTAGTTGATATATACTCCCGATTATCATTCTTATCATAAAATCATCACATTTATTTTATCATTCACACTTCAAACTATAAATATCGATGATTATATTTAGTTTAGAGAAATTTTCGATGTTTTTTTGATTAATGGGACCCAACCCAAAATGCTAAAATCTGTTTTCTTCTTCAACTATTCAGTAAAAAATGTTCTATTTACTGTCAACCTGGTATAAATTTCCTTCTATTATATATAATTTCATGCTAGAATTACTTGTATTTACTTCATAAGTGCACACTTACTGATTAAATTACACTATTAGTCATAACTCATAGATTTTACTTGAACTCAAGAGATTGTAACACAAACCATCTATATAGAGAACTTTAGTTTTATTTAGCATGTCATTTTCCAGTTCCTTACTTAAATTTTCTTTATTTTTTAAGGAACCATAATTTCTAAATATCACAATTCCATCAACCATTCTCATGAAATTCTTCAACAAATCTGTATTTTATTTCATGTGGTATGAGCACCAACTGTCAATAATCTAGGTTCTATAGTTCTTTATAGCTTTAAGAGAAATTTCATCAATATGGGATTCCTTGTTATTCATATTTTCCTTCCATGAGATACTTTATTGGGTGGAGGTAAGATAATTCCTTTCCAAAAATAATTTTAATATGTATGGGTTCATCATACTCACATTTCGGTTCTAGTGGAGAATACATATTCTCAAGATAATTTTTTCTTGGATTGTGGGAATTGACTTGTATTGGTGTTTTTAGGAAATATTAATTCATTTACTCTACCTAAAATGAATAGATTTATGACCATAGTTAGAATAGTGAAAACTATATACATAGAAACAATTGTTTCTTTATGATGAAGTACATTGTATGATTATAATTTGATGAATTCCAAGAGCTTTACCATCTAGATAGATCATCACCTCTTCACAATGTGACATAGTATGGCCTAGAAATACACAAAATTGAAATTTCCTAAGAAGGAATTTCTTCTCAGTACCATTCCTACTAATGTCCCCTTCTTTTGTAAAAGTATTTATCTAAAGATCATCATAGATACATGAGGATAATTTTTATCTATCATATTAGTTTAATTTTATGCTTTCTTTGTTAGGACATTGGGTTCCTTCGTGATATGTCAAAATTTCTTCTTCCCTTTATTTTAGATCATCCCATTTCCCACCATTGATGTTTCAACATCACAAACAATTCTAATTTATCCCATACATGTGGATATCTAATCATTCAAGGCCATCTATACTCATTCAGAACCACATTTATCACTTTCTAATAGCTCTGCATATGAGAATCCACCAAAGGTTTATTTCTTATATGTTTCCCATTACTTTGCTTTAGTTTTTAGATATAAGATCCTGTGTTTTCAAATGAGGTATGGATCCCTTATTTTTAACTTTTAATGTCTAAATATGGACTAATGGGAATTCCACTTGAGGTTATAGAGGTACCAGGGGTGTCTGGGGATTCTTCAGAGCTTCAAACCATTATTTTGTGATGAAAATGGCATGGTGCATGGTTAGTTCAAACCGTGTAGGTTGGACTCATAGTTTAACAAACAGAGTTTCATATAAGAAGATAAATGGAATATGAATTTTTTTTTCAGAAAAACTATGTGAGGTGGGGCACATGACAGTGTGTCCATGTCTACAATCTTGATAGTGGGTTTTGGTATAGTTTCTACACGATAAGTCAAACCATGTAGGTGCCATTTGACTACAACTGATCGTGCATGGTTGGAACATGGTTTGTCAAACCATGTGCCTAAACCATGAAACCCCTGTTAATTTGGGAAATTTTATAATTTTAAATTTAATTAAAATATTTTATAAGAAAAATTTATTATTTCTTCCCCCACCCAACAAAGCTCCATTTTGAGATGTCTAATTTTTGGCTAATCTTGTATTCAAGATAACAACTCCATCAGATATCCATATCAAGGGACTTTCATCTCTTCAGATATTCATTGGTGATTACACATTCTATTTTTTACCATTCACTTGATTTGGTATCAATGATGCTATTTGGATTCGGGATCATATTCCCTAATTTTAGGTTCATAACACGTTCTTCATTTTTCTATTAATTTGAGTCAAATCAAGAGTTTATACAAGATGTGAACTCCACTACGCAGCTATGGTAGGTGGTCTATACTTTTATCATTGGTTTTTCTACTTTATAGGGCTACCTATCATTTTTCCACCCATACAAATTTGCATCACAACCCTGAATTTTAATTGGTTAATTGAATTAAATTAATTGGGACATATTATGGAAGCCCGTAGATACCGTTGAGATGTGTTGGTCATCATTTCCCAAATGAAGGCCACCCACATGGTGTTCTGTTTTCATATTCCATATGATAAACCACTCTTGGGGTTTGATTTTGGCTTCCCTCATTCAAGGAATATCAGTTATATTTAAAAGAGATTGAATTTTATAGTTAGGAGATGTACTAACTCCTTTGAACGTTGGTGCTCTTGAATAAAATAGTTTATATTGAAATCTAATTTCTTGAATGGTATATCAATAAAATTTTGAAATGAGTGGGTAAACTCATGTGATATATTTATGTGTAAATTGTGTACAATGTGTGGGTGTACTCATTATTTGCCTTTGATTTTGAATTATGATAGACGACTGGGTATGCTAATTGGATTTATTTTGATTTAAATGGTTATATGAGTGGGTAGAATCATATTATATGAATTGATAAATGGAATGAATGGGTAAATAAATTGAAAACATCCTTGGATTATTCTCCATGGATATTAACATAATAGTAGATCTCTTTGTTTGAGATTTCCCCTTGGGTCATGATTCTGTGGGTTACATTCGGCCTTGCTAACACTTGGTTTTAGTTTTCATGGACTCGCATGGGACATGTTTGATTAACAGGCTCATAGGACTCCAACCAGTTCCTATAATGAGTTCCCAACAAGATACTCCTAGGGCGTGGAAAGGATGCCTTGGAATTCTACACCTTGGATCCAGCTCTTTAAGGTCTGAAACTTTGTTCATACAGCACGATTGTCGAATCTATGATACCCTTTATTTAACGGATCGAATATGGATTAAAATAGACTTCAGATTATATGGCATGGCCATGGTTATTTTTTACACATGTTATATGGTAGGTCTATGGTTGTTTTAAGAGGTATGGTTGTACGATGAGGTTGTGTTGGTTTACTTCATTGTTTATAGATTCCTTGATAGGAGCAGCCACTTTTTTTATAGGGGGAATGTTTGGCTATACGATATCGCTTGCTTAGTTATATGTTCCATGGGAAATTTACTATTTATTACTCTCTACCCATTTACCTTTCTCACTGTAGCTTATTATATTACAAAACATGGACCATATAGATCTTTAGGTGGTTACCTTCTGAGATTTTATCTCACATCCTCTTCGAGCCACCGTTGGGTACCTGAATAGACTATTTGGATGCAAGTAGGGACTGGGGAAAGGACCCACAGTTTAAGAGTTTATTTCTAGCCATGCATAGTTGTAGGGGAACATGAGACTGAGTGGATTCTTATTATTCTATTTGAATATATCACTTCTATTCTTTTTGATATTTTGGATACTTGTATTATACCGTACTACTATGTACCTATTCTAGATCCTTCATAGATACATGTATCAACATCATTGTGTATGATACACTTCTGTCTTTTCTATACATTCAGGTCTTATTTATTTATCATTTTCTTCTTGTTGTATGTTCATATGAAATTAATTTTTATTTCTATTATGTTGTTTTACAATCAAGTAATGAGGGAATAGTCTCCCCAAAAACACACTATAGGCCCACATTTCTATTCAGAAGCCTCTGGTGTTTAGGGAGATACACTTGAGGGCATATAGCCAACTGGGATTGGGAGACTATTGAGTGGAATTTTGGTTTAGGATGTTTCAATGTGGTATAGAATTTTGTTTTTATTTTCTAGTCTGTTTTATATTTGGTTAAAATTAACAGGGATATGAATAAAATGGAATTTGGTAATGAGATATGTCCAGGCATAGCTAACCCACATATACTAAAAAGCCAAATTGAATCAAATTAAATTTATATTTTCTAGGTTTTTTTTATTACAGTTTATTTAATCCCAATTTTTGGTGACACACTTGAGTTGTGATATTATTATTGATATGATTGAGAGTTATATTTCAGTCAAAACCTGATAAGATGAGGGTATTCCATATATAGCATCATTTTACTCATTATAAATCATAATCCATGCATTATTCTATTCAACTTATGATTAATTACTTATTTCATGCTCTTGTGATAGGTTCCATGATAGTCGTACCTATTGCTGTGATAGATTCTATGCAGTGGATAGAGAAAGTGACGCTGTATTTTAGTTCGTAAGGAGTATTAGAACCTATAGACTGGGAAGTGACACACTGTAGAGACCCAAATCTTGATGTACATAGGAATTACATTACTTTTGTGGAATAATTAATACATAACAAAAAAAAGACACCGAAGGACCGTAATTATTTAGTGTCCTTGGAAACTCGTAACATAATCTTCTAATCATGGTGAGAGATCTTCAACATCTCCCATAAAGATCTTCCCCTTTTGGTTTTCTTACCTAAAACCTTTCTTGAAATCCTGGGGAAAAGAAAACATATAAATGGTGAGCTCAAATGTTCAATAAGGGTAATCATGGAGAAAATAAAACAAACCATATACATTTGAACATAAAAACATGAACATAATGTTTAAACATAAAAATATTTATAAAAGACCTAAATCTTGGAAGTATGTAAGGCATATATCATAAAAGAAAATCAATCATGATAAAATAGCATGGGAATAAAATATGTGATTTTGGAAACCATTAAACACATGATATGATTTCCATAGTAGCCAAGGCATTGCTGCCAAGACCATCTTAGAGGACAAAGTCACTTTCTGAATCGAGTTCACTCCTCGTTCAAGTCCTGTATTACTGAACTGGATTAACTTACCATTCCAGCCATGTCTATCTCATGAGATATAAATCTTTACCCAATGATTTGGAGGGAGATATAGGTCCCACCTATCTCATAATAAAATCATTCATTCGTGTGCCACAAAATCATGAATCATACATCATATCATAACCCATGTAATAGAATGGGATTCTTAAACATCATGACATCATAACATAATCTATAAAAATGGATATAATTTTATCATAATAAGAATAAAACAATGTAAATAATGGGGAAATTATAATTGAAACATATACATATTAAATAATGTCATTTTAGATGGAAAATAGTTTTGATAAAACACTTGAAATGAATTCTTGAGAAAAATATCCATTCTTCTTAAAAATCATTTTCTTTTCACAAAAATCCATGCAATATTAAAAGAAAATGGTTTTGTTGAAAATAATCATGCAATCTTGTATAGTATGCTTCATGAAAATGAGGTGTTATGAAATTGTTAAAATCCATTCACACCGTATAAGTAAAAAATAACATTCCTCTCGTACTTTTGTCGGAAAAGTCAAAAAGTACCTTATATGGTAACTAAAGGAAAGATTTTATCCATACAATGTGGTAAAAAGTCAATAAAAGGTAAAAATGACTTTAAACATACATGGAAGAATAGTAAACATTTTATGAAAACATTTTTAGAAAACATTGTCATGGATGATAAACATAACCCCTGTAAATACTTACGTATAAGCAATCTCAGATAAAAATGAGATTGAAAATTTATCCCTTAGCTTACGTTCGATATGCTTCATATGTATCCGAACCTCCTGTATAATGATTTATATAATGTAACTGACTTATTACAGAATCATATTCATTGTTATGATATCATATATAGTTTACTTATGACTTTATATTACCCGTTCTTTTGTAAATTCGATGTAAAAGCAGCGATTTGGGTAAAATCGTTTCATTTATTGTATGTGTTTCGACTTGTTGTTCTTGATATTATTACTTATATACTAGTTTAAATAATTCCAGAAAGAAAAACATGATTCATATATAATATATATTCAGCATATAAATATATATGATAGACCAATAAATGGAATGAAATACACCGTTCATGGAGACGGTAGGCCATACGTATGCATGAACGCTATTTTCGTTTCCTTATGGAATTGAATGGAATTAAGTAGATAAAGTACATATATATATACACACATAAATCCAGTATCATTATTATGTCATATATCTCATTATTATTCATTATATATACTTTATAATCATTCATAAATGGTTAACATGGAGAATGAATCTCATCGCTTCGTGGAGACGGTAGTCTGTACGTAGGAATGAGCGATGATATCATTCCCATGATTGTGGAATTGTATTTAAGAGTATGTATAATATTTAAGAATCAATATCACTTTACAATAATCATATATTGTTATTTATTTACACCATTATACCCATCCAAGAAAGGTGGTGGTCGAAAATAGATTACACCATAGCGTGGAGACGGTATTCTGTACGTACGCATGCACGGTGATTTCGTTTTCCGTAGGATGGATAGAAGGTGAAATAGGGTTGTATCAAATTTATAATAACATATAATTATATATGTAATACTGATGTTATTACTTTATAATTATACAACTAAAGAAAAAGAAGTATTAGAAGAAAGAAAATTGAGAGAATCGGAAGAAGAGATTACCTCTTCTTCGACGCACCCCCTTTAAGCTTCCTCTTAAAGAAGCAGAGTTGGTATTTTGAGAAGACCAGAACCTCCCGAATGCTTCTAGGGAATTGGAGAAGATAAATGGGCAGGGGTTGGACTATCTTCAATGCTCCAAAGGGTGTGAAGATAAGAGGGAAGGGGTACCCTTTTTATAAGGGAGGAGATGGGCACTTTAGGAAAACTTAAAATATTATTTTATAATAAAGACATATTCGGTTTATAATAGCTCAAAATTGTTTTACTGATAAGGTAAAGTGGGGATGGGTCTATATCCTCTCAACCAATAGATTTTATACAGGTTTGGGTCATTATATTAACCTTATCTTTTAGTTTTAACTATTAGCTAATTAGATTGACATTTACCATGTCACTTTGTATTTTTATATTATATAGTTAATAAACATACAATATATATCCAAGGGACCCCCGAGTGGTCCATTAATGATACATCTATCATTATATAAGTATCTTTGCTAAACCGTATATTTTTAGGAATCTAATAACAATTAATAATATAATATTTAAAAAAAAACTATTTTATGTCAATTTTGACACTATTTGGTAATTGATTTTTGTGAAAATCATAACAACATGATCAGTTCAAAAAAAGTTAATTAAATAAATACTAACATGTCATATTAACCTATATAATTAGTTTAATTCTTAAAAAGTCTCAAATTACATTTATTTGGGTATTAATAACATCAATTATGTTAATATTTCAGTAATAAGATAATTACTGCATCATCATTGTGTCATAAATAAATTAATTTATTTAATGTATATTAATTATAATTAAACTACCATTATGTATTAAATATTTTTAGCTTTCTAATTAATATTTATAGTTGAATTTATCTTATCTATAACCCCATATTAAAATTTTGTTAGTTATTAAACATTGATTTTAACCTTTTTAACTCTTATTTAAATAAAATAATAATAAATGTCCTAATCTAATCCAAGTGCACCTAAAGGGAAATATTTTGTTTCTAAGGTTGTTTTTGGTCGAATTACACTTATCCAATAGAATTAGGACATGTGTTAGGGTAATAATAATATCATTTTTACCCTTAATCACCCTATTTACTTTTAACCGTGGTAAATAAAAGTAAAAACATAATATTGACCAAAAATTATTTTTATCTTATTGAACCACATTTTACTCTTTGATATTAACTGTGTCCCTCGAATTTTCGAAATTCCACTCACAGAAGCGGTAAAATTATGTTTTATGTAAGTTTTCAAAAAGCTCCTAGGAGGTAGGTAAAAGACAGTGAAAAGTTAAATAAAATTTTTACATATCACAAATTATTATAAAATGACTCTAATGAATTACATTGAACTTATATAGGTCTTATGTATCAATTTTGACCTAAAATAAATTTCAATAAAATAAATAATTATTTAAATAAAAATTCGGTTTTTAAATAGTAACCCAGTGTTTTCACTATTCATCAAAAATTGAATGTTTTCAAAAAAAATACCAAAAAATCACCCTAGGAGAATTTCAATATTCTAAATCCAAAAATGAAGTCCATTTTGAATGATAAAATTTATAAAATTTTCAAAATTGGGTATTACTGTTCATAATGGCTAGTTCATAAAAATATTATAATAAAATATCTTTGTTTAGTGAAAATCGGTTTTGCGTACAACACACGCTATCGTGGAAGGTCGCGATTATGTGTAAAGCAAGCCAAGTCAGGGCTGCGAGTAGTGAAGGCTATGTTTGGTGTTGCGTATAATACAAGCTAAACATGGTGTAGTGTATAATAGAAGACAACCATGAAATAAAAAGAATATTTTTCATAAAATCTCGGGGTGTTACAATCTACCCCCCTTAAAAGGAATTTCGCCCTCGAAATTCGTCGGGGTTATAAATGGTTTACTTCTTGAAAGTTTCTTAAATAGAAACCCACATCATAAAAAGGAATACCAAAACATGACTTTAAAAACAAAAGTATGAAACGTAATGGTTACCCAAATTAACTAATCTCTGGGTTTCCACATAGGAGAACATAGGTGAAAATATGGATATAAAAGAGAAATATAACCATCAACTTTTGATGAAGAGTGGTAGAGTACATGGATACGAAAAAGCCAACAATCACAAATCCATAAATTTGTGATGATCTAAGGTACCATCCAATTCATCAGATATGAGAGCACTAGGACAACATTTTTTATTTTCAAGATCATTTCACTAAAGTTGAATAATTGTTCAATTAAAATAACTACTTACTGGATTTTGGTACAATCTCACCGTTTCTCGTGCTTCGAACAATTTCAACTTTATCTATTAAAGAAATGAAGTTGAATTTTTCTTCTGTGAAGTGTTAGAAGATTATGTGATAGAATGATCGGTCATTCCACCTATTTCTATCGCAAAAAGTTGAGCACAATTTATTAAATATACAAAAGTCCATCTATGATAAGATTAATCGTATATGGTTGCCAAAATGGACTTATACTTCTTCTATCATAGCACTTAATAAAATTAAACTAGTTTCTACTAACCAGGGACTTCATGTAGGCTTGTGGTAGGTGATAATGGCATGTCGCACTTTGGTTGTGGGTTCGATTCCCGCATCCTTGTCCGACGCGACGGGTTGTCACCCATTCTGAAGGTTGTCCCTTTTCTTAAACTACACTATTATAACATTCTATCAATAATATCGAAAAAAATTTCTGGCCTTAAACAATACTAACTTTTGTAAACATAATCCATTCCAATCCTTAGGCTTATCCAAAATACTTCTTTCTAAACTCATATTATAAAGAGAACGATTACAGAAGAGGTCATAGAACAAGCACATGAATACCATCATTTATCCCTTATATATAAAAAGATATATCTTGTTGATCTCATTCCAAACATGTGAATACCTTAATCTTGTATTCTCTTGAAAAATGAATACCCATTGAATCTTAGTGAAAACATGAATGCTGCCAAAAGTTAACTCTTTCCACATACCAAAATCCAAAAATTCTATATACTCAAACCAAGATATCAATTAGTCCTTATATCAATCATGATCACATGAATACTATCAAACAATTTATTTTCTCGTTATCCCTTCATTATGCGCATATCATCTGCATTCCAAAATATTTGAATCACTTTTCATGGTTACCGGTACCATATTCTTATAGAAAACTACAATGGACCAATACACAGATATTTCAATATACTATAAAAGTACCTCAAAAACATTATTATTGAATTCCAATACTTAAGACCTTCAATCCATCCTCTTCGATGATTGGCTTGGAAAAGGTCCTTCCCCAACTTAGAATTAACTTATTAGGTCAGTCCATTGAGTTGGGTAATGACCATGTTCTCTGCAGATAAGACATTTGACTCTATAACAGTCTGTCACTCTATAACCCTTTTCTCCACATAGATAACATCTTCCCCTATATTTGACGTATTCCTCAAGGTGTTTCATCCCTTCTTTAAAAATCTCAATCTTCCTTTCTCTTTGATCCACACCATGCGAACATGTATAAAATTCCATCTTCCTCTTATTTGATGACTTAGGAATACATCTAAAGTTCACCCTGTTAATCATATATCGAGATGACTGATTCAGCATAATCACAATATCTTCCTTTCTAGGCGTTACATAATTTTGTTGATCGTAGTCACCAATTTGTCCATTGGAATCAATGTTAACTGAATTCCTTCTCATTCCCTCCATTGACTAAGACCAGAAACCATAGTGTAAGAAATAGTTAAAATAATGAGGAACCACATAATCATAAAAAGTCACTTATGGGATGTCTAACTTATCAAAAATTCATTAATCCATGACACCTTAGGTTTACCCTAGGTTATTCACGATCTTCAACATAATTCTAGGACTCTAACCTATATGTGTACTTTGTTGAAATAGTGGGTGCCCTAGACCCAACTATTATGTGCTTTTGATTACCATATCGTGTATACAGTATGGTATGCATGATGTCATCTTACCATTATAGTGTAGACTTTTCTGCATCCACTATTGAAATGGTAATGTCCAAAGATTAATTGTTGTATCGAAAGGTTATAGTAGTTCCCAGGCTATAATGATAACCTCTAGATACTATGACATTAATCTTAAATATATATGTTCTATGGTCTAGATACATCTTACTAATTGGACATAGTGGATGTCTGACCATCATGTGCTGGGGGCTCATAAGCATTGAGACTTCTTCTCATGAAGTTCTCACTTGGTGATCTCTAGTAGTGAGATCATGAGGACTGACCCGCCAATAGGAACACCACATGTTTCAGGTGTCATTGGATGTTCCTATCTACGATCATGTGTAATGGTCTCCTGACTTGAGATCATTACCAATGTATGTCATTTGATCGCGTACTTTGATGCAATACTAAAACCATGGAAATAAAGTCATGGTGAGGTAGTTTGTGTTGGGTGCGTCATTAGTGGCATGTCATTTGTTGAATGGTCAAGAAAGGATTTGTCGCTTCCAGGTTATGGAAGTAATATATCTCTGGCCATGTTGATATGGATGGCAGTACCTTTATAAGACCATGGCCATGGCAGTCGAGGGTAAATCCGTACAGTTACATCAACAAACAATAAAGCAAGAAAAGGGCGATGACACGAGAGTGTGTCCTGCTTTATGAGATATTATAGACAAAGAGATTATATTACACAATGCATGTTCGTAGGTTGGTTGTCGCTGTTGTGACAAACCTTATTTCTTCAGGGGCCATGATGGGTTGCTAGATCCCGCTCTTGGTTTTTGAATACTATTCACGGCTGTCGAAATAAGGACCTAGAGGGTCACACACAATAGCGTTTTCAAGAATCTGCCCTATTCAGTTGAATAAGAGTTTTGGACATAGTGGGCCCCACCACAGGGGTCCGGGATTTGTCCAGATTTAAACGACCACCAATGAAATAAATAAATTCATATTATTTGAGTTTAGAATAATGAGTATTGAATTTATTTATTAAATGTATTTACGAGTTTTAAGTAAATAAATGAAAAAATATTAATTGAGGAATATTAAATTATTCAAGGTTCAATTAATATTTGTGGGAGCGACGACTCCAGTTAATGACTCAATTATTATCATGTGATATATTTTAGTATATTAAAAGTAAATGATAATAATATTTATGGCTCAGTTTAGTAGTCATAAAATGTTGTTAATAGTGCGTTAAGTATTCGGGGCTGGCGAGGCGATACCGGGTATTTTAATTATGCACTATAAATAGAAGAGGAGGGGCATTTGCCAAATATTATTCATGGAGTTTATCTCTCCTCTCCTCTCTCCCACATTCTAGAGAGAGATGCTCTAGATCCATGGAGCTCGGATGGAGCTCTCTCTCGGGCATCGCTAGCGAAGCGATGCGGTGGTCGTTGGAGCGTCGAAGACATCGTCGCAAATCCGTGCTAGCACCCGGATTACGACGAACGACGATCCCACGGATTCCTTGAAGCGTGTGTGGACGATCTAGAGGAATTCAGCTTCGGATTCTTCGAGCAGCGATCACCAACGACGAGCAGACGTCGTGCACGACTTTGGATTTAAACCAGGTATTTTATGGTTTAATTTTGTGCTTAAAATCCTCCACGCGTGGTCCTCGGTTTTGACCGGGCTGCTCTTCACCGACGTCGGCAAATTTACGGCGAACGGCGGTGGAAAAATGTTAAAAAACCACTTATTTGGGGCTTCCGCTGCACGCCCGGTTCCAACATACTTAACCTTAGGGACATCCATAGACATGCCTTAGAAATATTTGTAGGGATCTCACTAAAGTTTTTGCATCCTAGTTTCCAAAGGTTAACTAAACCTTTCCTCTGATACCAACTGTAGAGACCCAAATCTTGACATACTTAGGCATTACATTACTTTGGAAAAATACTTAATACATAACAAAAACAGACACCAAAGGACCGTAATGGTTTAGTGTCTTTGGAAACTCGGAACGTAATCTTCTAATCATGGTGAAAGATCTTCAACATCTCCCATAAAGATCTTCCTCTTTTGGTTTTCTTACCTAAAACCATTTTTGAAATCCTGGGGAAAAGAAAACAAATAAAGGGAGATCTCAAATGCTCAGTAAGTGTAAGCATGGAGAAAATAAAACAAACCATATATATTTGAACTTAAAAACATGAACATAATGTTTAAACATCAAAATCATGAGAAAAGACATAAATATTGGAAGTACGTATAGATTATATCATAAAGGAACATCATTCATGATAAAATAGCATGGGAATAAAATATGTGATTGTGGAAACCATTAAGCACATGATATGATTTCCATAGTAGTCAAGGCATTGCTGCCAAGACCATCTTAGTGGACAAAGTCCCTTTCAGAATCGAGTTCACTCCTCGTTCCAGTCCTGTATTACTGAACCGGATTAACTTACCGTTCCATCCATGTATATCTCATGAGATATAAATCTTTAACCAATGCATTGGAGGGAGATATCGGTCCCACCAATCACATAATGAAATCATTCTTTCGTGTGCCACAAGATCATGAATCATACATCATAGCATAACCCATGTAATAGAATGGGATTCTTAAACATCATGCCATCATAACATAATCCATAAAAAAATGGATACAATTTTATCATAAGAAGAATAAAAAAATGTAAATAATAGAGACATTATAATTGAAACATAAACATATTAAATAATGTCATTTTAGATGGAAAATAGTTTTGATAAAACACTTGAAATGAATTCTTGGGGAAAATATCCTTTCTTCTTCAAAATCATTTTATTTTCACAAAAATCCATGCAATTTTAAAAGAAAATAGTTTTGTAGAAAATAGTCATGCAATATTGTAGAGGAAGCTTCATGAAAATGAGGCGTTATGAAACCGTAAAAATCCATTCACGCCGTATAAGTTAAAAATAACATTCTCATCGTACTTTTTTCAGAAAAGTCAAAAAGTACCTTATATGGTAACCAAAGGAAAGATTCCATCCATACAATGTGGTAAAAAGTAAATAAAGGGTAAAAATGACTTTAAACATACATGGAAGAATAGTAAACATTTTATGAAAACATTTTTAGAAAACATGGTCATGGATGATATACGTAACCCCAATAAATACTTACGTATAAGCAATCTCGGATAAAAATGAGATTGAAAATTTATCTCTTACCTTATGTCCGATATGATTTGAATGTATCTGAACCTTCTGTATAATGATTTAAATAATGTCATTGACTTGTTACAGAATCATATTCATTGTTATGATATCATATATAGTTTACTTATGACTTTATATTACCCGTTCTTTTGTAAATTCGATGTAAAAGCAGCGACTTGGGTAAAATAGATTCATTTATTGTACGTGTTTCGACTTGTTGTTCTTGATATCATTACTTATATCCTAATTTACATAAGTACAGAATGTAAAAAATTATTTATATATAATATATATTCAGCATAGAAATATATATGATAGATCGATAAATGGAATGAAATACACCGTTCATGGAGACGGTATGCCGTACGTACGCATGAACGCTATTTTCGTTTCTTTATTGAATTGAATGGAATTAAGTAGATAACATAAAAATATATATACATAAATACAGTATCATTATTATGTCATATATCTCATTATTATTTTTTATATATACTTTATAATCATTCATGAATGGTTAACATGGAGAATGAATCTAATCGCGTCGTGGAGACTGTAGTCCGTACATATGCACAAGTGATGACATCATTCCCATGATCGTGGAATTGTATTGAAGCATATTTATAATATTTCAGAATCAGTATCACTTTACAATAATCATACTTAGTTATTTATTTACTCCACTATACCCATCCAAGGAAGCTGGTGGTCAAAAACAGATTACACCACGGCGTCGAGGCGGTATTCCGTACGTACGCACGCGTGGTGATTTCATTTTTCGTAGGATGGA
The DNA here is from genome assembly GCA_963277665.1 of Viscum album. NCBI lineage: Eukaryota > Viridiplantae > Streptophyta > Magnoliopsida > Santalales > Viscaceae > Viscum > Viscum album. Next base: position 1,203,833,897 of record OY728134.1, read on the forward strand.
TAGAAGGTGAAATAGGGTTGTTTCATATTTATAATAACATATAATTATATAAGTAATACTGATGTTATTAATTTATAATGATACAACTAAAGAAGAAGAAGTAGAAGAAGAAAGAAACTTGAGAGAATCGAAAGAAGAGATTGCCTCTTCTTCGACGCACCTCCTTTAAGATTCCTCTTAAGGAAGTAGAGATGGTCTTTTGAGAAGACCAGAACCTCTAGAATGTTGATAGGGAAGTGGAGAAGAGAAATTTTAAGGGATTTTAAAAGACTGTGAAGATAAGAGGGAAGGGGTGCCCTTTTTATAAGGGAGGAGAGGGGAACTTTAAGAAAAACATAAAATATTATTTTATAATAAAGTCATATTCGGCTTATAATAGCTTCAAATTGATTTCTTTCGAAAATAAAGTGGGTATGGGTCAAAAAAATATCAAAAAATAGATTTTTGATAGGTTAGGGTCATTATATTTACCTTATCTTTTAGTTTTAACTCTTAGTTAATGAGATTGACATTTACCATGTCACTTTGTATTTTTATATTATATTGTTAATAAACATACCAAATACGTCCAAGAGACCCCCAAGTTGTCCATTAATGATACATCTATAATGATCAAAGTATCTTGGCTGAACCATATATTTTTAGGAATATAATAACAATTAATAATATAATATTTATTTTAAAAACTATTTTATGTCAATTTTGACACTATTTGGTAATTGATTTTTGTGAAAATCATAACAGCATGATTAGTTCAAAAACAGTTAATTAAATCAATAATAACATGTCATATTAACCTATAAAATAAGTTTAGTTCATAAATAGCCTCAAATTACATTTATTTGGGTACTTATAAATCAATTATGTTAATATTTCATTAATAAGATAATTACTGCATCATCACTGTGTTATAAATAAATTAACTTATTTAATGTCTATTAATTATAAATAAAATAAAATTTTGTAGTAAATATTTTTAGCTTCTAATGATTATTTATAGTCTAATTTATCTTATGTATAACCATATATTAAAAATGTTTTAGTTATTAAACTTTGATTTTATCCATTTTAACTATTCTTTAAATAAAATAATAATAAATGTCATAATCTAATCCAAGTGAACCTAAAGGAAAATATTTTATTCCTAAGGTTGTTATTGGTCAAATTACACTTATCCAATAGAATTATGACATGTGTTAGGGTAATAATAATATCATTTTTACCCTTAATTACTCTATTTACTTTCAACCGTGGTAAATAAAAGTAAAAAACTACTATTCACCAAAAATTATTTTTATCTTATTGAACCACATTTTACTCCTTGATATTAATGATGTCTCTCAGATTATCGAAATTCCACTCACAGAAGCGGTAAAATTATGTTTTATTTAAGTTTGAAAAAAGCTCATAGGAGGTAGGTAAAAGACAGTGAAAAGTTCAATAAAATTTTTAAATATCGAAAATTATTATAAAATGACACCAATGAATTAAATTGAACATATATAGGTATTATGTATCAATTTTGACCTAAAATAAATTTAAATAAAATAAATAATTATTTAAATAAAAAGTTAGTTTTTAAATAGTAACCTAGTGTTTTCACTATTCATCAAAAATTAAAAGTTTTCAGAAAAAATACCAAAAAACCACCCTAGGATAATTTTGATATTACGAATCAAAAAATAAAGTCCATTTTGAAAGATAAAATTTATAAAATTTCAAAAAATGGTTATTACTGTTCATAATGGCTAGTTCATAATAATATTATAATAACATATCATTGTTTAGTGAAACTCGGTTTTGCGTACAACACACACTATCGTGGAAGGTCGCGATTGTGTGTAAAGCAAGCCAAGTCAGGGATGCGAGTAGTGAAAGCTCTGTTTGGTGTTGCATATAATACACACTAAACATGGTGTAGTGTATAATAGAATACATCAATGAAATTAAAAGAATATTTTTCATAAAATCTCGGGGTGTTACACACACATTTTGTTTCAATTGTTTAAATTGAATGTGATGTGGTGTGTAGTATATGACAATCATATTTTTATTCATTTGGTGTTATGGTCCCTCATGGTTTGGGACTTGGTGAACCATTGGTTAATCCTTTGAATTAATGAATGATGGAAATTAAATATAAATTAAGATGAATTGAAATGGGAAAGTGAACATTAAATAATGACTTGAACTAGACCCAGATTTTGAGTGAGTAAGAGGTAGTTTTTTAAGTGACTTTTTAGATGTTTCTTATACAACCCTAGCTTTAAGAGTAGGCTATGTATTTGAATTGTTTTAGAAGGGTTTTGACCTGTCTTATACTTTGATTTTTGAAATTTGATGTTTTTCTTTTATAAGGTGTGTGTTTGTCATTATAGAGGCATTCCACCACGATAGACTCTAGTTGTATTCAAGGAGGGTGGTGAAGATCACGCTCCAGAGGTGGTTGGCCACGAGCCACCAAAGGATCATCCTTTAGTTCCAGTTGTGGAACCAACTATTGTTCTAGACATAGGTTCTATAGTATATTTCTACGAGGGTTTATTTCACAATATGGAGAATTTCTAGGGAGCACATCAACCTTCCTTTTCTATGGGTGATCTGACGTGGGTGTTTCAGTAACAACAACCTCTGACATTTATGGGGAATGGAGCTCCACCATTTGATTAGTTTTTTATAGAGACTACATTGTCGATATGTTAGCATTTAGAAATGCCTTTGTAGAGGAGAGTGATGTTCATGACTCACATTATTTGTGGAGCGGCAAAGAAATTGTGGGATGTTCTAAACCTGGATGATAGGCTGTGAGATATGGGTTTGGATAATTTCAAAATCCTATTGTATGAAAACTTTTACCCCAAGTATCTTCGAGGAAAGTGGGCTAGAGATTTCATCCATATGGATTAGGGTACAATGTAAGTTATTGAGTACTTGATTTTCTTTAGAGAGTTACATTTTTTCCCTAAATTACCTTACAGATGGGCTATCAAGAGAGAGACTCTTCGAGGAAGGTCTTTGACATGTTATCAGATCTCAGGTCAAAGAGATTAAATTGAACTCAACTACTAAAATTGTGAATTAGGTGCTGATTATATTTATGAAGTTGAGGGAAACTGGGAGTGCATAGTAGGTCAATGTAGCCTATCGACCTAGTGGTTCAAAATCATTAGGTATGAAGCACCATTTTGAGGCTTCCCATGAGATGAGTATTGGTTAGTTTGTGAGTATTGGTAGCTATTTGTTATTTCATTAGTGTGGAAGACTGGTCCATATGTTTAATTAGTGCAACTATGACCCAGTTGAGTACAGATCTTGTGATAGGATGGGCCACATGCAATTTTTTTAGGACCTTCCCTCCAGCTATGGGTGGTAGGGGGTCTACTCATAAATCAAGATTAGGCTTCTCCGATCAACATCAAGAATGGAGTTAGACTATTTATTTTCATTTAAGATAAAGTAGTGGTGGCCATGTTAGAGGTAGAGAGATGCTAGTTACATCGAGAAATCAGAGTGTTAAAACACTGGGTAGTGAGGATATGTCATTGGGTCTTGGTTTAAGCCAGATCTTTTTTTATACTGCCTACCATTGAGGAGAAAAATTTATTACTATATGGGGTGAGAGGTACAACATTACTAACCTCTACTATTATATCTTATCTTTTTGATATAGGTTCATCACATACTTTCATATCTGTACCTGTGGCATAAATCATTGGGATTGTTATATTATTTTTTGAGGGAGTTATGATTCTACAAACTCTTTTGGGAATCCAAATTGAGGGTGTAAGCCATTGCATAGTGTTTCCCTTTGTTTTTGGTGGGTTTCACATTGTATGGAATCATTATGTCCTCTGGATGATAGGTTTTCATGTCATAATTGGGTTGGAATGAATAATAACATATATAGTATACTTTGAAAAATATCACTAGAGGGTGAACTTCACATCGCCAGAGAGTGTAGTTTATACTCAAATGGGTGAATGGGATTCCCAAGAAAGCTGAGATAGACCACAGCAACATGAGATTGGTGGGATGACAACCCAAATTGATAATTTGTGTCTGCATGATCAGTTGATCAAGGAAAACCTATACATGAGTTTGAATTGAGGTGTATGATTTACTTGAGGGAAATGATCTTAGCTTATACTCATTCTTGACCGATGCATGATAGATGCTCATATCGTTCATCTCATTCATGGTGATGCCTTTTTACTAGAAGCACCATGAGTGATATTTTATCAAAACATGATTAATGGGTGGGACCATTTGGGTGCTTGATCCAGTTTATTAGTGGTGGTCATGTTTTTGACCCCCTTCATTTAAACTAAACTGTGTGATGGGTGGTCATTCGACAGTTAGAGGCGGTTGAGGATGTCCATTTTCAATTGATTTCTATGGGAGAATTTTCATCAAACAGACTGATATTCCAAGTAACATGGTTAGCTTTGTCTTGATGTTGAATGACCCATAGGAGCACGAGTCGAGTCTGAAACCTAGTGGTTAGAGAGTATACAACCACTTCTTATGAAAATATTGATACACATCAATTTTTTGGCTACCACTTAAATGGATGGTTGATGAGTGGATGAGTGAGAGACAAGGACCAAGGGTTTCTTTTAAAACTTCTGGGATTGGAAATTGAGAGAATGAGTGAATTAAAAAGTGTACCACAATGCAGGATACCCTTAAATTGAATTGGAAAATATGGGACGGTTAACTCATGTTTAATCCTTTAAACTCACAATCAAGAGATGTGGTGTTAGAAATTGGTTAAGGTCGAGGAAGCTGATTTTCGATGAGAGCCTAGATTAGGAGGAACTCTACACTCTTAGTGATGAAATATTACTGTACTTATTAATTAGTGATGATCATGCCCCCTTTCATGAAATATTTTAAAGTAATCTTAGAAGGTGTTTTTATACACTAATCTAATGTAATCAAATGAAATTTATGGATTTTTGAATTAACTCCTTGGATGTATGCTCTAGGAGAGGTGTAAATGGGGATTTGTGGTGTGGATACCACCCTAAGCCACTGGTTAACCATAATGAGAAAAGGTTTGGGGTGGGTTTAGAGAAGTCATTGGATGGTCATCCTGGCATGCATATACTGATTCATATAAGGATCTGGCAGTGTTTTGATCAGGATATTTTCTAGAGGTTGGTATGGGAATCAGTGGGCATGCTTTGGTTTTACATAGGGTGCCTTAGGTGGCAGGTGGAATGTATCGTTTTGATTTGCATTGACCATTTAAGTCAAACACTTTTTAGAATAGTCGACCATATGTAGTTCAAATATTTTCCCATTGAAATGATGTATGCAGTGGTTATGAAACCATTTTTTGTGCATGTTGTGGGTTGAAAAGGGTGATCTATATGGGTCATCTGGGCCTTTCATGTGAAACCAGTGAGACCAGTTCTATCAGTTCATTCAGAATTGTCCATTCAAACCTTATGTGGGGAGTTTTATAGGATGTTTGATGATAGAGATGATGTTATGAACGTTTCTTGGGTTAGAAATTATATTGAAGGTCATTTATTTATTTTTGATCATGGATACCTAAATTGTGGATGATCTTGGAAGGTTTTATATCTATCAGATAGTATGGCTTCCTAGGGTCCCGTGCAATGAAATTTAGAATAGGTATTGGTTCTTTAAATATAATTTCTAGTAGATTTTACATATATAACTAGGTACATAGTTTCTTATGAGAACAATATACCACCCTCAGACTGATGGACATTTAGAGCGTACAATACAGGTGCTATAGGACAAGCTGCGAGAATGTGTCCTTGATTTTGGGTGCTCTTGGGATAGGCACATACACCTTGTTGAGTTTTCCTGTAAAAATATTTATCAGGAAATGACACAGATGAAACCTTATGAGGATTTATATAGTATTCCATACAGATCACCCATGTGCAGGTTAGAGGCAGGTAATGCAGCTTTACTAGGACCACATCTCATGCAAGAGACTTATGAGTAGATCCTATTAATTCTGAAATGGATGGATACTAAACATTCATTATAAAAATAATACAACAATCACCATAGATAATTTCTAGAGTTTGAGGTCGTGGAGCATGTATTTTTATGTGTTACATCAAGGTTGAGACACAGGTGGATCCAAAGATAGGGTAAGCTTTCACCGTGATATGTCGGTTCATTTTAGATTCTGGGTTGAGTTGGGCCAGTAGCCTATATTTTATAGTTAAATTAGAGGTACTAATCCATACATGATTTATTAAATATGTCTCAACTATGACACCATCACATGGACCCGTTTTGAGATTTTTAGCCCAAGGAGGATGATATATATCCCAATACATCATTTGAGTAGAATCTGATTCGTATCATTAAAAGGGGAACAAAGGTTCTCCGAGACTGGTCAGTTCCTCTTATATGGGTGATATGGAAGCTCAAACATTAATATAAAGATAAATTGGAGTGGGAGGATGACATATGCGCTCAGTGGATATAGTTGTTCTCATAAAAATACTTTCATCCATTTAGAGGGAAATTTGAAGATGAATTGCTTTAAGGGGGAAGATTGTATGAACATGGGTTTTTTGTATGAGGTATGAATTACTTATATTTCACTTTCAATGTTTATATATGTCCTAATGGGAATTACCATTGCTGTTATGGAGGTACTGGGGGTGAATGATGATTTTTCGGAGCTCGAAACACATCTTTTGGGGAGAAAATGGCCTGGCACACAGTTTAAAAACCCTTGCAATGTTTGGGTAGAGAGAAGGAATGTTCCACATAGTTTAAAAAACCATTCATGTTGGGTCACACAACCATGGTTACATGTATGAAATATTGACATTGTGTTTTTTCATGGTTTGTTCATGGTTAGTCAAATAGTGCAAGTAAATCGTGCGGGTGCCCTTTACATACAGCTAATTGTGCATGGTTGGCACACAATTTTTCAATCCATGTACTTGAACCATAAAACACCTTTTTTACTTGGAAATTTTTATAATTTTAAAATATATTAATATCATTCATAAAACTAATCTATGTTTTCTTCTCCCACGTAACAAATATCAATTTGGAGAGCTCTCCACTTTGACTAATCTTGGAATCAAGATAACTTCTCCATCTGATATCTAAATCAAAGGTCATTCATCTAATTAGATATGCATTCAGGAGTACTCATTTTCACATTGATCATTCTTCATTTTATTTATAATCACAAATTTTATTTGGATTTAGTCTCATATGCCCTAATTTCAGGTTCTTCATCCTTTATTAATTATTCTACAGATTTGAGTCAAATATGGAGTTGATACTGGATGACCACTCGACTACTAAGATAGGGTAGGCGTTCTATACGTTTCTAATTTGTTTTTGTGATTTATTGGGATACCTTCCATTGGGATACCCAAAAGAATTTCTTTCATGTCCCTGAATTTGAGCTTGTAAATTGAACTAAATGAATTGGGACATGTGAGGGAAGCCCTTAGGTACCCTTTAAATGTGTTGGTGGTTGCTTCACTAACCAAGACCACCCATGGGGTGTTCCCTTTTCCAATCACATATGTAAAACCACCCATGGGGTGTGATTTAGGCTTTACTTGTTAAAGGAATCTCAATTATATTTAAAAATGATTAAATTGAATTGTTAGGAGATGTATTTCATCATTTTCATGTTGAATATCTTTAATTGAATGGTTTGTGTTGAAATCGAATTTCTTGAATGGACTATTAGAAAATTATGGAAAGGAGCGGTTAAAATCATGCGATGTGTTTAAATATTAATTTTGTATAATGGGTTTTCATTCTCATTGGTTTCCATTGATTTTAAATTATTATAGTTGAGTGGGTATAATGACAGGATGTCTTTGGATGTAAATGGTTATATGAGGGGGTAGACTCATGAGGTTTAAATTGATAAATGAATGAATATATGACTTGGACAATGATCTTTCGATATATATGCCGTAGTGGATGAATTGGATTAAGATTGCTCCTTGGGACTTGATTTTGTTTGATGCCCTGGGCCTTGATACCCCATGGATCTAGATTTCATTGACTCGCGTATGACATGTTTGGTTAACATGCTCCTAGGAATCCAACCAGTGGATATAATGAGTTTCCATCAAGATGCTCGAGGTACTCAACAAGGATTCTTGGCTATTCTGGACCATGGATCTGTCCCTTCTTGGTATGAAAATTTGTTTATAAGGCACGACTGTGGAATTTGTAATACACTCGGTTGAACGACTCTGTTGTGGATGATTTGACACATCAGATTTTACCATGTGGTGGTGGTTATTTTTTACATAGGTTGTATGGAAAGAAAGTGGGGTTTTTACTTTTATTGATATTTGGATAAGCTGTGTTGGTTCACTGATTTATTTATAGCTTCCTTGATAGGAGTTGTCAATTGTTTTTCAGGGGGGGCCATGTTTGGCTATACAATATCATTTTCATAGTTATATATTCCATGGGAACTTTACAATTTAATAATGTCTTCTTATTTACCCTAGCTTATTATATTACACAACATGGATAGTATAGATCTTTGGTTGGTAGCCTTCTAACAACTTATCTCACACCATGTTCGGGCTATTGTTGGGTACCCGAAAAGACTATTTGGATATAGACAGGGACTAGGGAAAGCTCCCAAAGTTTGAGAGTTGATTTTGTGCCATTCTTAGTAGTGGGGGAGAATGAGACCCAGATGATTCTCATTATTCTATTTAGAGATAACACATTTTGGTCTTTTTGGTCTTTTAGATACTTGTATTGTACTTTAATACGATGTACTTGTTTTGGATTGTTTGTAGATACATTTTTCGTCATAATTTTATATGAGACACTTCTGGATATGTAATACATTCTTTTCCTATTTATTTATCTTTTTTCAACAGTTTGTATATACTTCATTTATTGACTTTTATTTCTATTCCTCTATGGTACACTGTAGTAATGAGGGAATAGTTTCCCCCTAGACACACCCTAGGACCTCACTACTAGTTGGAAGCCAATAGAGTTTCGGGAGAACTGTTTGAGTCAATGTATCCAACTGGACTTAGGGAACTGTTTAGTGGAATATAGGTTTGGGATGTTCAACTAGTTTAATCATTAGAGTAACAACTTATTTTTCTGGTACCTAAACTGTCATATACATCTCCTCCATTCTGGATGTAAGGTCATTGATGAATTTTTCGTTCTCTTCAATCATATTCTTAAATTTAAAAAATTATTTCAAATATTCAAGAGTTATTAAATGTTCATCTTCCTCAGCTTCCAATTGGTCAACTTCTACTTCAATATGATCATCATACTGTGATAACTCTTCCAGAATGGATCTCATTCTTCTATTTCTATTTCATTGAATTTCATTCTTATCATGTTCAATATCAAGTTCCACCTTGAGATCAATGACGCTAATAAACATATTAATTTCATCTTCTTATGGTTATTCCTTTTCAAATATATCCATTATGAGTTCTTGGGTTTTAAATTTAAATTTTGGATCTATATATTCCAAAAAATAATTATCATCCTATTCATCTTTATTGAAAAAAATATTACTCCTTAATTTCATTCTTGATTCAAGGTCTTCTTTTGGGGGAACTTTTTGGAGGACTCTATATGATTTCTTCTTCACTTTCAACAACATGTTAATCCTTTGGGCTCCTAGAGGCAATGTTCACAACCCTACCACATCGAAAATAGGCTATATGCATATTTTCTTCAAATATCCATTCCTTACTCATGAATTTCTTGGAAAAGAGAAAAATAAGTTCATCATATACTTTATCATTATTGACACAATCGTTGTAAATATCATGTTTCCCATGGATTTGAATTCTATTTCCTTATAAACTTAATTTGTTGAATTATATTGTTTGAATCTAATTTCATAATCCACTAGACTACTTAGCAGATCATCCATAGAATTTTTATATATATCCCTTTCTTCTAAGGATAACACTTTTATAATTTAAAAAACTGGAAGCCTTATCAATATTTTCTTCAAAATTTCAATATCTTCAGTATCTTCAAAAAAATTCCACGTATTTCTATAACATCTTTAGTAATTCTATTAAAAAATCTATTATCATTTTCATCAAGATTAATTTCATATCATCAAACCTGTTATAAAAAACATGAAGTTTGGCCACCTTCACTATGTTATCACCATTGTATATATTTTCCAGTTTTCCCACATATACTTGGATAATGTTCAACTCATCACCTTCATATAATTTTGATTTGATAGAGATGAATTAAGGGAAATTTTATTTTTAGAGTCTAAATCCAGAATGTTTCTTTCTGTTTCAATCATAAAATGTCCTGTCACATCAGTAACCCGAATCTTCTAAGAAGTGGAATAAAGAAAATCCATCCTAAGGGATCTCAAAGGATATCCCATCATTTTCTTTGGAATCTAAATATTGCTTTCATCAAAGAGGGTAAACCCCTATCTTTCGCTAGATTTAAATGAAAAAATAGTGGATAAATTCAACACCCATAACCTAGCTCTAAAACAACTCTTAGGACCCAGAACACCCATAGATCATAGGGGTGAATTAGGGTGTCAAATTTTTATTTCAAAGCAACTGATATTATTACCAAATTTATTGGAACTTATTAAAAATATCTGATTGTATCATGTAGTAATCAATTATTCACATGTAGAGAGATAACTCATTCGTTTTACATTGTTAACCACTAAGGGCTGGTCCAAGAAGCATAATCCAATAGTTTCTTAGTCATACTTAAATCAACAAATCTTCACTAGTTGTTAAATATAAAAGCTTAGACATTATCACCTTATTCTAGGAACACTACCTTTACATGATTTTAGGGAATGTAAATTACCACCTCTAGAACACTTCCATCGAATTGCACTTGCTCACTTCTTTGGGAGAAGTCTCACTAAATTTAATGACTTTAAGGTCACTTCAATATATTGGAATTAATGCATTTTCCCCGATTATCATGAATATTTTCATGCACCGTATACCTGAGTTGATACAATTGTATACACTATTAACTTATACCAGATACTCAATACTATTGTTCATGAAGATCCTTTATGAATATATTTCATGAATCTCACAATCTTTGTGAAGAAAACTATATTCACAGAACACCAAGTCATCAATTAATAACTAGTTATCACAAAATTTATTTTTCCCAAATACCTACGTATTGTTCAAGACTAAGATAGAATTTCTATAATGCTTAGGATCATAATGAATTAAAGATTCATGATTAACTTAGCCTTTTAAAAATTATGGATATTCATCTATTTATCTAATTATTTTCCTGTTGAATAATGTGGGGGTAGCAACTTATTTATAGGACTGGGATTTTGGGATGCTCCCACACCTCCATCAGATTTTTCCTGAACACACAAAAAGATGTTTTCCATATGCCTTAATTTTTAATGCTCCAATGAAATTCAACCCCTTAATGAAGATTTATTGTATTAAAAAATAACATTGTAAACCCATTGCACACTCGAGATTCTTGTCGTAGTCTTGAAGAACATCGTTATTCCATCACATGTTCATAAAGCTCCATACAATCGTGAAGCTCATCCTTTTTGTGAAACCTAAGATTTATGAAACCAAGTTATCATGAAACTTATTACTTCACCATATTATGAAAATTCAAACCTAGAAAAATATATTTCATGAAGATTGATCCTTTCACTTGATTTTGAGACCAAAAATGGACAGCACTGGGAAATGAAGCCACCTTTAACAATATACACAACATGTACTATAAGATTACTTTCCTAGAAAACTCCCTGATCAACCCAGTATGGATTGAAAAAAACCAAAAACTAGTCTTTATTTCTAGTAATGAACAGCATTGGTTCCAACATAGTTCTTATTATGATTAAAATAGTGGGAGAGGATGTAGTCTACATATGTACCTATAATGTTTTGTATCCATTGTTTCAAGGGAACAAATCCATTATGGTCCTCAAGTATGTGTTTGTGTAAGTATTAAATATTCATCAAAATTGATGTAATATATATGTATGAAAGACTTGAGTCATTATAGTTAGTATCTAAGAATATATTTAGATAAAGTTTGGAAACGAGGATGAGAAAACATTAGTGAGATACCTATAGTCAGGTTTATGGATATGTCTAAGGATGAGTCAAAATATAAGAAATTTTACTTGAATTTTTGTAAAGGATAGAGAGAGTGGTTTTGAAGATATTACATCCCTATTTGGATACTAAAAGTGGATGTGGCTCTATTACAGAGGTACCTAGAGTAACAAATATAAAAAGAGAACATTGACCTGGACTCCACCATCTCCTAGTGAACGTAAATGGGCCTTACTACACACCTCTTTGAAACTCTTGGATGCTATGATTTGGAAATTAATGAACTCTTTACGAACTATCATAAAGGATTTAAATAGAATATGAATATAAATAACATAGGATAAACACAATTTGACATAGATTAAAGAAGCATGTTTCATGTTTTAGAAACCCTATTAGTGATTTTTCATGATTATGTTGGAACCTACTATGATTATTTATTCTTACACTATTATTTATGGTTTATTTTAATGGAAATATCCTAAAATAACCTTGTTAATTCCATGTACGGTGATTATCCTTTTGATTAACAAAATTTTATGGGATATGGAATGAAAAATATTGTTTCTATTATCATATAGCTTTCTCAATCTATAAATTACGTAGGACATCGAAATGATAAAAGGAGGAAACAATATTCTTTTGAGTAAATAATAAACAAATTTCCACCATCATTTAGTGGATCTTCTAGTTGCTGAGAAACGGATCAATAAAAATAAAAGTATATTTTCCATTATCCAATATTCAGAACATGAAAAATTAATTTTAGATATCTACCATTTGGAAGGAAAAGTAGATTAATGGTAGAATCAAATCAAGTATACTTGGAAAAAATGACGATATTGAATCCATGGATTGGGATTATTTCAAGAACATATTATTCCATAAGTCCTTTCCTCATATTCTCTGTACGGAGTTGCAGATGAGTTCCATGAGCTATAGAAAACGAATGATTAATTTGTTGGTACCTATGAGGAAAAATTTACAAGACATGTGATGTAAACTTTATGTATTATCATCCAACCTGAATGTAAGATTTATCAATTATTCAGTGTCTTAAAACCATGTTTCTGAAGGGAGTTATCTATAAGAGATCTTAGAAGATATGAAGATATTGATCGTTGTGAAATAATGTTTGAAATGGATTTTTGAGTTATTTATAAATCTAATGAATTTTGATAAGAATATAAAAATGTAACACAATTTTAAATCTAAGATCCCTGGAGATAAGAATATGAGTTTTTATTTAGGAAAAAAATGTGAGAAGATTCGTATGGGAAATTGTATTAAGGGAATATTATATTTTTTTATTGTGTAAGGGACGGTCATTTAGAAATTGATTTCTGAAATGATGGAAAAAATTAGATAAAAATGAAAATAGAGACAATGTTGAATAAAATTCACCAACAACACTTCATTCCATCATTTTTGCAGAGAATGGGCATTATTCAAACTTGTTCCTAAACATGAGGGTTAAAGATGATGATTGAAATCACCAAAATATTAAGCCATGGGACAAGGGTAAATCTCAAGTGATCACAATTTCTAATGAGGAGAACAATAATAACTATGTGAAACGTACATCTACTATCCACTCTAGAGATAATAATGTCCTATTTTTATCAGGATCTACCCATTATCTCATATATAATGAATTTTCTAAGTGTATAATGATTCCACCCAAAAGATTAAGTGTAGAATTTGTAGAGATAATAACTAATGCTATGATAATAACATATCCATTATATGATTCTTCTCCCACTTATGTTTGTGATAAGGTTCTTCCTACAAATCTTTTCATTATTACTTTGGTTGAATTCGATGTAATATTGGACATGTGTTAGCTGTCACTATATATTTTACACATCAATTTTGAAGGAAGGGAAGTTTAATTTGATATTATAAACCAACCTATGATGATCTATCAATGTGATGGTAAGTAAAAACATCCAACGGATATCACAACCATTTTATGGGTCTCATATCTTATTCATATGGGGTGTATATCTCAAATGGTAGGGGATAAATTGGATTTTGATGATATTCCTATTATGTCGGAATTTTTTGATCTATTTCTAGGAGAGTTTCCTAGATTTTAAAAAAACATGATCATTATTTTTCAATATAACTCTCATTAGATTCCACATAAATTTAAATAAATCCCTATAGAATTCCCCTATTTGAGTTGAAAGAACTAAATAAGAAATTCTAGGAAAACCTTGATAACAAATTCATTATTCTAGGCATTCCACCATGGGGTGCACATATTATCTTTGTTAAAAATTAATATGGATCTATATAAATATACATTAATTATCAAAAGATGAAAATATCACAATTAATAAAAAGTAACCTCTACCGCATATTGATTATGTTTTTGATCAACTGTACAGATTTGAATACTTTCCCAAGGTTAAACTTCGTTTTGGATATCTTGAATTAAGGGTCATGAAGGAGGTTGTACCCTAGAAAACAATTTTTACATGGTATGGAAATAATGAATATATTCTAATTCCATTTGGTATTACTAATTCCCCTTACTACCTTGACGGATTTAATGAAGAAAGTATTTAGAGATTCATTTGATCAGTTTTTGGTATTCTTTATAGATGATATTATAATCCGTTCAAGGATAAAGGAAGTCCATGACGACCACTTATAAATGTTACTAAAGACCCTAATGAAGGATATAATATATTAAAAAATTACAAAGTGTTAATTTTTGATATGAAAGGTTTGATATATGGGTCATATAAAATCAAGAGAGGGAATATTAGTAGATCCATCAAAGATATAAGTTATTGAATGTTAGGATAGGAAAACCATGGTGAATATAATCTATAGTTTTGGTTATTTAGAAATATATTATTTATGGTTTGTGGAGAATTTCTCCCATATAAATAATCCACACACCATGTTAACTCAAAAGGGATCCAAGTTGACCTGGACAGATGAAGGTGAGAAAACATTCAAGGAATTGAAGAGGATATTAGTAAATACAAACCAATTATTAAATTAAACTATAGTATAGAATGGTTTTTAATTTATATTTACTCATTCATGATATAATTGGGATGTGTTACTCTATAAAATGACAAGGTTATAGAATATGCCTCATGAAAATTGAAAATTTGTCAGAAAACTTACCGAACACATGATTTGGAGTTAACAATGATATTTTTTTCATTAAAGATATAGAGGCATAATATTTATATAGAATGATGGGATATATATACTGAACAAATGTTTTTAAATTATATGATAGTAGGAGTTGAATATGAACCAAATATGATGTATAGAGATGATTAATGATTATAGCTTCTCGATACAATAACAACCCATGAAATAAAAAAACAATCCAATGATTTGAGTTAAAAGGATCATGATAAATTATCCATGATGGGGATATAAAATGATAAAATATTTATTGGTTAGTAAAGGATATATCCATAAATCCTCAATTATGGGGAAAAATAATTTATTGCTTATTTGTATGTTCAACCATCCTTCCATGTGAAGATTAAAGTTGTGTAGAAGGAAGATATAGAGATGAAAAAGAAGGTTATAAATGCTCTTGAGTGTAACCTTGATAATAATGGGATGACGAGGTTCTATAATTATGTATTTTTTTCTATCCATTCCATATTTGAAGTTTGAGTTCTTATATTAAGCTCATATTTCTTCATTTTCTATTAATCTGGAAAGTATGAATATGAAAAGATATTTGAAAGAGTACTTATGGTTTTTTGGAATGAAGATATACATCAAAAAGTTAATATCTCGGTGCCTGGAATGTTAGCAGGTGAAGGCTGGAAGAAATTTTTAAGGAGATTCTACATCCATTACCCAAAAAATGGAAATGGGACTACATCACCATGGATTGTTTCTTTATATAGCCCAAAAAATTTAAAGGGAATAATACTATTTGGATTTTAGCCGATCGACTTACTAAGTTGGAACCCTTTATAGCTATTAGATAAGACTTATCTATGTATCAAAATTATAGGTGTAATTTTATAGAAATGGTAATGTTTAAAAATTTAGACATTGCATATTGTATGACCTAGATCCAAGGTTTACCTCAATGTTATGATGATGTATTCACTAAGCTTTTGATAACAAGTTGAGTTTCATCACTTTGTATCATCCTCAAACAGATGGTCAATATAAAAGAAAAAATTAAAACCCTATGGGGTATATGGATATTATAGTATTTGGATCTCAATGGTTGTTGGTATAAACACCCTCCTCTAGTTGAGTTTTCTTAAAAAATGGATTTCAATAAAGAATTTAGATGGATACTTATGAGTGCCTCAATTGGAAAAATTTATATCTCCAATATTTTGGAATGAAGGTGGAAAAATAAAGCTATTAGAAACTGAGATAGTTGATGAAATGGTAGAGAAGGTTAGATCCATTCAACAATAGTTCAATGTTGATTATTGTTGGTATAAATGTTTTTTTTATAATTTTCAATGTGATCAAGAATTTGATGTTATTGATAAGGTGTTTATTATAATTTATCTTTGGAATCAATATATGAGATTCAAAAATAATGGGAAATGAAGCTGTAGGTATATCAGCCACTTTAAAATTCTTGATCATATTGGGACTGTAGATTTTTTCATAGAGCTTCCATCAAACTGATCTCAAGTCCATGATGTGTTCCATACATCACTAATAAGAAATTACATAACCAAACCTTTAGATGTATTGAACTACAAAGTTATATAATTAGAGAAAGTTATTTATTATGAGGAATAATCAGTAGAGATTTTATATCATTTTGAGAGAATTGTGTGTAATAAGTCCACTGATCTGGTCAAAGTTTTTTTGGTGAAACTAGTAGTTTGAAAAATCTTTTTGGGAGCTTGAGGATGTTATGAGGCCGACATATCCCCAATTTTTTTGAATTAATGTGTTTAATTTCAAAGGAGAATTTTTTTAAAGTGGGGTAGAATGTAACAACCAGAGTTTTTAGGAATTAATTTATTTTTTTCAAATAAATTAAATTTATCTGAAATATTCCATGATGCGCAAGCCATGTTAAGATTTCCCTACACACAAGAATGGGTTATCATTAGTGACACATGACATTTAGTTTTAAAAAACCATGATATATTATTAGTATAATTATTTAAATGCAACCATTATAACCAAGACCTTAAAGTTAGTGATATGAACCATAATTAATATTTTTTTAAAAATTATGTATAATGGTTTTATATAACCTATAAAAATTGATAAAAGTACATAATTTTCGGTAATGTCTTCATATTTTTTGAAAGTAAAATTTTGTATTTTATTTATATTTTTATTTTTTTAATATTAATAGAAATAAATTCTTCACACATTTAGATAATTAATTTGTGAAATTAAACATCCATTTTGAAATTATCATGTCAAATATATCTTACAGTGAATTTTTGGGATTCTTATGAAAAGTTTTTTTTGATGAATAGTGAAAAATACTAAATTTCATTTGAAAATTTCTTTTCCATTTAAATTAGTTGTAATGATAAATTTTATTTTAAATTAGTTTTGAAGAAAATTTAGTTTATTTATATATCCACTATTTCAATTTAGGTTATTTGAATCATGTCCATTTTGAAATCAGAAATGAAAACTTTGTTATATTTTGAACATTTTCACATTAAATACTCTCTTTCTTATCATGTATGTGGTATTATTTTTAAATTAAAGATTTCCACTTATATGACTGGAATTTAAAAAAATTGATTCCATATTTAGAATCAGTTTAATTTATATTATCTAATAAGGCAAGCTAAATTTTTTTTCACCAAAATCAATATTAAAAGCAATAATATTATTTACCATATTTATGGTAAAAATGGGTTTCCCACTAAAAGGATAAGGGTTAAAAATAACCCAAAACATTCACAAAACCCATTATATGTCCTTATTTCGACCTTATAATACCTATTATTGAGAATGGTCTTTTAATAGTGCCTTTTTCATGAATCAATATTAGGGGTGGGGGATCTTTCATTTCAAAAAATTACAAGTGTGCCACTCATCACACTTATAAAATTCCACCCCTCTCCTCTCCTCTTTACACCTTGATTAACTTTTGGATCAGCCAATACCTACAAAAATAACTTCTTAAAAGTAGTCATATTATCCTAATATACTTATTTTGTACAAAAATACATCCTAAGAAATCTTTTGGTACAAACATAAAGGGGATACCGAAAAAAGAGGTACCCTGCCTCAATGGTTTTTTTATTTCTCCCCCAACTCATTAATTTATTATTATAAAATAATTATATAATAAAAATATAATATTCCATATACCAAAATATTTTTACTTTTATTTTATTACCTAAAACCCTCTTCACTTTCATCAAATGAGTTACAAAATCATCGTTCGTGTGTACGATGGACTACCACCTTGTGAACTGATGTCATTAATTTTTCAATTTCCACTTCTCGAGGATGGATGTAATTATAGATTTATTATTTATTTATTTTATTTATGATATTATTTTAATTATATAATTATTATATCATACATACCACCACATATATATATATTTTGAATAAGATAATGTCGCTCATGTATTGGGAGAGCTACTGCCTTGTGAAGCCATGTGATTTTATCAAACATTATATGGCAGGTAATAAATATTTGTTTAATAATAATGTGTGATATATATTTCATATAAATTATTCTTGTATAATAATATATCATTTACCTTTATTTCTTTTAATCAGATAGAAATGGAAATATCTATCATGTGTACGTACGACCTACTATCTCCATAAAGACGTATATCATTTATTGTCACTAAATTTTATAGATTAATCTAAATAAGTATATATTTAATATATATAATATTTATATTTTGGTTAAAATCCTGAATATGATGAATAAATTATCAATGTAAGTGGTTAATAAATAATAAATCAAGGCACATACGAAGAACAAAGCAGTTATTACCTAAAACATAACATTAAAATGGAATTGTTTATAGATGGGTTATAAAAGGTAACATGAAAATAATATAAGAAATGATATATATGAATATGGGTTTATAATAGTTGTATAATAAATATATATTTATTATACTAGAGATTAAAATGTGTATGAATAAACTCAAGACATATTGTAGGTGATTTTGGTCTAAATTTTCTTTTTTGGGACATTGGTTTTGCTATACAACTATATTATTTTACGAGGTGTATATACAACCACATAGATGTGTGATATAAAGAATTTAATTCTAATCATGATATTTTAATGTTTTGTTTTATGTTATTATTTCTTGGGTACTATGATTCTAAGATACCAAAGTGGTAAGGGTTTTATGTTACAATCTCAACATTTATCACGGGTTTTTATGAATAAGTGTCCAATGTTGAAATATTATGATATAAATATCAATAATTATTATTAAGTCAATATACTCTGGTTATTAATTATATTTTAAATTAATAGTACACTTTTCCCAATATTTGGTACTTATAACAATTGTGATTTTTTTAGTGAATATGATGTTATATTTTTTGTTTGGTTGAAAATAAAAAAAGTTTTCAAAAAAGTGTTAAAATAATACTAGGATTTAAAAACAGATTTTTTACCTATGTTTTAATTTTTGAAAAATGTTTTGAAGACAATATTATTATCGTTATCCAAATAATTCACATTTTTATTTTATAGAAAATGTGAAATTAATATTTGGTTAAACATGTAAAGAATTGTCAAATATAATTATCAATCTTTAAAGTGTTTTAATTTATATGTCTTCAGGGGTATTTTCAAAATTTATTATGTTTAAAGTAAAATTGTTTTTCAAAGTAAAAATAATTCTTTCCCCAGTAAATGTTTTGAAATATATTTCAAAACCATTATCCATATAGGATAGAATACATTGATGTCACCTATGAATTAATATTGATACGATCCAAGGACACCATTCATCTTATCCCTTTTATTTATCTATTTTCCGGATTACATGATGTTTATAAGGACCGTTTCTATTCTATGGGTTATAAAATGATAAAATGAATATTAAACCCATTTATTTTAATTAGATAAGCTAGGATGAAAAGGCAAAATAATTTTAAAACATGTCTCTTTTCCAGAGGTTCTGAAATTGTGAAATTTTTATAAAACCCATTTCATTTAATGGGTGATGATAAGATAAATGTTTGATGGCCTTAGAGAATAAGTAAATAATATTTTAATTATGAGATGGTTGGGACCTATATATCTCTATAATACATTGGGTAATGATTTATATCTGATGAGGTAGAAAATATTGTAATAGGGAGTGGACCTGGTTTAGGAAGTGAAATCATGTACGATGTTGGTCCTGGGTGTGAAGAATGGCAAAAATGATGGAATGGGGAGTAAACCCATCCCAATATAATATCATAGGAATATATCCTTGAATAATAAGTAAATTATTATATATGATTACGTGTATACCAAAATTTCTATGTCATATGAAAGTGTTATTCTATTATATCTCTTTTTTTATATTTTCTTACGATTCATAACTTAAGAACTTCCAATAATTATGAAATGATTCAAGAATATGATCTTTGAAATGAATTTTTTGGTTTTAGAATGTTATTATCATGTTATCAATCCCTTATGATCTTGTTATTCTTTCATATCTCCCTAGATTACCCTTATTGGGAATCTGATCTATCACATTGTTATATTTCATTTCCCTAGGTTATAAAGAGATGTATTACATATGATATATCTAGCAAGGGTGGTATTTATGAACAACATAGTCAGAGATGATGTAGTATAACTATGTACCTGTCATTTGTGTTATACTATTTCCAATAGCACTAAACTATTACATTCCTCGGGAATGTGTTTGTGTAACATATTGAATATTCATAAAAAGTGATTTAATATCTATGTTTTATAATACTAGGCTTCAATAATCTTCTTCCTCAGGGGTGCATCCTTGAAATTTTACTCCATTCTCTAGTCCTAACCATCTTCCCTTTTTGACCAATATGAATCTTGGCCCTAAATTTCTAGATCCTTTCAACAAATTTCCTTAACCCCCACTCTTGATAATGGATATAAAAGGAGCTTTAGAACTTTTGAATCTGACTTTGGTAGATTACTTTAGGAAGAATAATCCTTCATATAATTCATTAGACCTGTTTTTATTAGATCTTTGTGTTTATTGGAATGTCTGACTATTCGAATTCTTGATATCGATAAATTAATAATTAATTTTTTAGAGTATGTCATGATCCTAGGCTTGTCCATTACTACTTTAATCTGAAATAGATATCATTTCTTCCCTCTCATAATGACTTTTTATTTTCACATGAATCATGATTATATGACCATATAATTATGGATTATTTTCCCAGATCATCCCCTTCTATTAAAAAAACCTTCGATCATAAGAATGAAAAGAAAAATAGATGGTTTATTTTTTTGCTCTGATAGTATAAGAAGTTATACATTCCACCATATCTCTTAGATTATTTATTTTGATGATGATATTTAAAATACACCAGTGTAATATGTGTGTATTAAATTTTTCGATGTTTTTTTATTTACAAGGTCAGCTGCCTTAGAGAATTGGGGGGATATTTGTTTTTCTTATATGAAACTGGTTCACTTAATGTCAGTTTTTTGATGGAAAATGGACCCTATAAGGAATTTTGGACTCTCTCATTTCCTAGAAGATCAATAATGAAACATATAGAAGAGTAAATGTGAAAATTGTTTTGTATCTATCTTCTAGTGTAGGCATGATGGAAAATACTCTAAATGATGATACATCATTAGGGTGAGCAAGGATTGAGGGTTTTCCAAACCAAATTACTTTTATACCAAATTATTATATAAGTTTGATTCAGAATGAAAATGAAATTCCCCATTAGGAGATACTGCTAGGGGAAAGTGTGGAACCCCATAAAATCCAAAATATGGATACCCCAAATATTAAGGAAGATTTGGTGAATGCATCTAATAGGCTAGGCCTAAGAGGATCACCCCATATCTAAAGTAGAGAAACCATTTTGTAGTATTATAAGTCAATTTCACAGTTAAATAAAATTGAGAAACGTATATTATGTTCAAAAGGAAATGAAAAGAATGCATACATGTAAAAAATAAAACACTCATACCAGAGAAGAATAATTCCAAAGTATATGGTTTCACTAATTAAGTATCTAATGAGGATATAGCCAATCAATCCTTAACAGAACATGATGATGGGTTGCATGATGGTTGAATTCACAATAGAAAGAGAAATAAGGTGAAGAATTAAATTTGAGATTCAGGGAGATTCATTGTGTTAATGGGGAATACATATGATGTTCATATAGAATAATTTCACTTACGAAATATGATGGAGATAATGTTTTTCAAAAAATACTTGGTTCAAAAAAGTGATGGAATGAAAAACCCCTATGGATGAAACTATTGAGATGAATGATATTACCTCTCAGTTTGAAATTCAAATGTATATGTATGATGATAGAAAATAACAAGGGAAGATATGAGACAATATTTTAGTTATAGATCTGGTGTATAAAGGCTTGATGTTTGTGGGAGATCATGATACCATTGGAAAGATTGGAATGCTTGGGTTCAATAATGACTCTATGTATTAGGAATCACATTTTTCCAAGTCTATGATGAAGGCGGAAGGTGTGTAGGAAGAAATTATAAATAATTTCTTGGTTCCCATACTTCACTCTTAGGAAGACATACTAGAAGTGGTTTTCCAAATCAATGCATCATAAGTTGATGCCAACATAGTATAAGAGAGTGATATTGGAGTTGATACTAATGCAGAGTAGTGTTGTTGTATAAAAAACAAGATCAAATTTTTACACATGTATTAAATGACATTAAGATAAATATTGATTAGTTTTTATAGATGTAAGACAATATAACTTATAACTTTGAAGATCTTATTTGGGAAGGCCTAGATAAAAAGGTTACCACATTAAAATAGAGTTTATATAGGTTGAATGATTATTGTAATTTCAATCATTTTTGGAATGGTCTTTTGATCTCTTATATATTTTGGTGATCCATTATTATTAATATTTTGAGGGTTTCCACTTTTGCCATAAATTTTATTTTTGAAAAAAAATTACATTTTCTGTGAAGGGAATATGCCTTATAAGATGATAATGGAGAAATGAAAAGTTGAGGCAGTTACTATAGCTTAATTTGAATCCTCTTATTTTGTGATACAAGGTAAATTGATCATGAACTCATAATTTTTTTGATTCTATTAATACATACTATTTTATATTTTCCATGGAAATTATATCATCCCCTCACTCACTAAGGAAATAATTTTAACTCAAGACACTTGGAATTTGGTTTTAATGACAATATGTCAAGGGGTTTCTATTATAGTGAAGAACTATTTCCAAGTTACAAAAATTTATATATTACACAAGTTGGACTTGGACATAATAATAATTTTATTTTGTGTTTATTATGTTTACAAGATTTTGGAATTAGTATTTGATGCATAAAATAATTTAAATAATAGATCTTGAAATAAAAATGATATTATTTTTCCTTCCTTTCTAATGAATTTATCTTCCTTTATCCCTCACTAATTTTTTTGTCATTAACATTACAATGACCATGTTATCTATCACTCTATATTAGTACATGAACATTTTTTCACCCTTCATGATAACATTTATACTTCCCAATAACTTTTTACTTATCTAGGAATCCAAATATATGATATTTCATGCAATCATTTTATTTCCCACCATCCATTTTGAAATGATGTTTTATTATATCTTTGAATGATCTACTTTTTAAAAAATGGTTGAAACATTTATGGCCAAGATATAATTTTGTGGTAGAAAATTATTTATAGGTGTATAATGTAATTCCCTAAATATTTATTTAAGGAGAATAATAAGCTCTATATATTGCTAAATGTGAAACATACAACTCTAAGAAAATAATGATATAAAATAAAAATATTATTATTTTAATGAGATAGTAAAAATATAAACATTAAATTGGAAGTCATAAACATGATTAACCACATTATGAGGTATAATTATAGTGACCATACTCAATAAAATTTCATTTATTAATTGTTTTGAAATAAACAGTCAATTTTTAGTGAATTCTTTTTATGCTTTAAGAAAATATTTTCTCCAAAAAATGGGTTTATTTCATTTCATGCACAGTTTTATAATTAATTTATACGACTTTTTGAAATTGAATTTTATAAAAAGGTTATATAAAATTAAATTAACATATCAATATTATCTTAGTTTGAATTTGTTTGATTTTTCTAAAAAGATTCATTTTTTGTAAACACTGAAAGATTCTGATTTTAGTAAAATTTGTTGATCTTATATTGATTCAACAATTTTATTATTTTCATTTTGGTTTAGATGCTCAAAAACACCCTCATTTGATTTAGTAATTAAATTACATTAAGTGAATTTTAATAAATTAATATTCGTTGAAATATTTATTATGAATTTATATTCAAGACTTTGATCCATGGGGAATATTCATTGAAGTATTTGAAATGTGTTTTAACATATTCTAGAAACACTATTCATACCCTACATTGGTAAGTGTAATGTAATGAAGAAACCATATGTTTTGAACAGCACATGTGAATTATCAACTCTAAGTTATTATGGAACCCAATTTTTGAGAAAAAGGAACATATGGTTAATTAACCCTTCATAAGTATGAAAACCTACGTTTAAGGAAAAAACTAATGATACATCAACCCAACGTTGGTAATAAACCCTATGTTGTTAGACCTTTGTACTATGTTTTTTCGTCACGTGAAGGAAACCTAAATTTGACTATTCAATGATAGAGTTTTAGGTCCATGATATTATTCAAGATTTATGAAATGAGTATAACAAAAATAAATATCGATTCTAATATGTTTTACAACCTATTCAGAGGCTTGTTATGATTATTTGAAAGTGTCATAATCAATGGAGTAAAATGATAATATTTTTATAGGAAGATACAACCATATAGAATGTCTTGGAATTAAAATTTTCATGATTTATTGTGTGATATTTTTGGAGATGGTATACCCTGGAGATATTCAAACTATTGTATAAATATAGAGATGATGTTCGTTGGAAATATAAATGTGTATATTTAAACAAATTCATATATAGGAAAAGTTGTGTGTTGTTTCCATCAGAGATACACTTTGGATATATACATGTTTAGATCATTCAGTTTTATTCATTGATGTTTTCATCACTACTACTATATTTATTTGTTACATATTCTCATACATGAATGATAAAGAATTTAAACAAGTAATCATTTGTTGAAGATACACATTGAATAAATTCTTGATTAGACTCATGTCTAGTGTTTTTTTTTTGTATATTTTAAGAATTCCTAGGAAATAATTGAAGATCAATATGTTGTTGTAATACATTGAAGATATGATTTCATCTAGTAGTTTCTGCTTGAGGCTATAAAGATTAACCAGTACCATAAAATAATTAAATATATTTTGATTTATTTGATTTTTGGCTGCTCGTACTCAATTGTGGAAAATTTTAAGCTTCTAATATTAAGCTATGGATATTTATTTCCATATAAAAGATACAGAAGGATTTTTTAAGTGTTGTAAGGTGTCAAATTCCAGAACTTAATTGTTAATTTTGTAGGTATTAGGATAAGAGGTCTTAATGAAAATCACCAAGCTCATGGAGTTGAGCATTGGTGGAGAGGACTAATAGATTATTGATCCCTGGACTACTATACATATATGTGTTCATTTCCTTTATTTATTTTCAATTCTCTATTAAATTTGAGATGAAAGGAAAGGAATATTGAATTACAAGAGAGGTTTTCTGAATATTCCTATTTGTTGATTACCAGAATTCACCCCTATTGTGTCTTTGTATTTGTTATATATATAATGAAAAAAAAATTGTTATAAAAGATAAGTTTGTAGTTGTATATTATTCGTTTACTTATTTGATATCAACATTTATCATCTTAAGGTTCTTTAGATTATTGAACTTTCACTAACAATCATGAGTTCAAGATCTAGATAAATTAATTCCCAAATGGATGAATCTAGATAAGGTATGTCGATGATTCATGATCCATACATTAATGGTAATTATTATGGATGATGGAAAGGATGTATGATTATTTTTAAAAAAATTATGGAATAAGTGTTTAATTAAAGAATATTAAGCCTTCATAGATTCCCAAATAATATTTTAAATATTTGAGTACTGATCATGAAAAAGAATACGATATCAATTCAAAAGCTATGATTTCCATTGTGTGTGGTTTAAGATGTCTTGACTGAAATTAATTTTTATTATTTTCAAGACACTTTTGAGGAGAAAGTGAGTAACCAAGAGTGCATAGACAACTACATATCATAGTATCCATAAATATCACCACATCCTCCATAAGGGTCTTCTTCCATAGTGGCTGATTCCCACTCAAAGGCCGAGTTATAATTCCCCAAGAGATTATCATACTGGTGGTTAAGCTTTGGCTGCTCCGACAAATTCTTTTCTGGACATATCTGATTGACCACACGATCTTTCCCAAAAGCAAGGACTACCCCTATTCCCTTCTTAGAAGAGGACCTTGTTCTCATTGGTTTCGATAGGTAAGAATAATCCTTCATCATCCTTCTCTGAGATGGAGCTGACATAACTTCTTCACACATGGGTATCCTAGATTTTCCACCTTGGAAAATATCACTATAGGAATGTCTGGCCATACCACTCACATTCTCCTTGCCATAATCCCCCCCCCCCTTTGTCCATGTTAGGCCCAAATTAATTAACCTTGCATCCATCCTTTTTCATCAGTAGAGGATGCAGGTTAGAATCAATTGGAGTAAGAAATTGAACCACATTTCCTTGGATGTCAATAGATTAATTTCATATTTAACCACCCTCAATCACTGCCTTATGAATGTTGGACTCCTTTTTCCTGCTAACAACACCACGGTCTGGATTTTTACGTGACTGAAGTCCCATATGTTTTGGTCTCTCCAGGTAATCCTTGTGACCCCTCCTTTGCTTCTTCTTGATCATACCTTCCTCAAGAACCTTAGATAATCCTGCAACCTCCTCATACCCCGCACCTTCAGAACTGATTCCATCTGGACTATAGGATGCCTCATGAGGGAGTGGGTCTGTGTCCAGACACACAAAAAGAATTACGAGTTCAAACACCCCCTGAACCAAACTTGTATCAACTACTTGCTAGTTGACCTCCGAACAAGAAGAGGCCAGGGGATCGCTCACCATGTCACCTGTTCAAACCACAACCTCATTTATAGATAACCTCCCACCTCCATATTGAGGCAACATCTAGGAATGATCATCAACCAAAACTTCCACTGTTTTACCCTGGGCTTGACCCCACAAATTCTTTTTTCTCTAATCCACAACCCCCCATATAAGAGGTTCCCGATTGTTCCATTATGCATTGCGCCGTATTGCTCGCATGGTGAGCCTGATTCCCATCCACAAACTTCCTCTCCTAGTCCATCTCCTTCCCCTTTCTTTCACCCCCCCTGCATACATCACTCAAATGACCTAGTTGACGGAAGGGAGGGAAGATCTCCACTCATTGCTCAAAAACCACAGGTTTCTTTCACATGACCTCCCCACCAGCTTCAATCCACACAAACTCCACCGTAGCTTTTGAAACATCCACCTCTACACACATGTAGGGGTTGACCGAATGGAAAACCACAACAGTACGAGAATCAACCCAAAGGAGTCGTCCAACCATATTCCCTAACACATGAAGAATTGTAGGGTTCTAGAATGGAATATGGAGCTGAGTAAGGCTTACCCAAATAGGAAGCATAGAAGAATCACAATTCAGAAATATATCGAAGCACCACCAAGACAGGTGAAATCCGCAACCACCGCACCTCCATGTGGTTATTCAAATAATTATTTCATCCATGGATAAGTATCAGTCTCATGTGACTATTTATATATAATTATTTTATCATAATATATTCATTCAATATTAAGTAAGACTTATTTATTCAATGATATTCACATTACCATACTAAGAGTCTTAGATCAAACCATTATTATGGTTCATTTCACCAGGATCCCAAGAAGTTTAATGCAAATGTTATTAAATGATATTTTAGAGATAATAATGGTCTCCTAAAATAAAATACTTTGTTAATTTTTTTTTTCAAATGTAATGTGAAATACAAAAATGTATCCTGTTTACTAGGACTAGTAAAATATTTAGTCTCATGGAATTTCATAGTTGGTATCCAGTGAAATTATAATAAATTAACCAATGGATTTGGGTTACATGGTGTGAGGTATTTATAGTTGGTATAGGATATTTTTAGTAGAATCCTTGTAAACTATATTTATTGAAATTTATATATGGTAAAATACCCCCAATTAAATATTTGATGATGTATTTTGGTATATAAAAATATCATAATTTTTTTTAAATATAGAGGTTATATGGTTTTCATTTCAATACATATAAATCTTGATACTACTAGGGGATGTGGTTTTGGAATAGATTCATCTAGGTTTAATAACCCTGAAAAGAGTTCATCAAGTATATCTCCACCATTATTCTACAACGTAGTTAATTGTCCCTTACTAAACCCCTAGTTTGACGCACCTAAGAGATATGTCTATATAAATTCTCATTTTCCTTAAATACCATTTTTGATATAGTTTAAAATATATTAGTTGGTCAAGAATATTCCCAAGAAGAACAATCTTATTATTATGAGATTAATTATGCACAAATTTTCAATTTGTGTTAGATATTTCACAAATATAAAATTTATACATTATGAATCATAATTTCATGATCTGATCTAGTGTATGAGATATTGTTGAAATGGATTCTAGTGGAAGGAATGAAAAATTCATCAACATCCATAATCATTATAGGGATTTACCTCATAAAAAAGTTAATAATAATAGTATTGGATATGAGCAGATAATGGATGTATTATAATAGTCAAATTTAGTTAGGACCAATGACCGCTCATGTGGGGAACAACCTAATACATGATGGAATTGAAACATAATGATTCAGATATGAATATTCTATCATTTTATTTTTTAAAGGATGTTACTAATAAATTGTTTTCATTGATTCAAAATAAAAAGGGGGAGGATGAGATATAGTGAATCAAATGGGAAATTTTTAAAGATATATTATAAGAAAATAGTTTTCTCCTAAGAAATGAGTTGGTGTTGAAAATAAATTCCCAAATATAATATAGAAGGAAGATGAAATTATTACTGAGTTTGAGAAAAATGTAACAATACTAGAGATAAATTCTATGTACTACATAAATAATCCAGAACGTAGGATTTAATGTTTTATTTATGGGGTTTTGAAAATAATATAAAGGGAATAAGTCTCCCACATTCTAACATTATATATTGATATGGTATCATGGTTTATCAGTATGGTGAAATAATTCTTGAAGTGATATAATTTCAAATGAAATCTAAATAAGAAGGGGAAAACTAAAAAAATTACAAAATAAATGAAGTTAAAGAAAATAAGGGAAGTATGGAACTTACCACATGTGATAATTGTTGAAAGAAACACTCTAGTACTTCCATGAAGGGTATAAGGGTTTTTTTTCAAGTGTGGAGAGAAAGGAAATAAGGAATGTGAATAGAAAGGTAAATAACAATCCTCGAATGATTAATGTTTAAAATATAAGGAGGTGTAGAAGTATTAAAATCACATCCCCATGTTTTAAGGGAATATTACTCATAAAATGTTGATAGAGTAATTCAAACATTATGAAATTACTATAGTTGATGTTAAAATTCCTTAAGTTTTGATAAAATGTACATTGTTCATGGAATAGTTATTTTTTATTCCTTAAATAAAAATTTTATTATATTTTTTATTCATGTAAAACCAACCCTTGAACATATGAATAATTAATTTTATATCATGAAACTTAGTGAGAATCAGGTTGTAGTGAGAATATATTGATTAGTTTCTTTTGATCTGAATAGTTTTTACCTAGTGGATGCTTTATAATTATAAACATGTTTCTCTTCCAAATAACCCTATTTTTTGTAGTTTATTTAGTTTTTTTATTTAGGAGTTATTAAACGAGTCATAAAATAATACAGGAAAATGATCTTGAAATAAAAATATTATTCTTTTACCTGTATTTTTAGGGAATTGATGGTCTTTTAACCCTACGTTGATTTATAGTTTTGTGGTCATTGAATTTCTAATGCATATGTTCATTATCACACTATTAGTCATTAGATGTAAAGTTTTTCATCCATGTAGACATTTTTACTCTCCACTAATGTTCTCCTTATCTTGGAACCATGATATTTTATATTTTAGGTAAGAATTATGTTTCCAATATTCTATTCAGAGAAGAAACTTTTTATTCATCTCTATGATGCTTGTTTTAAAAAAAAAGTCAAATATTTAATGAAAATCGTAAAATTTAGTGGTTGTGATTTATTTAAGGGGGTAAAATGTAACTCCTATTAATTATTATAAAAAAACAATCTTGTTAGCTTTCTTAACATGTAACACTTATTTTTATGTGAATTTTGATATGTTATTAAAATACAATTATTTAAATCTGACCATTATAACCTTGCCATTAAATTATTACTAATGAATATGAGTAACCACATTATTAGATATACGTATAATTATTCCTCTCAATACAACTATGATTACTAATTCTTAGTAAATAATCAATCAATTTTTAGTGAAGTCATTTTTATTCTTCAGAAAAATGACATCTAAAAAAAATGGTTTTGTTGCACTTTGTGCCCGGATATTATAATATAGTACTTCTAATTTTAGGAATTTAATTTAAAAAAGTATATAATTTTGAAAAACTGCATATCAGTATTAGCTTATGTTGATTTTTTGGTAATTTTCTAAAAAGAATTTTTTTATGGAATAGTTAAAAGTTGTATAATTTCTAAAACTGTAATTTTTTATTTAAATAAAGAAACCTAAAAGTACCATTATATTTTAGATTTAATATTGATGTGATATATGATAAATTATACATATAATATTCTAATTATTTCCATGAGGATCACCACCTTACAAGCTTTTTATATAGGTTAATTTTTATCTTAAAAACAAAATTTTTAATCAAAAATATTATTTATTAAATAATATGTATTTATATAAAAAATAATTTCTGAAAGATCATAAATTTGAATAATTAAAAAAACATTCCATATATTTAAACCACATGTTTAAATTTGGAAAACAATTTAGTTTTATTCTTATGCATTATGAATAGTAACTGTGGTGAAATTCATCACCTTGATATCATGTATCATGGGTAATTTATATTAAAAATAATTTGATAAGGAATTAAAAATATATCAAACACATGAATTTATTTCATTGGAGAATTTGATTATATATGTCATGTCTTCAAATATATTTTATTTTGAAAAATTTTACTTTTATAATGAAATTTATATTATTTTAAGTAAGATAAAAATTCAAAATTTCACTCCCTTGCTATTACTAATCTCTATTATGTCTATATAGGGGTAAAAATTTATTTTCAATATATATTAAAGGCAAATTTTACATTAATTTATTTTCGTTCATTATGGGAATTTATTACCATTTTTAAATGATTATTTATTTTCCTTAGACGCATTATAAAATCCTGACATAATGCTTGTACAAGAAGTAGAAAAATTAATTAAATTATTATAATCTCATTAAAAGTAATATAATTCAGATAAATTGTTGAGTTATATGAATTTTTTAGATATATTTAAAATAAAAAAAATGTTTCAAATGATATATTGTAATTCCAAATCAATCTTCATGTCCTTAAGGTAAAATTAAATTAAAAGTGTCAAACATGACCACACTAATAATTTATAAAAATAAATATTTTATAAAATCATTTTATAATCATTTAAAATTGAAAAAGGTCAATGGGGAAAATATATCTAAAAAATATCATCTCTTAACAATTTTTTATCTAATTTTAACCATATATGTAAATTTATATCCCTTTTTGATTGAAAACATTATTAATGTGGTTAAGATTAAAATTGGTTAATATAGTTATTAATTCAAAAGATAAAGTTTATAATAATATTTAAACATATATAAATTTTATTGTATGATTATATTAATTCCATATACTCCTTAAATGTTAATAAACTTCATTTTGGAACCATTTTACACGAGTTATATAAATATGATGTTATAATAGTTCTTGAATGTGAAAAAGTGACATTTCCCTTCAATATATATGGTCACCCATACTCTATCTTCTTTACAAAAAATTAAGAATAATATCTCAACCATAACCTAAAATATTATATTCAAAAAATATCTATACAAGATGTTGAGGTTCAATTATTCTTAAAATTCAAATACAAAGGTCATTAAGAAGTGATACAGAGTATTTCAACCAATGAAAAAGTAATTTTTTTACCAAATATTTAAAATTTATTTCTATTTTTACTTATTTAAATTTTTTTACCCAAAATAAAAAAATACCTGCATTAAAATCAATATATTTATATTTTTTTTATGATTATTTGAAAACCAATTTCAAATTATTTTCCATACAATTAAAAGTGAAAACAAAACTCAAGGATATGTACATATTATTGTATCAATGTAGTGGTGGAATTAAATTTTCATCACCATTTTACATGGATGGTTATGATTAATATAAAAATAAATATATATGTTATTAATGAAATATATATATTCCTTAATTTATAAAAGAACATTTTCCTTCTTACCCATCCACTCATTAAAAAAATATGTGGCCCCTCATGCGTACATGTGGACTACCACCTACACTAAGATATGAAAATCATTTTTCATATCTTCCATTCAGGTATGATTATAAATATGTACATAATGACTATATATTACTTTTAAACCATGATAAATTTTTTAAGAGGATACTACCATGATATAGACATTAGGAAAGTAGTACCTAACCAAAACATAATTGGAAAATGTGATAGTAACCTATCAGAAGAGATGATTTTAATAAAAATTATTAATAATTGGGTAATGATATCTTATAAGTTGATAATAGATGATATTATAAGTATGTATATCATTATAAAATGTAATTATAATAAATTTCAATTTATTATATTGGATTTCAAAAGAACATACTGATATAGTCAGACATTAGATAAGAATTTATTTTACAATATCACCATTCTTCCAGATTGTATATGATTAGGGTTTCCATAGAGAGAATTATATAATATTTCTATCTAAAACACAATTTATTTTCTTCTACAATGGTTATTTATATAAAAGAATATTTTCCCTTGGATTTTTCTCTCTACATACAAAATAGATAAAAATAATGTTTTTGAAGAAAATTGACATTATTTTTCTTTCAATGGATTATATTTTTCACCCATGTCTATACTTTTTTAAATGTATTCATGTATATTTTTAAATATTATCAAATTATTTATTATGTACTTTTTACACCATGTTTGAATTTTTAAAATTTATTTTAAAACAATCTTCTTGTTATTTCACAAATGTAGAACTTTTTACCAATAGTGTGAACACGTTATTTGATTTAGTATAGCTCGTATGAATTTTTCCCTACCATTAGGAAAAATCATTAAATTGGATATTAAATTACAATTTTACATTATTATTTTGAATAAAAATTACAATTAATAATAAAAACATTTTTATTTCTAAAAATTTATTTTAAAATGATGTGTGGATTTTACTTAAGAAATGTTTATTTAGATCTTAAAAAATAATTTTCATATATGCCAAAATCCATTTGTGAATCTTACGGTTTATTGAAGTTATTATCTAATGATAACATCACCCAAATTTCTTTGGATGTTTTATGATATATTTTATAGCGTAATGTGTTAATATTTCATATGGTAGATCGTCCCATATGGAAAATTAATAATTATTATGGAATGTTGATAAAGTTTCATTGTTTATTCATATAATTATTTCATTAAAGTATCTTCTGATGGATGTTTTCATTATTATAGATAGCCACCGGATGAAATGGTAGGTCCCATGAGACAAAACATATTCGGAAATTGTCCAAGCCCTTACCCATTTGAGTAAGATAACTTTGAAAGGGGCCTCAATATAAAATTTATGATTTCTGACATTAT
Source organism: Viscum album (assembly GCA_963277665.1). NCBI lineage: Eukaryota > Viridiplantae > Streptophyta > Magnoliopsida > Santalales > Viscaceae > Viscum > Viscum album. The sequence continues at coordinate 1,203,868,150 of OY728134.1, forward strand.
TCATTCCATCGTTATAAAATCTATTTATGATATACATGTGATTAATAAAAAATTTATTCCCTTAGTATATAAGATTCATTCACATGTGAATATGTATGTGAACTTATTTGATCAAAATTTATTCCTACCATATTATTCATGCCATATTTATTCTATGATAGCTTTAGTGATTTATATTCCCTTACCATGCTACTAAAAGCTCCCATTTATTATGTTTAAGTTTTCTAGGATTCTATAATGTGTACTTTGAATGATATTAATAGATAATATATATATATTAATGGTTTTGTCAAATAAAATACTATATTGAATTTCATGATATCTAGTGTAATGTTAGATTTAAGTATGTAATTACTATTCTAAGACTATTAAACTATTTGTTCACATGGGTTGGGATAGATTGTATTTAGTTCCATTGTAATAAAGTAAAAACCTGGTCTGGGAAACCAAGATTGGTTTCTTTACATATAGTATCAAATAAAGTTTATTATTAAGCATTGGATCTAGACATAGGAAATCATTTATTAGGGATTATGACTATATGAAAGACATTAAAAAGATATAAAACTCTAGAATAAAATAATATTTTTTTGTAAGGTATGGATTATGTGTGATTCCAATAAATACACCCTTGTCTAGATATTACCAATAGATGTGGTTTTAGAATAAATTCATATAGAGGTAACATCCCTGAAAAGAGTTTATTGAGTATATCATTGAAATCATTTTGGTTCATGGTGAATGGGCCTTTACTGTGCACCTCGATTGAGACTCCATATGTGATATGATTTTGTTAATTATAATGTTCTATAGAAACTATTATTAAATATATTAGTATATTTTTTTTTGATTTTGTAATATTCAAAAAGAAACCAAATTTATTATTTTGAGATTATTTATGCATAACAATACAATTTATTTGAAGTGTTTCAGTGATTTTTAAATTATACATTTTGATTTATATTGTTATTATCAAACATAGTGCATAAATTGTTTATAAATATAAAATAGTTTATGGAATGAATACTGTGTGAAAACTCATAATCAATGTATGGATTTATCTTGAAAAAATGTTACCAATAATAGCTTTGGATATTTGTATATTATGAATTTTATGAAACTTTTTTTAGTTTATAAAAAATAACCTTTCCCGTATAGACCAACATATTACATCAATAAATTATTTTTTAATGTTGGACCACTTAATGTGGAATATTCTCTTATCTATTAATGGAGTTACAAATCCATTGATAGTAGAAAAGTGGATTAAGTCAATGTAAAATATATTTTTTTTGTTTTATATACAATGAATGGGTAAATGTTATTCTTACCACGACATTTCTAAAAGATGATGTTGTTAAATTGTGGTCACTTATTTAAAACACATAATATGGGATGGAGATATATATAGTGGAATGGAATGCTTTTAAGGAGATAATCAATGAAAAATAATTTCCTAAAGAAAAGGGAGGTAATCTTGAAATGAAATTATTCGATATAATAAAAAAGGAAGAGAAATGTATTGTTCAATATAAGGAAAAAATTATATTAATAACGAAGAAATATATGGACTAAATGTTTTATATAAAAAATATTATTGAATTTTTGTCTAATGGGATTGACCCAAGACCCCAAAGTGTACTATTCTCAAAACAATTCTCAACATAAGATGATATAGTATCATGTTCCCTTGGCACGGAGAAAGAATACTCTAAGTCATTTAAATTCAAAGAAAATCATGTGAAGAAGAGGATGACAGTGTAAAAATAATTACGTGAAGTAAACTAATTAGAGGATGAAACTCCACACTTGTTATAACTATATAAATAAAAAACAATGTACAAGATTTTATGAAATGGGAAATTACTTCAATTATGGACATAAAAAAATTAGGCGCATGAATTAAAGGGGATGAAAAAAGTATATACTATTTAGTGTTAAAAAAATGAGATGGATACCTACACAAATTAATACCCTAACTGTCATGGAAATTCACCTTATAATAGGATAAGGTAGTAAGGCCATTCTTTTTAATTACTACAACTCTAGTTGAAATCCCATATGTAGTGATAGATTGTACCTTGATCATGAACTATTTATTTATATTATTCCATCCTATACACTCTTTTATATTTTTCATGGATATATAATCATCCATTTTCCCTTTGTGGAATGAATTTTCTATCAAGAATCATGGTGGGAATATCATCAATATTTAAATATGTCGAGCTATTTCTGTTAATACGAACTGTTATTCCTTATTTATAAACATGGTTGTTATACCCTTATTGAGTTAGGACACAATACTCAATTTTTGGTGAATTATTTATGTATGATGACTAAGGAATTAGTTTATGATGCATAAAATATTATAATAAATGGATCAAAAAATAATGATGTTATTATATTATATCATTTTTGTTAAATTGGTTTTATTTAAACATCACAATAATTTATAGTTATATGGTCAATAACTATTTGATGACCATGTTCTCTTTTACTATCTATTTTTACATTGACATTAATTATCTACTAAATGTATATATTTCAACTTACGGTAATTGTTTTTATTTTATTGTAACATAAAAATGTGATACTTCAGATAACCTTTATGGTTCCTACATTCCCTTTTCAAAAGAATTTTATTGTCCCTCTATAAAAAGTCAGTTTTCAAAAACGGTTAAAAATTTGATGTTGGGGAAAAAATTATAAAGGATCAATTTAATTTTTGGGGTAGAAAGTATCACCCTCAAAATTTAGTTTCAAATAATAATAATCATAATAACCTTCTTTACATGAAACAATGAGATTTAAAAGGATTTGGATAAACAATAAAATTATTATAATTAAAATTTGACCATTATAACATCGTTGTTAAATTGGAGGGGTATTAATTAGAGAAACCCCATTATGAAATATATGTATAATGGAAAAAACAAATACAAATTTATTGATTAAAACCCAGGTAATATGGACTCATTTATAAGTAAAATCATTTTTATGTTTCAAAAATATGTTTTTTATGAAAATTGTTTTTATTTCCTATTGTGATTGGATATTATAATTTTTCCACTTTTAGTAATTCAAATTTTAAAAAAATATAATTTTTTAAGTCATAATATCAACATTATCTTCGGTTTATTTTTTGTGTTCTTTCTAAAAAAAATATTTTTCAGGGAATAATTGAAATTAATGATTTTTTTGAATAATCGTTTATTTTCTTTAAATCATGTTATTTAGAATCCCCATTCTATTTTGTATTTTTTTATTAAATTAATATAACACCATTACTATTTAATATAATCTAATAAATTTCATTATGATCATCATATTATATTATTTTCATATAAGTTATGTTTAATCTTAAAAAACAATTTTTTTTAAAATCAATTTTTTTCTTCCATTTATGCATTTATATTAAAAATAATTTAATCTAATTTTACAAATTTTATAATGGAAAATGTTTTATTTATTTTGAATATTGAGTCTTAAATATTTAAATTACTTCTCTTTTATTTTTAGGCATTATTAATAGTAATTAGGGTAAAATTTATCACCATAGTAAAGGGTAAATCATGTCAATTATGTTAAAAATAACGCGATAAGGCACTAAAAAGAAATGAAACACTTTAATTTTTTTCAATTAAATAGAATAATCATAACATAACCAGACCAATTTTAAATATGTGACATTTTTTCCATTTACCTTCAATTATGACCTTTATAATATATTTTGTGATGAAAAATAGAAACTGTCACTCTCTTGATTCTAATTATCTCTTAGATACTCACATAGGGATAAAAATAAGTTCAGTAAAAATAATAAATATAATATTTACAATAAAAAAATATGTTCATGATGGTATTTTTTACTTTTTATAGATTATATAATTACCTCAATTTCATATACAAAGCTTGCACAGTGCTTGTGCAAGTAGCATAAAAAAATAATTGTAAAATCAATAAATAAAAAACATTTATATAATTTTTTTATTCTATAAATTTTTTATAAAATAAAAAAATTATAATTATATTTAATTTTCATATTTTAATTTTTTTACAATCTTCATTCCATTAAATTCAAGTAAAATGAGTCGTGTAAAAATAGAAACAATGATATTTTATGAAATGAAACAACTTTTTAAGTTATTTTTTAAAATTAAAATATTGAACATTGATAAAGGAGATAATATATGATTATAAGGATAATCTATTTAGAATTAGTGAAAATTTATTTAACCTTAGAATTAAATTTATAACCCTTTATGTTTTACAAATTTATTATCATAGTTATAGTAAAAATTTGTTAATGAAGTGATTCATAAAAAAGATAATACTTAAAATGATATCTATGGATATATATATTTTAATGGATAATTATATTAATATAATAATATCATTTTATTTGAATTTATATCATCTTGGAACCATTTTACATGAGTTATACACATATTATACTACAATATTTCATAAATTTCATAAATTACCCCTTCCAAACCATATAAAAGGAGACCCCCTCCTTTCTCTTCTTTACAATACTTTGTGAGAATATATTACATGAAAATTAAACTATTATCTTAAAAAAATTTATATACATAATACAGTTTATATGGTATTCTTAAAATACCATTAATGTCATTTTTAAGAAGGGATCTAAAGGAAGTCTTTTGAAGAATAGGTAATCATTTTCACAGAGTCATTCAAATTTATTTATTTTTCAAATTTTATAAATGTGTTGTTCCTATAATTAAATAAAAAATAATATAATACAAATATTCAATATTTTTATTATGATTATAGTAATACAATTTTCTATCAATTTTTCATCATAGAAAAGGAAAAATAATCACTTGTGCATACGTACGACTTACCGTCACCACATAGTAGTGTAATTTGTTTATCATAAATATTTTCTTGGATGGTTATAAATATTTTAATGATGGATATATATTATATTTATGTAAAAATTATGATCATGTGAATATAATATCTAATTTTTCTTCTTACCCTTCCACTATTTTAAAAAATATAACACCGCTCATGTGTATGTAAGGACTACCACTGCCACAATGCTACTTTTTCATTTTTCATGTCTACCATTAAAGGATGATTATATATCTATATATAATTATTATATATATGAAATTTATTTTACTATTAACATTTTATAGATTATGAAACCATTAGAAATATGCAAGGACCAAAACTGCCAAACAGAAACTTACATGATAAATTAGATAGTTAACACTGAGAAATGATGATTTTAATAATGAATTATTTATAAAAAATTAATGAAATTTAAGAAATTGAAAATATATGATATTAAAAGTATGTATATTTTCATATTATATCATGATATCAAATTATATTATTTTATATAGGAGTTGAAAAGATATTATAAAGCCAGTTGGACCTAAGGTTAGAGTTTATTTCATAATTTTATCCTCATTTGAGATTTTTTATGTTTTATGTGTAAATTGGGTGCATTATATGATATTTCTATATTAAAACCATTTTAATTTCTTCTTCCCTAGTTAACTCTAGAAAATAATTTTTTCCATTTCATTTTTCCTTTATAAGTGTTCAAATGTCTAAAATATTGATTTTCAAGATAACCAACATTATTATTCATTTGGTCTCGAATATTGTTAATCAATTTTCTTATTTTATATTTAATGATTAAATAATTTTTTTTTAATTTTCACCAAATAATTCATAATTTCATTTTAAACCATTTTTTACTGTTTATAAAATATTATAAAAGTAATCTTCATTTTTTTTCTAAATGATGAAATTTTAGCGATGGTGTGAATGAAATTTTTGTTTTAACATATACATTAAGAATAGATTTTATCAGAATCATTAATAATCCATTATTTTATGTTTCCATTAAATTTTAATATGTTTTTTTGACCAAAAATAGTTTTCTAAATATTTTTTAAAATTTTAGATTTTTAATAAATTTTTTTAAAATGAAAAGGGTGTTGTCCTCCAAAAATATTCTAGAGATATTTTTAAGAATTTTAATTTTTGTCAACATCCACTTTTGAATAATATACTTTAATATGAATATAAAATTTGTATACCACTCTACATAATTCACTAAATGGTTTATGATCAGTTTAAATGGGGAAAGTATTGAAATTATGAATGACAGTTCTTCCATTAATGACTATTATTGACTATTATTGCATGTTTATAATTTTGTATTATTTATCCATATGATGAATGCAATGAAATTATTTTGTAGTGTGTTTGTATTTTTTGTATATATGACCTATATTCATCAACATGTCTCATGAAAAAATAAAGGTTGGGAATTTTTTCAATACTTTACCCATTTATGGCAGATGTCTGGGAATGTGACATCTAATGTATGTTTAAGAGGTTAGGTGTTATCTATTCCATCATTATGAAAGTTGTTATAGATGTACAGGTTATTATTTGAATATTTATTTCTTCCATGTATATGTTTTAATATAATGTAAATATTTGGATGGAATTATATGATACTAATTTATTTTGACTATATTATGCACGGATTATTTATTTTATGATATATTCCACTATACACATTCCCTTTCTGAGTATCTATAATCACCCCTATATTATATTTACATTACCTGATATTATTGGAAGTATATTATTAATGACATGAAAGGATATTATAGAGAGAATAATGGTGTTCAAATATAAAAATCTATGCTGAATTTTAGGTTTTCAAATGTAATGTCAGATTCAAGTATATATCTAACCGATCAAGACTAATAACTTATTTGGTTTATTGGTATGAAATCTCTTATATCTGGTTATATTGTAAAAGAGAAACATCAAGGTCTAAGATACGAGGGTTTGGATATTTAATTTTTTTATTTTTTCTAGCTAATGATTTGGTAGCCATTCCACCAGAGTAGTGTGGAATTATCTGATATCAAAAGGAGAATTAAACATTCTAGAGAGAGGTTATCCCATGATGACATTTTAATGTCAGTATTCATTAATTAATAAAAGGTATATAATATATTTCATTTTTTCGCTTTCGAATTAAATTAAATTAAATAAGTAATTTGTGTGTTATGATATGGATTTTTTCCAAAGTGAAAAAGTGGGTCAACTGTAGACTTTCCAGGTGTAGTTGGCCATGTTTCCAGCAAAGCAATAGTGCACAGTAAGCATTTTATTAATTATTATTCCCTCATACCATTTAAAATAATTAATTTATAATAAATTATTTTGTTTCTTTGTGGGAGATAGGTTACTGGGAGCACAAGAGTTGTGTGTTTGAGCATTACTGGGCTTCAGAGAGCTCAATCAGTGAGTTCTAAGGTTGTTTTATTCAAGATAATTGGATTTAATAATAGATAAGTGGTCCCATGTTCATAATTCTATGGTCTTTTATTTTATATTAATATATTTCCTTGTATAATGTTGTTCCACCACTAATTTAGATCAAAAATATTTTAATTAATTAATTTTTAAGTGAAAAATGACATGTATATATGGAAAATGTCATGAGGGAGATTATATACCCTTTTGCAAAGGTTAGGTAGCCCCTGGAAACCGATGACAATGACTTGGATTCAGAAATGTGTTACATGTTTTTTTCACCCTTTAAGGTTTTTTATATATGATGAATATATTAAAAATGACATCGTATAATATCCAATGGAATCCTAAAAATAGTGGAGACCATTAATTAAAAGTAAATATATTGAGTTGGCTAAGGGATAACCTCGAGTATCCTTCCAGCCTTCAGGATAGTTGAGAGAGGTGTGGGGGTAGGCACCCTCTAGAACTAGTATGTGGGTACATGATTAGTTATTCCCTTGGAGGAATTTTGATTGTTTGTGATATTAATGACCATCACAATTATTATTGGAATATCAATATGGTTTATGTGGTATCGCTTACGAGATATGTATGTGGGGGTCATCTTTGGCGAAAAATGTGGATATGTTAATACTATAATTATTTCCTGGGATGAAACACCATCTAGGTGTCCTGTGTTTACAAAAATATGGTTTTAGAAAGAGTAAGTTATTTTGGGGGTTTCTATGAAGGATGAGACATAGGGGACTCTGGTCAGTGCCCCCATTATGTGTTGAAAATGGACAGGGTGTGTTTTAGAATGAACAGTTAGAATTTCATGTGTCACTTGAGAACCTAAATCAATGATGATTCAAAATGTTGTTACAATATAGGGGAAGGCACAACCATGTTTTATGTGTTTTTTCATGTGGTGGGGGAAGGGGTACCTCCGATCTTCCAATGGATTTAGTGGGTTTGGCATGTCCCTGGGGATGATAAACACTCCATGTGATGAGATGATTGCCGATATGGTATGTAACCCCTAGGGTGTATGGATATACATTTTTGGGATGTTAATTGACCCAAAAAATTATATTTTACCTGGTAGAGTATGTAACTCTCTAGGTGTATGGATATATGTTCCGGGGATGATTATTCCCTTAGGCGATGAGACAATTCTAAATTGGGTATAAAACCCCATGGTTGGATGCATATATGTTATAGGGACGAGGATTCCCCTTGGCGATGAGATGATTTCGGGTAGGTTATGAACCCCCAAGGTTGGAAGAATACATTTTCCATGGTTTATAATACATCTATTTTATAATATGGTTATGGGTAGGGTTTGTGAACAACCCGGTGGAAGGATATATGTTATAGTGATGGGGATTCCCCTCAATTGTAACTATCATTGGAAGGTTTTTTTTGACATGATTAGAGACACATTGTAAATTTTAAAATAAGGTATAATTGTTTCTAAGTCACAATTCGAAAACATAGAATTGATAGTTTATAGTTACTTACATTTCCATAGATACATTATTTACTCAGCTACACATGTGACATGCACATATAGTACATTCATTAACATTTTTAGGGATTGATTTGTTGGTTCCATTTAGAGTTATATATTCATATCTTACTTGGTAATCAATGTAAAATGGGTACTGAAGAGTACTTCCATTAATCATATGTTTATTTTAGGAAAAAATGCATGATTTTATCATTTGACTAAATAGATTATATCATTTATGGAGATGGATTATGTAAAACATAGATATATAGTGGATCCATATATTAATAAAATTATTTATGGTTTTTGTGATATTTCCTATGTGCGATTAGTTTTATAGTTTTTGGTCTATAAGTATGCTTCATTTGGTTTATTATTGAAGCTTGGCCTTTACTACTTCCACATAGTCTCTTCATTATTGTTGATGATACTATATAATTTTATGTCTAATGTTGTCTACTCATATATGTGGTTATGGTGTCCTCAAAATAACACCTATAACTCTCAATACTAGTGGGAAACGATTGATATATGTGGATGCATATCATAAGTGAATTTAACCTTAATATTTTTACTATTTATAGTTAACTGGGTAACGATGTGAAAATCTGTTAGTGATTCCCATAATTTATATCTTTTGGAATCATGGGATTATCTAAAATCTATCTTGGGAATATGAGATCTAGACATGGTATTAGTACCTCCCTGTATTTGTATGAGATATTGTTTGGGATGAAAATACACAACGGTGTGAAAGATTTATTGACCTAGTTATTCTTTAGAAATTCCATTGAAATATTTTAATAATATTTTTAATGGTGATTAATAAGTTGGGTTACTTTTTCAATGTATATCATTGATAAATATAATATATATTTAATATATTATTTTGACTTATCAACATGGGAACCTTTTATATCCATTAAATAGAGTTACGAATCATAATTATGAAAACATATTTGTTCATAAAGTTGAAGTATTTTTCTAGGAGTATTATAATTTTTTTGGTAAGTGTTAAAACCCCAATGCTATGAATTTAAAGGAATCAATTATATTAAAAAATATAATTTTTTTGTGATTGGTGTCATGTTAATTAAATATAATGATTAAATGGAAATGGAATTCATGTTCCAGATATATGGGGGGTTATTTTTTTATGAAATGATTTTTAATTTTCAAGAGTTGAATTTCCCATAATGGGGGATTTAATTATTGTTTTTATGAGGGGATTTTTTAAGGAATTTATAAAGGATTTAATTATGTAGAAACACAGTTTTCAATTGAGATTCATGTGTTGTCCAATTTTTCATTTTATCATGCCACTATGATTCTAAAATGTTGAAAGACTGACGAAATATGGGTTCTATAGTACAATAATGATAAGATGAGGGGGTTTTAGTCCATTTTTAGTGAACTAATAGAAAAAATTGAATAAATGAAGGAGGCATGAAAAGAATCATGGTGTGGTGTAAGGATACGTTTTATGGTTTCTTGATAAATTAATATTGTATACATGGTTGCAGGTAGTGGTAACTATATTTTTCATGTTGAAAAGATAGTGGTTTTGTCATTTTAGATTATTTCTAACATCAAAGTGTGTATTCCATAATCACATACCGTGTATATTAAATACGGAATTCTATATGTTTTTCTTAATTCCATATTCCATGCATCCTATAATAATATCATCGTAAGAGTTAGACTTTTTGATTCTATGGTTACAAGAAATTCTAAATATAATGGGGTGTGTAACTCTATGTCACACTTTGTGTGATGATAGAATCAGTTTCATAACATGTGTAACATGTACTTGGATAGTATAGAAAGGAATAACCACATGTTTTGAGAACCATTGATCATATCATGTATCTAAAGAAATGTGAATCAACATGTATATGTCGAATATACTTGTGGTTTCATAAGACCCACATGTTTTATAATCCATATAGACACTATATACAATGATAAAACAACATTTTATTGATTCTTGAAGAGAATTTAGATAAATATAGATATATATAAGTTTCAAAAAACAAGATGTACCCAATTAAACATGCCTTATATACAAACTTCACATTATTTGGTCAATGACAGTACATGCACGACCTGCCTTAAAGACCGTATATTTGTGTACTTTATTAGGTAATGTATTTTTGGAGAGCCCATTGGAATGATTTAAAATTGAAGATCCCACATAAAGTGACATGAAGTGGGGGGATAAGTTAATCGCAATTGTAACATGTTCAATATGTAATTTATCTTACACCATGTGATGGATTTGTCTCATATCATATTTTTTCCTAAAATGAGTTGTTTGGAAAAGTTAATCATTAGAGGCTTGTTATATCTTTTTTATGAAATTAATTCCTTGGTAAAATATTTTTCTAATTTAAATCATTTGAACCATGAGTATGGATAGATTGTAGAGTTTCATAATGAAAGGAATGGAGTTTTACTCTCTATAAAAAATCTACAACATGAATGGTATCAATTGTACAAAAGCAATCATTAGTTATTCTTCTACATAGAGATATATGCCTTACATTTGAAGGATTGTATCATGGAATTTTACATTATTTTATAATCACGATGGTAGAATATTGAGTCTATATTATATATATTATTTCTATTATTGTATAATTATTATATTATAATGGAGTCAATATTCAGTAGTCGTGTCACACTCTAGTGATAGTGGGCAAACCTCAAAGGAATTGGGGCTTAGATAATATTACTATTAAGTATTACAACCACATCCTAATAATTTTTATTATATATAGAGACATAATTGAGTGGGATTAATATTACAATGGACATGTGTTTTAGAAGAGGTTAATCTTACATAAGTTAGCCACAACACAATAGTGGATTATTTTTCCATAAAGATACATTCACACCATGGTGACTTGTTGTGGAGAAATTTTTGATGTAGTCGTTAATGGGGAATTGTTTTTTAACAGCTTACTCATTCCATAGTGAACTATGCATGAGAAATATGAATACAAAAATGGATTTGGAGTTTTTAACACCTTAAATTTTCAATCCTTTTTTCCCATAGAGAGTCATGATGAATCTATAATTTTAAGGGCATGTGAATGATTTAATGTATTTTAAAAAATCAAGCAGATCAATTTTTCTTTGATCTGGTTTGAACATGAGATTATGTTGCAATACTTTTCACCACAGTATAATGAAAATGAATTTTTAAGGGGACTAATTTTTATATCTTTTAGAATAGAAAAAGATTCCATATCTAGTGTCATCATACCACAACACATATCCTACTTATAAATATGAGGATGGAACACCAAAAATGGTGGGTGATGAAAAAAATTTATGGTCAACCTTTTTAGGATCATTCTAAAATTGATCTTTTAGGTGATTTGGTGGAAGAAAAAAGGTGGAAACCATGTCCAACTTTTAGACTCACTTGATGTATGTGATATAGATATAATGGTACAAGATTTCCATAACTTTTTTTTATAATATGATTCCATAGCTAGTGTCATCACACCACAATTCATATCGTACTTATAAATATGAGGATGTAGAACTTGGAATGGTTGGGGATGAGGCAGATTCATGGTTTCCAATTAAACGATCATTCTAAAATGGATATTTAAGGAAATATGGGGGATGAACAGGGGATGACACATTGTCCAAATTTTATATGAACTTGATGTATGTGTTATGGAGATTGTTTGACTTATTGGCTCTAACATTTCACCCTGTATAAGAAGTTTTGGTCTATTTTCATCATCTATTATTTTTTTTCTATGATAATAATTCAAACATGGGAAGAGGTATCGAAACTATTACACACCAATAATTATACACATTGTAATAACACAAAGTGATCTTTTGTGAAACCCTTTGGTTTATGTGTCTTTATACTTTTCTCAGACAAACATCAATACATCTCTATTATTGATATCTGTTAACACTCATCAATGATGGAAAACACATGGATTGGATGTTTGTGTTTCCAAAATCCACTAATTCATACATGAGGTTATATAATATCTCCTATGAATTTTAGTTTCATTCAATGAATTATTTAAATGTTACCTGAAACAATTCATATCAATCTGATCATGTTTTTAGTTTTCTATAAATTGGAATGTAAAGATCTAGGTGTGTATGAATACTATCATTAATAATGTAGAACAAATTTTTTAATGGAAATAGATTCTATTCATGGAGAGGGTGGAGAGTTTTGTAATCTTATATCACTTTGTCTATATGTTCTCGACATCAATAAGAATGATTTTGGAATTACAAATATTTGGATGATCATTTCACAACATTTTAAGAATAGTATTGAATTTGATGAGAGATTTAAAAAAGAAATAGTGTCACCAATTTTAGATAAATAGATGGCATGAGTTATGGGAATAATGAAAAAAATTTATTTAATAGAATACTCTATGATATCTACGAAGGGGATATCAAGGTGAAGGTTCCATGATTTAAAACTCACAAGTATTAAATTTAAGATATATTAGTGGTATAAGATGAATAATTGAATGATTTTATTATTCAAGTAAACAAAATTGTAATCTTCATTTAATCTTATGATGTAATTATTGAATATCCTACCACCACAAAGATGAAAACTATATTACTACCAAATAAATTTAACACAATGATTTCATCCCTTATGGAGTGACACATTGAGTAGTGGACAATAAAAAAACTCAAAAATTACATGATCACCTAGGAGATGAAAAGATAGACTACCATAATGATAAAAAATAGATATGATGGACCAAATGAATAATTTATTACATTAAAATCATATTGAGTATATAATGTATTAGGAGAGGTAATATGATGCCAATTATGTTTCCCTGGTTTTTTAAAGAATTCGTATCTCCTTTATAAAAATCCATTTAATTAGGAAAAGGTAATAATAGAGTAAATACTTGATTTAAATGATTTAATATGAAATGTGTCATGAACTAGCCCATGTATCCTGGTAATATTATCACTACGATAACCCTAACAAGGCCCGAAGGGCATTCTCGATCCCCACAGGTTAGAAATAATAATCTGGCATCGTTAAATATGAAAATGGAAACAAAATGTTCAAAAAAACAATGAATGTAAGATATTAAATAATTGCGCATATAAGAGAAACTGCATAGGGATAAGTACATCATAATTAAAATTGTTATAAACAACTAAATGTAAAACAAAATGTACCAAAATGTAGGATAACTTCCAAAGCCCCAATAGACACAACTCACTAAGTCCATGGAATAACAACTTCTACCACCTCTAAGTGGAGCCTTACCCTTTCTCAAATCTTGAAGAAGAAAATATAAAAACACATGAAGCCACAATTACGGTTTGAGATTAAATCCCAGTACAGTATCACAATGAATTCCATAATAATACACCAAATTTTAATTATCCAAATAATGCTTTCAATTTTAAATAAATTAGCATTGAAGATCAAAATAATATTTAAAACAAATCATACATTACATTTCAAATGATTTAAATACATTCAAAAATTGATTAATATTAATTTTATATAATATAGTTTAAATAAAGTCTTAACGAACATCTAATATTGCTTAAAAACAATGGAATATATTTAAAAAAATAAATATTAAGATACAAGGTCATCTGCCAAATGTTATAATAGTTCTAGGTTATGGGATCCTCACACACTCATATGGTAACAACAACAATGTATAAACACATCCCTTAGATCTAGAAATACAGGACTCACCTTCATCCTATTGAGGAATGAGATGTGATAATATTGGTTTTGAATGTATCGAAAAACATCAATCCATTTCTAGAGAACATCCAACCTAGTGTGTTTGTCCCAAATAACTCACAAACAACCTTGGATTTTAAGTACTCCAACAAAAATAAAATATGGGAAACATATTTTAAGATTTATTAAAATATATTTCATCCCATTCTCCACTTCCATATGCCAATTTCCATTTAAGAACAAATACATGTGTTTTTAATCAAATAATGTATTTTTCCAAGATAGAAAAATGAATTTATATAAAAACTATTTTAATTAATTTTCCCAAAAAACCAAATTGAAATAAATTTATAAAATGTTAATTCACAAATTTAAATTTCAAAAATTTCCATGAATTTAAAAAACACACGCCAATTCAATGGAATTGGGGGATTTTCTAAATTTCATGAAAAACTAATCCAAAACCCCAAATTTGTTGGAATTGGGTAAATAATAAATCAATTTTAAGAAATTTGTGACGAAACTAAATTTAAATAAAACAATTGAAATTAAATCAATAAATATTGGGATAATCAAAATTTGCCATCATAACAAAACCAACAACCTTAGGATCATAAGATCTCAAAATGCAAAGCCTTAATCTAGAAAATCCAACAAAGAATCTTAAAAATGAGGATCTGATAATAAAAACAAGATAAAGATCCAAAACATAAAGGATTTGATCCTACAACAACATAGAGATCTATGAAATCATAGATAGGAGAAGGGAGAGAGTAGAAGAAAGTGGATGTGAAGAGGAAACCTATATGGTAGAGATAGAAAGTTGTTCAACGAGATTCAATCTACTTATCGAAGGGTATATAGGGGGAAAATGAGGTCTTGGGTGCTCATGAGGAAGATGAAAATGTAGTCGGTTGAACAAGGTCCATTAAGAACCTCTAATGGGAGTTTCAAGAAATTAAAATTAGATTTTTGGATTAATTATATCCTATGCATGGTTTCCTAGCCAGGACCACATTGTTTGGAGTACCTTGAACCCTAGCCATGAACCCCTTATTCTCTAGGGGAACAGTTTCACCTGGGTTTGGGTACAATTGTTCAAATAGTGCACAAGATATTAAAACCCCCACATTTTGGGGTTTCACGGTTACCACTGACAAGGTGCGTTGTTTGGGAAAGCTGTGCTCCAACCATATACAACCCAAAACTTTATAAATTTCTAAAACATTCACTAGAAGTAACCCCAAAGGAAATTCAACTAAAGAAATTTCAAAATAGGGATATCGGAAAACATGAAAATAGTAACTGGATGTTACAATCTCCCCATCATAGAAGATTTTTATCCCCATAATTCTTACCGAGAAGCTTCCATGCGAAAAAGATGAGGTCACTGCTCTCTCAATAATGCCTCCATCTCCCATGTATCTTGACTATATGAATATGGCTCATATAGAACTCAAACCAAATGTATCATCCTCTCATGAAGTACCTTGGTTTTAGAATCAACAATCTTAACTGGGTTCTCAATCACAGTTAAATCATGTTCCACATCAAGATCAAACCTACTCAGAACGTGAGATGGATAAGAAATATAATTTCGTATATGAGAAACATAAAACACATTATTTATCAACATCATCTAGGTGGATGTGATAATTGATAGGAAACATTCCCCACCCACTCCAAAAAATAAAAAGGTAGCACAAAGTGAGGAGAAAGTTTCCCTTTCCTCCCAATCCATCGATGAAACGATTGGGGTGAAACATTCAAGAACACCTGGTCAACAACTGAAAATACCAATTTTCTCTGATGATGATCAACATAAGATTTATACCAAAAATGTGCCTTCAACATTATTTGATGAATCAACTGAATCATTGTTACCATATCTTGAACCATGCTTGATCAAACAAATGAAATTTCCCCAATATTCGACCAAGAAAACAATTATTTAAAAGGCTAGACATACAATGCCTCAAAAAAATCCATTTAGATCACATAATTGTAATTATTATTTTTTGAAAACTTCAATAACAACAAATGGTCATTCCAAGTCCTTCCAAAATCAGGAACATAGGCTCAAATAATATCCTTCAGATTTTGTATTTCTCCTACTATCTGGGCATCTGATTACTGATGGCATATCGTGCTCAAATGGTCTTAATATCCTAGCTCCTCTTGATGTCTTGTCCAAAAGTGGTAAGTGAATCAGGGATCTCCATCGTAATCTATAACATACTTAACTCTGTGAAAATAAACATTATCTTTTAGTTATATATTTCAAAACTCCTCAACTTTGGTTGTATAATGAATGGGTATACTGTGCGATGATTTAGTCAGCCAATCGATGACAACCCATTTCACATTCTTCTTTCTCTGGTCATTAAGCAACCCAACTACCAATTATATAGATATCTCATCCCAATTCCAAGATGGGTCTGGAAGTGGTTGATGAAAACCAGAAGGTCTCTAGTGTATGTACATGACATGATGTAATGTGTAACAATGATAGAAAAAATTATGAAATTCCCCATCACATACAGGGACACCAGAATTTATTCTGCATTTCATAAAACATCATCGTAGTTCTTGGGTTCACTTCCCACTGGCTGTCATGGAAATTACCACTCACAACTATCATTTTCACTAATAGTACAAAAAAATGATTTCTAAAGTATATAATACACTTTGTTGGGAATGATCAGTCATGCATGTCCTCCTCACCATTAAGAGAGTCTCTAATGCTACAAAACTCATCATCAATCTATTTTTCCTGAAGAATCATCTTGATAAGAGTAGATTTCAAGTGAAAAAATGGCCAAGGAAACCTCATCCCCAAATTACTAGACTCCAAAATTAAACTGTGAAAAATATACATCATGTTCTTCTCTATAGATGATTATTTCAATGATTGGGTTTAAATTTCCCTTCTTAATGAAACTATGATGGAATTACCTTTACCTAAGGTATATATGATGTATTGGTTGAATGATTTTATGTATTCTACCCAAAACCAGTAGTATAGATTTAAATATTTTTGAGGAAAAATATAACTCAGTCTCTTGGGGTTATAAAACATGGTAAAACATCTAGTAAAAGGAAATTACACTAGATCTTAATCCTGTGAATCATAGTGAAAAGTTCATAACCAAGGGTTTGGGTAGTTCGTTTCATATGTTGGAGACTTAATTCCATGATTTTTGAGTATTTTACTCTATTAATATCTATATTTAAATGATTATTATTTCCAAATGTAGGAAAATTTGAATAGTTATGTGTTTTATGGAAGGATGAAACTTATCATTGGAAAATTAACAAAGAGATGTAAATTTTAGAGCTTAAAGAGACACATTATTTTTAAGGATGTTAATAGAGAACATCCGGGGAATAAAACTAATGAACCGAAAAATGAGGCATATAAAGCAGAAAAATGAATTAATCATCCTGTAATCATTACATGATGTGTACCGGGGAATGTGGTCAAATGAAATAAATTATGCGAATAAATTAAAAAATCATTAAAAGTTAAATGTGGCGTAAATTTATTTCATGGTTTTTAACACCTAGATTCACAAAATCTTCATTTTTTGACCAAATCATTAATATGGTATCCACCTTTTACCACCATTGGACCATTAATTTATGGAATCCGTTAATTACAGACCCCAATTGAATCCTATAAAACCATGGATAGCTTGAAACTATTGGGGGCATTCGATCCACTGGAGACCAAATCTTGGAGCAAGAAATAATGTTGTGTAGGTCCATCCTTGAGTTTGTATCCCTTTTATTTATGAATTATTTATTATTTTCTCCATCCCTAAAATTAATTAATCACATTGATTATGGGGGTAAAACCACC
Organism: Viscum album; assembly: GCA_963277665.1. Taxonomy (NCBI): domain Eukaryota; kingdom Viridiplantae; phylum Streptophyta; class Magnoliopsida; order Santalales; family Viscaceae; genus Viscum; species Viscum album. The sequence goes on from OY728134.1 coordinate 1,203,886,564, forward strand.
TTGTGCTAGGGTAATGTAATATAAGGGGGGAGGTGTGTTGGATTAATTGATTTTAATTATTCATGTATGTCATTTGTGAAATTTATTATTTAACTTCTAATCCCTTTATTTTTATTCTTCATTTCCATTTATAATCAAATAAAAAAGTAATATTAAAATTTCACAAACGAAAACCCTAAAGAAGTCATGACTAATGTCAACATTAGGGGAAATCAAGTTTAAATATGGTATCGAGACAAAATCGATTCAACAAAACCCTAAATTAATGGACCAAAAAAATAGGGTATTGCCACATTGAGTAGGATATACCATGACCATCGGATATTCATCATCTTGAACCAAAACCAATATTGAAATAATCAATATATTTTATAAAATAAAATTAGACCTGATCCTAGAAATTATAAAACCCCGGTGCACTTTCAAAATCATTTTTTAAAACAAACCAATGAATTTTATTAATTTTAATTACTCTTTCATCAAATCAACGGGAACCTATATTTCTCACCACATTATAAAAATTAATAAAATTAATTTTTTTGAAAAACTAATAAAAATATTTCAACATCTGTGTGGATTAATCTCAAACTACTACCAATTATATGTTTTAATTAATTAAGTAGTCTAGTTTGAGTTCTAATAAATTTGTTTTTTCATAGACCCATAAGGAATTAACGACACCCCATTGTCCTATTAAACAACTTATGCTACAAGGGATATTTTATTTTTAGTATTTAAGATAATTTTTTTAATTTAATTATATTTTTTTATTTAAATTCAACTTTTTATGTTATATATATATTTTGTTTTTCTCAAATGTGAATAGCTAATGCAAAAATACAACACTCAAGAAAAGAGAAAACACGTCATCAAGTCCACCCTCTATTCTGAACCAAGCCTAGAAAGTATAATCAATGAAACCATGCTGGGTGATAAACAAAACCAACCCACTGGGGTTCTCCAAAGAGACCATGGGTTATAGACACTCATAGACTATGGGCGACAAAAGAACACCTGACTGTAACCAAGCATCCTAGCACCACCAGTAGTTGAAAGCCACTAAGAGTTCAATAATTCAATAATTTCAATGATAAAAAATAGTGTTATATTCACCGTACTTCTGTATGATATATAGACAACCATCTAGAAAAAATCCTTGAGATCTGCGATAGATTCCAATTCCATAATTTCTCAACCAATGCGCTAAGACTTCATCTTTTCTTAATTTCATTACGTGAGTGAGATAAATATTGGATTCAAATCCTACCATCATATTCTATCACTACATGGGATGAGATAGCATGAAACTTACTCACCTAATTATTTCAACCTTTTAAGTCAATGGGTATAGGGGTATACATTATAAACTTTTTTCAAATCAAAGATGGATTATTGTCTTTTGTTTGGGAATGATATAATGATATGGCTCAAAAATGATCCCATAATGGTATAGAACTATGGATGATAATCCAAAATTTCTAGAATGGATTTTAATATTTAGACATGTAAATTCATGATGAGACAACTAGAGTATAATTAATATATAAATAAATTTAAGTGAACTACACCTTACTGGATGAAATGATAAGAAACAGTTTCTAGTGGAAAGGAAAAGGGATGCAATAGAAAGGCATTCATTTTACAAACAACAATGATTGGACGGTATCAAAATATGAGTAACTAAACAAGAAAATAGACAACATGATGAGATGGAAAAAAACCCCATGTTACACATATAGATGGTGCAAATTATACAAATTAAAATCATTAAGACCATAAAAAACAAGGGAAATGACTTTAACAAAGACCACCAGGGTACCGACAACAAGCATCCCAAGGTACCACATTGACTATCCATTTACATTCACTTGAATATATTCTATAAACATTCATGACTAATTCTGGGGTTTTACTTAAATAAATAATGGATGAATAATCAAACTAAAAGAAAGCATAAAAATTCTATACCACGAGGTTTTCGAAATTGCTGATCATCTTAGATAGAGACCTAGAGGAATATAGCCCAGATTCTCTGAAGTACACCTACATGAATATTTAAAATATGTGTGGCTTAGAAGTAGGAATGAAACAAAAGTAAGTGGTGTATAATTATTAAGATAACAACCAGGGCAATAAAGTGGAGTGGAAGATGGATGTAGAAATGAACAAGTAAATGAATAAGAATAATAATCACCTTAGTACAGGCAAAGAATACCTTTTCCATAAATAATGGTGTAAATAATGAAAAACATGAAAAAGTTAAATTTATAGAACATGTTAAAAAATCGAATATTAATATACCTTTTATAGAGGATGTTGAAAACATGCCAGTGTGTGAAAAGTTCATGAATGTGCTGGTAACCAACAAGAAGAAGCTGGAAGATATTGGTACCACTCCACTCACATGGGAGTGTTCAGAATTAGTGTCTAAGGACCAACCTAAGAAGCAATGTGGTACAAGTATATTTTCAATTTCGATATTTATCAAATCAAATAAATTTGGAAAATATTTTTGTGACTTATGTGTGAGTGTTAATATCATCTACTACACAACATTCAAGAGTGTAGGAATGGAAGGATTGAATCCCACAAGATTAATTCTTCAATTGGAAAACTCCAAAAACAAATACCCAAGAGAATTCATCAAATATATCCTAATCAAAGTTTACAAGTTCATCTTTCCCATTGACTAACTTGTTCTAGGTATGGAAGAAGATAAAATGAACTCATTTTATAAAGACGGTTTTTAGCCACATGGTATGTGCTGATTGACATATAAAGAGGAGAACTCTATATAAGATGTGGAAGTGACCAAGTATGTATCAACATCTATTGGAAAATTAATAACTATGATGTGAAAGAGGAAAATTAGTTTAGATAATGGAAAACTCCGAATGTTTAGGGTGTTCCTAAAATTGAATAGGTATATGATATAGATGTTGTTGTGCAAGAGGATGGTCAACTGAAGAAGAAAGAGATATTGAAGAACAAGATAGATGAAACTAGAGGAGTGACAAACTACACTATATTTATTAGTGTAAATAGTTATTTATGGTATATGAACATCCATTTAGTTAATCAGTTTTGGGGAAGAAATAGTAGATCCATCCAATAAAGATCAAGCAAGTACTACCATCAGGTAGAATTAAGGTCTTCAGAGAGGAAGGGCATGGGCTGAAATACATAGATATGACACAACTGATACCATTTATGGACCCTAAATAAGTATTTTGTTTCATTCATCTTCCACATGAGATTAAGAAACAAGAGGCAAGGTCAAGCCAATAATGGTAAACAAAATCGTTTCCAAGAGGCAACATGGGTTTCTTTTTTTTCTTCATTTATTATCTCTTTTTAGAGGCACACATGATCTATCTACAAATATTCCATAATTAATTTATAATGTCCTACGATTTCACTTATTTATTTTCAATTTTCAAGACCTTCAAGACCCAATGAAGTATCAAGTAGCACGAATCAAATGAATAATTTCAAGAAAAATTACACATCGTGAAAGGAAATTAAACATTGTTAACCTAGAGCAAGAAGAAATGACACATCCATGATTGAAGAAAAAATTTCAAGGGGAGTTATAGTTTCAAATTCAAAAAAATCAACTTTATTCCCCATGTTTATTTAGAGTTTTTAACTTCCAATTGTATGTTACACATTTTATTCATTGTTTAATCAATAGACCAAGGAGACATGAAACTACCCAGGATAAATACCATGCCATGAAATTTAATTTTCTTTCTCAATAAATTTGAATGAGAAAATGGGTAAAAGAATCAATAGAGATAATCATGTGGATTATGATTTTACAAATCATGATTTAGGTGATCTTGTTGGTCATTATAAATGAAAAGTTGTATATATTTTCCAGGATTTGAATTTATGATATTTTATTAATTGATATAATAATATGTGTGCATTTCCATGAGTAGTTGTCCCAACCATTAATCTAATTCCTGTAACATCCACTCAACAAAAAATTTCCATTATTTCTATAGTATATATCTTGTGAAACTCAAGAATGTTTTTTTCGAGAACATTTATTTCATATTATTTAAGCTACAACTATATAAAATTAAATTTAAAATGATTGAAGCATTTTTTAGCACTTATCCTATGACCCACCTTACATGAGTCATTTTCAAGATCATAGAAACTATAAATAGCCTTCTTGGGAAATGAGAAATGTTACACGTCCATATTATGAATTCCCACCATCCTTTTAATATATTTTATGGTTATCAAACATAAGAGTGGGGGAAATGAAAACTGGTGGATGATAAGGAAATTTTTAATAAATAATTTTGGGAGTGAATTATGAGGATTTGGGGAAGGAAAATTCAAGTTTTTATTATACATCCTCTTGAAAAAAAAGAGAGATTTTGTTTTAGATTGTGTCATGGGAAATTCAAAAATCATTATTTACATTACTAGTGATATTGTTACAACTATAACAAATAGTTTCTTGAGGATTTAATTAGGGGTTTGGGGTGGATGTGATAATATTCCCTATCACAACTTTCAAAAAATGAAAACAAATAATAATAATAAATGGGGGTTGTTAATTTATTTAATTTAATCTCTTTATGATTACTCTTTGAGATACTATGGTAATTGGATAATTTCATTGAGAAATTTTTGATTATCAAGCAAATTAATGTAGGGTCAGACCAAATTTTTGAGCCTTAATTTATTTACATTTATTACTTACCTTCCATAAGACTCATATTTATTTGATCTGAATGGTGAAGCCCCAGTGATTAATTGTGATTTATTCTTTACACAGAGGAGGTGTTAGACGTATTTAAATCCTTTGGTAAGTTATAAGTTTTTGTGGTATGTGCTGAATTATATTTATGTTTTTATCAAGATGATGAGAGTAAAAATTTAATGTTAGGTAAATTACAAACCTCATGGATATTAATAATGAATTTAAAAATTAAAATTATTGAATGAAAAGTCTTCTATAATTATAAATTAGAAAAGAAAAATACATGGTTGATTTGTAATCTTTGAAAAGTGAGAGTTTTTATAATTTTCAATGTGTGATTATTGAAAATTTAATTTTCCATTGGATCAATTATTTTTATAGAAATTAAATTTGAAGCATAGTAATATGAACATCTTTCATAGTATGTTGATATTCCATTTTTAAGGAAAAATATGAATTCAATCATGGGTGTATTTGATGATTATTTTATATGCATACATTTTATAGTGTTTTATTATATTTATATTTATATTTAAAATATTATTTTTCTAAATTTTGGATAATTTCACTTGTTTTGTGTTTTATGGTAGGATAAAGATTATTTTTAATAGGAATGAAAAACCAAGGAAAAATGATTCTTTCAGAGCAAAAAAATTGAATTACACATCGTGTAATCATTAACTGATGTGTATCAGTGCATACAGTGAAAAGATATAGTTGAATAAATAAGTAAAAAAATCATGCTAATTTACATGTGGTGTAATTATTTACACATGGTGTAAATTTCTTGCTTGATATTTTAACACCCGTATTCACCAAATCACTATTTATGACCAAATCTATAACATGGGACCCACCTTATACCACCGTTGGAAAATTATTTTATGAAATTAATTAATTCATGATCCCATTTAATGCCTATAAAATAATTTATTACTTAATATTGATTGGGGGAAATTTGATTCTTTAGAGACCAAATCATGGAGCGAGAAGTTATGTTGTGAAGGGAACTCCCCAAGATTATCTACCTTTTCTTTATGCATTATTTTATTCTACATCATTCTAATCATCTCAGCACTAGGATGAGGGGGTAATCCAGACTTTTTCTAGGGTAATGTAATATAAGTCGGAAGGTGCATTGGATAGATTTATTTTAATTATTCATGTATTATGTTCGTGTAATTCATTCTTTAAATTCCAATCCCTTTAATTTTCTCTTATCATGACCATTGATAATCCAATCAAAAATAATATAAAAATTGGACAACTAAAAACCCTTAATAAGGAATGCACATTATTAACTTTAATGTAAATCAGTTTTAAATATGGAATTGAGGAAAAATCAATACGGAGAAACCCTAATGCATAGGGAAAAGGGAAAAAGGGTATTATTGTGTTGAGGATGAGAGACCCTGACCACCAGATATTCCTAATATGGACTTTAAAACCATTCATTAATTAATCAACCTATTTTATAAAATCCAATTATTCCTGAAACTAGAAATTAAAAAACTCTGGCTCACTTTCAAAATATATTTTCATGAAAACTAATCAATCTCCTTCATTTACATTCTTATTACATCATATAAAAAATACATATTTTCTCACCACTTTCTACAAATTAATAAAATTAAATCTTTTGAAAACCCAATAAAAATAATTTCACTGTCATTGTGGATTGATCTTTACCTTCTTCTAATACTACCTTTTAATTAATTGAGTTTTATAATTTGAGTTTTGGTAAATTTGTTTTTTCATTGACACATATGGAATTAATGATATCCTATGGGCCTTTCATGTAGCTTAATATGAAGAGATCTATAAGAAATGCCATGATTAAATTGCATAAGAACACAACCCAAACAAGAACCTAATGCATCCTAGAATACCATATAGACCTTTCCAACCTCTGGATAAGTTAACACTAACATATTAGTCAAAATATCTTTCATCTCAAAAAAATAATTTTGACATTTCTCATCCCATGAAATCTTAACTCCCTCCTGAGTGAGAGAGGCAGTAGGACAGAACAACATTGAGGATTACATAATGAACTGGTGATAATACTATGCCAATACTAGTAAGCTCCGAATCTCAAAAAAATTTCAAGGTTGTTTCTATGTCATAACAGCCTTAACTATTTTAGGATCAACTAAAATACCATTTCCCAACACCATGTGTTATAATAATTTCACTTCCTGAATTCAAAATTACATTTTGAAAGCTTTCCATAAATCTTGAGAATTATCATCAATTCCAGAAATGCTCTCTGATGGTGCACATGATCCTCATCAGACATAGTGTAAACAAGGATGTCATCCAAAAGGAAACAAAAAAAGTATCAAGATACTAGTGGAAAATCCTGTTCATTAACGCCATTAATTATGTAGGAGCATTGGTTAAACCAAATGGAATGACATGGTACTCATATTATCCAAAAATGTAATAAAAGAAGGTTTTTTAAATATAAGATTCTTTTTTCCTTAAATAATAGTAACTAGAATAAAGACCAATCATCGAGAACCACATTTACCCTTTAAAATAATCATGAAGATCATCAATACATAGAAGAGAATATTTTTTCTTTAACATAACTCCATTGAGTTTTATGTAATCAAAAAAAGTAAAAGTGAACCATCATCTTTCTTATCAAAGAGAACCATCACTGCCTAAGGTGACACACTCGGGTGTACAAATACATTCTCTAGAAGATCATCCAACTAAGACATAAACTATTTCATTTCGTATGGTTCCATGGGTTATAAAGGAATAGACAATCCTTCAGTACCGAGTAATAAATTTATAGAGGACTTCACCTCTCTTACTAGTGGAAAACCAAAGATGTTATAAGGAAACACGTTGGGAAACATAACAAAAACTGGAAGCCGATACCCACTCAAATATTGTCTCTCTAGGTAAAAATTAGACATAGATATTACTTTCCCCAACTATGGATAAGAAGTATTGGTTCTGTTCAACCTTCAGTCCCATTATCCTTGAAAGACACAAAAAAACCCAATAGGGAGAAAAAAAGGAGACCCATCAAAGATAAAAATTAACCTAGTAATTATTGGAAAAAAGGAAATATATCCCGAATATAATGTTAATCATTATCATGTTGAGAACTAGAAAACTCCCAATAATCTTGATATCTGATAGAGAGAAAAAAACAAGCAGGACTACATACACCCTTCTCTCTCTTCATTCAATGAGGTGTAGTATTATCCATCAATTATGGTAAAGGCTCAGAATGAATATTTACTATATTAACAATATCATTAGAAATAAATTAATGAGATGTACCAGTATCTAATAGAGAATTCACTAATGATGAATCTATAGTAATGGTACAACTCACATTTTTTGGACCCATATCTACTTCCTCTGGAAAATATTCTATTGCGTGAATAAGCATCATTCTAGATGCATGTGGCTGGAACCCTTTTTACAAGAATCATCTGATTACACTGTTGTTTTAACAAGAATTGATGAATCCATGCCACTGCATGAAGTGGAATAGATATAGAAGAACTTGTTTAGGTGAACTGATCATCCATAAGAACCACATTCTAGGGTGCCTCAGTGAAAACAAATTTTAAATTCCCTCGCTTTACACACTCGTAAAAAATCAAAGGGCCTCTTTTGGGAACTAAAAGAGTAATAAGATAACCCTACTATTAATGAAAACCATGAGAATCATCACACTACCTATTTCCATTGAAGGAATTCATAGAACTACCAGTAGGAAAAAAGAGACTCTTGTTAACCCTGTAATCTATGCTAGGTCTATTTTGACAAACAATTCTTTATCCATTACATTACCATAAGAAGGAAGCATCATCCATAAAACCTATTAACAAATATCAGTTCAAATTATCAAGTAAAATCATAATATTTTTTATTCTCATTTGACCCAATCATAGGTGAAAACTGCTCAAGCTCAGAAAAATGGTTGTCATACTCAGTCAAAGTCCTGGAAGCCTTCTCAAGTTAGAAAATACAAGCAGCCTTGGCCAATAGATTTAAATCTATATAGTACTAGATAGTGAGAATAAAATTGAGTTTGTTCCACTCTATTACCTCATGCTTCATCACCATCACCATTGTGTCCCACCATCTCTTTCCCGGTCCTTCTAGTATGAAAGTGGAACAATTAACCTTAATTTCCTCAACTATCTCTAAGAACTGAAAAAACTCTTGTTCATTATGAACTCTTCCTCAACCTCTTGAGGATCATTAGAGCCTTTGAACAATGAATTATTCTAGAAAAGGAAATCATAAGAATGATTCTGATTAACATCCCTCTAAGGTTCCACAGTAGGAGCCTGAATAGGAACAGGTGTTGGTGCGTGTGCCATAGTATGGAAAATATGGAAAAAAACCACAACTTGAATCGGGTCTACATGAGGATTTTCTCTCCATAGTTCATCGACATCTTCCTCCTAGATATTATTTTCATATCCTCCCAGAAGAAAGATGCTACACAATATCAGTCCACAACATTGAAGACATGAGATTAACACTCAAACAGAGAAATGAGGGTAATTAATCCCAACTAATAGAACCCATGATTTTGATTTCAATCTATCCAAATCCAGACTAGAGAAAATAATTGAACTAATCCTCTAGATATCATTCATAAACCACCCTTAGTGACATAAGGCTCATTATAGTGAGAGTTGAGTAAGAACTTAATTGCAATAACCTCCTAATTCCCAACAAGATTATGCAAACTTTATACTTATATCAAGTCAAGATTCAAAACCTGAACATTTGATACCACTTTGTCACGAAATATCCTAGGTACCCTGGTAACCCAATAACCAAGCCAAACCTGATATAGATCAAAGGGTATTTCAAATCACCATAGGTAGGTGAGAAGTTACTGGCTTCATACAATGTGAATATGGGAACAGATTTTACACAAACATAATGAAAGAAAGATAACAAATCAATACCCATGCAAGAGAAACTACACAAGAATAAGTGTACAAAAATTCAAATAGGTATAAGAAACTAAAATTAAAACAAAAATTACTAGGTAATAGGATAACTTCCCATGTCCCAATAGACACAACTGACCATGTCCAAGGGTCAACAACTCTTACTACCTCCAAGTGTCACCTTTCTCAAACCTTAAAGAAGAAAATATACAAACACCTGATGGAACATGTAGGTTGTGAGATAAAATCCCTATAGCATCACACCAAAGATACCATAATAATATTAAAAATTCTAATTAACCAAATAAATTTAATTTTAAATAAACATGCATATCAGTTGAAAATAATTTTTAAAACAAATCATGGTTTAAATTTCAAAAGATGGAAATAATGTAAAAAAATGGATTAATAAAATATTTATAATTAATTTTTTATATAATTTAATAAATTAAGTCTAATACTTCTTACAAAACAATGGAATATATTTCATAAAAAAACAAACAGAAACATGCTCATCAGCTAAAATAGATGAAATTTATAGGTTATGGGATCCTCAAAAACTCATATAATAACAACTGAAATGTGTGCACTGATTCCTCAAAATTGTTCATAGAGGACACAATTTAATCCTAATGAGGAATTCAATGTGATAATAATGATTTTTTTAGTTTTTTAAAACATTACTCTATTTCTAGGGAAATTGCAACATACCATGTGTGCCCCAAAAAATTAAGTAACTAACTAGGCTTGTATGTTCTCAAATAACATTCAATGATGGATAATTTATTTTAAGACTTCTTCAAATAAAATTTAACCAATTATCCATTTCCAAATACAAATTTCCATTTAAAAACCAATACATGTGTTTTAAATCAAATAATTCGTTTTTATAAGATAATACCAATGGGTTTCTATCAAAACCATATTAAATCAATTTCATCAAAAATAAAATTGTAATCAATTTATAAATTCAAATTTAAGCATTTAAATCTCACATTTTTTAATCAGTTTCACAGAAACCCCCAATACAATATAAATGGTGGGTTTTCCCATTTTATGCCAAACAATTCAAAAATCCCAAACTCAATGGAATAGGGTTTATAATAAATCAATTGATTTAAATTTATCAAGAAATTGAATTTAAATAAACCAATTGAAATTAAATAAAAATACTTATGGATGATAAAAAATTTCCATCATAAAAAAAACACTTACCCTAGGATCATGAGATCTCAAAACACAATTACCTAATCAGGGAACTCCAATGAAGAATATCAACCGCAGTGTTCTGAGAATCAATCCAAGATTAAAGATCCAAAATAGTGGGGATTAGATCCTATGAAAAAATATATCTCTAAACACCCCTAGGGAGGATAATATAGAGAGAGCAGGAGAAATAGAATGAGAAGGGGTAGTATACTAGGTATGATCGAACATTATTTTCTATGCATCGATCCACTTCTGGAAGCCTGTAGAGGGGAAAAAATTGCCTCTTGGGCACTCCCAAGGAATAAGAAAATGTAGTAAGTTGGTATGCATATAGTTTGTCAAATTTTCATGAAAAAAACCACTATCAGGGTATTCACAGTTTCCACTGATAGGGTAAAATAATTGGGAAAACAATTCACCAACCGTGCAGAACCTAGAAACTTTCAAAATTTCAGAAATTTCTCCAGAAATAACCCCTATTGAAACCTAATCGAAGAATGATAAAAAGAGCGGTTCTGTAACACCTGAAAATAGTAACAAGATTTTATTACAGGATTGGTCATTTTCCATAATGTTTTCATATGAATTAATAATAAGATGTAAATGAATATATACACAAAAATATTCTAGGGTGATCAATATTTTAGGTGGTAATACTAGAGATGTATTATTTAATGGATACTATAAGGTCAATTACATAAACAACAAAAATATTTCTCTCAATATTAGGCTGTAGATTTAGATTAGGAATCTAAAATTGAACAATATGACTTTGGGATTGAATTGAAAAAACCTTCATGAAAAAATTAAAATAAATCAAATATCCCTTCAACATTAAAGAAGAAATAAGTGATGAGGAAAAGGTAAATGTGTTTTAAATTAGAATAGATCTCTTAGAATTGAAGAAAGAAAATATGTGAGTTAAAATATTAAATAAATCATTTCAGATAGAGATTTATCAATTAAGTAAATTTTTAGGGGATTCAAAAATAAAAAAATATTTTGATGATAAGAATTATGTACATATGAAAGTTGGGTGATATAAATGATATTCTTGAATCTAGGGATAAGATGGTTGAAACTAAAATTGTGAATTTAATTGTAGAAAGTAAATCTGTAAAGTCTATTAAGGAAAATCATTTATAAATTGAAAGTAATTTGATCAAATACAAAGATATAGATTATTAAAAATAAGTGAATGAATTCATTAAAAGAATAAAAAAAATAATATATTGTTTCTAATGATATCAAGAAGCTAAATAATTTTCCACGGAACTACAAACCATTATTTTGTTCATTCATGCCTCAATGAAAAATTATTACAAAAAAATGGTTAAATGAAGCAATATATTATGTTATATAAAGATAAAATTATACCCATTTATATACTTATGATATTGTTAAACATTATTATGGAAAAAAGGTTTGGAATAAGTAATTTTTTAAAACAAAACCTAAAAAAAATCACAGTAAATAGGAAGTCTCCTAAATTTGAGGAGTTTAAAAATAAATATAAAATATTAAATTAGAAGAAAAACTAATGAAAATATTTTGAAGAATTAATTTTCTAACCAAGGAGAATTTATTTTGACAGAAAATATTGGTGTTATATGTTATATGTCTATAAATCATATATGTTCTAGTATAATATCCCATTCCCTCATCTAAAGTGAGATTTATTTGAGGGAGAATAATTTGGAAATTTCAGGTATTTATCCAAGAAAACAAAGAAAAGAAGAAATAACTAAATTTTTCTATTGATTCTATTTAGGTTCCTTATCAGAGGTGTTATAAACTATACCCACCTCTATAAAATGTCTAACTATGCAACTTGAGTAGCTAAAGTAAATGTAAGGTTCAATATATTTCTGGAGAAGCTATAATCAAGACCATGAAATAGTGGCTGTGATGTCTTACATGGACGATATTTTAGAGAAGCCATATATTTATAAATTTGGTTTCTAGTTATATAAGATGATAAATAATTTTTTTAAAAAAATATGCAACGATATTATGTCAGTTATATCAATTTTGAAAAAGATTATCCAATCATTGGGTATCGACTTCAATATACTGATGGTTTAAGAATGAATATTACAATGTTCTCTTTATGTATAGATTGTTTCATAATCTACAAATGGATTCTCAAATTTGTGATATGGGGAAAGATGTGATATTTTATAAGAATTAATATTTCATAATGATTTTTAAGGATAGTAAAATTATGATATCAATGTAGAAAAAATAATAAAATTTTCTTAATTATTAATTATTACAATTAATGTTACAAGAAATGAATGAGGGGAATCATCATTGTCATACGATACTTTTCAATTTGGGGTATAATAATTTCACTTATCTAGTTATACGTGATTTTTTTATAAATATACCACACCTAAAATGTGATGGTTTTAATTAATATCGTACATTTCACTATGTAAAAATGGTGAGAAAAATTAACAAGATAGTGGAGACAAAAGAAAAGGTCCAATTGTGTTAGTATACTCATATGGGTATGGTCTGATGTTCTCGAACTAAAAAAGTGAAGTTAATAATTCCCTAAATATTTTTAAATATTTCAATAATATTACTATTTTCTATTTAATGTTAAGAGAATCATAGTCTCTTGATTATTTTATGTACTTTTAGAGGATTTCATTGAATAAAATAGGAAATGTTATTTAAGGATTCATTTATGATAATGGATCAATGTATAAGAATAAATTTTTAAAGGAAAATCATTAGAAGGATGGGATAATACATGAGTGTTGTTGTCCATAGAAACCATAAAAAATAGTCTTACTGATGGGAGGAATAAAACATTGCTGCACATGGGAATTAGAATTATATCAAAACATGTAACTATTGTATTTTTTTAACAAGACATAAAATTGGTTGTCTATATTTCTAAATTTATTCTTACTTTGACCCATTATGACCAATAAACCAAATATTTTATTGTTTAAAAAAAATCCATGCTTGATTAATTGGATCATTTTTTGAATCGAATGATATATCATGATTAATGATAATTATTTTTTCAATATTGGTGATATTGAAAAAAGTTTTATTTCATATATATACACATTGTGAAATAATTTAAAATTTATATAATATAAATCTGAAAATGATTATGGATATATTTAATGTAATTGAGTTATAAAATTGCAATCATTCACATGAATCATTTACTAGTGATTATGAAATTAATGAAGCAATAGATGCAAAAATATAAAATATAATTCCACATCAATTTCATTTTCATAACTAAAATGATGATTATCAAGTTATTTGAAATGTGAAAGTCTTGTGGATAGAATGTTATATGTTCCAGTTACTTATAAAATGTTTTTAAACTGAAAATAATCATAGATATTGAAAACCGAGTTTAAACAGTAGATAGATATTGATAATATATAATCGTAAAAGGTGTATGAATTATGTTGAACCAAATAATTTTGATCAATCATAAAAACATAATTATTGGTAACACACTACTTTATTCTTAGATATTGTGTTTATAATTAGTCTTCTTGCATGATTCAGATGAAACTCAAAGGAGTCACATCATCAATAGAATTGATCTTTCCCTATAAAAAAAATAAAATTTGGATATCACATAATGAATAATAAGATACATTATTAAATTGTTTGGATACAATAATTGATATTGAGGAAGAAATATTAGAGACCCAAAATCAACTTCCGATGGTGACCTCTTTACATGAGGAAGATGTGGTTCTTATCACAACATGAAGTATAATTATAACAATATTTTGTCAATAGTACCTAAGTATGTCAATGAATCATAATGAAAAATTCAAATAATATTTTTAAATTCAAAGACTATATCTTTAGGGTGAATGATTCATAATCATTACTAGTTGTGTGTGACAATAAGGGGGAAACCAGTCAATCAAATAACCAATGAATACATTTTAGGTTGAAGAATATTGATATCAAGTACCAAGTAATCAAGGAAAATGTAGAATGTTGTGATATATCATTGGAATTTTTTTAAATGAATATAAGGTAAACATTATCTTGATAAAACCACTTTTTTATGGATGGATTCCATCACTTAAATGTGTTTTTAGGAGTGAACTCTTTCCTAATATTACTGTATGTTTATATGATATTTTACAACATTCATTACTTTTTATTTTTTGACATAGGTGGGAATATAAAAGGATAGATTATTGAAAAGGGGTAGAATTAGGTTTCATTTATTATTTATAATAAATGGATAATTGGGTTGACAAGTATCAAAAACCAATATATCTTGTGGTGTAATTAGTTGGGTAGAGCCGAAGTGATCATGTACAGATTTTCATATTTCTATAAAATAGGGAAGGTGATATTAATGATCCCCTTGAGAAGAATAATGAATTAATATACCTTAAAAAGTGTTTGGAAAATAGGGTTTTGAGTTAATATTATTTTAGACTAAGTCAATATGTAATTGTTTTTATGATAAGGGGTAACGTTTACAAAAAATGATTATATCCCATGGCAAGGTGTTTATATTCCCCTTTATTGGACGCATGTTCTGACATATTTCATAAGGGAATTAATTCTTTACTATTGGTTGTTTTATGTTTTACTAATTTTAAAAATTTTTATGGAAGGTTTATAATCACGTTAGGGATGATTGAAGATTCACACAGATTAAATGAATGAATTTATGTTGTAGTTAAAAATATTGAATGAATAGTAGTACTCACATTATAATATTATTTAGTTAATCATAAAGAGAGAGGAAATTAACCTAGGCAATAAGGATGATGACTGAGATATTTACTATGTGTTGTAATGATGTGGATAAAATAATAATTTAATCTTACATATATGGTTGGTTCTTTTAGGTTATTTTTATTTGATAAAGTGATTAATAGTCCATACTTGTTTTGTGCCATACTAAATGTTTCCAATCCATAATGGTATTAGGGTTGAGATAAGATTACTCTTATGTGTTTTCACTGTACAATAATATATAAGGTATCATTGTGATGGGAAATTAATGGTTTTTATTAACCATAGGAATGTGTTGAGAATATAAAGAGGTTATTCTTAAATTTAATTTTCAGGCTTAAATAGATGATGATTGTTTCGTAGAGGGTAATTCATTCCAAAATGACATAACTATGAGAGTATTTTGAAACATTGGTTAAGAAGAGATTTTATATACTGAGATAGAAAAACCACATTTATTTAACACGAAGAAATATGTCGATTTTAATGGTTCATGAGTTTTTCACATCATTTTAATATAATTTATTTTTCACATTAGTACAAGAGTCATACAAAATTTGTTATTTTAGGGAAATTATAATGATATAATAGATATTGAAGATTCAGAGAGATCCATATTTTTTTAATCAATTTTGATCATTATATAACTGAAAATAAATTAAACTATTCCAAAATGAAATTAAATTATTTATGGGATTCTATTTTTATATATTTTATACATGGGTATCTTTTTATAGACATTTTCCTAAAACAATAATACATAACATGATTATAAATATAATATTGGATCAAAAGAAATAGAGGTTTAATAAATTGAGAGATATATATGTATTCGGGGTGTATTATATGATGGATCTTGTAAAGATATATGGTTAAGAACAAGGATTCACTAAAATTCTAAATTCCATAGTCACCTGAGGTTTGGGAGGTAGAGGTCATTCAACTAGTTTTATATAATGGTTCATATTATAAACTAATTTCAAGGAAAAACCATTTCTTTATTCCATATTGCTTTAATAAGTAATTATAATATAGGTAGTATTATCACAACCACCACACAACAATGATTAGACACCAACTAATATTTTGGAGTAAACCCTATAAAACCCCTTATGTTATTATGTTTTCTTACTCACTCTAAATCATGTCATCACATCAACAACATAGATATAATTAAACCCAAATAGTGATGAAAATCATGTAGATGAACTGTTACTATTTTCATAATCCATTATTTCACCCTAGACCACTCCATATCAATGGTGGAATACTATCACATGGGCCTCAAAAGTTTACTTAGAAAAATAATGTACCCATAAAAAATTTCAAACTGGTTATCACTGTTGGAGATATGAGTATTCTATTTTAAGTGATTTTATTTATAGAATATAATTTTTTCTGTAACATAATCATTTTTCATTTTTTAATGAATTAATGAATACATGCTTTAATATAATTTTAAAGATACTGGCTGGTTTGAGTGATAAATTGGAGCAGACAATGATCTAGTAATCCCCCTAGCGGTATACCATTTTTAGGGTTTGGGTCTATTTTATAAATATTAATGTTGGTAAAACCCATCATGAAAATGTGTTACACCTCTATGTTTTGAATTTTTAACTCCTTTATCTGATGCACTTCACATACACTGATGTGAAGGTCATTTATAGGGTTCAGTAACCATATAAACTAACATGTGTCCATCAACATGGCTTGGGTCCCACATTAATTTTTCTACTAAGGGTTGATGTGGAAGTGAAAGATGTGAGAGAGTTTCAGTACATTGGTTTCTTGATAAAAATAGGTATTATAACATTATTATGGATGTTAGACTAGATTGGAGCTAAGTTATAGTACAAGGTGACCTTTTTTCCCTTAGTTACTTGTTCATGTAATTATATATCAATCTTATTTTATTGAGTCAATATTCTATCCTCCATTATTTTCATTATTTCTAGGTGAACTATTAGGTGTATTTACACTCAACACTATATGATAGTCTTTCCAACATGTGTTGTATCTAAGTAGACACCACACTGTTTGATGATAGTTTTGGAGGATATATTTTTAATAGAGATGGTTCATAATAGTGACCAATACTCTTAATTTCTACTCATGCTTGTGTCATCATTAGAAAGATATTGAAAATTTATATTTCTTTTTTCGGATAATGGAATTTGAATGGATTTCATTTTACAGGGATACCAACTAATAATTTAAAAAACCATTATATACAACTAATAATTGAACTTACATTTTCATCACAATGATATAGGGATTTATAATCAAGTACCAGGTCTTTTAAATTTATAATTATTTATTTTTTTAAATTTTAATCCAAAATATAATAAAGATATTAGGGGGTATAGTTTGGGATTTAATTTTTTTTAATTTATAACAAATAAAAACAAAAAAATACCAAAATGAGTAGGAATTATAGATGGTGATTCTAGTGGGTTTCATCGTAGTTTAAATGAATTCTAAACCACCTAGATAAATTAGAAAATACAATACCATACACATAATCATAATAATATATTCTATAATATTCATGAATATGTTCATGTAGATCATTGAATTTATTAACTGAACTCAGATAGGGAAATGATGTAATAATGTTGGTGGAATGTTTCCTGAAAACTGGAACCTCAATACTCCATATTTACTATCATATAGAACTAACGAAATTTATTTAAGAATCTAAAAAATTAATTTATTCCAATATTAATTTTCCTCAAACCATCCACAATGGGTTAAATCTCAATTACCTTAGATATTAAGATTATTTACACATTATAGGGGTCGAGAATCGTAGAAAATAGGGGGAGAACATCACAATGGAAGGAATGAAAAAAAATTGAATTATAATATAAATTCATAAAAATATAAAGTTGAATTTTATGAAAAGATATTTAAGGAAAAAGAGAATAGAAAATATTTTAAATTTTTGGGAGGGAAGAGTGTTTACAAGTATATAATATCCTTTTTCCTACTCTTTAAAAAACTGGTGTCAATGGAAGTGGGTTCTTCATTACTAGACTAAATTCCACTTGTACATCTCAAGGGTCATAATTCCTCCAAGAAGTAATCAATTGAATATTATTATTTAAATTAAGACAATAATATTCCCCTTCCATGGATGTGTTCTTAGATCATTTGGAGTTCCACCCTAATTTTCTTAAAAACCTAAAATAGATTTTTTGAATATCATTTTCAATTACAAGAATTTTGGATTAATTCTGCCAGGAAATATATGTCCAGGATAGATATAACTACCATTTTAATAGGTTTATAATGGGAAAGTTTAACCTTATTCAAGTAGTTGAGGATACCCTTATTTAGATCATGTGATACGACTGATTACCCTTACCTAACAACATTGGTATCTTTAAAAAAATTTACAAAAACCATTATATAGCATAAAAAATTATCAGATTAACCTTGCACAACTAGAAATTTTTTCTTTGACATTTAAAAATCCTATATTTCCAAAACAAAATCAAAACATGTAAAGAAAAAATAAAATTAAAGATGTAATATCATAGTGTCAAAATATATCCTAGAACCGATTACGATTAAAAAAATAATAAAAAAGGAAAATAGATGAAAAACATTACTTAATTAATTCTCATAATTCAATTATTAATGATCTCTCAATAGATTATTAAAAATTAATAAAACCATAAAAAATTAGTTTTAATATATTTTCTATTTATTTTATAAATTCCAAAAAAATAAATATATATACATTTCCAATTAGTTTAATTAATTATATATTTATTATCATTAAAAAAATTAAAATTGGGAAAACAAGGCTCTCATCATCCTCAAACTCACACCTTTTTAGTGACATTAAATTTAAATAATTCAAATAAAAAATATATTATCCTACCAAAAAAAAATTATCATATTAATGTTTAAACACATACATGAAATAATGAAAACAAAATATTCATTCATCTATTAGTATATCATGCCTATATTGATAACATAATTTATATTCACACTAGGTGTGTACATATTGATCATATGATTGGATTTTCCTATGTTTTTACTTGAATTGTTTATTCATCAAGAAATTCCCACTTATTAATTATCCTCTCTCAAAATTATTAGGAAACCATAGAGTCTTTTCTATTAATACTTCCATAGACACTTCATTATCCAGGCCCTAAAACCACCCTTTTTATTTCTAATTTATTGAATTAGTTATATGTGTTAGAAAATTAGTTTCAATAAAATTATGTAAAGAAAATTTCAACAGAAATGTGTATCTATAGATAATATGAACATATAACTATATCACATAATTCAAGGCTATAGGTGTTCTGATAACCTATTATTTGTTTCCATGAAACATTTTACACACCCCTTTATCTGAATCGACTTTACTCACTTCTATGTTGACATAGTTAGTGTATTTTGTATCCTTCGAAAAATCATCATAATGAATCGGTAATATTCAAAAAAAATAGAACTACGTATGTCCATTATAGTAGTTAGTTAAGACCATTAATTAATAAATTCTGTCATTGATGGATCAACTTATATTCCCATGCTCTTTATTAAAATACACAAGAATGAAACATCAAACATAAAAATTCATAATTCCTTGAATGGTGTAGAATTTATCCTTTTACAAGTTCTTTTACAAAAATTGTAATTGATAATTAGACTCATACTTTCTCCTTGAATATATCACAATATTGTCTATACAGATACCAAAAAAATTCTTGGTAGCCTGTAACATCCCTATTTATTTTATCAATGATGAATGTATGAAAAATTTTATGTCCAAATGGAATCACTATAAATTCATTACATCCAAAACTTATACAAAAATGTTGTATTAGAAACATATTATCTTGTAAACCTTAGTTTTTGATAATAAGATTGAAAGAAAATCTTCAAAATGAGTTTTTCTCATCAGAGATTATTGAACAGATCATCACAGCAGGGTAGATGATTACCTTTAATGGTCACGATCTTATTAAACTAATGATAATCAATATAAATTTTTTTGATTCATCCTTATTTTTGATAACTAAAATAGATTCAACCCAGTGAGAAGAACTAGGTCATATAAAACCCCTATGAAAATCCTCTTGTAACTATATCTTTAATTCATTCAATTAAATGAGGTACTTTTTATAGAATCTCTTTCATATTATAATGGATCTAGGTATATTCAAGATTGAAAATTAATCCTCAAGTTCTGGGTGAAGGACATATAGTTCATCTAGAAATGTTTCAACGTATCTCAGTACAATGGGTATTTCAATAATGTTGACATACGTTACAATCACTTGAGCTAGAATTCACTCATTTTTTGGGTGCTTGAATAAATATAATACAATTTTCATTTAAAGGGAGTTTATGATAATGATCACAATGATATTTGAAAATAAGGTGGTTAAGAAAATGAAATGAAATCTCCTTACGTTGACAAGTGATTTGTGGGATATATAGGGAAATCCAATTCATACATAATATTATGTAAAATCAAACCAATTTTAGAAGAATGTTTTTTTTGAAATAAATTCCCGAAATTCTTAATAAGGTAAGAGATATATATATATTAGGAGATAAATTTTTTACACATTGGGTTTTCATGGATTGTTCAATATCTAAAATTTTAGTTTGTTAATAAACATTATTAACAAACATTTGTGATATAGATGAATGCAATGAACCAAAATAAAATATATTATTTTAGGATTCGTATTAGATAATGTGTTTCATTTTCAACACATCATCATAATTTACAGACTCATTGATTGTGATGATATATTCTCATCCCTTCAAGTGTAATTTATTTGGTTGTTGGGGGCTATTTCATTCAATTTCTCATGATTTAGGGTAGTGATTTGAATAATTACCAAAATCCTTTCACCTAAAACATTTAAGTGTGGGTTAGGTATTGGTTTGGGCCATCATCTCCTTTTTTAATTATTCCTCCACATATAGTCACTCTGGAAGTTTCTTTAAATATGATCTACCCTACAAACATTAAACACATCCTCTATAGCATAATTCATTTACTAGGGTGATTCCACACAAAAGTTTTACATATAGGTAGACGTAATTTCTGTCCTCTATTTGACTTATCATTGAATCTTATATGAAATTACACCTTTCTTTACATATCCTCATAATAATGACAACACCTAGTTTCCATCTCCATATTCAGTGAACATGGAATAATTCCATCATAGATTAAAACGTTTTTTATGTCTAGGACCTTAAAAGACTCAATTTTAGTCCACTAAGAATCAACTAATCTTCCATTTATAATTATATATATAACATGTAGTTTACCTATTTCTTCTCATGATGTTATCTTTATATGTTCCAATTTATTCATCCTCATTCTGTCTTATCTTTAGAAATTATCTTTCAATATTTTTGTCAAGTATTCCGGTGATTTCCTTGATGAAAAAGAGTTTATCAAAATCCTCTAATTATACAGTATCTATTTCCTCTTTTTCTATTATATTCCTTATTATATTCCACCATTGTCCATCCTCTCCTTGAAAATGGTTGATAGCCTAGGCTACCTTCTTATTCTTTAAGCATTGGATAATGGAAAATATAATTTTGATCACATTATTCCATTTCTCATCATTAATTGGACTTGATGAGCCACTAAAGGACTGTGTGGGTTATTTCATAATTTACTAGATATAATGTTTCTCTTTCATTTCCTCAATTGGTAGTTTAATGTAGTTTGTGATATTATTAATAAATTGTGATAGCTGGGAAAGAATTTATATGAGGTTTGATATACTAGAACCCATCAAATTTTGTTGTTAATTAGGAGAATAATCCCATTATACTTCACATCCATTTTTAATCATGTTCACCATAGATTATATGAATACTACTAATAAATCAAAATTTAAGGAATTAAATTAATAAATTTACTGAGGGTAAACTATGATGTTGGAAGAAATAACTAATAAATCATGTGAGTACCCAATGATATGAATCTATAGGGTTCAGTCTAGGTTATTTATGATTCTATCATTATTAAGGTATCCAAACAACACATTATTAAAATCCAATTAGTGTTTTATAAAGAGAATGTGAATAAGAAAAAGTATATCCCTAAAGTTAATTAAACAAGATTTGTAGTTAGGCATCTTTGTATTATATTTAAAGAATATATAGTTAATATTTGTATAACTTTTTGGGGTTATTACCCCTAACTGCATCTGTTACAGGGCCTAAAAAACACTATTGTATCCAAAGAGGGATATCTTTATTAGGTAAAAGAATCAATCACTACTTTACAATTATTTTAGGATTTCATCCGAAAATTTTAATTATCCCATTGACTTGACCTTAGGGGTTTCTATTCATTTCACTCAAATAATCCTAAATGAACTAAATCATGCTCTGATACCTACTATAATATCCCATGATAAACAACCACACATAATATGTTATTTTATATCATTAAACAATTATCTAAAAAATATCCATAGTAATTTACGATCTGAAGGTTTGGTGTCAAAGGAGATTCGCTATAAAATCAAATTATTTGATTAAACATTAGAATATTTATCTATAAACATGAAAATATAAAATTCTGTCAATTATACCCCATATAATACTCATCATTCTCATAAGGGGAATAGAAAATATTAGAAAAAGTTTGAGCTCCAGCAGTCTATAAGGAAAACTAATCAATGAGCTATAATTGTTAGATCAATAACATTTGAAAATACATAAAAAGGGAAAAATATCTGATTTTAAAGAACATATTATTATAAATGATAATAATATATCATGGAGGATCAAATTATTCTAAGAACATAATACCAAAAAATTCCATCATGAAATAATAACATTGACAAAATTTCTTAGAATCATGTAATAAAAATCAACAATCATTGAAAAATAGATTAGGAAGGAAAAATAACCTTAAAAAATAGATTATCCCAGAAATTAAGAAAATATTTTCAATAAGGAATATCATGGAATATTTTTCTCAAGCATATGAAGTGGAAGAAATTTAAACAAATCAATGCATGTAATCAATTTAATTAATGATTAAATCCAACTACACCCACACATTATTTTTGGAATAAATCTGGATATGTCCTCCATATTGATTTCTAAAACACCCAAGCCCTTATAATATTCATTATATCATGAGATATACAACATTAACCAATACAATCGAGGGTTACATAGGACTTCACCATTCATCAGACATATATACGTGTACCACATGAAATCAATCATCAACGTATATTAAATAAACCATAGAAAAGGAATTGGTTTCATAAACCTTTAAAAACATTACTTCACATATAATTAAAAAGTCATAGGATATAAAAATATCATTTTTTAAAAGTAATGATATCATTATATTATTTATAAGGTGATCAAGACACTACATCATTAGTGATGGACCATAAATGAAAATGTAGATAAAAATATGAATGTTTTCATTAATACATTTTTAAAATATTAAAAAGGAAATTAAAAATTATTTCTGAGAACATATTTTTAAAGGTAAAAATAAAAAATTTGAAATAATTATTAAAAGTATTTCCAAATAGTTTAATATTTAATAGAAATAATTATCAAGATAATAAATTCTAATTGAAAAACATTGTTTAAACCTGAACAGAAATTACCGAATATTATTGTTCATTTTAATGTAAACCCCATATATATGAAAAGTAGATAAAAAATGAATTTAAAAAAATATAATATTATGATAAATGATCATGAAAATATAAAACATATTTTGATCTGATTTAATAGCATACATTTATAGGGAAGATATAGACATGAATGGGAAAAATATATTAAAAATAATAAGTGGTATACTTATCACCATCATACTTTTATTTGGAAAACATATTTGTAAGGGAGATAATATCATTAATAAGAATTATTTTCCAAATTTAATAATATATATTTTCATATAATATTTATTAATGGAAAAATCAGATAACCTTTGAAGATTATATTTAAATAAGAAGTCCTGAGACCAAATGAATATTAAATTGATTGGACGAAACCCTTATCGTTAATTAAACCATTATCAAGACACAATCTATCCTAATGTCAAAAAATTATCTATATTAATAACAATATTGATATACTTATTCATATGTACTAATATTTATATAACTCACTTATAATCATTTAACATGAATAAAAAAGATAACTATTTTTTATTTTTACCATCAGGTGTTTGAAATTTATTTTCACACACATGTATTATAATATTGATATTGTTAAATTTTATTTGATACATTTTTTTTCATATATGTATGATTTATGTTTCTATAATAAATAATTCTAAATTTAATATCTCAATCTATAATTTTTTATTTATGTTTTCTGAATATGTAATCAGTGGTAATTGTTTTGTACTTATTAAAAAACAAAGATAGGTGTGTGGTTAATAAATTTTTTATTTTTAAATAATATCATTATAAGAGAATAATAATTATATTTTTTATAGATTTTTAAGGTTTTGAATCATATTTTAATTGGTTTTGATAATCAAAATAAATCCAAATTTATAATGAAAAATTATATTTTAGGGAGGATGTAGTTTTACGTGTGTAGGGTTAACGTTATCCTTTATCAAATATTGAATAGAGATAGAGGGAGGTAATGCATTATATTATTAGGAAAATAATTAATATATATATATATATATAGTTAATATTTATTTATAAAAATAATCATTAAATATATCTATAAGAGACAACGAAGAAAAACAGAAGTTGTAGCTTCATGGAGGCAGTAATCGAAATGTACACTCATTCAATGTTCATTTTTTTCTTATAGAACGAAAGAGGATAAGTAAAAAATTTTAAATTAAAAATTTTACATCAAATATTATAATAATAAATATTATTTATATTTAATTGGATTATTTTAATTTTAAAATAAGAAAATATTAATGAAAACTAAGGATAACTGAGACACTTATGTAGAAGAAAATAATCACCCATTGAAAAGCTCCTTGATTTTGATAGAGTTTGAAAAATCCTAAGAACCCAAAGGCTTAAATATGTGGAAGTTTGTCCTAGTATAATAACAATAGTATGTTTTCAGAAATAAATTCAAAGGAATAGAAGTGAAAGTATGTGGACGAAGTGATCCGACTTTACAAAGTGTTGGAAATAGTACATTTATGAAAATCCATTATTTTTCAGTGATGAAAAGTAATTTTTAAATGAAAAATGAATGAAAAGTTTTTCATAGTTGAGTTTATATATACCATGTGATATCCCCACCCCCAAATTCATTTAGATACAAACTTATAGGGATTTTATGATTTTTATCTTTTACCCTAATTAGCATCCTATCGTGGCAATTAAATCATAAACATGGTAATTTAAATGAGTGACTAAAAATCAAATTTAAATTATTTATTTATTTATATATACTAATATAAAATATTAACATAATTTTATCAAAGAAAATTTCTACTGTTTACAATTTTTTTTAATATTTTTCATATTACGTGTAAAAATTTATTATTTTGAAAATTTTAATTTTAAGGAAAATATTTATGTGTAGGATAAAAATAGTAATGTTTTTATTATTAATGTTAAAAATTCATTTATTATATTGAAAATTATCTTTATGTGTATTTTTAAGTAAAAAAAAATATAATATTACCAAATTAATATTTAACTAATGGACAAGACCAAAAATAGTTTTAAATTAGGGAATACTGTCACTTATGTTTTATAATGCTAAGAACATGTTTTCAAAGCTACACTAATTATCTATAAATGTAAAATTTTATTACTCAATTCCATATTTTATTAATAAATTATATTATGAAATTATAAATTAATAATATCTTATGATTATGTTACAAAATATATAGTTTTTATAAAAATAGATAAATTTTTTACTACCAAACCAAAAAATAAATATTTCAGAAAAATCTCAATTGTTCATCCTAAAAACTTCTATTATGTAGATTTCAGGAAAACAATTAATCATATCATATTAAAATTTTATTTATGATAGAAACTTTCTTTAAAATAAGAATATATAATGTGGTAATTTCTATTTATAACCATTAATTCAAAATCTATGATATAATAGTGATGGTCAATAATTCTAAATAGTCATGGTATTTATTTATATAGTTTTGTGTTATATAGAATAAAATCTACTCAAATATTATCAATTTAAGTAAATTCATATAATAAAAAATGGTTAGTTACATCCTTGGACTATAGAGGACTAGCTAGAGTTAGTTTTATGAGTCTTTTTTCTAGTATAGAACCCATTTTCTAGATGGTGGTTCTAAAAAGAGTCTTCGTTTTAAAATATTTGGATGTTGGTAGACCTTGGTGTAATGGCCAATAGTATTCTAGTATCAAATGAAGTTTTTTTATTAAAACAAAATACATTAAAATTAAAATTAAAATTTATTTTATATGGATAATAGTGATAATGGAAAATTGATATAAATAAAAACTACATTTAAAAGTTCCATGATCCCCTCCCTCAAAAGATACCACAATGGTGAAATCCTGATAAGGACCCATGGGTCCTGCCTTCTGTAGGCCCCAGTTTAATGAAAAGAATCGATATTATAAAAAATACCACATGTGGGAGGCATTACCCTATGATATAAAAATAGATTCAGGAAATTTTATAAACATCCACTAAAATCATCCAAAATATAATATAAAATTAAAATAAACTTCCCACAATGTGTGAATAATGTTAACATATACAAATATACTTCTCTAATATAAATATGAAATTACAAGTCCTATAATAGGGTCTCAGCAACTTCCCCTAGATAAGCTATTATTGTCTATCTCAGTCCCAAAAGGCCTATTGGAAACCTAAAAAACATTATATATGTAGGGTTTGAATACAAGTACAATCATTAGAATCATACTCAAGGTATCAAATAAATATAAGAAAATAATATTTTACCATTCCTGTGAGAAAACAGTTGAATAAATAAGCACATAAACATGTCAACTAACCCAAACCAACCTCACCATGGCTCACTCATCAAATCAAACATCCCATATTGTAATATATCAAACAAATTTTACTCATATCAAGGCACCCTGCTTCCAAATACCAACTTATTTGACTCTCTAAAATCCCAACATCAAACATCTTGTTCCCCCATCCCTTTCATACAAATAAAAATAGATCACATCACATCTCCTCCCACTCAAATACCCTTGAGCCAAGTCTAATTTGTGTTAGGACACATCCCTTCCTACTCCATCCTAAAAAAATATTGATTTTGGTTCTAGCATTAAGAAACAACACATCACATCTCACCCAAAATAACCTTGGATAACACATCAGATCTCATATCATCACATAACCAGGGAAGTATGGTATTGTGAATTTGAAAGAAGTTATTCTCATGTCCTCCTCCTAGAACTCACATACCCAACCACATATCGCATCACACCGCACCTATAAGAACCCGATTCTTATTCACGAGGTAGGGGTTTCTTACTTTTCTCTTTTCCTTAAGTGTTTTTTAGAAAATAAGTAAAATGGGGAAAAATCAAACTTTTTGTGGGTACACGCCGTGTACATTTCCACACATTGTGTATTTTTGCTGTGTGGGATGAGTACACAGGGTGTGTAGCCAGGCTGATGATGAAGGGTGTAAAAACTGACTACAAGCCGTGTAGTGGGTATGTACACATCGTGTAGTCAGTCGGCAGGCGAATAGTAATGTGGTGAAGGTATCCGCCAGCTGAGCATTAGTACATGCCGTGTACTCATGGATTACACGCCGTGTACTAATGTCGACTGAAGAATAGTGTCGTGGTGGAAAGAATCCATCATAGGGACAGTTGAAAATGGAAAGTACACGCCGTGTACTCAATAGTACATGCTGGGTAGTCTGTTTGTTTCACTTAAAATGGGCAGTAGCCTCCTTTGTTCATAGAGAAGGCTTAGAACTAGAGGAGAGCTTGGGAGATATGGCCGGAGCTTGGAGGAACTCCTGACCGCACACCGGGAACCCGTTTTCTGCATCGTCGATCTCCTTAGAACGGCACGGGTGCATTCTTCCTCCTCCTTGCGTAGTTCATGACAATTATTCCTGTAAATGAAATTATTTGAGTTTGAATGCGGTTATGTTCACCTTATATCTATGCCTTTCTTGAGCGATTCAGGGAGTGCCCTTCGCGTATACCGATCAGGGGAGATTGAGGTAGGTGAATTGGTGTTTAAATTTCAACTGTTGTGCGTTTGTGTGTACCATTGTGGTACGAACCCATGTTGGGGTGTCGTGTGGCTGAGGCCTTGGCTGTTTTGAATACATAGAATTGTATAGGTAATTAAATGTGATAATAATCTCTTGGTTGGGATCGCTGCTTGGATCCAGGACCACCCTAGGGGTGCGTTCCTCTGTTTAGCCGTTTTCCCAGGATACCCGAGGGTATGACATGTTTATATTGTGCATTAATTTTTCCTTGAGAGTAATTGTATATGAATTGCATGTTTATGCTTTTGGATCATCCCGGTTACTTATGCCTGAGGGCAATGTTGTTTTTTCCGGAGGGCATGGATTGTTTAACCTGAGGGCATTGGTTTGTATAGCCTGAGGGAAAGGTACTGCTTAGCCTGAGGGAAATGTTCTATTCAGCCTGAGGGCAACTTATTTTGTGCCTGAGGGTAATAGATTATGTGCCTGAGGATGACACTTCATATGCCTGAGGGAACTATCTGTTATGCCTTAGGTAAATTACCTAAGGGTTGTGATTCTGATTACCTGAGGGTAAGGGTTTGGTTGTCTGAGGACATTGACTATTTACGTAGGAAATTCACTGTGGTGATTTCTTATACCAAATGATTAAATGAATATTAAAATGGAAATATACCTGGTAAAGTTAGTTACTTTTGAGTACTTATTAGTTGTTGCATTTTACTACTTCACATGTTGTTGCACATTTACATTGATAGTTGGGCACGTGCCCTTGGTGGGTTCCTAATGGGATTTATTTCTCACACCCTGTTTGGGTCATGTTTTTGGCTCAAATAGAATATGTTGCTGCAGGTGTGGATAAGGGAAATGGTCCCTATATAGGTACTTGATTATTGATGAGGAGTAGAGGAGCATGGGACCGAGCTTAGGCTCGCGATGCTGCCGGTTGTATCGTTTTGTTCTGACGTACCTGTAATTTCTATTGTATTGTATTTTACTACTGTGTAACATGTTCTGGATGTTTTCTTAGAACTAGAGACATGTCACATCATTATCTATATAATTGTTGGTTATCTTTTACTGCAGTTGTTCTTTGTAAATGTGAATGGTTTATTACTTCCGCTGTTGTATGTTTATATATTTTATTCCGTTGTGCTACACTTTGACAAATGAGAGTGTAGTTTCCCCACTATCAGACATGGGACCTCGCTGCTAGTCGGAAGCCTTTGGCATTTGGGGAAAGGCGCTTGGGGTCATGTGACCAACTGGGTCTGGGGAACCTGTTGAGTGGCACCTAGAACCGGGACATTATAAAGTGGTATCAGAGGAGTTTCTTTTCTTTGACTTACTCTGTGGAGCCTTAGTCAGAGATAGGATGTAAACAGAAGTTGGTAATAAGTTGTGCTCGGGATTAGATAACCCATGCATAGGGAAAAGCCAGTCTACCTCGTATCTTTGCAATAATTCTGATTTTGCAAATTTTACAGTTGATTTTATTTTCACCGTTGGATAACGCACTTGTGATTGTGCTGTTTATATGTTATCCATGTGTTCCATGTAGTTTCAACCCGATGAGATGAGGGTATGCCATCTCATGCATCATTTAGGCACATGCTAGAAATCACATTCCATGCATAGTTCCATGCCATGTAGGCGCATTAGAAATTGCATGTTGTTGTGATAGTTTTTGTGCTAGAAAACACATGCTGTTGTGATAGATTTTTGATAAATATCTGCTATGTGATAGGGTAATTTTTTGTGAGCCTATTGATAGAATGAACGCCAATCTTTAGTTATTGAAGAGTATGGGCCCTCAATGACCAGAATTTGGTGGATAATTGACTTTTTTACTTGTTTATAACATGTATAAGATTCCAATCTTTGATTCACGGGGAGTATGGGCCCTCACATATTGGAATTTGGCACTTAGGGGTTGTTTTTTAGTATTTTCTAGGTTCTGGCATAGTTTCAGAGGCATAATGTCTGGAAACCCCAGGATACATGCCATGTAGTTCCTTGGACACACGCCGTGTGTTCTTCTGTTCAGAAAGAAAATAAAACACTTTATGTACATGCAGTGTACCCTCAGTACACGTCTTATAGTCTATTCCTGTGTCATAGACCGTGTGGGCAGGGACACGAGGAAGGGAAGGGAAAAATGGGGAAAACACGCCGTGTACCGGATGTACAAGTCGTGTAGTGTTGACTCGGAGTCCGCCCTTGTAACTAACAACACGGACGGAGGAGTCCTAGACACATACAGGCTGTTTCCACCTTGGAACACACCATGTAGTCTGACCTGGGGACCTAGCCGTGTAGATAACAAACACGGGTCGGTGTTGAACATGCCATGTACATGAGGGACACGCCGTGTAGTCCTTATTGGGGGGAGACCTTGTCGACTTAGCCATGTGGATGGGGAAACGAGGTGGTGTACACACCGTGTACGGGTGTAACATGCCGTGTAGTTTTAGCTGAGTATTCGGACTTGTCACGAACGACACGGGCAGTTGGAAACTTAAACCATACACACCGTGTAGATGACATACATGCTGTGTAGTCTTTTTCAAAGGGAGTCGTGTAGCTAAGCCGGGTAGAAGGACCTGGGTCGGGGAAGAAAAGTCATGTACATGTTGTATAGTTAATATACATGCCATGTAGTCTTGTTTTGCAAATCTTGGAATGCCTTCTTCCACATATTCCCTTTTGGTCCCTTTGTTTTTTAGTCATTGATAAAATTAAAACCTAAGGCGTGTTCTTGATATTGTAGAGTCAGGCCATCGAGAAGACCACGCGTTGTTCGCAAAGATAGTGGCAATGATTATACTCTAGATATGGTAGGCCATGGGCTACCAGTGGATCCTACAACAAAGCTAGATGCGGTTCCAGCCGTTATATCGGACACAGGCATGGAGGCGCAGTTCTGTGAAGGCTTTATGCGGTTTATGCAGACCTTTCAGGGAGCACCGCCGACTGCCATATCTATGGCAGAGTTGACTCATATATTCCAGCAGCAGCTTTTTCCTATGTTTTTAGGGGATGGAAGACCAAAGGCTGTGAAGTCATGGCTAGGGTCTATGCAAACTATTTTTGAGCACCTTGAGAAGCCTTCGGGGTGGAGGGTCAAGCTCGCTACTTACATGCTGACTAATTCCTCCAAGAGGTGGTGGGATGTTACCACTCAGTCTGAGCATCACAGAGACATGGCGTGGGATGATTTTCAGACAGCTTTCTAGGAATTCTTCTTCCCATAGATGTTGAGGGAATATCAAGCTCGAGAGTTCATGAACTTTTAGCCGGGTGGTATGTCGGTGATGGATTATTCTGCTCGCTTCACTGAGCTTTAGCGTTTTGCACCCGTTCTGGTGGGTGATGAGACATTGGGGGCCAGACGCTTTGAGGATTGTCTTTGATATGACATCCGAGAACTGGTGAATGTTTTCAGGTTGCCTATAGTGAATTCAATTGTGAACCAGGCGCTAATTACCGAGCGGAATCTGCAGGAAGCTAGTGGTGTGGGCCATGGCGGTTCGACACCAGTTTCTGGTACTATTGCTACCTAGAAAAGGAAGCGACAGATGAGTTTCTCTCACGGTGGAAGTACTAGCTAGGCGATTACTTTAGGTGGCCCAGTATATTGCAACTAGTGTGGTAAGGAGGGGCACAAGAGATCCCAGAGTACTCGAGACCCAGTGGAGTGTCGAGATTGCAGCAAGCATGGTTATCTGCAGCACTTTTGCAGGGCGTTTCCACCAGTGGCTAGTTAGAGGGGTTCAGTACAGACTCCACAAGAGGGAGCAGGACCAGTAGCTTCTTACCAGTCAAGAAACTAGAATACGTCAGTGTGTGCAGGTCGAGATGGTGGTCATGGCTGTGGTATCCAGACACCAGGATCTCAGAGGCAACAAGGCGGGACAACTCAGGGTAGCCAGGCTGTGTCGTAGGGACGCGACATTGGCCAGGCATATGCAGTGCAATAGACCGAATAGGAGTCGGATCCCAGAACTTCTACTGTCATAGGTTCTATCCTAGTAGCTTCTGTTTTATCTTCCATAATTTTTGATACGAGTGCTACACATGGCTTTATATCTGTACCCATTGTGGAGAGCCTTGGTCTCTGTGTTTCTTCTTATTCTCCTATTATGACGCTAGAAACTTCATTGGGGACCAGAACAGCTGGTGTGCGTTAGTGCAGGGAGTGCCCCTTGAGGTTGGGGGGTGTCACTTTCTATGGGACCTCTATGTCTTAGAGATGACAGCTTATGATGACATTCTTGGAATGGACTGGTTGGTTCCCTTTCGAGCCTTTATAGACTATTATCGTCGCAGGTTGTGATTCACGTCACCAGAGGGCAGAGAGTTTTATGAAAGGGAGAGTGGGATGTTCAGGCGAGTCGAGCTGGACCAAAGGATCATGGGAAAGGTGGAGTCATAGCCTAGATTGCGAGTTTATATCTAGATGACTAGGGAACTTGTCAGAAGGATTTCCCTCCAGTGGTTTATTGTTTCAAGGATGTCTTCCTAGACAACTTTTCAGGTCTACCTCCAGAGCGAGAGGTGTATTTCTCTATTGAGATCATGCTAGGAGTGGCACCAGTTTCCATTCCTCCTTATAGGACGGCTACACCTGAGTTACAAGAGTTGAAGAGACAGTTATAGGAGTTAATGTCAAAGGGTTTTATACGACCTAGTACTTCTCCTTGGGGTTCTTCGGTCCTTTTTTTGATGAAGGTGAAGGGTACCCTCATAATCTGCATAGATTATCAGAAGCTAAACTGGTTGACGGTTAAGAACCGATATCCCTTGCCGAGGATTGATGATCTTTTTTATCAACATCGAGGTGAATGAGTGTTCTCGAAGATTGACTTGAGATCAGGATATCATCAGTTACGCGTTAGACCATCGGATATACCACTTACAGCTTTTCGGAGCAGATATGGTCTATATGAGTACTTGGTTATGTCGTTCGGACTTATGAACGCACCAGTAGTTTTCATGGCTCTGATGAATCGTGTGTTCCACCCTTATCTATATTCTTTTTTGGTAGTGTTCATGGACGAAATCTTGGTGTACTCTCACAGTTGACACGACCATGATACCCATCTTGATATCATTTTGAGTACACTGAGAGATCATCAGCTATATGCTAATCTCTCAAACTTCCACTTTTGGATGGACCAGATTTAGTTCCTGGGTCATATCATCTCCGAGGAAGGAGTTGCAGTAGACCCAGAGAAGGTGAGAGAAGTATTTTTTTTAGAGCAACCTAAAATCGTGTTTGAAATAAAGAGTTTCTTAGGGCCTTCTAGTTACTACAAGAGTTTTATACAGGACATCTCCCGCTTAGAAGTGCTGTTGACGGGTTTGACTAAGAAGGGTGTGATGTTCGTTTGGTCAGAAGCTTGCGAGACAGCCTTTCAAGATTTGAAGGGAAAGTTGACATCAGCACCAGTCCTGGTACTTCCAGAGTAGGGAAAGAGCTATAAAGTTTACTGTGATGCATCAGGTATTGGGACGGGAGCTATGTTGATGCTGGTTGATCGTGTTGTTGCCTATGGGTCTCGACAGTTGAGGCCTCATGAGAGGAATTACCCGATGCATGACCTCGAGTGGGTTGCAATCGTTCATGTGTTACACTGTTGGAGACATTATCTCTTGGGAGATAATTTTGTGGTTTCCACCGACCAAAAATGTCCCAAGTATATCTTTACATAGTGTGACATGAATCTGAGGCAGCGAAGGTGGGTCGAATACCTTCATTCCTTTGATTTTGAGCTTGCCTATACACTGGGTAAGGGAAATGTAGTTGCTGATGCACTGAGCTGGAAGACTCAGATATAGGCAGTTCATGAGGCCACTGTTGAATGGAAGATTATGGATTTGTTCTCTGAGATGCATTTGTAGGTGAAATACAGTAATGGGCAAACCTATCTTTCATCGTTAGCTGTGACTTCTACCCTCCTGGATCGAGTGAGGATGATACAGCTATCTGATTCAGAAGGCCTAGTTATATGAGAGTTGGTGGAAAGTGAGGGCTTTCTTCCTCGTTGGACGATAGGAAATGATGAGGTATTGTGTTTACATGGACAACTATGGGTTCTAGGGGATATACACGAAGAGTTGATGCGGGAGTTTCATGCTTCTTCTTGGGCTGGTCATCCCAGAGTTAACAAAATGTACTGTGACTTGAGACGTGAGTATTGGTGGCTGGGTATGAAGAGGGATATAGCTAGTTTTGTTACGAGGTGTTCCACCAGTCATCCGGTGAAGGAAAAGAATCAGAGGCCAACCTGACTATTATAGCAGTTACCCATTCCGTAGTGTAAATGGGATTATATCACGATGGACTTCGTGACAGGGTTTTTGAGGTCACCTCGAGGCAATGATGTCATGTGGGTTGTTGTGGACATACTCACAATGGTATCTCACTTTTTACCAATTAAGGAGACCTTCAAAGTTGAAGAGCTCTGTAAGTTGTATATCCGAGATATCGTACGTCTTCATGGGGTCCCTCATTCTATCATTTCAGATAGGGATTCCCATTTTATGTCTCGTTTCTGGAAGATTTTTTAGAGGGCACTGGGTATACAGGTGCTTCTAAGAACATCTTACCACCCTTAGACCGATGGCCAGTCAGAGCATTCGATACAGGTGCTAGAGGACATGCTACGTGAATGAGTCCTAGACTTTGGGGGCTCTTGGGAGAAGAATATACCCCTAGTCGAGTTTTCCTATAACAATAGTTTTCAGGAAACTATTGGACGAATCCTGGGAGTAGGAGACTGACGTACATGCTCAGTGGCCAGA
The DNA here is from genome assembly GCA_963277665.1 of Viscum album. Taxonomy (NCBI): domain Eukaryota; kingdom Viridiplantae; phylum Streptophyta; class Magnoliopsida; order Santalales; family Viscaceae; genus Viscum; species Viscum album. The sequence goes on from OY728134.1 coordinate 1,203,922,193, forward strand.
GTTGTTCTGAGCTTTATCTTCACCACCCTTGGAAGGGAAATTCGGGTATGAATTGCTTTAAGGGGGGAAGTTTGTAACAACCTGGTTCTTATTAATGAGGTACGAGTTTCTTCCTCATGTTTTCCTTAAGTGTTTTTGAGAAAATAAGGAAAATTGGGAAAAATCACACTTATTGTGGGTATAGGCCATGTACTTTTCCACACGCCGTGTATTTTGGCCATGTGGGATGAGTACACAGGGTGTGTAGCCAGGCTAGTGATGAAGGGTGTAAAAACTGACTACACGCCGTGTAGTGGGTATGTACATGCCGTGTAGTTAGTCGACAAGAAAATAGTAAGGTGGTTAAGGAAGCCGCCATCTGAGTGTTAGTACACACAGTGTACTCTGGGATTACACGACGTGTACTTATTTTCACTGATGAACAATGTCGCAGTGGAAGGAAACCATCATAGGAACAATTAAAATGGAAAGTACATGTCGTGTACACAACAGTACACTGTGTGTAGTATATTTGTTTCGCTTAAAATGGGAAGTAGCCTCCTCTGTTCACAGATATGGCTTAGAACCAGAGTAGAGCTTAGGAGAGACAGCTGGAGCTTAGAGGACCTCCCGACCGCACACCAGGAACCTATTTTCTGCATCGTCGATCTCCTTCAAACCATACGGGTGCGTTCTTCCTCCTCATTGTGTAGTTCTTGACAATTATTCCTCTAAAGGAAGTTATTTGAGTTCAAATGAGGTTATTTTCACATTAGATCTACGTAGTTCTTGAGCAATTCAAGGAGCGTCATTCGCGTATACCGATCAGGGACGATTGAGGTAGGTGGATTGGTGTTTAAATTCCAACTGTTGTGCGTTTGTGTGTACCATTGTGCTACGAACCCATGTTGGTGTGTCGTGTGGTTGATCCCTTGGCTGTTTTGAATACCTAGAATTGTATATGTTATTAAATGTGATAATAAACAGTTGGTTGGGATCACAACTTGGATCCAGGACCACCCCAGGGGTGTGTTCCTCTGTTTAGCCATTTGTCCAGGATACCCGAGTGTATGACTTGTTTATATTATGCATTACTTTTGTCTAGAGAGGAATTTTATATGAATTTCATGTTTATGCTTTGGGCTCGACCCGGTTACTGGAGCTTAAGGGCAGTGTTATTTTAGCCTGAGGAAATGGTTTGTTTAGCCTGAGGGCATTGGTTTTTATAACATGAGGGAAAGGTGCTTCTTATCCTGGGGGCGATGTTCTATTTAGCATGAGGGAAACTTCATTCATGCCTGAGGGCAATAGATTCTGTGCCTGAGGTTGATACTTTCTACGCCGGAGGGCACTATCTGTTATGCCTGATGGCAATTACCTAAGGGTTGTGATTCTAATTACCTGAGGGTAAGGGTTTGGTTTTCTAAGGACACTGGACGTTTACGTAAGAAATTCACTGTGGTGTTTTCTTATACTGAAAGATTAAATGAATATCATAATGGAAATATAACTAGTAAAGTTAGTTACTTATGAGTACTTCTTAGTTGTTTCATTTTTCTACTGCACATGTTGTTGCACATTTACATTGTTTGTTGGGCACATGCATTTGGTGGGTGCCTACTAGGATTTATTTCTCACACCCTATTTGGGTCATGTTTTCGGCCCAAATAGACTCTGTTGCTGCATGTGTGGATAAGGGAAATGGTACCTATACAGGTACTTGATTGTTACTGTGGAGTAGAGGAGCATGGGACTTAGTTTAGGCTTACGATGATGCCAGCTGTTCAGTTTTGTTCTATTGTACCTATACTTTCTATTGTATTGTATTGTACTACTGTGTAACATGTTCTGGTTGTTTTCTTAGAACTAGAGACATGTTGCATCATTATCTATATAACTATTGGTTACCTTTTACTGTAGTTGTTCTTTGTAAATGTGTATAATTTATTGCTTCCACTGTTGTATGTTTATATATTTTATTCTGTTGTGCTACACTTTGACAAATGAGGGCGTAGTTTCCCCACTATCAGACCTGGGGCCTCACTGCTAGTCGGCATCCTCTGGCATTTGGGGAAATGCGCTTGAGGTCATGTGACCAACCGGGTTCGGGGCAACCGTTGAGTGGCACCCGGAAATGGGACGTTATAGCACCCTCATCACATAAAGTCTCACCCAAAGTCAATAGGTCCATCACAGCACATCTCAACCAAAGACACTAAGGCCATCACTATTGTTAATGAAAGAGTAGAGAATAAGTGGTAGCTATCCATTTGTATCAACACCATCTAGGATCTTAGGGAAAAAATAAAAATCCCATAACCTTTGTGCATTGGTAATGTCATCCAACTTCGGTGGGTCATGTAGAAAATAATATAAAATACCAGATATATAGATAGAACATAATACAAATCCTACATGTTTACAAAAACTACAACAACACACACCACCACCACTACTACCCCACACATCAACGTTCACAACCACAAACACAACTATATGAAACACCACATAGCCACTAAACTAACTACACTTACCACATTAATATACTAGAACCATAATTTATCTGATTTAATGAGTTTCCACAAACTCTCAATTATAATAAATTATATTTACCATTTCATAACCCATTAATTTATCTAATTAATTTATTTAATCTTCAATACACTAGCCGTTATTCCACTTATTCCTAGGAATCGAAAACACCATCTCGATGAAACAACTCGCCCAAATCACATCAGCCGTCATGACAAAACCTCTCACATGCCATCACTATCATCCCACACTAGCTAACCTATCTCACCAAAACAACTACACATCACAACCACAACAAAACCAAAACCACTATGCATTACAAAAATTTCATACCTTAATATTTGGGAACCAAAAAAACTATGCACAACATAGAATACCATACCCTTATTGCACTAATCCACCACATGAGACTACACCACAGCACATAACCACCATCACAAAATTTTTCATGCGCCATACAAGGAAATAAACCACCACACCACAAATCCAATGCATCCACCACCATTACTGCATAGTATCTCATAAAACCCAAGGAAAAAGAAAAAAGATACCACATATGACAAAAAAACATACCAACATCCAAAATTTACTCAAGGGATCTCATCACATTACCTATTAATTTTTCAAGGGTATTATCACTCGGACAATATCTTCATGGGAAATAATTATTAGCCAAATATAGGTTCTTTATCCTTTTATTCTGGGTGATATCAAAAAACAAAAACATAAGGGACTCACACATATCAAATATTGCACCAGAAAGGCCCCAAAAACCTCTATTTTTAGTAGTGAAATAACATTGTATAAATACATTAGAAACATATATCAAAGAATTAAAACAAGTGATTACACCACATACCAATAAATTTCAATTAATTCCAACTAATTAATCTTATTATGTAGACCCTTTAAATCCAACCAATGTATGTTAAAACCATGAAATTACTAGCCATATAATATATAATGGGATAGAAAGAGGATCACCTAAATTAGAAAATCCTTCAGATCCACTACGAACCATGTTGTAAAGAATAAATATCCCTGAAAGTATAACAAAATAATGAAACCAAATAATAGCCTGTATCAAAATAAATGGTTATCAAAACACATCGAAAACTCACCCTAAACCATAATAACAAGTACATAGTGAATCCGTAAAGAAAAATGGTAAGAATACACTACTAAAAGGGGAAGGAACTCACCACATAATGCTAATGAGAAATAATTTGAACCTAGGATTCATTGAAAGAGAATATGTGTAGGAAGATCTCCTAAAACCGTTTAGGGTTCAGAAAAAACCGAGAGGAAGTAATAACAAAATGAGAGGATTAAGAGCCACTTTAAACTTATGAAAAGACATTAAATCACCTATTTATTGAGTAAATTATACTTTAATTCCATAAATTCCCCTAATAATATATTAAAAATCATAAAATAAACTTTTAGGCCATGAATCCATTTTCCACCAATAAACATACAACCTTAGTTTGGAATTAAGTTACATAAAAAAATTATCTTTACTACACAAAAACATTCCATTATCTACCCCTATTCGAAACACAAACTATTAAATACTCACCCCAAAACCTGTAAAAATGAAACCCACATTGTGTATCCCATTTTTACCTTATAAATTCCCTATTACTACACAACTACATCTCCAACTCTATAGATCCTCATATAGTATTCTACATAAAACCTCTAGCCACAGAAAATAGTAAACTAATTTTCCAAGAAGGAACATATAATTTCATTAGATACTTAACAAATGATTCCACCCTCGATAATCAATATAAAACCCATGAAAAAAATGATCTAAAAAATCACCCCATGATATAACTCTTAGGGTTCTCATTACACCTCCACACTACCACCAACCAAACACACCCAAACAAATCACCCAAATAACACATCACACAAGAACATCACCACCACCCACTAGACACAACATGAAATCATCTAGTACTAGCCAAAATCCACCATACTTTGACACAACCACATCACTTTAAAACATTATCATCAACAAAAACACATTACAACACCGATTTACAACCCAAATTAATATCTAAAACTCATCAAAACCAATTGGAGAGATTTCATAACTAATACATGAAACTCCACCAAGTACACAAATTAGGGAACACCATAATCTACGTCATGATATATTCTAAATTTGAATGAAATGACTAGCCTGCATAGTTTTAATCATGTAATGGTATAACATGTAATTATTATGGATCTTGTTTCCACTTTTCACAATCTGCATTCATTATAAAATATCACTATATCTCTAAAAAATAAATTTAATAAAATATCATTTTCAAAAATCACATCAAAAAGAAAAGGATGAAATGAAATTTACAAAACAACTTATGGTTCTAGGTAGAAATATGTGCCTCTCACTCCCAAGAACTCTTCTCTAGGGAAACATACCTCTATAATGCACAAACCATGGGTATAATTATTCCATGATTCTCCTTTTTCTCAATGATACTAGAACTCTTATAGTCACTCTATGAATGTAGTTTTTTCCCCAATACCCAACTCTTCATTGTCAATGATCTCGATGTCATTGTGAAGATACTGATGAAGTTAGGAATCTTGAAGGGAAACATAGATCATATACATCCAAGGTGGAAGTTCCAACTGATATTCCACCATTCCAACATGACCCCACATTTCAAAATACATGACAATACAAGGGAAAATCTTACTCCAACTATCAAACCTCCATTTTCTATATCGAGGGGAGACTCCCAAGAAAACATTGTCACTAACCTCAAACTCAAATGACCCAACCTATGACCAAAATATTTATTCTGATTATAGAAATTATACCTCATCCTCAATCTAATCAATTGGATATTCTCGATCAGTCTCTACAACACATTAGGTCCAACATCGACTAAATCTCCAACCTCCATCTAGAAAAATGGATAACAATATGTGTTCCCATAAAAGGAGTTTAACAGAGCTGCGCCAACCGATAAGTAGTAGATATTGTTATATGGATGCACCATTGGAGGCATGTTCCATACCCATGATCCATCAAAGAGAATGATGTATGATTGAAAAATATCATACGGTGTCTCAATGTTCTAGTCAGTCAACCCATTTTTTAGAGGATGAAAAATAGTACAATGGTGAAAATGGGATCCAAAATTATACTAAAACCGTCTCTAGACACATAAGGGAAAACAATGATCTTTATCAGAGATGAAGGTCCTTATTACCCACGGAATCCTAACTGCATCATCTATGTACATCATCACCAAAAAATAAATGATACAAGTCTCATAATTCACCAAAAAGTGAGTCAAATTCATCAATTGGTCCACTCTCACCCAAACTATATCACAGCCTCCTAGAGCATAGGGTAACCCAATAATGAAATCCATCAATACATATTCCCATTTTAACTCAATAAAATCCAAGGACTACAACAAATAAGTATGGAAATGATCAATCTTTTCACATACTTGTAAACTATACATTTTTTACAAACATTTCCACTGACTGTTTCATCCCCTTCCACCAATACTTCCTCCTCAAATCATGAAACATAATGGTAAAACTAGGATGCAATGCTAATGGAGAGCTGTGGAGATCAATGAGAAATACCTCACACATTTATTATGTATCAAATAAAATTTCCTAGAACAAATCCCAGTTTTTATAATCATATAACCGTCCCACTATAGAATCACCGTGGGAAATATAGTTATATATAACCTCTACCCTTGAGTCTCCCCATTGAGATTCCCCCACCAACCAAAATAAGGTTGAATCCATAGTCATCTGATAAAGATAATCATGAATAATTCTATATTTTATTTCATATGCATTGGTGTAATATCCCCCATCCATTTCAAAATATCCACAATCTCTTAAACTCAATATCATTTGGACATAAAACTCAGTTCAATAATAACAACATTCCCCTTTCTTGGGGTGTAATATATCATTAAGTCATAATACTAAAGAATCTCAATCCACCTACACTGGTGTAGACTCATATCCCAATGAGAAATGAAATATTTTAGTATATTGTGGTCTCTGAAAACCAAATCACTCATTGATGAGTTAATGTTTCCATAGTATAGGTGAAAAAAACTCTCCCAATTCCAGATCATGGGTGGAATAGCTATACTCATGGGGATGTAACTACCTAGAATTATAAGAAATAACTGCGCTCTTCTACATTGATACACATCCCAAACCAAGACATATAAAATTAATTTTCTGGACACCAAAGCACTAGATAACTGAACAATATCCCATTATGTATCTACATTCTACATGGAACATATTACACTATGTGAATTCCCTGACATTCATATTCAAAACAGTTAGCGAGGATGAAACTCGAATTAAATCTGGGAAAAAAATGATAAAAAGATGATGTATTAAGAAATATTATGACCCTCATCCATATTAATGGGTGTTATACATGAATAAACTAAAAAAAACATTGATGGGTATAGGAATACACAATACTAAGACAACACATATCAAACAAAACACATCTCTTATCTCCACAACTCACACATGAGAATCATTCTGTAAAAATAGATATATAGAAGGACCTGGAAAAAACATTTTCACGCTTGACATGATACTAATATGAATTCATGTAAAATAAGATATTTGTTATGAACACGATGAAATTATGGTCTAGGAACTCATTGATGATGGATTTTATGATCCCTATGATCATAATTAGTGCCTTCATGATACTAAATTGCATGAATACTAACTAGATTCTCCCATACCTACACCTAATCGATTTCTTAGTATACCATCATCCTTTAACCTAATTTGGTGATTTTAATACCACCGTTAAACCATTTAAAACCAAATATTTCCCCTAAGACCGTCAAATAAATCATCGATCCTCAGAAAAGGGTAATGGTTCTTAACGGTTACCTCAATCAACCACTTGTTGTTTTCATAAAACATCATACTACCATATGATTTCTTGGAGAAAAACACTAGATCCCCATAATGGATATACACATGGATAGATTTAAACCTCGATGTTTGAGATCATCCATCTATAACCTCAATTATCTTAGCTATGTGGTTTCATTTATTAGGGATCCATCAAAATCAGTGATGCACCCAACTATAAATCTATTTTAAACATGACTTCAGATATGGAGGGTAGTGCCAAAACCTCATCTAGTAAAATAGAAATGAAATTCTCCATAGACCTAGGAACACAATCTTCTTATGATTTTGCTAAAAACTATTCAAACTATGAAAAAATAATCACTAATTCCATTCCACCCATCTGATAACCTCACTCGCCAATGAACACCACTCATTGGAGCTCACATCAAAAAATGATATTCCCCTCTAGAAATATTCAATTAATTCACAAAATGATTAAATGTAAAATCTTTCAAGGATAACATCATATGGTTGAACTTGTAATAATAGGGAGTATCCCACTAATTGGTGTTGACACATCACAAGTCTACACCCCTTCCGCTCCTCAAAAAAATAGTTTGACCTCCTATCGGAATAAAAAACACAAGGGGAACTTGATGTCTCTACATATACAACCCCAAATCCTAGATCAATTTTGGGGAAATAAGAAATGCGGGGATACTCAATTGAGAAATTAACAAACTATATTAAAAGATAAATGACTCATACCTTGAAAAAATCTGGGATCCTTCAGCACTATCGACTCTAACGCATGAATCTAACTATACCCAGGTTCTATACCTCTCCACTATCAGAATATATAACCCTAATATGCCCCAAGAATATCAAGACAATGACCATCATAAGGCTTCACTCTTCCATCACCATATTCCATTTATTGACAATAAATAATCAACAATCCAAACTATTGAAACTACCTTGGAATAAATTGATGTTGTTGCTTTCGAAATTGGACCTAAATACCCATCCAAAAATGTCATCGCTATGTATTTAGACATTGATCATATAAGTGTCCATATAACCTAATAATATGGAAAGAAAGTGAGATATCTATAGTGGGTTATTACAATCCACCATCCCAATAAGAGCATAAAGAGATCTATCATGGTAGGTTCCCCACGGGCCAGAATCCTAGCCCTCAAAATGTCCATGGGCCACTGATTGAAACTCTTCTCATCAAGACACACTTCTTGCAATATGAAAAATAATTAACACCTAACAGAATAATCTAATCAATAACCTATTATTTCATCTATACCTATAGGTACATAAAAAATTTAAACTACATGACTTCATATCTGATCCTTGAGTGGAAATCCTCCTTCAGATGCCACGTTATGTACTCCTCATCTAAAAAAACATCTAGGGGAAACTATAATAGGTCCTTAAAACTAACCCAATTTTATTGCACCTATAGAATCCCCATATAATGTGATATAATCTGTTATTAAGAGGAACATAATGACCTCTTCCAAAACACATCCTTCTCTAACCAATTGATCCATCAATGATAAGCTAGATCAACAAGTTGATCATAAAACACTTGATATACTAAAAGATGAGGACTAGGATCCATTCTTGAAAATAATATGGAACACACTAGGTTTATTATAATTAAAAAATTTCAAATATTTTTATTAATTTATTTTAATTTCTACTATTTACATAATTTATAAATGAATATAATCAATAATGATGCATGTACCTCTCCAACATCTTTAGTTATCAAATAGGTCAACCACACATGACTGTTTTATATGCCCAATGTTCAGGAACTGGATCTCAAGGACCCCTAAAACCATGTGTCAAAGTAAGTCTCTATGGACTGTGCCATACATAATGATGATGTAAAACTATTCCTATACCTCCCATACAATCATGATAATGCCCAAATCCAAACTCTATCCTATATCTCAACATCTTCCCTTGATTAAAAACTTTCATGATCCCTCCCTCCAAAGATAATGCAATGAAAAAAGATTGATAATGACGTTCAGGTTCTACCCACAGTAGGACCTTGGTTGGAGACAAGAATTATGGGTATAAAACATTATCACAAGTCGGAGGCAATACCCTCTATTATAAAAAAACTATTGAGAGATAGGATAATGAACTACCAAATAAATCCAACATATATTTTAAATGTACACATAAAATAATTCCACAGTTCATGAAAAATGATAAGAGATACAGATACATGTTTCCAAAGTAAATACCAATAGAAAATTCCTATAACAGTGACTCAAAAGTAGGTCAATCATAAGCTTGTAATGACAGGATCGATCCCCAATTCACTCATTAAAAATAAACAATATTTTATACACATAGGGTGAGAATATATGTATACATAGTAGGATCATATACCCAATGTGTCACACCCATAATTTTTTATATTATTTATTTTATTATTTTTATTGGGCATCATATTGTTCGGGTCGAGGCCTGACTTAAAATTTATGATCTCTTACTTAGAAACTAATGTTTCGCTCTTGGTTGCATCCAGCGCAACGCGGTCGAAGCCACGCGGCCTCACCTGGGTCGCAGCATGACCTCATCTGGTTCATCTCACGACCTTCCCAATGTTCAGGGAAGATGGAAATTATGCAGTGGATAATAAGATGAGAATATAATGAAAATTGAAACCGAGCGGCCTCTCCTGGTACACCGGGTGACCTACTGATGGTCAAGTAATTAAATAAAATGAATTAATAATGAAGATATTAAATTAATTATGATAAAATAGTAATAAATAAATAAAATGAAATGAGTAGAAAAGTAAAGATAAAATTTAATAATAAAAGTGATTAAAAAAATTAATGAAGTTCGTTTTAATGATAATTATATTATTATTATAATAATTTAAGGATATTCATAATTGTTATTAAGTGTTATTATGATTATTTATATTAGTGATGATGATTAAGTTATTTTATTTATTATTATTAGTTTTGTTTTAGTTTATTATTTACATTATTGTTACTTTTATTATATTTTTCTTTTCTTTTTATTTTGCTTATTTGTTTTTATTTTATTTTACACTTTTTTTCTCTCATTTTTCTCTTCCCCTTTAGGGTTTACGGACCTCTCCCCCTTACCCCTACCCTCTTCCCCACCGCGGAACCCACTCCTACTTCCCTCTTCTCCCCGCCGCATCACACCCCCTATCCCCTGTACCCCATCCGACCAGCCGTCACCCGGCCGAAGCCTACCCGACTCCCCCTCGGCCCTTCGCAGCCCCTATGGTTGGTACCCCATCGCGCCACCCCCTTTACCTCTTGCATCCAGTCTGTAACCCCGCCGGACCACCCCTCCTATTTCCAGCTTCTCCCCGGCAACCGCCATGCCCCTCCCGTCCGGCTGCCCGTACAGCCCCTCGACCACCCACCATTGTACCCCCTACCTTCTCCGATGCACAGTGATTTTCCTTTTTTTAAGGAGACCTCTTCAACCAGCCATCCTCCCACCAGCCGCCCCACACCCCTTCGCACCGCCGGACAGCCGCCCCGCACCCCCTTGAGCAACTCCGGGAGCCTCATTCGACCCCCGACTGACTTCCCGCACCCCCTCTATTAGTGTGTTTTCTTTTATTGCTTGTTTTTTAATCCTGGTTGAGTGCGGTTAGAGTTTTGAATTATTTTTGGTTCAATTTTGGTATAATTGGTCTGTTGCGTTATTTATTAGGTTCTATTTGGTTTTTTCTGAGTTGCGGTTGGTGTGTGACGATACTTGCGCACCGTGTTTGTGAAGTCCGCTACACTCGAGGTAGGTGGTTCCACGTTTAAACATTGTTTGATGAATTATTTTCTTTCCAAATTAGTTTATAGTGCTCCTTGATTAATTTCTATTGGTGCGAATTTGTTTGTGATGAAGTTTTCTATGTGTTAGTTTTTTCTAGTATCATTTTCAGGTGGTGTGGGTGTGTTCTTTGGTTTAGAACTTGCGTTTCATAAATTGTTAGTGTTTAATAGTACATGTAGTTATCTATTCTTTCATGAAAGTGGTGTTAATCGTGCTTCGATCTGTAATTGCATATGTATGATCAAAAGATATGTTGTTTTGTTGGTTGATTAGGCTGTTGTAGTGAAAAAATTTGTTGATATGTCTACTAGTGTTTTATAGAGTGAGTGTTTGTTTTGTGAAAATGCGCAAAGTGCGCAGTTTTTGTTTTGGTGGGGCGTTCATGTGCATTTTTTCCAAAAAGAGGGTTTGAGTGAGTCTTTAGTGATTAAATTCATTTTTGATCTTCTGGAAGTGTATAATAAAATTTACAGTGTTTCTTTTAATCGGGAAAGTGGTATTTTGGCAGTGCGATTGGGTTATTAATTGGTGTGAGTGGTGCAGGTTTTGTTGTCCATGTGGCATCAGGTATGTTTGGTCAGGGTGGAGGGTTGAGTTGTTTCTTTTTTGTGAGTCGTGTTATGTTTATTTTTAAATAATTTTTTGACAAAGAATTTAATATTTTTTAAAAAAGAATTTTTAGTAATGAAAAAATTGTTTTAATTGAGTTGGGTAAATTTTTTTGGCGTGCATACTTTGCTAAATGGTTTTCTGTGTGTGTGAAAGTGTGGAGTTTGGTTTATGTTACACCCTGTTTGTTTTATTTGTCTAAGTTTGGCATGAAATGTGAAATTGGAACATGTGAGCACAAAAAGGGGAAACTTGGGTACTAGGTGGGCGGACTAGACTAGCGTGCTAGTGATATAGGAGTGACTTCGGCCTTGTTTCACAAAGCTGTATTGAAGCTTACAACACTAACTAAACATTGGATGATGATTGGAGACCACTAGGTTATGGATGTGTTTCCCTACTAGTGTCTCGTGCATGAGAATGTATTTTGTTGTGTTTTCTATACTGTTACCGAGATGCAAGGTTCTAGGTTCCCATCCCTTTTTCTAGTATCTTTAGGGCCTCTCCCACTTTTGGTGCTCCTGGACAACTATACACCCACCGTCGGCATACGGTGCAGCTTTTGGGTTTTTGTGAAGGTTTGGTTTTTTCTTTTAATCAAGGGTGTTTTCTTTTATCTAAGTTGTTTTCATTAAAAGTGTTATCCTTATAGAAACTGCTTCTTTAAAATTGTTTAAGCTTTGGTGTCCTTTATCTTATTTAGCCTGCAAATGTTTTTTTCATTTAAAGTTTATACATGGAACCTTTTTATTGGGTGACATCCTACTGGGCTTTTGTGTCACACCCTACTTACACCTTTGGATGTATGTAGACTTGGTTTCTTGTGTATTCCAGGTTGTGACATCGTGCTCAGCGATGGTGGTTCTAGTCGTGGATGGTCTTCTCATGCAAGTTAGTATTGTGCCGTGTGGATGTTGCGCCTCTCTTATTGCTTGGAGGTTTGAGTTAGAGTTTTAGTTCTTTTGTTGTCGATTATTTTTGGATGTTGGTTCAAGTTTAAAACCTCTGAATTTGTTCTTAGTTTAAGGGCATGTTTTTTTGTCTGTTTATAGTTTCAGGTTTATTTATATTTTTAGTTGTCTTTCTAAATTTTCTTTCGGGTAAACCGTTCCCACTTGTTACTTATGATACCCGGGAACTTGTGTCAGCCCGTGGGGATCGGAAACGCCCTTCGGGCCATGTCGCGGACCGGGTCGGATGGCGACCTGTCCTGGTTCGTGAAAAAATGGTATCCAAGGGAGGTTTTCTCTCTTAGGTTTTTTTCTTTTGGGATAGAGTTCTGGTAGATTGGAGTTAAGGTTTTCGGGACTCTACGTCTTGGCTATGAGTAAGGTGCCTGGCCAGCACACCTCGTGGCGGGACTCAAGTTACCAAAGTGAGTTGAGTTTTGTCTGAGTCTTTGATCTGTGTGATTAATATTGTTTAAGGTAAATGAAAAAGATAATAGGCTCAGTTGTCCTAGTGAGCTTGCAGGGTTTGGCAAGCCATGTAGAGTTGGGGACGCTGTCCTAGAATACCCTCTGTGGCAGTGGCGTGATTGGCGTATGGCCACCAACCATATGTTCCAGTCACCCACTGACACTAGTTTTCTCTTGCACCATTCTTCGTTACTTTGTTTCTGAATTTTGGACATTTGGTTTTTAAGTAAAAGTGATTTGGTCTTGGAAAAACTTTTGGAAAATGTTTTTAAATAAATAACATTATAAAGAAAATGAGGTATTAGGCTTGAAAAGTGTGGGTTGGATGTTTTGGTTTTGGAAAATGGAAAGGTTTGGTTTTGATCCTTGGTGTTCTTGTGGGAAACCACATGCATGAGTGTATACGGAAAGGGAAAGGGATAATGGAATGAGAGGATGAGTGCCTAGATGGATAGGAAGTGGGTTCTGGTTTGGCACGGGAACATGCATGTGCGTGGCCCATGGGACACCATTGGTGTTTGTGCAACCCACAAGCTTTGCTTATTTTTCAAAATGTTTTGTTAAATGAAAATTTGGTGTTTTAGTTACTGGCGAATGAATGGTGTGTCCTTGTGATTTTGAAATGATGGATGTGAGTCATTTTGGGTTGACAATCCTTTTTGACTGAATTGTGTTCAAGTTTGAATTATTATTTGTAAGTTGGTACATAAGTGGGTAGTTAGTGAATTCCTTTGAAAAGTACATCGGTGAGGCCTTGCATTGGTTCCCCCTGCACGTTTGGTGTTCGCTTGTGGTATGTATTAACCATTGGACCGGTTTGGTTGGGCCCATGGTTTCCTTTCATGACTAGTGTATGCCCCCCATAAAGCATTGACATGTGATTAAAGTGAGGCTACAGGTAATTCACCATTGGCCGACCCTCCAGTTGATCAGAGGAATCTCTTCTTGAATTCTAGAATTGATCCTGCCTCTCCTTTTTATAACTAAGTTGATCCTCTCGCAGTGGGATGACAGATGTGGGGGGAGTTCAAAAGAGTTTTGGTCTTTTGAGTGTCTGACTCGTCGGGTATAAAGTTTGAGACTGTCGTGTTTGAAGGTTACCCCTCGAAATAGCAGACAAAATTCCGTCGGGGAAGGGTGAAGGTGGTTTAGAATTATCAGTGTTGACTAGTGTCTTGAATGTCTTTGTAGTACTTTCATCGCCTACAAGGTCATGATTGGTGACGTCTTGTAGTGTGAGTACTCTTTGATAGTCAAGGGTGCAGTTTGACCTCATTAATTTTTATGTTCTATTTCGAAATGGTGAAGGAGATTCTAGTGAGGAAAGGTGGAAGTAGCCTGGGGTGGTCGGTGCTGGCCACTATTCTAAATGACCTTTGGTCCTTCATTGGTTTCATTTAAGAAAGGGTCTACGTTAGGCCACTAGTGTGGCAGACCCAGTCACATGGATATTCTATGGTCAATTGTAGGAATCATGTGTTGTTTAAGACCTAGTTTGAAGTCCCTCTCCATATAATGTTCCTCTCTACAGTAATGGTCATGTTCTGGCGATGATTTGTGGTGCCGTGTTCCCATTCAGTGTGAAAAAGGGTGATGTGCATGCACCATTTCAGCTCTGGTGTTGGTGAATGTTCTATGTATGATTAGTTGGATGTCGTAATGTGTTGTGTTTCCTGGTGTTGTATCGGTTGTAGTGTGGTTGCGTGTGACACCAAAAGAAGAAGCTTTGTTCGGGAGTCTTCAATACTTGACTGTGAGGCAGGAGGTGCTTCAAACATCAGGGTTCCGGCCATAGGTCTCGGAGTGAAGCTGGCACGTGGTCAAAAACCTCAGGAGTGTTTGAGACCCTGACTTTATTTCTGTCATCGGTGTTGAATGTGAAAGAAACATAAATTTTTTTCTATGGTTGTTCTGTTTCGAACGAACCATCTGGTTGTGTAATGTTCTAGTGACTATGTGGAGGCATGTTCGCCTCATTTCCTTGAAGTCTTGGGGGGTAGAGTTCCATTAGATGTAATCACTTTTAGTGTTCCTTGAGAGTCTGTTGGGGAAATCAGTCCCAAAATTGTATAATGCTCATCCCAAGATGTGGATGTGTAGGTCGGGACTTAGGTCATGGTTTTGACGCCCCGGTGGTCGGGCCCTCCCTACCCACCCCTTGTGGTGGGGTTTTTGGTCACCATCATGAAATTTTCAATGTTCTATACCTTCTGTTAGTTATAATGGTGGGGGACCCACATTGGGTCTCACATGAAAGCCTCTAGAACGAATCAGTGCTAGAATTTTCTTTAATGGTGAGGAGTCTGCTCGGACCTCCCGGTTTCGGTCTTCCAGTCTCTCCTTGGGAGTTGGTAGGTTCTTAATGGTGGGGAAATCCTCAGGCTTTCCCATGTTGACCTTTTGGTTCTGTTATTAAAGATGAGTTGGTGATAGGTGATAAGAGTGTTCCTTGGACGTGGTTTGACCTTGTTTGTTCACTCTAGCTAAATGTTGTGGTTTTCGTTTAATAGTGCTTGAGGTGTTTCAGTTTGCAAGGTTGGTTTCTGTGGGTTCAAGAGTTTGTTTTCTAAAACAATCAACAGGAGGTGTTCTAGCTCTTTGAGGCGGGATACACATATCATAATGTCTTTTTATGAATTTCTTGATGTTTTCTTTGTGTTACTTTCTCTGTGCACGATGTTTTTTACTCTATTTTCTTGATGTTTATGGGGATCCCGTTTGAACCTTAAGGGAGTGTATTTTTCTGCTTTAGGGTTTGGTTCTGGTTGAGGTTTTCTGGGGACTGAATGATTTATGGTGGGGAGAATTGTCACACCAGTCCTTTTTTATATTATTTATTTTATTATTTTTATTGGGCATCAGATAGTTCGGGTCAAGTCCCGACTTAAAATTTCTGAGATCTTACGTAGAAACTAATGTTTCGTTCTTGGTTGCATCCAACGAACCATAGTCGAAGCCGCGTGGCCTCACCTGGGTTTCCGCGTGACCTCGTTCGGTTCACCTCACGGTCTGCCCGATGTTCAGGGCAGATGGAAATTATGTGATGGATAAAAAGATGAGAATAGAATGAAAATTGAAACTGTGCGGCCTCTCCGGGTACACCGGGTGACCTGCTGATGGTCAAGTAATTAAATAAAATGAATTAATAATGAATATATAAAATTAAATAAGATAAAACAGTAATAAAGATATAAAATGAAATGAGTGGCAATGTAAAGATAAAATTTAATAATAAAAGTGATAAAAAATTAATGAAGTTCGTTTTAATGATAATTTTATTATTATTATTATAATTTGAAAATATTTATAATTGATATTTAGTATTATTATGATTATTAATATTAGTGAAGGTGATTATGTTATTTTATTTATTATTATTAGTTTTTTTAGTTTATTATTTACATTATTGTTATTTTTATTATATTTCTCTTTTCTTTTTATTTTTTTTGTTTGTTTTTATTTTATTTTACTCTTTTTTTCTCTCATTTTTCCCCTTTTGGGTTTACGGACCTCTCCCCCTTACCCCTACCCTCTTCCCCGTCGCGGCACTCCCCTCCAATTTCCCTCTTCTCCCCACCGCATTTCACCCCCTCTCCCAGGTACCCCGTCGGACCAGTCGTCACCTGGCCGAAGCCTCCCCGACTCCCCCTCGGCCTGTCGCAGCCCCCTTCGGTTGGTACCCCATCACGCCGCCCCACATTCCCTCCTGCATCCAGCCCGAAAAACCATCGGACCGCCCCTCCTATTTTCGGCTTCCGCCCGACGTCCACCCTGCTCCTCCCGTCCGGCCACCCGTACAGCCCCTCGGCCTCCTTCCGTTGTACCCCTACCTTTTCTGATGCACAATGCTTTTCCTTTTTTTTTATGGTGACATCGTCAACAGTCTATCCTCACACCAACTTCCCCACACCCCTTCTCACCGCAAGACATCCACCCCACACCCCCTCGCGCAACTCCTACAGCCTCCGTCGACCCCCGACCGACGTCCCGCACCAGCGCTGTAAGTGCGTTTTATTTAATTGCTTGTTTTTTATTCCTGGAAGAGTGCGGTTAGAGTTTTAAATTAATTTTGGTTTAATTTTGGTATAATTGGTCTGTTGCATTATTTATTAGGTTCCATTTGGGTTTGTCTGAGTTGCGGTTGCTGTGTGATGATCCTTGCGCACCATGTTTCTGAAGTCCGCTACACTCGAGATAGGTGGTTCCATGTTTAAGCATTATTTGATGAATTATTTTCTTGACTAATTAGTTTATAGTGCTCTTTGATTAATTCCGTTGGGTGAGAATTTGCTTTTCATGAAGTTTTCTATGTGTTATTTTTTTTTCTGGTAGCATGTTCATGTGGTGTGGGTGTGTTATTTGGTTGAAAACATGCATTTCATAAAGTTTTAGTGTTTAATAGTACTTGCATTTATCTGTTCTTTCATGCAAGTGGTGTTAATTGTGCTTCGATATGGCCTTGAATATGTCTGATCATAAGTTATGGTGTTGTGTTGGTTGATTAGGCTGTTACGGTGAAAACATTTGTTGAGTTGTCTACTTGTGTTTTAAAGAGTGTGTGTTTGTTTTGTGAAAATGCGCAAAGTGCGCGATTTATTTGGCTGTGGCATTCATGTGAATTTTGTCCAAAAAGAGGTTTTTAGTGAGTCTTTAGTGTTTAAAGTAATTTTTGATCTTCTGGAAGTGTTTAATAAAATTGTCAGTGTTTTTTTTAATCGGGAAAATGGTCTTTTAGCAGTGATATTGGGTTATTAATTGGTGCGAGTGGTGCAGGTTGTGTTCTCCATGTGGCGTCAAGTATGTTTGGTCAGGGGTGGAGGGATGAATTTTTTCTTTTGTGTTAGTCATGTTATGTTTCTTTTTAAATAATTTATTGACAAATAATTTAATATGTTTTAATAAAAAAAAGTAGTAATGAAAAAATTGTTTTAATTAAGTTGGATAAATTCTTTTGGCGTGCAGACTTTGATAAATGGTTTTCTGTGTGTGTGAAAGTGCGGAGTTTGGTTTATGTTACACCCTGTTTGTTTTATTTGTCTGATTTTGGCATGAAATTTGGAATTGTAACATGTGATCACAAAAAGAGAAAGCATGGGTACTAGGTGGGCAGACTAGAATATCATGCTATGTAACACCCCGACCCTAGTTAGCTAGAGTCGGTGCATTATTTTAATACATTGGCATGATTACAAGGATTCAAGTCTCGAATGACCGATCAGTATAGAATTCTTGGAAAATAGATTACATATTTGAATGTTACATTACAATTTATAACATACAAAACAACATAAATATTTCTTTATGAATGCCATTCTTCCCTTGGCTTAACCCTGCATATCAATCATAATACACTTCTTGGAATCCAGGAAAAAATATAACATTGAAATGGGTGAGCTCAAATGCTCAGTAAGGATAACAATATAGCGGAAAATTTCATATATAAGCATCAACATTTAAGGCAACGCATAACTAAAACAAAAGCCTTTTAATCTTGAACTTCAGCATAATATGGAAAAGATAAAATGAAATAATTCCATTTACTTATTCACATGGATATTCTACTAGTCGAATAATCACATTAAATATGAATAACCACATTCATAATGAAGGAAATGAATACTTCTGAAACTTAATTTCTGTGTCAAGGCCTTGTGCCAAGACCGAATGGATAACTGTAACAGAAACCCAACCTGGAGAACCTCTGTAACCGGAGTCCATCCTGGAGAGCCTCTGTAACCAGACTCCAACCCGGAGTGCCTCTAATAACCGGACACTAACCCGGAGTTCCTCTAATAACCGGACACTAACCCGAAGGGTCTTCTATAACCGGACGCCAACCCGGAGGGCTTACATTTACCGGTCCCCAACCCAGAACATACTAGTCTAACACATTCATCTTAAGAAGAGTATGAAATATAACATAAACATTCATATTAAAACTAGCATATGAAATGCTAAAACATAAATCATAAACCATTAATGGAATAAAAATAACTCATCCATAGTCAAACATATCACAAAACCTTAAATACAATATGGAAGATTTGTGTCATAATAAATCAACTTCAAAATATGTGTAAAATTTATCAAAGGATGTTGACATAGATGAAATCAAAACTATTTGAGAGAAATATCTCTTTTTTGAAATCATTTAAAAGTAACATAATTATAAAAGAAAACATTTACTTTGAAAATATTCTTATAAGATTGTAAGGGAAGATTCAATGGTTTTATAATAGTGGAAAATATCTGCACCCATCGTATAAGTGAAAAAAAGACATTCTTACCTTAATTCTGTCGAAAAGGTTAAAAATGACCTTGTTTGGAAAATGATGGAAACATTCATTTATAAACATTTTATAAAAATTAAAACAAGGGTATAAATGACTTTAAACCATATTCTGTAAAATAGTAATATTCTTTTGAAATACATTTTTAAGAAACATGGATCTGGATGATAAAGGGGTCCCAGTAGATAATTACGTATAAACAACCTCTGATAATGAAGAGATTGTGAAATAAACCCTTACCAATTTGGTAACATACGAAACATACACCCCATGAAAGAGGTATCATACAATTAATATGCAAATACACATAAATTAAAGTTTATTGTATAAAGAATACCATTATGGGCAGTACATACGCCACACAAAAGGTAATAGTGGAAATATGGTACGAATCTCACGGGAATAAGGAGTGAGATGAAAACCCATTACATTTTACTTTTCCTTAGAAGATGGTATGTTAACCTCCAGTATAATAGTTAAAACATTTTTATTAAATTATCAAATAACCATATACATAATTATTATATCTTATATGATCTTTTAAGAATGATTTGTTAACAATATTTTAGTATTATCGTCATTTCCGGTGTAAAATTGCTCGTTTTCTTTTATATATTTTGTTACATAAGTCATTTTTGTTATGGATAGGTAATATCTTATTCATATACAGAATGATATAATGTTCTTAAACATTACTTTTAATCATCAAATGAGAATTATTCTTGAATGGATACGATGGGGAATGAATCTTATCGCGTTCATGGAGATGGTAGTCCGTACGTACGCACGAGCGACAATATCATTATTTTGATATAAAAATAATATATAATTGGATGGTATATCATATATAAAGAATAATTATCATGTTATATTTATTATTTACATGAATTACACATCATTATTATTCCCATCCAAATAATAATATATTGAATAACAATTACACCATGACGTGGTGACGGTAAGCCGTACGTATGCACGTATGGTGACATGTCATTAAAAGGATGGATATAATACTAAATATGGATGTTCCATATTTATAATAACATCAAAGTATATAGATGATACTAGAATTATTATTTTAGAATGGAAATAACAATGAATGAAGAAGTTGAAGATGAAAGGAACTTGAAAGAGGGTGGTGAAAACATTACCTCTTCTTCGGGTTCTTCCTTTTGATTTGATCAAAAGGGATCCTTAGGCTGGATTTATGACTAAAGGAAGGCCTATATGATGAATGGAGGATAGTTGAGAGTGTATTTGGGCAGATTTTGGCTGATCCAAAAGGCTTTAAAGGTATGAATTTGAGAGAAGGGGGAGTGCCCTTTTATAAGAGAGGTGAGGGGCACCTTAGGAAAAGCTAGAAATATTATTTTATAATAAATTCATATTTGGTTTCTAATGGCTCCAAAGTGGATTATTTAAAGGTAAAGGTGGGGATAGGTTGAAAAAAACTTAACCAATATATTTTAGATAGGTTTGGGTCATTATATTAAACTTATCTTCTAGTTTTAACTCATAGTTAATTAGATTGACATTTACCATGTCACATTGTATTTTTATATTATATAGTTAGTAAACATACTATATACATACAAGAGACCGCAAAGTGGTCCATTAATGATAAACCTATCATGATATAAGTCTCTTGTCCGAACCTTAGATTTTGAGGAATAGAATATAAATTAATAATATAATATTTTTAAAAAAACTCTTTTATGTCATTTTTGACACTATTTGGTATTTACCAGAAACGCTCAGTCAGAGGCAAGAATCTGACAATTTATTAATAAAAGGAAAAGCATAACGTAGATAAAACAAGTCCAAAACACCTACATAGCATAGAAATCATACTCCTCACCACCCCCTTTGGAAATTATGTCATCCACATTATCTGTCTCGCACTCTGAGATTTTGTAGTTTTTAAGAACCTTGGCATATTTCCTTCTAAGATTCAGCTTCTCCAAGGCCAGAAATTCATTCGAGGACTACATAGCCCAACTCTCCTTCCCAATTGAAGATCTAGTCGACATCGGCTTCGGAAGAGAAGAGTAATCTTTCTTCGCTCTTCGTCGTGGAGGGGAAGTCCTAGCACCTTCATCCTCATGCACCTTCATCCTTTCTCTCTGTACAACATCACTGTAGGATGGCTGAACCTCACCACTATCCTTCCCTTGTAACTATCTGAGAGATCAACCCACTTCCCCAAGATTTCCACCTGTAGGGAGATATCCTTCAATCCAGAATTCTGCTGGACTGTGTTGTCGGCATCAGCTATAGAAAGGCATTGTGGCTGAACCATCACGGTCAGCCCGCCTTCCCTAGTTACAACATCCATTGGGTTAGTCTCAATCTGTAAGTGGCCAACTTCCTGCCTCACAACAATCTCCTCGTCATGCAATTCCTCCTCATTCTACAGTTCGAGGAACCTATTTCTAGTAGAAATCATGATCTCCACTCCCCCATCTACATCATCTTTCCGTTATGTAACACAATCCCCCACATCTATGCAGATAGGAGAAACCATGTCCAAACTAGTATCAAACACCGGCTCAGCCTACAAGGAGATGCAAGCCATAAACTGCGATTTGAGCTCTTGGCCAATCTGCCCCGCACCCTCAGCAATAACCTATGTAGGGACCAACACAATGGCAGCATCACGATTCACCCCCTGCAAAAATGCTGGAGACGAGTGCTCCTCCACCACTGAGCAGCATGTCCCTCCCACCTGAGAGCCCAGCATCTCCTCAAAAGAACATACATTGTCCACCACAGCACAAATCTCTATTTCCTCCTTCACAACACCTTCATTACTTCTGCTAATAACCCCATGATCACTAGACAAAGTAACCATATGCACATCAGAGGAAGGATTCATCTGCAAGTGACATGAACTCTTCTCCACGACAGACTGGGACTCCACTTCAAGATCACTCTTCAACCTGTCAAACACCTGTATCACCGATGGATTCAGAGAATTCTGTACTGCCTTCACACCACATGTATGGCCCAAAACATTATCAACCAAGACACCAAATTCATTGCATGACAAGCCCAGCCGGCCTCCCTACCCATCTGGACCATCAATTTTGAGACACCTATCAGATGCAGCTGATGCACTCAGGACTCCATCCCTACAGCCATCATTGAAAGCCTCCAGAGCTAGCCTCACACCATTCCGAACATCACAGTCTTCTCCACAATTTCTTTCCATCGCCTACAATCTACCAATCATCCCTCCATTGCGGCAAACAGCTTCCAGATGCCCAAACCGTTTACAATTCACATAGAATTTCATCCACGATTCGAATACCAACTCTTGCATCCATCAGAACTCTTTCTCATTAGTGATCCAAACTTGACGCACCAGGGGCTTCACAACATCAACCTCAACACATATTCGTGGGCAGATTGGATGAGAAATAGACCCAGTCCGTTGATCAGAACATATATATCGACCGATCATATTACCAATTGCACAGAGGATCGAGGTATTTTGAAAGGAAAGAGGGAGACCAGGGAGGCTTACCCATGTCGTGACCGAAGAGGGATCTCGCTTCATATGAAAATCAAAATTCCATCGGAAAAAATAAAAGGAGGAACCACCACATCTTCCTGGAATATTGGACCAAGCAACATTCATGTACTCCTCAGATCCAAAACGTACCATTAAATGTCTCCTATCAAGCAGCTCGAAGATCACACACTCACAAAGCTTCCAAGACTTAGAAACGACCTGAGCAAATGCTTCCACAGAGGTTCATTGAGGACGGAAACGAGCCACCAGATTGAACTTACACAGATCTGCAACACTATTTATCTCCGCAGGAACAAGTGAAAGTTGGGGGGCCTCCCAGAAGAGACCCGACGCTTTCGGGGAGATGAAGATCTTCGAAAAAGGCTGCAGCACACCATGGAAAGACGAAGGATCCTCCCCCCTGGGAAGCAACGAAGGAAAACCTCCCCCCTCCGATAGGGTGGGGGAGAAACTCCCGACGGCATAGAACTAGGTCATCGGAGAGGGGAAGCTCGCAGCAAGGTGTTCTACCACGCACTCATCCAATGCCTATATTATTCTATTGGGTATTTTGTTTTTGATAATTTAATAACAGCATTATGAATATAATTTATATAATCAGTCCTAATATGTCATATTATCCTAAAAAATTAGTGGAATTCATAAAAAGTCTCAAATTAAATTTATTTTGATATATATAATTTCAATTATTTTAATATTTCATTAATACGGTAATAACTGCATCATCATTGTGTAATAAAAAAATTAACTTATTTAATGTTTAAAAATTATAAATAAAATACAATTATATAGGGAATCTTTTTATCTTTCTAGTAATTATTTATAATCTAATTTATCTTATGTATAACCCTATATTAAAAATGTTTTAGTTATTAAACTTTGATTTTAACTCTTTTAACTCTTCTTTGAATTAAATAATAATAAATGTCCTAATCTAATCCAAGTGGACCTAAATGATAATATTTTATTCCTAAGGTTGTTTTTGGTCAAGATTCATTTTCCCAATAGAATTAGGACATGTGTTAGGGTAATATTAATATCCTTTTTACCCTTAATTACCCTATTAACTTTTAACTATGGTAAATAAAAGTAAAAATTTACTATTCACCCAAAATTATTTTTATCTTATTGAACCTCATTTTACTCCTTGATATTAACCGTGTCTCTCGGAGTTTCGAAATTCCATTTACAGTAGCAGTAAAATTATGTTTTACGTGAATTTCTAAATTCTCATAGGAGGTGGGTAAAAGACGGTAAAAAGTTCAATAAACTTTTTATATATCTAAAATTATTCTAAACAAACTTTGATGAATTAAATTGAACTTATATAGGTATTATGTATCTATTTTGACCTTAATTAAATTTAAATAAAATAAATAATTATTTAAATAGAAATTCTTTTTTAAACCATAACACAGTGTTTTGTACTATTCCTCAAAAATTGATAGATTTCAGAAAAATACAAAAAATTCACTATAGCGTAATTTTGATATTACGAATCCAAATATGAAGTCCATTTTGAAAGATAAAATTTATAAAATTTCAAAAAGTGGGTATTACTATTCATAACATGTGCTTTGATTAGTCGTGGTGTGTTAGAGTCTCGAAGTTGCGTACAATGCAAGCTATTGCATTATTCAAAGGGAAATGTACCGTGGAAGCTTGGGGTGTTACATTCTCCCATCCTTCAAAAAATTGTGCCCTCACAATTGGATATTGTTCTTTGTAAATTAAAATTTGAAAATAGAGAATACCATTGTGGAAAACCCATATCAGAAATATGGTTAATAAAATTTAGTTTTAATAAGAGGGAAAGGGAAATGAGAATGTCCCCACCAAATTAGGGTTTTGAATAGGAGAGCATTGGTGGAAATTATATACACGTAGTTAGAGGAGAAACGTAAATATTTATAGGGAGTGATTAAGGTCATCAATCACAAAAAAGTATAGAATTGAGGGACTCAAAGCCATCAATCTATGATAATTTAAAATATCATTAGTTCAACAAAACATAAGGTATTATGATAACGCATTTTTGGTCTGAATATCCCCTCCCTAAAGTTCAAAAAGTTAATTTATTCATAGAATACGAAAAATATATATATATATACATCTTGACAAGTAGAGTTTTCATCCTTCAACTAATTTCTACCACAAACACATCTTTCACTCCAAAAGATAATAGAACTCAAAAATATTATATTTATCCGAAGAGTATATTGTTCCAATCATTAACACATACCATTATAATGAAAAAATATTTTGTAATAACTAGGGACTTACTATAGGCTAGTGGTAGGTAATAAAGGCCTGTCACACTATGGTTGTCGGTTCGATTCCTGCAGCTTTGTCCGACGCGATGGGTTATCTCCCGACCTGCAGGTTGTCCTTTTCCTAAAACTATAGTATCATAATATTCCAAAAATAATCATAAGAAATGTTTTAACCTTGAACAACACTATCCAAAGTTCAACTTAATCCATTCCAAAACATTATAGTTATCCAAAGTACCTCTGTCTAGACTCTCTGTAAAAGGTATCTAAATTCCAAAATCAATTGCAAAGTCAGATTCTCCAAACAGAGTAAAGTTTATCTTACTGTCACATACTGAAAATATGATTACCTTAGTCATATTAAAACCTTAATGAAAACAACAATTAATACAGTATAATCCTTATATATATCAAATTATTCTCTTAACCAGAATATAATCCATGAGTCCAATAACACAAATACATTAATTATTCCTCTTCAGCTGTAGTAACAACATAAGCTTGTCCTTGATCCCTTGGCCTTTTCTGAGGTAAGTTTCCCCGACACTTAGGACATTCATTCACATAATTCCCCATTTCTCTACAATTATAGCATTCAACATTGACAGCCTCCTTCTTTCCCTTGCAATCACGAGTCTGGTGACCTTTTTCTCCACATTTGTAACAAACTCCCATTCCTTTTTGGTAATTACTGGGGTGTTTCTTCCCAAAATTTTCAAATAATGGAAAATTATTCATTCTCGTTTTCCCTTTATCTATCTCTTGCTCCATTGTTCTCTTCTTCTCTTGCTTTACTTTATCGTCATAAGATTTAGAGAATTCCTTTTCTGTCTTGATAGCACATGAGACTATATCTTCGAACATTGAGAACTATTGTGAGACTAATGCTCGACGAAGAAATTTTTTTAACCCATCAAATAAATGATCAATCATACTTCTTGGGTTACATATATAATCTGCAGCATGCCTCGCTAACCATGTCATGTTAGCCTCATACTTTGTGATATTTTCATCCTCCTTTTGTCTCAGATTCAAAAATTTCCTTTCTATATCTGTTCGATGGTCACGAGGATAGTATTTTTCTAAGAAAATATCTTTGAACTACCTCTATTCCATATTTTATACTTAATCATCTTCCATCATGTTTTGAGTCAACGAACACCATTGATCAACATCTCCAGTGAGGCGGTAAACAGCCATGATAACTTTTTCGCTTTTTCTACTCCCCAAGGCATGGAATATTTTCTCAAAGGAATTTATCCATTTCTCATCTACTAGAATATTTGTACTCCCAGTGAATGTTTGTGGGTTTTTCCTCATTAAGCGATCTAACATTGATCGTCCACACTACGGATCAGGGTGCTCTATTCGAGTAAGGTTATTATTCATAACCTGAGTGAGTTGTCCTAGTATGGTGATTAGATGATCAGCACTAGTTGCCTCACCAGATCCACTATAATTATCATGATCAGGAGGGAAATCCCTACATGGAGTGCGTGCATTGATACGGTTTCCATTTCTTCCACTAAGAGCCATTTCTAAAAAATGGTATAAACTAGATCAGTTTATGGATCAAAATACATAATTCCATACTCGTAAAACACATTACATAAATTGAACTATTTATGGATATAATCCATAATCATAAAAATGTTTTCTTTGAGGATGTATATACCCATAAACCCTTCATAATAGTTTGTAAAGAAAATGAGAATTATGCAATGCATATCCGCCGGGAGTTTCATAACCAAGAGTTCAGCAAGGCCCGTTGTCATGAACCAGTTCCCGTTCGAGTCTAGCTCAAAGGGGTGTTTTTTGGTTTTACCCCTAGGTACATCTGTGCTAGAGCCACCTCTACCTGCTCATATCCAGACAAGGATGTATTGCTTGGAAAACTCACAAAATCGCTACAATACAAAAATTCTTGGAAAATTTTCAATAGTAATCCTCGATGACCATCTTAGGTCTATGTGCTCTTATAAGAGTTTATCTAAATCTAGCTTCCAAGTTTTGTATTAAAATTTCACTGATACAAACTATAACGCCCCGACCCCTGTTCCCTAGAGTCGGTGCATTATTTTAATTCATTGGTATGATTACAAGGAATCAAGTCTCGGAGGACCGATCAATTTAGTAGTCTTGGAAAATAGATTACATACATGAATGTTACATTACACTTTAAAACATACAAAACAACATAAATAATCCTTTATGAATTCCATTATTCCCTTAGCTTAACCCTGCATATCAATCACAATACACTTATTGGAATCCTGGGTAAAATAAAACATTGAAAGGGGTGAGCTCAGATGCTCAGTAAGGATAACAATATAGTGGAAACTTTTATAAATAAGAATAAACATTTAAGGAAATGTATAACTAAAACAAAATCCTTTTAAACATGAACTTCAGCATTATATGGAAAAGATAAAATGAAATAATTTCATTTTCTTATTCACATGGATATTGTACTAGTTGAATAATCACATCCAATATCAATAACCACTTTTATAATGAAGGAAATGCATAATGCCAAACTTTAATTTCTGTGTCAAGGCCTCGTTCCAGGACCTAAGGGATAACTATAACCGGTTCCCAACCCAGAGAGCCTCTGTAACCGGACTCCAACCCGAAGAGCCTCTGTAACCGGACTCTAACCCAGTGTTCCTCTAATAACCGGACACCAAACCGAAGTGCCTCTAATAACAGGACACTATCCCGGAGGGTCTGTTGTAACCGAACCCAAACCCAGAGGGCTTACTTTTACCGGTCCCTAACTCAGAACATACTAGTCCAACACATTCAACTTAAGAAGAGGATGAAATATAACATAAACATTCGTATTAAAACTAGCATATGGAATGAAAAAAAATTAATCATAAACGATTAATGGATTAAAAATAACTCATCCATAGTCAAAAATATCACAAAACCTTAAATACAATATGGAAGATTTGTATCATAATAAATCAACTTCAAACAAGTGTAAAATTTATCAAAGGATGTTGACATAGATGAGATCAAAACTATTTGAGAGAAATATATATTTTATTGAAATCATTTAAAAGTCACATAATTATGAAAGAAAACATTTACTTTGAAAATATTCAAATAATATTGTACGGGAAGCTTCAATTATTTTATAACGGCGGAAAATAGCCACACCCACCATATAAGTTAAAAAAATACATTCTTACCTTAATTCTGTCGAAAAGGTTAAAAAGGACCTTGTTTGGAAAACGACGACAGGATTCCATTATAAACTTCTTATAAAAAGTAAAACAAGGGTATAAATGACTTTAACCCATATTCTGTAAAATAGTAAGAGTGTTTTGAAATACATTTTTAAGAAACATGGATGTGTATAATAAAGAGGTCACATTAGTTAATTACGTATAAACAACCTCAGATAATGAAGAGATTATGAAATAAACCCTTACCAATTTGGTAACTTACGAAACATACACCCCATGAAAGAGTTATCATACAATTAATATGTAAATACACATAAATTAATGTGTATGACACAAAGAATACAATTATGGTTAGTACATACACCACACAAATATTAATAGTGGCAATATGGTACGAATTTCACGTGAATAATGAGTGAGATGGAAACCCTTTACCTTGTACTTTTCCTTAGTCGATGGTATGTTAACCTCATTTATAATAGTTAAAACATTGTTATTAAATTATACAAGAACTATATACATAATTATGATATCATATATGATCTTATAATAATGATTTGTTAATAATATTTTTGTATTATCGTCGTTTCGTGTGTTAACTTACTCATTTTCATTTATTTGTTTTATTACATAATTCATGTTTGTTATGGATAGTCTGTATCGTATTCATATCCAGAATGATATAAATTTCTTAAACAATACTTTTAATCATCAAATGAGAATTATTCTTGAATGGATACGTTGGGGAATGAATCTCATCGCGTTCTTGGAGACGGTAGTCCGTACGTACGCACGAGCGACAATATCATTCTTTTGATATAAAAATAATATATAATTGGATGGTATATCATATATACAGAATCATTATCATGTTTTATTTATTATTTACATGAATTACACATCATTATTATACCCATACAAATAATAATATATTGAATAACAATTACACCACGACATGGAGACGATAAGCCGTACGTACACATGTATGGTGACATGTCATTCAAAGGATGGATAGAATACTGAATATGGTTTTACCTTATTTATAATAACATCATAGTATATAGAATATATTTGAGTTATTATTTTAGAATGGAAATAACAAAGAAACAATAATTTGAAGAAGAAAGGAACTTGAATGAGGGTGGTGAAAACATTACTTCTTCTTCGAATTCTTCCTTTTGACTTGATCAAAAGGGCTCCTTAGCCTCGCTTTCTAACTAAAGGAATGCCTCTAGGATGAAGGGAGGATAGTTGAGAGGGTATTAGGGTAGATATTGGCTGAACCAAAAGGCTTTGAAGGTATGAATTTGAGAGAAGGGGGAGTTACCTTTTATAAAAGAGGTGAGGGGCACCTTAGGAAAAGGTAGAAATATTATTTTATAATAAATTCATATTCGGTTTCTAATGGCTTCAAAGTGGATAATTTAAAGTTTATGGTGGGGATAGGTCGAAAAAAAGTAACCAATAGATTTTAGACAGGTTTAGGGCATCATATTAACCTTATCTTTTAGATTTAACTCGTATTTAATTAGATTGACATTTACCATGTCACTTTGTATTTTTATATAATATAGTTAATAAACATACTATAAACATCCAAGGGACCCCCAAGTAGTCCATTAATGACATACTTATCATGATATAAGTATCTTGACCAAACCTTAGATTTTTAGGAATATAATATAAATTAATAATATAATATTTGTTTTAAAAACTATTTTTTGTCAATTTTGACACTATTGGGTATTTTGTTTTTGATAATTTCAAAAAAGCATTATTACTTCGACAAAAATTTATATAATCAGTCCTAATATGTCATATTAACCATGATAATTAGTGGAATTCATAAAAAGTCTCAAATTACATTTATTTGGATATTTATAATATCAATTATTTTAATATTTCATTAATATGGTAATTACTACATCATCATTGTGTCATATTTAAATTAAATTATTTAATGTCTAAAAATTATAAATAAAATACTATTATGTAGGGAATCGTTTTATATTTCTAATTAGTATTTATAATCGAATTTATCTTATGTATAACCCTATATTAAAAATGTTTTAGTTATTAAACTTTGATTTTAACTATTTTAACTCTTCTTTGAATTAAATAATTATAAATGTCCTAATCTAATACAAGTGGAACTAAATGATAATATTTTATTCATAATGTTGTTCATAGTCGAGATATATTTGTCCAATATAATTAGGACATGTGTTAGGGTAATATTAATATCATTTTTACCCTTAATTACCCTATTTACTTTTAACCGTGGTAAATAAAAGTAAAAGTTACTATTCACCAAAAATTATTTTTATCTTATTGAACCACATTTTACTCCTTAATATTAACCATTTCTCTTGGATTTTCGAAATTCCACTCACAGAAGCAGTAAAATTATGTTTTATGTGAATTTACAAATTCTCCTAGGAGGTTGGTAAAAGACGGTGAAAAGTTCAATAAATTTTTTATATATCTAAAATTATTCTAAAATAACTTCAATGAATTACATTGAACTTATATAGGTATTATGTATCTATTTTGACCATAATTAAATTTAAATAAAATAAATAATTATTTATATACAATTTGTTTTTAAACCATAACTCAGTGTTTTTTCACTATTCATCAAAAATTGAATGTTTTCAGAAAAATAAAAAAAATATACCCTAGGATAATTTCTATATTCCGAATCCAAATATGAATTCCATTTTGAAAGATAAAATTTATAAAATTTCAAAAAGTGGGTATTACTATTCATAATGGCTGCTTTGATTAGTCGTGTTGTGTTAGAGTCTCAAAGTTGCGTACAATGCAAGCTATTGTATTATTCAAAGGGTAACATACCGTGGAAGATTGGGGTGTTACATTCTAGTGATACGGGAGTGGCTCCGGCCCAGTTTCACATAGATGGATTAACGCTTACCACACTCACTAAACATTGGATGATGATTGGAGACAACTAGGTTATGGATGTGTTGCCCGACTAGTTGCTCGTGCACGAGAACGTATTTTGTTGTGTTTATTATACTGTTCACCGAGAGGCAAGGTTCTAGGGTCCCATCCCTTTTTCGATTATCTTTAGGGCCTCTCCCACTTTTGGTGGTCCTGTACTACTATACACCCACTGTCAGCATACTGTGCAGCTTTTGGGTTTTTGTGAAGGTTTGGGTTTTTCTTTTAATCAAGGGTGTTTTCTTTTATGTAAGTTGGTTTCTTTAAAAGTGTTTTCCATATAGAAACGGTTTTTTTAACATTGTTTAATATTTGGTGTCCTTTCTCTTATATAGCTTGAAAATGTTTTTGTTATTTAATGTTTATACGTGGAACCTTTTTATTGGGTGACGTCCTACTAGGCTTTTGGCTCACACCCTACATACACCTTTGGGTGTATGTATACTATGTTTCTTGTGTATTCTAGGTTGTGACATCGTGCTCATTGATGGTGGTTCTGGTCGTTGATGGTCTTCTCGTGCAGGTTGGTATTGTGGCGAGTGGATGTTGCGCCTCTCTTGTTGCATGGTGGTTTGAGTTAGGGTTTTAGTTCTTTTGATGTTGATTATTTTTGGATGTTGGTTCAAGTTGTAAACCTCTGAATTTGTTTTTATTTTATGGTCATGTTTGGTTATCTGTTTCCAATTTCAGTTTGTCTATATTGTTAGTTGTCTTTCTATCTTTTATTTCAGGTAAACCGTTCCCACTTGTTACTTATGATACCCGGGCACTTGTGCTAGCCCGTGTGGATCAGGAACACCCTTCGGGCCATGTCGCGGACAAGGTTAGGCACTGGGTCGGATGGTGATCCGACCTAGTTTGTGACACAATGTCTCAAGTGAGCATTTTGAAAAGAGCTTTCAGATGTGCTAGTGAACAAACAACAAAACTAACACACACATAAATATGAATACTAACAAAAAACATCCACAACATAGATATCGAACCAAATCAAGAATCAAATATTTTAATATAGCATTTAATGCATTTCCAAATAAAGACATCCTATTTCAAATTCACAACAGATTTTAAAATATCACTCCATAATTTTGAATGTTAATTTCTACATTCCCTTCCATACACATCAATTCTCACTTAAAGAAACCTCATCCATTTTTATGTGTATTTAGACACATCCCTACCGACCCACAACCTTTCAGGTTCTATTATATGGTCACAGAATCTAGAAATATCACATCGCATATCACGTAAAGATAGAAGGGACACCATATCATGACTCTTCTAATCATATAACCATGGTATTAGTGTATCATGAATTTGATGTAAAACAACATAGTTCCCTCCTCCAACCACACATGACCCCAACATATATCCCAAAAATAACCACCTCAATAAATCACATATCACATAAAGATAATTGGGTCATCAAACCACATCTCACCCTTAGACACCTAGGTCATCACTATTTCCAACGGACCAATAGGGAAGAGTGAGTAGTCGTCCATCCATATCACAATTATCCTAGATGTTGTGGAAAACACCCAGAACTAAGAACCTATGAGTGATGGTAATGTTATACAACTCATGTGGGGAATGTATAGAAATAACATGAAATATACGATATAAAGATAGAAAACAGTATCCAACATATGGGTTCTGAAAACATTCCCCATTATAGACTAACACCACCACCACTACACCACACAACAACCACCACAACTACCTCGGCCAAAATATATAACACAAAACAACCACCACACAAACCACACTACCCACATTTATTTAAAAAAAATCAATTTCCATGATTTAAAGAGTTTCTAGAAAACTATATTTATAAACCCTTAAATTTCCTATTTCACAGCCTATTAATTTATCCAATTCATTTATATCATCAGCCACACATTGAAATTAATTCCATTGCTTCTAGGAAAACAAAAACAACCAAACCATATAACAAATGACCCAACCCACATAAAATATTATCACAAGCCTTGAATACACCATTGTGTCTATGCTACACCCACTAAATATTCTCACCAAAACAATCTCACAACATAACTACGAAAAAACTACAACCACCACACACCACAACCACTTCACACCACAACTACTACTTATAAAAACCATTATGCATCACAACCATTGCACACAATATCACATACCAAAAACAAATTACCAAATGACACCACAAAGAAAACCACCACTTCACATTAACCACCATCACACCACTTCCCACGTCACATCCATTCCATCTAACCACCACATCACACATCCCAATTGTCCCACACTATCACCATGCAACATTTCAAAACACATAGGGGAACCCAACAATTAAACCACACAAAACAACACCACATACTAACTTCACAAAAATATTCAATGGATTTCATCACATTAAATCTTTATTTAGAGTGGGTATTATAAAAAAAATGATTTAGTTGGAAAACATATTATTAAATAAATAAATATTCTTCATCCTTTTCATCAGGGCGTGATGAAACAATATCATAGTAAGAGTGTCCCACATATCAACAACAACACAAGAAATCTACCATAAACATCAATTTTCCTCAAGGAAAAAACATGGTATAAATAATCCAAATACATATATTAAAACATGTTATTACTCCCCATACTAATGAATTTCAATTTATTCCAATTAAATATTCTTATTTTATAACCTTTTAAATCCATATAATCTAATAAAAAACCATTCAATACACACAAATTGAATATATTAATGGAGATAAAGAGTATCCCCTATATAAAAGAATCTCTCTGATCCCCCATGTACTATGAAGTGAAGATAAAAAAAATTGAAATACAAAACTACAACATGGAACCATGGATAATCGGGATCACATCAATGTGTAATCAAAATATAGGAAAAACTATCCCCAAAAAATAATCAATGCCATAGTTAAACACTAAATAAAATTTAAATGAAAACATGGGGAAAATGGGAATGAAATCACAAATTATCACCATTGAGAAACCATTAGAACCCATGAATCAAATTTATGGAACATGGGATTGAATATCACAAAAAACTATATACCATTTTCCTAAAACTGAGTGGAATCCATAGGTGAATTAGAGGGTTTAGAAATCCATCAACCATAAAAAAGTAGTAACTTACTTGAGTTATGGATTAAATTATACATTTACATTGTACATTCCACAAGCAGTATATTTTTAGGAAGAAATCTACCTTCTATTTTTTGAATCCCTTTTCGACTAAAAAGAATGGTTAATCATACTGGAATAAACATATATCATAAATTTTACATTAATGAAACAGATCCATTTCACTTGATACCGCTTTTAAAAATAGAATTCAAGGACCATAGTACACAGAATTATTGAAACTAAAAACCATGACATAAGTCCCACTTTTATTCCATGAATTCCCTATTTCTGCATAGATGCCGCTCTAACTCAACATAAACTCCTCAAGTATTCTCCTAAATACCTATTCCCCCCACCAAATAGGCCATATAATTGTCTTGAAAGAAACCAACCATTATTATATGATATATTACTCGTGGATCATATTCACCAATAGTCATTATGGCTAAGATAATATCAATAAAAAGGAAAAAGAATACAATCCATGGAATCATTATATTTAAAATGATATGTGTTATTTAAGGTATTAGTTTAGAGGAATTTATATGTAGTAAGAGTATATATGTCACTTAGTATTGTGAACATTGGGAATTATTACCATTAATATTAAAACTACTTGTTATTATGAATATTTGGAATTATGATCATCGGGTATTATGGAAATCTGGCATTAACATTAATAAGAGGTCATTATGATTAGTTTATATTATTGGTAACCCTGAGAATTGATTATCACAGAAGGGAGGAAACCTAGAATAAACTAATGATAACATCCCCAATCAAGTTCACTTATCAAATCTTTAGAAGTAGGTAACATCATTTTGGTCCCCCTTGACAAGGCCCAAGTTGAACAGAAATATATGAAGTTAGGGAAAACTAATATGTGGGAGAAGTCAATGTCAGTGGAAATCACTTCCAAAAAAATGATGGTTGAAGAAAAAAATGAATATACCACAATTTAATACCATTCTATTAGGGATTATATTGGTTTTATTAAAGGTTATGTTTCTGGAAGTTAGGTAGTATTAAATTATAATGTCTTTTAGAAATAAAATAATTTTTATCATGAAAATAATTTTTTATCAAATATGTCAGCTTAGTATAAATGGTATTTTTTCAATAATGATAATATAAATTAGATAATATTTTTTATAATTTTGTATTAAATACATAACAATAATCCTTGGGGTAAAAGTTGGTAATTTTTTTTAAAAATTAGTAAAATAGGGTAAAATAGAGAAATACAATGAAATACGTCAAATATGACATCATATATATGAATGAATAACCCATGTAAAAGAAGTTGTGCTTATTTAAGTATTTTTCCAAAACTACATTATACTAGGGTATGAGGGAGTTAAATAGGAAATATAGGGTTATGTGGAGAATTGTATAAAGTGCTGCAATAATATTTTAAATACAATATTCCTTGAAATTCAACTCATTACAGTTATAGATACCCACCCACTATTCTATTTATACCATGGAAAAAAATATAATTTCACCCTTAATACATCCCTTAATAGTCTCTCTAATTCCAATATCAGTAATATATTAGAGTTTTAGAGTATAAAAGTGTTGGATCTATTCTAATAAGTTTTGGTGAGTTTAGGGTTTCTATTCATTTAATTACATATTACGATTGCAAACATTTTTTTTAAAATACTCTTTTAAAATTTATTTCCTATTATCATTTTGATTTATTCAATGTATAATATCATCCCATTCACACTTTTCCATCATATATTATCCATTCTGAAAAATACTACACCTTTAGTGGTCGTTACCTTGCTAATGTAAGGGTCAATGTTTCACCTTCATCATTTTTATATATTAATTTATTTTATTCAAAATATACTGAAACACCCATTTAATATAATTCCATTATTTCAAATATATTATATAAACATAAATTTTATATATTTATATTGATATATTACTCATTCCATCTAATTATGGTCGTTTACTAGAAAATTATATTTCCAAATATCAAAATAAAGGTAATCTTATTCAGATTTTGGTAAGGTAAAAAGTGTGTGGATTTAATGAAATTTAAATCCTATCAGTATACAAAAAAGTGGATTCAATATCTGTTTAATATACACCAATAGGCAACTAAATTTAAAATTTCGGGTTGATTATTAACTCAATCTTCAATCAGTGGAAAACTATTGGACCTAACATTACACATGGTTTGAACCTATAGAGGGATATGCTTAGGATAATTCACATTTCTTCTACAAACTATAATATGGTAATTTATTATAATTTCCATGGTTTCCTAAAATTTTAAATATATGTATTTATTTTCAAAAACACCGTGATCATCTTAGTTTTTAAGAATCCCAATATCTATAAAATTTTATTTTTCACTTATTAAACGTACTTATATTTAATATTTAAATCCCTAGTTAATCTTTTTTATGATTCATTATATTTCACGTAGGTTCCATTACTAATTCATTTTATGGGGAAAAACTTATCATACTATATAATATTTTTTTCTCAATATGGGAAAATCATCTAAAAACATCCTTACGAAATTACTCCAAGTAATTACATATTTTTTATTCTTAAACAATATTATATATCAAGATTATAAATTCTATGAGTATTATTGAATGAATTGGATTTTTATGTTATATGTGCGGACTTGAATTATACATCCCATCAGTGCACTAGTAGATCTTAAGAAATAACAATGATAGGGAAATGAGAGCATCCTTGCCTATTATTTATGATGTTATGGTACATGACATTAATTATATATTTTTGATGTCCCAAACTATTAATTAGAATCATTAGAAAAATTAAGTGCTTAATTAACTGTTACATATTATTATGTATTTCTTGTTGTCTATGGATTATGTATTCATTTATATGGAATAATTTTTCATCTATTAATAAATTATTATTTGTTCCACTATTATTACATGAATAGATTTCATTGTACATTACCCCTTACTAAATATCTAAGATCACCCTTTTTGTTTATTTCCTATTTCCCTATGTAATGAAGTGGAGTACAATGGTATACCAACTCTCTGGAAAAAACAATAGAATAATGTCCTGTAATAAGACGTTACAATATTTCATGTTTTAATGTAATATTTACGTATCTAGTTTCTTACGAAACAACACACCATGGTAATGGGAATGTTATATATTATATTTTGATTACTATTTCAAGTATATCCCACCTTCTCTTAAAATATGAGGCTAGGAGTGATACCATTGACATCAGATCATAGTGTAAAAGAAACCATATGAGCTTTGATTATAATAACATAGGAAGAAAACCTATATTCCACCTCTAGGATATTATAGGGAATATTATAGAACAAGTTTGATCTGTATTCTATGTATATGATAATATTTCACAGAAATGTGATTTATGATTCATGGTATTCATCTATAATATTATTAATTAAACCATGCCTTTTGTTAGATAAGGGATTCTAATAGAAGAAATTTCATCCATGTTACAAATAAAGAATAATGTGCGGATTGTCTTCATAGTCAATAAAATGGAGTTAAAATTTGTGTATAACAGATTATTACAATATTTGGGTAAATGAATCAAGTTATGAAAAATAATCTTCCCACATGGATCAACCCATTTCCACTAAATAAGAATCAAATTAAATTGATTATTTTACAATTCAATAACCTCCATCATTTAGTTGGCTTAGTAATCGCATGCTGGAAAATAATGTATATCATTTTTGGGAAATATATTTATATCATTGGGTTAAACTAAGAAGGTATAAAGTTAACTTTTTTTAACTATTTAAGTGGATATGTTGACCAATAGATTTATTTGATTCAAAATAATATGAAGGTTTAAGGGATAATAACATGAATTGGAATTCATTTATAGTAATCTTTCAGGAAAATTATTTTACTTAGGAGTTATATGCTGAGATGGAATGTAAATGCTTCAATTTACAATAAAAGGAAGAAGATATGGTGGCTGAGTAAGAGACTAATTCTATAATGTTAACAAGGTATGTTATAAATTATCTAAAAAACCCAGAAAGAAGGATGTAAAACTTATTTGGTTGTTCAAAGCTTATAATGACAATATTATTAGTCTCTTTATATTTTATAACATTTGATGAGATTGTAACAACTATTACCATGGAAAACAATGTTTTGAATTTTTTTATTTTTAATGGAAAATATAATATGTCATGGATGATTGATCTGTATGAGGTCAGAATAGTTGGGAAGGAAATGAAGGTAATAGTGGAGTTATAAACATTTAATACATGTGAAAAGAATAACACATGGACCTGCATAATACGAATGGGTGTATTATAAAAATATTGAGATAAAGGACATCATGATTATTAGTTAGAAGCCAATAAAGAATAAATCAATATGAAAATTTTCAAACTGAAAAAAGGGAAATTACACAAATAAATTCTTTTTGATCCAAGTGAGTATTCCCTATAATATTATTATGGATCAAGGTCAGTAATTTTCACTAAAAATAACCAAAGTTGAATCAATAAATGATGTCATAGTAGGAACTTCGGTTATAAACTAAAAGTTATATTTTACATTGGTTGATTTATGATCTACACAATATTATATAACATTCATGTTTTTAAATAATATTTAATCATCCCGTATGAATTAATTAAAAAATTATCATTTTGATAACATAGTTGTAAATTTTTTTCAATAAATATATACCCGAAAGTTTATATTATAATATTGGTGTGATCTCTAGCAGTGAATATAATTATTATATTGATAGTGTATTTTTATTTTATAATTGTGGTGTATTCTCTATCAAATTATAATGTAATAATTTTTTATGTTGAAAATTAATTAGGAATTTGGGTTGAACGAATGGAATAACATTAATTCAAGGGGATAGTATATTACATAAAGCATTTCTAGAACCGTCCTAAATAGAATATATTTTTGAAATACATTTTCTTTATATGGATAAAATTTAATATAATATGGATATAGTCATTCTTTTGAATAAAATATTTACCCGTTGTGTGGGATTCTACTTTAGGGGTGTACCTCTCCCCTTGGATCCACCCTTCTTGCTGGGTCACTCGGTCCATAACTTGGTGGGTGTGTGGTGCGATCCACCTTTGTTGAAATATTTCTATGTTGAATGATCCCTGCTCGGGCTGTAAATCTCGAGGACACTATGTCATATCGGTTGTCATAAAATCATTCTTGGATGGGGCCTCTCCGTAGTGATCCCTTCATAGGGAGGGGGGTTCTCTAGTGAGGAGGGTTCAAAAAGTCCACTCCTGGGGATTCCATTAGAGAAAATGAAAAATCCTATATTCAAGACTCCCTTTAGAATGAATCTAACAT
The DNA here is from genome assembly GCA_963277665.1 of Viscum album. NCBI lineage: Eukaryota > Viridiplantae > Streptophyta > Magnoliopsida > Santalales > Viscaceae > Viscum > Viscum album. The sequence goes on from OY728134.1 coordinate 1,203,962,216, forward strand.
ATTTATTTTATTTGAAGAAGAAATTATAAGGTTTATGTGATAAGGGTATCATTCATCCCTGTCTATCACAGAGTGGATAACTTGTTTTATTCATAAAGAACATGGTTCAATAAGGATACTCCTTGATTATAATGAATGTAATGGAATTTAATAAAACTAAAATAACATATTACATTGTATTAATAATATATTTGATTAAAATTAAGGATCACAATACTTATCATTGATTTACCTACAATTTGGTTATAATATGTTGAATGTTAATAAGAAGGATATCTCAATGATATCCTATTATATAGGGCGTTGTCATTATAAATTCACAATAATTCTTTTTGTGTTCACAAATGAACCATATATGTTTATATATGTGATAAATTTATTATTTAATGATTTTATTGAATATTTTTATTGGTATTTATTTATGGAATTATTATATACTATAAAACTTATATGGAGTGTTATCTTATCGGTGAAATGAGATTTAGTTTCTACTAGGAAAGTTGTTATATTAAAAACTAAGTAAATTTTTATTTTATTATTCTCCATGTTTCTTTAATTTCAAATATTGTATCTAGGGATAGTCTATCTATCAGTCCTTTATAAAAAGTTTTCATTATGGAATTTTCAAAACTCACCAAAATTGCAAAAATTTACAGTTTCTATAGATTAGTAAAACATAAATAAATTTTCTAAGACATTAACCAAGTAAACATGAAATGGGGGAAAATTCATATGTATAATGGAATACGAAGAAATCATTGAGTAATTGAAGATTATATTGTTAAATATACTTTTATTGATTCTTTAATCTGGTAAATGATGGAATTTTTATTTATAGTGACACATCAATGAATTATCATGGAAGTATTTACATGAAAAATGATAGAGTCTTGGATTTTTTATAATGATATTTTAATTCCTTTAAAGTGAGTTATACCATTCATGATTTGGAGTTTTCAATTGTGATATGGTATTTAATGATATAAATACTTCAACCCTATATAGAGATATGTGATATAGACACTGATTATAAGAGATTAATATATATTTACTTAGAAAGATTTTAATATATCGAAAATTATATTGTTGTGAATACATAAGGTTTATAATTTTTATCCCTATTAAAATCATGAAATAAAAAATTAAAATGAAAATAAAATGATAAGAAAAGACTATGGTATCTTATCCATGATGAGTATGGACGAGGATGTTATTATACATGATTATGAAAATAAGAACTTGAGTATAATAATATTGAGGTAAAATCATTCATATTACATGTAATTATCTGACACAATTTGTTGGAGAGGTTTAAGAATGATCAACATGACGATAAGGCCTTACAAAAGTATATATTAGTTTTATGTAATGGGAAATTAAAGGATTTTAACATTGGATATGAGGGAGTTTAAAGGATTATTTATAGGTAATGTGTTACATTAATTACAGAGGGAATCAATTATTTATATGATGAATCACATAGTTGAAATTTCTCTATATATCAAAGAAGCGTGGGGATGTTTAAGAATATTTGAGAATGTTTTCATTGGAAAATATGTAGTGACAAATTAAAAATTATAGCGCAATATGATTAATATTCTAAAAGGTGAAGGTTGAATGAAAAAGTCCAAAGTTGTTTTGAAAACGAAAATTATACCATAGTGGATATAGGAAAATATTTCTAAAAAATTGATCACATGGATTCCCAATATATCGCAATTAAAAAATGTAACATGGGTCATTTTGGGTCATTTTACAATGTAAGATCATTTCCTCCCAATTTGAGAATATGTTACTTCAAATCATCATGAAATGTTGTATATAAATGACTTTGTGAAACATCATATAAATATATTTTAATTACTGTCTAATCGTGAACTAAGTTTTATTTCAAAACATTTCCTTAAAAATAATAATCATATAACTTATTATCACCTATATATAGATTAATATTCAAAATACACAATCCAAACATTGACAGAAATACTATTTTTATCCACTTTTGTATTTCGAGAATGTTGGGATCAAAATTTACTTCTAGTGAAGTTCACATACAATAAAAGATACCACTCAGATTGAAAAATAATACCATATTAAGTGTTTAACGGAATGAGATGCCATTCACTAGTATATTAGGATGGTGTTGTGTAATGGAAGTTATAGATTCCAGAACTGGAGGGAGAGGCATTGATGAAGGTAAGATATTTCTAGAAGCATATCATGGAGACCAACATAGAATGAAAAGATATACTTATTACTAAAGGATGAATACAAAAATCCAAGTTAGTGAATATAAATTTATGAGGATATCTCCATGGAATTTGATCATGATATTTGGAAAGAAAAGAGTGTAAAACCAATGTATATTTGTGTATTTGAAATATCGGAATATGTTGGATCTATGGTATAAAGCATGTGGAATATACACTAATCCAATTTAATATGAATTATATATTACATAGATAACTTATAAAGAGGTATATACAAGAAAATATCAATTCTATAATGGTTGTTAAAGTTCATTTTTTTCCAAAATTATCCTAACAAGACGACATGATTCAGATTTTTGACACTATATAGAAAGTGATATAGATTGGAACAAATAGACCTGTCAAAGATCATTCAAAGAATCTATAACTAGTTTATATAACATTGGATCCTAAACATTATGTAAAAAATTTATATATACATGTTTTTCAATAATGATTCAAAATATCAAGATTGGAATTACTATAAGGCATAGAATGTAATGCCATAGAATGTTCTTGTAATAAATGAACTCATATTATTATAGTGTAATACATAAGAAATAAATATAAAATATATTAATATCTCTAAAAATAATAGTTAAAAAAATTAAAAACATAATTATTACAATTACATTGTAGATTTATCATATCAAATATTACATAAATAAAATTATGACTATAACAAGAATAGTATAGTGAAAAATTAGTAGAATCCATATAATCGATATATTTAATATGATAATTTTTATTTTATTGATTAATTTACATAAACTTATAATAGGAATGAATAAATATAAAAAAATATTAAAACCATTGGAACTTATGACCATTGGTATTATGACCATTGGGTATTATAACATTTAGAATGTTTGAATATTGGGCATTACCATTAAAACAAGACTATTAGGATAGTTTATATCGATGGAAATGTTGATAGTTAATAACAAAATAAAGGGGAATCAAGAATTTAACTAGTATTAATATCCATTATATGTTTTTTAAAAATATCTCTTGGGATGGAGGTATCATCCCCATGGTCCATTCTTGAAAATTCCAAAGATAAACTTCAACAACTAATGTTAGGTTGAAAACATCTATGAGAGAAGTTCTAGATAGTGGAAATTTCTACTAGATTAATGATGGATGACCCACCCAATGTAATTACAATAACCTCATATTATACCATTCATGCATATTATAGTTTGATTAGGGGTTATGTATCTTGGGAATATGTTACATTAGTGCATTGATTATTTTTAAACTATATTGATGTCTATACAGATGACATTAATTTATCAAATGTATCATACCTATATAAATAATACGATGAACCTAATTAAAAGATCAATTATAAAAATGGATTTCATATTATAATTTTTTATTTTGAAATTAATAGAGGGGTAAAATTTGTAAAATTTCAATAATAATTAAAGATATGAAACAAAATGGTGAAATACAATGAAATACAGAAAATATGACATCATATACGGGTAATCAGTAACCAACTAGAACATAGTGGTTATATTTAGATATTTTAAGTACTAAATATTATGGTGGGGAACTATGGGAGATAATGGGGAACCATGTGAATATGTGAATGAATAAATAAAGCAGTAAAATAAAATATTAAACACTTTATTCCATGAAATTCCACTCATTTCTCCTATAAATACCCACCCATTCATCTCATTCTCCCACACCAAATTTTGATGTTATATCTTTATATATCTCTCAAGGAGTATCTACCATATCATTATATACAATTTTGATGTGATTTTTTAATATTTATCGAATCCTGTTATCCTAGGTCAGGGGCTAAAAATATATTATTTGTATTTCTGTATTTAATACCGATAAACCATACCCAATTTTATCCATCCAAAACATATAAAATCATACTAAATTATTTTATCACTTATATAGTAAAGGCACATTTAGTTTTATATAATTAGTGTAATTTCATTCAAATTGGTCATCTATACTCAGTATTTATTTTCCCCAAAAAACAATTTATTTATAAAAACATGATTTCATTATTCAAAGGAACATAGTTATCTAAAACCATGTCCTTATAAACTCTTCTACACAACGTTAATCCCAATATAAAACCATATGAAAACATGCGATGATAGAAAATAATCTATAAAAGGGAAATATATAAAATGAAAGGAAACATATTATTCCATTTAAAAAAACATGAGATCTTATAAGAGAGTTTTTCCTATAACATTATACACTTTGAGCTCTAATAATCATTTACATACACATGGGACTAGCTTTAAAACCACATTTTCTTTTCATAAAACCATTTATAATAAATCATAAAGAGAAAATAAAAATTTTAATTGTTTTATATAAAACATGTGAACCCTAGAATTTATTTTCTTAGAAACATATATTTTTACCCCAAAATGGATTACTCATTCCTCTAAATAAAAAGAACAATACCTTACCCAATCAAATAAAAAACATTTCCCTTAAATATAACTATTAGTACTATAAAATCTATGTAAGAAGCTTGTTATATCATTTTATTATCACACATTAAATCACTCATATAAATGAAATAATGTAACACCCTCATTTCATTTTATTTTTTTCGAATGAATTAAAATTCATTGATGGATTTCACTGAATGCAACAAAAAGTTTTTCATGATTCATAAAAAACCCAATTAATATCTTACTATTGGTAACACTTATATTTGATATATATATATATATATATACTATGTTTGGAATATGTTACACATAATGTTGAGTTCGTTTGATAGCTTGCATTACACGCAAGACTATGTTTTACCAAAATACTATATACTATAAATATAATTATATTATTATTATTTAACATGGTAATTTTCACCTAGCCATTAGAATGGAGTTTATAAATATCATTAATTAAATTATTAAAATATTGTTTAAAAATTTATATAAGTTGAATTCTTTGGTGACCAATTATCTAGAAATGAAAATAAAACCCTTTTGAAAATTTTGTAAATCAGATACTAGAAAACTATTTTCATAAATTAAATAAACAACTATTGTGGAATGATTTTAATGAAGTAAATATACTATATAATCAATGAACTATTTAACATTTATCTTATTTTTTTTATATAAAATATATATGAATAAGTTAAATTTTAGGAATACGAAGGTGTATTCTTCTGAAAGAGAGTTTTACCATATTTTAAGGGCACAATTGTTTTAAAATTTAATTTTTACACTTCTATAGTATTATATATAAAAATACAATTAAATTTTTTAGTGAGAAATATGAGAATTATTTTAGGGTGATTTTTTGGTATTTTTCTATGAAGATTCATTTTTTGATGAATTATGCATAGGATCGAAATAATGATGTAGATGCTCAATATACAAGAGAGGGGGTGAATTGTATACTTTAAAATTTCCTTTGGAACCTTTAAAGTTAGTTATGAATAACTATGGTTTCCTTAAACAAAGGAAAGGGAAATGTTTAACAAAGTTAAACTTAAGAAAATTCACAACACCTCTACTACCAAATGAAAACTTTGAAAAAGATTCCAAAAGTAGGTTATGGAAATATGGTTCCGGAATTTGAAACTTAACAAAAGATTACAGTATGAGATCCTACCTTAAAGAATATATAATATAAATGAAACAGAGTACAAGTATGAAAGAATAAGAAAATTATACTTTCCTTATAATACAAAATGCAGCGGAAAAAAACAAGTAGTAAAACTACAAGTAACAAGATATAAGTCTTTTAACACAAAGAGAAGTGTATCCAACAGCCTTGGATAAAGGTCCCTTGATTTGTACTTTCAAGCAAGTCTCTCTTACCTACACCAGGGTAAGCCCTAGATACGAAGATCGGAGTCTCTGTCTTGCTATCCCCGCAAGCCCTCAACTTCGAGGTAGTTGGCAACCTCTGTCTTCTTCAGCAAGGAAGCCCTCGAACTTCAAGGTAGTCGGAAACCATTGTCTTCCTATCCCCGGAAGTCCTCGAATGTAATCACCAACATTCGGAGTCGCACGAAGCTTTGAGAGTTAATAAGAGCCTCTCTCTCTAGAAATCTCTTCAAGCATGTAATCACATGAGTTGAAGATCAGTCAGCCTTTCAGCACTGAGCTCTTTCAAATGAGCTCCTATATATAGGTAAGGTCGGCCTCCTTTCCAACGGTCATATTTTCCTTAAAACTCGGAAGGATCTGTATACGTGTAACTTAACCAATGGTTAGTGCATAACAGAATATACGACATCGTTTTATAACAAAACAAGTGAAACAGAATGTACGACATCATTTTAAAAATCTAACTCAAAAGTTCAGAATTAAAAATTCGGAGTGAAAGTTTGGAGTGTAAGGAAAATAATAAAGAGTAGACAAAATATAAAGTGATAAGAAAAATGAAAGTTCAGAGTGAAGATTCGGAGTCTAAATAAATTCATAGTGTACAAAACAGAGATGATCAGATTCTGTTTAATAGATGAATTCAGAATGATAATTCGTCGTCAGAATTCGTAATGAGAATTCATCATCTGGTTTCGTAATGAGAATTCGTCATCAGAATTCGTAATGAGAATTCTTCATCAGAATTCGTAATGAGAATTTATCATCAGAATTCGTAATGAGAATTCATTATCAGAATTCCTAATGAGAATTCGTTGTTGAACTTCATAAGGATTCGCATCCTGAATCTGATGTAGAACTTAATTAGAGTTCGTATCTGGAGTTTGGAATGAAACTTTATTACAGTTCTCATCAGGATTTCGGAGTGAAACATTATTACAGTTCTTGTCCAGAATTCGGATCCTAAAAACAGAATACCTCATATCAAAGTTTCAAACAATTCCGAGAATATAGAAATGAATCTCAATCTTATACTTAGGAAAAATATGAATGAAAATATGATAAGGGTAAGTTTTCTTACAAAAGCGATTTTCCTTATAAAAGTGATTTTCCTTATAAACGGAATTTTTCTTATAAAAGCAATTTTTATTATAAAAGAAATTTTCTTAAAGATAAGGTGTTTGTGATTTTCAAAACAATAAGGAATGGAAAAGTCATAAGAAAAAACTTATTGACTCAACAATCTCCCCCTTTTTGGAAAGAACAAACATCCTTGAAAAAGGAACTCTAAGAAGAAATAAAATCATTAAGGCTTATCTCCCTTTGCTTTAAAGATATTGATGAATACGACTAACTCCCCCTTAGGCTTCGAAACTCTAAGGATCATACTCTAGATTTCCGGAGTGACATTTCATTACGAATAAGAAAGTATTCTTTAATGAAAAACTCCCCCTTAGATAAGCTCTTATTAGAGTTTTTTTAAGGATCTATTCCTTCTCCCCCTTTGTGATTTTCAAAAAGAATTCAAGGGAATGGAAAATATAACAATGTACCTGAAAAATTAGTAGTAACAAAAAATTGACAAGCACAATTTGTATTATGTTTGAAAATTTCAACAACAAAAAAATTAAGGTACAACAAAAGATCAGATCTGTCTATTTGGGATCTTTCTCCTTCGCCATGAGACCTTTTAGAATAGTCTTTATCTTCTTTAAGTCTTTATGATCCTCTTCATCTTGCTTCTCTAAGATGACTATTCTTGCAGATTGAGCTTCAATCTTTTCTTCCTGAGCTTTAAGCTTTTCTTCCTGAGCCTTCATCCTTTCTTCAAACTCAATCCGATGATCCCTTTCAAACTTCCAGTTTTGAGAAACAGAATTCAGCTTCCCATTCAGATCTCTGACTTCTTGAATCCGGAAGTTCTTTTCATATGTTATCTTCTCTTCAAAGGAAGAAGTCAGCTCATTTATCTTCTTGTCCTAAGTCTCAAAAGCATCTTTAACATTGTCTTGAAATTCATCCAATAGCCTCATCTCTTCTACATTTTTCTTCGACCAGCTAGTCATCCTCTTGCAAGATCATTTGTGTGCTTCATAGCCAATAAGAAAATTTTTGAATTCAGCTTCTATCTCGACTCATTTATCCATAACCATGGATATAGAATCTGATTTCTAATTCAGAACATGTTGGAGCATCTGGCATCTTGAATCTATAGTCGAGATGGTCAGAATGGAACCCACTAACTTCCTCAAAGATTGAACAACAAAGTCATGTCCCAGTGAGGATGTCTCCGAATCCGAAACTTTTCTTGGAGAATTTTCTTCCTCAATAAGGTCAAGATTTCTCTTTGAAGAACTACCAACTTCCTTTCTCTTAACCACTACTGAGCTCGGAGTATCAGCAAGAATTTTCTTTCCCTTGTCTTTTTTTAGAATAGAATCCTGTTCTGGAGTTTTCTTTTCACTATCAGAGACTTGAACAACATTGTCTTCCTCATCAGCAACTTCCTGAGCACCAACCTCTATATTCTCCATTTGAGCAATATCTTGTAGAAGTTGTTCTTCCTCTCCATGATAAGCTACTTCTTCTTCTCCGTTCTCTTCTTCCATTGCTGGAGTAACTAGCTTCAAAGATTCAGCTTCTGATGTTTGGAGCGATAAGTGTTCCGAAGGTGTCCCCTTATAATCATCTACTTGCTTCAACACATCTCCGGTTTCCCCACTTCCTTCAGCAACATCTTTTTCTTCTTCCACTTGCTCAACATGCTCTACTTCCTCAGCAGTCTTAGCAATAGCTTCTTCCGGAGCGACAAAATTTCATCATGGAATATCAGGTATATATTCCAATGAAAAAGATCTTGGAACAAGAATATTTGCTGAAACCATCTCATTGAACTTCTACAATGCCTGAGCTACCTCAGCCTCAGACATCTTCTTCTTGAGCTTCTTTTCTTTCGCTTGTTTTTCTAGCTCATCCGCAGTTCTTTCCTTCAAGGCCTTGGCCTCCGCAGGGTCCAAGCCAAAATGAGGCTCCCCTTGCACTCTCTTTTCTTTCATCTCCCTCCATTTAGAAACAACCTCATTTGGGTAAGCTTTATTCTTCTTTGGTTTTGGAGATGCGAAATGAAATTCCTTAGACATAGGATTCTCTGCTTCTACTTCCACTTCCTTCAACTTTCTCTTCCTTACCGTCTTAGAGGATTCCGGATCAGCAACTTTCAGAACTGGTTCTTCTTGAGCATGTGAATCAACAAACTGACCAGTCTTCTTATCAAAGGATACATCCATCCTTTTAAGTGTACCATCACTCACCAGCATAATCTTGCAAAATCATGGAATAGACTTGCAAGCCTCCTTGAAAGACTCAAGGCACCGAACTATCAACTTCGAGAGGATTGCTGGATACATAATAATCTGAGCTCTCATATTTCCTTTTTTCAAATTCTCAAGAGTGATAAGAATGTGCTTCATCAAATTAAACTTCCTCATATTTATTAGAAAATCTAGGATGTAGATCTCACTCTTATTCAAGCTATCTTTGTCACCTTTCCTCGGTACAATAAGACCCCGTAACCATAACTCCAGAATCCGGAAATTTGTAGATATGGAAGCAATCTTCGGAGCCTTGTCATCTACCAATCTGAGAGTTTCTAAAGATTTTTCCTTGTCTAAGCTACCTTTAGAATCCGGCAACACATGAGATATAAATTCAGCTTCACCTTCATTATTCAGCCCTACCAAGCTGGCTGCATTAGCATATGAAAGCTTATAAGTCTTACCATAAAACTTAAAATACAACTTTTCTCTTCCATCTTCCTTAAGAAAGGAGAGTGTCTCATAGAACTATATAAGAAAATATGAATACACTTCATCTTGATTCCCGGGTTTTGAAACTGCAACATCTTCCCAACCATTATGTTTAATATTCATGGAAATAAGAGAGTCATACTTGTTGAAGAAATCTGGATGAACCAACCTTTCTCTATATACCAGCCACTTCGAAATCGGTTTATAGGAAGACATATCTTGAGAAGCTGCTTCCACAGACATTCGGATTTGAAGACCTTTGAGAAGTTTGGAACTGAGAAATCTGAAGTTCGGAACTGAGAAATCTGAAGTTCGGAACGGTCTTAAAATAGAGAGGCAGAACTTCGAGATGTTGGAGATTGAAAACCAATGTGGGACAACCATTTGGGGTCCCCCTTTATATAGGCAACGAGAAAACGGTTCAACATCCACGGTTGATCGAACAATTGTGATAAACTGAGATTAGATCTGACGGTCGAAAACAATTCTCTTGAATCCGATCTTTTGAGGTTTTTATTAAAACAAAGAATTAAGAAAACTGAAAACAAAATATAAGAAAATGCCAGCAAGTAAAGTATAACTACGAAAACTTGAGTAATGAAAACATACCTTTCGGATTGGCTTAGGAAGATTATTCGTAATGGGTAATATTCTTATAAAACTACGAAATATATTTATTACGAAAAGACAAAGTTTGCAAAACTCACTTCGAAAAGAAAACTCAGTACGAAAATTTCATTACAAAATTTGAAAACGAAAAACTAATTTTGAAAGATTCGATACGGCAAACCCGTTATGAAGATACCAATACGAAAGTTTCCATTCCGAATGTTTTCAATACAAAAATTTCCATTCGAGAAGTTTTCTATACGAAAATATCCATTATGGAAAATTATAGTTCCGGAAATTCCATTCCAGAATTTTAGTTCCGAAAAGTTTGAAAATAAATTTTGAAAAACTTTGTTAATATATCAATCAAATGTACCCCCCTATGAAAAGGAGTTTATTACTGTAAGGAGATTATTCCAACAGAAATTTAATTAAGAAATATTACCTTACAGTTATCATTCCTAACTTCTGTTTAATGTATTCAAATCTATCAGAAGGCATTGATTTTGTGAAAATATCAGCAAGTTGATCTTGAGTTTCGATAAATTGAAGAATAATATCTCCTTTATGTGTGTGATACCTAAGAAAGTGATGCCTAATATCTATGTGTTTTGCACGGGAGTGATGTGCAGGGTTATTACTAAGGGAAATGGCACTTGTGTTATCACACAAAATTTGAGTTTTAGTAAAAATCAAGCCATAGTCTGTGAGTGTGTGTTGCATCCACAACACTTGAGCACAACAACTTCCAGCTGCTACATATTCAGCTTCAGCAGTGGAGAGTGCTAGAGAATGTTGCTTCTTGCAATACCAAGAAACTAATGAATCTCCTAAGAAATGACAAGTTCCAGATGTACTTTTTCAATCCATTCTACATCCACCAAAGTCAGCATCAGAAAAGCTTTTTAGGATAAAATCATTTCCAGAAGTATAAAATAATCCTAGATCCATGGTTCCCTTAAGGTAGCGAAAAATTATTTTTACTGCCTTTAAGTGAGATTCCTTAGGATTGGATTGATATCTTTCACATAAGCATACTGGAAACATTATGTCTGGTCGACTAGCTGTTAAGTATAGTAGGCTCCCTATCATACCTCTAAAAGATGTTTGATCTACTGGTTCCCCAGCTTCATCAAGATCTAAAGAGTTAGAGGTACCAATAAGAGTACTTATACTCTTAGTGTTTTCATAACCATATTTTTTAAGAAGATCTTTAATATACTTATGTTGAGATATGTAGGTTCCTTCTGGGTTTTGAGAAATTTTAAAACCAAGGAAAAAAGTTAACTCACCCATCATACTCATTTCAAACTCAGATTTCATTATACTTGCAAAATAATCGGTCAAATATTGCTGAGTTGAACCAAATATGATGTCATCAACATAAATTTGAACAATCAAAACATTTTTCTTATCTTTCTTTATAAAAAGGGTTGGATCTGCATTTCCCTTAACATAGTTATTTTGAAGCAAAAAACCAGTGAGTCTATCATACCATGCTCGTGGGGCTTGTTTAAGGCTATATAGAGCATTGGTAAGTCTAAAAACATAATCAGGATGTTTTGTATCTTCAAAGCCAGGAGTTTGTTCAACAAAAACTTCCTCTTGAACATAACCATTAAGAAAAGCACATTTCATGTCCATTTGGAAAAGTTTGAAATTAAAGAATGCTGCAAAGGCAAGTAGAATACGAATAGATTCAAGTCCAGCTACTGGAGCATAGGTTTCTTCATAGTCTATTCCCTCTTACTGATTATAGCCTTTAGAAACAAGTCTAGATTTATTTCTTACTATGACTCCATTTTCATCATATTTATTTCTGAAAACCCATTTTACTCCAATTACAGAAGTTTCCTTAGGTCTTTCAACCAAGGTCCAGACTTTATTCCTTTCGAATTCATTTAGTTCATCTTGCATGGCTTTGATCCAATCATCATCACCTAAAGCTTCATCAGTGCTTTTAGGTTATAATTGGGAAAGAAATGCTAGATGTTCTACTTAATTTCTTAAGGAACTTCTTGTCCTTACAGGTTGATTTACATCACCAATAATACTATCACTGGGATGATTCTTAAGAAATTCCTGATTTGGGTTTTGAAAATCCTGTTCATCAACATAGGGTAGAAAGTCTTATGGGGTAAATGTTTCAGGAATATCTTCTTGAACATTATCCTTATCAGAAGGTTCTTCTATCAATGGTTGATAATCAGTTTTTGAAAACACATCCAAGGATGTAGGCTGGGATGATTTAGAAACAAAAGGATCTGACTCATCAAATTTTACATGTACTGTTTCTTCAACAGTACAAGTTTTTTTATTAAAAACTCTATAAGCCTTAGAGGTTGTGGAATAGCCTAAGAAAATCCCTTCATCAGATTTTGGTGCGAATTTATGTAAGTTATCTTTAGTATTCAAAATGAATACTTTGCAACCAAAAACCTTGAAGTATGATAGTCTTGGTTTTCTACCATTTTATAACTCATAAGGGGTTTTATTAAGAAAAGGCCTAATCAAAACTCGATTTATAGTATAGCAAGCAGTACTTACAGCTTCAGCCCAGAAATGTCTAGCTATAGAATATTCACTCAACATGGTTCTAGTTATTTCTTGAATAATTCTATTTCTTCTCTCAACTACACCATTTTTTTAGGAGTTCTAGGTGTTGAAAAATTGTGATTAATACCTTTTCTAGTACAAAAAGTTTTAAAATCAGAATTTTGAAATTCTCCTCCATGATCACTATGAATAGATTTCAATGGAAGGTTTTTATCATTTTTAACTTGAGCTCTAAAACTTTTGAAATAAGTAAAAGCTTCAGACTTCTTTGCTAGAAAATAGACCCAAGTAAATCTAGTGTAATCATCAACTAGAACAAACACATAGTATTTGCCTCCAATACTTTGAGTTTGTGTTGGACCAAAAAGATCCATGTGCACTAACTGTAATGCATCAGTTGTTGAGACTTCACCGATTGATTTAAAACTAGATTTATGTTTCTTGCCATATTGACAAGGATCACAAACTTTATAAGAATCAAATCTAAGCTCCGATATATCTTTAACTAGTTTCTTCATAGAGAGTTTACATAGGTTCCTATGGTTACAGTGACCTAGTCTTCTATTCCATAACCAGGAATGATCTTCCAATACACTTAGTCAAGGTAAATCTTGGCTTCTAAGGTCTTCTAAGTTTAAGGTGTAAACATTCTCTTGCCTATTGGCTGAGAGAATAAATTCTTCCTTGTAATTGTGAACTAAGCACATATCATTCCTAAAATTGACAAGGTAACCTTCATTACATAACTGACATATGCTAATGAGGTTAGGCTTAGAAACCTTAACAAAAAGAACATGTGAAATCAAAGTTTTACCAAGAAAAATAATATTACCAATACCAAAAATCTCACCATTAGAATTATCTCTGAAAGTTACCTTTCCTCACTTCTTTTTGATAATCTTTTCAAAATAGATTTTGTTACCAGTCATGTGCCGGGAACATCCACTAACCATGTACCATGTATTGTTGCTGGTACTCTCTTTATTTTCCTGAAATCAAGAAGAAAATTAGACTTTCGGAATCTAAACTTGTTTGGATCTGAGATTTCCAGATAATAAAATTTTAGGAACCCACATTTTCTTAGAAAGGTAAGCTTTGTGAAATCCTAAAGATTGGGTTTTGTTTAAGGAACAACTCTTTGCCCAGTGACCACCACATTGACACTTAGTACCTAATGGGGAACTTTGAGGAACAAAATAATTGTTACTAAAATTTGGTTTTGCATGGGTATAACCAAATCCGGATTTAATTCTTAAAGGTCGTATTTGGGAATACATTTTCAGAAAATTTTCCTTACCATGGGTAAAGTTTGATAAACACTTCTTTAAGGAAAAAATTTCGGACTTGAGTTTTACAACCAAGTTTTTATCCTCAAAATCATTAGTTTTAGAACTAGAGTTAGGCTCGAAAAAAATTTTCTTAGAAATTATTTTTCTAACTCTTTAGAAAGTTTGTTCTTCTCAGAACTTACTTCCTCGTGATTTTTTGAAATACTTTCAAAATCAGCATTTTTCTTATCAAGAACTTTAGAAAGATCTGATATCTCTTTTATAAGAATAGAATTCCTAGAGTTTTCCTTATCAAGTTTTTTATTGAGTTTAGAATTATCAATTTCAAGAAGTTAAGCAAACCTAGAGACTTATTCATAAGTAGGTAAAGTATTTTCTTCATCAGAAGAGGATTCTTCATCAGAAGAGTTATAATACTTACTATTATTAGAATTTAAAGAAACATTGGTCAATGATTCAGCATTTCATACCTTAGCCATAAAACAATGATTATCAATAGGTAATCTGGCTATAAGACCAAGATTCTTCTGTCCTAAAGATTCTTAATCAGATGATTCTTCTGAAGAGTCGCCACCACTAGCACTCCAGGTGTCATTAGATTTCAAAACATTCTTATCTTTGACTTTATAATACTTCTTTCTGTTCCTATCTGAATGCCTTTCTTTCCTTTCTTTCTTTTTGAGCATAGGGCAATCTGGTATAATATGTCCAGCTCTCTTGCATTCATAACAAGTAACTTCTCCATCTTTCTTATCTTTCCTTTCCTTTTTCTTATACTTGGACTGGAAATTTCTCTGGCCAGCTATCTTGTTCATCCTTCGAGCAAGATTTGCTAATTCATTTTCTGATATTTCACTCTCACTAGAATCTGATTGAATTACCATCTTCTTATACTTGGATCTAGTTACTCTCTCAGGAGTCTTGGCTTTCATATGATTTGATGTTGTTGTAAAAGAAACAGTACCATTTCCATTTTTCATTTTGATGTTGTCAGCATCTCTCTTCATTCTGGTTTCATGTTGGAGAAGAGTTCCAAATAACTCATCAAGAGAAATTTGAGTCACTTTCCTGTTCTCGTTTATAGGTGTTCTTTTGGATTCCCACTCATTGGGCATAATATCAATTATCTTATCCACAAGAGCTTCATCATCTAAACCTTTTTCTCCCATAGACAGTAGGCTGTTTACAATAGTCATAAATCTCTGTTGAACTTTACATATTGGTTCACCAAAAAGAAAATTGAAGCCATGATATTCAGCTCTGAGCATAGCTCTCCTTGTCTCAATCACTTTAGAAGTTCCAAAGTGTGTAACCTCTAACTTCTTCCAGATACAATTAGCTTCTTTATAAGAAGAAATTTGGCTATATATATTTCTAGTCATTGAACAAAGTAGAGTATTGCGTAACTTATAATTGAGTTGATATTCATGCTTTTCCTGGTTAGTGAAAGTTCTAACTTCCTTGTCAGGAATCTTATAATCACCAGTAAGCATAACAAAATTGTCTACTCCAGTATTAATAACGAAAGTCTTCATTCGATCTCTCCAGTACTCATAATCATTTCCATCAAAGATTGGTGGTCTTGTAGGAATTAGATTATCAATAGAACTAACATTAATTCCTGACATACTAAATATAACCTTTGGCACACAAACTTGTCAGTAGAAAAGATTCGTAATAACAAAGTTCGGAATGACAAAGTTCGGAATGAAAAAGTTCGGAATGATAAAGTGAGAAAGAAAAACATATTCGTAAGTATAAGTACTTCAGATACCTCCTTTGATACCAATTGTAGGATCGAAATAATGATGTAGATGCTCAATATACATGAGGGGGGTGGGGGTGAATTGTATACTTTAAAAATTCATTTGGAACCTTTAATGTTAGTTATGAATAACTATGGTTTCCTTAAACAAAGGAAAGGGATAAGTTTAACAATGTTAAACTTAAGAAAATTCACAACACCTCTACTACCAAATGAAAACTTTCAAAAATATTTCGAAAGTAGGTTCCGGAAATATGGTTCCGGAATTTGAAACTTAACAAAAGTTTACAGTATGAGATTCTACCTTAAAGCGTATAGAATCTAAATGAAACAGAGTACAAGTAAGGAAGTATAAGAAAATTATTCTTTCCTTATAATACAAAATGCAGCGGAAATAAACAAGTAGTAAAACTACAAGTAACAAGATATAAGTATTTTAACCCAAAGAGAAGGGTATCCAACAACCTTGGATAAAGGTCTCTTGATTTATACTTTCAAGCAAGTCTGTCTTACCCACACTAGGGTAAGCCCTCGATACAAAGATCAGAGTCTCTGTATTGCTATCCCCGCAAGCCCTCAACTTCAAGGTAGTTGGCAACCTCTGTCTTCCTCAGCAAGGAAGCCCTCAAACATCAAGGTAGTCGGAAACCTCTGTCTTCCTATCCCCGGAAGTCCTCGAATGTAATCAACAACATTCCGAGTCGCACGAAGCTTTGAGAGTTAATAAGATACTCTCTCTCTAGAAATCTCTTCAAGCATGTAATCACATGAGTTGAAGATCAGTCAGCCTTTCAGCACTGAGCTCTTTCAAATGAGATCCTATTTATAGGTAAGGTCGACCTCCTTTCCATCAGTCATATTTTCCTTAAAAATCGGAAGGACCTTTACACGTGTAACTTAACCAACGGTTAGTTCATAACAGAATAAACGACATCGTTTTATAACAAAACAAGTGAAACAGAATGTACGACATCGTTTTAAAAATCTAACTCAAAAGTTCGGAATGAAAAATTCGGAGTGAATGTTTGGAGTGTAAGTAAAATAATAAAGAGTAGACAAAATATAAAGTCATAAGCAAAATGAAAGTTCGGAGTGAAGATTCGGAGTCTGAATTAATTCAGAGTGTACAAAACAGAGATGATCAGATTTTGTTTAATAGATGAATTAGGAATGAGAATTCTTCGTCAGAATTCGTAATGAGAATTCATCTTCAGGTTTCGTAATGAGAATTCGTCATCAGAATTCGTAATGAGAATTCGTCATCAGAATTCGTAATGAGAATTCATCATCAGAATTTGTAATGAGAATTCATTATCAGAATTCGTAATGAGAATTCGTTGTTGAACTATATAAGGATTCACATCCTGAATCTGATTTAGAACTTAATTAGAGTTCGTATCTGGAGTTTGGAATGAAACTTTATTACAGTTCTCATCAGGATTTCGGAGTGAAAATTTATTACAGTTCTTGTCCAGAATTCGGATCCTAAAAACAGAATACCTCATATCAAAGTTTCAAACAATTCCGAGAATATAGAAATGAATATTAATCTTATACTTAGGAAAAATATGAATGAAAATATTATAAGGGTAATTTTTCTTACAAAAGCGATTTTCCTTATAAAAGTAATTTTCCTTATAAAAGCAATTTTTCTTATAAAAGAAATTTTTCTTATAAAAGAAATTTTCATAAAGATAAGGTGTTTGTGATTTTCAAAACAAGAAGGAATGGATAAGTCATAAGGAAAACCTTATTGACTCAACATTATGAAAATATTGAAGATTAATTGAAAACTACACATTCATCTAATTTATTTATATTGTAAAATTATATTGTATTTTTTATTTATGTTGTAATTAGTTCAATTATAATTAACTAAATCCATTTTATTTCATTTAAATTAATTCCACATTGAAATTGGATATAAAAAAATTTCAAACTTCTGAACATTTCCACTTTAACAACCTGTTGCTTCATCCAGTCTAACTCATATGTGATTTGAATTTTTAAAAATGTATTCCATATTTAGAATAAGAATAATTTATAATATATAATAATGTCACATTAAATTTTTACAATAATAATTATTGAAAACTCTTAAAATTAATTACAAAAACCAATAGATAAACGAGTTTACCAATGGACTAAACTTTGACGTGAGGTGGCCGAATGGCCTTGAAAAACATAACGAACCTTAATATGGACATATTTGGACAATATTTTAACTATTATATAAATATTATCGTTATTGTAGGCACATAATGTAAGAGAGACCTCCCAATAGTGTGTACCATTAATGTATTTATAAGAATGCCTCTCCCCATCCAATATAAAATCCCATTCACCCCCTCAATAATTCATACCCCTAAAGAAATTTGGATAGTCAAAACC
This sequence comes from Viscum album, assembly GCA_963277665.1. NCBI lineage: Eukaryota > Viridiplantae > Streptophyta > Magnoliopsida > Santalales > Viscaceae > Viscum > Viscum album. The sequence goes on from OY728134.1 coordinate 1,203,980,714, forward strand.
CAACCCATATAATATACCAACCTATATCCTCTTAACTTAATGGAATAAATTTGGGCAGAAATAAAACAAATGATGTATTTTGGTTCAAACTAAAAGGAGTTACCTGAAGAAGAGATAACATTCATCAACAAATGCCTTTATTTTATTTCATCCTCAAAACCCTTCATTTATTTTTATATAATGATTTTATAATATCCTTAATAACCACAATATAAGGGGTTGTTTTTATGTTATGGTTTTTACCTACAAATCCTCATAATTCCATCAAATGGTGTATGTAATCATGATTCATGTGTACTACACAAAACCACCTTTTAAATCGATGTCTTTACTTCTTCCATTACCGCCTATATAGGTTTGGAATAATGATATAAATAAATTATTTATATGATATATATGAAATTTATTATGTATTTATGAATTTTTAACTAATATATAGCACATTCCTTGTTGTTTTCCATTTTGTGGAAATACGATAACATCGTTTATGGACGTGTGGACTACGACCTCCTCAAAGCGATATGATTCATTCATATATTGCATGGAATGTAGTACAGATGGGATTAATTAAAAAATGTGATATTTTTTAAAAAATAATTATATAATAATTATAATATGTATATATAATTTAATTTTTTTTCTTTCAATAAGATATGAAAAAATTAACTTTTATATGTACGTACGACTTACCGTCTCTATGTATGGTGTATTTCTTTTCCCATCACTAAATATTATGGGATACTATAAATAAATTTTAAATGAATATAGAATATATTTGTATCATGTTTTTTATTGTATAAATTATGATATTATGATCTATGTAAGGATAACATATATAACAACTCAAAACTTATACAAAAAACTAGTTATTACCCAAAATGAAACATTAACATGGGAATGTAAAAAATGGGTAATAAAAGACATAATAAAATCATATTTCGTGGGATATGAATGAATATATTTCCAATATATATTTATAATATATCTAAATTCACTATACATGATCATTTAAAGTTTAAAAAGGATGTCAAGACTTAAGGTAAGGTGATTCATAGACTTACTTTTATTTCTACGAGATAGTAGTCATATTCACTACTAATTTATTTTGTGTGGTGTATATACTGACCTATCAAATGTTATATAATTAATATAAATAATTTAATAATATTAAATGTTTCAATTGATTTTAATATTTCATATATATGATGAGGAAAATGTTAATGAAGTGCCAAGGGATATCAATCTCACTTTTTTTACTTCTGTGAGACACATTCCATATTCACCACCTATATCATTTAGGTGGTTTATGTACCTCCAATGAATTTATTTTTGATACTTTTAACTAAAATTATTGTTTTTTATATATCCATTTTTGATATCTCTTTCTTTGGTTTTATGATTTAAATTTTACCAAATGGGAAAGTGATTTTTGTCTCAATTTTCCTCCTTTGAGATACATGTTATGTTTCGAACCTATATTCTTTTACGAGGTGTATATACTAACACGTTACAAGTTATATCATGAATCTAATTACATACATGATATTTTAATCATTATTAAATGTTATTATTTCATTGATATAATAATACATTTTTTCAAAGTGGTAAGATATAATCTCATTGTTTATCGGGATTGTTTATGATTATACTTCCATTGATGAAATATTATAATCCATATCTTAATAAATTTCATTAATTTTTTAATATATTATTATTTATGATATCGTAATGAAATTTTATAATTTTTCCACTCTATGGAACATAATATAATATGGAAAAATTTATTAGGAAAATTTTACTTAATATATCTTTTGGTCAGAAATATGTTTTATTCAAAAATACATGTTCTCTAATTTTTTTTCAAATATGTTTTTAAAATTTTCTATGAAATAGTTTTTAAAGATGTTCTATATTTTAAAAAGTGATTAATTTTTTTTATATCTTCCTTTATACATTTTCAATGTTATTTTAAGGAAATTTTTTAATGTATTATTTTTTAAAAAGAATTTGTCAAAGAAGAAAGGATATTTTACTCAAGATATTTTATAATGGATCTTTCAAAATTATTCCTCATATAAGATGACATATGTTGGTGTTACTTATTTTTTATTACGGATGTAATCCCTGAGTACCATTCATATTATTTCTTGGAATGGTTTCTATTTTGATGGAATGATGTTTATGATACCCATTTCGCTTCTACGGATTATACCATGATAAAATACATTTGAAACCTATTTTTTTCAGGGGCTATGTTATGAGGAATTTATTACGAAACATGTGTCATTTTTTATGATACCCATTTCATTCATATGTTATGATATGATAATATTTTATGATCTTGTGGAACACGTATGAATTATCTAATTATGTGAAGGGTGAGACATTTATTTCCCTGAAGTGAATTAGTTAAAGATTTATATCTCATTAGATAATGATTGTAAAAAAGTCGATAAGATTGATCCATTATGGTAATAAGGTGTCTCCTATTCCACTATAAGGAAAGGGATAAAACTAGAGAGTGTGGTGTGTCCTTCCAAGTATTTATATCCCCTGTGATGTTCCAATATGATTTTTGGAAATGGAACTTGAATTATAGGAAATGATTTAAATGCTTATGTGTATTCCAAAAATTATATGTCTTATTCCAATTTAATGATATAATGACTCATGATATATGATTTCTTTAGGATTAATGTCTTATGAACTGGCAATATTTATTCCATGATTTATGTTTATGATATTTGTTATGATTCTAAAATTTTATGTTCTTTTTCTCATACCCAAAATTTTTTATGATTACGTATCATCCTTGTTTACCCTTACTAAGCATTTGGGATCACCCTTTCTCATGTCTCCTTTCCCCTGATTATGAAGAAGGGTTATTAAGTAGGGTATTCATGTGAATATTACTAAAGGGGATGATATATTTAGGAGATTTTGAAGATCTTTCAGAAAGTTATAAGAATGTGCTTCAATGATTCTAAACACAATAAACTATTACGGTCCTCAGTGAGGTACTTTTGTAATGTTATAAATACTCATCTAAAATGTTGTCATATCCTTGTATGTTAACACAGGGTCTCTATAGTTGATTTCAAATTAATGTTTTAGTTTAAATTTGGAAAATATCATGTGAAAACATTATTGAGATCCCCTAGTATATTTCTATGGATATGTCTATGGTTGTCTCTAAAGATAATTTTAAGGATAAGTCAATGTCTAGTAAAATGTACTGGAATTTTGGAAATGGATTGAGAGAGTGGTTTATAAGAAATTACATCCATATTTAGATACTAAATGTTTATGTGGATCTATCACATATATACATATGGGTAACAACCCCAAAAACACTTTATTGAGCTAGACCTGATCGACAACTAGTGCATGAAAACAATCCTTTATGCACACCTACTTTGACACTATAAGGGGATATTATTTGGAGACTCACAAAATATATATAAACTATCATAAAGTGTTTAAATATATGATGATCATGGATGGTATAAGATAATTATAAGGTGTTATATATCTGAAATAAGGTGTCATGATTTAGATATCCTAAAAGTATTTTTTCATGATTAAGTAGTTTTCTTTCAATGTTTAGTGTTTCTCAAACTATGATTTATGGTTCAAAGTTATTGATAGAACCCGATGATACCATGTTAATACTAAATATGAAAAAACATTTACATATTAAAAATAAAATGGATCAATGATTAGAGTGAAGGACTTTGGGATTATACATAATTTGTTTTTATGAAACATGATTTACACTGTATATCTTAACCAACCCTCAAACTCAACAAATATTATAAGTAAAGAGTTCGTTGAGAGTTCGTGTAGTTTATAACATATAGAAAATAATATACAGTTTCCAATATTTTAGGAACATGGAGAGAATCACCCAAGCGAATTTCTTAGATAAATAGGATGATTTTTTGACTCTGGAAAAGAAGGGTAGAAATCAAGTAACGGAAAATAGGAAATTAGATGCTTAGTTAACTTAATCTATGAGAATAAGATCCACCCTATGGTATCCTCAATGGTTGAATTCTTTAAATTTAGTATGTATGGGAATTATGAAGTCAATGTATTTTGGGGAAATATCATGAAAGAAAGATATAAGGTTGTAAGTGTAATGGTCTTGATGTCGATGAGGAACAGAACATGAGTGGAATATTAAAGGTATGTTCTATAATAATATTATTGTTTATAATCATGATTAAATTGAGTATGCCTGATTCTTATTTCATTTTTTAGAAAATGGGTATTAATGAATTAGATGATGAATCTAGGTTAAGGGTTTGATGAAGAAGTGGGATTATTGAACTATATATGTAATATAATTCTAGAATTATGATATATTAATCATGAAGTATCTTTTTTTCATGAAGGATTTGTAAATATAGATTGAATGGTTCTAATGACATAGAAAAATGACTCAATGGAATGGTTTTATTTTGATCAATGGAGGGTAACCCTAAATGTGTTTATAATGTTTCTAATATTGATATAATTGTGTTTAGTTTTTTTAAAGATTTGATGAATAGAGTTAAAGTAAATTTGATAGTATTTATCACCTCATAATGGATAATGGATTTGTTGAAAAAGTAGTTTTGTTATCAATCATGAACTTTACATAATTATTTTATTTATGTTATATATCCATTTATTTTTCGAATAAGGAATGATGAATGTTTTCAATATGTATTTATGGTAATTCAGGTTTTTACTATGTTTAAAGAGAACAAATGATGAAGGTATTAACATATTTTGTATGTGACAATAAAGAGATACTTTATGATATAAGGTGGGATCAATGTTAATATTATTTTAAAAAATTTAGTGACCTTCTTTCTAGTATTTTTTAATTTCATATTTCAGAAGCGATAAAAGGTTAACCCTTTATGGAATGGTTCATGTTAATATTATGATGAGGTTTTAGAAATTAAATTATTAATTATCCACATGAGGATTTATGAATATTGGATAAACTACACAAACCATTTTGATGTGATATTAACTAAATAAATATGGAATGCCTTATCATTCTATTCATGGATCTAGTGATCTATTAGTGCTACAGAAATGAAAAAGTCACCTTCATTACCTAGAGTAAGAGATGAAGTGAAAATTTATCAAGTTACCAAAAAGTGTTAGATTGTTCCTATTGAATGGTATTTAATTTAGTATGTATATCTCATTGTGAAAATTATTCAACTTTAGTAAAGGGGATATAAAATAAAATATTGTCATGTTATCATCATTTATCATTATATTAATGAAATATTAATTCCTAATTGGGTTATGGTTTTATAGACATCAACCATTTCTAGATTACCCATTTTCTCATGAACATTGATTATTATCACTATCTATGATTTTTTACACTTTTCATCCATTCCAAAATATTCAACTACCACCCATTTTCTCCTATGTGGAAACCATGTTACGAGTTACCTTGGGTAACCATTATTTTATCATCAATCCCTTTTTAAAGGAAGTATTAGTATTAATTTTTCTGATGTGGTTTCCAATGATAGGATCTTTCAACTATTAAAAAATTGATGATCCAGATGTGTTTCAAAGGATAAATTCATTTTAAGGGGGGGTATAATGTTACACCCTGAGTATTTTGGATCAATTTTATTTCTATAAATTAAAATTCATTGATGGCATGCATTGCACGATACACCAGGTTATGGTTTCTTCATATAAAAACCCAGTTAATCATGAACGATGCATAGAATTTATATTTTATTGTGACATACGAAACACTACTCTTGTATTTGGTTACACACAATGCTGAGTTCCTTCGATATCAAGCATTGCACACATGATCGAGTTTCACAAAACATCAATATAATATTAATATTGTTAAAATATTATCATATAATATGATATTTTTAACATATCCATTGGAATGGATTTTATAAACAGGATTAAAAAAATTAGGAAAATATTTTTTACAAATTTATATAAGATGAATTCTTTGGTCACCAATTAGCATGAAATGAAATAAATCCCATTTGAAAATATAGGAAATAATTTATAGTAAAAATAATTTAATAAATTAATTAAACAACTATTTTTGATTTATTTTAATTAAATGAATATATTATATATTTAATAAACTACTTAAAATTCATATTATGTGTTTTATAGAGAAGATATTAGAAGAAATCCAAATTGAGGCATTAAAAAATGCATTTTTCAAAAAGAGAGGTTTACCATCATTTAATGCTGTATTTTTTATAAAAATACATTTTGAAAGTTGTAAATATTTTTAAAAAATAAAATTCATTTTTGAAAGTGGAATGTCAAAATTATCTAAGGGTGATTTTTTTATTTTTCTGAGAAGAATCATATTTTAAAAAAAAGTAAAAAATACTGATTTTTGATTGGAAAATGATTTTTTTTCTAATTTATGTATACAATTAAATTATAATTCAATTTATTTTTAGAATATAATTATTAAAATTATACATCAATAGATTAAATTGAGGTAATTTGATATGATTTCAAATTTAAAATGGATACAAAAACATTTCATGGATTTGAACATTTTCACTTAAAAAACCCACTATTTCATTCCGTCTACAGGTCTAATTTTAAAATACTTTTTACCACTTATTTGATTGGAATTTAGAGAATTGGATTACATATTTTCGATAAGAATAATTTATAATTTCTATTATGTTAAACTTAATTTTTTATCAAAATTATCACTGAAAAAAGTTAAAATGAATTACATTGAGTATGATAAAAACGAGTTTACCAAGGGACTAAACATTATCTTAATTTAGAACAAATGACCTAGAAAATTTTACAAAACCAAATTTCTAGTAATATCTCAACCATATACTATATTGGATCTAATTTGTTTTTTTTGTAGGAACATGATGTTAGGGAGACCTCCCAATAGTGTTTATCTTTTTAGTATTTACAAGAATTCCACTCATCATTCACTATAAAAGGGAACTCATCCTCCTCACTTATTCACACCAATAAATCCATTTGGAACATCCTAAACCTGAATCAATAATCATAAAAATAACCTCATATAATCATATAATCCTCACGTTGGGATGAAATCCAACCAAGGGAGTCCTTTGGTGTAATCCAAAAGGAGTTACCTAAAGAAGAGGCAATGCTCATCAACAAATGCCTTTTTTTATATATTCCTCAAAAAATTTATTTAATATTATATAATGAGTACCTAATAAAATAAATATTTTATATATACATATATATATTCATTTTAAGGGTATGAAAATAAACATCTCACACTTCCATAAAATGGGACACACAATCATTATTTGTGTGTACGGTTGACTACCAACTCACAAACCGACGTCATTCCTTCTTCCATTACCACCCCTAAAGGTTGGTAATAATGATTTAAATTATATTTTTATATAATATATAAGATATTTAAGAAGTATTTATGTCTCTATAAATATTATATAAAACATACCTTCATGATTTTTTGTTTTGTGGCAATATGATAACATCATTTGTGGATGTGTGGGCTACCACCTCCTCAAAGCGATTTGATTCAATCACACTTTATGTGGAATGTATTAAAGATGTGTTTAATAAAAATATGTGATATATATAATTTATGAATTAAAATTTAATGATAATTTATATTTATATTTATCATTTTTTTACTTTATCTCAATATGACAAGAAAACAGAAAAAGTGTTCACGCATACGTATGACCTACTGTATCCGTGACTAGTGAATTATTTTCCTATCAATAAATTTTATTGGTTAATATAAATTCATATATAATAAATATATATGATATTGTAATCATGGTTCACATTATGTTAAATATTAAAGCCTGATCACATTAAGTGTAATCGAAATAACAAGCCAAAAACTTATACAAAAAACAAAGTGGTTATTACTCGAAACAGAACATTATCACGAGATTATTAATAAATAGGTAATATAATGTCAAAATAAATCATATAAGTTATGATATATATTAATATGGTTTTTTATATACTTATAAAAAACTTAAATATGTTATAAAATAGGTTTGAACATGTGTGAAGGATTTTTATATTTAAGGTGCGATGATTTCTAGTGTCACTTATATTGTTATGAGAATTATGTCATATTCACCCCTTATTTATATTATGTTATATATATAATACCCTATGAAATTTTATATAATGAATTTAATTTATTTAGTGATATTATATTCCTTAATATATTTTATTTTTTACGGATCTCGTGATTCAAAAGTTACTCAAATAGTAAGGGATTTGTGTCTCACTTTTTTATTCCGTGAGACACATGTCATATTCGACAACTATTTATTTTATGTGGTGTATCTACTAACATGAATCTATTTTATAATGAAAATAAATATAAATATTGTTCTTTTAATATTCATTTTAGAATATCTCTTTCATGGGGTTTATATTTAATAAGTTACCAAATCAGTAAAATATTTTTGTCTCAATTTGCTTTATTAGAGACTCATGTTATATTATGCACCTATATTCTTTCACAAGCTTTATAAACATCCCAATTTAAATGTTATATAATGAATCTTATTATTACAATTATATTTTAGGAATCATGAAATATTATTCTTTCTTGTATATTATGATTAAAATTTTCTAAAGTTGTAGGAGTTTATTTCTACAACCTCATCATTTATCAGGATCATTTACGATTATACTTCAATTGATGAAGTATTCAGATCCATATTGGAATGAATATCATTTATTTTAATATCTTCTAGTTATTAATGATATATTAATTTAATTGTTCCATTTTCCCACTATTTGGAACATAAGATCACTAATGTTTTTTAATAATATAACACTTTATATCTATTTTCTGTCAGAAATCTGTTTTAATGAAAGAAAACATGTTATTCAAATTTTTGTTCAAAATGTTTTTAAATGATATTATAAGATAATATTCATGAAACAATATTTGAAATTTTTTTATGTTTAAAATAATGTTTAAGATATTTTTAAAAAAAATTAGGCATTTTCAATGTAATATTCAATGAAAAATATTTTCAAAACGCATTTTGGTTTAAAAATAATTTTCCCAATAATAAAGGATAATTTAATCATGAAATGTCTTTAAAAGATATTTAAAAATTATTTTCAATATAATACTATATATTTTGGTGTTACATATTCTTTAATTGGGATATGATCCAAGAATACCATTCCTATTCCTTATTTGAATGGTTTATGTTTTGATCGAACAATGTTTATTATAACTACCTCCCTTAAATAATTAATTCCTTGATAAAGACTATCATGAATCATTCTTTTTTTCAGGGGGTATATTATGATGAAGTTATTATGAAACTTGTCTATTTTTTATTGGGTATGATATTATGTCATGTTTATGATACCCATTATATTTAATTGGTTATGATATGATGATTTTTATGTTCATGTGGAACATTTAAGAATGATTAAAATTTGTGAACGGTAGGACATATATCTACCAATAATGAATTAGGTAAAGATTTATATCTTATCAGAAAATAATGGGAAAAATTTGATGGCCTTGATAAACTATGGGAAAAAGGTGTAACCTGATCTACTATAAGGAAAGGGACATGAATGGGGATGGTGGTGTTTCCTTCCCAATAGGTGTTTCCCCCATGAAGTGTTAAGATGTGTTGTTGAAATATGCCTTTAATTATATGGAATTATTTTATTTTATTATGTGTATGACATAAATTCTAGGTCTTATTCCAATTTTATTCTCTCATAACTCCTGTTCTATTATTTCCTTATGATTGTTTTCTAATGAACATCAAATATTTATTCCATGATTCATGTTTATGATATTTTATATGTTGGGTATTATTTTCCAATGTTATGGTCATGTTCTCATACCATTATGCATATACCATATTTATGTATCATCCTTTTTTACCCTTACCAAGAATTTGAGCCCACCCATTCTTATGATTCCTTTTCGAATGTAATGAAGGATGGTTTTAGGTACAATATTCTTTTAGATGTATGAAATGGTAATAAACTTATGGGAGACATTGAATATATTTGACCATGTTAGAAGATTGTGTTTCTATGTTTCTGATGACACTAAACAATTATATTCGTCGAGAATGTAATTTTATAATGTGACAACCTTTCATCGAACATGATGTAATATACATGTGTGTTAATCCTGAGTCACTAGAAATAACATATCCTGTAAATACCAAAAAACTCTTAGGATAATCCTATAACCGATTAACTCTATCACTTTACCCAATTCATTAGTGAGCTATGTCAAAAACACCCATTATGATGAGATATATCATGCTCACTCGTTATCATAAATAATTTTCTATAACTATAACTATATTATAACACATAAAATATAGTATTTCCCTCATTATACTAATAATTATATACTTTTTAACACAAAATAAAACTCTTTTTTCATAATGACATTTCCTTTCCTTTAAAATAGAATTTTTCAAATAAAAATACCTATAATATATGAAATGGGGTTTTTAATTAAATAATAAATTTAATCATATAATGGGATCCAATAATCAAAAGACTATTATGCCACAAAGAAAAACCATTAACACCATAAATGTTAAAATAAAACATTTCTTTTTTACTTTTTTTTAAACAAATTCACTATAAAAATGCAAAAAAAAATTTAATTTGAGATACAAAAAAAGATAGATAAAATAGGGAAATAATAATAATAATAATTATATCCATATAATTAAATTCATTAAATAATTTTATGAATTTGAGAATGGAATAATTTTTTTATAAAATAAATCTTTAAAGAATTTAAAATGTGTTTTTAAGGTAACATGTCCTTTAACTTAATTTGACTTGTCGCATACATACTTTATCTATGGTTTAATAAACATTTACCAATTAATTAATTGTTAATTATCCTTTAATTTTTTTATTAAAATATTATTAAACCATTAAATTAGATTATTTCAATGATATATTTAATCAGTTAAGTGGTTATGACCACGTTTGGTGGTTTGTTGCTGTTCGATTCGTTATTTCATAACTGCTTCATTATGTTCACTGAGGTCAAAATGATCATTTTCCAATCATATAATCAATAATAATCATGAAATAATATTAATTTTTATATATTAAATATACCTTTAGAATCTATGTTTTGTGGTTATGAATAATTTATTACATTACAACACAGATATGGTAGTCTATACATAGGGTCGAGGAACCTTTTATTTATTCAAAAAACACGATGGGAATATGATATATATTATTTTATATTTAAATAATTATGATTATATCATAGATATAATATTACATATTTAAATACCTTTATATATACTATCCATATGAGTTAGTGATGAAAACCAAATCAATTTTATTCATTGAGGTGGTTATCCACAAGTATACATGAAAAAAATTATTATTTTTAATGTATGGAATGGTTAAAAAAATTGATTATATATTATCTTTATTATATAATAATATTCAGTTAGTATAATATATATACTTTCAATCCATCATCACTTCCATCTATGAGAGATAGTGGTGGAAAATGAATTAAATTAATTTTCAAGGTCGTAGTCTGTCGTACAGATGAATAATGGTTTTGTTTCCCAATGGATGAAGAAGAAGATGGATTAAGGTTAAAAAATCAAAACAATAAAAAATATTTATATGATATATTTTTATTTTATTATATTAATATTTTTTGAAATATTTTGAAAGAGGTATAATAAGAAATAAAATGTAATGATTCCGTTAAATTCAATACCTCTCTTTTGAAAACCTTCATTTTATTTACTCCTTAAACCCTCTAAGGATGGAATTATGCCCAAAAAATTACCTCTATGATGTGTGGAGATATTTTATAAGGGGACCAACGTAGTGAATTATTTAACAAATTAACTATAGATGTTTGGAGTGGAGAAGATATGGTCTATCATTATATATATGAGCATAGAGGTACTCTTAGAATATTTCAAAGTAATAAATTAATAAAAATAATTTTCTTGTTGATGTGGATGAAAATTTAATTTTTTAGAATTTAATTTGATGTTGAGTACAAATATTATCTTACAATAAATGTTTTACATATTTAGGTTATGTTTTCACCCTTATCTCTTTGTTTTAATCCCCACTAAACCTTTTTAACATTTTCTATGATATAAATATTATTATCTATTCAGGGGTAAATAAATGAACTGTAAAAGGAAAATTGACCAATAAATGGGAAATGGATGATACCATTGACCATATCTAAATCACTATTTTAAAGGATGGGGTCTTAGTAATTTTGAATCATTTAAGAATAAATGGGTTGTATTGCAACTTCATAAGTGTCATTTTTGAAATTATTCTCTTAATTTGAATTTAATGTCATCAAGAAAAAAAAATTATTTTTAATCTAATCCATTTTAATTTATATAATACATTATTATCAGCAAAAAAATTTGTACCATAAATAATAAAAAATAAATAACTTTTATATTTTTTATAATTTTTTATTTTTATTTTTATATTTATTGGAGAAGCACTGTCTCAATGTTGTATAAGTGTTTATAGTGATAATATAATCATTAAAAATTAAAAATAAATTAACATCTACAAAAAAATTCATTTTTATGAAATTAAATTTTATTATTTATTAAAAAGTTATATTTATCCATGTGTGTACATATAAGATAAATTTAAAAGAAAGAGGGTGAAATTTTGTTTAATTATATAAAAAAATATTACATAGGTAATTATTATAGAAAAAATAATCCAAATTGAAATAAAATCCAAAATAAAATTAGAATATAATATCTCATCTAATCATAAAGGTTAATGTCAACTATTTGATATATTTTAAAGCATTTTCACATTAATTTTAGCCTTAATTAACAATATTTAACATTTACAATACTTATAACCATTTTATAATTTTAATGTTAATAAATAAAAATATAAAATTGATATATTTACCAACTATTAATTATTATCATTACAAATATTTAATACATTTTATTAAATTCATTTCACAAATTCGAATATTTTAATTTAATATTAAACTTGGAAAATGTGATGAAAAGTTATTTTCTAGGAAGAAATTATTATTTAGCATAACATAATTTATATCTTAATGAACTAAAATCTTGATCTTGATTACCATAATTGGATTATTCAAGGTGTAAATTTACATCTTTTAATCTTAAATAAATTTTAAAAAAATTAATATTTGTAAATTCTCGTAACGAAATGACATTTTTTCACTAAAAGTATTTATTTTCCAATATTTACTATAAAATAAATCTTTTCACAAACATATCCAAATAAAAGCCTCGAATAATTTGGATATTCTATGTTTAAAAATTATATCAACTATATCTATTGTAATTTTTAAATTTTCTCTAAATTAATTACATTATTTTCTCATAAATATCATTAGAATCATTTTTAATAAAATATATTTTCAAAGAATCATTAAATTATTATTTCATAAGAATTAATCAATACATTATTTTTATTAGAACCAGTTTATTCATATTTCATAATTCTGTTATAGTTATTCATACACAAAACAAATTAGTATATAATTACCAAATGAAAAATAATATTATTTCACAGTCATTAAAACATGGTGTTACTTTTCATATATGCTATAAAAAATATTACTATCTTAGAATATGAGGGTATTACATTCTCCAACATTGAAAAAATAATATCTTGAAAATGTTATTTTTATATTGGGATTAAAGGGTTTAACATTTAAAAATATTTTTTTTGAAAACCCACTCTTAAAAATGGATAATAAAACACCCATTTGAAAAGACTGAAATTTCTATTTGAATAACACATAACTTTCTTTTCAAATATGACCACATTAGTCATATTTGATTATATAGACATTAAAAAGAAAAATGATGTCTCGAAAATTAATGGAGAATAATAAAGAATGTTATCAAAATAATTTTAATGAATTAATAAACAAAAATTATATAAGTGATAAAAAATAACATCAATTATATGGAAAATAATATAACATGATGAAATTTAATCATTCAATATTTCATTAAAATATTTTAGGAATTACCTTTCCAATTGAATTAAAATGATATTGCAATATACATATTAGATTTTTTTTCAAATCTAGCAATTAAATTTCTTTCTTTCATTGCATGTTTCAATCAGTTTTTACCCTTATAACATCATATATGAAAATTTATGTGTTAGAATATTTAATACCTAAAGTAAAATAACCACATTTTAATTGACCATGAGGTATATAAAAGGATGAAAAGATGTTCTTCCAATCATTATATATTAACCAAAACCAAATTGGAAAGCCCATGTTATCACAATGTCAAATATGAATAAAACTTTATAAGAAGAAATGAATTTTTTCTTCTAATTCCTAAAAATAACACACAAATTTAATGTTAAATCAAATAAATAAATAAAATACATTAAAATTATTTAAAATATTCTTGAATTAGTTGAAACTATGAAAATTAGAAATATTTGACCACATAATCTCTAAAGATAAACTTAATACATATAAACAAATATCATCAATAACTCATAAGGTCTCAGACAAAAAATAAATTTTCAATGGAAAGATATTATTTAAAATAAACTAGTAATTTCAAAAAATATGGTAATAATTAAATCAGATATGATTCGAAAATATAAATCAACCTTTATTCATTCAAAATCGTTATTACCCAACTGTATTTGTATTTACCAAACACATATAATTCCCCTAAAAAGGGGACTTCATCAAAAATAAATTACTTATATAATTAGAAAATCAATTTTCATTCTAATTGTTATATATTTGATAAATCATATGTTCCCATCATGTTTTAATCCTTTTATGCATATTAACTATAATTACCTCAACATAAAAGAACATCTTATCCCTGAAGGCTATCAATAACTTTAAATATATTTTAATAAAATTTAATATCATTATTGTTGGTCGGAGTGGACACTCAAGAGGGGGGTGAATTGAGTTCCAATTAAAATTTCTGTTAAAAACAATTTCTATTAAAATCCCCCAATTTCAAAAACAAATTAAACTGTAGTGAATTTATATAGATTATAAAGGTTCAATTAGTTTCTCAAAGATTGATTAGTTCTCAGTTAACTTAACCTTATGATTAAATTAACTTTTGAAACTAACTTACTGATTTATAATAAATATAAACACTTGCAAGTTTAATTATCAAAGTAGCTTTGAAGATAGATTATATTTCAAAGTAATAGCAGCGGAATATGAAATAAATATGTATAGTATGGATATAGAGTATAACTACAAACACAGAGAATTAACCAAGAGGTTCAGTCTCAAGCCGATACTTAGTCCTCTCAAAAGTTTATATAAAAATGATCCACACCCTGGATCGGGGTTAACAACAGTGAACACACTGTCCAGGTCACAAGACCTCTACCACAGTTCTACGTGGGAAAACAAACAACAGCAGCCAGCTGTCCAGGTCACAAGACCTCTACCACTATCCACAGTGGGAAATGAAGTGTAAAAAGGTTTGCTGAGGATTTACAGATCCTCCAGTGAAAGTACAGGATTCAGTGTGTGTGTTTAATACTGCAGATAACACACACTGCTCAAAATGTAGAATAAATAAATCACAGAGCAGAGATGTAGAGTTTAGGAATGGCTCTAGTGATTTCAGTGTAGCACTGGACTCGTTTTGGAAATGATCAGAAGTGATTCTGAGTCCTCTTCTCGATTTTGTTTGAGAAGCAGAGTGTCGTATGCTTCAGGTTTTTTAGGCAGTGAGATGTAGTCGATGAAGCTCTTCAATATTCTATTGTATGCACACCACTCTTCTTGAGTAGGCTTGATTGTATATATGATTCTGTCTTGCTTCGGTTCTTCTTGTATGCACAGAGATCTTCTTGAGTATGTCATATTCTTCCTTGTCTCTGTGTGTGTTGTCTCTCCTCCCTTCAGCAGAGTCTTCTTGTATTTATGTCACGTGCTCCGTAGGACAGAAAAGGATTCCTTTCCGCAGGTACGAGGTACGGTTTCCTGACATCCGAAAACCTTTATTAATTAATTGTCAGGGTATTAAAATATAACTAATATGACCGTTGGTTAGAATAAATAAAGATAAAGATAAAGAAATTCAAACAGTTGTTTATGACTGTTCAAGTGATCGGTAGGTCATCAGCATTAGAGTAATGATCGGTGACTCAGATAGATCAGCATCGTTCTGTCATCTGATCGGTGAGTCATTTTGATCAGCATCGGTCTGTCATCTGATCGGTGAGTCATTTTGATCAGCATCGGTCTGTCATCTGATCGGTGAGTCATTTTGATCAGCATCGGTCTGTCATCTGATCGGTGAGTCATTTTGATCAGCATCGGTCTGTCATCTGATCGGTGAGTCATTTTGATCAGCATCGGTCTGTCATCTGATGGGTGAGTCATTTTGATCAGCATCGGTCTGTCATCTGATCGGTGAGTCATTTTGATCAGCATCGGTCTGTCATCTGATCGGTGAGTCATTTTGATCATCATCGGTCTGATTTTCATCGGTGACTTATTTGCATCGGTGACTCATTTGCATCGGTGAGTCCTTGGATCGGTGACTCATTTGCATCGGTGAGTCCTTGGATCGGTGACTCATTTGCATCGGTGACTTATTTGCATCGGTGACTCATTTGCATCGGTGAGTCCTTGGATCGGTGACTCATTTGCATCGGTGAGTCCTTGGATCGGTGACTCATTTGCATCGGTGACTCATTTGCATCGGTGAGTCATCTGCATCAGTGAGTCCTTGGATCGGTGACTCATTTGCATTGGTGAGTCCTTGGATCGGTGAGTCTGATGGATCGGTGCGTCTGATGGATCGGTGAGTCTGATGGATCAGTGCGTCTGATGGATCGGTGCGTCTGATGGATCGGTGCGTCTGATGGATCGGTGAGTCTGATGGATCGGTGCGTCTGATGGATCGGTGCGTCTGATGGATCAGTGCGTCTGATGGATCGGTGAGTCTGATGGATCGGTGAGTCTGATGGATCAGTGAGTCTGATGGATCAGTGAGTCTGATGGATGTTGGATCCAGAAAACTTCCAAAGTACTTTGTAAGTTAATAAGCATAGATAAAAACATGATAACAGATTCATTCATAGATTGGAATTATGTTTATGATACATCAAACCAGATTAAGCATCAATGAGTTGTGATGATTTGTGATTATTAAAACATCAGTTATAAACATGAAATCAGCAATCTTCCAGAGGGCTCAACAATCTCCCCCTTTTTGATAATCACAAATTTTCATATATAAAAAAAAATCATCAATCAATAATAAAAACATAATGAGAATAAAAGTAAAGAGATATAAATCTCCCTCTTAATTTAACATTCCCATATATATAGTATTCAGATTTCTCCCCCTGAGATATTGATCTCCCTCTGAGATATTCACATCTCTCATATATATATAGATCGTTCTCCCCCTTAGATATATATTTCCCCCTTCATATATAGAGTACTCCCATTATATATAGCTTTCTCCCATTATATATATCTTTCTCCCCCTATATATCTATCGCCCATTATATATAGCTTTCTCCCCCTTTGGGATAATCAAAAAGGAGGGAAACAGATATGGGAAAAGAGAAGCAGGGTGCAGAGAGTATAGAGATAAAACAAAGGAAAAAAGAATATTAGATAAAGTCACAGAAGAGGATAAACAATACATAGATCACCCTATCAAAAACAGTACATGGCTATTTGTTGGGATACAAAGGAGCTTTCCCTTTATCCTTTGGAGCAATGGTAGGTAAGGTAGAAGGCTTGGAGGCAGGATGTGGTTCACAGAGCTGAAGTGGCGGTAGGACAACTCTGGCAGGTGCAGTTGGAGGTGTCACAGAGAGTTGTTGAGAAGGAGCAGGAGCTGGTTGAGAAGCTTTCGGAGAGACTGGTCGCAACTGAGATAGATCGTGGGCAACAGACAACTGATTTGGAGCGACATCAGAGGCACTGAGAGGTTCAGAAGTAGGAAGTACTATTGTAGTGGCCTGTGCATCCAAGTAAGGCTTCAACAGATGAATGAAGTCCTGAATGACTTCTGCTCCATACTTCATAGATTGTTCAAAATCATCCTTGTTCTCCATGAACTGTGCTAAGGTTGGGGTAAAATCTTGCAATTGGCGAACTTGAGTTTTGAAGGCCTGAGTGACAGGAGGTAATTTCAGATTTTCTGTCAAGACTTTGATGTTGGCAGCCATCTCATGCTTTGTATAAATCTTGGAAAAGTAAGCATCAACTTTTGCTTTGATCTCTTGCAGAGCTTTCTTAGCATCTGCTGAATAGACCAATGTCATCTTATGACTGAGATCACAGACTTCTTGCATCTTCCTCAAGGATTCTAAATCAAGAATATTTCTAACAGCAGCTAACTCATCATGCACAACTGCTCTTAGAGCTTCTAGCTCACTAGTAGTGATCTTGGTGACCTTGGCTGTACTGGCTTGGCCGACTATATGAGTTAGTTCAGCTTTCAAATTCCTCAGGTCAGACTTGTTGATATGTTCAATCAGATTTCTCAAAACTTCCATCATACCAGAGATGGTTGATCTGAACTCATTTGATAGAGAAACTAAGCTAACTTGGAGATCCTTCAAAGTTTGATTCAAAGAGGCTATGTGCCTACCAACAAATTCACCAGTAGCAGTCAAGTCTGGCTTGAGAACATCTGAGACTGCCGTTGAAAAATCTTTCAAGGAATTTTCAGAAACTTGCAGAGATACTTGATGAAGGGCATTGGAAAGTTCTTCTCTGACTATGTCTCTCACAGTGGTTAGCAATTCACTCTTAAACTTGTCAAGATCAGCTCGGGAGATTTCAGAACCAGGTAAATTTACATTTACATGATCAACAGCAGGAATAGACCTTGCTTCTCTTGGATGGTTCCTTTTCACAGCTGCAGCAGATTCTGGAAATTCGTCTTCTTCTTCAGAATATTCTAAGCCCAACACAGCATAACCAGGGTAGTCATCCCAAACAGCAGCACATAGGGTGTAGTTGGGTTTTTCATAGCTTGTTGTTCCACTGATTTTTGATGAGTCAGCCTTGCCACTGATATGGATTTCTTGTACTGACTGAGGTTGTTCTACTTGATCTTCAGTAAGACCATCCACCGGTCTGTTAACACCATCAACAGCAGCTTCAACATCATCAGCATCATCATCATCACCATCATGATTATCATCAGCATCACCTTGCTCATTATGACTCTGCTCAGAGGCTTCACTGTGATATTCTTCAGTATCAGAATCTTCTTCATCATCAAGAATATGTTCTCACTCTGGTAGGGTTAGGGGTGGACTAGCAGGTCCAAATTCTATTCTTTTCTTGGGACTAGCAGTGTCAGGATCACTCCTATCATCAGGAGAAGACACACTTCCTTCTTCAGTCGCAACTTTTTCTTGCTCATCATCATCAGAATAAACTGGTTCCTCATCTGGTTTTAATCCAGGATCTCTCAAATCCTTTGGCCTCTTGCCATGATCTATGGGATTGTAGGCTTCATACAACTTATCTTCATCTACAACCCATCACTTCTTCCATGGATTCCAATTGATTTTCATCCTCTTGCAGATCTCTTTGTTGAGACAGAAGGTACGCTCTGTTTCAACAACTTCATCATCTTCATCAACACATTCCAGATTTTGGAGCATAGTAGATATCATTTTTGAATAAAACAACATTGTGGCTTTCTTGGAAGGTTTCATCGTACTAGCTATGTGGACCATCACATATCTACACAGGTTTATCTTTTCATGGGTTTTGAGCAGAAACAACAGAAAAACATCTTGAAACTTAACAGCAGCAAAATCTCCTCTTCGAGGGCAAAGTTGGTGCTGGATAAACTTGAATAGGAGTCTGCTTTCACCATCTAATTCTGAAGCTATGATTCTCCTCGATTCTCTGTTTCCAGTCAGAAGCTCTAGTGCTAGCTCATAAGAAAAATAGTCAGTGATTGGAGGTATATTGCCAGCATAGTCCTCATATCGACCTTCATGAGGTACATTTAAACATTCAGCCCACTGCTTAGATGAGAAAGATATTTTCTTTCCTTTTACAACAGACGACATCCTAGCAGCTTCCACACCATCAAGAGTGACTTTCAGGTTCATGTAGAACTCATGTACTAGCTTTGGATACTCTATTCGGGCATTGTCTGAAAACCAGTCTATCCATCCTTGCGATTCAAGAACTTGTAGCAACAGAGACTTTCTTGACAGAAGCCACGCAGAGTTGACTTCTTTTTCAACAGCAACAATCCGAGTTTCCAGGTTCGGATTTACTGAACGTTGAGAGGTACTGCTCGACTCGCCTCGAGCATGCTTTGAAGGTACAGGGCTATCTGGTCCTTTGCTCGGTCTCTTTTGCTTAGTCATTTGAAGATTTTGGGAAGGCAGGAGTTCGAGGGTTCAAAGGTTCAAAGTAGAGGAGAAGAGATGTTGAGAGGTTCGGCGGGAAATGAAAGGTCAGAGGTTTAGGGAAGATAAATAGCCGCGTATCATTTATTTTATCATTTAGGGTTTCCATAAAAAGTAATTTACTAATTAATAAAAAGTAATTGAAAAAAAACGGTTTGACAGAACAGTGTGACAGATCGGTTTCACAGATCGGTTTCACAGATCGGTTTCACAGATCGGTTTCACAGATCAGTTTCACAGATTGGTTTCACAGATCGGTTTCACAGATCGGTTTCACAGATCGGTTTCACAGATCGGTTTCACATATCAGTTTCACAGATCATTTTCACAGATCGGTTTCACATATTGGTTTCACAGATCAGTTTCACAGATCAGTTTCACAGATCAGTTTCACAGATCAGTTTCACAGATCGGTTTCACAGATCAGTTTCACAGATCGGTTTCACAGATCAGTTTCACAGATCAATCATACACAACTCTTTCTTAATAAATTTCATTCTTTTAGAGCATAAGGGCTTTGTGAAGATATCAGCTAATTGATTTTCAGAACTAACAAATTCTAGAGAAATATCACCTTTCTGATAATGATCTCTTAGAAAGTGATGTCTGACATCAATGTGCTTAGTTCTAGAGTGAGACACAGGGTTCTTGGATATGTTTATTGCACTAGTGTTATCACAGTTAATTGAAACATGTTTAAAATCAAATCCATAATCCAATAAAGTGTGTTTCATCCACAAAATTTGTGCACAGCAACTACCAGCAGCTATGTATTCTGCCTCGGCAGTAGACAATGCAACTGAATTCTGTTTCTTACTACACCATGATACTAGGGATTTTCCAAGCAAATGACATGTTCCAGATGTGCTCTTCCTATCTAAATTACATCCTACAAAGTCAGCATCTGAATATCTAGTTAGATTAAATGATTGTCCTTTTGGATAAAACAAACATAAATTTATAGTATACTTAAGATACTTAAAGATCCGTTTAACAGCTAGTAAGTGTGATTCTTTAGGATTAGCTTGAAATCTAGCACACATACATACACTAAACATAATATCTGGTCGACTAGCAGTAAGATAAAGTAAGCTTCCAATCATACCTCTGTAATTGGTTTGATCAACTGGTTTCCCAGTTTCATCAACATCCAGTTTACAGGTAGTACTCATAGGTGTATCACTTTCCTTAATACTATCCAATCCAAAACGTTTTAAAAGATCCTTTGTATATTTAATTTGATTTAAAATAATGCCATCTTCATTTTGAAAGATTTGAAATCCAAGAAAATACTTAAGCTCTCCCATTAGGCTTATTTCAAATTCATTTTGCATAACCTTTGAAAAATCAATACATAAGGAATTTTTAGAAGATCCAAAAATAATATCATCAACATAGATTTGTACTATTAATACATATTTTGAAATCCTTTTTATAAAAAGAGTGGGATCAGCTACTCCTTTTGTAAATCCTTTGGAGATAAGAAAGTTTGAAAGCCTTTCATACCAAGCTCTTGGAGCTTGTTTTAACCCATATAAAGCCTTAGAGAGTTTAAAAACATGATTTGGAAAATGAGGATTTAAAAAACCAGGTGGTTGTTCTACAAAAACATCTTCAATAATAACACCATTTAAAAAAGCACTTTTGACATCCATTTGATATAACTTGAAATTCAGATGAGATGCATATGCAAGTAAGATTCTAATAGCTTCTAATCTAGCTACAGGTGCAAAGGTTTCCTCATAGTCAATTCCTTCTTCTTGATTGTAACCTTGTGAAACTAGCCTAGATTTATTTCTAATGATGTTTCCAGATTCATCAACTTTGTTTCTGAACACCCATTTTGTGCCTATGGTCAAAGTGTCCTTAGGTCTTTCTACTAATTTCCAGACTTTGTTTCTTTCAAATTGATTTAGTTCTTCATGCATAGCCATTACCCAGAATTCATCATTGATAGCATCATTGATATTTTTGGGTTCTAGCTGTGAAAGAAAAGCTTGATGTTCAACCTGATTTCTTAGAGAAGCTCTAGTCTGTGTTCCTCTATCCAGATTTCCTACAACAGCATCTATAGGATGGATCTTTAGAGTCCTAGAAGGTCTTGAAAAGATAGGGCTAGAGATTTCAGACTTTCCTACTGATTGAGGTTCAACAGAAGCAGGTTCTGGAGAATTTCCAGAGCTGGATGTTTTAACTATAGGTCCATTGTCTTTATCATTAAGATTCAAACCAGAGAGATCATCTTCAAGAGAGATGTTAGGTTCATGTGGATCGGTTTCATCAAATTTGATGTGAACAGATTCTTCCACACATTTGGTCTTTTTATTGAAAACTCTATAGGCTTTACTAGAGATAGAGTAACCTAGGAAAATTCCTTCATCACTCTTGGATGCAAATTTGTCAAGATTGTCTTTAGTATTGAGAATAAAGACTTTGCAGCCAAAAACTTTGAAGTAGTTAACCTTGGGTTTCCTATTGTTCCACAACTCATAAGGAGTTTTCTTAAGAACTGGTCTGATCAGGACTCTATTAATGACATAACAAGCTGTATTTACAGCTTCATCCCAAAAGTAAATAGGCAGTTCATATTCATTGAGCATGGTTCTAGCTATTTCTTGAAGGGTTCGGTTTCTCCTTTCTACTACACGATTTTGTTGGGGTGTCTTAGGGGCAGAGAAATTGTGAATATAGCCATTGTGTGAGCAGTAAGAATCAAACTCATGATTTTCAAACTCACGACCATGATCACTTCTCAGGGTCTAAATCATAAGTCCACTAAGATTCTCTACAGTCTTGGAATATTTAATAAAGTAAGAACAAGCTTCACTTTTGTGAGCTAGAAAGTATACCCAAGTATATCTAGAAAAGTCATCTACAAGAACATAGACATAATGCTTCCTATTTAGACTAGAAACTCTTGATGGTCCAAACAAATCCATGTGAACCAACTCAAGTGGTTGAGAAGTTGAGACTTCTTTCTTTGATTTAAAAGAAACTTTATGTTGCTTTCCCTTTTGACAGGGATTACAAACTTTGTCTGCTGGAAATTCAAGTTTGGTTAAGTCTCTAACTAAGTTCTTCCTAGAAAGTTTTCTAAGTGAGTGCACATTGCAGTGTCCTAATCTTCTGTGCCAAAGCCAAGACTCTTTGTGAAAAGCATTTAAACAAGGAATTTTCTGCTTAGCCAAAGAATTTAAATCAATAGCATAAACATTTTCATTTCTTAAAGCAGAAAATACTAAGACATTTTTAGAGTTAAAAACATTTCAAGAATCATTTTTAAATTTCACATAAAAGCCATCATCACACAACTGAGAAATTCTTAACAGGTTATATTTAAGTCCATCAACAAATAAAACTTTAGAAATCAAAATTGAATCAGTGTTACCAATCTGGCCTAGGCCGATGATTTTTCCTTTTGAATTATCACCAAAGGTGACAAAGCCTCCATCAACTTTTACTAAGCTCTTGAAACATGAAAATTTTCCTGACATATGTCTTGAAAATCCACTGTCTAAGTACCATATCTTCTTGTGACAGTTCTTCAGGCAGGTCTCCTACAAAACAGATTTAGATGGAAGATGATTTTGGTACCCAGATCTTCTTGGGTCCAGACAGGTTAGCCAATAATACTTTAGGTACCCATATTTGTCTAATGGGTCTCATATAATTTGTAGAATTGACATTCTTTGAAAGATAAACCTTATTAGATCCATAGCTATGTATATAACTGGTTGAGGCATAAGAAGTTCCAGAATTAACTATCTTCTGTCCAGATTTAGGAATGAATCTAGTTTTGGCAACTTTTCTCTGTCCAGGTTGGTATCCTATACCAGTAGTGTATCTAGGTGCAACTTGCTTTCCTAGCATTTGTGTTAGAGTATTTTTACCATTGGTGAACTTCTCTAAGTCTTTTCTGAGTTGCTCATTTGATAATTTCAGTTCAGTGTTTTCTTTTAACAGTTGAGCATTCTTTTCCTTTTCTATATCAAGATTAGATTTATGCTTAACACTTAAAGCATACTGTTTCTTTAGACCTTTATATTTATCCTTAAGCTCATTACAAGTTTCTTCTAACATGTCACAGTATTCAAACAATTCAGATTTTGACATGTTTTCTGAGTCAGAATCTTCTCCAGAATAGTATGAATTAAAAACAGGAGTTTCTGTTGTTACCTCATAAGTGTTTGTCATGAAACACATGTTGGCCCGATTCTTTTCAGAGTCTGAAGATTCAGCTTCACTTGTGCTGTCTTCTGAAGTACTCCAAGTAGCCTTCATGGCTTTCTTGTACCTCTTGTCCTTATAGTCATATTTCTTTTTATACTTCAGCTTTGGACAGTCGGCTTTAATGTGTCCTTTTCTCTTACACTCATAGCAGACAACATCATCTGATTTGTCGTTCTTCTTCCAATCCTTTTTCCAGTGTCCTTTGTTATCATACTTGCCTTTGTAGTTTGACTTTCTGAAAAACTTCTTCTTCCTATAGAATTTCTTAAATCTTCTAGCAATGTGAGCCATCTCAGCATCACTGTCAGAGTCATTTTCACTTTCTTCACTGCTTGAACTTTCATTTGTAGCCTGAGGCTTTTCCTTATCCTTATTCCTTGAGGTTGTAGTCTTGAAGGCAATAGACTTCCTTCTAGGTTCACCATCTTCTTATTTGTTCACCTTGAGTTCTTCTTCATACATCATCAACTTTCCAATAAGTTCTTTGACAGGTAGAGCTCCAATATCACATGATTCTCTAATAGAGACAGACGTGCCTCTCCATCTATCTGGAAAACATCTCAGTATTCTCATGATTTGTTCCTTTGCTGGAACAACCTTTCCAAGGGAGGTCATTGTGTTGACTATCTCATTGAACCTGAGATACATGTCAGAAATGGGTTCATCATGTTTCATCTTAAAGTTATCATATTTAATAGTATAAGTATTTAACCGCATTTCATTAACATTAGTTGTTCCTTCGTGAGAAACAGACAAGGTATCCCAAATATCAAAAGCAGTTTTGCAAGAAGAAATTCTATTAAACTCTTCATCTCCTAGAGCACAGTAGAGGGCATTCATGGCTTTGCAATTATTAATATAGGCAGCCTTAGTAGGTTCATCCCAAGTTATTCTTTCAGTGTCTGGAATTTTATATTGAGATTCTATAGAAGTCCAAATATCAAATCCCATGCTTTCTAGATGAATTTTCATTTTCAGTTTCCACTGAGCATAATTAGTCCCATTGAAGAAAGGTGGCCGGTTAGTAGCAGCACCCTCAATTATATTATCCATGATAAGAAAATTTTAAGGATATAAAAATTTAGATATAACAGAAATTTTAAGAACTTTAAAATACAACTAAAATCACAGTTCAAAAGCAGAGTACTTTTAGAGAGTATTTTCTCCCTCTGATACCAAGTGTTGGTCGGAGTGGACACTCAAGAGGGGGGTGAATTGAGTTCCAATTAAAATTTCTGTTAAAAAAAATTTCTATTAAAATCCCCCAATTTCAAAAACAAATTAAACTGTAGTGAATTTATATAGATTATAAAGGTTCAATTAGTTTCTCAAAGATTGATTAGTTCTCAGTTAACTTAACCTTATGATTAAATTAACTTTTGAAACTAACTTACTGATTTATAATAAATATAAACACTTGCGAGTTTAATTATCAAAGTAGCTTTGAAGATAGATTATATTTCAAAGTAATATCAGCGGAATATGAAATAAATATGTATAGTATAGATATAGAGTATAACTACAAACACAGAGAATTAACCAAGAGGTTCAGTCTCAAGCCGAGACTTAGTCCTCTCAAAAGTTTATATAAAAATGATCCACACCCTGGATCGGGGTTAACAACAGTGAACACACTGTCCAGGTCACAAGACCTCTACCACAGTTATACGTGGGAAAACAAACAACAGCAGCCAGTTGTCCAGGTCACAAGACCTCTACCACTATCCACAGTGGGAAATGAAGTGTAAAAAGGTTTGCTGAGGATTTACAGATCCTCCAGTGAAAGTACAGGAGTCAGTGTGTTTGTTTAATACAGCAGATAACACACACTGCTCAAAATGTAGAATAAATAAATCACAGAGAAGAGATGTAGAGTTTAGGAATGGCTCTAGTGATTTCAGTGTAGCACTGGACTCGTTTTGGAAATGATCAGAAGTGATTCTGATTCCTCTTCTCAATTTTGTTTGAGAAGCAAAGTGTCGTATGCTTCAGGTTTTTTAGGCAGTGAGATGTAGTCGATGAAGCTCTTCAATATTCTATTGTATGCACACCACTCTTCTTGAGTAGGCTTGATTGTATATATGATTCTGTCTTGCTTCGGTTCTTCTTGTATGCACAGAGCTCTTCTTGAGTATGTCGTATGCTTCCTTGTCTCTGTGTGTGTTGTCTCTCCTCTCTTCAGCAGAGTCTTCTTGTATTTATGTCACGTGCTCCGTAGGACAGAAAAGGTTTCCTTTCCGCAGGTACGAGGTACGGTTTCCTGACATCTGACAACCTTTATTAATTAATTGTCAGGGTATTAAAATATAACTAATATGACCGTTGGTTAGAATAAATAAAGATAAAGATAAAGAAATTCAAACAGTTGTTTATGACTGTTCAAGTGATCGGTAGGTCATCAGCATTAGAGTAATGATCGGTGACTCAGATAGATCAGCATCAGTCTGTCATCTGATCGGTGAGTCATTTTGATCAGCATCGGTCTGTCATCTGATCGGTGAGTCATTTTGATCAGCATCGGTCTGTCATCTGATCGGTGAGTCATTTTGATCAGCATCGGTCTGTCATCTGATCGGTGAGTCATTTTGATCAGCATCGGTCTGTCATCTGATCGGTGAGTCATTTTGATCAGCATCGGTCTGTCATCTGATTGGTGAGTCATTTTGATCAGCATCAGTCTGTCATCTGATCGGTGAGTCATTTTGATCAGCATCGGTCTATCATCTGATCGGTGAGTCATTTTGATCAACATTGGTCTGATTTGCATCGGTGACTTATTTGCATCGGTGACTCATTTGCATCAGTGAGTCCTTGGATCGGTGACTCATTTGCATCGGTGAGTCCTTGGATCGGTGACTCATTTGCATCGGTGACTTATTTGCATCGGTGACTCATTTGCATCGGTGAGTCCTTGGATCGGTGACTCATTTGCATCGGTGAGTCCTTGGATCGGTGACTCATTTGCATCGGTGACTCATTTGCATCGGTGAGTCATCTGCATCAGTGAGTCCTTGGATCGATGACTCATTTTCATTGGTGAGTCCTTGGATCGGTGAGTCTGATGGATCGGTGCGTCTGATGGATCGGTGAGTCTGATGGATCAGTGCGTCTGATGGATCGGTGAGTCTGATGTATCGGTGCGTCTGATGGATCGGTGAGTCTGATGGATCGGTGCGTCTGATGGATCATTGCGTCTGATGGATCGGTGAGTCTGATGGATCAGTGAGTCTGATGGATCAGTGAGTCTGATGGATCAGTGAGTCTGATGGATGTTGGATCCAGAAAACTTCCAAAGTACTTTGTAATTTAATAAGAATAGATAAAAATATGATAACAGATTCATTCATAGATTGGAATTATGTTTATGAGACATCAAACCAGATTAAGCATCAATGAGTTGTGATGATTTGTGATTATTAAAACATCAGTTATAAACATGAAATCAGCAATCTTCCTGAGGGCTCAACAATTACTATTAAATTAATAAATAAAATAAAATATATAATAAACTAAATGGTTATCTTATAATAATGTTCTTCCAAAATACTATTAATTATCTTAATGACACACTATTTAAAACATCAACAATGTCGTGTATGCCTTTGGAATTTATATCATTAATAAACTTATAAACACATGATGGTTTCCTAACTATTATGTTATCCTCACATGTAAACTTACTAATGTATAATGTTATCTAAAGTCAACTACAAAATAGTCTATAATATCCAAGGACACATACTCCTAGATCCGGTGTGAAAAACACAATGTTTACATTCATGGATTTGATATTGAAAAATATTTTCCAATTTTATCAATGCATAAATTATATCATTAAAGAGAAATATTGGATCACATTTATACCAAATTACCAATTACTATTATTGTTTTATAGTTCTATCAAAATATATTTCAATGATAAAATTTCCTTATAATATCCATTTTTCCAAAAAAAACATTTCAATTTAAAAACATACTTACATCATTCAAGGGGATGTCCATATCTGGAAGTCTTATTATACTAATATATATAATATTGTATAAGACCTATGAAAAATCAATAGAAAAATAACGATGGTAAAAAAGTTTATTAAAGGACATATATAAAAAAAAGGAAACTACTTTTTCCATGTCCAAACCTTGAGGTCATATGAGAGTGTTTTTCCT
The DNA here is from genome assembly GCA_963277665.1 of Viscum album. Lineage (NCBI taxonomy): Eukaryota > Viridiplantae > Streptophyta > Magnoliopsida > Santalales > Viscaceae > Viscum > Viscum album. Next base: position 1,204,009,577 of record OY728134.1, read on the forward strand.
TTAGCAGAACAAACAACATGTTAATATAGTCATTTACTTACATATAAAATAAAATTTACTACCCAAAGTTTTTTATAAAAGTTATTTTATGAAATTATAAAGTAAAAATAATAATCCTGATGGTTTCTCATAAAACATGAGAATACACAAAAACATTTTCTTATAAACATAACTTTTTACCAAAATGGGAATAATCATTCCTTTAAATCAAAAAACCGTTAACATCCCTTAAAAATGAGAATATTTACATGCAAATTAATTATATATCAATATAAATTCATGTACATATATTGGGAAATAATTTTCATATGGCACATATAATAACTCTTCCGAATTGAATAACATTCCCTATAAATTTAAATAATGTCATAGGGGAAACATATAACCAGTCAACAAAATCATTTTACCTAAAATATTGGATAACTAAATTTGGATCTTCCATCAATATGAAATATAACAGGATCACCCATCATCACTTTTAATTTTTAATTAACATTACATAATTATAAAGTTTGACTGATTTTATTTCCTTCATCATTCTCATAAGAATAACTTTTTTATCACAGAAAGAAAAACAATTTTAGATGTTCAGATATAACTTTCATTTACAGTTCAGTTTTCTAAATCATAATACACTTAAAAAATTTATATATGGTTTTTATGTGAATAAAATATGGATGATTAAAAATTAATTCAAATATAAAACATTTTTTAGTGATGATAAAAACTATTAACTATGTATACATTAAGATAGAACATTATTTTTGTATCTCTGTCAAAACATTCTATATAATATTCACAAAATTATTCTTATTGAAAATTATTGAATAAAGAAAAAAATAAATAAATTGTTATTTATAATTAATTTATTTCTATATAAATAATTTAATTAAATATTTTTATTAATATGGACATATAAGTACAAGATATAGAAAATATATATGTAAAAAATTTAAAATGTGGTTCTAATGTAAAGGGTTTATTTCCTTCAGCATGAATTTTTGTGTATGTTATTTATATCTTATATAATTAAATTATAAAAATTATTTATATGTACAATGAACTTTTAAATGTTTATTCTATTATCATTAAAATACATAATAAAATTAATTTTATGACTCATTTGACTATATAATCAGTTATGTCCATATTATCTGCTTTGGGGATGTTCAATTTATAATTTCAAAATAGTTTTGGTATGTTGAACATTGTAAAAAATTCCATTGTTATATCATCTCCAAAATAATTATCAGGGAAATATTATGAATTTTAGAAATTACTTATAATTTTAGAAAGACATTTGTAAATTTTTTATGTAATATAAATTCCCCTACAACATGGGTATGGTATTTTTTACAAACGGATGAGTAACATTTTTATTTTTCAATTATTATGGGAAAAAAGGTAAGATTAATTTTTTCACTATTGATTCTTGATTATATCATTAATATTATATTATTACATAAAAATATATTTTAGATACCATCAATGAGATAAGGTGATGAAAAATGAACAAAATCACTTTGTGGAGGACGTAATCAATCGTACACATGAACGATGTTGCCATTTTTAAATTATTGGAATGATAAGAAAATAAAAAAATATTTTATTTATTAATATATATTTATTTCATGAATATAAAAAATATTTATAAAATCCACCATCATAACCAACTGTGATAGATGGTGATGAAAAATTAATTATATCAGTTTGCGATGTGGTGGTATGTTTTACATATGAACAATGGTTTGATTTAACATTTTAAGGAGAAAGAGAGGGATTAAGGTTAATCCATTAAAAAATAACTTCTAAATATATTTAATTAATTTATTTCACTATTTCAAAAAAATTTTAATATATTTAATGGCGTTGGAAAGCGAATGAAAAACTAATATATTCTATTAAAAGTGAAACCAATTCTTTAAACAACCTCCTTTTTATAAATCCTTACTCCTAGTAAGGCCGCTATTCTTCCCAAACTCATAAATCAAGAAATTAGGAAGGGATGTTTGGATGAGATATTTTTTCGATTAGATGAATTAATCTCACATGTTGTATTGAGAGGAGATGATAATGGCATCGTCTTATACATTAGGGGAGCAACACTGATAGAATTTATAATGTTTTAAAATTAATATAATTTAACATTCTGGCTAATGTTTCAAACAAATTATATATTTAAGAGATAGGATGCGTATGAGTCCAAATAATCTCATGTAATAAAATTTGGACTATTTTAGTTGACTCTTTGACCCTCATCCAATTTTAAAATACTTATTAACGATTTTGAAGATTGTCATGATATAAATGCTTTTACTCTTTAAGGGTCAATAAAGATAAAATAAAAGCGAAAGTGACCCCCAAATGGATAATGATTTATATTGTAAATAATATTCAATTCACTTTTCTAATTATAAATTGGAAATGAATTTTAAATTATACAATAAATATTTTTTATTAAAAAATATCATTAGTCATTTTTTGGGACTATTCATTAAATTTGAATTTAATTTAATCATGATAATAATGTAATTAGAATATAATCAATTTTATAACTAGTCATACATTATTATTTACTTAAATTTTTTTTATTTAAATATAATTTATCCAAAATATATTACTTTTAATTTTTTTAAAATAAAATATTTTTATTTTTACAATAATTGCACATGCACCATGTAAGTATTTTATAAGTTTTTAAAGTAATTATATAGCCATAAAAGATTGTAAATAGACTACTATAATAAAATAATTTTATTTTTCTAAATTCATCCTTTCTTACCAATCCGTAAATTATTTCAATCCTTGTGTGAATATATAAGAAAATTTTAATATAAGAGAGGAATATTTTGTATTTTTTATTAATTAAAATATAATATAGGATACTATCATTGTAAAAATGATCCAAGTCAACATAAATTCTAAAAATAGGTTATTATTTCTGTGACTCCAAAATTATTATTTGTTAATTTCAAATATTTTCTTTTATTAGACTGAGAGATAGCATGAAGTTATGTGGATCATAGTGCCTCAATGATGATACATTAAAAATATAACAAATTTTTTCTCAGATATGTGAATTTTTTTTGTGGAATAATGGAATAAATCATGATTAGTGTCACAGATTAGAAATATAGGGCTACAATTAAATCCATCCCATGAGTTTAACCCTACGTGAAACATAAAACTTTTGATCTTCGGAAAATTTGATAGAGTGCCTTCATTATTGAATGAAATGAATTAAATAAACTTATTAATTGATGTGTCATTTAATTAATAAACCATAATGATTATACTTTATGAAATAATATTTAGAATTTTCCATATGGTTAGTTTCATAATCCTAGTGGATCCATAGGATGGAGAGAGATCCCCCATGTTGAATGCATTGGTGGGTGAAAAAAAGATCATGAATCAACGATCAGAACACTATGGGATTTGTTGCTAATGATAAAGATTATAAATGTCACCATTGATAATGATGTAGAATCATTCCTCATCAATGATTGATCTAAACCACTGTATTTGTTTTGGTTTAAGAATCTATTAAATATTTTTAGAGGAAATGATCTAGTTCAATTTAAATTAATCTGTGAATTGTTCTTTTTTTGTATAATATTATTTAGGTTTTTGAAATTAGTAATTTGAGATTAATTCAAATTTTAATTTACTAATTTTAGAATCCAAACCATAGATTGGATTCCATAGATAATGGAAAAAATAAACATGACTTTGTTTAAATTATCACTTTTGTTTTTCATGCCTTTCTTCCTTATTTCTAGGATATTGGTCATCAGTGGTTCTATTGGAAAATTATTTGACGATACCCGATGAACTGGTTATTGTGAAATAACTATTCAAAATAATAGATTGTGTTTAAGGGTTCATTTGTGGGATTTAGATACATAACAGAGTCATTATGGAATCATAGGGAATTTGATGAACCTTCACGTGATAGTGGTTCATTAAGATAGATTGATGTGGTATATCCTGAAGTTCCACAATGGATGATTCTGAGAAAATGAGTGGTTAGAATCTAGAAATCATTGACAATTGTGATCTAGTCATATAGAAGCTGATAGAGGATTTTCATCCCGATTAGTGATGGTTCGTGAAGATGGTGATAAAGGGATAATACTAATTAATATGTGGTCAAAATCCATCCATAAATTATATTGAAGGATCTATCAACTCAGATATGGGATGTTAAGGTCATGTTTTGGGATTGGAGTGATGTAGTAGGTGATAAGGGAAGATGCACATGATGACTACAATAATCTATGAAATTTCAAATTCTACTGCATGTAATTTGAAAGAAAACACTTTGTGTGGACCCCATTACGTGCCATATAGTATTTATTTGGTTAGTTAAATGCCACAGGTTGAGTGGGGGAACCACACATCATGTGAACCTTAGTCACCCAACTCGGTGTGTATAAAGAGTACATGCCCATGAAGCCTTGTGACCCAACAAACCATGTGTGATGTTGCACACCCTGTGTAATTTTTCAATTGTATATGTGTGGTTAGTCAACACATGATGTGTACTAACCCAATCATTACACTTCATAAAACATAAAAATACATTGTTCATTTGTAGAGGAACATTTAGTGTGAGTTTAATGGACCCTGTAAATTCTATATTTCATTATACATGTTGGGTACCATAGTGGATAACATTTTTTACTCCTTCTAGGGAAGGTTGGGGCCCTTATGTCCCCAGTACAACTTTAGTAAATCATGGGTGTGTTCCCTATTATCATTTTATTATGGGTATATTCCCTTTTTTCTTGTCTATTTCTTAAGTCTTCTCCCATTATGTTTTACCAGGACATCTAATCCTGAACATTGGATATAAGATTTACTTTGTCGATTAGAACTCGTATCCATCAATGTGGAATGGGTTTTGACCCCCATTCCCATCATCCTATCATGTTAGGGTTAAGTGTAAGGACCAAAAATTTTATCAATGGAATTTTCCTTCTTATAATTATGTCATATAATATAAACCACATAATATCACCTTGATAACACTATATAGACTTTATAAATGATGAAGGAAGGAAATAAAAAGTATTTTTTTAGAAATTAAAGAACCTATCCATATGCAATAGTAACATGATCCATTGAATAGTAACATTCCCATTAAGAATATTTATTCTCCAAATAGAATAGTAACAATTTATATGAATGTGTAAATAAAAACTTATGATATAATTATATCATAGTATAAGTAGATAAAGTTTTGAAAAATTATTAATTGTGTTTTTGTATTTTTATAAAACATAATTGTTTATTTATAATTTTGTAATTAATATAATTTTATAAAGTAAATTTATTTTCATAAAATATATTCGCAAATTAAAAATATTAATATTTTATTATTATAATAAAATTCATGGAGTCCTTAATTTATTTTTCAACGATGTATAAAATAAATAGTATTCTTTAGATCAGTATTTTCCAAATAAATGATGACATTAATTAAAAATTAAATTTACCATGTTTAGAAACATATTTTCATAAAATGGAGTAATTCTTTGAATTTAACATGTTGAAAACTGGTTTGGGTGAATTTTTTGTATTTTTCTATAATACTTGAATATTTGTGGAATTGTAAAATATGATAATTTACGGTATTTAACAAATACCTTAATTATTATGTCATTGATGATGTATGGTTGATGTAATACCAAATCTAAAACTATATATAATTATTTTATTATATTTATTTTTAAGGAAAAAAATATTCAAAGTATTGAGCAATAATAATAAATTAATGAATAAATTAAAGAGAAACCCCCTCCCCTCCTCCCCTATAAATACCACCCCTCACGCCCTATTATCCTCACACATTTAACGATTTGAGCCTTTTAAAAATTCAATATAATCAACTTCCTAAGTACCTAACCACTTTGATGTGTCCCCGGTCTCATCAATAGAGAAAACCCCTTTCCCATAGGAGGATTTAATATAGCAGAAATTCAAGAGGTAAAATCTTCTTTATTTTTATTCTATTTTCATTCCAATATCCATTATATTCTTATCCTATACCCAAATATTATTATCCATGTGTTTTGAAACTCTACAATATTATATATAATATAATTTTATCATTTTAATTTAATAATTCACCATCAAGCCTCTTATCCTCTCCCTTTTATTCTAAAAATAAAAATAGGGTTCGTGGGGTGTGGATTCACCATCTTCATTGACGACATGTTTTATTTTTTTCACTACCCCATTATAGGATCATCACAAAACCACAATTATGGTTATATAATATTTTATTATATATATTAAATGTTATATAATGTTTGGGATGAAATATATAAACATGATATTAAATTAAATGATATGAGTTCATGATGGTCGTAAAATCCGCCAAATAAATTAAATCATTTTTATTAACATGTTATCAAATGAATCATCTTTATATAAATAAAATAAATAAAATATTAGACTTAATATAATAATTTACATTCATTAACAAAATATAATTTTAATTCGGTAGAATCATTCTCATTGTACATGAACATCTTTAGTTATAAACAAGAAAAATGATAATGAGAAAAAAGAAAGAAAAACACTCCTGAATGATCAAATTTAAATCTATAACTCATAAAACATAAAATAAATAAAATTAATAAAACTATAATAAATATAATACATGTTTAAGGGGTTATTTATTTTTTAGTTAATGAATTTAATTTGATTATCCTAGATATTCATTTGAAGGATGCAATTAAACCTAAGGTAAGGGGATTATCAAATCGAACTATAATTTTTGGGTTTTTACTCTATCAATACATTTTTAGTATGAATTTTCCATTAATGATCCATAAATATAATGTATTTTTCCTTAAATATTGTTTTTAGTATATACATGCTTCCAATACGGTTTGATGAAAAATGCAATAAATTTTCCAAAATAAATCTTCTTCTTAAAAATACAACTTTTACGTCTCATGAGATTGTTTCTTATTCACTCATGATTGATGACTCTTATACCATGTATAATATTTCAAATTTGATATGGGAACCCGATTTTTATTCATGAATTTATTCTTTGTGAAATAACACCCATTTCTTTCCATGAGATATTTTATTTCCAAGATTGATATACTTTCTAAGTGGAACGTGAGATAATGTAAATGTTCTGATGTGACAGGTTAATCCAGAATTATATAGAACATGTAAATGTTATGATGTGATGGATGCACCCAGAATAATATCTTGCTCAAATTAATTGGGTTATGTGAAGTATCTCATGACATAATGTGAATTATCCATCAAAATGATTATATATTTGTTCAAAACTATGTGTGGTATCTGACCCCAAAGACCCGATGTTTCATTTTTATGAATGTCTACATACCTTTCCTTTATCTAATACATACAATAATGAATATAATGAGATTTTATAATGATGATTATTCTCACCATGTTTCATGTCTCTTATTCATCATGTTACTGGGATTTTAGCTCAACCATCATTTGGTATATATCCCGAGGTGAATACTTTTATAAAGGAGAACACAAGGGCCAATAAGAATCTAATGAAAAGGGAATTAAATTAATGTTTACTTTTTATTATTTACTAGATATGTGTTGTTACAATTTCACCTAGACACTAATGTTTTGTATCATGGTTTTAAAGCATTATTACATTGTTTGTCTTAAAAATGATGTAATATTCATGTATGAAAAATCAGGGTCTCTATAGGTGGTATCATAGAAATGTTTAGTTAAAATTTTAATTAGGATTAGAGAACATTAGTGAAAACCCTTATAATGATACTAAGTATATTTATGCATCCACGATGTTTTATTTTAGAAAATTCTAAATATAAGGATCCCAAAAGATATGCCTTTAGTGTTAATTACACACTGGAATAAATTCTTTATTCTTGACTTGTGGACATATATTTTGTTAAAACCATTTCAATTTTAGAAAATGGTGGGAACTAGGAGAAACCATGCCAACAACCTATGAATGGAATAAATAGTGATTTACCAAATGAAATTCCAAATTCCATGTGAGGCGGAGTTCAAAATTTCATGGTGATGATTACCCAGTTGTCTTAAAATATGAAAAATAAACTGAATATCATAGAACATTAACCTTTACGTAATAGGGAAGAACTGGATTTTGAGTCTTTTATATGCTAATGACCAATGATGTTTAGGGGATCATTCAATACACTAGTCAGAGAATAGTGGGTCAACTCAATGGAGAAGATATTTTTTGTGCTTTTTTTCAATGACAGAGAAGGGGAATCTGATAGTTTATCTGCTAGATGGAGAGGCTGATCAATAGTTTCCATTACATAACAACACCATGATGAAGGATGAAATTGAAGAGATGGAGTGGGATAACTTTAAAATAATTTTTCTAAACATGTATTTTCCACGAACTCTTCAACAAAATATAGAGATAGAATCCATAGAGATTAAGAAAAAGGATGGTGAATCTATCACGACCTATGAAAAAAATTTCACAGGGCATTCACTATATTCTTTGGGGTTTTTATCAATAATGGTAGTAAAATTGATAGATTCTTTAGATGTTTAAAACCACAACTTCAAAAGGATCATTAAATTCCATACATTGGGAGTTATGAAGAAGTAGTGTTATGTTCTCCCAATGTGAAGATAGTGTTTAGAGAATTATCCCATGGCTATAGAGATAATAAAAAAATAATGAGTTTTAATTTAGGGGATCTAATGAAAATGGTTGAAGGAAAACACAACCACTCACATCAAAAAAACATGAGAAGAAGAATAATGGAAACTTCCTCGAAGTTATGAGGAAATGATATAAGTGTGGAAGGGAAGGTCACCAAGATCATGAAGGTCGAAGAAATATGAGGATGACGGAAAATGTTGTGGAAAAAAGGAGAGTACCACCCATGGTCCAATGTTTCACATTTTGGGAGAAAGGGAAATGTGAAAGCCAGTGCACTAAACCTCGACTCAGTGAGGGAAATTAGCATTATAAAACACCAATGTCAAAAGATAAAGGGAAAATTTATTCCACCATTATTGCTGAGGTGAATCCCGATAATGATGTTGTGAGATGTATAATGGTTATTAATTCATGAATAGAGAACATAATATTTGATTCTGTCCCTATGAATTCTTTCATATCATTCTTATTTAGTATAACTATTCAAACACTCTATCAAAATATAGAGGCTATGTTATCTTGGAGAAGAAAAATTGGGGCAATTATTTAATCCAAATTAGAATGCTCCTCCTTGGTTAATGTATGTGGACTGAACTTACTAGTGAATATTGTCTTAATTCCTTTAATGGAGTGTGATGCAATATTGGGAAAGGATTGTCTATCTTTATACAAACACAACATCAACTACATGGAACGAGATACCACTCTCCATATTCATAGGCATATTCCAATTATGTAAAAGTTCAATGAGGTGGAAAAATCTTATTTCAGGCCCTCATCTCTAGTGTGGATTTTATTTCTCCCTGATAAATCATATCTATCTCAAATGACTGAGAAAAATTAGAAAATCATGCTTGAAGACAAGACCATTGTGCGAGACTACACTGATGTGTTCTCTAAACAATTTCATAGTCTTCCTCCTGACTGAAAGGTTGAGTTCTCAATTGAAATTAGTCTTGGATCGCTACATATATTAAAGACACCTTATATAATGGCCACCATTGAGTTGGAGGAACTAAAGAAGTAGTTACATGAGAAATTGGACAAGGATTTGATAAACCTGAGCGCTTCTCCATTGAGTACAGAAGTCATCTTCATAAAAAATAAGGATGGATCAATTCACCTAGGCATTTATTATCATGATATCAATAAAATCTTGAAAAAGGAAAAGTATTCCTTTATATAGATAGATGAATTTTTTATCAACTGCATGGGGCCAAGTGTTTCTCTAAGGTTAACCTTCAATCCGGATATCACTAATTAAAGGTAGGAAATAAGATATTACCAGGACTACCTTTCGAATTAGTTATGAATAGTATGAGTTCATAGTGATGCCTATAAAGCTCACTAATGATCCAAAAATACTCAATGAATTAATTTATAGTGTCTCTATAGATTACCTAGAAATTTATTTCACAGTCCTTACTGATGATATTCTAATATACTCCACGAGCAAGGAGAAATATGAGGACCACATTAATAATATTTTAATGACCTTTTAAATGTAGAAGATTTAGGAAAGGTACAATAAATGTGATTTCTGGAAGGAGGAATTATCATTTTTGGGGAATTTTATCACTATAAAAGAAATATATATATACCCTTCTTAGATAAAGGAAAACGAAGAGTGGTCCATGAAAACATCTATAATGGTGATCCAAAGTTTACATGGCCTATCTAGGTATTACAAGTGATTTTTGAAGAACATATCATGATTGTTAAACCAACTAACCAAGCTGATTTGGATGGGAGAACAGTTTTTCTAGACATGTGAATGTGAAGAATGCTTCAAAGAGTTAAAAATAGTCTTATCACTACATTAGTGCTCATACAACCAACAAGTGGGGGACTCTTTGTGGTATAAAAATATTCATAAAATAATATATTAGGATGTTTAATAATGTAAAATGATAATTTGATATCATATACCTAAATTAAATTGAAAATTTAAGAGAAACTTTACCATGCATGGTTTGGAGTTTGAACTGAGATCTTTATGTTGAAAATATAGAAGAATTATCTCTCTAGGGATAAGTGTGGAATATATACCGTTAAAAAGAGACTAAAATATATATTCACACTGCAGGATAATAGTATGTTCCAATGAATATTGTTAGAGAACATCAAGATTTATGACTTCTCAATCCACTACCATTCTGGTAATGAGAATAAAGTAGCAAATTCTCTATGTTGAAAGGATCATGAAAAACAATCCATGATGAGAATTGATAAGGATATAATATTATTATATTTGGAAAGGATGGAAATGGTAATTGTTGAGGGCAGAAATCATAAATCCTTTCTCAAATGATTGATCCACCATCTCTTATTGGGAAAATAAAAGATTCTCAAAGGAATTATGTGGAAGTTCAGAAGAAGGTGGAAGCTATAAGAAATGGTAAATCCTATGAGTTTAAAATTGATGAGGAAGGATTTTTAAGATTTGGGTCATGACTCTATGTACTATCCAATCCAGAGATAAATAAATATCTTCTGAATCACTCTCATAGCTCAACCTTCTCTATTCCCCCTATGGAGAAAAAAGACATCATGATCTCTGAGAGAACTATTAGTCGGACAATATTAAGAAGTATATAACCAAATATACATCAACATGACTGGTATGTTAGTATGTGAATGATGAAATAAAATATTCTGAAGGGATGATACAACCATTACCCATACCTACATGAAAATGGAAGATCACTACCATGTAATATTTTACTATACATCCGAGAACATTGAGAGGGAACAATTATATATGGGTTTTTATGGATCATATTATAAGGAAAGATTACTTTATCATTAAATGAGAAGACATAACACTAGATAAAATTGCATGGATATACATCAGAGATGTAGGAAGTCAGTATGGAGTACAACTAATAATTGAATCTAATCACGATCCAATATTCAACTCCATGTTCCGGAAAGAGTCAAGTATTATCTAAACACCAAGATACACTTCATTATAATTTACCATCCTCAAACTAATGGCCAATATCATTATACTATTAATACATAAGATGACATACTGGGGGAATGTTTTTTGGACATAAATGGATGGTGGGCCCAATATCTACCTCTATTTGAGTTCTTTTACAACAATAGTTTCCACTCAAGCATTCAAATGCATCCATATAATTCCATTTATGATAAAAGATGCAGAACACCATCGTATTTGAATAAAGTCGGTAAATATAAGTTTCTAGGACCTGAAATGTCAAAAAAATGGTAAAAAAGGTGAAAACTATTCAGAAACACATCAAGGAATCACAAATTCGATAGAAGATATAGACCTATTGTTTAATACTAGAGACATGGTATTCCTCCACATATCTCTATGGTAGATGATTGTGATATTTATAATGAAAGGAAAGATTATTTCTAGGTACATTAACCACTTTGAGTTCCTTGATCATGTTAGAGTTGGGGCATATCGATTGGAACTTCTACCAACCAAGTATCAAGTACATGATTTATTCCATGTATCCCTCTTAAGGATGTATATACCAGATCCCTCATATGTTCTAAATCTATAAGTGGTACAATTTGAAAATGATCTCTCTTATGTGGATCATATAATGATGATGTTGGACTGTAGAAATAATTTCCAAAGCAACAAGACTACTCACCTAGTAAAAGTACCGTTGTAGATCTATATATATGAAGAGAGAATATGGGAACTATAATAAATGATGAATAAGAAGTACCCTCAATTGTTTTCATGATAGCTTGTAAAAAAAATTTCAAGGGTGAGATTTCACAAGGGGGGAGGAATGTATCAAACCAAAATTTTATCTATAGAAATTCTCTTATTCTAATTATCTCATATAGTATAAACCACATAAAATAACTTTTAGAACACAATACAAATTTTATAAATGATAAATGAATGAATTAAGAGGTATTTTTATAGAAATTAAAGAACCTATCCTGATGGAATAGTAACCTGACCCTAGGAATAATAACATGACCATTTGGAATAGTAATTAAACTAATAGAATAGTAACCACATCATTGAAAGTGTAAATAATATTTTATAATATAATTATATCATAGTATATTTATATAAATATTTTAAATGTTATTTATTATGAGTTTGTGTTTTTATAAATCATAAATGTTCATTTATAATTATATAGATAATATAATTTTATGAAGGAATATTTATTTTAATAAAATTAATTAAAAAAGTATCATTTATTTGTTTTATTATTATAATATAATTTTATGAGACCTTAGTTTATTTTTTCAATGTGTTATAAAATAAATTATATTTTTGAAAACATATTTTCCAAGTAAATGATGATTTTAATTAAAAATTAAAATTTTCATATTTAGAAAATTATTTTCATAAAATGGAGTTTATTTTTAAATTATAAATGTCCAAAAAATGATTATTGTGAATTTTTGAGATTTTTCTAGAATACATGAATTTTAGTGAATAGTAAAATGTGATAATTTACACTATTTAATAGTTACATGAATTATTTAGTCATAGATGATTTAATGCTGATGTAAAACCAAAATTTAAAATATTACTTCATTATTTTATTATATATAGTGATGTGGATCAAAATATTCATAGTCTAGAGCCAACATAATAAACTAACGAATAAAATAATGAGAAACTACCCTTGTCCCCCTATAAATACCACCATAACCCCCACTTCTCCTCACACCTTTCAAACATTGATCCTTGTAAACATTCTACCCAATTATCTTCTTAATCCCCTGCCACACATACATGATCCCTTGGCATCATCAAAATTTCTATGTCCTTTCCCTACGGAGGATCTAAAGAAAAAAATTACAAAGGTAAAATCCTCATTCTTTTTTTTAGTTTTTTTAAATTTATTTTTTATTCTTATCCTCTCCTCAAATTCCATTATCCATGTGTAATTAAAATATATTAAACTATATAAAATATAACATTATAATTTTTTTGTAATAATGCATCCCAAAAACTCTTCTCCTCTCACTTTTATTCTAAAAATTAAAACATCTTCTATACGGTGCTGATTCAACACCTTTATGGATGACATGTTTTCATTTTTCACAACCTACATAATGTCTGGTCATAAAACCATAATTATGGATAAATATGATTTTAATATCCATATTATAAGTTATATATTATTATATTATCAATAAATATAAATGATATTAAATATACTAATATGAGTTCATGATGGTCGTAAAATCCACCAAATAAATTAAATAATTTTCATTAACATGTTATCTAATGAATATTCCTCATATCTGGAAACAAAATAATTTAAAAATAAATTTAAACTTATTTATGATTATTAATAACATATAATTTCAATTATGGATCAACTTTCTCATTTTATATATACTCCCGTGCATATAAACAAGCGAACCGATCATGAAAAACCTAGAAAATAAAAACTCTTGAATGATGAAATTGAAATATATAACTCATAAAAATGGAAATAAATTAACTTAATCAAACTATAATAAATCAATTAAATGTAAAATATATTCTTAGTTTTGTAGATAATTATTTTAATTTTATTATCAAGGACATTAAAGTGAAGGAAGAAATTAAATATAATGTAGGGGGATTCTCGAATCCAACTTTATTTCCTTGGGTCTTCCCTTTTTCACTTGATTTTTAGTATGTAAGTTCCTTCAGTGTTCCTTAAATATCCTTTATTTTTTACTTAAATTTTATTTTCTAAGATATACATGTTTGTAATATTTTTTAGGACAAATTCCATGATTTTTAAGAAAGTAATCTTTATTCCAAAACAAATTTCTTTTACATTTTGTGAGATTGTTTCTTATTCACTCAAGATTGATGACTGTTATACCAGGTATGATATTCCCAATTTAATTTCAAAACCACAATGTTTATTCATTGATGTTTTATTTCTGAAATGAAACCCATTCCTTTCCATTGGTTATTTTATATCCATGAATTATATAGGTTTTAAGTGGAATTCATGATAAGTTAATTGTTAAAATGTGATGGGTGTTCCAGAAATCATATAGCTCATGTAAATGTTCTGATCTGATGGGTGTTCCTGGAATTATACAATGCAACAGTGCATTGGGTAATGTGATGTATCTCACAAGATAACGTCAAATATTCATGAACATGATGCTAGCTTTATTCACAACTATGTGTGGTATTTGAGAAATAATACATAATGTTTCATTTTTATACATTTTCATATTCCTCACCTTTATCAAATTCTTCCACTAATGAATATTATGGTGATGTTATAGTGATGATTATGCTCACCCATGTTTCATGTATTTTACTCATCCTCTTATTGGGATTTTAGCTCACTCATTATTTTGATCTATATCCTTAGGTGAGTACATTTACAAAAGATAAAATGATGGACAATAAGAATCTAGAGGAGGGGGAATTAAATAAATTTTTATGTTTTGTTATGTAAAAGTAATTTATGATCCTAATTTTCCTAGGACACTAATCCTTTGGATCCTAATTTTGTATCACTATTTTGTATTTTATCTATAAAATTATGTAATAGTCATGTAAGAAAAAGTAGTTTCCCAATATTATGTATCACATAACATACATATCATGTAATTCTATCCACAAACTAGTGGGTTATTCTAGTTAGGTTTTGGTGTCCCCCATTAGTCATGGGTGTGTCCCTTAATATGTTAATCTACATATGTTGTTTTATGATAAGGTGTCGTCTGATCAAGCGAGTACTATGAATGATCCCTCTTAGTTCATTCATGATTTTTAACAGTATATCAAGATGACCATATCATCTCAGATGAGTTCCATTAATATAGTGTGACCTAGTGAGTGAGTTCCCACATATTAATGATACATTTGAGAATCTTGTTTAATCCTTTCTTGGTAGTGAGGATGTGAAAAACCCTTTAGACATACTGTATTCCTTTGAGAATATCAAGATTTTTTTTCTATTCTATTCACATTATTATTTAGAGTTGTCTTGATCTCCCTTTCTATTTCATTCTATTTAGTTATTTAGGGGTCTCGTACTCAGTATGTTTCTACTATCCCTTACATGGAACCTTCCAATAAATGCCCTGTCTTATGTAAGAAAGATGGAATTCAATGGATTACTAGAATTAATAGGATAATGTGGATCTTGGTTGTTCTAGATAGAATGCATATGGTTACAGGAGTAACATTTTGATTTATGTCCCCCTTTTTGGATGATGGTTGGACTCTTGTATAGATTTGGTTGGATTTTTTTTCTTTTTGTATGATTCCAAATTTTTTCATACATTGGTGTGGAATAGGTTTTTATTTATTCATTTAGAGTATCTATTTCATACCATTTATATATTAACTGGTTCATGGCGATGTGTGTGTGTGTGTGTGTTTGTGTATTGGTAGGGCTAGGTCACCCAAGTAAGTTATTTTCCTACATTATGATTGTCATCAAACACAGGATTATTTTATGTGGGACTGGAGTAGAATTATTATCATACTACGTACCAGGAAGGACTCAATGGTATAGGTCATTAATGGGTGGTATAAGTGTAGTTCATCATAAGACCAAGGTTTAGAGATAGGCCTGTAGTGAAGTTTGTTTTGGTAACAATGGAAATGATGTTAATGTTTCCCAAGTTAGTATCTAGGTATAGGGAACTCAATCACAGACTGATTCCAAATGTATCCAATCAAAAATACTCTTGATAACCTATGTATTGAATTTATCCATATATATTGACTAGTTTTAGAGAAAATAATAGAACATCAATCATATAGGAATTGTTTTTGGTTTCCCTTTAATTCTTGAGTTAGCTCCCTAAATATGATCTTTTGGACAAGATTTGTCTTGGATATTATTGGATGCCTCCTTAATGATAGCAATATAAGATTATATAGTTGGTTTTGATCATGGTCTACTTTATGATGAGACTTCAACTAAATACTTGTGTAGAAGGAAGTTCCTCTAACTGGATAATGGGTGGTGCCTCTACCCGTGCAGGTACATGATGGCCCACATCTGATGGTCCAATCAGATTCTCCCTATTAAGATGTGATATTTTGGTTATAAAAGTACCAAAAATGATTCACCTATTCTAATTTCACCTCATGAGTTCTACATTGACATATCATATAAGTTTCTTAGTGATCTATCCCTCGAGGGTGTGTGGTATATGTGTTCCTCCGGGATATGATACATGTTAACGGTTGGCCTAGATTTGAGACTTATTTAAATAAATGTTGGTAGTTTTTGGGTCCATGATATAGAGATACTTTATATGGATTAATCCATGATAATAATTGGGAAAAATCCCACATGATGATGCATTCTATTAGGATTCATTTTATAACTGTGTAGGTGTGTTAGTGCCAATGAATGAGGATTGTATTAATGTGTGGCAGATGAGTTCCTTTGATTATTATGATTGAGAAAATTTTGGATGTACTATAGTCTGGGTGATAACCTTGTTATTTAAAATGTGTGGGAAAATGGAAGGAAATATTTAGGCTATGAAGGGAGACAAAACAAAGGCTCTAGTAGTTAGATGAGGAGATACTTGGTTCTTTCTAATTTTCTTTTTTTTTTGATTTTTGAATTAGGCGTGGGAAACTAATTTTTAACTTATCCAATATTGAGATCTAGAGCTTCCAATGGATCATTGAGCAATACCTCTGTTCATAGAAACTTCTACTATGGATGTTTTGTTGATTGTACATCTCTTTTGGCAGTGTGATTTGAATCTTAGAGAGGTTTTTCACATGGTTTCTCTATACGGTATCGATGAGGCCCTATGATGTTTTCATCGGTATGGATTGGTTTTATATTATCCATCCCTATCTTTCTAGTAACAATTAAGAGATATAGTTTATCATAGTTTGTGGTATTTAATTTTCATTATTTGGATGGATGGTATACTAGGTAGAGAAGTATGACATCGTATGAAGGTGTATGCATATAATTTCTCTTTATATTCTTTGTATAGACCCTAGAGAAGTTGATACAATAATATTTATATTCCCATAATGTTGGAAAAGTCTGATTACATCTTCGCTAAGGATATTTCATGCTTATATCAGCATCAAATGATTGACCTATGCATAGGCCTTCACATTGGGATACACCATTATCTATGACATCATATAAAATGACCCCTATAGAACCATTTGAGCTAAGGGTGAAGTTGGAGAGTTTTTATAGGAATGGATTTTATTGTCCAAATATATTCCCCTTTTTATCCCCATTTTTTCCTACATGGTTGATGAGATATTGATGCAATCTGTTGTTTAAGATCTCCTGATCCTGGTGACTATTAAGAAGGACTTTCTACCTCCCTAAAGTAATGAATTGTTTTTGACATCCATTTTGGGGAGAATTTGTTCTCAAATTTTGAAGTATGTACATGATATAACTAGAATTGGGTTTGGGATAATGATATAGATAATATTTATTGTTAGATATTTTATAGTTACACTGAGTTCTTGGTGATTCCCTTAAATGTTTTGGAAAACCCAACAATGTTTATGGAACTCATGAACTCAACCATTCACCATCTAAGACTCGTTCATGGAGGTTTTCAAAGTTAAAATCCTTGTTACTCAGAATTAGAGGACCATGGGAGACATTTACAAATGTATCTTGACATACTATGAGATCATCAGTATTATGGAGAACTCTTGAAGTGTCAATCATGGGTTTAAGAGGTCCACTTATTAGGATATGTCATCTCAGAATAGGGAGTAGTGTTGGCCCCACTAATTTCAATGTTTTGACAGATTTGGAGACACCCCTAAGAATGAACATGGTTTTGTGAACTTTTTGGAAAGACTCAATAATAGAAGGTATTCGTGATCTACCCCTCTATTATTGAGGCACCACTAATTGATTTGACCTAAAAGTGGAAGCCTTTCATGTGGAAATGGAAGTATCAACGTGATTTCTAGGAGATGCAGATATGATAGACGAGCACCCCCATATTGAGAGTACTAAGGGAAGGTGTGGTGTAAGTGGTGTTCTATATTTCCGCTAGAGCTGTGTGTAGATGTGTTCTTATGAATAGACATGAAATGATTTCTTATGGGCCTAGGAAGATAATACCCAATGGGTAGAAATATGTGACCCATGACCTAGAGTGGGAAATAGTAGTTTTCACTATATTTTTTGGTTAGAAAATATTATGAGAGATGTTGTGTGACAAGATATTCCATATACAAACTCCATATTCAGTTATGATGTTGTGGGGAACACCATTTTCTATAGTGGACAAGAGATGTTAACGTCAATACAATGATAGGAGCTACCAAGATATATTCTCACAAACCATTTAGTAGTAAATCCATAAGTGGTGAGGATGAATCATGACCTTCAGTTTTGGTTTTGGGTCAATGAATAATTATACCTATTAAAGAATTTATCTCTCAATGCATCACATACAAATAGTTGAAAACCAAGGTGATATGATTAGTGTAGAATTATGATTTTATCCCAATGTATTACATGATGGTACATTAATGGTCAAAGAAAAGACTTGATTGTGTATGAGTGATCATAGATAAAATTTCAAAGTAATCACACTTCTTATCCATCATTATTTAAAGCATAGTGGAGTGTTTGGAATGCATATACATGAAGGAGGTAGTCTAGATTCATTTATTTTCATCAATAATCATTTCAAAATATGATTCTAATACTACATCACCATTATGAAGGTTATTAAACGTGGAATTTTGGATTCCATTGTAGTTTTCTTGATGTTTCACACTATATATGATGGGTAGATAGAGAGGACCTTTCAGGTTCTATAAAAATTATCTAGAAAAAAATAATTGATTTTGGCCATAGATGAAAGGTTTATCTACCCTCTTCCTTGTTCCATGTATCAATTGTTACAATTCCTACATATCGATGACAATATTTGAGGGCTTATATGGGACACTTCGTACATCATCATTAGGCTGGTGGAGATATGGGAGATAGTCCTCATGGGGACATAGTTGTGGTGAGCAGTTACACAGAAGGTTTATGTCTTCCAGGAGTGTATGGGGACCACCCAAAAAAATTATATGTCATATGTAGATCAGAAAAATAATCTTTTTGAGCTCAATGAGTGCTACCAAGTGCTTCTATAGGTCTAAAATGTAATACCATGACCCCAGTTACCCGGACATGGTGCATTATTACATAACATTGGCAAGATCACAAGGGATCAAAACCCTAAAGGACGATCAATTTAGTAGCCTTAGAAGTACTAGATACATACATAAGTTTTACATAAAATCATGAAATATAGAAAATCAACATCATTGTGTCCCATTTAAACACACTCTTATACCGTATCCTATTCCTGTAGGTTAATCATTGAATACATCATTACATCCTAGAAAAAATAAAACATAGAAAGGGGTGAGCTCAGATGCTCAGTAAGGATATCAATATAGCGGAAACGTTCTTAAATAAGAATAAACATTTAATGAAATGTATAAGACTAAAACATAATCCTTTAAGACCTAAATTTATGCATAATATGGAAAAGATAAATCAAATTATTCCATTTAATTATTCACATGGATATTCTACTAGTTGAAAAATCACATGTAATATCAAATATCCAATTTCATAATGATAAAATGAATAATACTGGACATCATAACAATATAGTTAAGGTCTCTTTCCAAGACTACGAATAAAGATTCTGTCAACGCCTTGTGACAAGACATTGGTTAGTCTCATGAGTCCTACCGATGCATCAAAGAGCAATAGCGGGCACTGCCCGTCACTTACTAAGTCCAATGCATTCCTCATATGAAAAGGTTTAAATATAACATAAACATTCATATTAAAACTAGCATATGAAATGTCAATAATTTATCCATAAACCATGAATGGTATAAAAATAACACTTCCACATTCAATCATATCACAAAACCTTCAATACAATATGGAAGATTTGTATCATAATAAATCAACTTCAAACAAGTTTAAAATCCAACAAAGGATCTTGACATAGATAAAATGAAAACTATATGAAAGAAACACCTCTTTATATTTTGAAATTATTTAAAAGTCACATAATTATAAAATAAAAAATTTATTTTGAAAATATTCATATAGTCTTGTATGGGAAGCTTTGAAGGTGTAATGAGAGTGGAAAATAGCTGCATCTTCCGTATAATTTGTAAAAAACATTCTTTCCTTAATTTTGTATAAAAGGTCTTAAAGGACATTGTTTGGAAAAAGACGGAAATATTCCCTTTTAAAGATATTATAAAAATTATAACAAGGGTATAAATGACTTTGACCAATATTATAGGATATAGTAAAACTATTTTGAAATACATTTTTAAGAAACACCGATGTGGATTATATCAGTAGATACTCATGTATAAAAACCTTGGATAGTGAAGAGATTATTGAATTAAACCTTACCTTGTACTTTTACTTGATTAAGGGTACATTAACCTCTTGTATAATAGTTAAATAATTTCTATTAAATTATACAAGAACCTCCTACATAAATAAGATATCATATATGTTCTTCTATTATTTATTTGTAAATAATATTTCTGCAGTATCATCATTTCTGGTGTTAACTGATTTGTATTCCTTTATATGCTTGGTTACGGAAGTCATATTTGATATGGGTAGGATGTATTTTATTCATATCCAGAATGATATTAAGTTTTTAAAATTTATTTTTAATCATAAATTGAAAATTATTCTTAAATGGTTATGACAGGGAATGAATCTCATCGTGTTCGTGGAGATGATAATCCATACGTAAACATGAATGACAATATCATTATATTGATGGTGAAATTGTATGTAATTTGATGTTATATAATATAGACAGAATAATTAATATTTTTTATTTTTTATTTACTTCAATCATACTCATTATTATACCCATCCAAATAATTATGTGTTTGAATAACGAACTACACCACGACATGGAGTCGGAAGTCGTACGTACACACATATGGTGAATTTTCATTCATAAAATGTATAGAATAATGAATATGGTTGTAAAATATTTATAATAAAATCACAGTATGTATAAGGTACTTGATTTATTATTTTGGTATAGAAACAACAAAGAAATAGGAAGTTGAAGGAGAAAAGAACGTTGAAAGAGGAGGTGAAATTATTACCTCTTATTCAGGTGTTTCCTTTTAAGTTGATCAAAAGGGCCCCTTAGTTTGGAATTATGATATGTATAAGGCATCTAAGTATAATTTACGATATTTTGGAGGATATTTGGGTAGGGTTTAACCAAAACAAATGACTTTGGAGGTGCGATTTTGAGAGAAACGAAAGTACTCTTTTATAAGAGAGGTGAGGGTCACTTTTGGAAAAGCCTGAAATATTATTTTATTATACAATCATATTCTGTTTATAATGGATCCAAAATGATTTATTTCTAGGATAAGGTATGTATGGGTCTAAAAACTCTCAACCAAGTGGTTTTAGATAGGTTTAGGTCACCATATTTACATTATCTTTTAGATTTAACTTTTAGTTAAATAGTTTAACTTTTACCCAGTATTCTTGTATTATTATATTATATGGTTAAAAAGAATACTATAAAATTCCATGAGAACCCCAAGTAATTCAAAAATTATGTATATAACCTTAACTAAGTCCTTTAGCCAAACCATATATTTTTAGGAATATTATATCCATTAATAATATAGTTTTTGTTTTAAAAAGTCAATTATGTCAATTTGACACTATTTAGTATTTGATTTTTGTGGAAATAATAACAACATGATTACTTTAAAAGAAATTAATTTAATCAACCATAAAATCTCATATTAATTTATAAAATTATTGTAATTCATCAAAAGTTCCACATTACTTTTATATGGATATTTATGACATCAATTATTTTAACCTTTCATTAAAAAGGAAATGAATTCATCATCCTTGTGTCATTAATAAATTTAAATATTTAATGTCTAAAAATTATAAATAAAATACCATTATACATAAAATATTTTGAGCTTTCTAATTAATATTTATAGTCGAATTTATTTGATATGTAACCCTATATTAAAAATGGTTTGGTTATTAAACATTGAATTTAACATAATTAACTCTTCTTTAAATAAAATAATAATAAATGTCCTAATCTAATCCAAGTGGACCAAAAGGATCATATTTTTTTCTAAGGTTTATTTTTCTGGAATAAAAATTACCCAATAGAATTAGGACATGTGTTAGGGTAATAATAATATCAATTTTATCTTTAATTACCATATTAACTTTTAACCGTGGTAAATAAAAGGTAAAAGTTACTATTCATCAAAAATTATTTCCATCTTATTGAACCACATTTTACTTATTGATATAAATCATGTCTCTTGGATTTTTAAAATTCAACTCACTAAAGCAGCAATATTACGTTTTATGCAAATTTTCAAATGCTCTTAGAAGGTGTGTAAAAGACGGTAAAAAGTTTAATAAAATTTTATATATCTAATATTATTATAAAATGACTCCGTGAATTACATTGAACATAAATATGTATTATATATCTAATTTTTCCTAAAATAAATTTAAATAAATTATTTATTATTTATATAATATGTCAGTTTTAAATAATAACATAGGGTTTTTCACTATTAACCAAAAAATTGAATGTTTTCAGAAAAATACCAAAAATTCACCCTAAGATAATTTCAATATTCTGAATTCCAAAATGAAGCTCGTTTTGAAAATTAAAATTTATCATATTTTAAAAAGTGTGTATTACTATTCATAACTACTAGTTTGATTGGTCGTGGTGTGTTAAAACTCGATGTTGCCTACAATACAAGCTACTGCATTATTCAAAGGGAAATGTACCATAGAAGATTGGGGTGTTACAATCTCCCATCCTTCAAATAATCTCTTCCTAAAAAGATTACTGCATAAAAAGATTTAGATGGTTCTTCATCATTAGTTCCTAGAGTTTCCACATTGCCTCTTCCACCTTATTATTTCTCCAAATAACTTTGACCAGATGAGTCGTCCGATTTCTCAACACTTGTTCTCTTGTATCAAGAATTCTGATAGGCTCTTCGCAATAAGACAGGTCAGGTTACAGTTCTATTTCTTCATATATGAGTACATACGTTGGGCCATGAATGTATTTTATCCACAATGATACGTGGAATACATCCTGAACTTTGGAGAGACTTGGAGGCATTTCCAAATGATAAGCTACACCTCAAATTCATTCTAGAATTTCGAAAGGTCCAATGTACATGTGACTCAATTTTCCCTTTTTACCAAAATGTATAACACCCTTCCATGGAGATACCATCAAGAAAACATGGTCTTCTACTTGAAATTACAAATCCTTCCTTCAGTTTTTGGCATTGATCTATTTCCTACTTTGGGCTTCTTTGATGTGGGTTTGGATAATATTCTCTTTTTACATTGTTTCTATAACAAGTTCTAGGCCTACGAGTTTTCTTTCACCAACATCATCCAAAAAAGATGGTGTGTGACATCTCTTTCCATATAACACTTCATATGGTGACATATGAATACTTGAATGGAAGATATTGTTCTAGGAAAATTCAACCAGATGTAAATATTGATCCCACATACCTTGAAAGTCATGTGAGAAAGATTTCAACATGTCTTCTAAGGATTGAATAGTCTGTTCTAATTGTCCATCAGTTTAAGTTTGGTAGGCAGTTGTCAAACAAAGTTTACTATCCAGGCCCTTCTGAATTATTTTCCATAATCATGATAAAAACTAGGGATCACGATTAGAAAAAATTGATAGGGTTAATCAATGAAGTCTTAAAACCTCATTAATATATAGTCTTGCTAGCCGTTGAAGTGGTAAACCTTCTCTTATATCCAGAAAATGTGCTGACTTGGTAAGACGTTCAACAATGACCCATATTACATCATTCTTACTATGAGTCTTTGGTAGACCCATGAAAAAATCCATTGTAATATCATCCCATTTTCACTCAGGTATGGGAATAGGTTGCATGACTCCTCAAGGATGTGGTATTATAGCCTTTAATTGTGGAAAAACGATACATATTGACACATAATTAACAATATCCCTTTTCATGTTGTCCCAACAAAAATGTTTCTTCAAATATCTATACATCTTAGTGCTACCAGGGTGTATAGATAAATTGGATCTATTAGCATCATCCAACAATTCCTGTTTTATATCAGGTATGTCAAGAACACGATGTCTCTTAAAAAATATCAAAATCCCATCTTTATATATGAAGTCGATCAATCTCGAACCATTCACAACTTTAATTTGATTTTTAAACACCTTATCATCAGTCTGAGAACTCTTTATCCTTTCAAGTAAATATACTTTGGAAACCATTTTAAAAAGTATTGATGTTTCACCTTTCATGGTTTTCCCCATATCCATATTTACTAGGTCCATGAAAACAGAGGCTGCATTAGTCATTCCAAAAGGAATTACTCTAAAATAGTAATGCATGTACCTAGTTCGAAATTCTTTTTTCCAAATGTCTTCTTTATTCACACACAACTGATAATATCCAAATTGAAGGTCAATATTTGAAATATATTGAGCTCCATGAAGTTGGTAGAATAAATAATCAATGTGAGTTAGGGGATACTTGTTCTTTATTGTTATAGCATTGATATCCCTATAGTCAATGCACAACCTCACAGATCTATCTTTCTTATTGACAAAAAGAACAGGGGATCCCCATAAAGGAACACTAGGGCGAATAAATTCTTTATTACTCTTTTACTCTAGTCGTTTATTTAGTTACATGAATTCCATAGTGGTCATTATATATGGGGTCTTTGATATGGGCCTTAAACTAGGAATTAAATCAATGGTAATCTCAATTTCTCATTCTGAAGTATGTACAGGTAAATCCTTTGGTAACACATCAACATATTCTTGTATAATAGGTACATACTCTATTTTCACATTTCTTTCCTCACCCAAAGTTATTTTATTCTCTTCCTCTCTAATAATAGAATTTAGTAGAGCTATTGGGCATGGATTTAGATAAGAATTAGGTGGTGAATTTTCTGATATAAAGATAAGGTACTCATTATCATCATTGAAAATTGTAACCTCCTTCTTCTTACAATAAATTTTTGCATCATGGACCGAAATCCATTCCATTATAAGGATTATATCAAATTAAATCATGGGTATGACAATGAGATCAGCAGATAAAGAACATTTATATGCCATAATGGGAACTGATTCACAAAAAAAAATTATAATGATACTTCCCTGATGAGTTTTGATTGAAAATTCCCTTGTTAAATAAAATTGGGAATATCTAATTTTCTTAAGAAAATGGGATGATATGAAACAATGTGATGATCCAAAATCAAACAAAACCTTGGCTAAACTTTAGGAAACCGTTAAATTGCCTACCACTATATCTTTTGGTGATTCAACCTTAGCGGTAGTGATAGTATAAGCTTGGACTTTCTCCTATGGCCTTTTATGAGGTATGTTTCTTTGGAACTTAGGACATTAATTTTCATAATGACCCTTTTTTTCTACAATTATCACATTCAACATTGACTACCTCTTTCTTTCCTTTACAATCACGAGATTGGTTTCCTCTTTCACCACACTTGTGACAGACTCGCCTTCCCTTCAGTCATGTATCGGGGTGTTTCTTCTCACATTTACTGTAGGATAGATATTCAACTTTTCTCTTCTTCCCCTTATTTATATTTCCAGAGTGTTGAAAAGATCACTTCTTCTCTTGATCTTCTTTAAAGCTGCAAGACATAAATAATTCATTTTCTGACTTGATAGCGCATGAGACAATATCTTCGTACGATGAGAAGAATTGTGAGAATAAATCTCGATAGAGAAATTGTTTTAACCCATAAAATAATCAATCAATCTCACTCCTTTGGACATGTATACAATCGGCTGCATGCCTTTCTATCCATGTAAAGATGGCCTCATACTTTGCGATATTCTCATCCCCCTTTTGCCTCAGACTCATAAATTATCTTTCCATATCCACTCAATGGTCACGAGGAAAGTATTTTTATATGAAAATATGTTTAAACTCCCTCCATTATATATTATAAACTTCTTCATCTTCCTTTTCATTTTGAATTAATGACCACCATTGATCTTCATCTCTTGTGAGTCGATAACCTTCCTTGACAATTTTTTCCATTTCGTTACAACCAAATGCCTGAAATATTTTCTCTATAGAACTTATCCATTGCTCAACTAAAAATGGGTTTGTTGTCCCACTAAATGTTGGTTGTCGTTGCCTCATGATTTGGTATAAAATTGATCATCTACATTGTGGATCAGGGTGCTCCATACGGGTAAGGTTATTATTCATAACCCGAATGATTTTTGCCAGTTTGGGGATAAGCTGATCAGCACCAGTGGCATCACCAGCTCCGCTATAATTATCATGAATGGGGGGGGGGGGAAATCCCTAAATGAATTACGTGCATTGATACAGTTTCCAATCATTCCACTATGTGCCTTTTCTAAATATTGGAATTCAATAGATTAGTTTATGAATCACAATACATAATTCCAAACTTGTAAAACATTTAACATCAATTAATCAATTTATAGATATAATCCATAATCATAAAAAAAATTTCTCTAAGGAGGTATATAATCATAAATACTTTATAATGGTTTTTAGTGAAAATGTGAATTTTCCAAAGAATATCTCCCAAGAGTGTCGTCACCAAGTGTGCATCAAGGAACATTGTCATGTACCAGGATACCCTGGGTCAAGCCCGAAACTCCTTGTCGGAGTTTTCCATCCTATGTTCATCAATTCCAGTGCAACCTCTACCTGCTCGTATCCAGAGAGGGGTGTATTTCTTGAAGAACTCAAAAAAATTTATACAGTACCAAAATTCTAGGAATTTCTTCTATACTAATCCTCAAACTCTATCTTAGGGTAATGTGCTCTAATTAGAGTTTTTCTAAATATAGTTTACAAGGTTTGTAATAATCTTCCACTAATACCAACTATAATGCACCAACCCCAGTTACCCAGAGTCAGTGAGTAATTAAATAACATCGACATGATCACAAGGGATCAAATCTTGAATGGACGACCTGTTTAGTAGGCTTGTATGTACTAGATACATACTTATGTTTTAACAGTACTGGAAAAACGACCTATACCCACGGTTCAAAACCGTGGGTATAGCCCCCAAAACCGTGGGTATAGGCTATACCCATGGTTTTGGGAACCGTGGGCTGGAATGGCATCGGTAAAGGGGTCTCAACCTATACCCACGGTTTGGAGAACCTTGGGTATAGGGGAGTCCAATTTGGAACAATGCGGTTCCAACGTGGCACATAGAAGACCCCACGGTTTGAAAACCGTGGGAAATTTAATTTTAAAAAAAGCATCCAGTGGGTTTTGAACCCGTGCTGCACGGTAACCTTCATAGGCGTCTCTCACCGAAAGACCAACCCAGCTATTATTTTTATATGTTTTATATACATATATCATTGTATATATATTAATATGGAATATTTAAATTCAAAAAAAATGCTTTCAGCGGGAATTGAAACCGCGACGCGCGCTGTTCTTCGCGACCGTGAAACCTCCACGGACCAACCAAGCTGGAATTTTCATTTGACATATAGACATATATTTGCGTATATATATTAATATATAGAATTAAAATTCAAAAAAATGCGCCCAGGGTGTTTCGAACCTAGGCTCTGCGCTGAAACTCAATGCCACAGTATAGAATCATACCAACTCAGCTATACAGCTTTTACTGATTTATATTTATATGTATATAAATATATTAATCTAAACTGTGAAAAAATGTATCCCCGCCAAATTTTTCCCATGTACCGCCTAATTTTATTTTCCCGCCATAATGCGGGAAACCTATACCCATGGTTTTCGAGAACCATGGGTATAGGTATGCAAAAAAAAATCACAATACCCACGGTTATGAAGAACCGTCGGTATAGATCTTCGAAAAATACCCTATACCCACGGTTATCTCCAAAACTGTGGGTATAGGTCTTAAAAGAAAATTATACCCACGGTTTTGGGCACAACCGTGGGTATAGACCTATTTTCTAGTAGTGTAAATTACATCATGAAAGAAAGAAAAACAACATCATTGTTTCCCCTTTTAAGACACATTTATCCCTTAGCATATTCCTTGATATTAATTATAAAATACTTCTTCACATACTGGGAAAAATAAAACATATAATAGGGTGATCTCAGATACTCAGTAAGGATAAAAATATAGCAGAAACTTCCTTAAATAAGAATTAACATTTAAGGCAATGTATAAGACTAAAACAGAAGCCTGTTAAACATAAATTTCAGCATAATATGGAAAATATAAATCAAATTATTCCTTTTACATAATCACATGGATATTCTACTAGTTTAATAATCACATGTAATATCAAATAGAGAATTTCATAATGATGGAATGCATAATTCCAGACATCATAACCACAGAGTCAAGGCCTCGTGCCAAGACTACAAATAATGGTTTTCTCAAGGTGTTGTGCCAAAATAGTAGTTTGTCTAATGTGACATACCGATGCATCAAGGAGCTATATAGATCTCCACCCCTCACTTACTAAGTCCAATATATTCTTCATATGGAAAGGTTTAAACATTAGATAAACATTCATATTAAAACTAGCATACTAAATTTCAATACATTATCCATAAACCATGAATGGTATAAAAATAAACATCTACAGTCAAACATATCACAAAAACGTCAATATAATATAAAAGATTTATATCATAATATATCAACTTCAAAAAATATTAAAATCCATCAAAGGATGTTGACATAGATGAAATGAAAACTATTTGAAAGAAATACCTCTTTTTATTTTGAAATTATTTAAAAAGTCACATAATTATAAAAGAAAAAATTTATTTTGAAATTATTATTAAAAGCTCGTATGGGATATGTTTGATTCACATCCAGAATGATATTAAGATCTCAAATATTATTTTTAATCAAAAAATGAAAATTATTCATGAGTGATTACGATGGGGAATGAATCTCATCGCGTTCGTGGAGACAGTAATCCGTACTTATGCACGAGCGACAATATCATTATATTAATGGTGAAATCGTATGTAATTGGATGTTATATCATATATATAGAATCATTAACATCTTATATTTATTATTTACATCAAATATACTCATAATTATACCCATCCAAATTATGAAGTGTTTGAATAATAAAATATACCATGACGTGGATATGGTAAGCCGTACGTACGCACGTATGGTGACTTGTCATTCATAAGATGTATAGAATAATGAATATGGTTGTACCATATTTGTAATAACATCACAGTATGTAAAAGGTTATGGAGTTATTATTTTGGTATGTAAACAACAAAGAAATAGGAAGTTGAAGAAGAAAAGAACTTTGAAAGAGGGGGTGAAATTATTACCTCTTCTTCCGGTGTATCCTTTAGATTTGAACAAAAGGGCTCCTTAGTTTGGATTTCTGATCACATAAAGGCTTCTAGGTCTAAGTGAGGTTAGTTTGGAGGATATTTGGGCAGGGTTTGGCCAAGACTAATGGATTTGGAGGTGTGATTTTGAAAGAAGGGGAAGTACCCTTTTATAATAGAGGTGAGTGTCACTTTAGTAAAATCTTGAAATATTATTTTATTATACAATCATATTAAGTTTATAATGGCTCCAAAATGATTTATTTCGAGGCTAAGTTAGGGATGGGTCCAAAACATCTCAACCAATAGGATTTAGATAGGTTTAACTCACCATATTAACCTTCTCTTTAATATTTAACTCATAGTTAAATAGTTTATCTTTTACCATGTATTCTTGTATTATTATATTATATGGTTAATAATCATACTATAAAATGCCAGGAGAACCCCAAGTGGTTCATTAGTTATATATCTAACCTTATCTAAGTCTTTTTTCTGATCTATATATTTTTTTCGAAATATTATATCAATTAATAATATAGTTTTTTTTAAACTCAATTACGTCATTTTTGACACTATTTAGTATTTTATTTTATTGGAAGTCCAAATTTACATTTATTTGGATATTTATGTGATCAATTATTTTAACCATTAATTAAAAGGGTAATTTCTCCATCATTATTTTGTCATAAATAAATGTAATTTTTTTATTTCTAAAAATTATAAATAAAATACCATTGTGTAGGAAATATTTTTAACGTTTTAATGAATATTTATAGTGGAATTTATCTTATGTACAACCCTATATTAAAAATGGTTTAGTTGTTAAATGTTGAATTTAACACTTTTAACTCTTCATTAAAATAATAATAATAAATTTCCAAATCTAATCCAAGTGGACCACAAGGATCATATTTTACTCCTAAGGTTGATTTTGGTCAAAAACACTTATCTAATAGAATTACTAATTGTGTTAGGGTAATAATTATATCATTTTAACCTTTAATTACCCTATTTACTTTTAACAATGGGATATAAAAGTTAAAAGTTACTATTCACCAAAAAATTATTTTCATCTTATTGAACAACATTTTACTTACTAATATCAAGAGTGTCTCTCGGATTTTTGAAATTAAACTCACAAAAGTAGTAATATTTGGTTTTATGCAAATTTGTAAATGCTACTAGAAGGTGGGTAAAAGACGGTAAAAAGTTCAATAAAATTTTATATATCTAATATTATAATAAAATGACTCCATGAATTACATTGTACATAAATTGGTATTATATATTTATTTTTACCTAAAATAAATTGAAATAAAATAATTAATTATTTAAATAAATTTTCAGTTGTAAACAATAACGTAGTGTTTTTCACTATTCATCAAAAATTGAATGATTTCAGAAAAGTACCAAAAATTCCCCCTAAGCTAATTTTGATATTACAAATTCAAAAATTAATTCTATTTTGAGAAATAAAATTTATAAAATTTTAAAAATTGTGTATTAGTATTCATAAAAACTAGTTTAATTGGTCATGGTGTGTTAAAACTCCAAGTTGCATATAATGCAAGCTACTACATTATTCAAAGGGAAACATACCATAGAAGCTTGGGGTGTTACATTAAATCAGTGATAATAACCCATATTTTTCTAATGTGGAAATTTATCTCTATGAATTGTAAACATTTTTTCAGTTACTCTTAATGGATTAGGAGGGATCACACAGGTTTCCCCTAAAATCACTATTAGACTAGTTGTATGGTGGTGTTCCACATATTGTAGCTAAATAGGTATATTCATGACCCATCACATATTAATTTCTAGGTTGAGATGGATATTGTGGATGGGTTTACTCTCTATGAGTACACAGTGAACATCAAGGACTGATAAGAGGAGAACATTCATGAGAAAGTGATTCCTTTGTGTGGGTATTTTTTATTACATGGGAAACTCGAGGAGACCTCATGGGAGTGGAAGAACCAATTGTGAACACTGTATCATCACCATTATGAGTAGGGTTTGGCCTTTTTCGGATGTAAATCCATGAAGGTTGGTGGATTTTAGTGACTCTAAATTTTATATTTTACACTTTTGAATATTTTAAAAAATATTTCTAGAGTAATGCATGAAGTCGGTGTGGTGTTTTGGGGCCCGTAAAGCCTCGATATTGATATATTAATAATAATAAATATAATATATCACACACAAATTATGTTTTATTAAAATAATGGATTTAATCTGTAATAGTTTTTTAGATTATAAATCTAGGGCCACTATTATATCTAGAGTTTCAGTTTTACAATATTGTTGACATAAGACTTATTAGCATCAAACACTTTGACAGAGTGCAGTCATGGGATGAAAAATTGAAATATATGAAATTATTAATTTATTTTTCTTTTATTTTAAAAAACATAATTGCAGTCATTAATAAATCCACTCTGGAAATTTCTAAAGGATTAGCCACATAAACCTAGTAGATTGATAAGATTATTTGAGATTCTTGGTGGGGAATGTATAGGCCAGTGACTATGTAATCATGGATCGACAATTAGAACAATGTAATATTTTTCTTCAGTAAAAAATTTAATGAATATCACAAATGGAAATGAATAATTTTTTTTATTTATTAATGATTAATCCAACATGAGGTAGGATATATTCTTTTTGTTTAGTTCCCCATGTAAAGATTTTGGGATGAATAAAAATTATATAATTTAAAATTAATTCATAAATCATTATTTTGTGGGTTTTGGAACAATTTTATTATTTTCCTTGAATAAGGAATTTGTGATTATATTCATATTTTAATATTAAATTTGATAATTTTAGAGGCCCATGCCCCAGTAGCCCAAATCTGGTGTCTGATTTATTAGATTGGCATAAGATTCCTAGAATCACATCCCAATGGACCTAACAGTTTACTAGTCTTCTAAAACTAGAAACATACACTATTCCAATATTAAATTTGAATCAAAAAATTACTAGAAGATTTTATTTGGGTATAAAATTATTCAAACTAGAATATACATGTATATCAGTCATAGTAAACTCCATATAATCACAGTGATATGATGTAAAATAAGGGTGATAACTATAGAATAGAAAGGGTTAGATATAATGGTTTAATTCATGATTCAATTCACATAATTGATATGGAATGGAAAATAACTAAACACACATGCCATATATTTAATTAAAATAGATATATGTGTGTCTACAGATAGTTTAAATTTGAAGATCTCAAGGATAATAATCAACATGGAAAGGTAAATAACTTATAGAACATGGAATTTAATCGATTACATAACAATCATAACTGGATAAGGGAAAAATAATATAAAAAGGTAAATAACTGAAAA
This sequence comes from Viscum album, assembly GCA_963277665.1. Taxonomy (NCBI): domain Eukaryota; kingdom Viridiplantae; phylum Streptophyta; class Magnoliopsida; order Santalales; family Viscaceae; genus Viscum; species Viscum album. Next base: position 1,204,043,043 of record OY728134.1, read on the forward strand.
AAGCAATCCATTTAGTCATTAATCAAGAATGAAATGCATCCAGAGATAATATCATTAAGAAAATATCATGGATAAAAATATCCTTATTCTGGATGAATCTAATTCCTATCTATTGGATTCCATGTTTCCCAGGAACATGATACATTTACCATCAATTAATTTCATAAGATTTTTTAAAAAAATTGGTAAAAAAAATTTAACTATGGTTATCCAACTAATTAGTGAAATTCGACAACCAATCATTTAGGGTTTATCTATTATTTAGACACACCCATTTTATTAATGTCCGATGCATTCCTCATATATCATGTAGTGGATTTAATTCATAAACACAATGCATTATTATCAAGTATCCATAATGAGTAATGAACCAATAAATATTTACCTATTTAAAAAATTCCATTAAATGTTGAAAATAATATTTATAAAGGAGATATATTTAAGAAATAAAAATATCCATGATAAAAAATATGGATATATAGGGAAACACGGGCTTTCAATCATCATAGAAATGTGAATAATTCAATGGGTGGTTAACAACTACCCAAATGAAACATGGAATTTATCGTCAACACCATCCTAGGTTAAATAATCATAAACCATCAAGAGAAAGAACAATTATGGTTTAAAAACTACTTATATATGGTGGAGTATAAGTAAAAAAGAATTCATTAAAGAATATAAATACCATAACATTATGTTTAAAAACACTCCAGAGTAAAATACACGATTTATTTAGATAACCCATTTTTGTTAATATAAAACATTTTTAAAAACCTATCCTTTGAAAATATATTTTACAAAATATGAAACATAAAAATATCTAGAAAAAAATTCCTTCAAAAGAACACTGTAAATAGGAAATTGAGTCCTCAATGAAATGATTAATGTTAATCTTATAAATGATATACATTTTAAAAAGATCATTCCTTCTGCACTGTAAAATTGTTATAAAAGTGTTGTTTTTGGAAAAAATATGATTCGATTAAAACCTTTTTTAATAAAGTAATCTTGGGTAATCATTTATTTAATAAATTATTTTTAATATGATAAAAACATTTTTGTTAACATTTTTATAAAATGAGAGTTTTGATGTAAATGATTTCTAATCAAATAAGGGAATAAATTTAGATTTTAAAAATGGATTTTCTCAATAATTTTAAGTTACAATGTGTAAAAAATGGTAATATTAATAGAAAAATAAAACCAAGCATGACTAACCCATTTTTTTGGATTATACCCTTTTTTTGAAAACACTTATTCCTCTTTTAAATGACTATAATTTTTATTTATAATCAATATATTACCAATGGATTTTATTTTAAATATATAGACCATATATTTTAAAAATTTATTCAATCCTATCTTTATTATCCATTCAATATTCTAGGTTGTAGCTATTCAATAATAATATTAATAATATTATATTTTTGTTCAGTAAAACTTTGTCTTGCGTGTAATGAATGATATCAAAGAGATTTAACTTATTTATAAATATATTTATCCTAATGTTTCGACATGTTATATTTTCATCTAATCATGGTGTTTCATGTCATAAATGATATCAAAAATAATTTTGTTATTTTAGAGGTTCAGGGGGTTATAATAATCAACCCTATTTATTGGATTTTTAAGATGATGTATAAAATTTAAATGAACATTGTGTGATTAACACTTTGTTATTTTCTCTATTATTCATTTGTTCTTTCATATTGATCATTTAAATTTCAATTAATTGATTATTAGTATATAAATAGTGAACTAGTCATTGTGTAATCATTATTTGGAATAATAGATCGTGGTTATGGGTTCAACATTGGGATTTAAATATGTGAAAAATGGGTGGTGGCAATGTAAGGAATCCAATGATCATTCATAAGATGACGGTTTTGGGATTTTATTGAAATTGTATCTATAAAGGTAAAATTAAAGGAAATTCCTTTCATTGAGTGTTCATAATCTATCCACCAATAAAAATTTGGATTCCATTATTGAGTGGTTGATTGAGGTTTTCATAAAATTTCATGAATATTGTTTGGGATGGTGACAGAGGGGGGATTTTTTGTCAAATGAGGGATGAAATTTTGCAACATTGAAGGCATAGTGAACCTGATTTTGTGAAGTTATTGTCTTGTTTTGTTTATGGAGAAATATAGGATATGAAATGAGAATAAACATGTGAATACTAGAATTTTATATAAGATTTCATACTATATGAAATGTAGTTTTGAAGAACACATGATGTGTAGACCCCTCAACACAATTTTTTTTACATAGTAATTTAAATATCCAATGTCATGTAGGGTACCCACATCCCATGTGAAACTTATTTTCCCATGTTGTAGTATATAAGGAGTACCCACCTAGGGGTCCATGTGACCCCAAATGCCTTGTGTGATGGGGAACACCCCATGTAATTATGAAAGTGAATGGGAATGGACTTAAAAACACATGCGGACTAACACCCTAACCCCTATAGATCCTGTGTTGTTAGAAAACTCTATTTTTCAAGGTAGTTACATTCCATGTGATATAGTATGACATGATTATTTCTATATTTAATGAGAAAAACAATTTTCCCATGTAAGACAACCCATAAGCTTCTTTTAGGGAATGTTAGAGCCCTTATTTTCATTATATAGCTTCTCTCTATCTTAGGTATATTCCATCTTTCTGGATTGGGATTGGTGAGTTCCCTTCTATATAGGTGAGATTCTCAGTCCTCTCCCATGAGGTTTTAGGGTGTTATGTAGCCCCGAAAATTTAATATAAGATTCCCTCAGTGGTTTAAAGCAAGTATCCTGATATGCAGATCATGTTTGGATACTCAATATCATTATAGGTAGTGGCAGGTATCAGGTAACATTCATACCTGGTTGTTTCATCCCCTACCTGGTGGGTAAATCTAGTTTGGGTTAGGCATCCCCCATTAGTCCTAGGTTTCATCCCATATCTATATATTAACATCAGTTTTATTTCGATAAGGTATTTTTTGATCGAGTTTATCTATCGAATGAGAATTCTACATTTCATTATTCATATTCATTATAAAAATAGAGGAGTACATACCATTAGATGAGTTTTAGTTGTATAGTGAGACCATCATAGTGATTTACCATGGATGAATGTTACCTCTTATCCTCTTATATAATCCTAGGTTGCTAGTGAGATTTCCTCAACAAGAGACATGAATTATTCCATTGATAAGATATTAGTTTTCTTATTCATTCCCTTGGATTCTTAATTTAGAGATAAATATATATATATCTCTCTCTTGTATTCTTTGTGTTTTCTGATTTCAGGGTGTTATACTTGATATTATTACACTCACCCCTACATAGGAGCTTCCTACACATGTCTTGTGTCATGAAGAAGTCATGAATTTCAAAGGAGTCATTGGAGGATTGGGAATATGTGGAGCATAGTCATTCAAGATAGTCCTAGATAGTTTAATAATTTTTATTTTGACACCAATATATATTTTGTTGTTATGTGGTTTAAAACATTTATAGATTTATTGGGCATGTATTAGGACCTGTTGTATTTTTCGTACAATTTTTTACACTCTGATGTTAGACTAATATTTATACATAAATGTATACTATCAATTGATTAAATTTCTTGCATTATATTAGTGTATGACTACATGTTTATGTGTACTTTTACTTCTGGATAAGGCAACACATTTATGTGAAAACCCATCTTGGTGATAGTCACCATACCCCTCTCTATTGGAGGCCGTATTGGGGTTTCATTTTCTACTTACCATATTCTATACAGGCCTTAGTGTTGCAGTTAATGAAAATTATGGATTTATTAATCCCATCTAATTGGATAAAGTCATGCATAAGGTATATTTTAAATCCATTTCACAATCATTTTATTCTTAATCAACCCCATCTAACTATGACTGTGGTTATAAATATTTACCATAGTTTACATTCATAATTAAGAAAAATATATGGGGACTATTTAATAAATATTAACTATCTAGATTCTAAATATGGAATCTATTTTTTTCAAATTCAATTCATAAAATTGGTATATTTTTTAAATTAAATTTAGAAAACAAAACAAATATTTTATTTGAAAAAAACTTTTTCCCTAATTATAAATAAATTTATACCATAATAGAGCATATTATTTTTCATAATTAACCTAATTTTATTTATAATAACATAAATTTACTAATAAAAATTTGAAAACATTTTCAAATAAATATTACTTTGTGTCTACATGTAAAGTGAATGTAGTTTTCAAGTAGAGTCAGTATTATTTCATAATTCTATGAAAAATAATTATATTCAAAAAAATCCCATATAACATCCAGAAGATAATTTTTATTGGAGTATTTTACAAATTATTTCATTTTTTATTAATAATTATTTATAAAAGTGTAATAAATTAATTATAATATTCTCAAAAGAAGTAAAAAAATGTAGAATAAAATTTGAATGCATATTTTCAATAAATTAATAAATACATTTATATTAAGTAAATCCATTTTATAGGTGTTTCGTATTCCAATATCACCAATTCATAACATCCAATATAATTTTTTGGTTATAACTTTCATATTCAAAATAACATTATTTTGCAGTCATTAATTCTTAATATGTATGCCATGTATGCTCTCAGTCATAGTGTTCTATTAAAATATCATGATAAATCATTTTTTAATATTGAATGGTTATATATAAGAAAAACAATATTAAGTGAGTTTATTTTTTCAATTCCCCACAATTCATTTTTTTACTGGAGAAAGTTTATAATAAACACTCCAATAAATTGATTTCATTGATGATATTCATTTATTTATATTATACTACAATCTCTATGCAAATAATTTTTCTTTCAAAAAGATACACTTTTATGGGGTTTAGTGGTAACCATCACATTAATCATGTATCATAAAAGAGTCATACATTCATTTGAAAATTATAATGTTTAGGTACAACAACAACTTTTCATCTAATAATATAGACAACCAAGACGAAAACCTACCAAATTCAGTATTACGAATGATCAATGATAGAGGAAAACTTTGTATAAGACACTCAATTTAAGATAATAAGTAAAACAATTACTCCCATAATTTCAGGATGATACATCTATGAAAATATCTTGATGTCATATTCTATCCAAAGAATAAATATTCAATGCTCCCTATTACACTTTGAGTTTAATGGGTTACTCCTGTATTTCTATAATTGTTTTCTTATATCATTATATGGATGACACATGAGACTATCTTCAATGTAATAGGTGATATTATTAAAAACCATTATGTGATATTCAATTTGAAAATAGTAATGATAAATATCTCGAGAAATTTAATCAATATGCGGTTCAAACCAATACTCCCATGTTTTATCATGTACTCGAGGAAAATTCATCTATGAAATGCTTATGCAGTCATCATCAGTTTGATTGGGGGTGGTATGGAATATATTTAATTACTCAATAGGATCATTTTTTAAATTATATTAGAAGACTTATTTATATTATATAATTCTAGGGAAATGATGTATCACTTATCTCGATATTCCCATGTACTCATTAAGAGTCTCGTGACTGGAGCACTACTAGTTTGGTTATAGTTAATGTTCCTCGACTGGAGAATTAGGGTATTTAAGGGACATATTTTGACTAAGAATACATTTTATATTAGATCTTGTTAATGAGGAAATGGGATGTGATGTATAATCTTTACGTTCCCATTCCCTCTTCATTGGATTGGGAACGCCATTCGAGGAAACCAATGATATCTTTCCTTTCATGGTAGTGGATCAAGGAAAATTCTCTAATTGTGCCTTGCCCTTTCACTTATAAGATCATGTGTTGGGTATTATTTTCCATGTAACAATAATTTTGATCCATGTTTCCCCCACATTTCTTTTCCATTCCTTTCCTACGTCTGCATTATTCAACCCAACCACTCAGTTATGCACACAATTACCCAATACCACATACAAGTGTTGACATTAAATCCAATATGGAGATTTATTCATGATCATGTAGGTCTAGATCTTATAGCAATCTATTACAACTATACCCTAAGTATTTATCTTCTATAATTCATCTTCTTAATGTAGAAATTCTGAACTCCCAAATCTGTAGGAGGTTTCAAAAATATGATGGATTTTCTTATATCATACATACATTAAGAAAAATTAAAATGGGATATAGGTAGACACTATCTTTGGAGTAAGATAATTTTTATTGATACTCCTAATATAAAATTTATAATGAATCATCCGGTCCATGGTCCCATAATCAAAATCCTCATAGACTATCTTCTATTTTGAATAATCTTCCATAATGACCATTGCATCAGACTTGTTTCCATGTCCAGTTCCAAGATGAGTATCAATCACCCAAGGACTTCTAATTGGAAATTAAGAATTATAAACAACCTTGTAATATGAAGGTTGTTAACCTAAATCAAATTCCATAAGTAAAGAAATAGTAGTAACTAAGGCCTCTACTACCCCCATTACCATGGATGATGAGACACCTAGTTTCAAAACACTCTAGGATGGGAGAGATGGGATCCCTATAATCAGAAATTCAAAAAACCCTTCAAAAGTGGTATTAAATAACAAGGAAATAGATTATTTAGACAACTTTTTGGATGCTCGATAACATTCATGGATGATATTTCCTGAAATGACCAAAACTTTTATTAATGAAAATACCCCTTGACCTAATTAAATGTCATATTTTGTAGGATGGTTATATAAAATATACACTTACTTGTCTTTATGTATTTATATTTTAAAATTCCATTAATAATTGTGATCTTTTCTATTATATCAATTGAATAATGATCACATGATTAGTATAAATATAGGGCTTTAACAAATCCAATTTACATAGACAAAGGAAGAGATATCCTCATCAAGAAGAAATGATCCTTAATAAGCCCATCTGTCAAAGAACGTAAAGGATGTGGTGTCATTGGTATTTTCTCTTGGCCATGCCCAAGATGAGTTTCAACACGTTAAGCTCTAATGGAAACACAGATGGGATAAGTGGATGTTGATAGAGATGACCACCTGAGAGAGGTTATCCGAGCCACCCCAAGAGTCTATCATCATCACACACCATACCATCAGGTCATATGCGAGCATTATAAGGGGTTATGTAACTAGACCCTGGAACTATGATTTTGTGCATTATTTTTTTTGTATAGAATAATGAATATACATTCATTTTATGGTTGTTACTTTGTAAATAATACAAATAGTATTTTATTTAATATTAAAAGAAGAAATATATTTTGATGATTTAATGGATTTTTGAATTCAATAATATTTTAATAAAATATTATTAACAAATTAATTTTTATTAAATATAAATGATTTTATAATTTTTAGGAATAAAATTGGGTTTTTATTAAGGTTTGAAAGTTGTTTATCAAAACCCAAGAATTTCTGTTAAATGTGGATTTTTATTTTAAAAGTAAAAATTCTACTATTTAGAAAATTATTTAAATAAATTTTTTATTATTTCTGGAATCAGGATGTCGAAATTATCCAATGATGAATTTTTCATAATTTTCAGAGACAGTCAACTTTTTGTGTAAAAATGAAATACTATTTAAATATATAAAGCATTTTATGAAATCATAATTATCCAATAGTGATGTAATAAAACACTTTAAAAGGGATATTCGACAAATATAAGTTTTAACTTTAAAATAATGTGATTTTATATTTTCTTGATTTATTTTACAATGCCTTACTAAACCCTCCAGGACTTATAAAACATTTTATCATTTGAAAATGATGTCCTTAAGAGTGTGACTCACCTCCACACAAACAATCCTAATATTTTAATAAGTTAGGCCATTGTCCTTATAAAAGATTTTTTTCCATTACCCTTTGGAAAAAACCATGGGACGGTTTGTGGTTTGGATTAGTTTAATGTGTAGGGTCCAAAACCTAAATAATTAACAATTCTCTCACTTTTCCTATATAAACCCACCCAAGATCCCACTTAATTTTCACTCAATGCCTTTGGAGCTCGACCATCCTCTGAAATCCTCTCTATATAATCCTCCAAAGTATCCTCAAATTCCCAAGAACCTCTTTTAAGCCTCTCCCAAGCCTCTGGGATCACACTTCCAAGTAAGGGATTTCTTCCTTTCTCATTTTTGTCCAAATTTCATTATGTTGTAATACCCATTTTTTTCAATTACAAACGTTGATGTATGATTTCTAACCTCACCCATACTTCCCTATTTTTGTTTTAATGATGAGATACCACTTTCTCACTCATTAATTCCTCCCATGAACACCTGTTACCATGTCAAAATTCCATAAGAGATTTCTCTCTCATCATTTACATTCAATCAATCCTTCTTTATTCTTAATATATATTCCATTACATATGTTGGGGAACGTATCTATATGACCCCATACTTTACATTTCATGTAAATATTATGAGACACCCCTTTCTCTCTCATCAACCATATTTAGGAAGTTTTATGTCACGCTGTTATGCTGCCAAAATTGCTTCACGATTTTCCATGCCAAAGTCATTGTGTAGTGAATACCATGCCCATTTCTCTATCAAGGGTATTCAACTTTATGAATATTTACTTTTTGATTATAGAGTTTTATGTATGAATTCGACATTCCTTTATTGTGAAATAAAAGAGGATTTTTATTGAAACCATGTGACACACATATGCATGAAATGAAATGATTAAGAAGGGAGCACCCTAATAGTGATCCAATGCATTGAGTTAAGATTAGTATCATTATACATCAAGTGTAATGTGGTTTTAATCATTCTAATTCAAGTTAGATGAGTGTTTACTCATTCTCTATGTGAAATGAGCCTTGGATCAAGAAAATATTATGTTAAATGGTGATGCCACATTTCCATGTTATGATAATCATGTTGTATCATGCCTTCATCTTCATATTTTTCTTATGATCCATTGATAGGACTATTTAATAACATTTACTATATTCTTCAAGTTATTCCTTCTTTAATCCCTTAATGGGCTTTATAGCTCAATCTTTTCTTATATGTGTCCTCGGGTTATCTGATTAAATTCTAAGTATTAAGGAATGTGTGAGGTCATGTAAGAGAAGTTTACAATAAAAATGAGTATTTCATGTTTTAAGTTGTTATTTAATGTTGTTAAGCCCCAAATACAGTATAAATATTGATCTTCTATGTTGTATCAAGTTAATATTTTATTTTATAAATTATTTTTATGTATGAAATAAAGAGTAGGGTTTTTATAGTTGGTATCAGAGGATATGTGTAGGAATTTTTGAGAATATGATTAAAAACCCATTGTGAAATCATTAGGTATAAGACTATGTTTAATAAAAACATACCTAAATTTTGGTGTGAAATGAGTAAGTGATTTATCAAGAAAATACATCCTTGTCTGAATATGAGTAGGTAGAGGAGGATCTGGCACATATGTATAAATGGGAAAATCCCGAAAACACCACTTTGAGCTAGACTTCAATGAGAACTGGTTCACAACAACATGCATTGCTTCACTCTTGGTTAAGACACTCCCAGGGGATATGATTTGGTAAATTTACAATATTATTATGATCCATTATTAATGGAATAAAAAAATTACCCTAAGACTATATTTTAGGAAGTAGATAATGGATAACATAGATTGAACCCTATAAATTCATAAGTTAAGGAAATAAAAGTAATTTATAAGTCATCTATTTTTGTCTTAGGATTACCCTTTATGTGTTACCCCTAATATTCCTTTTATTTAAGCCAATGGGATATAATATGTGGACTCGAGATAATAACCAATGCAAAGATCAATGTGATGGCTATTCTAATGAGATGCCCAATTGGATGGGAGGGGGAATCACAAACTTTGTCACAATACTCACCCAGTTAACTCATGTTTTGAATAGAAATAGGGATCAAGAAGAACATTCAACCCCACAATGAAAGAAAAATTCACAATTGATAGTTTCATGATACAAGGGCCTCCTACTTTTAATGGATCATCTGATCTAACAATTTCTGAAGAATGGATCAACTCCATTGAAATGATCTTCTCTATCCTTCCATGTTTTGAACAAGATATGGTACTTCTAGCTGCTTATCTTATAGAGGGTGAAGCTGATCAATGGTGGACATTGACAAAAAATACGAATCCTGTGGAAGAGATCAAGGAATTGGAATAGATGGATTTCTGAAAAATGTTTTTTAAAAAATATATTCCTCACAATCTGCTACTCAATATGGAAAGGGACTTCCTTGACCTCATGTAAAAAAGACAATGGATCCATCAGAGCATATGAGTCAAACATCACAAGGCTTGCACAATTTTCCATTGGCTTTTTTGTTACCCCAAAATATAGGGTTGACTACTTTTTGGGTGGGGTAAAACCTAGCCTATGGAAATCACTAGAAATCTATGACATTGAGAGATGTGGGGAAATTGGTTGATGTGCACTCAAATTTGAAATGGAGATCAGAAAATCTCATGGGTATCATGGGGATAATAAACATAAGATGGACTTCAATTCTGGCAGTCTGATTTGTAAATCCAATGGTGATATGAAAATCCAAAAACCCACTCGCCAATGGTTCGGAAAGAAGCACCCTTGAAATTTCTTAAAGGGGATGAGGAAATTCATTAGGTGTGGAAGAGAAGGGCACTGATCCATTAACTGCCGACAAGAAAAATATGCTACTACGATAGAGGAGAGGAATTATCCATCTGACCCTCAACACATTTTTCATTTATTTAATTGTAAAGATGTACAGATCATTGAAAACTAGTTCCCTAAGCCAAGGGTTTTTGGAGGAAACTAACAACCTCCATGGTATCAAGGGAGAGATTTTTCCATCACTACCACCGAAGTGAACCCTGACAATGATGTGGTGATAGGTACACTAGTTATTCATTCAATAATACTGAACATAATTTTTTATTCTAGTTCTACAAATTATTTTATATCCTGAAATATTAGTAGAACAATCCCAACACCACCACAAATCTTGCAAGTAAAGATGTTGGTGAGAACAATAAATGTGGAAATCATTGAAAACCATGAATATAACACCTCCCCTATCACAATTTGTGGATTGAAATTCCCATAGAACCTTATCATACTTACTATGGTATAATGTGATGCAATTATAGGAATGGATTTCCTTTCCTTATATAGAGCCAACAGAAATTGTCGTGACAGGGAAATCGATCTTCATATGGAAAATCAACCCCCGATTATGTTCAACTGTAAGGAGGAGGATGAATCTTATTTAGCACCAGCATCTAAAGTGTGGATATTACTTCCCTATGAGCATGTGTATCTTTCTCAAATGATTGAGTCTATGGAAGAAACTATCCTTGAAGACATTCATATTGTGATGGAATTTTCTGATGTGTTTCCTGAGGAATTTCCTGTTCTTCCTCGAATAAGATATGTTGAATTCTCAGTTGATATTATACCAAGGGAATTTCCAATATCCAAGACTCCATATATAATGGATATTGTGGAGATTGAGGAGATTAGGAAACAACAACATGAGTATTTGGATAAAGGGTTTATATGTCCAAGTGCTTCACCATGGGGTGAACTAGTTCTCTTCATCAAGAAGAAGGATGGGTCGATGTACCTTTGCATCAATTATCATGAGCTCAAAAAAATCCTGATAATGAACAAGTATCCCCTTCCACAAATTTCTTACTTGTTCGATCAGCTACGTGGAGCACAATTCTTCTACATGGTGAATCTGCGGTTCAAATGTTATCATGTGAGGGTCAATATGGAGGATATACCCAAGACTACTTTTCGTACCAGACACAAGAACTATGAAATCAAAGTAATGCCTTTCAGACTCACTAATTCTCCAAAAATATACATGGACTTGATGAATAGAGTCGTTATATATTACCTTGACAAATTTTTGGTAGTCTTTATAGATTATATTCTATTATACTCTAATAATAGGGAGGCACATGAGGTGCATCGAAGAACTATACTAGGGAACTTGAGAAAGGAGAATCTCTATTAAAAGTAAAACAAGTGTGAGTTCGGGTTGAAGGAGGTCTCATTCTTGGGTTAAATGACCACAAATAATTGGATATCTATAGATCCCTCTAAGACAACTACAACTGAGGGATGACTAAGGAATACAACGGTGATAGATATTTGTACCATCCTGGGGTTAGATGGATATTATCTTTGATTTGTGAGAAATTTATCACAATTTTCCAACACTCTTACAAAAATAACTCATAAGGGAGTCATGTTTTCTTGGAGTGATGATTGTAAAGAGAGCATGAAGGAGTTGAAATAGAGGCTTATCACTGCACCCATCACATTACCCAAAAGTAGAGAAATTTGTTAGGAATTTAGTGATGCTTCAAGGAAGGGATTGGGTTTGGTGTCGATGCAAAATGACAAAGTCATTTCTTATGCTTCCAAGAAATTAAAAGTTCATTAGAAAAACATTCCAACCCAAGATCTAGAGATGGATGTAATAATATTCGCTTTGAAAATTTGGAAATGAAACATGCCTATTGTGGGGTGTAACAAAAACAAATATTACCTAAATTAATATGTAGTGAAGTGGTTAACCTATATTGTCTCCAAATAGGAGTTCACAACAATTACGTTTGTCACTTAATTAGAGGAAAAAATGGGTGGTTTCTGAGATTTAATTGGTTTTGGAAGGAAAATTAAAAATGGAATGAAAAAAACTAATAGAATAAAATATTTAAAACAATTTTATGATAAGGGTGATTAGGTCATGGTCAGGTTTCTAATTATAATGCTATCATTTTTTTATTTTATTCTAACCTCTTCTACTATGTTGTTTAAAGTGAGATTCCGCAGTAGTTTCCTCTCACTCCATTGGTCAAATTGTGATGGTGAGATAATTCCTAAACAAGATCTCAGTTGGGTATACTCTCCTTCCATGTGAAAGGGAGTAGTATTAAATATCCTCAATTGACTTGGGCAATACCTGATCGGGTCTTGTTTATCCCAAGAAATCAAAATCATTCACCAACACTTTCACTTGTATTGACGATCGCTAAGTACTTCACCACTAAGCATTGGTATATTCCATCATATATAGGCTAAAAACTAGTGGAGGGAGATAATTATCATTGACCAAATAAAAAATCAACAACGAAATAAAACGTCAAATACGATAGCACTTGATAATAAAAACACCAATATGAAATTGAAAGCAACATTGTAGAAAAGAGATAGAATTTTTATTCAATAAAGTAAAAGAACTCAAGAATTAAAAAATAAAAATTATACCCTTACCTAATAATTAAAAGGTTTACCCCACCATGGTAAAGGTAATAGATATTTATGTGTAAGGATAAGGCCCTACAAAACTATGGAAAAGAAAAGAAATAAAGAGAAAAGAACAAAAACTATCTAGGTGAATCTAGACTCCAAATGTTTTCTCTAGTTTGGAACACCCTTCCCAAATCACCCAATGGTCCCTTATTATAGAAATCTCCAAATAAAATTCGTTTTCGTTCCTCCAAATCCCAAATTAATGGGACAGTTATGGAGAATGTTATGTAATATTTATTGAGGATGACTTTTTCTCACCGAGATTTCTAAAAATCATCATTCAATGTTTCCCAACCAATAACTGAATTGATGAATCTAAATCTTTATGATATTCATCCTAGATATGCATATCTGACTTGGTTGACCATTCCAATTTTAATCACCTTAATTGAGCTATTATTAATGATTTATTATTGGTTAATTGATGTGAGGTCCACATGGTCATCCAAAATCTTTATCCACCTTCATGGAATTTTTAGGGTCCTTGATGGAAAAATTATATCATGTCCCAAAAGAAAACGTTGTAGGCCGAACCTCTAGGTTTCCTAAAAATTGAATCACATAAACTATGATTATATTATAAATTATGTTGTCAAATTACCAAAACATATAAAATCTGTTAAATTCTCTAAATTAGGAAACATTTCAATTTTAACACAAAACATACCATAAATCCAAGAATAATGTAATTAAACATAAGTTGATGAATTTTGGGCATTTAAACATTTGAAATACATATAAAAAATGTGTAAAATATTAACTCTATCAATTCTTCGACACTTAGAACTTGGACACCCGGACAAGTCAACATCAGAATCAAAGGAAATTCAAAATGCATGCCAATGAGATCTACCAATTTCGCACCAAGGAATAAAAGATATCATGCCTAATCCATAATTGTTATTCCATGTTCTCAAATCAGATAATTCAATTTTTTTCCTCTTCATTTCTCCTCCCATGCACATAGGATAACTACCTCACATGAATTTTCTCTTATCTCTCAAATATCAATTTTTAACAATATTTTTTCTCATCCAAACCAATTCTAGGGTCACCATAGGTTCGAAAAACACCAACGTATCCACCCTATGTGAGTCAAGGACATGTGTTTCTCATGAGTACTTTTCAGGGTTGTTCTTTGGCTTCTTGTTCGGTAAGATTTAGATGATAAAAAATTCTGAGGCCGAAAAAGGAGGGCTTGGCACTTTTTGAAGGAAAATTGCAAGATTCTAATTTTCACACAAGTATGGTATCCTTATATTCCCCTTTGTAGAAACTCAACTCCATGATCATGATAACTCAAGGAATGTTCATGCCATTTAGAATTTCCCTTGAAAAAATATCAATATTCTCAATCATGATTTTTCTTGAATGCTCCAGAGAAGCCACAACTTTCTTCCTCTATTAGAAGATCCAGAAAAGGCACAACTTCTCTTATCATGAAAGATCCAGAAAAGGCACAACTTTAAATAGAATAATTATTCAGCTGAAAACACATCTCTTCAACAATTTATTTTCCTCCGAAAGATTCACTAAATGAGGTAGCAGAACACAGGGCAACTTCCCCCACACTTAAGTTCCACTAGATCATTCTATTTCACTTCAAGAGTAGGTTGGATATGGAAAACTGGATTTTAATATAGATAAACTTACATGATCTTCAAGGATTTTAAGGGATACAAGGATTAAATTTACAACTTAGTCTAAAATTAAAAGGATTATCTTGAAAAGGGGGCTTTAAAACTAAGTAAATACCACAATCATTTAATACAAGAGTACCTAAAACCCTCATGTTTTGAAAGGAAGAAATAAATTTATGTTTAAAAAAAGAATGGTCTTGTTCTTTAAATATGTGAGGTAATTGAAAAGAATATGAAAAAAATGGGTTAGAAGCCTCATAGGAATGTGATTTCAAAGATATTGACAGTGAAATGTGGCATGGGATTCAAAAATCTGAGCACTTTTCATGAAATTCCCAAAGAATTAAACTTCAAACAAAATCATTTTTAGCATTCATTTATGATCCGTTTCATGGAAGAAATTGGTTCACTCAATGGAATGGGTTTCAAAAAAGGGAAATGATAATCATTTCAGCTCAACGGTTTCAAAAACACATGAAAAATATAAAAATAAACCCACAAAAAATCAAAAACATGATTTTTTTTAAAACAAACAGAAAATGAAAATCCTAAACTCAAAAGGTTCCCTCCTCCACAATTAATTGGCACATTGTCCTCAATTAATTCAATTTTATTTAACATGTAAGCATATTTTAAAATAAAACACAGCAGAAAGAAAGTGTAAAGGGGAGGTACAACCAGATGGCTCATATTGATAGACAGGTTGGGGGAGTGGAATCTCCTCCACTGGATTTGATGGAATGGACCCATTAAATTTCTTCAGCCTATGCCCACTAATAGTGAATGGTTCATGATCTCCATCCATGAAAATTTTCACAACACTGAAAGGATATACATGATTAACTATAAATGGACCACCCATCTAGAATGAAGTTTACCAGGAATCAGCATGAGTCTTGAATTGAAAAGAAACACTTTACCTCTATAATGGAATTCTTTTGGTTGGATCATCTTGTCGTGATCCACTCTTGTTCTCTCATTCTAAATCCTAGAATTTTCAAATCATTCTTTTATAATTTCCTACAGCTCTTGCAACTACAACCTTATCTCTTACCTAGAACATTCAAGATCCAAATTAATCTTCCTCATATCCTAATATTCCTTATGCTCCAGTTCCATAGGTAGATGACAAATTTTACCATAAATCAGCCTATATGGACTCATTCCAATCGGGGGTCGTTTAGGATGTCTTATAAGACCATAATGTGTCTTATAGCCTCTAGCTCCAATCCTTAATATTTGATTTAACATTATTCTCCAAAATTCATTTGATTTTCCTATTGGACACTTCAGATAGACCATTTGTTTGGGGAGATAGGGAGTTGATGTTTTATGATGCACCACATACTTCATCAGTAAAGCCTCCATTCTATTATAGCAAAAGTGAGTCCCTTGATCACTTATGATGGCTCAAGGTACTCCAAACCTAAAAAATATGTTAGCACTGACCAAATCACAAACAGCTTCAGCATCATCAGTCCTGGGGGATTTTTATTCCACTCATTTGGAAACATAATCAACCACACGCAGGATATAAGAATTTCCAAATGAAATTGTGAAAGGGCATATAAAATATATCCCCCCATATTTCAAAAATCTCACAAAAATTAATTGTTTGTTGGGGAATTTCTTGTCAGTTTGAAATGTTTCTAGAAAACTGACATTTTGGACACCTTTTGAAAATTTTATGAGAATATTTAAAAATGGATAGCCAATAATGTCCAGATTCTAACACCATCCCTCCTATCCTATGGGGTCCAAAGCGGCCTCCACAAGATAATGTGTGAAAAAACTGAAATATAGAACCAATTTCACTCTCAAGAAAATATCTTCTTATCACTTGGTCATTTCAAATCATCCAAAGAAATGGATCATCCCAAATGTAATATCACGATTCAACTTTCAGTTTGTGAATTTGGTGTGAATTGAAATGAGACAAGAATTAAGATGTTTCTAGAAAATTTTCCATGTCGCCATACCAAGGCACTTCTCCTTCAATCAAGTAAAACTGCTCTCTTGGAAGGTGATCATTTAGTCATTCTTTTTCTAGAATTTCAGCTTCAACAGTGTTGGAAAGTATGCTTAAATGATCATCCACTTGGTTCTCAAATCCCTTTTTGTCCTTGATTAATATGTTGAACTCCTATAGTAGTAAGATCTATCTCACTAGCCTTGATTTAGCTTCATCCTTCTTCATCATGTTCCTGAGAGATGCATGATCAGAAAATACAGTGACATTAGTTCCATGTTGATATGATCTAAATCGTTCCAAAGCAAAAAAAACTTCTAAAAACTCTGTTTTCTATGGGTGAGTAATTTAATTGAGCCACATCTAAGGTTCTTGAAGTATATGAAATGACTTGTGGAATTCCCTCAATAAGCAAAGAAAGTACTGCTCCAACTGCTTGGTTGGAAGCATCACAAAGTAGCTCAAATGGTTCTTCCCAATTTGATTGTTGCATCATAGGTGGTTTAATAAATCTCCTCTTCATCTCATCAAAGGATTCCCAAAATGCACAATTGAAATCAAAATCAGCATCTTTTAAAAGAAATCTAGAGATAGGGAGAGAAATTATACTGAAATCCTTGATAAACCTCCTATAGAATCCTGCATGTCCTAAAAATATCTAACATGATTCACCCAAGTTGGGTGAAGAAATGAATTATCACTTCAATTTTTGGCTTATCAACATCAATGAACTTTTTATAAATGACATTCCCAAGGATAATCCCTTTCACAACAGTGAAATTACACTTTTAATAATTTAAAACAAAATTTTTTTCAATGCAGGTTTTCAAAACATTATCTAGATTTTTTAAACAATGGTCAAAAGAGTTTCCAAAAACTGTGAAATCATTGAGGAAAACTTATAAGAAATCTTCAATTTTATCAGAAACTATAGTTACCATGAACCTCTAAAATGTACTTGGAGAATTAAAAAATTCAAATAGAATCCTTTTATATGAAAAAGTGGAAAAGGACATGTAAAGGTTGTCTTCTCTTGATCCGTAGGAGCACTTGGTACCGGGAAATAACGTGAAAATCCATCCAAAAAGCAACAATGAGTTCTCCCTACCAATCTCTCTAACATATAATCAATGAAGGGATTAGGGAAATGATCATTCCAAGTGACCTGATTCAACATCCTAAAATCAAATCATACACTCAATATATTTTGAATTTTCACAGGGATTAATTCATTCTTTTCATTACTCAAAGTGGTTTGGCCAGTTTTTTTGGAACTACACGGATTGGGATAACCCACTGTGAATATAAGATGGGATAGATGATCCCATCTTCAAATAGATTCTCAATCTCTTTCTTCACAACCTTCATTAATTTGGGATTCAACCTTCTTTGGGGTTGTCTGACAGGTTTGGAATCTCCCTCAAGAAGAATTCTATGTGAACCTTTTTTTGGGTTGATTCCTGGATTATCACCTAAACTCTACCCTATCACATGGATATTCTCTCTCAAAATATCAATCAATGATTTCTCTTTGGATTTAGATAAATTATTTTCAATTATCACTGGTAGTTTCTCTCCCTCCCTAAGGTAAACATATTTCAAATCATTGGGGAGTGGTTTGAGTTCCAGATCAAGGGGATGCTCAATGGATGAAACTAAATTGATTTTCCCCACTTTCAATTTTTGGAAATCCTACACAGAAGAAACCATATCATCATTAACATCATTTAACAAATTGTTAGAGAAATCAGAATTTACCTCTTCCTTTTACATGAAGTCAAAATTTTTAGCGTCTTGGGAATCTATATATTAAATGATATATTCAATGGATGAAGTATCTCATATGTCTAAGAATTCATAGTGAATACCTAATTCTTCAATGGGTTCTATAACAACTTCATGGGAAAGTAAAAATAGGGAGTGATCATCTGATGGGTTCCACATGGATTCAAAAATATTAAAGTGGATAGTGTTCTCTCCCAACTCCATGGTGAGTGTCCCCTTGTGGGCATTGATGATGGTTTTAGTCGTCTTTAAGATGGGTCTCCCCAAAATGACGGGTGATTGTGACAAGCTCCTATATTCTTCCATATTTAACATGTATAAATCAGCTAGGAATAGGAGATCTCTAACATTTACAAGGACATCCTCCAAAACTCTTACATGGGAAACTGTGGATCTGTTTGCAAGATGGACCTCCACTCTTGTTGGCTTCAAGTCTTCCATCTGTAAAGAAGTGTATACTGAGTGAGGATATACATTAATTGAAGCACTTAGATCACACAAAGTATTAGATAAATTTAAAGAACCAATTGTGCAAGGAATAGA
This sequence comes from Viscum album, assembly GCA_963277665.1. NCBI lineage: Eukaryota > Viridiplantae > Streptophyta > Magnoliopsida > Santalales > Viscaceae > Viscum > Viscum album. Next base: position 1,204,062,315 of record OY728134.1, read on the forward strand.
AAATGTCCCAGGATCTTGACATTTTGTCGGAAATTGTGGTGTTATAGGAGCTGAGACACTTCTTTTCCAAGATAATCCTTTCATTCCCTTGAAGTCTCCCATTATTGGTGAAATGATCCTTCAAATATTTAGCGTACTTTGGAATTTTTTTGACTACATCAAGTAGGGGAATATTGATTTTGACTTTCTGGAAGGTGCACAAAATTTATTTTTGAAGTGATTCCTCTTGTAATTTCATTGATTCATTCATCTGTCATTGAAATGGAGGGGGTTAATCATTCTTCTCCCTATGTTTCTTTGAAATTGTGTTTCTTGTCACTTTATTATTGGCCTATAATTCTCTTCCCCCTCGTTATTCTCTTTTTCACAATTCATTTTCATGGAATTTTGAGAGTTTACAACTTCATTGTCCTTAAAATTGGGTAGTCTTGTTTCAGGTTCATGGGATGCTGGTGGTGAGAGATCTTTTCCACTTCTTGTTGTTATCATACTGAAATTCTCATTTGGGTGTGGGATTGTTTGGTAAGGATGTTTCCCAAGATTGTTTCTCATGATTTCAACAAAACATCCCATCATGTTTTCCAGCTTGTCAACCTTATCTATTAGGTCATCAAACTAGGATAGTAGCTGTTCTGCATAAGTTTTTGTGCTGGTGGCTGGTTGGTCATAGGTTCTCGGGAAATTGGGTGGTTGGATGTATAGAGGCTGGTTATTAGTTTTCTAATATCGAAATGGTGGTGGGTTTTGGAACTGGTTTTGGTTCGGAGGTCTAGCTTGATTTTGCATATTTCCAAACCCATAGTGAACATGGATAAGCTCTCTCCATCCTTGAATCTGTTGGTACTACCTTGGTTGAAAGGTTTCTGTACACGTTTCCATTCCCTGTATTTCAACACATTGGTCAATGAATTGATCAGGTGATGAGCATAAACGAAAAACCATATCTGGTGCTTGTTGGACACCCACTTGTTTCAAGTCTATCTGTCTCCCAAAACTGATTAGATCTTCAATATTAGTTTCTAGTAAGGGTTATGGATGAGAAGTTCGTACCCCATGAATACCACTTTTTCTAGTACCTCTTGTATCAAACTGTTGTGAGTTTTGAGAAATATTCTAAATCAAATCTTTGTCTTCTTCTGGTGACTTTTCAATCAATGCACTTCTAGATTATGAATCAAGATGGTTCATATCATTGTCTAGTAAGCCTTGAAAAAAGAAGACAAGAAATTGATGATCCACAATGGCTTGATGTGGGAAGCCAGAACATAGATGTATAAATCTTTCCCAGTACTCATAAAGGATTTTTCAAGATTATTATTTGATGGAATAGATATATTTTCTGATGGCTGTTCTTCTGGAGGTGGGGAAGAATCTTTGTATGAAGAATCAAACCATGTAATTCAAATCATCTACATCTATAGGTTTTAGGCCATACAACTATTCTTTAGAAGATCCTCCCAATGAAAAAGGGAATGCCTTCCACTTTGATTGTTCTTCATCTACTTCACATGGTCTGAAAGTTGAGAAGACATATGTGAACTATTTAATATGTTTGTCCAGATCTTCACCTACCAAGCCATGATACTTCGGGAGCAATGGTATCATGTTAGGTTTCATCTAAAAATCATTTTGCAACACTGGCATTACAAGTTTATTTTTATGATTAAGGAAGTGTGGGGTACAAATGTCTCTAAGGGTTGGGTTTGGATTTTCAGCCATGATGACAGGATCTGAGTGAACACTTGATGTTTCACTCGAGTCTATAAGGGAAATTTACTCAAATTCAGGTTGTAAATTAAGGTTTCTGAGCCTATTAAACAATGTTCTTTTTAATTTCATGATCAATGGGGAAAATTATAGTGTTTGAGGTTCTAGTCATGCAAATTTTGAATGAAAATAAAAAAAGAGAAAAGAAATAAAAACTATTGGTGTAATTTCCCGGATTCGAGTGCCACACAATGGGTGCCCTGAACCCCGTTGGTCACATGAACTCAAGCACATTTTCCCAAATGAAAAATGCTGGTGACTAGTATTGAGGGCCTATGACTGAATTTTTGGGATCTTTGCCCTCGTTTATTAGAGTTTAGAACAGTGGAATAAATATAAAAACAAAAAGCAGAAGTAGTAAACAATATAAACCTGAAAGGGTAACGAAAATGAAGTAAAAGATAACCAACAGTCATATATATGATGATGCAACATGTCCATAATTCTAAGAAAGTAGCCATAATTGGATACACTATGATCAGATACAATACAGTACAAGGTACAAAGAACAGCAAATCTAAATCAAAAAAATGCAATAGGAATGCAGCCGTATTACAAGCCAAAGGTCAGTCCCATGTTCTCCTACTCCTATACAAAAATCATGTACGAGTGTAGAAACTCTTTCCCTTATTGACACCTACAACAATATAATCTATTTGGGCCAAATACATGGACCAAACAAGGTGTGAGAAATAAATATCAGTAGGCAACCACCAAAGGCCCATGCCCAACTATCAGAGAAAATGTGCAACAACGGCGTGCAATAATGAAATGCAGTAAACTAGAAAGTACTCAAAATAAACTATTCCTACTTGTTAAATTTCCATTTTAATAATTATTTAACAATTCCAAGCCTGTGGTTTAGCTTTGCCAGTATATCATAAAAAATCACCACAGTAAATATTCAAAGTAAACATTGTCCTCAGATGTGAAAATCCTTACCCTCAGGCAAACAGAAATGAAACCCTCAGGTGACTGCCCTCAGGCATAATAAATATTTCCCTCAGGCGTAAGAACCATTTCCCTCATGCGAAACAAAACCTTACCATCAGGCTGAACAGAACCTTGCCCTCAAGTGTAACAGATCCTTTCCCTCAGGAGAAACAGAACCTTTCCCTCAGGATAAAAAGAACCTCACCCTCATGCAAAACATGACCTTGCCCTCGTGCTAAATAGAACATTTCCCTCAGGCTAAACAGAACCTTTCCCTCTGTCTAAACAGAATAAAATAAAGTAACCGGGACAATCCCAATGCATAAGCATGCAATTTATGTATGTTTCCTCTCAAGAAAACTCAAAAAATGTTATAATCACGTCATACCCATGGGTATACTATTCAAATGGAGAAACAAGGGAAATGCACCCTCAGAGTGGCCCTGGATCAAAGAAACAATCCCAAAATAAGATTATACATATTCAGAAGATTACCTATGAAATTATAGGTATCTTAATAGTCATGGCCTTATCCAAACGACACCGCAAACATTGGTGTCGGGCACAATGGTACACAAAATCAACTCGACAGTTGGAATAATACACAAGACCACCTAACTCGATCTCCTCTAATAGTTATATGTGAAAGGTGCCTCCTGAAACAAACAAGAACGACATAGATATATGATAAAAGATTACCCGTTCAAACCCAAATAACATCCCTTCAGAAAAGAATTGGAAGGAGAGGTTCAAGAAGAAAAATGATCTCACCCGCGCAGTTCAAACGAGATCGACGTAGGAGGAATCAGAGTCCCAATGTGAGATCGGGAGCTCCTCCAAGTCCCGACCTCCTCTCCTGTGACTCCTATCAAGTTCTATACCTCCTTAGTCGAATGAGGAGGCTACTGCCCATTTTTAACGAAAAAACATAACTACACGGCGTGTACTCTCAAGTAAACGGCGTGTAGTTTCTATTTTTATTAATTGTTCCACTGGCAGCTTCTTTCCACCGCCTAACTATTCATCTGCCAAAATGATTACATAGTGTATATTACTAAATACACGGATTGTACAATCATTCCTCTGGAGGCTACATTCACTACCTCACTGTTCACCTGCCCACTGATTACATGATGTGTATTACTAAGTACATGGAATGTAGTAAGTTTTACACCCTTAATCACTGATAAGCCTACACACCCGATATACTCATCCCACACGGCCAAAGTACATGGTGTTTGGAAGTATTACACGGCGTGTACCCATAAATTTGGTAATTTTCCCACATTTCCCTTGTTTTCTCAAAAACACTTAAGGAAAAAGAAAAGAAGAATCCTATACCTCGAGAATATGAACCGGTTTCTTACAAACACCCCCCATTAAAGCAATTAGTCCCTGAATTTCCCTTCTGAGTGTGGTGAATATAAAACTGTGAGAAATTATGGACACTGAGCACGTACATCAGTCTCCTGCCCCCAGGTTTCGTCCTACACTCGGGCATGCTTCCATATCACCTGTACGAGTGGAAATGACCAGCCTCAGAGAAATTCTGTGCTCCTATCAACAATACGGATAAGATGATCCTCAAAGGATGAATCAACCCAAAGTTCAACCTCATCGGGCTGAAAAAAAATGAGACATGTTTGAGTGATAATGGCGCAGCTGAGATATGTGGAAGACGTCGTGTATGTCTCGGTACATTTGTGGTAACAGCAACCTATAGGCAATCGGCCCGACTCTCTTGAGAATATCAAACAACCCTACATACCTCGGTGAATGTTTACCCTTTCTCCTAATCCTCCTGTGTCCCATCCTAGGTGAAACACATAAGAAAACCTGATCCCCGACCAGGAATTCCAAGGGTCATCTACGACAATAAACATAAGATTTCTGAAGATACTGTGCTATATCCATCCACTTCTGAATCAGCTGGACCTTCTCTGAAGTCTCTTGAAGGAGATGTGGTCCTAGTAAAGCTGCCTCGCCTACCTCCTACTACCACAAAGGTGATCGACATGGCCTACCATATAAAGCATCGTAGGTTCCATCTCAATATTTTCTTGAAAACTATTATTATAGGAAAACCTGACAAGGGGTATGTGCTTCTCCCAAGAGCACCAAATTCTAGGACACATGCATGTATCATGTCCTCAAGAACCTGTATCGTATGCTCTGATCAGTCATTGGTATGAGGGTGGTACGCTGTGTTCAGAAGAACATGTGAACCATGTGCCCTCTGAAAAATCTGCCAGAAGCAAGACTTAAAATGGGCGTCCATATTTGAAATGGTAGAACAAGGGACCCCATGAATATGAACTACCTATCAGATATACAACTTCTTGAGCTCGTCAACACTGAAGGTCTCCATGATCGGAAAAAAAGTGAGCTACCTTTGTTAGCATTTCCACAACAACCCATACGACATAATTACCTCAAGGTGACCTCGGAAACCCAGTCACAAAGTCCTTCATGACATCATCCCATTTCCACTCTAGTATAGGTAACTGTTGTAACATTCCGGCTAGCCTTTGATGCTCCAACTTCACCTGCTGATAGGTGGAACATCTCGTAACAAAACCAGCTACCTCTCTTTTCATACCTGGCCACCAATACTGACGTCTCAAGTCACAATACATTTTGGTAACTCCCGGGTGCACTTCCCAAGATGAAGCATGAAATTCCCGCATCAACTATTCTTATATATCTCATGGTACCCACACTCATCCATGGATACGAAGTAACTTGTCATCGCCTATCATCCAACCAGGAAGAGGGTCCTTACTTTCCACCAACTCCCATATAACTAGACCTTCTAAATCTGATAGTTGTCTCATCCTCACTATATTCAAGAGTGTAGAAGTCCCAACTAAGGATGAAATATATGCTCACCCCTGAATATCATGAACCTCCAAATATATCTCATAGAACAAAGCCATAAGCTTCCACTCACCATTGGCCTCCTGCACTGCCTATATCTGAGTCTTCCTACTCAGTGCATCAGCTACTACATTACCTTTACCAGGTGTATAGGCAATCTCGAAGTCAAAGGACTGAAGGTATTCAACCCACCATCACTGTCTCAAATTCATGTCACGATGGGTAAAGATGTATTTACGACTTCGGTGGTCCTTAAACACCAAACAATGTTCTCCCAAGAGATAATGTCTCCAACAGCGTAACGCATGAACTACTGCAGCCAACTCAAGATCATGCATTGGGTAATTCCTCTCGTGTGGCCTCAACTGCCGAGACCCATGTGGAACTACTCAATCTCCAGACATCAACACTGCTCCTAGCCCAATACCTGATGCATCATAGTAAACTGTATAACTCTTCCCATGATCTAGAAGTATCAGGACTAGTGCTGATGTCAACCTTCCGTTAAGCTCCTGAAAGGCTGTCTCGCAAGCATCTGACCAAACAAACATCATACACTTCTTAGTCAAACCCATTAACGATGATTCTAAGAGGGATAAGTCCTATATAAAGCACCTTTAGTAACCATCCATCCCCAAGAAACTCCATATTTCAAACATATTCTTATGCTGCTCCTAGGAAACTACTGGTCTCACTTTATCTAAGTCTAATGCAACTCCTGCCTTTGAGATAATATGACCTAGGAAGTGAATCTGGTCCATCAAAAAGTGGAACTTTGAGAGAATAGCATATAACTGATGCTCTCTTAGTGTATTCAGCATGATCTCATGATGGTTGGCATGGTCGAGTCGAGTGTTAGAGGACACCAAGATATTTTCCACAGAGACTAACACAAATGAATCTAGATATGGGTGAAACACACGATTCATCAAATCCATGAAAACAACAGGCACATTTGTGAGTCCGAACGGCATGACCTAGTACTCGTATAGACCATATCTTCTCCAAAAGGTTGTGAGCAGTATGTTTGATTGTCTAATGCACAACTGGTGATATCTGAATCTTAAGTGAATCTTCGAGAACACTCATCCTCCTCTACGTTGATCAAAAAGATCATCAATCCTCAGTAAGGGATATCACTTCTTAACTGTAAAATAGTTCAGCTTCTGATAATCCACACAAAGTCTAAGGGTACCATCCACCTTCATCGCAAATAGGACATGTGAACCCCAAGGAGAAGTACTGGGTCAGATGAAACCCTTTCCTTGCAACTCCTCTAATTGCCTCTTGAGATCCTGTAATTCTGGTGTAGCCATCCTATAAGGAGGAATGGACACTGGTGCCGCTTGTGGAACAAGCTCGATAGAGATGTCCACCTCTCGCTCTGGAGGTAGACCTGAAAATTCATCCGGGAAGACATATCGGAAATCATTACCCAATAGTGGGAAATCATTCTTACAAGTTCCCTAGTCATCTAGATATAAACTCGCAATATGGGCTGTCACTCCACCTCGCTCATGATGCTCGGGTCCAACTAGGCTCACCTGGACATCCCATTCGCCCTTGTATAGAAATTCTCTGCCCTATAGTGACGTGAAACTCACCCTATGATGATAGTAATATACAAATGCTTGAAAGGGTATCAACCAATCCATTCCAAGAATGACATCACATCTTTTCATCTCTAAGGCATAGAGGTCCCATAAGAAGTGACACCCACCAACCTCTTGGAGGCACTCCTTGAACTAATGCACACCATCCGTTCTAATTACCAATTGAGTTTCTAGCATCATGATATCCGAAGAAGAGGAAACAAAGAGCCCAAGTCACTCCACAACATAAACAGATATAAAGCTATGTGTAGAACCTCTATCGATAAGTACTGAAGTTAAAACAGAAGCAACTAAAATAGTGCCTCTGATAGTGGAAGGTCAGAGATCCTTCTCCTATTAGTTTTGTTACACTGCATATGTATGCCAAGTTCCATGGCCCTGTGACACAGCCCAGCTACCCTAAGGTGACCCACCCTGCAGTCTCTGAGATCTCGGTGTCTAGCTACCATGACCACGACCACCACCTCAGCCTGAATGTCCCAACGTATTACAATTCCCCGACTGGTAAGAAGCTGCTGGACATTCTCTTGCATGCAGAGTCTGCATAGAACCCCTCTAAGTAGTCACTGGGGGAAACGCCCTGCAAAAACACTGAATATAACCCATCTTTCCACAAGCTCGAAACTCCACTGGGTCACATGGACACCGTGGTCTCTTGTTCCCCTCTTTACCGCACTGGTAGCACATTATCTGGCCACATGAAGATTTTTTTTGGATAATACTACCACTTTGAGTGAAATCCATATGCCTATTCCTCTTACTAGTAGAAATAATACCATATAGAAGTGTTGAACCGCCCTGGTCTGCGCCACTAGTTTCTCGTAGTTTATGCTCAGTAATCAACTCATGGTTCATAATAGCATGAACTGCAGGAAACCTGAAAACATTCACCAGCACACGAAAGTCATATCAAAGACCATCCTTAATGTGTCTATCCCTCAATGTCTCATCACCCACCAGAATAGGTGAAAAACATTGTAGCTTGGTGAAGCATGAAGAATAGTCCATCACTAACATGGAGCCCTGTGGTAGATTCATGAACTCTCGAGCTTGATCTTCCCTTAGCATCTCTGGAATGAAAAATTCATAAAAGACCACCGTAAAATCATCTCATGCCATGTCTTAGTGATGCTCAGTCTAAGTGGTAAAATCCCACCATCTCTTGGTGGAATCACGCAGCATGTAAGTAGAGAGCTTGAACCTCCTCCCAGGAGGCGTGTCCCGATGCTCAAAGATCATCTGCATAGAACTCAGCCATCACTCTGCAGCCTATGGTCTTCCGTCCACTAAAAACATAGGTGGATGCTGCTATAGGAATATATGTGTCAGCTCTTCCATAGATGTGGAAACCTACGGTGTTCGCTGAAAGGTTTTCATGAACCACATGAAGCCTTCACAAAATAATGTATTCGCGCCTGCATCCGGTATAACAGCTGGTGCGGCATCTGGCACTGCTGGAGGATCTATCGGAAGTGCATTTCCAACCATCTTTGAAGTATAATCATCACCACTCTCTTGGTGAACAACTCATGGTCGCCTCGGCTGCATGAATCTACAAGGTCAAACTCACACCATAGTTTAACATACTGCCAAGGTTTATTTTTTTGGGTTAAGAATGCAATGAAAACTCTAAAGATCCACAAGAACTGGAAAAAAGAGACTACATAGCGTGTATAAGTCCTACACGGTGTGTACCATTAAGCCATTCACATGGGAGTGTACCCTTGCCAGAGCTGGTCATGTAACATCCAAAACACATGGTGTGTTCACCTTACACATGACATGTACTTGAATTTCCTTCCCCTTCTTGAGTCCTTCTATAAGGCTAAGCCACATGGCTCCCCTTAGAAAAAGGTTATATGGACTGTTACACCCGTATATAGTGTGTACACCACCCTATTTTCCTAGCCACACAGCCATGTCCACATGGTATCTCACCGGTCAGGACTACACAGTGTGTCCCATAGGTACACAGTGTGTACTAGATGGGTTTTACTGACCCATTTTGTTCGAGACACAGCCGGATACACGGCTCATACTACACAGCATGTTTCAGAAGTACACGACGTGTACATGAAAAGATAGCACTGACTCGTGTTGTTAGATACACGGCCAGATCCCAAGATTACACTACAAGGCGTGTTCGGAATTGACACGACGTGTATAAGCAAAGATTTCCCCATCTGTGTTGTTAGTCACACAAGAAGACACATGTTTAACCCTACACAGCGTGTGCAACTGGCACACAACGTGTTTCCCCCATGAATTTCCCTATCCTGTGTCTCTACCCACATGGCCTATGACACGGTTAGAGACTACACGGCGTGTACATAAGATACACGTCATGTACTTAATAAAAACATTTTCTCCCCAAAAATAAGAACATATGGCATGTAATCAAAACTACATGGAAGGTTTTCAAGGTTTTTCCAGACATTAAGCCTCAAAAACTACTCTGAAGTCCATAAAAACACTGAAACTAACACCAAAGTGCCAAATTCCGATCTGTGAGGGCCCATACTCTCCACAGACCAATTATTGGCATCTTATACGTGTTAGAACATGGTAAACAAGTTGATGATCCACCAAATTCAGATTGATGAGGGACCATAGTTCTCAAGAACCATAGTTTGGAATTCATTCGAACAAAACCTCTTACAAACAATACCCCATAAAACAACATGTATTTTTATAAAGGAAACTATCAAAACAACATGTATTTTCTAGCACAACATCTATCACAACAACATGCAATTTATAATGCACCTACATGGCATGGAAACTATCCAGGACATGTGATTATAACATATTCCTAAATGATGTATGAGATGGAATACCCACATCTCATCGGGTTGCAACTAAATTGAACCCAAGTATAATATATAAACCGCACACCACAAGTGTATCACCCGATGGTAAAAATCTAATCAACTACAAAAATAAAAAACAGAAAAATTGAAATTAAACAAGGTAGATTGGCATTTCCCAATAAATAGGTTAGCTACTTCCAGGAACAACCTATTACCAAGTACTTATTCCTTCCTATCCCTGGCTAAAGGCTACAAACTATAAGTCAAGAGAAAAGAATCCCTCTGATACCACTTTGTAACATCCCAGATCCGGGTGCCACATAATGGGTGCCCCGAACCTAGTTGGTCACATGACCTCAAGCACATTTCCCCCACTAGAGGCTTCCAACTAGCAGTGAGGGCCTAGGACTGATAGTGGGGAAACTATGACCTCATTTATCAGAGTGTAACATATCAGAATAAATATAAAAACACAAAGCAGAAGCAGTAAGCAATATAAACCTGAAATTAAAAATAGAAATGAAGTAAATGATAACCAACATTCATATATATGATGATGTAACATGTCACTAATTATTAAAAAAAATCCAAAACAAGATACACTACAATCAGATTCAATATAGGACATGTTACATAGTACAACAAAACTAAATCAAAACAGTGCAATAGGAACACAGTAGCATCACAATCCTAAGCTCGGTCCCATACTCTCTTACTCCTCTGAAACAATCATGTACCTATGTTGGGACTCTTTCCCTTATCGATAACTGCAACAATATTATCTGTTTGAGCCCAAGACTTGATCCAAACAGGGTGTGAGAAATAAATCCCAGTAGGCAACCACCAAAGGCCTGTGCCCAACTTCCAGTAAAATGCACAACAACAGTGTGCAATAATGAAATGCAGTAAACTATGAATTAATCAAAATTAACTATTCCTACTAGTTACATTACCATTTTAATAATTATTTTATAATTCCAATCCTCTGATTTATCTTGTAAGGTATAAAATAATAAATCACCATAGTGAATATTCAATGTAAACATTGTCCCTAGACGTGCAAATCCTTACCCTCAGGAAAACAGAAATGAAAACCTCAGGTGACTACCCTTAGACGTAAAAAATATTTCCCTCAGGAATAAGAACTGTTGCCCTCAGGAAAAACAAAACCTTTCCCTCAGGCTGAACAGAACACTTCCCTCAGTTTTAACATAACCTTTCTCTCTGGAGAAAAATAAACATGCCCTCATGCTAAATTGAACCTCTCCCTCAGCCTAAAGAGAACCTTTCCCTCAGGATAAAGAGAACCTTACCCTCAGGCTAAACAGAACCTTGGCCTCAGGCTAAACCGAAGACAAGAAAGTAACCAGGACGAGACCAAAGCATAAGAAAGAAATTTATATATTTTTCCTCTCAAGAAAACTCAAACATGTTATAATAACGGCATACCCACGGGTATCCTGGCCAAATGGCTAAACAAGGGAAAAACCCTTAGGGTGGCCTTGAATCAATGCAACGATCCCAATAGAAGTTTATAAAAAATCATAATATTACATATTATATTCTTGGTATCTAAATAGTCAATGTCTCAACCATATGACACCCCAAACATGGGCGTGTGGCATGATGATACACAAAATCTACTCGACAGTTGGAAGAAAACACAAGACCACCTACCTCGATCTCCTCTGATCGATATATGTGAAAGGAACCTCAATGAACAACCAGGAACGACATAGATTAGAGTTAAAATATTAACAGTTAAAACCCAAATAATTTCCCCTCAGGAAATAATTGGAATGAGAGGTTCAATAAGAGATAAGATCTCACCCGCACGGTTCAAACGAGATCGACGATGGAGGAATCAGAGTCCCGGTGTGCGATCAGGAGCTCCTCCAAGTCCCGACCTCTTCTCTCGTGGCTTCTGTTGAGTTCTCTGACTCCTCTACCAAATGAGGAGGCTCTTTATATTTTTAAAGAAAAAACATAACTACACTGCATGTACCTTCAATTGTTTTTAACTATTCTACTGGTGGCTTCTTTCCACCACCTAACTGTTAATCTGCCGACTTGAATACACGATGTGTATTACTAAATATACAGCATGTACTATCATTCCTCTAGAGGCTACTTTAACCGCCTTACTATTTAACTACTAACCGATTACACGACATGCATTACTATGTACACAGTCTATAGTTAGTTTTTACACCTTTAGTCTCCGAGAAGCCTTCACGCCCTATATACTCATCCCACATGTCCAAAGTTCATGGCATGTGGAAAAAGAACATGGCGTGTACCCATAAATTTGGGATTTTTCCAAAATTTCCCTTGTTTTCTCAAAAACACTTAAGGAAAAAGTAATAGAAGAAACCCATACCTTGAGAATAAGAACCGGGTTCTTACAGTTGGCACTACCTCTCAGCAATGGCACCAAATTTTGAAATGTTCCTATCGAGTGGTGTGACAAAAACAAATATTACCAAAATTATAATGTAGTAAAGTGGTTAACCTAGATTGTCTCTATAGAGGAGTGAACAACAATTACGTTTGTCACTTAATTAGAGGAAAAAATGGGTGGTTTCTGAGATTTAATTGGTTTTTGAAGGAAAATTAAAAATGGAATGAAACAAATTAATAGAATAAAATATTGAAAAAATTGATATGAGAAGGGTGATTAGGTCAGGGTCATTTTTCTAATTATAATGCTATCCGCGTTTTATTTTATTGTTACCTCTTCTTCTATGTCATTTAAAGTGAGATTCTGTGATCGTTTCCTCTCACTCCTTTGGCTAAATGGTGATGGTGAGAGAATTCATTACTAAGATCTCAGTTTGGTCTACTCTCAATACATGTGCAAGAGAGTTATAGTATATATCCTCAATTGACTTGGGATATACCCGATCGGCTCTTGTTTATCCAAAGAAATCAAAAATATTCACCACCACTTTCACACATACTGACGATCGACGAGTACTTCACCACTAAGAATTGGTCTATTCCATCATATATAAACCAAAACCTGGTGGAGGGAGATAATGATCATTAACCAAAACAAAAATCAATAATGAAATCAAAAATCAAATACGATCACACTTGATAATAAAAACTTCTATATGAAATTGAAAACAACATTGTTGAAAAGAGATAGAATTTATATTGAATAAAGTTTATGGAATCAAGAATTAAAAAATAGATAATCTACCTTTCCCCAATAATTCAAATTTTTACCCTACCATGGTAAAGGAAATTGAGATTTATGGGGAAGGACAATGCATTATAAAACTATGGAAATGAAAACAAAGATAGTGAAAAGAAGAAAAACTATCCAGTCAATTATGTCCTCCAAATTTTTTCTCCTTTTTGGAACCCCCATTCTCGAATCACGCAAAGGTCCATTCTTATAGAATTATCCAAATCAAATTTCTTTTCTTTCTTCTAAATATCAAATTAATTGGACAATTATAGAGAACAATATGTAATATTTATTGAGGATGACTTTTTCTCAGTGATATTTCCAAAAATATTCATTCAATGTTTCCCATACAATATTTAACTTGATGAATCTTAGTCTTTATGATATTCAACATAGATACGCATATCTGACATGTTTCACCATTCCAATTAGAATCATATTAATTGGAGCTAATTTGACTGATTTATGATTGATTAACTGATGTAGGGTCCACATGGTTTCCCAGAATCATTCTACACATTAATGGAAATTCTAGGGTCCCTTTATGATAGAATTATATCATGTCCTAGAAGAAAATGTTGTATCCCAATACTCCAGGTTTCCTACAAAAAAGGAGTCACAAAAACTGGTATTATATTATAAAAGATATGGTCGAATTACCAAAACATATAAAATCTATTAAATTCCCAAAATTATAATACTTTCCAATTATAACAAAAAAACATACCATAACTCAAAAAATTATGTAATTAATCATAAATTAATGAATTTTTGGGGTTTAAATATTTGAAATACATATAAAAATGTGTAAAATATTATCTCTATCAGAAAGAATTACCTCTTTGGGGAGAAGTGTGAGATATATACGAATTACCAAATCCTCAAGTATATATTCAACCAAAAAGAGTTGAATATGCACTAACAAAGATGGTTAGAGCAGATCAACGAATATGATTGCTCAATCCATTACCACCCTGGGAATGAGAACAAGGTGGCAGATGCTCTGAGCAGAAAGGACCGTGCGATTCTGTCATTGATGAGAATTGAAAAGGATCCAATGTTCATATATTTGATGAATATGGACATGGGAATCATAAATAAGGTAACATCATCAATCCTTTCACAAATGATTGCTCAACCATCTCTTTTGGAATGGTTATAGGATGCTCAAAAGGATGATGTGGGAATTCCGAAAAAAGTGGAATCTATAAAAATGGAAATCCCAAAAGTTCAATGTTAAGGATGATGGAATTATGAGATTTGGGACAAGACTATTTGTTCCATAAAATCTAGAGTTAAAGAAAGAACTTTTGGATGATGCACATAGTTTGAATTTCTCCATTCACCCAAGAAACACATAGATGCATCGAGATCTCCGGGAGAATTATTTGTGGGATAACATAAAGAATGAGATGAATGTGTATACATCAAGGTGACTAGTATGTCAACAAGTGAAGGATGAGATGCAGAAGTATAAGGGGATGACACAACCATTACTCGTACCATTATGGAAATGGTAGAAAATTATTATGGCCTTTGTCACTGATATTTCAAAGACATCTAAAGGAAGCAATGCTATCTGGGTTGTTGTGGATCATCTTACAAATATTGCACACTTCATTGAAATTTGAGATTATATCTCATTGGATTAGCTGGAACAGATATCTATCAAATAAGTGGTAAGGTTGCATGGAGTACCACTTTCAATTTCATCCGATTGAGATCCAAGATTCACCTCTATGTTTTGGATGAGTCTTCAACTTGCTATGAATACTGACCTAAACTTCATCATGACTTATCATCCTCAAAATGAAGGCCAATATGAGAGGACTATCTAAACACTTGAGAACATGTTGAGAGTATGCTAAATGGACTTAAAAGGATAATGGGATCAACTTATTTCTATGGTTGATTTCTCTTATAGTAATAGTTTCCACTCTAGCATCCAAATGTATCCTTATGAAACATTGTATTCAAAGAGGTGAAGAACACCGGTATATTTGGATGAATTTGGGGAGTGCAATCTCATATGTCTAGAATTGGATGGTGAAATAGTATAGAAGGTTAAGACCATTGAGAAACACAATAAATTTTCTCAAAGTCCACAAA
Organism: Viscum album; assembly: GCA_963277665.1. Classification (NCBI taxonomy): domain Eukaryota; kingdom Viridiplantae; phylum Streptophyta; class Magnoliopsida; order Santalales; family Viscaceae; genus Viscum; species Viscum album. The sequence goes on from OY728134.1 coordinate 1,204,077,620, forward strand.
AGAGCTATGCTGATAATCATTGATGAGACCTAGAGTTTGATGTCAGATACATGGTATTCCTCCAAAAATCACCATGGAAGAGTGTTATGAGATTTGGGATGAATGGTAAGCTTAGTCCCAGGTACATCAACCCATTTGAGATCCTTGATCACATTGGAGTAGTGGACTATCAATGAGCACTCCCACTAAAGCTATCTCAAGTATATGATGTATTCCAAGTATCACTCTTAAGGAAGTTCATACCTAACCCATCGCAGGTACTCAATCCATAGGTGTTACCATTGGATAATGACCTCTCATATTAAGAGAAGCTGATGAAGATATTAGATCATATGGAAAAACTTCTAGAAATAAGACAATTCCCCTCATCAAGGTGTTGTTGTGAAACCAGTAGTTTGGAGAAGCAAAGTGGGAATCAGAAGAAGTGATGAATCAGAGTTAACCTTATATTTTTAGTGTGGGAAAAGGATATTCCAAGGGAAAAATTTCTTAAGGGGGAATATTGTAACGATCCAATCTTTTATTAATGAAAATTACTCTTGATCTAGGTAAATGTATTATTAGGTAACATGGTTATATAACCAATCCACTTCCTTGGATTTTTGTTTTTGAATTTCAAAACACAGTTACGAATTATGATGGTTTATAATATAGGCATTGAATGCTGATCACATGATTAGTATAAAGATAGGGCTTTAACAAATCCAATTTACTCCGAAAAAGGAAGTGATGGCCTCATATATTAGAATTTCTCTGTTTGAAGCCAATTTGATAGACTTCAGAAAAGAGGTGGCATAACTGGGATTCAATCTTGACCTAGACCAATCTAGGCTTCAACACATTAAGCTTAAATGGAACCTCCTACAAGAGAAGTGAAAGATGATAGAGATTACCACTCAGACGATGTTATATGAGCCACCCCAAGAGTCTGTCACCAATTCATGCCTTACCCTTAGGTCATATGTGTACATTGTAAGGAGTTATGTAACAAGACCCTAGAACTATGATTATGTGAATTTTTTGTATAGAATAAATAATATACATCCATTTTATTATTATAACAATTTAAATAGAACAAATAGTATTTTAGTTAATATTCAATTATGAAAAATATTCTGATGAATTAATGGACTTTTTAATTAAATTATATTTTAATAAAATATTATTAGTAAATTAATTTTTACTAATGTAAATGATCATATAATTTTTATGAATACAATTGTAATTTTTATTAATGTTTGAAAGCTGTTTTTTATCCAAACCCCTGAATTTTTAGTAAATGTCTGTTTTTATTTTAATAGTAAAAATTCACATATTAAGAAAATTATTTAGATAAATTTAATATAATATTTGTAACCTGGACATCAAAATTATCCAATGGTGAAGTTTCTATAATTTTCTGTGACAATCTATTTTTTGTGTAAAAATTAAATACCATTTAAATATATAATGCATTTTATGACATCATAATGAACAAATAGTGATGTAATAAAATACAACAAATCAGATATTCTGAAAATATATTTTTTACATTTAAAATAACCTGATTTCAGATTTCTTTTATTTGTTATAAAAATATCTAGTATACTCTCCATGATTTATAAAACATTTTCTCATTTTAAATTTGTTTCCTTGAGAGTGTGACTGCCCTCCATAGAAGCAATCCTGATATTTTAATAATTTATTCCATTGGACTTATAAAATAATCTTTTCCACTACCATTTGGAAAACCCAAGGGCAAAAACCATGGTATGGATTGTGGTTTTTATTAGTTTAATGTGTATGTTCCAAAACCAAAATAATAAAGAATTCCCTCACTTTTCAAATATAAACCAACCCAAGAACCCACTTTCTCTTCATTCAATGCCTTTTGAGCACAACCAACCTATTAACTCCTCTCTATATAATCTTCCCAAGGTGCCACAAGTTCCCAATAATCCTCTCTCAAGCCTCTCCCAAGCCTTTGGGATCACACTTCCATGTAATGGATTTCTTCCTTTCTCATTTTTGTTCAAATTTCATTATGTTGTTATACAATTTTGTTTTAAATTAAAAATGTTGAGGTATGATTTAGAACCCCCTCCATACTACCATATTTATGTTTTAATGATGATATACCCATTTATCTCTCATTAATTCCTCCCATGTACAACTGTTACCATGCTAAAATTCCGTAAGGGATTTCTCTCCCCTCAATAAATTCTAGAAATACTTTCGTATTAAGAATCTAAATTCCATTAAATATGTTGGGATATGTATCTATATGACCCCTTACAATAAATATCATGTAAAAATTATGAGACACCCCTTTCTCTCTCATCAACCATTTTTATGAATTCTTATGTCATGTTATTATGCTGCCGAAATTGCACCGCTATTTTCCAAGCCAAAGTCATTGTGTAGTGAATACCATGCCCATTTCCCTATCAAGGGTATTCCCCATTATGTAAATTTACTTATTGATTATAGAGTTTCATGTATTAATTCTAAATTCCTTTATGGTAGAATAAATTGTGATGTTTATTGAATCCATGTTTTATGATATATGTGGCACACTTATGCATGAAATTAAATGATTAAGAAGGGTGCACCTTTACAGAGCTCCAATGAATTGGGAAAGATTAGTACCATGATTTGTAAACTATAATGAGGTTTTAATCATGATAATTCAAGTTCATGAGGGTTTAATTATGCTCCATGTTCAATGAGCCTTGTCTCATGATAATATCATGTTAAATGTTGAAGCCACATTTCGATGTTATGATAATAAAGTTGTATCATGCCTTTTATGTTCATGTTTCTATTATTATTTATTTATATGCCTATTTCCTAACATGTATGTATAATTCATGTTATGAATTATTAACTCCCATACTGGGCATTGTAGTGCACCATTTTCTTATGTGTGTCCTTAAGTTATCCAATGCAATGCTAAGTAAGAAGGAATGTGTGTGGTCATGTAAAAGAATTTTTCAATAAATATGTGTATTTCATGTTTTAAGTTGCTAAGTAATGTTACTAAGCCCCAAATACCGTAGAAATATAAATCTTATGTGTTTTATCAAGTGAATATTTAATGTAATAAATTATTTTATGTGTAAAATAAAGAGCAGGGTTGTTATATGGCCCAACCTCTTGCATGAAGAACAAAAAGAACACCATGATTCCATATGTATTGAATAACTATATCAAAATTCTTCTTCCAAATCAATACATATATAATAAACTGATGGTTTTGAGAAGTAATAATCATTCATGACACATAATGAAATGTGATGATGACCTTTTTCAATGAGATGATATCCAATCCCACTATTATTACTATTTTCAAAAGGCATTACCATGAAAAATATAGATATATTAATTAACTGTCATTATATCCAATTAGAATTTATTTTAGTTTCATTCATTTTAAAATTACCATTTCATACTCACCCATTATTTTAAAACTATTATATATTCAAAAAATTTATATATTTTCAATTAGGTTATAAGCATTCCCTCTTATTATAGACTTTGTTTAAAATTTTGATTTTATAGAAATATAAATTAAAGAAAAAATACCAAAATTTTTGAAATGTAAAGAATGTGTTGTTTAATTTCAATGAAATACATGTATGTATATAAACATGTGAATTTTGTCTTTGGAGCTGATAAAAAAATGTGTAATAACACCAAAATTATATTTTCAGTGTTAAATTGATATTAAATTAGTGAAAAACTAATTTTCCTAGCTAGAATATCGACATGAAACTCCATGGGGACATGATTAATATAAATCTCAAGATCATTAAAAACCATAAAAATTTATTTTTTATATCAATGAAATGTTCTCCAGTGTTTTCAAATACATGTATTCAATTGCATAAAAACCTTGATCATCTTTGTTATTTAAGTACCTAATAAATAAAATTCAATATTTATCTCTTATTAAGAGAACATATTTTCACATTATTATTATTTGAATTTCAATTTAAAACACACACACACACATATATATATTATAGGATTATTTACATGATTGTTTAATATTTACAATGTCAAATAATGTTAATTTTATATAATTTCAAAATAAAATTTGTTAGGCGTGAATGTTGGAAAATCATGTTGAATAAACTACATGTCCTGTATGATTTTTGACTATATAAATGGAAAAATTATTTCATGGGTTTTTTAATTGTATGATTCAACCATGAATCCTTATCATGGTGTGATATTTTTTTAATTTCGTGTTATTTTTAATCATGGATTATACCACTTAATAACCCATTTTAATGGGATTCACTATAGGGATCCTCCAAAACACCTCTATATAAACGTTGGTCTCCTAGAACCAATTTTTTGTACATTAATTACATAAATATTTAATATATTTATGTATTAAACAACATATTAAATATTGTTCATTGTTCTGCATGAATATTGTGTAATAAAGTCCTAGAGTATTTGTCACATTGACATGGTCATAGAAGTTCCCTACAATGATGAGAACCTTGAAGTGCTATGACAATATTATTAAATATAGTTCTACGGATGGATTTCATACTATGATGGGACACATAGTATATGCAAATTCATGTGTGAGTACTCATAAGTAGATGCGACTTCTTTTCATGAAGATCTCACTTGGTAATCTCCAAGATGATAGATTATGAGAAGAAACCCACCAGTAGGAGTTCTGCATGTTTTGGTGTCATCATATATTCCTAACTATGAGAATGTGTAATGGTCCATAGACATTAATATTATCATTAATATGTGTCATGAATCACGCACATTGATTTAATGATGAAAACTTTCACACATATAGTTTGTGGGAAGTAGGGTATATTGGGTGTGTCATGAATGACATATTATTAATGGATAAGTCATGGAAGGATTTTCCCTTCCATTTATGGAAGTTAATATCTTATCTTTTTGTTTGAAATATAACCGTCACATGAAATTTCATGGACATGGTGTAATTACAAGTTATTTCAGGTAGACAAAGAATGACATATCATGCATAAAGATTGATGACACTATCATGAAACTTGATTGATGAGATGTTGAGACAAAGGGATTATATTACTCAGTAAGCATTCATATGAGGATTTCATTATTGTGACATTAAGTCTTTTCCCTTAGGTGTCTTGAACCATTTATAGATAGTACTATTAGAATTTATGTAAGACAACCTAATGCCAGAACAATAATCCTAGAGGGTGACACACTAAGTGTTTATGGTGGACTCAATTAAAGTCTATTTGAATTTAATTAATGGAATAAAAATTATTCTCAAGACTGTGGAATATTTTATTCCAATTAAAATTTTCACATAAATAAAAATAATTATTTATTCTTAGGATTGTTAATAAAAACTTATTTAATTATTTTATTGTACATTTAATAAAAATCTATTTTCTAGATGAAAATATAATATTTATTTAATAGAATAAATTATGTATTTATTTATTCTGGTTTTCAATAAATTGACGTGGAGTTCGAGCAGACCATTTATGGTCTGTTAGTAAAATAATTATTTTCAAGATGGTAAATTATTATTTAAATAATTGGCACAAAAATAATAATAACAATACAGTTATAATTATGTGGCATGATATTTCATTTATGACTCTATTTTTTTATGGTTGGTGCACCACAAATGATAACACATTTATTATTATTTCATAGAATGGTATTTCTCAATGGTTATGAATGTATTTAATTTCTATTATGTAATTAAATTTTACAACTAAATCACCATATCAATAAATAGAGAGGTACGTCTATTGTTCCATGTATGAAAACCACAAAACCAAGAGGAATTCGATGTTAAGAATTTTCACTTAATGCATATCCTCTCCCCCTCTTAGGAATGAGATCCATTCTCCAAGATTGAAGAACACGTGATCAAGAACAATCGATGCAAGACACTCGCTTCACCGAGCTAGTAGCCATAAAGTGGGTGGCATTAATCAGAGACCATAGAAGAACATGGTGATAACCTCTAGATGGTTTTTGGTTTAGATCCTCACAATCTCAACAAGATAATATGAAATTGTCATCCTAGAAGATCAACATCATCAAAGGGGAATATACTGAAGAACCAGGTATTTTATATCTTCAATAATTAAAATCAAATTAATTATAAACATATTGTGAAAGATCCTATCAAACCCGTTTAGTCATCTTCCTTCTTTATCAAAATCTTTTATTATATTATGCGGAGATTAGTGTTCATCATCATATTGTTCTCGGAATAATCATTGATCATGGTAAAACTTAAAGTTGGGCACCAGCCCAATCACACATCCACTATGCTCAGAACCATTAAGTGGTATCAGAGGGAGGTTAATCATAGTTTATAATTATTTAAATAATTCAATTAGGATTTATGGTTTAATAATTTAGAATTTCAATTTAAGGATTATCGTTCTTGTAATTTGGATTTCGAGATATGTTCTTCCTCTTTTCGTTTCTTGTAGATTTCACAGAAATGAATTATTTTTTGATAAAAATTAATACAGATAACTCATTAGGAGGCACTGATGATTCTGACTAGATAGAAGAAAGTATGCATAGTGTGATTAGACTTTCATGATATGCTCACTTTCAAACATGCCATGTAATCCAGACTTCACGTCGTGTAGTTGTGTTCAGCGCATCAGGAGTAATACAAAAATTACTCAAGATGTGCGCATTTATTACTCATAGTGTAATTTATTCTAAAAAATGTGTTTAATGGGATATATAGTTACACAATTACAGGATTACATGCAGCGTGGACCACTTTACATGACATGTAGTCACTTATAGTCAGCGGCCAAATCGTGTATCCCACACACAGCTAAGCTGATTGGTAACCATGTAACACATAGAAAACACAGTGTGTATCCCACTATAAAGATATTTTACTCCAAAATATCTGTATTATGCATCACATGATGAGTCTCTAGGAGTTCACTTTAGGACATACGGTGAATGTAATATATGCTATGTAGTCAGAACTACATGTCGTGTACTTCTACATAGTACAGAAAGATAAAACTTTAATGTCTGTGTAATGTTTAGAACTACATATCATGTATAAATCGCACTAGAGGTTTTTACCCTATTCATTGAAATATCATTTATTCCATATTTCATAATAGTAAATCAATATATGAAAATAAAACATGTTGGGTAGATTCAAATGGGTATTAACCAGGATACCTCCATCGTGTATTTATGTACAAGAATGAGAATCTCAATGAAATTTAGAAAAAAGATTACGATAAAAGGATTGATTAATTAATGTTAATGATTAATCTATTCGAGCACAATGTATCTTACTAACAATGATTAATGAATTTAATGCTAATTTTATAAAATGTATAGCTCATTGCATGTGTGTGGGTGATCACGAGCTAAAAAAAGACCTTTATATGTGATTTATTTCCTCTTATTTTATTTATTAAATTAATTATTGTCCTTTGATCCATCTCCCCTCATTAATATTTAGGACCTGCATTTCTGTGGTTTCATTTATGTTAACCCCCTTTTTAACCCTCGCATGTGTGTGAGTTAAAAATCATATGTATTGGATGGATGTCCCCAGCTTGTGGAGGCGATCCATGTCAGGAGCCAAGGTGAAGCCAGTAGAATGAGATACAAAGGTGGACAAGCGGAAAGTTGTATACATGAAGGTGTATCTCCCCTAGCTCAGGGTTAGTTTATCAATATCTAGATAAACTAACCATTAGAAAAGGCTCATGATCATTCCCTTTATTTATTTTATTTCTATCTTTTGCATGGTTTTTTCATTATGGATGTGCTGTCACAATCACTTAATTAATGAACTAAAAAGCATTCAATATAGAACTAAAATTAACCATGATTGTTTGTAAATATTATCAAGTCATGGATAATAACTTATGTATGTTCCACTTAATATTGAAAATAACGTGATAAAGATAATAAGTCAATTTCAACAAAAGAGATACAACTCCCTCAACCAAATATTAAGTCAGACTAAGACTCCCATTACATGAATAAGGGAAAGGCTCAATAAAACTATATGTTGGACAAACTATTATTGGGACACATACTTTTATTGCGGAGTCCCTTATAAAAGGTTAGAAGTTTATGTTACCATATTGTATCAAGAGGAGTATCCCTTTCTATACTTGGACTAATATTGGAGGCAATTTTGAGGAATTTCAAGAAAGGTTTTCAGGATTGTGGAGTCCACTCAACGTATCAAGGACCTGCATGTCTATAATTGGCAAGGACATACCAACCAAAATACCTTCAAATAGCTTGAACAACACTTTATGGGGTTATATTAAGGGGAATATGGATCCTTTCCACTATAATTTTTTAAAAACTGGACATTCTGAGTTTAATGGAGAGGGCCATTGGGACTTGATAAAATAGTGTAATACTTGATAAAAATAATTTTTTATTTCAAATAAAATTGAATCAAGAATGTAATAATCAAATGTTCTTTTAATTGTTGAATACAATGACAAGATCATAAACCACACTATCCCTATGATCAATTCTAGAAAATTCAACATCCCCACATGTATTAATTTCCAAGAATTATTTAGACGCCTTCAGGTTATTCTACACCATGAACAAATGTCCAGCATGCTGGATTCATCGTTACCTAATCCTCCTACCAAAGAGGTGAGTGAGGAAGAGTTCTTGGTCTACGAGAAATATATGAACAACACGACCAATGTTCAATGTTTGATGTTATCATCAATGTATAATGAGTTCATGAAGTCTCACGAAAATATGGATTCATATAGCATACTCAAGAACCTCTATGGTCTTTACCAGGAGAGAGTAAGACAAGAAAAATTTGAGATATCTAAGGAAATATTTTAGAGTATTCTTGTAGAGGGTGACCCATTTGGGCCTCACGTAGTCATGGACAGTGGCTATATTGAGCGCCTAGAGGTTCAAGGGTTTTAAGTCTCTGAAGAACTGGTTATCGATCTCATTATTACATCACACCCTCAGAGATTCTCTAGATTTGTTGTTAATTTCAATATGAACAAAATTGAGAAGTCTCAATTGATATTATTATCCTCATTCTCAAAGGGGACAATGATATGAATTGAATAAAACCTTCTGTACCTATATATAATAAGTGGAAAAGGAAGGTGATGATATTTAAACCCAAAGCTTCTTCACGCCCTTCCAGGAAAATGAAGATCAAAGGGGAGGTAAGAAAAGAGGAAGCTATTTGTTTCACATGTGGAAATAAGGGCCACTAGAAGAAGAACTGAAGCCAACCTAAGAAGTGAGGGGAAGATTCAGGTGTGTTTGTTTTCAAATTCAATCTATCTATTTCTAAAAATTGGTTCTAGGTACATTTTGTGGTTCTTAAATATGTATCCAAATATATGATCCTGTAGATTCATGAATACTGAAGAAGGGCAGGTAGATCTATGAGTATCTAATGGAGCCAGACATGCTGTTGTAGTTGTTGGGGACTACCACCTCTTGGTTCTAACTGGGATGATCATGATGTTAAAGTTTTTCATTATGTTCTAACTATTACTAAAAACTATATTTCTGTAACCAGATTAGATACATATGGATTAATTTTCTATTTTTTAAATGAATGTTCCTTATTTTTGAAAGATAGATTTTTTTGTTAGGGCACATTTATACGATGGTATTTACATGTTGGATTACACAAACCATGTAATGGAAATCATTAACAAAGATAATTTGCATGAATCATACCACACCCAACTATGGAATCACCAACATTGTCATGTAAACACGAAACACTTGATAAAGTTACATAAATATGGATATTTAGATTCTTTCGATCTAAAAATGCTTGGTTTATGTCACACATGTTAACATGAAAAAATGACCAAAGCCCCATTTATTTGGAATGGTGAAAGGGATAAGGAGCTTCTTGAATTGGTTCATATTTATGTGTGTGGGCCATTTCTAGTTGAATCAGGGGGTGGGTACACATAATTCATAACTTTTACTGATGATTTTAATAGATATGGATATATCTTCTTAATGAGGTATAAGTCTCATTTTTTTGATGAGTTAAAAGAAAAAAAGAATTAAAATGAGAACTAGGTTGGGAAGAAAATTAAGAAACTCCTCTCAGAATAAAGTAGAGAATATCTTAATCAAGACTTCATTGATAACATATGAGATTTTAGGATCTTATCCAAACATACTCCTCCTAACACACCCTAGTGGAATGGTGTGAGTGAAATAAAGAACCAGACCTTGTTGGACAAGGTGAAATCAATGAAGAGTCATGAATTTCATCCATTATCCATTTGGGGATATGCATTAAAAACAGTAGTGTTCATACTAAACCAAGTACCAAAAAAATCAATAAATGGTTTCCCATATGAGTTCTGAAGTGGGAAGAAAGTTGTGCTATCAAATTTACTTTTGTGGGGAAGTGATGCATTAGTTAATTTCTCATCAAGTAACGAACTTGCACCCCGAGAAACAAACTATACCTTTATAGGATACCCTAAGGAAATAAGGTGATATTACCTATACAACCACTAAAAAAGGTTATTGTGGAATGACACAACATGTTCCACGAGAGGGATCACATCTCCAAAAGAGATAGTGTAAGAGAAATATACTTCAATGAATTTGAGTCTCAAGGTTCATAAGAGTTGGTATAGTTAAAGATTTCAAAAAGCATTGTGGAAGAAAGAACGGTTCCATAGACACAATAACTATATAAGAGTACAAGATAGGTTAGAGAACTTGAATGGTATGGTTTTCTATTTACTGAGTATGGTGACTCATTATTTGTTGATAATAATGATCCTCTAACCTACAAGGAAGTAGTAAGTGGCACAAACGTTTCCACATGGCAAGAATCCATGAATTCTAAAATGGATTTCATGTACCAAACCCAAGTCTAGATTTTGTTATATCCTCCATTTTATGTAAACACAATTGGTTGTAAATGGGTTTTGAAGAAGAAACTGGAAATGGAAGGACAATTAAGTACATGTAAGGCATGATGGGTTGCAAAAGGGTACAAACCGGGTCAAGGAATTAACTATGACAAAAACTTTTCACCAGTAGAAATTCTGAAATTCATCAGAATTATATTTGTCATTTCCTCTTACCATGACTATGATATTTGGTGAAGGGATTTCAAAAAATCCTTCCTTAATGGGAACCTTAAGGAAGATGTTTACATGACACAAAATGAAGGATTTATGATTCTAAAAGATTATAATAAGGTATAGAAGTTGCAGAAATATATTTATGGATTAAAGAAATCATATAGGTCATGGAACATTTATTTTGATAAAGCCAAAATGGAATTTGGTTTTATCAAGAATGATTGTGATCCTTTTTTTTCAAAAAATGGTTCAGTGGGTGTGCACTCATTTTTCTAATAGAATATGTGGATGGAATATTACTTATTGGAAAAGAGATAAAAGTCCAACAATCAGTTAAGGAAATTTTATATCAATACTTCTCTATTAAAGACTTGGGTGAGGCATAATATATTCATGGGATCAAGATCCATTGTGATAGATCCAAGAGATTGCTGGGCCTAAGTTAAAGTACATACATTGACAAGATACTGAAGGGATTTAGTATCGAACAATCCAAGAGATGATTGTTTCCAGTGTCACATAGAATTCATCTTTCCAAGAAAATGTTTCCTTAGACACATGAGTAAATAAAGATAATGGCAAGGAATCCATATGCATCAATGATCGGGTAAGTCATGAATGCCATGCTATGTAAAAGGATGGATGTCGGCTACAAAATGAGTGTGGTATGTAGATGTCAAGCTGACCCAGGTGACCACTATTTTATGGTATTCAAGACTATCCTAAAGTATCTCAGGTGAACTAAGGATATGTTTCTGTTTTATGGAGGATATGAGGAACTAGTCATTAGTGGATATGCAGATGCTATATTCTGGATTGATCAAGTCGACACGAAGTTGAAAACATGATACATCTTCACATTTAATAGTGGTGTAGTAAGCTAGAAGAGCTCAAAGAAGAGCATGGTCATAATTTATATAACAAAATTCGAGTGTATCACAACACATGAGGTAGGTAAATAAGTAGTTTGGATGAAAAGATTCATCCAGGAGCTGAATGTGTTATATAGAAGTAAAAATCCCATCATACTGTATTGTGATAATACTAGGGCGGTGGATCTCACCAAAGATCCAAGGTCACATCAGTTACTAAAGCACATATATCAAATGTATCATCTCTTGAGTTATTTTTCTTAGAGAGGTGAAGTTGAAATGAGCACGATTTACACATAAGAAAATGTGGAAAACACCTTGACTAAAGACTTGACTTAGTAGAAACATGATCATCATGTGAGGTATAGGGGATTGAAAGTCGTCAGAAGTTGGCTCTAGTATAAGTGGGAGTTTATAAGAGTTGGTGTCTTTGAACCAACTATTTTTAGTTTGATTACATGAATATTTAATATATTTAAATACTAAACATATTATTACATATTTTTCATTGTTATGCATGACTATAGTGTAATAATGTCTTAGAGTATTTTTCATATTCACAAAGTCAAAGTCGTTCCCCCTCTATGATGAGAACATTGAAGGGCTACGAAAATAGTCTTAAATATAGTTATGTGGTTGGATGACATACTATGATGGGAAATATAGTATATCGAACATTAGGTGTGAGTACTCAAAAGAAAATGGGACTTCTTCCCATTAAGTTCACACAAGGTAATATCCAAGATGGGAGATTATGAGAACAACCCTGCCAATAAGAATTCTACATGTTTGGGTGTCATCAGATAATCCTATTTGAGAGCGTGTGTAATTTTCCATAGACTTTAAAATTATCATTAATATGAGGCATGGCTCATTAACATTGATTTACTGACATAGAAAATCAGGTAGAGAGTTGGCATGTAGTATGGTACATTGGGTGTATTATGAATGACAAATTATTAATGGATAATTCAAGGAAGGATTCTTCCCTTTCATTTATGGAAGATGATATCATGGAAATATGCTTGAAATTGAATCATCGCGTAAAATTCCATGTCCATGGTGTAACGATGAGTTTATTTCAGGTAGTCAAAGAACAACATATCACACATAAATTTTGATGACACTATCATGAAACCTTATGGATGTGACATTGAGACAAAGGGATTATATTACACAGCGAGCATTCGTATGTGGATGTTGTTGTTGTGACTTTATGTCCTTTATCTTTGGTTCCATGACCCATATCTAGATAACACTCTTGTACTTTAGGAATGACCGACTAATGATTACATGAAATAATCCTAGAGGGTAACACACTATGTGTTTATAGTGGTCTCGGTAAAATTCAATTTGAATTTAATTAATTGAATCAATATTATTCTCAAGACCGTGCGATAATTTTATTCATGGTAAAATGATCGCATAAATTAAATACATATTTATTCACCATACTTTGAATAAAAACATATTTATTTAATTTATTGAACATTTAATATATATTTATTTACTCTTTTGTAAATAAGATATTTTTTTAAGAGAATAAATTATTTATTTATATATTTGGGGGTTCTATAAATGGAAGTGGTGTTTGAGCAGACCATTTATGGTCTGGTAGTAAAATAATTATTTTCAAGATGGTAAATAATTATTTTACTAGTTGGAACCAAAAAAAATAAATATAACAAAGTTGTAATTTTGTGGAACATGACATTATATATGATTTTGTTTTGTGCCAGTTGGGGCACTCCAAATATTGATGTGGTTTTTGTTATTATCTATCATGGTTTTTATCTAATGTTAAATATGTATTTAATTGATGTTACACAATTAAATATTATAATTAAATCCCCATGTCGATAAATAGACAGGTATGTCTATTGTGACATGTACAAAAGCCAGTGTTGTGAGAGTAATTCCAGGTCATAAATTTTATCTTCACTCCTCTCCTCTCTCCCTCCCAAGAATGATAGACGTTTTTCAAGACTGGAGAATAGAAGATCAAGAATGATCGACGCACGACTCTCTCTTCACAATGCTAGCACCACGAAAGAGTGTGGCCTCAATAAGAGACCATTGGAGCGTGTATGGATCACCACTAGAGGGATTCTGGTTGGATCCCCACAAGTGTAACGATGCAATCTAAAAGGGTCATCCTGAACGATCAACATCTTCTACAAAGAACACACCAAAGAACCATGTATTTTATTTCTTCATCAACTTAATTTAAATTAATTATAAACAAGATGTTCATGATCCTCTCTACAAGATTTGGGCCTCTTCCTTCTTTTTAAAAATCATTGATTTTATTCCATGGGTACTGGAATTCATCGTCATATTGATTCTGAAATAATTAACGAACACTGTAAAAATTAAACATGGGAACCGGCCCAACCACACTTCTGCTATGCTCGAAACCTTCAATTCATTCCCCCTCAAATAGGTTATAGTGGATTTCTAGTGGTTTCTTGGCTATTCATCACCTAGGTTAAAAGTAAATAACTTTTTATTCATTCTATTATAGGCATCATCAATTTTCCTTCATCTTTTCTAATCCTAAATTCTACGTTGGAAATGTTTTATGTTTTGGGTCATCTAACATTTGGGCATTTTGTTTTCAAGGTGTTTTGACACCATACAATGAACCATTCAAGAAGTTTTCATAATGTAACATGATTTAATCACATTAGGTAGGTATATAGATCATATTTTTATTATTTTTTGAGACCATATATTATTGATTCATTTTTTACATTTTTAAATCATATACATTTTTTTTATTTTTTTGTCGATAGGGTAAGTTATTTTTTTTCCTAATTTCATTTTGGATATCCGAGAGACAAATGGGTTGATTTTATAAATATATGGATCTTTTTTTTATAAATGGGGTTTTATTCATTCCATGTGATTGATAAAATGAAATTTTTTTGTTTTATTTATACAAAATGATTTAGTTATGGTATTTTGGGTAAAATTTGACTTACAATGGGGGTTGTTACATTTTTTAATAGATTTTGATGTTCAATTCAAGATGATGTGTTTGATTAATTGAATTGTTTAATGATTTTTTTTAATTTCTAGAAATATTTTTTTGATTTTTGTTTGTTTTCTTTGGACATATAAATTTTTAAAGGTATTACTGACATCAAAATGATTTTAGATATGTTTTTTGGTTTAAAATGGTTTTAGAGAGATACTTAAAAAGGGCATTTTCTTTTGGATTGATGATACCTTGAATGTTAGAATACATTTATGTGAAATTTAGTTAAAATATTCTAGTTAATTAGAATGATTCAAATGAATGGTATTTAGTTTCACATGGGTAAACATTGAAATGTGGGTGACTTGATGGGGTTTTCTTTACCAATTAGAAATGATGTAAGCTAGGGGTTATTTCTAATGATTAATTGAGAGAACTATGCTATATTAGTTTTTAGGATCACATTGGTTAGCCAATGTTCTATGATCATGTCCATGTTTCCTTTGGAAAATAAGGAAATGAGCCTCCACCTTGTTGAATTTATGTATTTTGGTTTATCATGTGAGTTTCTTATTACATTCATTGAGAATATTTTGAGGCATTTTATATTTTTTGATTATGGAATGACATTATATGTTTATTTTATATTTGATTAGTTTAATTATTCTATTATTTTCCATGGTGTTGAATTATTTTATGGACTTCACTTATTTTATTCAATAAATTTTTCTGTGCATGTTTTTTTAATCAAAAATGAGAATCATTGAAGTGTTTTATTTTGTCAAACCATGTTAATGAAATAAAATCAATGTTCTACAATGTTATTTAAAACTTGAATTATTTTTTTCTATTATAAAAAGGAAATATATGGACTATTTATGGGTATCATATTTAGTGTTGGATCACACTCTATATAGTTTTGTTAGTGACTGTATTGTGTTCATGTATTATGTAGTTAAGATGGTTTTTAGGCTACAGGTTTTGTTTATCTCACTCCTATATGGGATGTGGTTTTTTTTATAGTGGTGATGTCGAATCACATGGTGGTAGTTGAGTGTATCTTGGGACTATCAGACTTTTCAGTTCATGTCATGTATCGTCCTTCTCATGCATTTTCTTTCCCTTAGTTTTATGTTATATGTTTTAAAATAAATTTATAATGTTATTTTATATTGTCTGTGATTTCATTTATTATAATTTTGATTGATATATATTTATTTATTATATATTTGGATGTTTTATGGGTTTTAAGATTACTTATTTATTTAGAATGATTATCCCATTCTTTAATAGTTGATGATTAATATCTGGTTAGAACAATTATTATTTTTTGATCTGATTACTAGGGGTGAAATCAATCCCATTGTTTAATTCTTATCCCTTTTGCACTTTTCACTAGCCTATGGGGATCGAGAATGTTCTTTTGACCTTTTCAGAGAGTGGTCTGGGAGACATCATCGGTTATCACAGACGGATTTCATAAAAATGTTCTTAAATATAACTATTTTTATTTCTGGTTCAATGGTTGATAAGATATAACACTTTCAAATCAAGTGGGATAACTCAAAAAGTGTCTATCTATTTCATAATTGTGCTAAACCTCATGTTTATAGGGGTGGTGGGGAGTTTTATTTTGAATTATTTATTTTAAATTGGTTGTTCTTGAGTTTTTAGGATGTTGTTTGCTACAACTTTGATTAGTGAGTAGATTCATTTATTTATATTACGAAATGTGTTGTTTTTTTCACTAAATTTGGGGATGCACATGGGAATAATGTTAATGAAATTGGTACAAAAAATAATTCAAAATTCATATGAAACCATTTTACTTAATATCTAGGTTTACACACATAGTTAGTTCATGGTCTAGAATCCCTAGCATCCTAACCATGAATATGATAAAATTTTGGAAAACATTAATGTTTTTATGATTTTGGGAATTTAAATTTAATTTATGATTGCTTATTACTATTTCAATATAATTTATTATTTTTTCATTATTTATAAAGGCAATATTTTTTGTATAATTATAGTGATGATTTATGACTTGTAATTTTCAAATGTCTTAAATGAAATGTTTTTGTGTTTTGTAATGTTCTTTTGAATAGTTTTAAACAATAAAATAACTATTTGGGAGAGAGAAGTGTTTTGGATTGTTTCTATTTTTAAGATAATATTTATATTATTCTAATTAAATGTATGAATTAACGATGAAGTTGATATTTGGTTATGGGATTCATTTATAGTTGATTTTTGTGTGTGTACCCTGAGGTGTTTTAAAAGGACTATTTATAGTGAATTATAAATTAGTATTTTATCCTTATTTGATTGATTTCTGTTTTTTTACATAAAATATTTCTTTTGATTTAGTGTGGTTATATATTGTATTTTATAATATGTCCCCTGGAATAGAATTGGTTAGTCAAGGATGAACCACTTTGTGTAATGATTCTCATTATCCAAATTTTGTCTTACCAATCCCAAGCTTTCCCTAGATTCTTGTCATAGTAGAAGGGACATTTTTACCGTGGAATATAGATCATGAAATATATTTTCTAAATAAATATCATCTGATCTTCTACAAAAATCAGTAACTAATTGATTGGATAAAGTGACATGGTATGGTTGAAGCGGTCTTCAATACCAAATAGCCTCTTGAGGCATCAATGGAAAATAAAATTTAACTATTATTTAAGGGATTATGTCTGTAAAGTTGTAAAACCATTATTACTATATAAAAAAAATTAAAATATTTATTTAAAGAATATTAGGATCATTTTAATCTTATGGAACTATCTTCAGGATGTGTGGGTGTTAATATCATTGGAGTTCTTAAGCATTCATTAAGACTACTAGTCTGTAGTGGATTCTGTTATGAAATTGAACTGGTTGTTTCCCTATTCTCTATAGTTTATTAGTGAATATTAAAGGATGGTTATGTTCATTGAATGGGGATTTCACCATCATATCAAATCAATAGTAATTGTAATCATCCAGATAAAATATGTGTAAGTGGTAAAAAATAACTATCATTGGTGTTATTTTATTTGATGCAGACTATATATAATTTTTAGTCATCCCTATTGGGTGTCACATACAGTTTTCAAATTAGTAATGTGATGAAACTATAAGTGATGAGGCATGTATGTATTGAAGATGTGGTGTTCCCTTATAAAATTTTTTTCATTAGATTTCTGAATATGATGTAATTTATATGCTATTAATTTGTGTGTATTTAGGCATTCAAATACATATTTTCTATATCTCTAATTATTATCCATATATTATGCCACCTGTGTCTCCTTTAAATGTTATATAGGTATAGAGATGTACATATGTGGATGTCTCATACCCATCCTCATCGATGGACTTGATATCTATTTGTGATTATTTTAATGGTGTTATCTTTTATCATATTTTATATCATTATTTGTAATATATGTAAACCCATCATTCATATTCTTGAAATTTATTGATTATTTTTGATCTAGTGTTCTAACCATTTTTTGGTGTTTCCATTCATCATTATAATGGAGTGTTGTGTGATATTATTTAACTATTTATCTCCTCTCCATAATTTTTAGGGAAAAATAAATGGTGTGGGATCTAGGGTTGGTCGTCATGTGTGATCCATATTTTAGTGGTGTCATCCTTTGGACTTTTTTATTTTTGGGATATATTTTTTTATTTGATCATCTTTTTTCAAATTTTATAGAGGTATTGATTACATTTTTATTATTTGGTATATCATGGATTTTTGGGAGTACCTATGGGGTTTTCATGTATATTGGTGTTCTCAAATTCAAAAAAAAAATCAAAGTAGGGAAAATATGAAGGTCTCTTTTTTGATGGTTTTTTCATTTTGGTAACCTCATATTTTATATCCTTTACTATGAAAAAAATATCCTTTGGACTTATACTGTATTGTTCTCATGTAGGGTTTGAATCGAATTGCAGTGTTTTGCCTAGGGAATGGTCGATTTGGTTTATGGGATATTTTTTTATGTTTAAGAAGTTATGTAAGAAATAAATACTTATCAAGTAAGTTAATTATTGACATTACAACTTGAACAAGATTTTAATGAATTTCTTAGGTAATAAAGTGGTGTGGTCTTGTGAAATGTGAAACTCCCAATTTTGTTAATATGTATATATAAATGATATGATTTTGTTCCTTAATTTTTGATATTTTACGAGGTTTAATTATGAAACTCTATAAGTTTTTCTCATGTGGTATGGTCAGGCACACATTTTGGATAACTATGCAGAATAAAATTTGTAGACTTTATAGTTTTTTACAGTAGTGATCACATGATTACATACTAATTCTGTATATTATGTGAGTAAAATGTTCACTAAATTCAGGGTTTGAAATTTATTTCAATTCAATAAATTTTTAATTTGTGATTCTCCCCCATTCTTCAATATTTTTATGAGATTCAATAAGGGAAATCTCATTTCCACCTCCGTTATCTCTAATAACCTTATTGGTAGATTTTGTGGTGGTTTCTTAATGAATCACCATCCTGATTAAATGGTAATTTAATCCCCATCATTTCTAATTTATTTTATCCTTTCCCTTATATATCCACTAACCCATTGAATCATACTGGTTGTTTTCCATTTTAGGGATTTCTAATATTTGGTGATTCAATTCTCTAATGATTGTGAAGTCCCTATTGCAACACAATCATTCAGTGCTAATCAAGGGAGGAATGATTCCATTAAAAGAGGTATGTGTTTTATTCACATTCCTTTTATTTTAGGAGAACATGAATACATAATTCTTTACTAAAATTTTAAATATAGATATGTATGATATATGTGTTTTTTATATGTTTTTTAATGTTCCTCTATAGTTTTTTTTGTTTTCATTGAAAAGATAAGTGAATTTGAGAACATATTGGATCTTCTTTTATAAATGGATTTTTATACATTCTATGTATTTGATAAAATGATAACTTTTGATTCCACTAATAGGAATGACTTTTTATGTTGTATTATGTTAAATATGACTTATAATGTAGGGTGTTCCATGGTTTGATATATTTCCAAGTTTTATTCAAGGGGTTGTATTTTATTTAAGGAATTTTTATTGATCTCATTAATTTATTATAAATGTGACTAGGTATTATTTGTGTTTTATCATAACATTAAATATTTTTAGTGGTTTTGTGAAATAAAAATAATGTCACTACTGTTTGTATATATTAAATGGATTTCAAAGAATCCATTAAAAATGAGATAATATTTTAGATTGAGGATTTTTGACTTTCAGTGTGATTTTATTTAACGATTTTTTAATAGATTAAAGATATAGGGGTTGATTCATTTGAATGTTTTTTGATGTAAATGGGAGACCATAGGTATGTGACTGACTAAATGAGTTCTTTACATGATTTAGGCACATTTACAGCTAAGGGTCCTTTTTGATGATGGCTCAAGGGGGCTAGGTTGTATTAGTAGTATAGGGGCACATAGGACATCCTATGTTATATGAGTGATTAATGTTTTCCTTTTGAAACCATATGATAGAGGTTTCACAGTATATAATACATAGGTATTAGATAATAATATGATTACCATATTACTTACATTAGGATTATTTTTATTCTTTATAAATTTTTTGATTATACCTTGATGTTATGTGGTTTGGAATTATATTATTATTTCTGATATTACATGACATTCCATATGGGTGTTAATCATTTTCCTATATTTTTTTATTTCATGATTAAGATTTTGGTTAAGATTATGATGAAAAAGAGAATCATTAATTCATTTTTTAATTTTTAATCACTGTATATTAAATTCAAACCATTATCCAGTTTTATCTTTCAAAATAGAGTTATTTGTTTCTATTATAAATGGAATGATATGGACACTCTGGTGTTATCTCACTCAGCATTGTCTCACAATCTATATACACATGTCGGGATTTTTGTAGTCCCCATGTATTATGTAGGTAAGTATGTTTTTTGGAATTATTTTTCGTTTATCATCAGTATCGTGGCTAGTTTAGATGTTTTTTTGTTAATGGTGGTGACTTGGAGTCACATAGTAGTTTCTGGGTGTACGTTGAGATGTTTTGACTCTTCGGGCCATATCTAGTATCAACTTCAATAGAATTATTCAATTTTTCAGTTTTATAATATAGATTTTAAAATCAAATTATAAAATGGTTTTATATTATCTATATATGATTTGGCAGTATTTTTTATTTATATCAATTCCTGTATTTCCATGTTTGGTTGTGTTATGTTTTCAAAACTATTTTTGATATATAATGTGAATCCAATTACTAGAGACAAAATTCCATATTTGTAGTTGGAACATGTCATTTATTTTTAATCAGATTATAGGAAATGAAATAGTCCATAGTAGTAATGTTTTTATACCCTTGAGTCTTATCAATAACCCCTAGAAATCAATAACATGCTTCGAACATGGTTGAGGAGCAGTCTGGGTGACTTGTTGTGTCAAGCTTATTCAGTTTATCATAGTGAATCCATATTAATTCATTATATTAATGAAGAAAGTTAACCTATATGTCATTATAAATTAATTTTATTGGGGAAATTATAGTCATTCCATATAATATTCTTATATTATATAGGAAAATAATGTAACATTAGCATCATTAAGTAATTATGAAAGGTATTTCTATGTTTTTAATTCTTGAACATTATTCCATGTTTAGGATTTAATTTTTATGTGTATTATGGAATTAATTTGACATTTATTTTATGTGTAATGCCCAAACTTATCTTTTCCATTAGTGAAATATTACATCTCATTAGATAACTATGACCAGATAATGGTAGTGTCCTTAACCTTTATTTTTTATGTCTTGGTAAATGTCCTTGATGATTTGTTTATGATGTTCAAAATTAAGAATTACCATAATTACCAATATAATTGGATCAATAAAATTATCCATGAGAGTATATATTAATTTTTGTCACTAGATTATTTATTTATTTATATGAAATCAATAATTTTTCAACCATTACATTATTTCTTATACGATTATTATCCCAGGAATATCATCCATTATACAATATTTTTTAATGTAAATGTAATGTAAAATTAAATTATGCTTTTGATCTAATTAAATGCCTTATTTTGTAATATTGTTGTATAAAACAAATTCAATTATTTTTTATCATGTAATATCATATATAATTGACCTTTAATCATCATTAAAATATACAAAATAGTCGTCGAATAATGATCACTTGATTAGTATAACTATAGAATTTTAAAAAATACAGTCAACACAAACAAAGGAAGTGATGGACTAAACCTATTACATCATACCCTATGAATCCCATTTATCAGAGCTTATGAGGGAGATAACATGACTGAGATTTTAATTTTCCCAAGCCCAATATAGGATCCAAAAATTTTAGCATGATAGAAACCATTTATAAGATAATTTCAAGCTCATCGAGATCACGACCCAAAACATGTACACTAGACCACACTAAGAAATTATCACAATCACACACCTTACCCTTAGGGTGTTTTAAAGTGTATTAAAAGTATTTTTACTATCACCGTAACAATATGAGTATATATTATTTTTTTGATAATAATGAATATATTTTCATCATATTATTTTTATTTTATAAATTATTTCATTTTGAGAAAACTAAAGAGAAATAGAATTTTTGGTTTATATTCAAATTTAATTAAGGTACTTATTTTGATGAATTAATATATTTTTTAAGTAAATAATATTTTAATTATATTTTGTGATTAAATAATTTTTATTGAATATAAATGAACATATTATTTTTATGAAGTCAAATGTAAATTTATATAAGTGTTTGAAAAATATTATTATCAAAAAACCAAAAATGTTTTAATAAATGTAAATTTTTTTAAAAGTGAAAATTAACATATTTAGATAATTATTTAGATAATGTTAATATTATTTTTTTGGAATCAGAACATCAAAATTATCCAATGGGGAATTTTTCACAATTTTTTAAGAGAGTCATATTTTTGGGTGTAAATTAAATACTGTATATATATACTTTGTGTATTATGAAATCATAATGATCCATAAGTGACGAAATAAATATTATAAATTGTATCCACAAACAAATATATGTTTTTAATTTAAAATAATTTTATTTTATGTTTATTTTATTAATTTTATAAATCCATTATGAATCATCCAAAACCATTATTATATTTATTGGTTTTAAAATCATTTATTTAAGAGTATGACTCACCTCCACATAATAAAGGAAATTATTTTATTATGTTCCAAAATTGGAACTATAAAATAATGAATAACACACCCAATTTGAAGAAACCATGGGAAAACCCCATCATATGGTCTATGTTTTTGGTTATTTTATTATATACATTCAATAACTAATGTTTGAGAGATATCAAATAAATTCCCACTCTTTTCCTTTTTGAACCCACTCAGCCTCCCATTAAACATAAAAAATGATCCTTCTAAAAAATCCTTACTCTAACATCACCTTTCTAGAGTCCTCTGAAGGTTCCATCATGCTCTCAAAAAGGTCCTCCCAAGAAAATGGAGTCACACACTCAAGTTATGGATTCTCACATTCTCTTCTTTGTTATAGTTTTCTTAATATGTTATGTGTCTTATTTAAAATTCTTTATATTGGGAATTTTATTTATATTCACCAAAAATTTACTATTTTAAATCCAAATTATATGATACCCATTTCTCTCTCATCAACCCATTTTATAAATTTTTTAGGTGATGTCGTTATGATGTTAAAATTCCACCGTTATCTTCCATGCCAAAAACAATTGTGTAATGAATACTATAACCATTTACTACCAAGGGTGTTATTCTTTATACACATATACCTATTTTAACTAAGAATTATATATATGTATTACCCACTAATTTTTCATAGAATAAAATATTATTATGAGTGTATCCATGTTTTATGATTTATGAGGCACCCTTAAGACTGAGATTGAAATTAATGTAATGATTGAACCAAATATTATATAACACTCCAATGCATTGGGTAATGTTTCATATCATGAGAAATAATTTTGGGATATGGATTGAACTTAATTTCTTTATGGGACTTTTTCCATCATGATGTATATAAATTTATCCTCGACTTTTGTTTACGATGTAGTGGTTTAAGTTGTTGCCACATTTTCTGAGTTCTGATATCATGCTATATCATTATTTATTATTCATGTTACATTTATTCCCCATTAATATCAATATTTTCAAACATTTTTTAACTTATTCCATTATTATTCACTTATTGGGATTTATATCCCACCCATTTTAGGTATTTCTTTAGGGTATTCAGTACGATTTTAAAAACCCGAAAATATTATAATCATCTTAAGGATGCTTTTAATAAATCTGATGTATTTACTATTTTAAGTAGTTATTTAATTTATATAATTCCCAAACACACTATATTTCTCAATCTTCTGGGTTGTATTCTATTTAATATTACATAGTAAATCATGTATGAATTTAAAATAAATAGTATGTTTGTAATATTTCTCAACTCCATCATCATCCTATCATGTTTCACCATTATATAATCATTAAATAGAATTTCTATGAACCGATTATCATAATTATAATAAACATTTTCCTTACTCACAAAATTGTTCAAAATTTCCCGATTCCTTCTCAAAATTTCTCAAAATAATTATATATATAATATTACATTCAATACCTAATTCTTTTGTGATATTATCCCTTTAATTCACCAATTAATCTTGGAAAATAATTCTCATATTAAGACTCCCATAATAACCACTTTAGTTACTCCATTTAAATATTATTCCTATATATGCATTAATACACGTGTTTATCTGATATTATAACTATCTATGTGATGTGGACTACATTAATGTTGTCATAAATGACAATATTTAATTGTAATATTATGTTCAATGAAGAACATATCATATTAAATCATTATATTTCATTTTTTTGTTAAAAGATATAATTCAGAATACATTAGTTTTTTTTTCTCAAAATTGTTCTATATAAAACACATTTTGATATTATAATCCTCAACCATTTCTTAATATGTTCAAAGCCTCATGATTTCGTTACATAGAAAAAAATTTCTAATAAACACAAAATCTTTTGGAGATCTACAAAACATTAGTATATTTAAAAATCATTATGGTTTCCTCATAATCCTTATGTGGTTCCATTTTTTTGGTTTTCTTTCAAATGAATAATTATTTTAAAATAGAAGGATCCATACTATTTATTTAAAAGCCTTATGGTTTCTTAAAAACCCCTTGCATGGTTATATTTTCTAAATTTTTTCTGCTAAATTATAAATATTTAGGTAATTGAAAAATCCATTCAACTTTTAATAAGATCATTTTATAATTCATTTAACTCCATATGAAAAATTAATTTTTAGTTTTGGCTTCACCTTAAAAAATTATATGTAGTTTTAAAATCCAATAATAAATCACAAAATATTCACCTCACATTTATAACATTTTACAAATGAGGTTGAATATAGTTTAAAACTTTTAAAAAAAATCTAACAAAATAGAAAATATACAATTTAATCATCCAGAATACAACTTATCATTAAATATTACAACTTCTACTTGAATACATATTCATTATAAAAAACGATCATCAATCATCAACATTGTTGAAAAGTTGTCATAATTGTTTTTATAACAACCCTGTAGTTATATGTTTAAATTTACCTTTTGTATATATGTTTGTAATATTAAGTAATATTGATAATAAAAAATAACATAAATTTTTTAATTTTTATCATTAGGAATCTAGGAAATTTGAATAGAAAACTAACTTATGGTATTTTAATAATTATAAATTTATTTCCATCATTAGTATACATTTTTGCTTATAACAATTTTATGACATGCATATTTTGAAAACAATTTTTTCTCAATCATATAAACTGAATGAAACAAAATGAAAAATTATTATACATACCACCATTATCTTATGATGAATTTTTTGGATTCATATAAAATAATTTAATTTTAGTGAATAGTGAAAGGTAACTTTTCACTTACACAATAATCTTGATAAATTTAACATAAAATAATTATTCATTAAAAATTATATAATTTTTTTATTACTCAAAAAATATAATTAATCAAAAAAAATTAAATCATCTAAAAACACTATGATTAATTTATGAGACACATGTTTATCATTCTAAAACATAATAAATCCTTTAGTTAAATAATTTTTTTTTCTAGCGTTTTCTTTTCATTTTAAATCTAAAATGTTGGATTTGATATAGTATTTATTTGAAATCCACATACCCCACCATTACATAATTATAAAATAATTAATTTCATGGAATGTAACACCATTCATAATTATATCCTAATCTCATTATCATTCTTATGAATACTTTTTTTAATGTACAATTTTAAATTTTTTGAAAGTTAATTATTTCAAACATTTCATTTATCATATTTTAAAATATATTTAAATATTATGGATTTTATATTTTTAAAAACTATGTTCAAATTAAGTAATTGGGTTAATTTTATTTTAGGTATAAAATAAATTACCTAGGAAAACATTTTTTACTGTTTTAAAAGGTAAAAATGGGAAAAGAGAACAATATATGAGTAAAATAAATAATTGTTTTATTAAAATATGTGTAAAAATTAATATTTGGGTGATTATTTACATTAAACATTACTTCACTCTATTATTTCTCATTGTTGAATCCACATGCCTCAAATAATGACTTTCCCTTTTATACTATTAAAAATATTCCATTACTCTGAGTTATAAATACAAACATCACCACCAAATTTCTTTAATTAGTTTATTGAATTATATAAAACCAAAGGAAACCATATTCTCTCTTAAACTCTCTCCCTATATACTAGAATACATGTTCTTACCAAAACACCATTCCAAAGAGCTATAAAGTGTTACCCAATGGAGAATATCTAAAGGGAAATTTAATGCTCCCAACCATGATCTACTAATTGATTCCAACTTTAAATCCAGAAGAAACTATTATACCCATGATTTTTATGATAAAATAAATATTTTTATAATTCATAAATTTTATATTATAATGTAATTATCATTTTCTTCCTTCAATCAAAATCATACAACCATTTTTTATAGGTGTGTACTACTACCTCTCTGAAAAAGATACTCTATTTCATCTTCATTAGAGGAGATATATGAAATTAAATTTTGTTTACATATATACATGATATTTATGAAACTATTAACATTTCAGAGTGATAATATTGGACAATATTTTGGTGATAATAATAATATGTGGCCTTATTAAACTCAATGAGATTAAATTAATAGAGAAAGTCCCCATTCTTATTTTGACTCCATTTTATGAAAACCAATATGACTATTTAGATATTATACTAATTGAATAGTATAGGATTAAACCGATTAATATAATGATCTTATGAAGCAATTTTAAAAATCATTTTACCATTTCGAATACATTGAGGAATTTTCAGAGAAATTGACTGAAGCACATAAAATATCATCTATAAGTGAAAATATTTTATATATCAATAAACAAATATAACAAATATACCATATAAAATGAAATATAAATGAAAAATGATATTAATAATGTGTTTAAGAAAATTACCTTGGTTAATCAAGATGTTTTTTGTATACATAGAGTTAATAAATACAAAAATTAGGGGATCTCCAAAACCAACATCATTTCATTTGGGAGACACATTCCTTCTTTTTCACTTTTAGTAAATACTATTACCTTATATATCACTGTTTATTATAAATATTAATTAAATATTTACATCATTTAATCTACCTATCCTTGATGGGGTTATATATTATTTTAGACGCCTTTACAATTTCATCTTATAAGTAAACGTGTAATGAGATAACAATCCTATTTTTATTTATTCTCATGTAACACCCCGATCAAATATTTTTAAACATAAATTATTTTAGAAAATGTATTATTATTTGGAAATAATCTTATATTATTTCATGTTTTTTGGAATCTTTTAGACTATTTCCTTCATTAAAGTTCCGTTAATCATTTTATAAATCATAACATAAATGGATTGTTTTTTACTTATAAATGTATAGTGATGTTTGTTTCTTCATTGGATCTAAATATCCATGACCTATGACTATTTATTCAAATATTTATTTCAAAACAATTTTATTACTTATTATTTATGTAATCATTGTGATGTAGCCTTCAGTTCTACTTTTATACAAGAGTATGAAACCCAATTATTTCTCTTCTATTTTACACTAATTAGTCTTTATACATAGTATCTTTTACATATATAGAAGACATATTCCAATATATATATTGATTTTATGTTTGTAACTAGAATTATATTTAAGTATAATGAATTTGTAAATGCTTTCATCTAAATAGATTCTATGTATGGTTAATCGGATATTAGACTAACACACTATGTTATACAGTTTTGTTCACAAGCCTTGATGTATGATAATGATTTCAAACATTATTTTTTTCCAAATAATTATGATTAAATGGTGATATGATATCATTTACATATTAAATTCTTCTATTCTTATTAATATTATCATTTTTATGTCATGTTATTCCTATGAAAATATATATTTCGTCCCAACATTATTCTTTACTGAAACAATTACATCATTGGGATATAAAGCTCAAAAATTCCATCAAATAAATATCAAGGGAATCCAATTTAGTTTTTTAATATCATTAGTAGTTTGGATAACTATATGGAGTTTTCAATAAAGGAAATTTTATTATATTTAACGATAATGTAATTATACATCTAATCTCCCTAAGGCACTGGACCTTTAGAACCTAAAATATTTATTTTAGAGACTATATGAAAAATTAGAAAAGATATTTTCAATCATGTTTTTATTTTATATATCTACAATGAAATAATGATCTAGTTATTTTGAAAAATGAGGAATAGTTAGTGAAAAACCAATGGATAAATTTAAATAAATGAACCTTAGAATCCCTCCCTTTTACTATAAAGAATTCTCTCATTCTGATTTTTTGAATATCATAGAATCTTTATAGATAATATGTTCTTATCATTTAATAATATTTTTGATGGTTTATGATGGCATAGATGAATATTCATAGTGATGGATAAGAGTGGAATATAGAATAGGAGTTATTGTGGCTCCATAGACTAACCGGTGGGGTTTCCATATATAATGTGGATCTATCTAAAATAGCAGCTAGCTGGTGGTGTTAATCAGGGTCAAAATTATGTAGACAAGAATCATATTTCCACCCCATGAAATCCCTATTATATTTCTAATAAAAAAATACATAGTCCCTAATTAATATTGTATAATTATGAAGCTTTCTCAAAGTGTTCTTTGACTTCTCTAAAATTATTCTTCGAATCATTGAACTATTAATCTATTCATATGATATGAATCAATGATTGTATCTTAGTTTTAGTAGAGACCTTTTTTAGTCATAGATTTCCATCTTCCATACTTAATGTGGGGGGGTCAATCACTCTCCATAGGGGATCATGGTGTTTTTTATTGATCCATGTATTTGATCTCATAGTTTCTTCTATATTTCCTCTAGTCCATAGATTAAAAAGATTCCTATGGTCTATTTTTTTCATTAGTAAATAAATCCTATGAGATCATGAATATTCAAGACTAACATGGATTTTTTTAATTAGAATCTTATAGATGATCATAAATTAAATTTTTTTTATCTCCCAAATATCCCATTGGCTTTTATGCTTACTGAGGCTAAGATTTGCAAGCAATCGAGTGGTGTTTCTACCGCTGACCATCAATTGGGAACTTGGAATTATCCCAAATTAATTGTGAAAACATTAGAAAATTGGTTATTGATTATATTAAATCATATTTTGAAAATTAACATGGATCAAATGTATTGTGAATTTATAATTGGTACGAAATTATTAAAAGGAACAATGGATTGATGATATAACGACACAATGAGTTGTTAAATGGTAATAAGATTTATTTAGAATTAGAATCAAATTTATAATATTTTTTATTTGAATTGATAATGTTGAAGGAAAATGGTAATGTAATGTTTTTTTAATTTTCATGAATTGACCAAAATGGAATATGTATAATTTTTTCTATGTTTGGTAATTTTATATTCCTGGGATTTTTCTTTTTTTTTGTACGGTCCGACACACATTACCTTGATGAATATGGGTCATTTTCATGTAACTGTCATACCTGAGGGTGAAATACACAACAATATAATACATTAGTGTCATATGTATGATTTCAGGGAACCTTATGGTGGGTGAATATGGCACTTGATGCCTAAGGTTTAGGTGAATGATAACAAGATGCCTAATGTATAAATAATTTAAACCTTGCTATTTGATCATGTGATATATGATTATATGTAATACTCAAGGTTAAGAATGGAGGAATGATGTGTATCTCTATTTTAGTTATTTTCACTAGGGTGAAAGAACATACACATCTGGAATCATGTCAGGGTAGTTCTGGACTGACTTGGATGAAATCAAGCAGCATGAGGGTCAACATATTTACATTGATATCCTAACATTTGGGATTTATTGCCATATTTATCACAGTGTTTCTAAAAATATATTATCTTATTAGATTATTTTGGATACCATTGGTGGTTTCCAACTATGTTTCACTCATGTCCTATTGGGGCCTTTTTTTACCTAGGATGGCTTAAAGGATATTGAACTAGACTCGGAAAATGGGCCCTATGACTGCCTTTTTATTTCTTTCTAGCTAGAAATGGAGATTAGAGACAGGAATGAGAAAGGTTTTATGATTTGTGAAGGGATTATTTACATAGAGTTTGTCTATTAGGTTTTTTTATTATATAATATTTATCAATATATTTAGTTTGAACAGTTAATGTGAGGACATGGTTTATTATTATTGGGTTTAGTAGGAACTGAATAGTTAACATTTTAAGAATTTTTTTATATTTATTATCTTTAAAACTGTTTTCATTATTCAGTAAGAGAGGGTATAGTATACCCACTATATATATATATATATATATTAAATACCCAATACTTTTCGGATCCCTCTTGAATATAGAGATTAATTCTTTATTCCTTATAGAGGCCTCTCCTGGTCACATGTGGGAGAATAAGGATGGGGATGTTACAAAGTTGAATCAAAGACTTGATTTTTTTGTTTTATTAGTATTTTTGAATGGTATACATGAGAATATTACATGTCATGTATTATATTACAAGATATATAATTGATATTATTGATATTCTCTTATAAAATTTGGGATTTTATTTCAACATTAAGGATAAACTTATTTTTTGATGTTAGTGTTTTATGAGATTTTTCTCATTGGTTAGTAAGGCAAAATATGAATATGCATGCATTATAGTTTGTATATAAGGAAATATTTTCGCATGAATTAATCATTATAGGGACATATTTTCCACATACTATAGTTCTATATATCATAATAGGAAAATAAAACCCCTTAAAAAATTTGACTCAATGAATGAGTGAATATGATTTATCCTATTAAAAAACCTATTAAGAAATGAAATACAGTGTCCTGGAGATGGTACATTACTATTGTATCTATTCAATGAAAGTTTATTTGTTATGGGGCCTATGATATGAGGTTTATGTTCATCCTTGTACATAAATTGTCTATATGTATTCTTTTAGTTGAGATACTAAAGAGTGGTAACTAGAAAACACTTCACCCAGTTGATCTAGATCTTCTTGCATATCTCATAAATTTGATGGATGATCAACTCCATGATAGTTTCATGAAGTTCATAAAATATAGGGAGACAGAAAATAATCAATTTTTTACTCCATGTGTCATAAAATGAGTGAGTATCAACTATAAAACCCTCCCATGTTTGATAGGTAGGGTGGTTTCTATGTAGAATAATTAAAAATTGAGTCTATTCAGATGACCTTAACTCATATGGAGACTCATAATATGAGGAAACTCATTCATATAGCTTATGTATTGTATGTATTATCCTTGAATAGGTGGGAAATATTGTTTTATGACAATCCTCGGGATAGACTATCTTTGGAGTGTTTCGAAATGAGGTTCTTAAACAAATTCTTCCAAACGATTTATAGAGATGAATTTGATTTGGATATAACACACCTTAAGTATGTGATCTAATCATTGATGGATTGCATAATCCATTTCATTGATCAATATTATTTTACATTGGTGTAGGCTAGACATTAGGTAACTAAGGTGAAGTAATTTTAAGAGTGTCTTTGATAAGACTTAAAAATTATTTGGTGAATTTATTTTCCATCAATAAGTTCTTAGAGATATTTAATTAGGATCTCATTTATGTAGGGATATTGAGAGAGGCTCTGATTATAACACCCAGATATTTTAAAAGAACACTAGGTTTGATAGCATATTGAACACCACGCTTAATCAAATGAATAAATATTATTTTATTGTGATAGTTATCACTTAGATGTTGGACTGCATGAAATAAATGGGATTAACTAAATTATGAAAATATAGTTGATACAATTATATAAAACACATTTCATATATTTTAGTTAGTTAGATACAAAAATTAACAACAATTGAACATAAAGGATATATTTTTCTAAATAACTATTTTTATTCCCACAATGAAATTTTATCTAAACAAATTAAAATAATCACTATTAGAAAAATATAATAATAATATTTATGTGTTATATATTTAATATAATGTTTTTTAATTTATCTAATAAGTTTTATATTTTTAAGATAATAATAAATACAATTTTAATCATAAAAATATATATATTTTTAAAAGGATGTTTTACATATTTTTATTAGTGCACTTGATTTAAAATAATTTTTAATGTTTTATAAATTTCATTTTTTTCAATAAAATTCATTATTGAAATAAAAATATAAAACATTTCTGAGGATGAATATTTGTTATTTTTCTGATAAGGTTCATTTTTTGATGATTAGTGGGAAAAGAATAGATTTTAATCGAAATATGACATTTCATATAAATACTTTATAATGATATATAAAATTAATATTGGGCCTAAAAGACACAATAGTACAATTATAAATTTATTTAAACAATTTGTGTCATTTAAATCAGTTATATATTGATTTTTGATATAAAAACATTTCAAACTTTTGACCATTTTCTCTTTTAAAACCCGCTTTGTCATCTCATCTTTGAGATTAATGTTAAAAATCATTTTAACAATAATATGAATTTTATTTGAAAAAATGGATTCCTTATTTCAACTCATAAGGTAAAAATTATTTTTAAGATAATTTTTAGTTTTAGGAATAAAACATTTACCTTGGATAAAAAAATATTTCAGTATTGTAAAAATAATAAACCGGTTAATGTTAAATAGTTAATGCATAGTATACCTAAAAAATATAACTTTAAATGGATGGAAGTTGTGTTTATTGGACATAAACATGCTTGAAAAAAAATATCAACTAATTTAGTGTAAATTAATTACCTCCTAATGCGGTTGGAATTAATATAAAATAATCATTAATTAATCACATAAAACATCCCCTCATTGGGTATAAATACCAACCCACCACCCCATTTCCACTAAAAACCTTGATTATCTCCACATATAAGAAAACCCAACTCATATTCGCTATCCTCACATTCATGTGCTGCTGATCTCATAAAAATAGTAATTCCAAGGTCTTTAAGGGATCCTTCATGGAGGTGATATTCAAGAGGTAATTTTATCAAAACATCTCTCTTATTTTTTTCATCCTCCATTTTATCGTGAAATACTTCATCCATCATGGAATAATAATTCCATAATCATGTGAATTTTGGAATATTTTATTTTCTAATAGAATAACTTATATCATCCCATTTATTATATCCTCTTATTCAATGAAATGAAACCGTTGTCAAAATTTTGGCGGTTAGTCATCTTCATAGATAATGAATTCTCATTTTCCATTACTAACTTCAAGGATGGTAACAAAAGTATTATTATTGTTAAATAATATTTTAAAAGGTATATTAATAACTATTTCATCTTCTAGAACTATTATATACTTATAATATTAAATATAACTAAACTACATTTTGATGGTTGGAAAAACCACAAAATTAAATTAAACATTTTTCATTGACATTTTTAAAAAATGGATCATCCTCATATTAGAAATAAAAATTATATATAGAACCATTTATACTTATATAAGTTCATTAATACCATTTCGTTCTATTTCTATAGTTTTATTTCCATTTTACAATAAAATACATGATTATACCCAAATTAACCAATCATTAAACAATGAATCAAATACACCTGAAACAATGAAAATAATGAAATATTATTAATGAATGGTTATTAATATGTTATAAAATAATAATATATGGTATTTTAAATATTAATATATATGTGAAATTATTTAATTACAATATTTAAATCATTATATATGCAATTAATGTATGTGAAACTAATGGAAAGCGTGAGGTAAGGGTTTTCTCGTCTCACGTTTGCTTCAGTGAGATATAGGCCTTATTTACAGAAAATTTCTAATTTTTGGTGTATAAATAATTCACTTTTATATGTAATATCATTAAACTCATTATAATCATGGAATCTAATGTTTCAGTTGATAATTATTACTTTTATCGGGTATATGATTTTACTGATTACAAGTGGTAAGGGATTTCATAACTCAATTTGCATTCAATGGGTTAAACTCATACTTTATTGTTTTTTTCATTATAAAATTAAGTGTGAATTGAATTTTTATTACATTATTTTTAATTTCAATTTTTATGTGTATTTATAGTCGATACAAAAAATAGTTTTATTTTATTAATGCTAACATCATTGATATGGTCCTTAAAAGGCATTCTGTCTTAATTTCAATTTTATTAATTCTTATTTGTAATAAAGAACAAATTCAATTCTATGTGGGCTATGTAACATACCAGTAACATGTAATATCATTATTTATTCATTTATTATAGTATTTTATGTTTCACATTGAATTATTTTATCCAATTGGATTTGACCAAAAAATTACAATGTTATAAATTTTATGGTACAATATCACATTCTTTGGTGATTTTTAAATTTCTCTTGAAATAATTAATTTATATTAATAATTGTTTATTAGATATTAAATTTATTTTAAATATACATATTATTTAATAATGGACATAATTATATCCAAAACAATGTTCTATTTTTACATATAGTGTTTACATTAATTTTTATTTGATTAATTTTGGAAATATTGATAAATACATATCTTTTATTTTATATAAAATTTTGATAAATCAAATTTTTTATTAATTGAATCAATTATTTGATATATGAGGTTTTTTTTGGACTAGAAGACACTATTTGGGACCATTTCTAGTCATCCCATCGATTCATCCACACTCTCGTGGGATGAATCAGTTATGCTAGCATTAAAGGAGTTTTTATCTATTGATTAAACCATCTTATGAATGTTTTTGATATTATAAGTTCAGGTTCCTAATACATTACATCCAATAATTAATAATTTCTTACATTAAAAATTAAATTAATATTATCTACAATATTTTTAGTATGAAAAATTCTATTGATGCATTTCATTCTCAGTTCATTGATTAACGGAAATGCATATGTTTAGTTATTTTACCTTCCCATCTCAATTATGCTTTATTGATTTCACGTTAGCATCCTCTGTACCAAATAATTAATGAGAATTTAAACTCACCCTTAATTTTTACCATTCCCCAAGTTATTAATAAGAGGTCTTTCAATTATTTTTTAAGAGTGTGGTTTATTAGTTTTTGTTATGTATATTTTTTATTATCTATTTATAATATAATGCAAGTTTCATATATATATATATATATATATATAGTTTACGAAGATTACAAAACTATTCAGTCCTTTAGATATGATTTCTTGTATCATATCCCAGTTTAATAAAGTAAGGAACTAAATCTGGGATACAAGAGTCTGATTCATACTAGTTATTTTAAGTGGATATTTAGTAGAATCCTTGTGAACTATTTTTATGAAAAAATAGATCAGATAAAATAACCCTATAATTTAATTTGATAACCAACTAAACTGAAATTAATAATTAGAAATTAATTTTTATTATATAGTTTTGAGATTATGAATTATGTAGATTAATTTTATGATCTAATATAGTGTATACTACTGTTTAGATATGTCTCATAGTGGGAGGAATGTGAAGAATATAAATTCATGTAATCCATTTAGGGATTTCCATCTTAGGAAAGATAATGGTGTTGAATTTTGAGCTAGATATGTGGTTGGAGATGGAGATATAGATGGAGTTAATAAATTTATTACCATATTGAGACAACTATCTTAGTTTATAAACAATAACGTTTTCCATATGTAGCAGATGAATCCAAAAAACAGTGTAACAAATTTAGACAACATCATGTGACAAAAACCCCCATCATCCAATTGGAGTACAAATTGATTTATAGGTGAGAAATGGAAAAGGTAATTAGAGAAGATATTTCACTCTAGGAAGTAATGAAAAAGAGAAGGATTTAATGGAAGTTTATCATATATATGAAGATATTAATCAATGTTGTTCATTGATTCCAAAAATAGAGGATGAGGAAATGAAAAACATATAATTGAAGGATTTTAAGGAATGTTTTATAGAATATTAATTGCTTGATGAATTATGAGCAGATAAGGAGAGAGAAAATTCTTGACTCTGAGATAAAAAGATAATGATAATGTTGCTATGTATGAAGCCAAAATTATAAAATTAAAATTTAATGATATAAATTACCCACTAACCCAAGGTGTATGATTGATCATTTATCTAATGGGTTAATGAAAATAATATGAAGGGACTGAGTCTCCTAGACATTCTCATTATACGAAGATATAATATCATGTACTATCAAGATAGTGAAATAATTATCTATGTCTTATGACATTAAGGGAAAGAAATAGAAGAAGATAATGATAGAGAAAGAGATGGATAAAGGGGAAAAGGTAAAGAAGTGTTTTTTTAAAAGTAATAGTTGTGGAAATAAATTTCATGATACATGCATAAAGGGAACGAGAGTTTGTTATATGTGGGGAGATTAAGGTCACCATTCTCATGATTTCAAGGAAATTAAAAAATGAAAAAATGTTAAATGTATCAGTATAAGGATATGTGGATCTATACAAAAGAATTACCAACGTGTCAAGAGAATATATCTCAAAAGAACCTAAGGGATCCAGGTCAATCTTATTCTATGGACATAGAAAAAATGGAATGAATATTATTATTGAGTTTTTTGATCCAAGAAATTTGTTTTAGGAAATCAGTATTATAATATCAATGAAATACAAAAGGATTTTACTAAATTACTTTTTCTTTAAGGGTTTGAGATCATATGTAGAATGGTACTAGTGACCATAAAAATTGATTTAGTGGAATGTTGATCTTTATGAAAACATATGTTTGATAGAAATAGAACACTTAATATTTTCTCGATGATGAAATAATAATGAAGAGATTATTAGTGGATATCAACAGTGACCATGATATTGGTTAGTGATATTTATGGTTTTTTCCATTCTAGATTTTACAACATATTTTTATTGAAGGAATAAATTAAAAAACATGATATTAAATCCCTGTTTTTATTGAGGTTTCATGATGTTTAATATGTTTTAAGAAAATATGTGATCAAAATTTTCACAGGATTAGAATGTAACATTATAAAATACTTTATTATATCTAGGGATATATGTTTTATCAAATTTTGGGATTTGGAGTATGGTCACTAATATTTAGGAATAATCATAGGGTTAATAAATCGTAAAATAAATTAACAGGAATTTTGGATGTTATTTTTATGTGAAATTATGATTTATTATATTGGATAATATGTGATAACAATTTTCGGGTTGTAAAATATTTATTGAATAAAGGAATGAATAATGAGTCTTATGATTCGTTGAAAGTTGTTTGGGTATTAAAATATTTCATGAATTTTAATTTGTTAGTGTAAGAGATAATGGGGAAATAGGTGAAAGAAGATCATAATGAAAAAAATACTCTTATGTCATGGAAATAAATCAGGTATTTTTAATTTTTCATGTTCTTTATCATAATTGTAAAATAATTCCTAAGATATATGAAAATGATTTTGAAATTAAATCATTATATGTTTATTATTCTTATTGAGAAATTAGAGGCCAATTAACCAATCACTGATTTCTAGTTAAGTGTTTCTTAACCTTAAAATGGCCATGTTTTCTATCACTCTATATCATAGATTTATAGTTATAATTCAATTCCAAGTGCATTTTTCATATTTCCCACTATTTTTATCCTATTCATAACCATAATTTTGTGGTAACATTCACTCTTCCATTTCCCTCAAATTTAGACAATGTTTTATTAACCCAATTTATGATGTGGGTTTCCCAAAATGTAATTTACAGGTATCAACTATTTATTTTTTTATGTAAAATTTCAAAATTAAAGATGTAAATTACTGAAGGGGGATATTGAAACACACTAAGATATTAGTAGAACACTATGATCGATTTCTTACTGAACAACGAGATTAATGAAATGATTAAATAATATTTAATTATGTTAGTTTTCACAAAGCTGTGGGAATTAAGGGAAGAAAAGTGATTAACTAATTTATGAAAATATATATTACACATGTTTATAAAATTAATTCATTGGTTAAAAATTAATTAGAAATAAAAATAAAAACAAATTTAATATAAAGGATATGTTTTTATAGAAAACTATTTTTATTGACACAGTTGAATTTTATATATTAAATTAAATTAATCCATATTAGGGAATGGTAATAATTAAATTTATATGTCATATATTAAATAAATGTTTTTTAAATTCATCCAATTAGTTTTATAAGCCTAATATAGGAATAAATTCAATTTTAATCACAAGAGCTAATTTTTTCTAAGTTTTTCTTCCTTTTTATGGAACACATTTTATAAAACTATATTTTTGAATCATTTTTAAATTATATTTGACAAAATGATATTCATATTTGAAATCATATTATAAAAATTATCTTAGGGTGATTGTTTTTTCTAATAATCTTAGTTTTTTGTTGAATAGTGGAAAATAATAGAGTTTAATTTAAAACTCTCTATTTATCAAAATAATTTATAATTTTAAAATGTTTTTTAATTTATTTTAAAGTAAAAATAGTTCAATTTAAATCTATTAATACAATATGGGTCATTGAAATCAATTTCCTATTGAATTTTGTTATAAACATTTTTCAAACTTTTGATCATTTTCTCTTTTAAAACCTGCTCTATAATCTCATCTATAGTATTAATTTTAATCCAAATTTTACAAAATATTTTATTTTAATTTTTGTAAACTTAGATTTCATATTTATATTCATAAGTTTAAAATTACGTTTGAAGGTAATTTTCGTTATTAGGAATAAAAATGTTACTGAGGTAAAAATTTAATTTACTAGAATGTAGATAAAATAATGGAATGTATAAAATTTAAATAAGAAAATCTTAACACACATAAAATATTAAACTCTAATGGGATGGTTTATATGTTTCTATAATATAAAAACCATTTAAAACCTGAATTATCAACGAATTTTTTAATTAATCTCCCCCTTAAAGTGGTCAAATTTAAATATACACTAGTGCAGAAAACGTTTTTTACGTCACTATTTTTTACGTCGGTTATATAAAACCGACGTCAAAACCTGTGTTCGGTACACCTTTAACGTCGGTTATTTTTATAACCGACGTTATTAATCGCGCGGCTTCGTTTTTTACGTTGGTTATTTTTATAACCGACGTAAAAAAACGCGGTTTTCGAAGGCCTTTTTACGTCGGTTATGAAATAACCGACGTAAAAAAAGAATCCGCAGATGTTTTTGACGTCGGTTATGGAATAACCGACGTAAAAAAACGCGGATTTTGAGCCCTTTATAACGTCGGTTATAAAATAACCGACGTAAAAAAAGAATCGGAGGAAGGTTTTTACGTCGGTTATTGAAATAACCGATGTTATAAATGTTTTTAAAAAAATTATCACGTCGGTTATTGAATAACCGACGTGATAACTCATTTAAAAATTTACCCAGACCCGTGGATTGTCATTCGCGAGTTTACCTTCGACAGTCGCGACTCGTCTCTCTCGCACGTAAACCCGAATCGGCTCGTCCATTTCGTTGGTTTAGATTCGTTTTGTGATCATCATTTCTCATATTTAATCTCCTCGGATCAATCATCTAAACTCGCAGCACTCAGGTAATCCTCCCACTTGTTCGTTTTTTTTCGCGGATAGTATATATATATGTGTTGTGATTTTTTTGTTGAAACTAGCTAAGATTCTTCGATTGCGAACCCTTTTAACTCGTTTTGGAACCATAATCTTATTTATCATCCCTAGATCTATTTGTTCGACTTGCAATATTGAGTAATTTTATGATTTCACTAATTTTTCATCGTTTTCTATAAATCCCCGAGAGGGTTGGGGCGTGTCCATTTGGATGGGTTGCCCTTTTACAGTTGTTACTACTTTATTCACACACAACCATGGCATAGGTGCATGGATTTGGGGTCGGGGGGTGTCCAGGGGGGTTTACAAGGGGGTGGGTGGGTGTGGGGGGCTGTCCAAGGGTGTGGGTGGGTGTTGGGGGTGTCCAGGGGGGTGTCCAAGGGGGTAGGGGGTGGGGGTGGTGTTTAGGAGGGGTGGGGGGCTGTCCAGAGGGTTGGGGGGTGTCCAGGGGGGGTGTCCAAGCAGGTCGGGGGTGGGGGGTTGTGTCCAGGAGGGGTGGGGGTGCTTTCTAGAGGGGTCGGGGGCTATCCAGAGGGGTCGGGGGGTGTCCAGGGTGGTGTCCAAGGGGATGGGTGGGTGTTGGGGGTTGTCCAAGGGGGTGGCGGCCTGTCCAGAGGGGTTGGTGGGGTGTCCAGGGGGGTGTCCAAGGGGGTGGATGGGTGTGGGGGGCTGTCCAAGTGGGTGGCGGCCTCTCCAGAGGGTATTTGGGGTTGTCCGGGTGGGTGGGGGGGC
The DNA here is from genome assembly GCA_963277665.1 of Viscum album. Classification (NCBI taxonomy): domain Eukaryota; kingdom Viridiplantae; phylum Streptophyta; class Magnoliopsida; order Santalales; family Viscaceae; genus Viscum; species Viscum album. Next base: position 1,204,118,622 of record OY728134.1, read on the forward strand.
TGTCCAGAGGGTTGGGGGATGTCAAGGGTGGTGTCCAAGGGGGTAGGGGGTGGGGGTGGTGTCCAGGAGGGGCGGGGGGCTGTCCAGAGGGGTCGGGGGGTGTCCAAGGGGGTTTAAAAGGGGGTGGGTGGGTGTGGGGGGCTGTCCATGGGTGTGGGTGGGTGTTGGGGGGTGTCCAGGGGGGTGTCCAAGGGGGTAGGGGTGGGTGGTGGTGTTTAGGAGGGGTGGGGGCTGTCCAGAGGGTTGGGGGTGTCCAGGGGGGTGTCCAAGTAGGTCGGGGGAGGGGGGTTGTGTCCAGGAGGGGTGGGGGTGCTTTCTAGAGGGGTCGGGGGATGTCCAGAGGGGTCGGGGGTGTCCAGGGTGGTGTCCAAGGGGATGGGTGGGTGTGGGGGGCTGTCCAAGGGGGTGGCGGCCTATCCAGAGGGGTCGGTGGGGTGTCCAGGGGGTGTCCAAGGGGGTGGATGGGTGTGGGGGGCTGTCCAAGGGGGTGGATGGGTGTGGGGGGATGTCTAAGTGGGTGGCGGCCTCTCCAGAGGGTATTTGGGGTTGTCCGGGTGGGTGGGGGGGCTGCCCAGAGGGTTGGGGGATGTCCAGGGGGGTGTCCAAGGGGGTAGGGGGTGGGGGTGGTGTCCAGGAGGGGTGGGGGGCTGTCCAGAGGGGTCGGGGGGTGTCCAGGGGGGTTTACAAGGGGGTGGGTGGGTGTGGGGGGTTGTCCAAGGGTGTGGGTGGGTGTTGGGGGGTGTCCAGTGGGGTGTCCAAGGGGGTAGGGGGTGGGGGTGGTGTTTAGGAGGGGTGGGGGGGGGCTGTCCAGAGGGTTGGGGGGTGTCCAGGGGGGTGTCCAAGCAGGTCGGGGGTGGAGGGTTGTGTCCAGGAGGGGTGGGGGGCTGTCCAGAGGGGTCGGGGGGTGTCCAGGGGGGTTTACACATCGATTTGTTTTATATTTCAAAATTTTTTACATTCAAATTATGATTTTTTTCATATAAACATATATTTGTCTTATCTAAAAAATATATATATTTTTGCTATTTGTTATAGGTAATAATGAGTCGATGTTGGATTACGGCACATCGAATGAGAAATGAATATGAGGAAGGTGTTGATGCCTTTTTGGAATTTGCTAAACGAAATGTTCCAAGTAGTGACATTTTTTTCTGTCCATGCCTGAAATGTCTGAATATGAAGAAGTTGAAAAGTAGAGAGATAAAAGATCATCTGATTTGTCATGGTTTCAATCCGAGTTACAACCCTTGGATTTGGCATGGCAAAACTGGACAGAATGTCACTGATGATAATGAATCGCAAGATGGTAACTCCGATGGAATTGAAGAAATGATTCGCGATATTGTAGCAGAACAAATTGAGATAGAACCGACAGTTGCACGTCTATATGGTGATGCCGAAAAACCATTATATCCTGGTTGTACAGATTTTACGGTTTTGTCGGCGGTGTTAAGATTGATTAACCTGAAGGCGAAACATGGATGGAGTGATAGAAGTTTTACAGAGCTGCTACAATTGATGAAAGACATTCTTCCAAAAGATAACGATCTTCCAGATTCACATTATAAGGCCAAAAAAATATTATGCCCAATGGGATTGGGATACAGGAAAATACATGCCTGTCCGAATGACTGCATTATATATAGGAAGGAATATGAATTTCTGAAAGAGTGTCCTAAATGTGGGACATCACGGTATAAGGTGAAATAAAAATCACAAGCTGATGTAGATATTACAAAGCTCCCTTCAAAGGTATTTTGGTATCTTTCTATAATTCCTCGTTTCAAACGTTTATTTGCTAATTCACATGATGCAAAAAGGTTAAGATGGAATGCTGATGAGCGGGTATGTGATGGAAAAATACGTCATCCAGCTGATTGTCCACAATGGAAGAAAATTGATGCCCAGTACCCTACATTTGGAAATGAAATTAGAAATATGAGACTAGGCTTGTGCACAGATGGAATGAATCCATACCGAACCCTCAGTAGCACACATAGTTCATGGCCTGTTTTATTGGTAATTTACAACCTCTCTCCTGAAGTTTGTATGAAGCGCAAATATGTCATGTTGATTATCATGATCTCTGGTCCAAAGCAACCCGGCAATGATATTAATGTATACTTGTCACCGCTGATTGATGATTTGAAACTGTTATGGGCTGATGGTATTAGGGTGTATGATTCTTATAAAATGGAATATTTTCAACTGCATGCAGTGCTTCTATTCACTATAAATGACTTCCCAGCATATGGAAATTTGTCTGGATACAGTGTTAAATGGCATAAAGCATGTCCAATTTGCGAACAACAGACGTCATATTGTCAATTGCATCATGGGAGGAAAACAGTGTACATGGGTCATCGAAAGTTTTTGCCTATGGATCACCCTTATAGAAGACTAAAAAAGGCATTCAATGGCTCACAAGAATTTGATACTGCTCCAAAACCTTTATCCCCAGATTTGTATTTTGAGAGGGTGAAAAACCTTGATGTGACATTGGGAAAGACACGGAAATCTGGTAATGATAGACATATTTGGAAGAAAAGGTCAATATTTTTTGAGCTACCATATTGGAGGTATCATGAAGTCAAACATAATATTGATGTCATGCACGTGGAGAAGAATATCTGTGATTCTTTGATCGGAACATTGCTAGATATTAAAGGAATGACAAAAGATGGGTTGAATGCAAGGTTAGACCTACTATCAATGGGAATACGTTTGGAGTTAGCTCCCACTCCTAAAGGAAGACGAACATTTCTTCCCCCGTCTTGTCATACATTATCGAAGAGGGAGAAAAGTAGCTTCTGTCAGTGTCTTCATGATATCAAAGTGCCTCAAGGTTATTCTTCAAATGTAAAAAATTTTGTCTCATTGAAATACTTGAAGTTGATAGGTATGAAATCACATGATTGTCACGTCATGATGCAACAAATTCTACCAGTTGCACTGCGTGGAATATTGCCCATCCGTGTCAGAAAGACTATAATGAGGTTGTGTTATTTTTTGAATTCAATTTGTAACAAGGCGATTGATGTGAATGCTTTGAACATTTTGGAAAAGGATGCAATTTTTATACTTTGTCATTTGGAAATGTATTTTCCTCCAACTTTTTTTGATATGATGGTGCATTTAATGATTCATCTGGTTCGAGAAATAAAGCTTTGTGGACCTGTATATCTTCGTTGGATGCATCCTTTTGAAAGGTATATGAAAATATTAAAGGGATATGTTAAAAATCCATATCGACCTGAAGCCTCCATTATTGAAAAGTATATTTCTGAGGAGGTAGCAGAGTTTTGTACGAGCTACTTGGCTACAGCGCAACACATAGGTTTGCCTCCATCTCGCCATGAACGGGTTAATAATGAGGGAAAGGGGATTCGTGGCTTGAAAGTCAAATCACTGTCAGCTGAACATATGAAGAAGTTAGAATCATACATCTTGAATAACATAGCTGATGTTCAACCGTATATCACATTGCATATTAATGAGTTGAAACAATGTCATCCAAAGAAGAAAGAAATGTGGATTTTGAATGAGCACAACAAAACTTTTTTTCCATGGTTTAAAAAGACCTTGCTTGGTAGATCAGATGTATCAGAGACATTAAAATGGATAGTGGGTGGTCCATCTTTAAATGTGATAACATGGTCCGCTTATGACATTAATGGCTATACATTTCATACGAAAGCTCAGGACAACAGAAGTGCAGTTCAGAATAGTGGTGTATTGGTGTTTGCAGAAGCAATGCATTTTTCGAGTGCTAAGGATAGAAACCCAATTTCGGCATCAAGTGCATATTATGGAGTGATTGAAGACATATGGGAGGCTGATTACTTTAAAATTAAAGTTCCTGTTTTTAACTGTAAATGGTTTATCGGTAACAATAGTGTCAGACACGATGAATTTGGAATGACACTTGTTAATCTGAATAGATTGGAAGACACAACTGATTCTTTTATAATGGCAACACATGCCAAACAAATTTTCTATGTAGTAGATCAATCAGATATGCAGTGGGCTGTTGTTTTACAAGGGAAAAAACAATATGTTGGTATGGATGAATTTGATGAAGATGCTGATTTATGTGAGATCCCTACTTCCATGGAAAGATTAACAGAACATAATGATGAGTATGTTGAAGACATGGTTTGTGCCATAAGGAACGATCACGATGAAGGAATTTGGGAAAACAATCCAACTGTACATTCCTAAAATTACAGGTAACACATGTTTATTTCTTGTTTACATTTAGTTTTTTCATATAATGTTAGATATTGTAAATTTTTTACTTATTAAAACATGTATCAAACCAAAACGATAAAACAATAAAAACCGTAAAGAGGAGAAGTCCTGGGCGCACCGGCTGGCTGGTGGGGGATCACCGGTTGGCCGGTGGTCCAGAGCAAAGCTCTGTCTGGTCCACCGGTCGGCCGATGATGAGCCAGCGGCCGGCCAGTGGTCCAGACAGAGAGGAAGGCTCTGTCTGGTCCACCGGCCGGCCGGTGGTGATCCAGCGGCCGTCCGGTGGTCCAGACAGAGAGCCTTCCTCTCTGTCTGGTCCACCGGTCGGCCGGTGGCACCAGGCAGTGGGCAAGTCGACTGCCTGGGTCCTCCGGCTGGCCGGTGAGCTCACACCGGCGGACCGGTGGACTCAGTGAGTCCACTTTTCAGCTTTCTTGGGCCAACTCCTTGGCAACCTTTTGCCTGTGTTTACCATGTTTATCATTGTTTAACATGCTTACCATATTACCAATGTTTACTATTATGTAATTTAGTACACTTTTCTATTTTCTGATTAAGTAGTACTACAATATTTGAATTTGTATATTTGTGAACTAATGTTTGTTTTTTTGATTTGAAGGAAAATGACAGATCAATCAGTTGATCAGCCACATGATTCTGGAGATGAGCATATTGGTCATACATCTGGGGAGGAACATTCACATGCTCCTATTACGAAAAAGAGTTCAAAGGTTGGTAAGCGTGGGTGCACACGTTTACCAAAATTATCACTTGACCGTACGAAGGAGGAGAGGATAGTCGTGGAGTTTGATGATGATGATCTTCCTAGAGGTCCAAATGCTAAAGATTTTAAGGGTTTTGTAGCAACTCAGGATAAGAGCAAAGAAAGCATTCTCTATGATGATTGGAGAAGTGTGGATAAGGCGATAATTTCTCAGCTGTGGGAGACCATTTTGGTAAGATATTTTGCTATTGTTTGACTGTTCTTTAAATGTTTCTATTATATATAATATTTTTAACCTCTTTTTTATCAGATGACATTTGATATTCCTGACACTGGAGGAGTCAGGAAGAAATGCTTATCGTTGGCTGCTAGGAGATGGAGGGATTTCAAATCAACCCTCTCATCTGATTTCATTTATGGTCATAGGAGTCGTGAGAATCCATGTCGTATATATCCTTTTATAGATGAAGACACATGGAGACAATTTTTTGAAAGTAGAAGAAAAGAACCATTTTTGGTAAGGGCAATGTAAACTTTTATAAGCTTGCTTATATAAATGATCTTATTATTGTTTTGTTAATGATTACTTATTCTTAATTTACAGCAAACAAGGAAAGCTCATCAAGAGATCCAATCTAAAAATGTATACCCTCATAGTTTATCTCGGGGAGGGTATGCATTATTGGAAGAACAAATGATGGCAGAAAAATTTCAACAACTAAGAGCTGAGTCTTCAAGCTCTGGAGAGGTGGCCCATCCATCCCCTCCATCTAGACATGAGAAATGGAAAAGAGATCGGAAGGGCAAAAAAGGACAATATCTTTCGGAAGAATCGAGACTCGTAGTTGAGAGGATTGTAAGATATCTATTTTATTTATTTAAGTTTACTATTTTCATCATATATTTCCAATCATTATAGAAATGTTCAATTAATTATTACAGGACTCTCTTGAGGAGCAGAGTTCACAGGGGACATTTACACCATCTGGGAGGGAAGATATTTTATCTGTGGCATTGGGAAAGCCCGAACATCCTGGCCGTGTAAGAGGATATCCGGCAGGTGTATCGGTAAGAAAAGTGTTTCCATGTTCCTCAACTTCTAACGTTGAGGGAGTTTATAAAAAAAATAGAATCCTTGGAGGCTGAAGTCCATAATATTAATGCGACAATGGAGGACAAGATTAGAGCATCGGTGCAGTTTATGTTTGCAGACTTGCAAAGACAATTTCAGGGTGTAGCTCCCACTCCACCTCTCCCAGTAGCTCCCACTCCCCCACCTCAGCCTGCGGACCCCATTTTTGATCCTCCTCCTCTGCCGCAGCTACCTACTTATTGTGAGTTGTATGTTGATGATCCTCAACATCATATAGTTGCATATGGGATGGTATATTGTATAGGAGATACAGTTCATCATCAACAGTTAGAGGTATAGAATCAGAGGGTCACTGTACAGGATATTATAGATAGATCAACTCGGATACCATTACCTACAGATGAGGTGACGACAGTTGGACATAGTATCGGCCATTTTTTACTTTGGCCATCCAGACTTCTTCGACTCATTACCATAGAGGTATGGATGTTATATCTTTTATTTTATATTTTTATTATTGTTTTATCATTTGAAAACTAATATATTTTTCAATTTATTTTTACAGGAATACTTCAAAGGTAAAGAAATACTGTATAGACAACAACAAAGACAGATAGCTATGACATCAGATGCAGATACTAGCAGTCTTGACACATTGTCAAGATATTCAAATTTGTTGGCGGATCATTATGACTTTAAAATGAAAGCTCATGTCTGTGGACGTGAACTAAGTTTGGGGATTATGAAAACTGATATCATGGAGTTTGTCACTGGAGATAAGTTGGGCGTCAACGTGGTGAAAATTTTTATCATGTAAGTCTTAACACCTTTTCCTTGCATTATATTTATTAAAAATGTATACTTATGTCTGCTTTGTATTAGGTATCTGTATAAAATTTGTGAGAGGAATGAGATGACAGATGTATATGGATTCGTGGACCCACAATTGATTTCCCCTGAAGCATGTGCATTGGATGAGGAACAAAGAATTCTTTATATTGCTGATAGATTTGAAAAGAATGTAATCACACAGTGTTGGATGATGCCTTTTTGTGAGAGGTATGAAACACATCCCTCTCAAAGAGTTAATTATCTTTTAACATAAAAAACCACTAACGTTAAATTTCCTTTTATCAGGGATCATTGGATGTTAGGGGTTTTTTGCCCTAGGGAGAAAACACTTTATTGGATATTCTCTCTCCATGATGATGTGCGAGAAAGTTTTAAGGATATATTGGAAATGTAAGTTTCAATTTCACAATAGTTTTATATATTATAATGAATTTTAAATTTACCTCATTCGTATTATTTTCTAACAGGGCATGGGTCCACTTTCGAAAAAGCGCAAAGAAAAGGAATTTCAAGATCAAATATGTACATGCGAAGGTAAATATCCATTTATAATTTGTACATTTTGATTTATTACATAAAAATAATATATTGAATTTACACTCATTCAAACAGAAATTTCATGAGCAACAAGGCATCATCGAATGCGGATATTACATGTTAAGATTTATGTATGAAATAATAACAACTGGGACAGTTCTGAGTTTTGACCTGGTCAGATTTCCTCTTTCCCATAATATTTCAATTTGATTTATTCATTATACACGTTGACTACTATCCTTTTCCTTTGTAGCTTTTTTATGACCCTCAACCCTTTACTGCTGAAGATATCAAACACTTACAAGTGGAGTGGTCAAATTATTTTACAGGTTTGATTGACTTTTAGTTGTTTGTAATGTAAAATGTAATTTTGAATATTGTCAATGTAATTGTGTATTTCGTAGTCGTTTAGGTTGGATTTAGTTTTTTTTTTGAAGTTGATAGTGTAAGTTTTGAATGTTATATAAGTGAATGTTTAATTTTTCTCTACTTCTTGTTTTGGTCTACTGTTGATGGTTTTTCTGGTCTGGATTTTGGTATGGGGGGAGAGGTTCCAAGGGGGTGGGTGGGTGTTTGGGGGGTGTCCAAGGTATATGGGAGGGGTGTCCAAGGTGTGTTTGGGGCTATCCTAGGGGTCGGGGGGGTGTAAATGAGGGTGGGGGGTGTCCAAGGGGTGGGGGTGTCCAAGGGATATGGGAGGGGTGTCCAAGGTGTGTTTGGGGCTGTCCAAGGAGTCGGTTGGGTGTAAATGAGGGTGGGGGGGGGGGGGGCTGTCCAAGGGGTGGGGGGTGTCCAAGTGGTGGGGGGTGTCCAAGGGATATAGGAGGGGTGTCCAAGGGGTGTTTGGGGCTGTCCAAGGGGATGGGGGGTTTCCAAGGGGTAGGGGGGTTTCCAAGGGGTCGGGGGGTGTCCAGGGGGTGGGGGTCTGTCCATGGGGTGAGGGGTGTCCAAGGGGTGGGGGTGTCCAAGGGATATGGGAGGGGTGTCCAAGGGGTGTTTGGGGCTGTCCTAGTGTTCGGGGGGTGTAAATGAGGGTGGGGGGCTGTCGAAGGGGTGGGGGGTGTCCAAGGGGTGGGGGGTGTCCAAGGGATATGGGAGTGGTGTCCAAGGTGTCTGGGAGTTCTGTCCAAGGCGCCGGTTGGGTGTAAATGAGGGTGGGGGGCTGTCCAAGGGGTGGGGGTGTCCAAGGGGTGGGGGGTGTCCAAGGGGTGGGGGTGTCCAAGGGATATAGGAGGGGTGTCCAAGGGGTGTTTGGGGCTGTCCAAGGGCTCGGGGGGTGACAAGGGGTCGGGGGGGTGTCCAAGGGGTCTGGGAGGGCTGTCAAGGTGTGGGGGGGTGTCCAATGGGTGTTTGAGGCTGTACTAGGGGTCTTGGGGGTGTAAATGAGGGTGGGGGGCTGTCCAAGGGGTGGGGGGTGTCCAAGGGATATGGGAGGGGTGTCCAATGGGTGTTTGAGGCTGTACTAGGGGTCGTGGGGGTGTAAATGAGGGTGGGGGGCTGTCCAAGGGGTAGGGGGTGTCCAAGGGTTGTGGTGGGGCTCCAATGTGGTGGGGGAGGGCTGTCCAGGTTGTTCGGTGGGTATAGATGAGGGTGGGGTTTAGTTGGGGCTTGAGGGAGGGCTGGATGGTTATTTTTGTTTGGTTTCTGGTTGCTTTTTGGTGAGAGCAGTGCAATTATTTTAAAAAAAAATATCTCTTTCACGTCGGTTATTTTATAACTGACGTGGTAAATAAATCGGTAGGGGTTTATCACGTCGGTTTTTTAGAGAACCGACGTGATAAATCGTTCCAGGGCCTTTTATCACGTCGGTTCTTAATATAACTGACGTGCTAAAAGGCCTGGGAATCGATTTACCATGTCGGTTGTTGGATAACCGACGTGCTAAAACGTTGCCCAGGCCTTTTTATCACGTCCGTTATTTAAGAAACCGACGTGATAATAGGCCCGGGGAAGGGTTAATCACGTCGGTTATGTCATAACCGACGTGATAAACGATATCCCAGGCGTTTTATCACGTCGGTTTAGAAAATAACCGACGTGATAACCCCCCCCCTCCCTCGCGCATATTTATCACGTCGGTTATTAATGAACCGACGTGATAAACACCGTGATGTTAGGGATGTTACGTCGGGTTTTAAATAACCGACGTAAAAAACGTTATTTATAACGTCGTCCGTATTAACGTCACCTAAAAACCGACGTAAATAATGAAAAATAACCGACGTAAATAATGAAAAATAACCGACGTAAAAAATGTTTTCTGCACTAGTGATAAAATAACCACAAATTAATCACTTAAAGCTACCCCTCCCCAAGTATAAATACCAAAACTTACTATAACATTTTTACTAAAGATACTTGAATATCTAAAAAACTATCCAAAAACATATCATGTAAAATGTAATAACATCCATTTTATACTAGTCTCCCCAAAAGAAAAATCCCAATTTCATTAAGGGATCCATCAAGGATTTTATATTCAAGAGATAATTTTCTCAATACACCACAATTATTTTATTTTCTTATTCCATTTTCTACACAAATAATGAATCCATAATTAAATAATAACTTCATAATAATTTCCATTATGTACATTTATTTCCCTAATATAATATTTTCTATCCATCCCTTTTATTACATACTCTTATTCAAATAACAAAAATCATTGTCCAACTTATGGGGGTTAATGGTCTCCGTGGATAATTATTTATTATTTTACATTATCACCATAAAGGATTGTCATAAATTTGTTATTCTGATAAAATAGTATTTTAACCGGTATATTATATTATATTACAGGTTTTGGAACGAATATATAAACTTAATAATAAATAAAATGAAACATGTTTGTGATGGTCAGAAGAATCACCAAATTAAACTAAACATTTATCATTAATTTTTTTTCAAATGAATCATCCTCATGTAAGAATAAAAAATGATTTATGGGACCATTTATTTTACAAGTATTTCATTCATATTAATTCATTCCACATCAAGATGTTTATTTCAAATTTACATGATAATATATGATACACAAATGAACCGATCATGAAACTATGAAACAAACGCACCTAAAATAATGAAAATAAAAAATATTGTTAACAAATGTGCCATAATATATTTTAAAATAATAGTATAAGATATTATAAATTTTCATATAGCTCTTAAATTGTTTAATAACCTGATTTAAAGAATTATACATGAGTTTTATGTATGAAAAACTAAAGATAAGTGTGATGTATGGGTTTTCTCATCTAACTTTTACTTATGTAAGCTATATGTCTTATTCACCACATATTTCATTTGAGTGGAATATAAATACTTCCCATTTATATATAATATATTTTATATAATTATCATAATGGTATTAAATGTTTAATCTGATAACTATTACTCTTACGGGGAATATTATTTGATTTATTACATTTGGTATGGGATGTCTTAACCCAATTTCCATTAATTGGGTAAAACTCCTACTTCATTGTTTGTGTCGGTCTATTATTATCTGTGAAATTATTTTTAGCTTATTTTTTATTTATAATTGTTTTATGTGGATTTATAATGGATACATATATTCAATTCATTTTATTTAACATCATATAGATGATACTTTTTTTCTAGAAATTACATCTCTATTTACATTCCATTGAGACTTATTTTTTATTATGTTACTACTCTCTTCTTTGTGCTTTATATACAATACCATTTAACGTTAATATATATATTTATTTATTATTCATTTTATTTTAAGTTCCCCATTGAATTATTTCTTCCAATGTCATTTGACCTGAAAATTACCAGGCGATAAATGTTATTGTACAATATAACTTTCTTTTATGATTGTAATCATTATCTTTAAATAATAACTTTATTACAATATGTTTTCATCATAAGATAAATTTCTATTTAAAATCAACATTCTTTTCTAATTTATATAATGATATCTGAAACTGTATTCATTTTTTACATATAACTTTTACATAGATGTTTATTTTATTAATTTTGTAAATATTGATAAATACATATATTTGATAAAAAAAATTTATTAATTGAATAAATTATTCAATATAAGAGGAATGATTTGGATTGGTAGACATCGGTGGGGCCTAGTTATATATAACCCCTTGATGACATAACATACTCATTGAATGAATCCGTTAAGATAACATAAAATGGGTGTTTAACAGTAGATTAAACCATCTTGTGAAAGGGCATTATGGGAGTTGATCAAGTGATAGATATATGGAATTCAATAATTAAGAATTGCATGAGTTTTTAATTCAATTATTATTAACCATATAATTATCACTAGGGAAAAAATTATTGATTAATTTTTTTCTTTGTTTATTTCAAAACTTTCATGTGCAGTTTTAGTTATTTTACCTTGAAAAATAAATTATACTTTATTGATTTCGAGTTAGCTGCCACTATAATTAACACTTACAAATAATTTTATCTCACCCTTATTTAGTTTCCATTTCCCAGGATTTAAAGAAGAAGTATTTGAATGAGCTTTGAAGGTGAAATTTTATTATATTTTTTATGTTTAATGTTTTAATATTAATTCCCAATGTGAAATGGGTTTCATGTATGTGTATATTTAACCATGAAAAATAAACTATTACATCCTTTCAGATGTTATTTATTATATCTAATTCCAATTTAATAATGTTAGGATCTAGATTTGGGTCACTAGAGTCTAGGATATTACACTGAGTTATGGTCATGTAGTGTGAATTGGGAAGTATGGTAGCACTTCCACTTGTAGAGGGAAGGATCATTTTGATTGATACTGACTAGACAGATGTGGGAAGTGATGTTTGGGTCACAAGGCATCTTATATATGTTGTGACCATGTGTTATATTTCTATTATGTAAGGTTAATGAAAAATGATATCTTTTTCATTGACCATAATTGGAGAGTCACATATTCATTAATATTTTCCACCTGGATAGTTAATGCATGATCCCTTGACATCCAAGTACTATAAGAGGATCTTGGAAAAGCACAGTTGTCTGAGATGGACAAAAAACCCCTCAATAGACATGTATCTAGTGTTCAACTGGTCACTCCATCCAAAGAAAGGGATTTGCTTCCCTATTGATATATTTATAGTATAAAAAATAATAATAATCAAAGGGGAGGAATATTGGTGTTGTGGTAATAGGGTAATGTTAGATATAGACCATACAATCTACACCTACTCGTCTAGATGTAGGACTATGCACAGTTTGAGTTCTAATTTTAATATCTTGTACCATCCCTTGGGTTATTTTTCATATTGGGGAATAAAAATATTTCATATATGGACAATTTGTTCTTATCTTTGGGTTGACTGAGTATAAGTTATGTGTATTTTTTATTAACACACCTTTAAGACCGTGAATAGATGTAATCAATACTTATAAGTAGTATTTTCTCAAAATTGAATGTTATTTTTTTCCCTATGATCTGTTTTTGGTAAAAATAATATGATTCAATTTGATTTTGGGTTTTGGGTGTCTTGTTCTCTTCTAGGATCATATCGACTGTTATCATATGGGAGTGACTTTCACATCTCTGGAAGTGGGATGGTAAACCTATCATGGTTAATAGGATCATTAATATAGTCCTAAGGGTTAGATTTAGTTTCATTTCTCCTATCTTACTGACTAGGTAGCATGAATTTGGTTAGATTATGGAGATTCATAGTATGGTACTTTTCCTCTAGTGGTGGACCAATTTCAGGATGACATTCCTAATAAATTCATCATATTACCACTAGAGAGTGATAATGAGTTAATATTGAGTTAGTTTAAGGAGTTGAACTTATTTCTTTTTCACCTTGTATAATGAAACTTGTGGTGCTTTACTAGATAAAATTTTAGTTTGATGATATGGATACCAAGGGATTCATTTAACTTAGTACCTTATTGTTGGGTTCTCGTCTGATATATCCTATGAAGGTTGATAGAACCTTATGCTTATGTGTATATTAAATGATACAAAACTGGATGATGGTCAAGAATATTTATCCCATTAATCATGATTATTATATCATTAATAACAAGAGTTGTGGTCGAATATTTTCTAGGAATAAATTGAGGTCACGATACCATTATTTGAGTGTGAGACTATCTGACATATCCCTGATTTCTTTTAAGGATAGGAATGGACTATATGAGTTTTTTATGATAGAGATTGTTCCAAAAAATGAACTAGAAATATTTTTGGACTTTATGTTTCTTGTTGGATTAGTCTTACACGACATTATTTTAATAATATGAAATCATATTTATTATATTTCTCATATGATTAATGTTTCATAATTTTCACCTATTTTTTATCCAAAATGGAAATATTATGTCCTTAACATTCCATGATTATATATCATGAACTGTATCAAGATACCATTAGTTGAAATTCAATTATATTATAAGTTACAATATGAAGCTACTTTTATAGACCAATGATACTACTAATATCAATATGAATACTGCTACCTCCAAGAGAATCTACCATCAAGTTGTTCTATGAACATTCATTGTAATTTTTTTGGAACTGCTACCACAAAGAACTATTACCATCATGTTAGGGTATCACAAGAATCCTATATCTACTGCTAGTTGATTCACATATTGTTTTCATAATTTCTACATGTTACCATAAAATTCATATACTGCTAGTTCAAGAAGGTATCACCAAGAGATTCTACCCCCCTAAGTCATTCCACTGCCAGATCAGATACTTTGGTTTTTCAAAATTAAATTAAATCATAATTCCTCTAAGCGATAGATTAAGGCATTCAATGAATGTGAGGGAAATTTTGATTTATGAATGATTAATATTAAATAACAATGTAGTGGATATAAAATATGAGTTTAACTGTGGATATTTTTCTCTCAATATAAAAATTTGGTTTATTACTTTTTTCCTTCCATAGATAATTTGACCTTCAGTAATGCTACAAATTGTGTGGAACCCCTATACATGATAATGGAATATATAGTGTGTATTGATATTGAATAACACTGCATAGTCTGTTATCTAAACATCTTTGATTATTTACTATTATCCTAATAAGAAATAGGGGATTAACCAATACTTCTATAACTCTCTAATTTTCGTCACATTCATAACAAACTCAGCTAGGAACTTTAAAATAAATCTATATTTACTATTGAAGAATCGATGCTTATCAGACTAAGATACTTTGAATATTCACACCTACTATTCGTTTCTCGTTATGATTATGTTATATTTAGATCTATGTTAGTCTTAATCTATTTTTCTATAATGATGGACTCCAATAAAAAACATATAGAGTTATAGATATCCATTCAATTTTTTTAAATTTATACTACCCTATTACCTTTTGGAATAAGACATGTCTGACCTTAATTTTTATACAATAAAAAAAATGATGATTTTTCATAACCTACACTATCTAAGTACATTTTTTTAAAAAATAATATCTATTTTTGGGATCATTTTATTATATTGTAATATTCATGTATAATAATCCCTAATAAGGAACAAAAAAATTATAATCATTATTTTAATGGAACTAAATAATATCAATGGATGATCAAAATGAAAATCCCTATAAAGATAATGCCTTTTAATATTTGGATATTTATTTAGGAAAAACATGAAAAAAAGATGCTAGATCTGATAGAGATATTCCACTAAGGACTCTTATGGATATAATTGTAATGGAATGAATTAATTTTTTATTATTTATAAGGAGAATAAATTAAAAAAAAAATATTTACTTGTTTTAATTTTTTTATATTTTTTATACTCTTTCTATATCTCTATAGGGAAACAAAAACTTTTAAGAGATTCAAATAGATACATAAACCATTAAATTTGATAAATTTAAAATGAATCCTAATGAATACATTTTTTATTTGTATCTTAGCCTCAAAGGTAGTTTGAATAATATGTATGCACTGTGAATGAAAATTGTAGATAATGGTCAAGTGATGAGACTTCACAAATGATTACTAGATCTATGGATATGTACAAATGTTTCTATCATATAATCATGTTATATAGGTAAGCTACATGAGAAACATATAATTGAAAATTATATGATTAATGAATAAGTGTATCATGTAAAAAAAATGATATAAACCCAAGAGGAAATTAGAATTATTTAAGACTTCTGACTCCAAACTAAAAAAAACGGTCAATGATGAATATTTGAGTGATGATTAATCACCAAAAAATTATGTGGTTGATAAAGAGTCAATTAGGAATTGGATGCCAAAAATTCTACTGCCTGAATAAAATCTTCAAAATGAAAAACTATAGGGGAATTTATGATGAAAAGGGATGATAAAAAGAAAGATAATCATTCTAGTTAAGTAACCTTCTAATATTAAAAAATAAAATGATTCATCTAGGAAAATTTGACCATGCTTAAATATAGGTAAAATTATAATGAGAAAAGGAAAAGAACATAAAAAGGTTATGATACCCACTTAGATCCCCTATTATCATAATTATGGTGACATTAATTGAAGCAGATTACACATAAATTATTGTGATAATAATTGTTTCATGAAAAAAAATCTGAGGTACTAAATATTATTTTGGTATATTGGAAACATATTTCAAACCATTATAATAATTAAAATATTTATGAAAATATGGATATTAAAGTTGTATTTTAGTACTATAATCTGTAATAGGAATCATACAATGAGATGAAAGATAAATATAATTGTTTAAATAAGAAGCCTACTTTTTTCTCTAGACATTAAATCATATTTTTCTTCAAAAAATGACACAAATGGTAAATTATTAAATGAAAACAATAATGATATTAAAATAAATGAGAAAATGAAAAATGATATTGATATTTTCATAAATGGTATATAAATACATATATAATTCTTGGTAAATTAACCACGCCCAAATATAATATCAAGATTGGTTACTAACTAGAAAAGATGAATATTTATAAGAAAACATTTGTTCTTAGTCATTGATCTTACATGATTGTAAAAACTTATTATTCATATTGAGAAAATATTATTTTAACCTATAAAATTAAATTGTATGTTTATATAAGTCAAATGAAAAAATATTAATTCATAAATATTTCATTTATAATATTTCTGTAGCCAATAATGTTTTGGTATAGAAATCAGGTCTTTTTTTTAAATTTTAGTGAAGTAACTCTCATTGAATTGTACTAGTAAGAACCTATGGTATCATGATATTGGATGATATAAATACATGATTATGGACTGATCGAGATTTAAGAACATTATCAAAGTGGAAGGTGGGCATGACAATTCTTATGTCAAATTTGGAAGGAAAGATAACGAGACTCATTAAAATCATTAACTATAAGAATGTTTTTATTTATAAACATTTATTTATTTGTGGATTAAAGTATAACTGATTTTCATATCACATTTATTTGATGATGGTTATCATGTTAAATTGTTAAATAATTATTGAGAATTTCTAAAATCAATGAATATTTTAGTTTTCACTACCTTTCTTAATGAAAATGTGAATATTGGTAATTTGAATTTGTTATTGTACTTGGCATTAGAGACTTGTCAACATAAACCTACATACTCTTAGAATGATCACATGGAATGGATTAGTCAATTATCTTCCCAATAAAGAATTTCCAAGAGAAAAAATCTATAACACATGTTAAAAGAGGAAATAGAAACAAATGAATTTCGAACCAATGAAAATAATTTCAACTTCTTAACCTCAAGAGATTGTTCTCAAGGATGTTTCTAGTCCCTCTAAAGTTTCTAGCCGGAATGGTATGAACTATTCCTATTTTATAGTAGATGAATTGTTCTTGATACACATTGGTATACATTATTGCTCACAAAAGTGATTATAGATCTTATGTTCTCAAGTCTAAATTATGTTATGACAATATTTGTTGAAGTTATATTAATAAATTAAGAATTAATCATGTTCATATATTTTAAAACCTCTATTTTGAATATTTCCCCCAAACATGGCTACAACAAAAACTTTTTTCCTAGAAGGAATTGGCAATATAAAGGTTTGTTGAAGAAAAATATAACTCTTTAGGAGATTTCCCATTCCTTGCTAAACAAATTTGATTTTCCTATTTAATTTAGGGAGAGGATATAAATAAATATTTTATATAATCAATATTTTTCTCATTATACCCATTTTAAGGAAAGCCACATTTTATTTATCAAAAGGGAGAAAATAAAAATTTAATTAATATTTATTTTTTGGGTTTCATGGTCTTAATTCATAAAAAAATAAAGATATTAGAAAAAATTTCATCCAAAAGTGATAAAGCAATTTTCCTTCGATATTCTATATTAAATAAAACATAATTAGAATCCATTAAAAGAAATTCAATTATTTAATAGTATGTACATGTCATATTTAAGGAATCAAATCCATATGAAAATAATACCTTTATAGAAAACTCTATGGATTATATTTCAAATTTATAAATCAATTAAGAACTACACATCATTATTTGAAACCTATTATAGAAAAATTGGCATGTCCGGTGGTACTGATTGATCCCAATATATAGATAAAAATGAATTATGAAAAAATTTAACAATAAGGGGAATTGGGATTCCAAGATATCAACCCATAGATACAATTTATGGTGACAAATATAAAGGAAATCAGACTAAAGATTCTATCAGGAATTAGGTTAAGCATATATCTTACTTATAAAAACATGAAGCTATGAACATAACTGAAGAAATTGAATATGAATTTTGGGTAATGGTAAAATAAGAATAGGTGAATTTTTAAGTAGAAAATATAATATGAGAACTAGTAAAATGATCTATAGACAACTTGACTATTGAAACTATGTAGGTTTCTTGAAGTAATATATATGAGTCAAGAAAATTAATTATAAGTCATGAATGGATAAATTAACTAGGGTACATTAAAGAGGAAGGTATTTACTATGAGAAAACTTTTACCTGGTAGCTAGACAAATATATAGTAGAATTTTTATTTCCGATGTAGCACATTTGTATTTAAAATTATATTAAATGGATATTAAGGGTGAATTGTTCAATGGTTTTATAATGGATGATGTTTTTGTAGAATACCCCTTGGATTTCAAAACCTTCATTTTACATATCATGCTCTTAAATTGATAAATGATTTATGAATTGAAATATCTTTCATGATCATGTTATGACAAGCATAATATATTTTTAATTTTTAATTTTTTTACTAAAGTGAAATGTTTAATTAGTTTATTTATCATAACTATTTCAAAATAAGTTTTAGAAGTGAAAAATATATGTTATTGATATATCATTAAATCACTAATAAATTATTTCTGTACTAAATTTTAAAAATGGATACAAAAGGCTTTCGATATGAGATTTATGGGTGAGTAAATTTTTTTCCATATTTGTTATATTTTCAAAATAAGAAATAATTGTTTTAATATAAATAGGAATAATAATTATTTTTATATAGATTTTCTTTTTATAGAACTAAGGGTAGTGATACTCCCATGATTATGATCATGAAATTCGATCTTTATGTAACCAAAAAACTAGTTGACTAGTCCACTTATATTGCTATGAATGTACCTCTAATATATATGAATACTAACCTTATAGATGTTTTGTTATTTATGTTAATGTGTTCAATATTGAAATCAAATCCAATAGTATATCATTTACATGCCGTGAAATAGAATTTTTAATTACCTAAAAAATACAACTAGCATATTAGTGTTTTATTTTAGATGATAGGAATTAGTTTTTATGAGTTATTCTGATATAGATTTTGGTGTTTTTCATTTGTATATAAAAAGAACCTATAAAATATGTCACTTGTTTGGAATACCTATAGTTTCCTGGTGTAGTAAAATGTCAAACTCTACTGCACTATTCACTATTGAAGCTGATTATATTGTTCCTGGATATTCCTATATACAAATTATTTAGATAAGAAAAACCTTACTAGAATATAGATATAAATTTCAAAATATCCCTATAAAATGTAATAATACTTGTTTTATTATCATTTACCATAATCATGCATGTCATTTAAATACCAACCATATGGATATAAGATATCTCTTTTTAAGAGAACATTTTAAAAAAGGTTATATAACTCTTAAATTCATTTGTATTGAAAAAATATTCTGAAAATATTCATTTAGACTGTGAATATGGTGAGAATGAGCTATATCAGTCAAGAACATGGCATGATAATTTTTTTATACTTTTAATCTATAGTTGAAATTATTTTTTCTAGAGTTAAATTAAAATTTCTAGATACCATAGGTATTCTACTAAGAACATGTGCTACTACAACCCCCATGTAAAATAATTATAATATCGTTCAAGTAAACTATTCATATTCTACTTTGGTTGTGCTACAATAAGATTAATTTTGTGTTTGTACTATCATGGCATGTTAACCTATAATTATTTCATTATAATAATACCATAAGACATACCATTCTGTTAATAAAATTCTAAATACTACAATATCAATTTCTTCTAAATAAATTTTTCAAAAAACATTAATTTCCTTCCTCAATATTAACTTCATAAAAATTTAATATTTAAATTTATACATGCTATATGTCCATAATTAGTGTCTGAATTAAAATCATCTATTATTCCATCTTTCGAAAACATTATTTTCTTTCATGAAATAATGAGACATTGAATCATACCATAACTACTTAATCTAGTGGATAAATTGTGAGAGTGCGGTGTGAAATCATATATCCTAATGAGTCACATCCTTCAAATAAATCTAGAGGAAAATCCAGTAAGTCTATCAAAACAAAGAAATCCTCAGTATGCATCTTGAGATTGCGTTTCTTATAATGTTATTGATTATTCATAATTTTCATTATTAGTGTCAATTTTTTGGAAAGTGATTCTAGTAAAGGGATAAGAAGAATGGGTGTCAAGGAATGAAAAACCATTGAACACTATGTTTATTGAGGATTTAATCCTATTTTCTATGTGAGAGTTTAAATATAAGAAGGATGGTGTTAGAATAATGTTTGATGGAAAAGTTATTATGTTATATTTGATACAAGGGGATAAATTTCTATGAGTTACTCATAAGTGTATTTATGAGGATTATCAAGGTTCCTTTCTTATTATGTGTGAGAACCTTGAGATCAAGGATTCTATTTTCAAGATCATCATGAATTCCATAATGATACATCCACCTACAATTGAATTAGAATGATAATGTTGGTGAATTTTCAAGTACATCCAACACATAATGTGTTATATGAAGGGGGAATTCATTATTATGTGGAAATAAGACGTTTTATTTTTTGTTTCTGATAAATATTTGAGACCAAATCAATCATTGTAACAATATAATGATAGTCGTGATAAATTTGTGTAAGCCTCCATTTTGATTTAATACTCTTTCGTATCCATATAGGATATGTTCTCCATTAGTTTATAGATTACTTTGTCCTAAATGAGAGTAAAAGGTAGAAAATTGTGATGGAATCTTAGTCAATGAAATCACCACTAAGAGGATGAATGTGAATAATAATCCTTGGATGAAATGATGGATAATGGAAAATGATAAATTATATGAGAAGTTAAACCTAGTAGAGAATACTTTTAGACCATGAAATTAGGTTAACACTATCTTAGAGTTAAATTATGTAGTGGATGATTATTCTAATAAAGAATATGAGGACATTCATAGTACTAATGATAAAGAGAAGGAATTTACATATGTTTATTTTGAATCTATTCCTATTTCAGTGGATGATGGGAGTGATCTTGAAATTTTCAAGAGTTCGAATGTGTAATATAGACAACATATCACACCAAGAACTCTTCCCTCCAAATATATATTACTATAAGAATATGATAATTATAAAAAAATATTTCCAAAGGTGCTCGGTTTGAGAGATCTACATTTTAGGGTCTGCAAGATGCTGTAGGTCTATTTTATGAATTTAAATGTGATCTTGTGTGTAGACATTATGATATGTAGTAAAATAATTTTCAAAATAATTCAAAGTCCTGATAGTTTTCTATTAAAGAGTGGAAAATGTTTTTCTAATGTGATTTACTGACTCAGCATACATGAATCCATGTTCATTTAGTATATTTAGAAAACATCGAGAATTATGCACAAAATATGGGCGAGATAACCCATTATATGATATCATGGGAATAAAATAATCCAAATTTGATGGAGATGATGATACTTGTTTACCTTGTTGTTTTAATTATAACCAAATCATGAATCTAATGATATTAATGTGTTTCATGTTTTCTGTAAATATTTTATAATCTGAGATAGGTGATGAAATTTTCTTTGTACAAGTCAACATTGAAGTTGAAACACCGATGAGGGTGAGCCACCATCACAGATGACTCCACACTATGTTAAAAGTCCTCGATACATATCTCCTCCATGAAAAAAGTCTGATATTTTTGATATACCATCACATATGAGTCACTGTTGTCCCTGAATCACCGTCATCATAGAAATGTTTCTAAGTATTTGATACCATCAGATGACATACAACTAGATTGAAATTTTTCGAAAGTATGAGACACCACCATCCAGACCTACCACTAGAAGAGTTACCACAAGACTACAATTTTTACTAAGTAAAAGACAATGCCTGCTCTATTTCACCATTATAAAGATACACTACCACACTCTAAGAAACTGTCAGATTGAATCTCCACTATAACTAAGACAAACAACTATTTTTCTTAGTATTTTTAATTTTATTATTCTCACAACTATGTTATTGAATTTTATTCCAGAAATATTTTTTAATGATTTTCACTTAAATGTTCTTTAGAATGCATTATTGTAATTTTCCTACATGTAGTATGACTAATATGAGAGGATGTGAATATTATATGTATTTCTATAGATAAATTTGAAGCATACACCATTGTGTATAGGAGAATGCTCATGTGAAGCCGATCGATAGCAATATGAGATATTACACTTACTAGACATGCACATAGAGATGAAGAGTTCAATTACAACATCCTATAAACACTCGACTAATATGTATAACTACATTATTAAGTTAAAATAATTCCTACAGTAAAGAACACAAGATTTTATTTCACTCTATTATAATGATGTTTTCAATAGAACTTGACTTTGTCTATATTTTCATATACATTCAAAGATCCACGAGCTACCCTAAAACCAACCGATCATTTCTATATCTAAACTTTTAGATTGGTATGTTTTGTTTATTTATTCTTATAATTTGAGATGTCTGTGTTCATACTCTATTTTATCATACACACAATGTATCATGTATTAAAATGGATGATACGTGATATCTTTTATAACATCTTACACCTATACTCATATAGATAATAGTGATAGAGGTCCTTTTGTGTCCTATTTTTTTGTACTCCCATGTTTAACTATGAAAGAGGTCATATATGACATGGGAAGTTGTAATCTATTGTAAAAACCAATCCATTTTGTGGATCATCTTGTGTATTTTATATATAATTCTAGGTGGAAGCTGATCACAAAGTGGGGAGGAATATTTATCATCCTTAAACTAAACATCTTCTTTCAAATTTCCACAGTGGGTTTTTGTTTAATTTCATTCCACATTTAAAACCAAAACTGTTTTAAGAAATAAATTAATAATATGATATTTAATCATTAAAAGATTTTTTAGAATATTTCTATTATGTTAATTGATTTAAAAGGAGTATGTAATATTTTATATTACTTACCTGAGAGAAAATAAATCTTTAACAAATCTTTTGAATGATCAGAACATATTATGACCAGTAATAATGATTTATTAGGCCATTTTTAATTAATTCAGAGATTTATATTAATCCATTCTAAATAGAAATTTTTATTGGTTACTCAATTCACCCCCTCTTAAGATACCCACATCGAAGAATATTTGGTATCAAAGGTTTTTCTCTGGTATTAATGTTTTGAAATATTTTTAAGTAATGTTATAGTTAATCTTTAATGATCGTAATTTTTTGTTATTTAAAAATTTAGTTCTTTACAATGGATAATCATCAAGAAAGTATTGCTATAAAAACAACTATTTTATTTAAGGGAAACAACTATCCTTAATGTAAATTTAAGATTAAAAATAATAAAGAAATAATGGGTTTTGATATTTGGTCTACTATAGAATATGATTATGTTATACATGATACTGGTAGAAGTGATTTGGATGATGAAACAGAGTTATAATATAATAATAATTATAAATTTATAAATTCCCTATATAATGACCTAGGAAATGAAGTGTTTAATAGAATGTTTTCATGTAAAACTGCTTATGAGATTTGGGACACTTTGTTTTTTCCCCTGAGGGAACATCTAATTTTAAAGAGATGAGAATTAACACTTATGCTGTTAAATATTATTAACTTTAAAATGAATCCTAAAGAACATATTCCTATCATATGCCTCAGGTTCAATGAAATTGTGAATACTAGGACCTCACTTGGAAAACTAGTATTTGATAATAAGTAGATCAGGATATTACTGAGATGTCCTCAAGAAAGATGAATAGGAACATCAGTTTCAATCATAGAGTAATGTGACATAAGTAAGATTCCCGTCAAGGAACTGATTGGTAATATTAGGATGTACGAAGTAGATATAAAAGTAAATAGTGAAGAATGTTAAGAGATTAAAATAATATCAATAGCTTCTAATACAACTTCATCTAAAAATAAGGAAAATGGAAAAGGAAAGTATAGGTTTTTAATTCATGTGATAGTGAATTTCCACCAGATAGTGATGAGGAGGTGGCTTAACTAGCCAAAAGAATATATAAGTTTTATAGGGAAAATAAGGTTTTTTAAAAACCCAAATATAATGAAAAATATGATTCCTAAGGAACTTGGATGAATGACAAGAATATATATATAATGATCTAAAAGAGGTCTTTGGCTATGACTGTAAGAGGAAATGACATATAAAATTATACTGGAAAAATATCAAATAACAGACAATGTATGATGAAAAAGATAGATGATTCAATAATTATATGAAAGATAAATAGAGTGATTCTGAGGATAGCTCTAGTAATTCATATTATGAACATGATGAAAAGTAATATTGAGTGAATATGTGTTTCATGAAAAACCTATCTATGGTACACACTTTAACTGATTTACCTGCTAAACCTATTTTATCATATGAGCATAATTATTATGATTATAACAATAAAAAAATGATTATTACAATATGTAAAATGAATAATTATTTAAATACAATATAATGAAATAAGACACCTTTAATGTGACTAAGGACAAATACAATGTTTTAAATAGAAAACCTGATTCGATTGATAATAGAAAATCTAAACTTTCTATTAAAAAGAGAAAAGTGGTCAAATTCTCAAAAATATTACCAAACTCCAAATTTTCAAAGAGAAATTAAATAAATAGCTATAAAAGATTAGAAATGGTATAGAAAATATTACCCATATTTTAGGTTACCATGTTGCACCTATGTATGTCGTTGGAATTGGATATCATCATAGACAAAGGAGAGTAACAAAGAGTTCTTTGTTTCCTAAGTACAAACCATAGAGTTCTTCTGTAAACTATTTTTATAAAGGACCAATTGAGTTTTTATTTTTAAATGTATTCAATATTTTTATTATAAACCCACTAGGAATATGTGGGTTCCTCATGATTTGATTACTAACATATACGGACCCAATCAGATTTGGGTACCAATGTTAATTCTTGAATAAATTTTATTTTATAGAAAATTTCTAAATACCTATGATAAGAGTTAATGCTACTTTTAAAGGGGGTTTTCAAGACATATGACATTGGATTATTCATTCATTACGAGAATTATTAATTTTTATGGTGTTCATGTCACCATTAGTGACAATGGAAATGGAAAAATCGTCAGCTTTTTCAAAATCTGTAACCATAATTTAGTTTTAATTTCTAAATTATTATCTATTCAGGGTTTAAAGTATTATTGTTTAGTATTTCTTAGTAATGTTATGATTGTTTTTAAGTTAATCTTGAAAATTATAATGGTCTATTTTTCATTATAAAAATATTTAAGTTTTTACTTCTTTGAGAAATGATATTGTCTATACTATTGATTTAATCTCCTTAGATTCTAAAAATGATTCATTCTTATATGACTATCACAAAGAATGTTGGATTTGACATAGACTAGGCCATTTCAATATCCACTCACATAGGAAGGTAACTAGGAAAGGTTTAGTTAGGGATCTAACAAATCTTTAGTTCGCAACTGATAATGTATGTAACCCCATTTAAAATAGAAGAACACAATGTTTTCTCAAAATAAAAGAAATAAGTATCAACTTATCAACATCTTGATTTAGTTTACATGGAGCTGATTAGACCATGTAGAGTTTCGTACTTAAATTTTAAACACAATTCCTATGTTCTTGTAGATTCTTTCTCTAGGTATAATTTTGTAGCGGTTTTTGCTCACAAAATTGCATCATGATCTTACATTTGCAAGTATTCTATGTATGTAGAGAACATAAGTGGACATTGAATTAAGACTTTAAGAAGTGACCATGGTCATGAGTTTGAAATTCTATACTCTGAATCTATTTTTCTTAGATAATGGATACAATCATAACTTCTATACTCCCAATACCACTTAGTAGAATGGGGGTGGTTATTGAAGAAATTGAACTTTACAAGAGATATCCTTGATCATGTTGACTATGTATGACCTACATATCTATTTTTGGATAGAAGCCATCAATATATCCTGGTATATTATAAATAGAGTCTTGATGAGACATATCCTTAAGAGTACACCTTATAAGATGTGGAACAATTGGAAACCTATGGTTAATTACATTAGAGTTTTTTGGTTTCAAAGTATTTATTCCTAAAACTAAGGAAAAATTGGGAAAATTTTCTTCCAGAAGCGATGAAGTGATTTACCTGGGTAATTAAATCTATAGAAAAGCCTATAGTTTTTTGAATAAGAAGTATAAAACTGTGGAATAATCAGTTCATGTGAAATTTGATAAAACTTATCCACATGAGCCTGTGAACTCCCAATAAAATCATGAAGATGATCTGTCCTATATGAACTAAAATTATAAACCTTTGGATTCTGCTATCAAATAGAAGGAAAATTCAACCAGTTCTGAAAATCATCCATAACATCCTAATCCCAAACCTATAGAACCAAAAGTAACACATCCAAATTTTTATAGAGATGTTATAACTCTTATGTATCACCCATTAGATTTTGTTGTAGGATGTCTATATAAGGGTATAAAAACCAGATCTTCTGAAAGAAATCAATTTAATCATCAGGCATTCTGGTGTATGCTTGAACCTAATAACATTAATTAATCCATTAATTATAAATTCTGGATAATATCCATACTTGAAAAATTGAAACAATTTGAAATATACAATGTGGGGGAATATATCGATAGAGCCAATGAAACCTTGACAATTGTAACTAAATGTGTTTATAGGAAAAATTATGATGAGTGAGTAACTATAGTTAAAAACAAGGGTAGACCTATTTCAGAAGGTTATAGTTAATATGCATGGATATACTATAGCTAAACCTTTACACTCGTAGAAAGACTTAAGTCCACAAGAATCCTGCTTTCCTATGCAGCACATCTATATTTAAATCTTCATCAAATGGTTATTAAGATTTCATTCCTTAATAGTTTTATAATTGATGATGTTTCTAAAAAACAACCCATTGGTTTTCAAAATTCACATTTTCCAAATCAAGTTTTTAAATTAACTAATGATTTATATGTTTTAAAATAGGCTCCTAGATCTTGGTATGATATGATCAAAAAAATTTATTATTTCAAAAATATTTTAAAAAGGTATTGATTACCCTAATATTTTCATAAAATGAATATAATGAAATGTTTTTGTAGTACAGATCTATGTTGATGATATTATTTTTTGATCTTCAAGAAATTCTATTTTCAATTTTTTTAAATGATACAAGATTAATTTGAAATTAGATTTATGGGTAAAATAAAATTCATTCATGGAATTCATATCATTCAAAATAAAAAGGAATTATTCCAAATCAAAGAAAATATAAAAAATATCTTTTAAAATGATTTACCCTGGATAGTACTAAGAGTAGTGATACTCCTATGAGTACTACCTATAAATTGGTTTTTGATGAAGCTAGGATACAAGTGGACCAAACCAATTACATATGCTTGATTCGAAGTCTTTTATATCATACTTCTATTCAACCTAATATAATGTTAAGGGTATGTATGTGTGCTCTCTTTCCAGCAAAACCCAAAGAGTCACACAAAAAATATATTAAAATAATATTAAAATACCTCAAGTATAGAATCAAATTAGTATTTTTTTAACCTATAGGAAAATAATTTGATCTAGATATTTATTTTGATGCTAATTTTGGTAGATTAAAGATAGATAGAGAAAAAAATCTAGAACATGTCACTTTTGAGGAACATATCAAGTTTATTGGTGTAGTAAGAATAATTTTTTTGAAGCATTATCTATTGATAAAGGTGAATCCATATTTGTATGTAGTAAATATGAAATTTTTTTTGGATGAAACACACTTTACTATACTATGGATATCAATTCTGACATGTCCCTATAAAATGGGTTAACATAAATTCTATAAACATTTCTACGAATCCTATATCTCATTCACGTAAAACACACCATTATATAAGGCATCACTTTTTGGGTGATCATTTTCAAAAAGGTGACACAATCATGAGTTTATTAGCATAGAACATTAGTTAGCTAATATATTTACTATGCCATTGAATTTTGAGAGAATAGACTAGATCAATCATGGGTAAAAAATGACCAATTTTGAGTATGTTTACTTTTATGGTGACACAACATTGGGTGACACACTATTGGGTGACACACCATTGGGTGACACACTATTGGGTGAAACACCATTGGGTGACACACTATTGGGTGACACACTCTTGGGTGATACATAGTTGGTTGACACACCAATGAAATTATCTTACCGTTATAGTTATCTCACCATTGTAGTTGTCTCACCGTTGGGTTGTATCTCCATTGTGGTTGACACACTATTATTATTTACACACCACTGGTTGGTCATGCCTTTATGAATTTTTCGTTTCATCTAAGGTTTTTGGACAACATGTTTATTTTTCTATTTTATGTTTATTTCTACAAATTGATACATATATTCTAATTATACAAACATCTAATTATATTTTTCAGTATCATTTTAATTTTTATGGTATTAATATACCTAAATCCCAAATGATAATTACAAACCAATATCAGTTTCCAAAACTCCTCGATCCCAACATGATACTCACATGCCCTAAGAAACCTCTCGTCTACCAGCCTTCTCCCTCCTTTACCTTTCACTGTGCTATCTAGATTGAACTGATCTAGATGCCAAGGACGAATCACCATCCAATGAATTATCTAGATGATTAATGATAATATAATAAGTGAAAATGAAAACTATGTATTCCTACTCCAATTGTGCTAGTTTATACAAATCATGAAAAACGTTTCGTAGTAGCTGGAAGGGATGTTGAAACATAGTGGGTATTTTCTATCAAGTCTCATGAAATGAATGTTCTACAAAACAAAGTATTGAAAGATTGGGTTTCTTCAGATGATAAACCTTTCTATCCTAGGTTGATTTGTCTCTTCTTCCCTTATGTTGAGTTTGTATTTAATATCGAATAATATAACTGGATAAGAGACAAAATAAATGGCTGAAAAGTTATGTTTTCTTCAAAACATTGGGACAAGTGTCTCGGTGTACCCCATAAAGGAATTTACGAAGATCATCAGGGATATATTCATAAGGAAAGTGATAATTTTATATATGAATTTTCTCTTATAGAAATTATTTTAAATTATTTGAGTAGAAGACCAATTTCCTCATAGTTATATGGAGAGTGTACATTGTCGTCTAAGTTCATACAAAACATGTTATGCCCTAGAAAAGGTGATTTTCCACATTGAGATAGTTAGATGTGTATCTATTTTTTCTATGAAATGAGGTCATAGGATTAATCTATGTAGGTATCACATGGTTTATATTTCCAAGATGATAAATCTAACTTCGAGAACAAACACTTTGATCTATCCAAAGCTGATTTCTGGTATTTTAAAGGCTAAGGGGATAGTTTTATAGAAAGTGGAAACAATTACAGAATTTGCTATCTTTTTTATTGATAGATGCATTCAAGGAAGATAATTATCTAGAACCCCTAGAAAAGATAGTTGGTTGGAGATATTGTGAATTTGTATGCGGATTTTAACCTGGTAGATCATCCTAATAGATCATGGGATGTTATTGATAATATGTTTAGAGCATGATGAGATTGTTAGTTATTTTAATGATAAAAGATAATATATTTCAAAAATTAATATGTTTAAAAAGAACCATATATTGATGTAGGTAAGACCAAGAATTGTCACCGCAATCACCACCTATTACATATGGAACTACTATTTCTCCTAGGATACTACCAAAAGAAGAAATATTAGTTAAAAGTGATAAAAAGGAAACAAATTTTTATGGTGGGGATCAATTTAAAATATTTTCAATATATGATGATGAAGAGGATGGTGATGAAGATGAGGAAGAGGAAGAGGAAAATGAAAACAATAATAGAATTGATGATGATAATGATGACAACTCTGAACCAGATGGTTCAGATGGAATAATTTGAAGGAGATATGTAGATATGCTTCTAGAGCATCGTTCATCACTTGGAAAATCTAGTAGGAAACTAGAAAGTTTTGAAGTAGTGGACCCAGATCGTAAAGAAGATGATTCACTTGTCTATTGGGAGAAATCCAAATCTATTGAATTAACTTAAAATGATAAGGATGTTTATGGATGTAAAGTGTGTTTAGTTGGTGATGGTCAAATAGTTTTTCATTCTTCCTTGGTTGCGTAGAAGGGTGTTATTACTACAATTTAACCACATGTGGCTGAGCAAGAAAAAATGGAGATGCATTCTTCTGAGCATGGAAGTGATTAATATTTTAACTATTTGGATACTTATGAGCCTATAATTGATATATGTGAATATGTTGAACCTATTTTTGGAAAACAAATTGATGTACAGAGCTCAAGTGTTTACAAATCTGTTGTCCAGATAGAAGAGGTACTAGTTAATGAACATACTGCTGCTGCACAGAGTGTTGAGACAACTTCTAAAACACCAAATACCTTTTTACCTATAAATTTTTATTGTGCATATTGCTACTATTTCTATTATTATTGTACAACTTATGGTTGAAGTTTATTTTTTTACACCTTTGGACAATTGGTTTTTTCTATGATAGAAGAATGGGACAAATTCAGTTGGATTCTAATAAAGGATGGTGGCCCCAAGGATTGAAATAAAAGAGTTACTAAGGGATATATTATTGAACAAGTATATTGGGTGGGTTTATTGACACATAGATTGATATAGAGGATTTCATAAAAAGATTCTTCAATATTTTGGTAACTGTTTGAAGAATCAAGCTTCACTCCTCACAATGCATAGTGAAAATGATTCAAGATATCTCTTTTAATTGGTAATTCAAAACATTAAACCGAAAATTAGGCATCACATCATATAGATAGATATTTAAAATAAGGGGATCAATTTTGAATTTGAGTCTTTGAGAACTTTTATATAAATAATGGAATGGATAATTGAATCTAGTTTGAATTTACTTCTTGAAAGAGTTGAAAATCATACCTTAGTGGACAGTAGCTCAAGTGATCCTCCATTTTTTGATGCTGATGTAATAAAATATTATTTTAGATAAGGGCTGAGAACTCCCTCATCCACTACTTTAGGTGTCATGCCTAATCAAACCCAAGAAACCTTGAGGAAAATAAGATATAATAGTTACCATGTTCTTTAAGTTTAGTATCTATTATGCCTGTGACATGAAATCTGACATGGATACTATCACAAAATTCATCATGTATTATTTATCAAGGATCTAATAAAATAATTACATGGATACCAATATCATAATTTTAGTAGAAAATTTGATAGTGCCACTGGTTACAGATTCATTTAAGGAGAGTGTTTTATAGTTGAATGAATAGACCCTAGTACTCAATCAGTTAATGGATGAGAAACAATATTTATTTAGTTCCATATAATGAGGTGGCCTTATTATAATGGATTTCTTTAATATGATGAATCCAGTAATTCATGTTCACAAAAATACAGTTATTACTTGGGAAGTTATTCCTTTCACTCGACATATATCATTACAACCAGAAGTTACCAAGGACCATCATGCACCTTTGCCTACCAGATTCCATCTTTTCCCTATACCTCCTGCACAATCTTTATAGAAGATCATGCTAGTTTTTTTATAGAATATCATCCTCGTTTCATAGTTAGACTACCCATGGGTTTTTCATTTACCATTCCCAAAACACCTTATGATCATTCTGCCTTTGATCCAAAGAAAGCTAAAGACAAGGGAAAAGGCATATGGATCCTTAAACCAAACCTTAAGGATTTTTTTATAATTAGGTTTTCTATTTTCATGGGATTTTTTTGTATTAACTTTTTATAAATATTTATATAAATGAATTTGAGGCATATTATTCTTCCATTCATATTTATTATTTATACATTTCCTATTTTTAATTCTTCTTATGTAATAACATTTTTGATAATCCCAAAAGTGGGAGAAACCTATAGAAATTCCTATATTCATGGACATATTTCTATGTTTCCATTTATATGATTTGTTTTCTAACCATTTTTACCTTTTGTAATTGATAATTACATTCATTTTCTAGTTATTGACCAGAACTCATCCCCCCACCAAAAAATATTTAATACCATCTTCCTATACTATGAATGATATACCATGCTTTTTATTTTGGATCATAAACATGATGTCATGTTTTATATTTGTGATATCTTTGATTTCATGATTTGTGATTAGTAAAAAGGTGATATTGTTGTCCTCCATGTTTAATGATAAAAAATATTGATTCTAAGGATATTAATTAGTTTTATGTTTTTATAAAATTGTTTTATAATCTACAATATGTAATGAAATTTACTATATATAAGTATCCTTTGATGTTGTGTTCCTATTGAGGATGAGTCGCCATATAAGATGACTCACCGCTATGTTGACACACGACTAGACATATCTCTGCCATGATAGAATTTGTATACAGTCTAAGACACCATCACATATGAGTCCCCTTTATCTATGATGCACCATCAGTTCATAAATCTCACTAATTCTCAGACACCATCTGACATCATACCACTAGAGTGAAATTTAGGTAACGTTTGAGAGACCGCCAGCTAGACCTACCACCAAAAGATTTACCGCAAAATTAATTTTTGGCTACGTACAAGACATTACTAGATTTTTTGTTAGTTTAAAGAGACACCACCATACTTTGAAACTCTATTAGATTGAGTCACCACTAAACTAAGAAACCTCCACTCTTTATCTTACTCCTTTTGCATTAAATTATTATAAAAATTATATTATTGAGTTTAATGCCAAATTTTTTAAAGATTGCCTCTTAAATGTTTGATAAAACACATTGATGTATTTGTTAGATGTGAAATACTAGTCAGCAGAGAGGATATAAATATTCTCATTACTTCTAATAAAAGTGATGTAGACTCGCTTGTGTATATTATAATGCTAATGTGCAGCAGACTAATAACAATATTAGAGCTCACACTTACTAAATCCACATATATAACTAAATATATGAATTGTTATATCCTGCAGACACTTGATTGAGAATCTAAACAAAATCATTAAATCAAAAGAGATCTATTATTCAAGAAAAATAGATTCCATGACAATCAGTTATACTAAAGCATTCATGAGACCTCAACTCAAGATATATTTAAAGATACGTTCAAGGATCCAAGAGCTATACTACAAAAGGCCTAACATTTATATCTCTACACTTTAATATTTCTCAGTTAAGTTTATTTATTCTTACATTTTGAGTAGTTTGTTTGAATAATATGCTTAATCGCACACACTGTCTTCTTCATTAAAGTATAATATACTAGATATTTTCTCAAACTTCATACACATTTACTCCCATAAATAATAGTGGAAAAGGTCCTTGTGTGGACTTTTGTTTACTCCAATGTATAACTATGAAGATGGTTGTGTGGGACATGGGTAGTTGTATACTATTGTAAAAACTAATCAAGGTTCGGGATAAACATGTATATTTTATAAAAATTGATTATTGGTAGGTGATCACCAGTGTAGAGGAGTAAGTCTCATCTTGAGACTAAACCTTATATTTCAAATTTCTATTTTGTCTTTTTCTATAAATTATTTCTACTTTAAAAACTAAAACTATTTTAACAATAAAAAAATAATACTTTGATATTTATTTCTTATTAGTGTTTTTATAATATTTTAATTCTGTAAATTGATTTAAATGGACTATGTAATATTGTATATTACTTACGTAAGAAAAAATAAATCTTACAGAAATCTTTTAAAAGACAAAAATTATAAGAATATACTATATTAATTAATTGGGATGTTTTAAATTAAATGGGAGATTTCTATTAATTCATTTTATATAATAATTTTTATTGGGCCTCCTTTTACCCCAACCCCCTATTGAGATACTTACTCCGAACAACAATAATGTGGATGAGGATGATGAAAGGAGAGGTCCTCCAAATCACGGTGGACCTGAATTATTAGTTTCTCAGAAATATCCTAAGGGATTGTAATTGATTAGATAGATGCAAGAAATATTTTAGAGATATTTAATTATGTTGTTACTACCGTGGAAACATTCCATGAGGATTATTTAGAATATAGTAAGGAGACGACTTCCCCTCAATCTCCCCCTACTTCACGGAACAATATTCTTCCCCAAGATCATATAAATTCTTTCAGATTAAATCTATTACTATATTACAAATTAGTTCTTATGTAATCTTCATTTCAAGATAAAAACCCATATGAATATGAAGCCTACTCAATGTTTTCTTTAGTATTGGATCATCTACAACCTAATCTCTTGATAATGACAGGAATTATGGAAATAGATAATAAAAAATTAGTGTACCATATGAATTTAATTCTTTTAACAATAGAGGACATGAGAGATAGTTTCACATAGAGTTATATGTCTCCTCCAATGATAAAAGAATATTATACTATAATAGGAGATACTTCTCCCAGTGAACCATCTCCCATTTACCAATATTTTTTGATGAAGTGGTGATCAGATATATAGTAATAGAAGAGTTAGAAGAAATTTTTTATACTATTAGACCTCTCATCAAGATGAGAGGTGTCAGATAAAATTTTATAGTGACAATATTTAAAATATTGATAGAAAATTCATAAATGAATCTAAATGGGATAGAAAAAAAATCACTAAAACAAAATAGTATCATATATCTAGAATTTTTAATAAGAATTATCATAACTATTATTCAACGTTCTTAGATTAGAATATGGGGATACAACCTTTTACTAGGTCCTTCTAAGAATAAGTAATTAATTTGAAGAGTTTAGAACCCTTTCTCAAGAATTATATAGAAGAAAAGATACACATTTTCATTCTCATTGAACACGGGTTTAGGGTCATTACCCTGTTTATACAATTAATTAACTATTTTCCCTTTACTTCCCAATTATCTTTAATAGCACCTTCATCGATTCCTATAGTGGAATTTTTTTTCAACCCTTTTTTCACCTATTTAGAAATCATCTATAGTATTTAGTTAGTTTCAAAAAAACACATAATGAAATGGGGATGAATCTTAGGTTAGTTACAAATTTAATAGTGTTCTAGAATCCTATATCTCTTTCTACCTCCACATAAGATGCTATAATATTTATAAATGTCAAGGACCATGTGGATCCTTCCACTATTCATGATGAGGATTCTTTTTCAGACTTGTATTATTATTCAATGTTTATTGGGTTTTTGATTTCCCTTTTCATATGTATTGTATATCCTTTTTTATTTAACAAACCCATTCTCATTATAATTATTTGGGATTATTTATTTTTCTGTTATTTCTATATTTTTTATAATCCCAAAATGGGGAGAAGTATTATATGTTATACATCATGAATATACATTTCATTTCATATATAATTTTACTTGTATGATGATTGTGATAATTTTATTTTATTGAGTGATTATTAATGCTTTTTATTACCTTGATTCAAGATCATAAAAATGGTTGATTATATTGGCATAATACAATAAAAAGATATTTTAATGATACCAAATAATATTTATTATAATTAAATAATTTTCATTATTTATGATAGTAGAAGTATTTTCACAGAAAAATAACAAAATTGTTGTGTCTGGAACTAAATATTACAGTCTACCACCAATTATATCAACCTACAGTTAGTTGAAATCTACTTCTAAAAGAGGCTACTGTTTGAAGCTACTACTACCATATGTAAAAATGATTCAAAAAATAAGGGAATCTACCATTATCTTTTTCTATGAAAAACCCATGCTAAAATAGATCACTACTACCACTGGCCCCTAATACAATCAAGTGAAGCTACCAGAGGAAGGTTGTAGCTACCACTTATTCATTCAACTTCCACTACCACTAGTTACATAATCTATCTTCAAAATCATCAACTATCAGTTCAACAAGTTACCTACTAGATACTCTGCAACCAAATTAGTTCCACCACCTTATTGTTTATCTGATCTGTTAAAAATTATATTTTAATTAAAATCCTCAAATGAATAGTTTAATGAATTCAATTCATATCAGAGGCATGTGGGTTTAAGAATGATTATTCTTAAACAACAATAAATAGTATGTAAAGGAATAGGAATACTTTACATATATTTATCATAGTAAAAATAATTTTTTTATTATTTTATTAATGGATAATTATACATTCAGGAGTGCTATAAATTTTAAGAACCACTCATGAATGATAAGGTAAGGTAAATATTGTAAAAAAATTAAAAAAATTGAAAAACTGGTATTATGGAAAACTTTACTTCAATATAGATTTTTTACTAATAAATATAAGATTAACTATGACATATATGATAATCTATTTTTAATTAAAATATAAAAAACAAGGTTGAAAACTTTCATTTACAGATTTACATACTCTTGAACAATTGATTTTGGTAGTCTTAACTGCATTAAATATTGATACACTATATTTGTTTTTAAGTTTATCTTTTCAGTTTTGTTTTGGTTTAATTTTTTTAGGTGTAATAATATAATACTTCACTAAACATGAGATTTTTAGGGAATCATTATCAATTAATTTCATTTATAATACAACATGAAATGTTTCAAGAGATTATGTGTGACCAAGAATCCTTTTAATCAATTGAAGAACTGCCGAAGTGGATTTTGTATGGACTAAAATATCTAAGTATAGTTTTTTGTGAAAAAAATATTAGTTGTGGACTAATAAATTTTATAATAAACTAATTGATAATAGGTGATACTCATGTGGAGGAAATAATATCTATTCTTGGGACTGAAATATTTTCTTAATTACATTATGTTATTATCTTTTTTTTCTTCTAGTAAAATTAAATCAATATATTTTTTCCTAAAAATTAAATCAATATATCATCTTGATAGTTATCTATATTTTATATTTTATATATGTTTTTATGATGAGTAAATTTGTTTTCAAATTAATTTTTTTTCAAATCGTAGTTCAACTGAGCTACGATCTCAAATTTGAGAAACATTTAAAAAGATTAAATTATATAATTGAATAGCTTTAGTTATTTTGAATTTTTTTCATTAATTGGGGGTTTAAAATTTTATAACTGTTTAATATAAAATATTTATTGGAAAATCAATTCACTCCTAATAGGTGTTCTATATAGACCATCATTTCGTATACCTATTACATATATAGATTTGTTTGTGGTAGTTATCATCAATTCCATCTTTGTGTACTAATAGTCTTGTGACTAGCATTCCCAACATCATGACATCATCCAAAGTACATAGAGAGATGATGAAATATACACCATGATATATAAATTTCATTTTTATAATGTCAGAGTGATTTCTTGGGTCACTTTATCTAAGTGGATAACATTTCAGTGGACATAAAAATGGTTGAAACCATGGTATATTTGGAGAGACCGAAGAATATATTTGAGATTATTATATTTTTTGGATTTTGTATGATTTTGTCCATTTTTCATCAAAGACATATCCTTTATAGTGGCTATAATTTCAGTCATAATAATGAAAGGGTTGATATATTTCTGGTCGGATAGTTGTTATGAAGGTTTCTAGGAATTGAAGATAATGTTAACCTCAAAAATGATCCCCACATTACCTGATTCAGGTAATGAGTATATCATGTATTGTAGTACATCATGAGATAGGAATAAAGTAGATATACTGTAAGAGGATAATTTTTTCTTTTGTATCTAATTTATTTTGACTGTATAAGAGGATTTATCACACTCAATTCCTAAAGTTAGCTATAGTGTTACATTCCATGAGATTGTTGTGACACTATATAATAGGAGAGAGATATGGGGTGTATATGGGCCACAATATCTTGAAATTCATCTATTCATAGTAATACCTCATCATTCATCATATGATATAGTTCGAGTATCTATATTCTTTCGACAATGAGTTGGAATACACTCTAAGAGTTTTCAATTTAATTTCCAATGAATTGTGTAGGAACACTCGGTAATAGGTAGTGCATAAATATCAGGTTGTGTTTTTATGATGGAATTATTAGCAGAATTGCATTTGGATATTCAAGTGTATCATGAGAGAGTGACTTTGAGATTCATTTGTTTTGTTTCAATGCTTCTATATTTGAATGTATAGAAGAATTTTTTTGACTATGATTGTTTATATGGTATTGATATAATATGTTATTTAGAGCCACCATGGGGAATGTTTCTAGAATATTATGATGTAATTTTAGATTATGGTAGCATATGGGTTGATATGAGTATTTGTGGAGAGATGATGAGGGAATTCAATGTTTATAAATGGGATTTACATGATGGGATTATAATAATGTATCATGAAATCTGAAGGCAACACTGGGATTCTTAGAGATTAGAGGATATACGGGGCTTCATCACATGATGATTCACAATTTATAAGGTGAATAATTATCCTAAGATACTTCATTGTTATTGCTATTTTCCATTTCATAATATAAGTGGAATGATATAACCATATAAATTGTCATATGATTAACTATGACACCTCATAAAAATGATGCAGTGTGGGTGACCAAGGACTGATTGACAAAGTTTGGCTATTTTTTACCCACATGGGTAACATTCATCATCAATAATTTCACAATATATACTTATAAATGATGTTTAAATTACATGGTGTTCCATAGAGATTCTTTTTAGATTTAGATCTGTATTTTTTATCATAGTTTATGTGTGGTCTCTAGATGGAACTGGGTCTGTAAGTTATTCTATATAAAACCTTCATTTCATAGACTAGAGGGCAATCTAATGAGATGTTTCATAGTCTGATGGATATGTTGGGAGCTTCTGTTATCTATATAGATGGTTCATTATATAATAATCTACAACTCATGGAGTTT
The DNA here is from genome assembly GCA_963277665.1 of Viscum album. Lineage (NCBI taxonomy): Eukaryota > Viridiplantae > Streptophyta > Magnoliopsida > Santalales > Viscaceae > Viscum > Viscum album. Next base: position 1,204,157,672 of record OY728134.1, read on the forward strand.
GTTTATAATAATATCATTCCATAACCAATCTAAATTTTCTGTTTTGAGGAATTATATGAAAGGTTGTGTAATTATTTATAGTGATGTTTAGAGGTGGATGAGTTAGTTCTTATTAGACTAAGTTTCATATAAGAGATATCTCAGTATATTTAGGTAAACAGAATTAGATTGGTAATAGAAAAGAGTAGGAAAAAATTATAGGATATCTAAGTGATATAATCCTCTGTGTTTGAGGATGGAAAACTATTTTTTCATCATGTTTATCTTAGTTAGGTAAAATTATATATCTAGGAGCATGGAATGATGACTCCTAGGGTTTTCATGATATTAGATGTAGTGGTGATAATTGATCAAGTGGTATAAAAATTGGTTTTTGAATCACTAAACTTCCATGTAGGATGTTTTACATGTTTTGAGGAATTAGAGATATCTCCTAGATCCTTCTCAGATCCTAGATGTTGAATTTATTAATGTTGATGAAAAATTTTACTTTGAGAAGATTTTGATTTTTATCATAGATGTTAGTGAGGAGAATCTCAATGGAAAGACCATTCACCTAGTTTGATTGTAGTGGGTCATGGAAATGTTGAAGCGAAGACCTAGGAGAGGGATTTAGATTTATGGACAAAGTATCCCATGTTTTATTATTGATCATCCATAATAATTCATGGGATCACATCTTGGGGATGATTAGTTCAATAATGTGTATGTTATAAGCTGCTTCCATTTTACCCATGTATTATATGTATTAAATATCGTTTTATAGTTTCTAATTTATTTACTCTATTAATTAATTCCTTAAAAAGTGTGTTTTAGAGGTGCATGGGGGCTCAAAGGATGTTGTCTAATGATGTATAATAGTGGCATGAAACATTAGAGATATATAATACCACCAACTATTTAGTGGGAGAACATTATATTTGAAAATATATAATAATCCAATATGGTAGCTACTATAACCCACTAGAAATTCTATGGTGTTCACAACCTTGTAGTGGCTTGGGTTGGAACCACCAGCTAGCCCATGCATGCTTCTGAAAAGCTGCTGCCATTGAGCTGGGCTGAAATTATAAGGGGGAAAATCAAATGTATTCCCCATGAAACCCCTATTCATTTTAAAATCAACTATCTGTTGACACTAAATTGTTGTTTATTATTTATAAGGGTTATATAAGGATATGTTTCCTTATCTAAACTATTTTTTTGGCCCCTTGATTCATTCATTGATCATGATGATTTGAATAGTCTAGACCATATAAATTTTAGTGGGTTCTTCTTGTTCTTATCACATATCTCCTTCTTCCATCCATGAAAATTTGGATCAATCAATATCTATAGAGAAATTTCTTGTTTAATGATCTTATTGGAGTGTGATCTCATGGGATATTCATCATTTATTGGGGTAAGATTTCTATAACAACTCCGTAGGGGAAAATTTGTATCATCAGTATGTGAAACCTAAATGATCATGCTGGGATGTGATGAATGTGAACATAATTAACTTCAAACATACATATATTTCATTTAACTCATATACACAAACCTACCCTGGATCCTTTAAGGTATACTGGTGATTGAATCCTAGAATTACGACCACCCTAGTCGTGTGCCTACCCGTAAATACGGATTGGAAACTAGGAATTCATACCATATAATTGTAATACAAAAATTGGGAATTTTTTAATGATTAGAAGAAATCATAAATTGAAAATAGTCTTGAATTAAATGTCTTCTTGATGATTTTTTTTGGAATATGAAAAGGGAATAATGACTATTATTTAATGACATATCGTCTTGTGAAGTGGAAATTCAGGTTATTTTAAATAAGAATCAAAATTTTCATACATGATATGTGAATAGATATCATCACATGAAAAGTGTAATTTAATGTATTTGGTAGTTTTAATGAATTAAAAAATAGAATATATATAGCATGTTTAGAACATAGGATGAATTTATATACGTGGGATGTTGCCTTGTGCCTGTGGGTGACAAACATGATGGGTTAATTCATATGGGAGAGATGCATTATAACATTATAAATAAGCATGAGATGCCTATATATATGATTCCTGAGGGTGATACAGGAAGTTTTTTAGTACTTTATGGTGGGATAATATGTTACTTGAGGTGTGAGGATGAGGTGCATGATTACAGGATTCTGGAGGGAGATATTCTTGATTCTGTACTATGTGAGGAAATGATATATATACATGTGTAATTCTTATGGTGAAAATTGAAGAAGGAAATGATGATACTTTCTAGTTATTTTCCCTCGGGAACAAGGATATGAAAATTTGGCATCATTCCCATTGAGTATTGGGTTCACCTCATGTACTATCATGGTGCTCAATAGATGATGGGATTAATTTAATGTCTTGTGTTAATTTAATAAATTAGGCCTTGTTTAACATGCTATTTCATATGATATTTTCTAGGACTACATTTTCTAGAAACTATTTGTGGTGGAATTTTGTAATTTACTCCCACCATATTTAAGAAATTTCTTGGTACCAGGAAGACTCCACTGATTTAGGACTAGAAAATGGTAAGAATATTTGTACATGGTGTTTAATTTATTGCTTTATAGTGATGGAGATTATAGAAAAGATAAATTATGGTTTAAAGACCATTATTGGGAGTCTCTATTTTGAGTCTACAATTTAGTAGTCTTCCCTTATGACATTCAACCTGATATTTATTAGGAATACAAGTTCACATAATATAGTTTATTATTCATAGATTAATGTTTCATTAGACTTTTTATCTTTATTTTTATCTTATATTGATTGTTTATTACATTTTAGAATGTCTCGTTTCACTATACCAGATGGAATGGACTCCCCATTATACATATTATACCCTCACTAGGATGAGGACACTATATTGATGTAGTATTGAGTATGTGGATTCCAAGAAATTATATCCCGTTATTGATTATATAATGTAAATTTTATTGTTTCATAGATTAATATTGGGGTAAAAACCCAAAAAATGATTGGTTATTAGAAACCCAATTTTTAGTTAGTGCGTGATGAGTTAAACTAAGACTAAACCTTGATATGGAAGCTCCTAGGAGATCTGTTTTGTATAATTCACATAATCATTAAAAAAATATTATAATGGATTTGAATATAATCTATTTTTAATGAAACTAATTACATATATAATAGTTATAAACAATATTGTTAGCTATAAATACATAATATATGGTATATATATCATTTATAATTTATTACCTCTATGTTCATAGTTACAACTATTTATTCCTACTACATTGAATTATACAATTTTGAACATTATTATATTTTATATAATTGATGGAAATATGAATAACTATACCAACCACATATTCAATGGTAAATGTGATGATTTCCCTAATAAAATTCCAATAATTATTGGAATAGTATTCAGGAGCATCATTATAGAAAATTAATGAATAAGTGATATTATATACAATAACATGATTAACATTGAATTAATTATTTCTCTTATAATGGTTCATGTTGTGATTTACTCATTTATATCATATTGACCAAAAATATTTATTGGATATTATATTACCATAATCATAAAATGATGGATAAAAACATTGGTATGATATTATGTATCCTGAAATTATCTAAATAAGAGAGGGTCATGCTATACATTTATCACATTAATAGAGAACCTGATCAATATTTGATAAGGGAAAAGTATTTAAATCCAATGTCAACAATAAATGTTATGGATTAGAATAAATTTAAGAGTATATTGATCAATAAAAATTCCCCATGTACTCTCTATAATAAAATTTAAATTGAGTTATTTTTACTCAAGTGAATGGAGGATGAATCTATTATGTCTTATAAGGAGAATATTACAAGGATATCAGAGTACACATGTCATTCTTCTAGAAAAAATGATGTCAAATCAACCATATTATTAGTTCATTAATTACAAATCTATGAAATGATTTTTTTATTCTAGGCCTTGATATATAAGAGGATGATAACTGATGTGGACTCAAATCTAAGATAAAGATTAGTAGGTCTTAGTGGTCTTTATGGAATAAATATTAAAGTGATGAATGATGTATAACTTTTGGAGAACATGGGTTAACTATCATCAGGGAATGAATATCAAATATCCCAAATGTAATAATTTTTGAAAGAAGTATCATCGAAACGTTATTAGGGGAGATATGAAATTATTTGAGTGTGGAATGGAGGAATCTCAAATGAAGCCTCATAGACACTATATGATGATTACTTCCAATATAACTGATGTATGGTATGTCCCAATCAATCCACATCATGTGCTATACTATTAAAACTACATAGACCATGAAAAATATTCAATCTAATTCACTAAGCCAATATTTCTCCATGATAGCCACTGAATACAACCTCTATGTCAAAGAGTGGAAGTGTCATATTTTTTTACCACTACTGAGGTGGAATAAGAAATTGATGTGGTGACATGTGGGATAGTTAATCAATGAAGAATATTTATCATAATATTTTAATCTACATTTATTATTTTATTAATGTCATGAATTTGATGATGTTTTATTCCATCCACACAAAAAAAATTGATGTTGAATTATTAGCTCAAATAGAAAATGGCGTAATTATTTAATCTCTAATACATAACTACTCTCTGATGGTCCTTATTAGGATCAATCTTTGGAAATAAATTATAATACATTGACTAGTGGAATTTGATGTTATATTGGTAATGGAATGGTGTCTCTGTATAGATCCAAAGTCAACTACATGGAGAAGGAAATAAAATTACATATATAGAATTATCACCCAATTTTGTACAAGTCTAAGGATGTCGTTGAATTGTTTTTGGAATCATCTTCAAAATCCTGGATATTGTTGCTTTCTGAGAAATAAAATCTATCTCATAATGCTGAATCACTGAATATGGGAACAATTCATAACATGGATAATCATTGGGGATATCCATGTAATACCTAAATAATATCATAGTCATTCTCTTAACAGATAGGTGGAGATCTCAACAAAGATTTTTCCTCAATTGTTAAAAATATATAAAACTACTACTAGAATAACCTTTATTAAATTTTAAAATCTAAAGAATAAATGATAATATTGTCTACACAAGGGTTTCATATATCCTTGTGCTTTAATTTAGTGTGAATCCTTCAACCTTTTGATAATGAAAGATTTTTCGATGAATCCCAATATTGATTACCATGAATCAACAAGACCATGATAAAGAGAAGGGATCCCATAGCACATATTGATTACTTATTTGATACATTACATGTGTTCCAATACATATTTAATGTTGATATTCAGGATATATATTTTCATTAATAGTGATAAAATAGGATAGACCCATGACCACATTTTAAACATAATATAACCTTCATGATTAAATAGTTATTCCATTCAGACTCATGAATTCAACAAAAATTTCCATGGACCAATTAATAATAGTCCTTGGAGATTACCTTGATAAACATTATTTAGTAAATATATTTTATTTTATTATATATTGCATAAGTATAGAGGAATATGAATATAATTTTAATATTGCGCTAACACTTGTAAAACAATGTATTTATCAGGTAGGCCTTTTCATGTATGTTATTTATTACTGATGTACTAAGCTGGGTATATTGACTTATCACATTTATAATAGAATAAACGACATGATAAATGAATTTTATCACATTATGACATTATTTATTCTATAACTGGCAAGATAATGTGTGTTTTTCACATCGGTTATAGAATAACTGATGTGATAAATGAAGTATCTTGGTTTATCAAGTCGATTATAGAATAACCTATTTGAGAAAATGCATTTTTATGTCGGTTACAGAATAACCAACATGGTAAGTCAACTCATTACATTAGTTATAGAATAACTAACACGATAAATCTAATTAAAATATCTTTCTCACATCAGTTATTAAATAACCAACATGATAAATGATTTAAGATTTTCTGAATTCCCATTTCGAGTCATTGTGGTGTTTTTCAATCGGGCGATGACAAACTCTATTCTCCCACAAGTGGAAACCATAAATTCATTTATTCAATCTTGGGTCCTCCAACCATGTTTTCCATCTTCATTCATGCTCTTTTTCATTAAAACATCTAATTGATCAACCTACATATCTCAAGTAAACCTAACACACCTCGCATTCAGTCATTCACTTTGAAAGATGCCCTAACTCTTTGTTTATTGATTTCATTTAGTAAAATATTTCATTACCATATTATTTAATCTCTTCATGTTGTTGCATTATATGTATAGCTAGCACTTGGAATTGCCTCTATAAAATAGAATCATTTTATTCTAAAAGCTGTAAAAATGTTCTATTTTACTTCTAAATGTCCATGAATGTTCCTTGATAATTGTATCATGGATGAAGAATGATGGGTTTTATATTTTTATATAAAATTAATAATTACCACATGATTTTTAGTTTTGATTTCATGATGAAAGTTCTTTTTTAAAAAGAATTTTTTATTCATACATTCTCATATTTCATTCCCTAGTTTCATTGTATTTTCATTCAATTTATTGGGTTATGTTATATAGAATTATACATACTCCCAATATATCTCAACATTATATTATCATGTTTCATTTAAAACATAATGTATTTTATACTATAGTGATTTGATAAGAAATATTAATAAATACATCAAAATAATTATCATATACCTATGGTGATATATTTAGATTGTAGAATATGAATAATTTCATCATTATAAATTTGTGTTTCATTAAGTACAATTCCTCACCCCATAAATCCCATAGCCATGAATAGTGTTACGATAAATAATTGAAATTTATTTCAATGTGGTAACCCTATTACATTCTTAATATACCACATCTCATACAAATATGTTAACCTATAGTTTGACAGAACATATGAGTGAAATATTATATGGATTCAAGGGATTTATTATAATGTGTTGATTTTTCCATGAGTTACATCGACAAAAAAAATTGTGGTGGGTTAAAAATACATTACACTACTGTATGGTGATTTAGTTTTACATAGTGGGTTTCAATCTTATTTCTCATGAACAATATCATTAAAATGTGGGTGATATGTTATAGAGAATTAGTTGAGGTAGGGATATATCATTAAATGTTTGAGATTTGGCATATATTTTTGTTCCCCAAACCAATTTCATTTTTATACAATATGGTTCCATATTTAAATACATCGATGAAAAAAACTTACAACCTTGATGAATGCACATATCTAATATCCCAATGTGTGTGTGTATTAGATCCCACAATTTGTTATGACTATATTTTCTTTTTTGAATTATTTCCATTCATATATTTTTATGAATAACCAAATATATTTAAACTCATCTTCCATTATTGTATCTAATTAGTAATTATAATATTCAAATATACATATATTTGGTTTATATTTCAAAATTGAGTTACTTTCAAATTATTGCATATTTCATATAAATATAATGTTGGATTATCTACCTATAATATAATTTTTAAATTATTTACATTCATATATTTTTAGGATTTATCATTTATATTTAAACTTATATTCCATTATTGTATATAATTTATAATTATATTATTCATGTATGCATTTTTTTTATATTTCAACATTGTGTAACTTTCAAATTATGAGATATTTCATATAAATATAAAATTTAGTTATCTTAACAAGCCATGTATTTTTTATATTATTTATGATTAATAATGAGTCGAAGTTTGATTACGACACATCAAATGAGTGATTAATTTGAGGAAGGTGTTGATGTTTTTTTGGAATTTTCTAAATGAAATGTTCCAAACAACAACATGTTTTTCTACCCATGATTGAAATGATTAAATATGATGAAGTAAAGAATTAGATAGATCAAAGACTAATTAACTTTTCAGTGTTTTAATCTGAGTTACAAACCATGGATTTGACATGGTGAAACTGGGTAGAATTTCAGATCTATTGATGAAGTTTCATTACAAGATGGTAACTCTGATGAAATTGAAGAAATGATTCATGATATTACAATAGATTAAATTGAGAATGAACTAGAAATTGAGCATGTATTTGGTGATTCTATAAAACCATTGTATCCTAGTTGTATGAATTATAAGGTTTTATCAATGGAGTTAAGATTGATTAACTAGAATGTGAAACATGGTTGGAGTGACAAAAGGTTTACTTATTTACTATAATTATTGAATGATATTATTCCTAAATACGATGATCTTGTTAATTATATTTATAAAGTGAAGAATGTACTACTACTGATGGGATTAGGGTACATAAAAATACTTTCCTATCTGAATTATTTTTTGCTATATAGTAAGTAATATTAATTTCAATCAAAGTTTCATAAATGTGGGAGGTCATGGTATAAGTTGCAAGAGAAATCACAGGTTGATTTAGATGTTACAGATACTCCTTATAAGGTATTTTGGTATCATCCTATAAATAATATTTTGAAATGTTTATTTTCTAATTCACATGATGAAAAAGGTTATCATGTCATGCTGATGAGAATATATGTAATGGAAAAATATTTCATCCAACTGATTGTCCACAATGAAAGAAAATTTTTCACTGGTTTCCTAAATTTATAAATGAAGTTAGAAATTTAAATCTTAGAAAATAAATAGAAGGAATGGATCAATATCATATCCTTAGTAGAACACATAGTTCATGGTATGATTTATTGGTAATTTACAACTTATCTCTTTAATTTTGTATTAAATGAAAATATGTCATCATGAGTTTAATGATATTTGGTCCAAAAAACCCACAAATGATAGTGATGTTTTGTTCTCATCATTTATTAATGACTTGAAACACTTATTAGATGATGGTATTATGGTATATGTTTTTTATAAAATGGATATTTTCATCTATGTGTAATGATTATCTTGACTATAAATGATGTAACTTTTTATGGAATTTTTTCTAGAAACATTTTTAAGGGGAATAAAGAATGTCAAGATTTTGAAAAATAGAAATTATACTATCAACTACATCATGAGAGAAAAATAGTATACATGGTGTTTCTGATGCTTTTGTCGGGGCGTGCGCCTCCATCACGTAGAGGATGTGCAGTTGTGACCCCGCATTCCCGCTTTCCAAAAGTGGGAAGCATACACTCCTTATTCAAGGACGTATACTCCTTGATCGAAACGGGATGATGGGATGTCGGTTCCTACTTCCGTGGATTCCTCCTCAGAGCTCATCACCTAGTCCATGTCTCCCTTATAGACTTAAGACATTTTTCGCGAAACTTTTCCTGGCGCTATATCTTCATGGACATGAGTTAATTACACTGCTTCTGTCAGGACATTCCAAGGGGTCTGGCCAGGGTAGCAACCTTCAATTAGGGATGTCATGTTGGGCATCACTAGCATGTCCGGACGCTGGGGTATTAGTGTGTCTATCTTATTTCCCTCATTATAGGGCTTCTCTAGGTCGTGGAAGCCTGAGGCGTCCCACATCGAACACGGGGAATCATATTCCATGGGAATGTATATGAGTTTTTCCTCAGCTTCCCAGGTTTGTCATGGGGTATGCCGTGATTTTAACTTCTAGCGGAGACAGATCAGACTAATAAAAACACTGATCAGAGTGGATTATATGGAGGAACCCCCTGGATGGAACACCGATACTGGGGCCGACACGTGGGAGGATTCTCGAATGCTATCAAACAGAACGGGGAATGGGATGGCATGATCTCACTAGAATGTGGCAGCCAGGGTAAGAATTAGTTTGGATGATGGAGAGTTTGAATTGAGTGGCGGGGGGATGAGATGGGACCATCATGAAGGTGACAGTATTGTTGGTCTTGATCCTCAAAGAGACCTCCTATGTATCCCCGTGGCAGGGAATCAATGTCCGCGTAGTTCGGTGGGACGATGGGACATCTGAGGAGGCGGCCCATGTCAATGGACACAAGAATGGTACCCAGAGGAAGTGGAACCTCCGGGTTAGGGCATGACCTTCCCGAGACACATAGGCTCGAGGGAGAGGTCAGGATGAGACATGAGTGATGGGTCTTGAACCTCAATGAGGCTTCCTACGTACCTTACATTGGAATGGATCAAAGACTATGTAGTTCAGATGATAATACAATTTGATGTCATGCGGGATGGGGGCGAACCGACATGATGGGGGTCAAAACAACCGGGTGGTGGGCTTGAACATCGTGGAGGCTTCCTACGTATCCCCATGGCAGGGAATCAAAGTCCACGTAGTTTGGGATGGATTTTGGCGTAATCTCTGATGCGACCTAAGGAGTTGGGGCCTGAACCTCGTGGTGGTTTCCTACGTACCTTTCCTTGACATGGATCATAGTTTTCGTAGTTTGTGATGGGTTGGGGATTACACTCTAAGGAGGCCGAAGGTATTGGGGATTGAACCTCGTGGAGGCTTCCTACGCACCATTCATTGAAATGGATCAAAGTCCCCGTAGTTCTGGAAGGATTGGGGCTTACACTCTGAGGCGGCCCAAGGTGTTGGGGCTTGAACCTTGTGGAGGCTTCCTACGTACCATGCCTTTAAATAGATCAATGTCCCCATAGTTCAGGATGAGTTGGGACTTACACTCTGAGGTGGCCCAAGGTATTGGGTATTGATCCTAATGGAGGCTTCCAACGTACCATGCCTTGACATGGATCAAAGTCCCCATAGTTTGAGATGGATTGGGGCTTACACTATGAGGTGGTCCAAGGTGTCGGTTCTAGAACCTCATAGAGGCTTCTTACATACCATTCCTTGACATAGATCAAAGTCCACGTAGTTCAGGATGGGTTGGGGCTTATACTCTGAGGCGGCCCAAGGTGTTGGGTCTTGAACCTTGTGAAGGCTTCCTACGTACCATGCCTTTACATGGATCAATGTCCCTATAGTTCAGGATGGATTGGGGCTTACACACTAACGCGGCCCAAGGTGTTTTCATGGTCGGTGCTTGATCTAAGCTCATGTGAGTCATGCTCGGTGTGAAAAACAAGAGATAGTAGGGTCCTAAAAATCACTTCGTGAAAGGTGCGTCTGTGGGAAGTGAAGTGGGGCTTACACGCGGAGCAGCTCAAAGAGGAAACAAGGGCTTATGTGTGGTTAGCATCCCGAGATGTCGGGGCCTACTCCATGATGGAGGCTCTAGGTGACAAAGCGCAGCGGGAGAGGGACTTGGGACCGAAGAAATGAGGATCCCTATTTCCCATGACGTCCTTCGCTGGATCTAGGGTCCAAAGATAAAAGGAGGAGTAGGAATGCTGCTTCCTGGGAGGAAAGATAGGGGTTTACTCCGAGATGGCTTCCCTTTCCCCACGGACAAACTCCACTCCAATAAGGATGATATCATCCCATGTGAGGGGTGATCCCATCCCCGTGGAGAGGAGTGGGTGTGGAGAATGTCCAAGGTGGGGGGACCCTACGTGTGGGGCATAGGGCAAGGTCATAGTTTAACGTCATGTCCTAAAGACGATGGTTCATGGCAGTTTAATGTCCTACAGCTCGGATGAGGTGGGTTTTCTACACACCCCTTGGACTTACATAACTGGTACCCTCTACTCCTTGTGGAAGGGAAGGCATCAGCAACGTCTTGGTGAGGGGGGAGGGGGTCATGGAGCGAACCATCAAGGGTTCCACGTTAGGGTGTCTATGAGAAGAATCCATATCCACTAGCATGCTTATGCGAAAAAGCATGAGGCAAAGCAATGCAAAGGGAGGTATCATCCAGGGGACTTTGAAGTTACTTCGTATGAGACTAGAAGGTCGCACGGGAAAATGGTGCATGATGTGGATGCCCGGGGTCTGAGAGGCACCCGTGAATGGAATACATAGAAGAGCATTGGGAACTCACGCAAGGGGATGCCCGTGGAGCACTAAGGTGAGGGGTCCTAAGGAATTCTACGCAACCTTTGAGGTCTGTGCATGAAATCAATAACCCTGTGCGAAAAAAACTGGGTTAGCACAAAATCAACGATGATTGCATGTAACTGGATCCGAGGTTTTTCACGTGACTAGAAATTATTGCACGCAAGGAGTATGGATTGAGAGCAATCAGGAGAGGTTGCACGCAATGACCGGGGTGCGTTCAATTGAAGAGGATTGTGTGCGATTGGATGGGGTGCGCACAATGGAATGGAATTGCACCCAATTGGTCGGCTTTCACGCAAGTGGAAGGGATTGTGTGCAAGGGGCGGACCCCGAAGGGATTGGAATTGATTCTTAAACCAAATGGAATCTCGTTCGAAGGTGGACCCCAGGGCGACTTGGTACAAAAAGAACCGTACATGAAGGCCATCTTTGCGCACCCTTAAGGAAAATTTCGTGCATGAGAGCTGGTTCAGATTCTTCAGCCCCAAAGTGGATGGGGGTCCCCTTCTATTTATAGGATTCCAGGGGTGTAGAAACCAGGTCGGCGTGAAAATTTTACTTGACGTAGGTGGCAGTGTAAATTGTCGACCTCGTGGGGCGGGGCACGAAATATTTCTCGCCCACGCCGAAGAACATTCGTGAATCCTAGAACATTCCTCACAGGGGAATATTTTTTCATGCACATAGGAATTTTTTTCACATAGCTCATATGGGCCCCCCAGACTGGGTCACCGTGTCTGAATATGACATCACCCTATCATTTGGAATCCTTATTCAGCCCTCAAACACTTTTCAGCGTCTATAAATGCCCCCCCCCCCTTGAAATTGGATCAGCGAGGGGTCGCAACAGTCAGATTCTGAGGGAAACGGCGAAATGCAGGGCTCCGCGCGGTCCATGCATGCAAAAACATGAAGTGGCATGCAAAACTCATGAATGCACGGAATCCAATTTTCATGTGGGCATGGAAACTAGTATTTGCCTATAAAATCCACTATGGGTCCCACGCTCCATACGAATTTCCTCGCAAGACAATCTCCAAGATCTCGTGCATGAAAATTCATGTGGCCCTGCGTGAAAAACTGCTCCGGCTGCCCGCAATTCCACTGAGATCATGAATTGTTTTATGCACAAACCTGGGGCTTTTCACGCCGCAGTCTTATATTTCGTGATAGTGGCTGAAATTTCGCGACACCTTGTCATATTCCACGCCAGCTACCCGAGCACTTATTAGAAGAAAATGGCTGCAAACCAGGATAATGAGGGGTAAGCTGCTTCTCGAAGGGATGAAATGGTTGGAATCCCAGAGGTTTATGGTGCCAAAAAGATTGTCTCCAATAACCATACCCTTTTCATTCTACTAACCCCTAGTGAAAAATAATATTCCCTATCAAACAACCTGTCACTGTGAGACTTCGGTATTTTGGAGGAGGTCCCTTTGTCGGGCTTTGAGGTGGACACACCGCGGTCATGGGTGACCCGTGAGGATGATTTTCTTCGATACAACATCACCAAAAACAGTCATCTTGCTAGAGAATCTAGGAACATGGACGTATATGTCCTAAATCCTAGGACTAGGACCGATTCTTTGGGTTAACCAGTTGCGGAGAGTTCCCTGACACTCTACGCATGCACCTTTCATCAGAGTGTCACCAACGAGGCTAAAGGATGGCTGCAGGAATGGGACCTACAGTCCGGAGGAAACTTCACCAGTGAATGGGCCTAGTCATACTGGGTTTTCCATACATGTGACCAATTTGGGGTCGTGCTGCGGAATATTGGCTTATTTGAGGTTGTATGGAAGTCGCAATTTCACTTCTACCGCCAGCACGAGCTCGGTCCAGAGTTGTTCACTCGGTGGTCCTATGATACCAATAACATCCAAATTCATCATGGGGAAGTTGGTATCAGTCTCTAGGACATTCACTTCATCGGGGGTATCCCTTTGGAGGGCCACCAATATGATGAATTCCTTCCGCCGATGAGAACCTGGGGTGACAAATCACGAACCCCCATTCTGACATGGCACCTGCTGGAGCTGGCCAAGGAGAGACTAGGGGTCAAGGATTTCATGAAGGAAAACACCTAAAAGGACTAGTTTATCCTGTTTCTTGGAGGGATCCGGAAGTCAAGATGTCAGGGGCGGGGAAGACGGTGTCCAACCACGGCACATGTGAGTGAGAGCGGATCATACAGGAGGATCTTGGAGGCGGGGCGAATGTTCAGTATGCTCGATTTTTTGAAACATTCCTGAGCGGATGGCTCTTTCCGATGAGGGATGCAAGGATGGGAGTCTTTCCAGCGCCCCTGGTGATGGATGGCATCATGGATTCCAACAAAAGATTCAACCTGGGGATCCCTGTGCTGGCTTGTTTGTACGCCATTTTAGGACGCATCTCGAGAGGGTGGGTCACCTAGGAGAATATGTGGCCCCATCCATTATCTTCTATGGCTAGGTTGTGGCTCATTGCGGTAGATATACCTTCTCGAATGCCATCCATCCTCCAAGTAATGGTCAGTGACCTTCCCTATTGAACATTGATGGGGTCTTGCCACTGACACTCAACGAGGAGGGAATAAGGATCTGAATTGGTAATCATGCCGTCTTTGGGTTCAGCCCATTCCCCACCTAGACTGGACAGATTATAGACAATGGGAAAGGCTCATTGGAGCAGAGAGAGTACTTCCAAAGCATCAAAGGGGGGGTGCTTGTGGCCCAGATTGATGGGAAGATATTTTACGAGCCTAATGTGTCGTCCAGGTTTTCCAGGAGGTTTGGGTGCCTCAATCGGATGCCGAAAAAAGTATACAAAGATGTACGGGAAGAAAGAAATCCCTGTGTTCATTGCCAAATGTGGCTGATGCTCACGAACCATGGCTCCGGCGACGTCATCACCTTTCCTCACACCGGGGTTGATGTTGGCCTCTCAACCGAGTATGCCGAACATTGGACCAAAGCATACCCTGAGGGGATTTTTCGGAAGTGTGTTCGGCAACTCAAGTTCACCATTGTGGAACCCAGGAAGTGAGATAGCAGGTAGAGTGCTGTTAGAGGGGGAAGATCAGAAGTGCATCAGACAACGGGGCCCGCACAGGTTGGGACCTCAGCATCGGGGGCATCGCATGGCGCAACCACACCCTATTCACCTTGAATAGGGTCCCACAGAGTGTCCAGAGAACTTCTAGGGAAGAAAATAAGATATCTACTTCAGCCTTATCATGACACAATCTTCCTGGCACTGTGGTCAGCCTGACTAACCATGTAGCATTTGGTAAGTACTAAAGCCCTCTGGCAGAAGATGGTGCGAGACGGGATCCAGCTGCTAGAAGTTGGGCTTTTCCAGATTGTTGACAGAGTGAACTTCGATTGTCGGGATGCATATCTGACGGACATGGAATTGTACGCCCTCCAACGGGGTCGGCGCGAGGATCCACCTATTTTAGTGAAAGTGATACTCAGCCAGGAGCGTGATCCAGAAATGATGTTATCGGGGGATGATGACAGCAATGATGAGTCAGAGGTCGGAGAAACAGAAGAGGAGGAGACAGAAGTAGAAGATGAAGGATAATGTGAAGGAGAATAGGAGCCCAAAGGTGAAGGGTCTCAAGGTGCATCCCACCAAGGGAGTCTCTGAGAGAGTGGAGAGATCGTCGGCTCCGACATGGATGTGACTCAGCTACTCGAGTTATTCTTCAACCCTTATCTACCCTCCACCTATTCACCACTTTCCTTTGAAATCGTTAACCCAACCTCCTTATCTAACTTATGAGCATATTGGTGTTGATCAAGTGTCTCTATCCGAAGGAGGGGGAGAAGTGCCAATGGAACAATGTGGGGCACCGATGCCCATTATTGAATTGATGAGTGCAAAGGGATCTCTTGCTAGGATAGATCCTGTCATGGCCAGAACATGGGAGGCTGATGCCTTAGGTTCTTTTAACTTATTTGATTCAATACCGGTACTTGCCGTTGGAGGACTCAATTGATTAGGGTGCTCCTTGTCTGTACAATGATCATGACATTGGAGGCTCTCCAGGCTACTGAGCCCAAACCATCCGCGAGCGAGTCAATGAAAGATGTACCGCCCTATCCAAGCCATGCCTCTCCAATGGAGTCGGCCTTGGTGATTGGTGAGCAGAGAGTGGTGGACATTAGTGGAACTGCTGTCAGGGAAGGGTCGGAAGTTGGCAAAGGTGCCACCAGGGTCGAGGAGAGAGTGGAAGGTCACTCATAATATGAAGATCTCATTCCCCTGGAAGGAATATCCGAGGAAGTCCCCGCTACTAGCCTGTTGGCTATCTTTCCTGTATATTGGCCCGCTGATCCCGAGGAAATTGATGATTCAGACTCAGAAGTGTCCGAGGAGAGCCGGATGACATGACACAAGAGGTGAAAGTGCATCAGGAGTTTTCTCAGTCGGCCTCAGATAGAATGGCTGAAGCAGATGGGATCACTCCACACCTGGTTACATTTTATGTGTGATGGAGGAGATGATGCCCAATGCCTTCACTCGACGGTCCATGATTACATGGCCGAGAAGATGCGTGAGAGCAGCCAGTGCTCTAATGTCGCCCAGTGTTGGGAGGAGTCGGGGAGTACCCGAGCATTTCTGAAGGTGGAGCAGGAGGTCTGACACCTCGAACAACAAGCGAAAGAAAAGGAGATATTCATTGAAAACTATTCTGAACTCGTGGAGTAGTTGAGGGCCCAGCTGGACGACACCCAAGAGCAACTGGTGGAAGAGAGTCACCAGATGACAAAGATCCAAACTGAATAGGTGCGGGCACAGGCTTGGGTCAGCAAACTGTGCTCCGCGACTGCTGATTAATAGAGAGTCCTTAGGGGATGGGAAGCAGTCCTAGAGGCCACCATCCAAAAGGTAGTGGCATTGGAAAGATCCATCCAAGAAGCCGACCTTTAAGGGCCCTATTTTGGCCGAACCTATAAAATTATTTTTCCTTACTACTTCTTATTTTGAACTATATGTATGGACAAATTTATTTACCTGTTTCTTTAGTTAAATGCACTCAACCATAATCCTGAAATAAATATCAATTCATCCCTAAGCTCACGCGTTCCATACCCTATATGAGAAACAAGGGATGTTCGTATTATCACTTCGTTTGATCACAGAAGCATCAACCAAGCTACGAACATTTGAGATTCAAATCCAGATTTTCGAGGAGAAGAGGGAGGCCTAATCAAAGGAAGAGGACCTTAGACTGATCGATGTATCAACTTCTCAATGTACTCTAGCGCATGAGTGGGGCAATGCTAGGGGCATTAGAATCAGTCCGAACAAAGGGGAATGAAACATGTGAATCACCTTACCCAAATTCAGAACACAATTGAAGGGGTGTGGTACTAAAGGACAATTGTTGACTATGTTAAAAAGAAAGAATCCCTATTGAATTAGCCTGAAATGGGGAAAATAAATGAGGGTCGATCGCTGACCATGTTCGCAACCTGGGACCTAACTCAAATATCATCCATCAATCTTCCAGAATGTTGTCCCAAGATAGCAGGAGGACCATAGGTTGGGAATCCATACTGTTAGGGGGTCCCTTCAGACATTAAGGAGGATGAGTGTCCGAATAAAAGAGCACGTAAAGCGTAGAAAGTAGAGTGGTGTTTTGTTCGAACAGAATGCAACACTCCCGAAATTAGGCCACCGTGATGGAAGCACAGTAGGTGGGCGCATTAATCTGATCATGGATCATCCCTACTTTTAGATAGGACCTCTATGGTGAGGGAACTGTCACTTTCCAATGTCATTATGGGGTATCCCAAATTTATTCAGGGAAAATGCTGCAGTTACACAACTCCCCAAAGGGTCAGTCCAAGGGGCCGACGGTGGGGAAAGGATAGGATTTGTGATTCCCAGGGCTGGACCAGAGACAAAATATCTGGGTGTTCCTATGTATCCCATAAGGATGGGAATAAATCCATAAGTATTTCTAGAAAGGGTCTTAGTTTAAGGTCATAAAACTCGGACTAGGGATCGGTAAGGAATGCGGGGGACACATGGTAAGGTGATTATGCAACCCGATGTGAATGAGGACATAAGTCTAGATTACCATGTGTTCCTTGGGGAAGTGTTTTGGTCAAGGGACTGAAAATGAAAGTTAGGCTAGGCCCCTATGTTGTTATGGGTGGTACCACGGTAAGGTACCAGTGAAAAGGATGAAAGGGGCGTACGGGGTCAGGCCCTCGAACCAAAAGAAGTTGTATTTGATGTATCTTGTTTGTCCTTTAAGGTGAATGGTTTTTTTGTGAAGTGACAGGTCTAGGGTAGAAATTCCTGGCATCGCCACAAGAATCAAGTCGTATACAGGCATTGAAAAATGGTATGGTGGATGACCGATACCCAACATGATTCCCCCTATGATGAGGTCATCACAATGCAGTTCCATTTTTCTTCATGCGGTCGGGACAATATTATCGCAGTTTTGGGTCATGTGATAGGACCAAGTAGCACAGTTTAATGTCTTATGGATTAGATATAAAGGAATTCGAATGACACGATAAAGAATACCTGACGTGAATGAGGACATAAGTCCAAGTCATCACCATGCACAACTCTGGGAAAGGCGCCTTGGGCCAAGAGGCGAGTAAGGGTCGGAGGATAAGGGGGGGAGAGGATAGCTTCCAGTTTAGCTAGACCTAGAAATGCAATGTCCGGGTGATACCATGTATCCCATGAGGCTGAGGATCAAGCCGCTCATATCTATTAGAGAAGATCCATGTTTATGGTCTTAACGATCGGATCGCGGGATCCCCGAAGGACACCATATTGCAGCTTTCTCCCCTGACATGTGGAGGTGAACAGAGGGATAGTGCCAAGAGTGTTGAGATTCCACCTAGACATGATTGGGTGGAACACAATGTGAATCATGTAACCAACATTAATGGCCTGAAAGGGATGGCGTATCGATAGAAGATTACTGCTGACCATGTTCGCAACACAGCATCCTATCGTGTTAGCCTAAAATGGGGACAAACAAATGAGCATCGCCCGCTGAACATGTTCACAATGTGGGACGTGTATCAATTTGTTGTCTGAATCCCTCGGGGGCATTGGCCTTTAATGTTAGGAGAGACCTTAAAAATAGAAGCCATGCCATTTTGGGGGTCCCTTCAGGTGTGAAAGACAATGGGGGCCCAAATAACGGGGAACATGAAGCCTAACAAGTGAATGGAACTTTTCCAAGTTGAATCTTACACTCCAGGTCCTAGACCGGAGTACTCTTGGACACATCGGAGAACCACTATAGGGGGTTGATGGGCTCAACTTGGGAGAGGCCAATTCACACATATGAGTATAGAACAAAGAGTTGGCAAACTCCTAGGAGAATGTGGGCGTGTCACATTTTCCACAAATCCAATGCGAAGGAGGGTATAACCCTGTACCACACCCATATATCCCTCTCATGGAGATGAATAGGCCAAGGGGCCTGGGTGACCGGGATGACCGGGAGATCTCTAAGAGATGGGGATGGACCCGAAATCTAAATGTTCATGTGGTCCTATAAATCCCAAAAGAATAGAAATCAAGCCACATGTAGTTCTTTAAGGTGCAATCTAACGGCGTGCATGACTAGAACGTAGTTTAGGGTCATGTGGGACCATACAGGTTAAAGTCATACTGGACTGGCGTGCAGTTTAGGGTCATGCCGGACCAAATACAGTTTAAGGTCATGCAAGACTATTCAGGCTCAGGAAAAGAATTGCTTGAAAAACATGGCATTAGTGGGAGGAGTTATATGCTCACCATCCTAGGTCACGAGGGAGTAAGCTCCATTAGGATAAACCTTATGAACAATGAATGGTCCTTCCCATATGGGCTCGAACATGGGTGATTTCCTACCAGGTATCATTGGTGTTCTCAGATCTAGCACCAAGTCACTTTGCAGAAATGAGCGTAGGGAAACCTTTTTATTGAAGGCTCACTCCATCCTGCTCTGATTCCTTTCTAGGTTGTGCAGGGCACAAAGCCTATTCTCGACAAGTTCTTGCAATTAGGATAGACAGATTTCATCCACTCTATCTAAATATTTTAGGTCATAGACTGTTGTGTGCAATGAGGGAAACTGAATCTCAATGGGTAGGATGACATCAGTTCCATATACCAGGGAATATGGGGTATCCTGGGTGGAATTACAAGTCGTCATCCGATAATCCCAGAGGTTGTTGGGGAGCTTATCCAGCCAACTCTTCTTGTTATGACCTACCATTTTGTTCAAAATTATAGAGAGGGTTTTATAGAATGCCTTGATCTACCCATTTTCCTACACATGACAGAGAGAGGTATGGTAAGAGCGGATGTTGTAATTGGCGTACAACTTTTTCAACTCAGCTTCTCGGAAGTTGGTGTCCTTATCGGTGAGGATCGCATGAGGAACCCCAAACCGATGGATGATATTGGAACTCACTAATTCCACAACTGAATGGGTCTTGAATTCCTTGAGCGGAACTGCCTCTGCCCACTAGGAAAATAAATATGTAGTGGTCAGAATGAACCGGCAGTAGCAAGCCGTTACCGGTGGATATGGTCTTATGACATCTAATCTCCAGACTGCAAAGGGCCAAGAGTACATGGTAGTGTGGAGAGGCTCTGGTGGAAGATGCACAAAATTATTATGAACCTAGCATGCATGGAACCTCTTGGCGAATTCAATGCAGTCATGGATCATGGAGGGACAAAAATACCCTAATCTATGGATCTGGTGAGACAGTTTTTTCCTAGCTTGATGGGCACCGCTAGAACTTGTGTGAACCTCTTGTATGACCTATGGAATCTCAACCCCTTGAAATCAACAGAGGAGAACACCATCAAACCTGCACTTGTAGAGGATTTTCACAGGACTGGGACCACTCTGGAGAGTAAACTGTAGCATGCGACATCGGATTCGTTCGCGCTCAGCCTTGTCGGATGGGAGAATACCATGTTAGAGTTATTCAACCATGGGTATTCTCCAATCGGCAATCATTTTGATCACTTTATCAAGACGAATTAGGGGTCTTGATGCAGAGGCACCGATGGTAAGATGGCTTACCTGCGGGCCGTCACTGCCATCCAGGGTAACAGGAGCTATGACTCTCAGATGCACCATGTGGATAATTAGATCAGTGTGTTCGGGATCGGCAAGTGATGCAGCTAAGATGGAAAAAGAATCTGCTCTGATATTCTATGACCAGGGGACATGGTTAACCTATGGCTGAGAAGGGAACTAGGCAATTAGTTGGAGAGTGTGTTCTAACAATGGTACGAGCTCTGGCTTCCTGAATGCATAGCCTCCGTTGACCTGATTAACAACTAGCTCAGAGCCCTCTTTCATGTGTAAATGGGGCACGTATATCTTGAGGGCCAGCTCGAGGCCAAGAATGAGGGTCTGATACTCTGCCTCATTGTTGGTGCAGCCTTCCGAGATCAGGAATGAATATGATAGAATGGCCTGCGGCGGGGTGATAAAAACAATACTTAGGCCGACTCAGTTGAGTCGAGGATCATTGAGCCTCCTGCTGGTGGGACTCCGGGAGGCACCATGGAAGTGAATCTGCCAATAGGGGACGACATGATCTACCTAGAGGATTTCCTCTTTAGGAAATTACAAGTCTAGGGACTTGTCTTCGGATATTGGATGGGCAGCTAGGAAGTCTGCCAATGCATGTCCCTTGATAGCCTTCTGGGGGACAAACATGATGTTGAAATCCTAGAGGATTACCGCCCACCGTGCTAGATGGAAGGTCAACCTGGGGTGATTTAGAATATACTTCAACAATTCTACACAAGAGACCAGCTATACCACATGGTTCTACAGGTAATGTCGCGGTTTCTATACTTCTAATACGAGCACGAGGCATCTCTTCTCGATGTGGGAGTACCTGGTCTTTGTATTGAGGAGCATGTGGCTGAGTTATTAGAGACTATTTTCTGTCCCCTCATTGTTAATCTAGGCTAGAAGGGCATTGAGGGACTGTTCTAGGGAGATGACATAGAGGATTAGCTGCTTTCCGGAGACAGGTAGCATCAAAACCAGAGGCTGGAGTAAATACAGATTTATTTCCTCGAACGCGGTCTCGCACTCTTCATCCCATTTGTAGAAAGAGCCTTTCTTCATTAGCCGAGAAAAGGGATTACACTTGCCAGCCAGATTCGCAATGAATCAGCGTATATAGGTTAAGTGGCCTTGAAAACCTCGAATCTCCCAAATATTTCTTGGGGAAGGCATCCAGCTGATTGCCTTGATCTTCTCTGGGTCAATCTCGATGCCCTGGTACCTGAAAAAAATTCCAAGAAACTTCTCGAAAGTGACCCCAAAGGCACACTTCAATGGGTTCATATTCAAGTGGTGGGAGCAGAGGAAGCCAAACACTTTCTCAAGGTCCTTGAGATGGTATAGGAACTGGAGATATTTGACCACTAGATCATCCACATAGCATTCCTCCAATGTTCTGAGGATTGGCTTGAATATGCGATGCATGGCCCGCTGATAGCTGACACCCACATTCTTCCGGCCAAAAGGCATAACCTGGTAATAGAAAGTAACATGGGGTGCCTTGAAAGCGATGGAATCTTAATCCTCAGGGGCCATCCGGATCTGATTTTATCCATAGTAACCATCCATTAAGGAGAGGGCTTGTAACCCAGCCATAGCATCGGTCAACAATTCTGTCACTGGAAGGGGAAAATCATCCTTCTGACAATGACGGTTGCGATCATGGAATTCGATAAAGACCCTAATCTGTCCATTATTTTCATTGACTGGAACGATGTTGGCTAGCCACTTGGGGTACTAGAACACCTTAATTTACATGGATCTGATGATCATCTCAACATTTGCATCGACCATGGCACCGTGAGAAGGGTGCATCTTTCTAGGATGTTTTTTAAACCAGCGATGATTTCCTGGAAGACCGAGATGGTGGATGGATACCTAAGGATCTAGTCTCAGCATCATGCCATATCTCCATGTGAATAAATCATGGTTCTATTTAAGGAATCCTATATACAGCGGCTTCTCCTCGAGGGACATATAGGATCTGATCAATGTGGGTCTCGGGTCCACCTCGCTTCTGAGGTTCACCTGTACCAACTCATTAACCATGGTGGAGACGCCTTTCTCAAAGGCTGGGGGAGTCCTCTATATCCTCTTTTCCACTTATGGAGGGATCTTCCATGGGGGATGTTTCTTCTGAGTTACCAGACCCAGATCAGAGGCCGGTACCAACTTGAGCAGCAATGGTTATTGCATCAGGGAACTCCGGCGCTACCGAGACCATGGCTATGAAGGATGTCAACCCGACCCTGTCTAGTCTCCCGCCCCAGAGGCCATGCTTGATAATATCAAATTTGTAGTGGTGTGTTGGTCAGAGCTGGGATATTCCAGCCCAGTAAAATAGAAAATTATGACGTACTGTCATTGCCATGAGCCGGACGCCCTGATACCAGATGGGATTGGGAGGCTCTGAGATCACTGAGGCCAGATTCTTATAAGAATAAGATGTGATCTTTCAACGCCACCTAGATTTGGAAGCATGGTTCCCTCTTTTCCCGGAAATGACAAAACATATACCTATATTGGGGTTTGTGGCCTCCAACTGATGGATCGGGATGACATAAGCGTCATTCAGGCTTGCCCAACTGTCGATCATAGTGGTGACGAGCTCAACTTCACTCGCCTGGACTTGCTTACCCTTGATCTTTTAATATTCATTGTCCAAATTGTGAGCTTCACAAGAGGTTAAGGGAGATGAATCACTGTGGAGTATGCCTCCTAGACCATTAAGGGAGTACTTGAGGCATTGGTGATATGATGAGGGGACCGCCGTCTATAGGTGGAGCCATGGTCTACCCATCAATGCATTGTACGAGGTGTCCTGGTTGACAGCCATAAACTCTGTGCTGGAAACTAGGCCACTGAACTGGGACTTCAAACGGATCTTGCCGAAAAGGGTCTGCTCTGTCCTATTGTATCCCTGGATTCTTAAACCGGAGGGAGTCAGGTCATCTTCAGATAACCCCAACTTCCATAGTGTCTGTGTCGGGATAAGGTTAATCCTGAAGCCAGTTTCAATGAGACAACCGCGAAACTCCATGCTATTAATTTGACCAGTGATATACAGTAGGAGGATGTGCCCCTGTATGGGGGAGCCATAATCCTCCCATGAGAACGAAATGATGGCCTAGAATTGAGAATCCTCAACTGTTTCAGCATGGAAAGCTTCTGCAGCTGCTACCTCCATCTCAAACCGGAGGGGGTTCCTTAAAGCCCCAGTGAGGGCCTCGCGCATATCTGGCGATAGGAAAAGGGCTTCAAGAATGGAAAGCCTCGCAAGTATGCTGGCAAGGTTCTTGAGAACATCATACATCCACTCCAGGAACGAACTTATGCTTGTAGGAAGCCGATCTGTGATAGAAGGCATGGCGGGCCCTGCCGGCCAGACCGGCGGCAGACTGTTTCTGGGTATATCCCACTGCTCACTAGTCGATGCCCAGAGACTAACTACTGGGTGAGGACCGGATGGCTGAGATCACCTTGTAGCAGGGAGAATCTAGTCACGGCATGACTGAAGTGGTTCTACCAGATCCATTAGCACAAACGGTGGTGGAGGCAGTCCTGACGACACCAGATGAAGAGGCTGTGAGTACGGAGATCGGTGCTGGGCATGTTGCCTGGTCTCATTGGTATGCATGAACTGGCTAGATGTGCTAACTGATGTGACCTGATGACCCATAGGGCCATGGCTCTACTGACGTTGGTGTCAGTTGGGGACATTGGGGAGGTTCTCTTGGAACTCTCCCCCGCCAGGAGTCATATAGGGGTTTACCAACTCAATGGTGTTAACTGAAGCATACCCTTGACTATAACATGAAAAATCCTCCACTATTGGGAGAATTATTGGGGGGAATCCTCATCTATGGGGGCATAATGTTTCCGAGAGTGCGGGATCACGATGGCATTGACAGGGCACGTTTCTTTTTCTTGCGCTGTCGATGCTTGCTCTTCTGGGAAGATGCCGACTAAGATGATGATGCAGAAGTGGTGGCTGTATCTTCTGAAGGATCTAGCATATTTAAACATGCACAGATAATGAAATGGGCATGGTCGACCACTTTGCGGGCCATCCAGTCCTTATACCTCTGAGACCCGCTGTCTGAAACCTTCTACCGCTCGCCTTCATTGTCGCTACTTCTATCTGACCTCACAAAGACACCGACCACATGTGACGGGGCCAAGCCCAACCTGACTATGTTGTTTCCAATCTGGTCTTGGAGCCAGTCCTTGAACACATGGCATTACCTAAGGGTGTGCCCCAGGATCTGGCGATAAGGGTAGTAGTTGGGGTGATCCGTGAGATTCACCTCCTTGGGCTTTCTGCACATAGGCAAGCATACAATTCCCTTCTCTAAGGTGTTGTGGAAGTATCCAGGGACTTGTGCCTCGTTGAATGAGTAGGTCTGATTTCTTCTGTCCGGAAAGGGGGCTCTAGGAGCCTGGCCTTGATGAGGGGCCAGAGGAGCCTACTGAGGAGGCAGACACTGATTGTCGCGCCTAGGCGGTGGCGACACGTTACGCGGAGGCGCTTACGGATTCTGAGGATTCTTATGGGCTGGAAGTTGTGCCCGTGGTGGTGTACCTCTATGGGGATATGAAGCTAGCTCTACTGGTATCAATTCTAGCTTACTAGGGTCCTCTATCTGGGCCACCATGGCAAGCTCGACTTTAGGAGCCATCCTTGCGGGGATTGCAGGGGGAAATGGACATGCCTGGCTGGCCCATTGAAGGGATTCTTCGAGGCACTGAGAATTATCAGAGAAGTCTCAGAACCGTCTAGGATAGTTCTGAGTGATTATGGAGGGAACCAATTCTTTCTTGACATTCCCCATGCACATCGTTAGTAACTGATCCTGAGTCAGTGGCATGTCAAGGGAGTATGTGAGCCCCTTCCACCAGGAGATGAAGTCCACAGATCGCTCATACAGCCTTTGTTTGCACTTGAAGTGGTCTACAATACTCGTCTTCTAGGTGGTAGAGCTGAACTAGTAAAGTAATTGCCAAGGAAAGTCTTCCAAGCTGGTCACGGATCTAATGGGGAGCTGGCTATAGCAGACAAATGTCGTCCACTCCAATGTCTGAAAATAAATATTGGAGCATTGCAGCCTCCTTCTACATTGGAGTCCCTAGTATAAGCCCACACCTTGAGTTGAAGTTGGCCAGGTGCTGTGGCGGGTCCCCCATCCAATTAAAGGGGGAGAATGTGGGATTCCCGAATCTCGCGGGTGCTGGCATATCATCCACCCATGCCGGGTATGGCTTGCCATCGGGTGGGATGGCCACCTGTTGCGTTTCCAACACCTCTAGGCAGGTGATAAGTGCCACAACTGGATCATCCATATGGGGGTCATTTTCTTGACGGGGGACCCTAACCATGGGTGCATTTCTGGGATCTTTAATTCGGTAGACAAGCTCAGTGGCTCGTGGAGCGGCTGGAGGAGCGACTTGTGGGGCGGCCGGGGGAGCCCGGCGGGGTTTCTTGGATTGTCGTTCCATTCAGGAGGGTTTGGTGATACATATCATGCCCTCTTTCCATGAG
Source organism: Viscum album (assembly GCA_963277665.1). NCBI lineage: Eukaryota > Viridiplantae > Streptophyta > Magnoliopsida > Santalales > Viscaceae > Viscum > Viscum album. Next base: position 1,204,184,129 of record OY728134.1, read on the forward strand.
CTCCGGCTTCCACCCTGTCAGAAAGAGAGGCATGATCTGGGTTGCCTGGGGGCAGCTCGACATGGGGGAGTTGTTCCAGCCCCTGCTGCCCCGGCCTAGGATCACCGTAGTTGGGTCATCACTCTGCAACGTGTTCATCCAGTAGTTCTATTGACCAATAATTTCTTATAAACAAGATTATAGAATAATGTGTCCTTCTTGGGTTCCTCTTCTGTCTTCTTCACTGAAGCAGACGGGTCGGAGTTCCTGGTAATTCCGACATTCTCTTTGCCCTTACCGAGATTTCAGCTCAGAACTAGTGCCTCAGTGGGTGGAGGGAGACCTAGGAGGTTCCTCTGTTGATGAGTAACCTTCCACGATGGGTCCAGTAGTGGAGGCACGTCCTTAGGAAGGAAGTTACCATCAAGAAGTTCCAGCTTGTTTTCCCCTCCCGACAGATCGGTCATATTGACCACAACTCTTCTCGCGTGCATGTCCTCATTGTCGACTGGCGATTCAGGCTACTAACGAATAGTGCTGAAGAGGAGGTCAAAGTAATTACCCTAGACTAAGACATGCGCATGGGAGGTAGAATCCTTAGTAACCTTGTGGAGTACTTGGAAACTCTGAACGCATTGTTGTTGGAGGGACTTATGGCGACTCGGGGTGTTGAACCGTGAGGAGTGTGGCCAGGACAACCAGAAAGCATTTTTTGCCGATGTTTTCAAGGTGCACTTGGCTCATAGGATAAGACACTCGTAGGTGGCCGAGACAAAAGTAGGTCACCCAAAGTGTCTGGTGGAAACATTCAAACTCCTCCAGGGTGAACGATTCCGGGGCACAAAAATTTGGTCATGCGACTGACCAAAACTTCTCATGGGTGTGGTCCATTGTGAAGATGGTCCAGAAGCTCCTCGACTCAGATTCAAGGTATGGACCTTGATTTCCTAAATTTTCAATCGGGGGTGGATGAGGAACTGGCAGCGGCACTGAGGCAGACGGCTGAGATGACGGGCTGGCCGACGAAGAATATGGCGAGCGGGCTGACGAGCTACCGAATCTTGGGTTGTCCTCTGAGGATTGTATCGACCAGGCCGCTATACCATAACAGGATAGACCAGCAACCAATGCTCTTGAAACGGAATCAGCATCTTATGAGGGTGGTCAATGTCATGGATCACCCTCCATTGACCCCCAAAATAGCTCTCCATAGTCTCTAGTAGAGAAAGAGTGCACTCCCAAAGATGCCGGTGGCGACTGCGTGGTCGGTCCCTGGGGACATTCCATGTTCTCGTCCTCCTGGATATAACTTCTGAGGGGGACAATGCTACTATGGATCTCTCATTCTGGGAGTATGAGGATAATTCTCCTCATCCACGCCACAACCCTTGACTCGTAGGACTGACGAGAGGGCTCCAGCGCTGAGTCGTACTCCGCCTCGGAGTCTGAGAAGCGGACTAGTCTGATTACTGTCTGGCCTTCCCCAAAATGTTTCATATGGCGTTAAAGACCTGCCTTCCTTCCCCTGCCTGGCTCCTCGAGACATGGCTGATTTCCGACGTGTGGGTCTCTGGCCACACTGGTGCTGAGGTGGAGAGGGTTTCCACACGACAAAGACGGGGTGCAAGGAGCACTGGTAAAAATGCCGAAAGGGAAATGGGGAGGACCTCCATGCTGGCGGGTGACCGGACATGCAATGTCTCCATACCTGCAGTCAGCGGTAGGGGGAGTGACCTCGTACCTAGTGTAGTGAGTTGTAAAGAGGCTCCCGTACAAAGTGTTACTGTCATGGGGGAGACCCTCTATTGGGTTGAAGGCAGCACGCGGCAGACCACCAAACCGAGGTTGGGAGCAGGGAGGATTCGCACCTTCCATATTGGCGGTACAGAGTGGGCCTCCGCACTAGGTGACATTGCTGCAGATTGGTCCGCAACGGCCATTGCATATGCCAGCAACTGAGAGAGTCGCCCCAGCCTGTCCATGGGGCGGTTGGATCCTCGATCCAGGTCGGGCGTATAACTGGCCCTACTCAACGTATGTAGGGAGTTTGGGATATGAGTGAGCAGTGGATCGGGCCACAGTATTCTCTAATGTTGATGCCACACGGTGGGTGTCCTATTCCATTTGCACCCAGCACTGGTTCTGGGTCAGATGAACTAGATCCGGTGGTGCAGGCGCGTGGCTGACCTGCTCCTTTGCTTGGGGAACCAAGCTGCATCGCTGACACAGCCTGGTGGGAGCCCTCGCCAGGAGCCCTTATAGTGGGACTCCGATAGGGCCGACTCGGACATCCCACACCTTGTCGACATGGGTAAAGGAGTTGTCATGATATTCTGGGGACAGGATCCTGAAATTATTGAATGTTGGGGTGGGGAGCAAGGGATCCTTGTGTGGCCCTTGGGGGCGGCGTTGACAGTAAGGTGCGACCACCTCGAGATATAGGCGGGCCATATCCCAGATGGGGATGATCCCCTGCTCCTCGTACCTGCGTTACAAAGTCATTAATTACCCTTTGCTGTATAATTCCCAATGGGGAGAGGGGGCATGGGAGCCCAACAGTCGTGGCGGTCGAGGCCATAATGGAAGAGGTGGAACCGTGTAGGGTAGCCGCGTCGATATTGCCCCTGCCCCTGCGCCGATGGGCAGGGGATCGAGCTCCAGATGCAACAACATGGTTTCTGAAAGCAGGGAGGTGAACTCATTAATACTGATGGTAAATGAAATCAACAACCAGTTCCGCAGCATTGATCCATCTTATGTGGTCGGTGAGAGGGATCCATGCTGACAACGTTGCAGAATGGAATGCTCAACGTCATGACTATCCCTACTTCTCGCGAGTTTCACATCCTACCTACTTGGTGGAACCTGGTGTCGGGTGATGGGGTCAGATGACATAATAAACCACTGATGCCTCAAACGCTACATGACGCCATGCAGAGGAGAATACCTTCACTTAGGGTTCACTATTTCTGTTTTGGATGCTTTTGGTGGGGCGCGCACATCCATCACATAGAGGACGCACAACTGTTGCCCCGCAATCCCACTTTTCAAAGGTGGGTGGAATCTGCTCTTTATTCGGGGACATGTACTCCATGATCAAAACAAGATGATGGGATGTCAGTTCCTCCGTCCGTGGATTCCTCCTTAGAGCTCGTCACCTAGTCCGGGTCTCCCTTATAGACTTAAGACATTGTTCGTGAAACTCTTCCTGATGCCATATCTTCATGGACACCAGTTAATTACACTACTTCTATAAAGACATTCCATGGGGTCTTGTCAGGGTAGCAACCTTCGGTTAGGGGAGTAGTCATGTTGGGAAACACTGGCGTGTCTGGACACTGGGTGTGTCTATCTTATGTGCCTTATTATAGGGATTCTCAAGGGAGCGAAAGCCCGAGGCATCCCACATCGAATGCAGGGAATCATATTCCATGGGCATGTATCTGAGGTTTTCCTCAGCTTCCCATGTTTGACATAAGGTATGCCACAAGTTTAACATCCAGAGGAGACATATCAAACCGATCAAAACACTGATTGGAGTTGATCAGATGGAGGAACCCTCTAAAGGGAACACCGATACTGGGGCCGACACATGGGTGGCTTCCCGAATTCTGTTAAATGGCATGGTGACTGGGATGGCATGATCTTACCGGGATGCGGCGGCCTGGGTAAGAATCAGGATGGATGATGGAGAGTTTAAATGGAGTGGAGGGGGGATGATATGAGATCATCGTGAAGGTCACAGTATTATTGGTCATGAGCCTCGATGAGACCTCCTACGTATCCTTGTGGTAGGGAATCAATGTCCACATAGTTCTGTGGGACGATGGAACTCCTAAGGAGGCGACCCATGTGAATGGATGCATGGATGGGACCTAGAGGAAGTGTAACCTCCGGGTTAGGGAATGACCTTCCCGAGACACATAGGCTCGAGGGAGAGGTCAGGATGAGATGTGAGTGATGGGGATTCAACCCCGAGGAGGCTTCCTAAGTACTTTACAATTGAAAGGATCAATGACCACATATTTCATATGGGAATACAGTTTAACGTCATGTGGGGAGGGGGGAGAACCAACGTGAAGGGGGTTGGAATGACCGGGTGGTGGGATTGATCCTCGTGGAGGCTTCGTACGTATCCCCATTGAAGGGAAACCAAGTCTGCGTAGTTCGTGATGGATTGTGGATTACACTCTGAGGCGGCCCAAGGTATTAGGGATTGAACCTCGTAGAGGCTTCCTACATACAATGCCTTGACATGGATCAAAGTCCTCTTAGTTCGGGATGGGTTGGGGATTACACTCTAAGGCCGCCTAAGGTGTTGGGGCTTGAACCTCATTGAGGCTTCCTACATACCATGCCTTGACATCGATCAATGTTCCCGTAGATCTAGATGGATTGGGGAATACACTCTAAGGTGGCCCATGGTGTTCGGGCTTAAACCTCGTAGAGGCTTCCTACATACCATGCCTTGACATGGATCAAAGTCCCCTTAGTTTTGGATGGGTTGGGGCTTATACTCTGAGGTGGCCCATGGTGTTGGGGATTGAACCTCATGGAGGCTTCAAACATACCATGCTTTGACATGGATCAAATTATCCATAGTTTTGGATGGATTGGGGTTACACTATGAGGAGGCCAAAGGTGTTGGGACATGAACCTCGTGGAGGCTTCCTACGTACCACACATTGACATGGATCAAAGTCCCGGTTATTCGGGATGGGTTGGGGCCTACACTCTGAGGCGACCCAATATGTTGGGTCTTTAACCTCGTGGATTCTTCCTATGTACCATGACTTGACATCGATCAACATCCCCATAGTTTGGGATGGAATGGGGCTTACCCTATGAGGCAGCCCAAGGTGTTGTCGTGGTCAGTGATTGCTCTAATCACTCGTGAGTCATACTCGGTGTGAGAAACAAGAGATATTAGGGACCTAATGATCACATTGTGAAAGGAGCATCCATGGGATGTGAAGTGGGGCTTAATCATGGAGCGGCCCAAAGAGGAAACAAGGTTTTATGTGTCGTTAGCAGCCCAAGAAGTCGGGGCTTACTCCAAGATGGAGGCCCGAGGCGACAACGAATAACAAGAGAGGGACTTGGGACCGAAGAAGAGAGGAGCCCCATTTCCCACCATGCCCTCCGCTGGCCCTGGGGACCAAAGAATAAAGGAGGAGCAGGAATGCTGACTCCTGGGATGAAAGATAGGGGCTTACATCGAGATGGCTTCCCTTGACCCGCGGAAAAAAGCCACTCCAATAAAGAGGATATCATCCCCTATGAGGGGTGATCCCCTCCCCGTGGAGACGAGTGGGTAGGGATAATGTCCATTGTGGGGGTACCCTACGCACGGGGAATGGGGTGTGGTCACAGTTTAAAGTCATGTGCTGGGGATGATGGTTCTTGGAAGTTTAATGTTCTGCAGATCGGACGAGGTGGGTTTCCTCCGCACCCATAGGACTTACATAACCGGTACCCTCTCCTCTTTGAGGAAGGGAAGTCATCGACAACGCCGTGGTGAGGGGGTCTCAAGGAGCAAACCATCGCGGGGTCCATGTTAGCATGTCTATGTGAAGAAGCAATAGCTGTTAGCATGCCTATGCAAAGAAGCATGAGGCAAAGCAATGCAATGGGCGGTATCGTCCAGGGGACTTTGAAGTTACTTCGTATGAGCCTAGAAGGTCACACAGGAAAATGGTAAATGATGTGGATGACTGAGGCATGAGAGGAACCCAAAAATGGAATCCATAAGAAGAACATTAGGCACTCATTCAAGGGGATGCTCGGGGAGCACCGAGGTGAGGGGTCCAGAGGAATTGCGTGCAACCTTTGAGGTTTGCACGTGAAATCAGTAGCCCTGCGTGAAAGACACTAGGTTGGCACAAAATCAATGATGATTTCACATAATTGGAGCTAAGTTTTTGTGCACTACTAGAAAGTATTGCATGCAAGGAGTACGGATTGCGTGCAATCGGGAGAGGCTGTGTGCAATGACCTGGGTTCGCGCAATTGAGGAGGATTGCACGCGATTGGCTGGGGTGAGTGCAATGGAAGGGAATTATGCCCAATTTCCTAGCCTGTGCGCAAGTGGAAGGGATTGTGTGCAAGGGTCGGATCCCTAAGGGATTAAAATTCAGTTTCAAACCAAGGAAATCTCATGCGAAAGCTGACCCCAGGGTGACTTGGCGCGAAAAAAACCGTACATGAAGGCCATCTTTGCGCGCACGGAAGACAAATTTCATGCACAAGAGCAGGTTCAGGTTCTTCAGCCCCGAAGTTATAGGGGGTCACCTTCTATTTATAGGTGTCTGGGGGAGTGGAAACCAGGTCTGTGTGAAAAATTTGCATGACATAGGCGGCATCACGAAATGTCGACCGCACGGGGCAGGGGGCGAAATATTTCATGCCCACGCCAAAGAACATTCGCTAATCCCGAAACATTCTTCACAGGCGTATATGTTTTCGTGCACTTAGGAATTTTTTTCACACAACTCCTCCGGGCCCCCCGAAATGGGTCGTCGGGTTCGAATATGACTTCGCTTTGTCATTTGGAAACCTTCTTCATCCCTTGAGCGCTTTTTGGCAACTACACATGGGTCGTCAAATGTTTTTTTCTATAGGAATCTCTTATAGGATATTAAACAAGGCATTCAATGGTTCACTTGAATTTGAAATTTCTCCAAAACCATTATGCACAGTTCAGTATATTGAGAGGGTGAAAAATCTTGTTGTGACATTTGGAAGGACACATAAATATGGTAATGATAGAAACATTTAGAAGAAAATTTCTATATTTTTTTCGCTACCATATTAGAGAAATAATTAGATGAAACATAACATTATTTCATACACATGGAGTAGAATATCTATGATAGATTTATTTGAAAATTATTATATATTAATGTAAATACGAAAGATGAGTTGAATGTAATATTGGACTTACTTCCATTGGGAATATGTTTGGAGTTAGCTCCACCTCCTGATGGAAGGAGAACATTTATTCTCCCCATCTTTTCATATATTATCCAAGAGGGATAAAATTATATTTATTTAGTGTCTTAATGATATCAATGTTCCAAAATTTATTCTTAATTTTTTTAAAGGATTGAAGTTGACAAGTATGAAATCTCATGATATTCATGTCATGAGGCAACAACTTATACTAGTTTCATTGTTTGGAATATTGCAAATCTGTGTTAGAAAGACTATTATGAACGTGTTATATTTTTTCAATCCAATATGTAAAAATGTGATTGATATAAATTCCTTATACATTTTGTAAAATAATTCAATTTCAATATATTGTAAATTGGAGACATATTTTCCTCCATCATTTTTTGATATAATGGTGCATTTAATGGTTCATTTGGTTTGTCAAATTAAGATTTTAACACCTATATATCTACATTGTATGTATCCTTTTAAATGTTTTATAAAGATATTGAAGGGGTATGTTAAGAGTTAATATTGACCAGAAGCCTCTATTGTGGAAAATAATATTCTTGAGGTGGTTATGGAGTGTTGTACAAGATACTTGTCTATGAGGGAGCACATTGGTTTTCCACTATATCAGCATGAATGAGATAATTATGTGGGAATGAGGATTCATTACTTGAAATTCAAATATCGGTCAGGTGAACTGATAAAGAAGTTATATTTTTATATATTGAATAACATAGATGATGATAAACCATATATAACATTTCATATTAATGTGTTGAACCAATGACTTCCAAGGAACAGTGAAATGTGTATTTTAAATGATCATAACAACACATTTTCCCATGGTTTAAAAATATCATGGTTGGTAGATCAAATGCATCAGAAACTTTAAGAAGGATAGTGGGTGGTCCATATTTAAATTTGATAAAATGGTCCAGGAATAAAATTAATGGATACACATTTCATACAAATGATCTGGAAAATAGATGCGCATTTCTAAATAGTGGTTTATAGATGTTCATAGAAATAATTTATTTTTTGAGTTCTAAAGATAGAAACCCTATTTATGAATCATGTTCATATTATGGAGTCTTTGATGAAATATGGTTGGTTGATTACATTATATTTAAATTTTCAATGTTTAACTACAAATGGATTATTGGTAACAAAAATGTCAGACATTATGAATATGAAATGAAACTTGTTAATATGAATATATTTGTTTACATAACTGATCCTTTTTTTAAAAAACACTTGAAAAAAAATTTCTATGTTCATGATTAATCCGATTTACTATGGTCTATTATTTTGAAAGGAAAAATCAATATGCTGAAGCTGATCAACTTGACCAAGATAATGATCTATGTGAGATCCCTAATTCTATAGAAAGATTAATAGAAAATAATAATGAGCATGTTGTAGACATTGTTATTTCCATATGAAATGATAATGATGAAGGAATTTGGGAAAACAATCCTTTTTCACACACATAATATTACAAGTAACATATGTTTTTTTTTTATTTTTTATTTTATAAATTTCATAAATTGTTTGATTTGTTACTGTTATTTTTTTTATTAAAACACTTATTAAAACTAAAATGTTAAAAAAAATTATATTATTTTAGTTTTTTTAGTTTACCATGTTTAACCTTACGTAACTTATTTGTTTATTTTTTAAAAATACAATTATTTTAAATTTAATAGGTTAAATTATGATTTTTTATAATATTATATTGAGAAAATAGTCTATTTTTGTGTTAAAAATGATTTATTAGGTTAGATAGATATTAATATTTGGACACCATTGTGGATTTTTTTTCATTAATTTAAATTAAATTTCAATTATCATTACTAGTGTTAGAATTTTATTTAACTATAAAAAATATTAATAATAATATGTTAAGTTTTAGTTACTTTTTTTTCATAATTTTCCATTTTTTATTTACATTAATATTTTAAGTTGAATTTGTATATTTGTTTACTAATTATTTGTTTCAGTGATTTATATGATAATATCAAATCAATGAATTGATCATCCACATACATCTATATATGAGCATACTCATACCTCTGGGGAGTAATGCGATGATGATCCTCGTAATGATCCCCATCCCTGTTTTCGAGAGTCATCGACTCCCACAGATCCAAAGAAGAGTTCGAGGATTGGTAAATGTGGTAGCACACAATTACCAAAATTATAAGTTGCTCATATCCAAGACCAGAGGATACTAATAGACTTTAATTATAGTGGTATTATAATAGGTAATAATGTAAAACAATTAAATATTTTTTTATCAGTTTAGGGTAAAATAAAATTCATTATTTTGATTAATTATTAGAGAAGTGTTGACAAAGTAACACTATCATTGTTGTGTTAGACCATTTTTATAAGCTCATTTTCAATTTATTGAATAATCTTCAAATCTTTATAGTAATACATGTTTTCCCCCTTCTTATCAAATGACATATGATATACTGGAAAATGGAGGAGTTACGAAGAAAAGTTTATCCTTGCCTGCTAGAAGATGGAGAGATTTCAAATCGACCATCACATATAATTTCTTTTTTGGTTATAGGCAATAAGAAAATTCATGCCAAATATATCATTTTATTAACAAATTCACATGGAAGCAATTTTTTGAAAGTAGAATACAAGAATCATTTAGTATGTATATTGTAAAAATGTAAACGTTTTTTTATATTATCAATCTTATTAATGATTTCTTATTCTTAATTTAATGAAACCGAGGAGATATCATTAGTACACCCAATCTATAAAATTATGCCATCATACTATATATCATGAGGGTATATGTTATTTTAAGAATAAAAGGTTGCTGAAAATTTTAAAAAACAGAGAGTTGAGTCTTCAAGATCTAGAGAGGTTTCCCATCAACCCCTAGCGAGACATGAATAATGGAAGAGGGATCAGATGAGAAAAAAGGAAAATATAATATGGAAGATTTGAGGGTTATATCTAAGAGGATTTTAAAATGATTACATTATTTATTTACATAACTTAATTGAATATTTATTTATTTTTTGAATCATTATATAATTTTCCAAATAATTCATACATGATTCTCTTGAAGAGTATAGAACACATGGGGTCTTTATAGTTGAGGGTAGGTAGGATATATTATCTATAGTATTAGGAAATCCTGAAAACCTGATTCATTTAATTGGATACATGGGAGGTGTCTAAGTGAGAAAAGTGTTAACATGTTCTTCAGCTTCTATAGTGGAGGGTATATATAAAAAAATTAATTTTGGAGGATGAAGTTCATAATATTATTATTATGATGGAGGATAATATCATAGTGTCTGTACAATCCATGTTCACAGACATGAAATGACAATTTCATACTGAATATCCCACTCCTCCACCTCTGATAATATCCCCCACTTATCCACCTATAGACCCCACATTTTATCCTACTCCTAAACCCCTCCTCCACGACTTCCTAGTTACTGTGAGTTACATGTTGATAATATTTAGTGCCATATTGTTAAATATTAGTTGATATATTATATTAGAGATAACATTCATCATAAAAACATAGAGAAATAGCATCAAAGGATCACTATAATGGATGTTATAGATATATCATATGAGAAACATTACCCATAAATGAGGTGAGGGAAGTTCGATAAAGTATCTAATGATTTTTAGTTTGTCCATATAGACTTCTATGACATATTAGCATAGAGATATGTGTATATTTTATCTGATTTAATTTTTTTATTAACATTTTTTAACATTTTAATGTTTATATATTTTTCTATTTTTTATTAGGAATACATTAAAGGTTAATAAATATTTTATAGCCAATAAAAAATACAAAGGGATATGACGTGAGATACATATTGTAGTAGTTTTGATAGATTTTCAAGATATTAAAATTTATTGTTGGGTGTTTATGAGATTCCAATAGAATCTAATGAATTTAGGTGCAAAATTACAATGCCCCTTTTGAAAAATGATATCATGGAGAATGTAACTACATATATGCTGGGAATCAACATGATGCATGTTTTTCTATTTAATACTTAACATAATATTTCACTAAATTTAATTTATTTAAAATTTATACATATTTATACATTTATTAGGTATCCTTATAAAATGTTTGATGAGAATTAAAAGGCACATTTATATGGATTTATATACCTCTATTTGATTTCACCTGAAGTGATAACAATGAATTAGAAAGAAAGAACAATTTATATTGATGAAAGATTTGAAAAAAATATAATTACTCTATAATGGATGTTTCCTTTTGTTGAGAATATTGAAACATATATACCACAAAGTTTTATTTACCTTTAAAAATTACGACCACTAAAATTAATGTTTCTTTCATATCAGTGATCATTGGATGTTAGGTGTCTTTTGTCCAAAGGGGAAGACACTTTATAGGATATGGTATATCTATGGCATTGTGTGTGGAAATTTTAAGAACATATTGGAACAATAATTTTTAATTTCTTAATAATTGATTTTATTTTAATGAAATTTAAATTTATTTCATTAAAATTATTTTCTAACAGGGGATGGAATTTCAATCAAAACACCAAAAAAATAGCACAATGATAAAAAAAATTAAATTAAAGGTGAATTCTCATTTATAATTAAAAAATTCTAGATATATTACTTTAAAATATTATTTTTAATTGAAAAACTCATTTAAAAATCATTTTCATAAACAATAAGATGTCAAAGAATACAAATATTATGTGATAATCTTTATTTATGAAATAATAACAACTGGAACTGTTATGAAGTCCAATCAGGTTACATTTCATTATAAATAATTCCTTAATGTATCAGTTGTTTTATTCATTTTATATGTTAAATAATTTCTTTTTAATATTAAGATTTTTGATGACTCTCTCCCTTATAGCGCATAATAACTGACACACATATTAGTGGAAAGGGGATTTTTTTACAAGTTTGGTTAGATTTTATTTTTTTAGTTAACATTGTTATTTTGAATATTGTAATTATAAATGTGTGTTTTCTAGTTGTTATGGTAATATTTTAGTTTGATTTTAGTTAATATATTAATTTGGAATGTTGCAATGGTAACTGTGTATTTTCCATATTTTATTGAAATTTTTATTTCAACTTGAATTTTTTTTTTTGGTAAATAGTACATAAGAAGGTTTAAATGAAATATATTTTTAAAAAAATTCAACATCTGTTATTTAGTAACAAATGTGGGAAATAGGGTTTTATGCCATTTATTTTATAACCTATATAAAAAGCCTTCATTTTGATGGTTTTCCACATCTTTTATGTAGGAACCAGTGTAAAATAATCTCTTTTATGTCAGTTGTGTAGGAACTAACATGGAATAGGCTTTTTGATGTTAGTGATTTAAAAACCGACATAATAGATCCTCCATGTGGATTCCTTTCCACATCAACTATCTAGAAAACTACAATGCAATATGGGTTTTTATGTTGGATATTAAATATCTATCATAAAAATCCTCCATGTCAGTTATGTAGAAAGCAGCGTGGAAGATGGGTTTTTATATTGGTTATTTAATAACTAACGTAAGAAACTAGTTCCACGATGGATTTATAACATCCATCTTTTTAACCCAAATTAATGAAATATATAAAATATCTCCTTAAGTAACTTATGCTAATAATAGAGGTAAAAAATAAAAAAAGCAGTGTTAAATTTTTTTCCCAAGTTTAAGTACATTGTTGAAATAAATTCTATATTCAATGAATAGTAAATGTGATTATCGGATGGAGAAAGTCACATTCAGAAGTAGTGATCTCATGAGTCAGATGATATTTACCGATACTTCAAATATGATGTGGGATGAGGTATGACCCATGTAACACCCTGATATTTTAAATTAAGAACATTATGTTTGATAATGTATATAACCCACAACATCGAGATTCAATTTCTAAGAAATATTATTATTTCATTATGATCATTAAAAACCTAACTATTGAATTTTTGGGTAATAATAAGAATAAACAAATTAAGATATATAAATATATTTATTTAGATCATACTAAAAAATAGTTTCTTAAATAATGTTTAAGAAATACACATTTATTTATTTTGTAATGTAATATTAGGCTTCAAAAAACTTATTTCCTACAAAAATAATTTTACTTATTTTTTTAGAAATATTATATCAAATTGTAGCCTAATTTAGTAAATTTCCAGGAAAAAATATACTTCATTATTTTAAATATATAAATATATATTAAAATTCGATTAGAATAAAATTATGAGTATTTTCTAAAAAGATTTATTTTTCATGAAATAGTAAATTATAATTATTATTATTGAAAACAATATTTTTATTATGTATTTAAATCATTATATTTTTTAAAATTAATTAAAATTAGTTTTATTGTATTATTAATAATCCAAATAATTTCATGGGAATAATTTTATTGATGAAATTATCATAAAATGGTTCTTATATATAAAAATACATTTTTTTCGGAATTTTTTGTTGGTTTTTATGTTTTTATATAAAATTTATTTATCATACCAATAATTATTTAATCATGAGAAATATATGTATAATATTATTTTTATAGAGGTTAAAATTTGATAAATTGTCCCCTTTTATTTTTGGTCAAAATGAATTTTAAACATAGTGAAACCAATATTAATGTTTTTGTTACCACAATAATTTTAAAATGTGTTAATTTACTTTCAAAATAAGTGTTTAAGGGTACCATTTATTTTCTACATTTTTAATGGAAAAATTTACTTAGTCCCATCTCACCATATCCTTGAGATTTATTTTTTATGGGTATTCTTTTCCATTAAAATGACCTATATAATATTTATATAAATAAATTCTGAATGTCACTCTAATAATTTTAAATATTTCTCATGCATTCACTTAAGGACAAACAAAAGTAATGAATGAATAATAATGGTTATTTTTTAAAATAATTAAATTATTTACAAGATGGTAATTTATTTATAATTATTATTTATTAAATAATTAAAATTAATTCTATGGTAATGATGATATGATATTTATTAAAGTAATGGGAAAATAAAATAATTTTTTAATAATATTATATGATATATAATTAGAGTGACTTATATTGTTCCACAAATTTTAAAGATAAATATAATGTTTTATTATTATTTTGAATTATTATAATTTAATTATATATTTTTCATAGTGTATTTAATGTCAACGTAAATGAAAACTATAAAAATGAAATTACTGATATTTTATTAAATTAATATTTTAATAAATCATTTCCAAATACTAAAAGTCAGGAAATGTGAGAATATAGATAATGTATAGTCTGAAATTTATCCACTTTTTATGTATGATCAACTTGTAATATTTTATTTAAAATAATAGTCATTTATATGTAAAAAAGTTGTTACCACGGTTAAGGTTAAATTTGGTTATCTAAGGGGTTAAACAAAAAGGTAATGTTTAAAACCCAACATAAACCTATCATGATGTTTTAGATGATTATATTTAAATTATATAAAACAATATATTTAATTATCTATCCTTTTGGAAAAAATTACTTGTAGAATGAATTTATTATATTTTAATATTTTATGAAATTCCAAGAGTGCCCCTCCCTTCGTATATAAAAGGTCATATATCCTTTCTGTTATTTATTGGACTATGAGCCATCTATATTGAAAAATCCCTTTAAAATTATCTAATAAACTTACCTAGACATGATTTATATGTTATGATCATCCTAAAATACCATTTCAATGGTCTATAAGAACGATCCCATAGGTGTTCTACAGAAGATGAGGTAATCATCTTACCCAACCTGTTTCAATTTTCTTCTTCTTACGATTCATATAAATATAAGATATACATTATAAAATAAAAAACATAAGTATCCAAAATATACCAAATTGTAATTACAATTATGAAGCCACAGTTATTATCTTTGTTTTCTATGTAATTGGATGTGAAGGTATCTCTCATGCATACGTATGACATACCAACTCCATGTACAAATACAATTCCTTCTTTATCGTAACAAATTACATATTTTTATTAGGTTTGGATTGAAGTTTATATATAATTTTAATAGATTATTATAATAATTTAATTATAATATCACTTATTTATACATACAATCAAATTCTTTTGAAAATGAAAATTCCTCTCTTTTGTATATGTGAAATACAACCAATATGTAGAGATTTCATATTTTTCATTTAAATTCATAGGGATGATAAAAATGAATGATTTTCAATAATATATATAATATATATGATAAAATTGTGATTTTATAAAGGTGAATTATTATTTTACATTCTTTAATTCCATCAATTGATAGGTGAAAAAACATTCATGTATAGGTAAAACCTATCATGTATATGATCATTTTAATTATTTTATATCACATATTTTTATGGATTACTTTAAATATTTGTCTAATTAATATAAAATGTATTAATATATTTTTTTAAATGCTATAAATACTGTAACTGCAACACCATGAGTTTTTATGGACCTGTTGATTTTCAAAAAATTAAAATTTTCTTTTATATCTTGAAATAAATTAATTCAACTAATCATTTCAAACGAAAAACAAACATGGTGTATGTCCCACACAACACCGACATGGCATACGATGCATGCAACAATGAGTTAGCATACGATACAGGCAACGTTGAGTTTCAATGAAATATATATTTTTATTTCATTAATTATTTAAATAATATAGTTATATCCTTGTGGTTAAGATTAGTAATATGAATAGTAATAACTACTTTTCAAATATTATTTTAATTTTTTTTATATATAATAAAATGATATTTGGTAATGTCCTTTTTATATTTAAAGACATCATTTTCTCGATTGAAATTCTTCTAAAAATGAATGAAATTTTAGAAACATTTAAAAACCAAATTTGATAAAATAACCATCATTTTGGAATTCGTAATGTTGAAATTAGAAAAGGCTGAATTTTTGGGATTTTATGAGAAACATGATTTTTTGATGAATAGTAAAAAATATTGCCTTTTTTGGTAAAAATGGTCCTTGTTTCTAATTATTATTTATGATAAGTGATATTATATATTATATTTAAGAAAAAATTAGATAAATATTACCTTTATTAATATAATTAAAATCGTTAGAATCAATTCCACTTTGATACTGAATATAAAATATAAACAAACGTTTGATATTTTTTCTACTTTAAAACCCTGTTATTTCTTCATGTCTTCGAGATTAGAAATAATATTTATTTTTATGCTTCTATGAAGTGAATTTTAAAAATCATATACACACCATTGTATTCATTCTAAAATTTATATTCTAATTAGACCATGTTAATTTTTGTCCCAAAATATTAGTAAAAGTTATTAAAATTAATCCCAATAATTAAGCCCAAATTAAGCTTAATTAGGGAATAAACCTTATAATTAAGGGACCAAATGACCTATAAACTTGTCCAACACCCATTGGATTTCAATATTTTGGAAAAAAAACCCTATATTATTGAGTTTTTTTTTGGAAAAATTTCTTTTTCGTAAAAACATGTGAACACCTAATTTGTTTCTAAAAATTCCACGTCGACATTTTTCATTCTATATAAAAGGCCACCACCTCTAACCATTCATCGCACCAGTAAAAACAATTAATTTAGTCCACTATATTCCCATGTAGCCTCTGAAATACCCTCCCTTCAATATTTTTACTCTATTTGGGAAGAAACCCTCTCAAGGATTCCTTTTGGGCACTAGCCAAAATGAGTTACCCAATATAGAGGTAGCGACATCTTTCTAGCTCATTTCCTTTATATTCCTTCCACAACCCTCCACTATCATTATATCCTTATTGTGTGAAATCACCAGTATCATACATACAGTAGGATTTTCTTATGAAACGGTTCTCATATACAATTACACACAACTCCATGAAATGGATGTTAAACATTCTATTTATGTGTAGGGAGAACCACTCCATCCCAAAAAGATGATTTCTCAATTATCCTTTACCACTAATCAAGGTGGCTATTATAATTGAAAAATTATTTATATATTTAATATATTATATTTATTTATTATTTATTATTCTCTATTCCTTTTACAATACACATATTTTTACCTTTCATTTGATCTTAATAAGATAATCTTGTTTAAGGAAGTGTGGACTACCGCCCCCTCAAGGTGATGTGATTCATTCACACACCACATGAGATGTATTAAGGTTGAGCTCAAAAAACATATATTATATATATATATAATAGTGAGTATAATTTAATAATTATATATATACATACAAATACAAATATATGTATATGTAATTTTCATTTGTTATTTCAATATGATAATTACAAATGGAAACAACATTAATGCATTGGTACAACTTATCATCTCCATGAATGGTGTATTCCATTTTGTACTCCTATATTATTTAAATTATTATAATATTAATATACTGTATATACCTGATATTTATATCATTACTTATATTTTATCATTATGATATCATTATAATGACCAACCATATACCAATTAAGACACATGTGAAAAAGAATGTGAATATTACCCAAAGGGAAAAATTAACACTTGATCGTTAACTAGTGAGTAATATAATTCATAATAACACCATATATGGTATTATGTATAAGGATATTATTATTTAATATAATTAAAATAAACTTATATTTATTATAGTAGAATCCAGTATGAGTACATAGAGATTCAAGACACAAGGTGAGGTGATTTTTGTCTCACTATTAATTTTTGTGAGATACAAGATATGTTGGACAGTCTTTCCTTTTATGTGCTGTATATACTGATCATGATTAAATTATATGTATCTTCTAACTAAATTTATCGGTATTCACATATCTATTTTATGATCCTTCTTTCATAGTTATTAACATTCAAAAGTTACAGAATCTGTATAACAGTTTTGTATCAATTTTCCTTTCTTAAGACTCATATTTTGTTATGCTCCTAAACTCTTCTTCGAAGAGTTTATACATCCATTTTAGATGTTATGGTAGGTTTTGGGTGCAGTGGAAGCATGTTGGTGGGTCTACCAAACATTAATTTTAGCGTTAACAATGATCAATACGAGATCAATCATGATAATAAAACGCTGAATCTTCAAAATAGAATGACAAACGAAAAAAAGTGGGAAGTTCAGGAACCATAGATAGGATCATTATATGTTGGTTATAATAAATTTAATTAACTGACAAAAATTACCTTGATGGAATTATTTCTTCATTGACGTTTTTTGATCATGATCTGATGTGATCCATCATTGAGTTGTAGAATCCAAGTGTATGATTCCTCTAGCACTGATCCAAATGTGATACATGTATCTTTGGAAGTCACCAATGGGATCTCTGATTGATAGTACAAAAGAGCCTTTGCTTGCTATGTCCACTTTTTATTCCCTTGATCCGGTGGAGGAGGATCACTTTCTCATAGCTTGAGAGCAGTTTTGTAAGAAATGAATTCTCTCTAGGCTTGAGCGCTTTTTATTGATCCAATGTCTACAACCCCACCGAATGGATAAGCTAATGAGAAATATATAATTAGGGTTTTAATTACATAGAATAATAAAATTAATTAATTACTTGAAATAATTTATTCATTTCATTTTATTCATAGTAATACCACATGTCTAATAATAAAAGTTGACTATTATTATTAATTGACATGCGCCCAGTGAATTACACAGAATATTATTTAATCAAATAAATATTATTATTTTTCATAAATTCAAAAAAAATACACAATGTGTATATTTAATATACATGACATGTACTTTTGTTTTTAACTTTTTCTTTATTTCTTCCACCACATTTATTAGACCATGAATAATGGAAATTTATTTCCCAAATAAATATCACTAATTTAGAAGCTAATAAATATATTATTTCACCCATTATATTTTCTCTTGATTAAATATTGTCTATATAAATGTGATCAGGAATCCTTGAATATTTATTAAACCACAATTGTGAATAATCTTTATTCAACTTGATAAATTAATATTTAACTGAGATACGTGGACACACATAGTGTGTGACCCTCTAGGCCTCTTTCTCTGTGGCATTAGGCGGAGCTTGCCTAAAGTCAAAGGTTAGCATCTAGCATCATGCCATATCACCAATAGAAAAATAAGTAAATGTTGTAATGACTTTTCACCTCCTACGAAATTATACCATGTAATGTAATCTTGTCCTATCGATATCTCAAATGATGCAGGTTGCATTCTAGTGTCATCGACACACGTGCCCAAATATTCTTTCTTTAACATTCTTAAATTGAAGTTTCCCATTTCTCACAATGGTCGTGGATTTATTTTGGCTATTTCAATTCCATAAAAGGGACTGAGATATCTACTTATATTATTGAAAAGTAGGGGAAAATACTTTCTTGCATTATCTATTAATGCAGTATTACACATGACACACGAAACATATCCTACCTCATTGTCAACAGTGTGTCGTCACGGTTTTTATCGATACATCTAAGTGTGTGAGTTGTAATAACCAATAATAATAATATAAATTTATAAGGATCAATACACACATCTGCATATAGGAATATTCAATGACACTATGAAATGTTGATTTCCTACTAGTGGGTCTCGTTCTCATAAAATCCTCCTGGATATTAACAAGGGCGACACCAAGAGAAGGTTACTCAACGTTTTATGATTCCTCACCACTAATGGGCTGTATTATTTGTGTCCCTCAAATAAAATCATCCAGCCATAGAACATATATTCAAGAACAGTGGCACTTCTGAGTTCTCATCAGAGTAGGGATCTGTTATGACTCTTTAATGAAACAGTTATCCTTAGGACATTATCACATGCATTGTCACACAAAAGAAAAACAAAGATGTGATAAGGTATTTATTAATGAATAAATTACCAATTAGTTGGTTCTAGGCCACAAACTCCAACAGTTATATCATGAATATCATTATTTTCATAATATCTTTATCTTTATGTAATTTCATTTTCTTACATGGAGAGTATGATCCCACGTAAAAAAGTTATAATATTTTATTGAGACGATCTTATCGTTTTTAAAAAAAAATATGTTTATGCATCCATTGATGAAATCTGTCAACAATATTCATGGGACTACTTATTATATGTTCATTCAAGATATACCTTCGGAGGGAGGCAAGGATCCTATGGATCTCGCATTCTAGGAGTATGAGGCTAATGCGCCTCATCCATGCCCCAACCCTTGACTCGGAGGGCGGACAAGAGGGCTCTAGCACTGAGTCGTACTCCACCTCAGAGTCTGAGAAGCGGACTAGTCTGATTCCAGTCTGGCCTTCCCCAAAATATTTCGTGCGGTATTGACGACCCGCCTTCCTACCCCTGCGTGGCTGCTCGGAACAAGGCTGATTTTGGATGTGTGGGTCTCTGTCTAGACTAGTGCTGGGGCAGATAGGGTTTCCACACTAGAAATCCGGGGTGCGAGGAGAACTGGTAAAAATGTCGAAAGGGATATGGGGAGGACCTCCATGCAGGCGGGTGACCGGACATGCAATGTATCTATACCTGGAGTCAGGGGTAGGGGGAGTGACCCCGTTCCCAGTGTAATGAGTGAAAAAGAGGGTCCCGTACAAATTTTTGCTATCATGGGGGAGACCCTCTATTGGTTTGAAGGAAGAATGAGGCAAACCTCCAATCCGAGGTTAGGAGAAGGGAGGACCCGCACCTTCCGTAGTGGCAGTACAGAGTGGGCCTCTACACTAGGAAATATTGTTTCAGATTGGTCCGCAACAGCCATTTCCTATGAGGACAACTAAGAAAGTTTCCCCAGCCTGTCGGTGGGGTGGTTGGATCCTTCGTCCAGGTCGGGCGTATAACTAGCCCTACTCAACGTATGTAGGGAGTTGGGGATATGAGTGAGCAGTGGCTCGGGCCACAGTATTCTCTGATTTTGATGCCACATGGTGGGTGTACTATTCCATTTTCACCCAGTGCTGGTGCTGGGTTAGATGAACTAGAGCAGGTGGTTCAGGCTCATGACTTAGCTTCTCCTTAGCTCGGGGAACCGAGCGGCAGCGCTGACACAGCCTGGTGGGAGCCCTCGCCAGGAGTCCTTGTAGCGAGACTCCGATGGGGCCGACTCGGACATCCCCCACATTGTCGACATGGGGAAGGGATTTTTCATGACATTCTGAGGATAAGCTCTTGAAATGATTGAATGTTGGGGGGGAGCAGCGGCTCCCTACGTGGCCCTCGGGGGCGGAGTTGACAATGAGGCGCGGCCACCTCGAGATCTAGGCGGGCCATATCTCTGGTGGGGATGATCCCCTCCTCCTCGTACTTGCGTTACAAAGTCATTAATTACTCTTCGCTGTATAATTTCCAATGGGGAGAGGGGGTGTGGGCTCCCATCAGTCGTGGCGGTCGAGGCCATCATGGAAGAGGCAGAATCGCACGGGGTAGTCACGTCGATAATGCCCCTGCCCTTCCGCGAATTGGCAGGTGATCAAGCTCTGGATGCAACAACATGGTTTCTGAAAGCAGGGAGGTGAAATCATTAATACTGATGGGAAACGAAATCAACAACCAGTGCCCCAGCATTGTTCCGTCTTATGTGGTTGGTGAGATGGATCCACGCTGACAACGTTGCAGAACGGAATGCCCAACGTCTTGACTATCCCAACTTCTGGCAAGTTTCACATCCAGCCTACTTGGTTGAACCTGGTGCCGGGTGACGGGGTCAAATGACATGATAAACCAGCAATTCCTCAAACGCTACTTGTCACCATGTAGAGGAGAAGACCCTCACTTAGGGTTCAAAATTTCTGTTTCTGATGCTTTTGTCAGGGCGTGCGCATCCGTCACATAGAGGACACACATCTATTACCCCGCATTCCCTCTTTTTGAAGGCGGGTGGAATCCGCTCCTTATTCATGGAAATCTACTCCATGATCGAAACAGGATGATGGTATGTCGGTTCCTCCATCCGTGGATTCCTCCTCATAGCTCGTCACCTAGTCTGGGTCTCCCTTATAGACATAAGACATTGTTCGTTAAACTCTTACCAACTCCATATTTTCATGGACAATAGTTAATTACACTACTTTTGTCAAGACATTCCAAGGGGTCTTGTCAGTGCAGCAACCTTCGGTTAGGGTAGTAGTCGTGTTGGGCATCACTGGCGTGTCTGGATGCTGAGGGATTCGTGTGTATATCTTCTGTGCCTTATTATAGGGATTCTCAAGGGTGCGAAAGCCCGAGGAATCCCACATCAAATGTAAGGAATCATATTCCATGGGCATGTATCTGAGGTTTTCTTCATCTTACCAAGTTTGACATAAGGCATGCCACGCGTTTAACTTCTAGCGGAGACAGATCAAACTGATCAGAACACTGATTAGAGTTGATCAGATGGGGGAACCCCTGGGAGGGAGCACCGATACTGGGGCCGATACATGGATGTCTTCCCAAATTCTGTTAAATTGAACAGGGAATGGGATGGCATGATCTTACTGGGATGCGGCAGCCCGTGTAAGAATCAGGATGGCTGATGGAGATTTTGAATGGAGTTGTGGGGGGATGAGATGGGATTGTCGTGAAGGTGACAGTATTGTTGGTCTTGAGCCTCGAAGAGACCTCCTACATATCCCTATAGTAGGGAATCAAAGTCTGCGTAGTTCGGTGTGATTATGGGACTCCTAAGGAGGCGACCCATGTGAATGGACGCATGGATGGGACCCAGAGGAAGTGTAACCTCCGGGTTAGGGAATGACCTTCCCGAGACACATAGGCTCAAGGGATAGGTCAGGATGAGATGTGAGTGATGGGGATTCAACCCTGAGGAGGCTTCCTATGTACTTTACAATGGAAAGGATCAATGACCACATATTTTAGATGGGAATATAGTTTAACATCATGCGGGGGGAGAACCGACGTGAAGGGGGTTGGAATAACCAGGTGGTGGGCTTGATCCTCGCGGAGGCTTCCTACATATCTCCATGGTAGGGAATCAAAGTCCGCGTATTTTGGGATGGATTGGGGATTACACTCTGAGGAGGCCCAAGGTGTTGGGGCTTGAACCTCGTAGAGGCTTCCTACGTACCATGCCTTGACATGGATCAAAGTCCTCGTAGTTCGGGATGGGTTGGGGCTTACAATCGAAGGCCGCCTAAGGTGTTGGGGCTTGAAACTCATTGAGGCTTCCTACATACCATTCCTTCACATCGATTAAAGTCCCCGTAGTTCTAGATGGATTGGGGAATACACTCTAAGGAAACCCATGGTGTTGGGGATTGAACCTCATAGAGGCTTCCTACATTCCATGCCTTGACATGGATCAAGTCCCCATAGTTTTGGATGGGTTGGGGCTTATACTCTGAGGTGGCCCATGGTGTTGGGGCTTGAACCTCGTGGAGGATTCCAACGTACCATGCTTTGACATAGATCAAATTCCCCATAGTTCGGGATGGATTGGGGCTTACACTATAAGGTGGCCAATGGTATTGGGGCTTGAACCTCATGGAGGCTTCTTACGTACCATGAATTGACATGGATCAAAGTCCCTATTATTCAGGATGGGTTGGGGATTACACTCTGAGGCGGCCCAACGTGTTGGGTTTTAAACCTTGTGGATGCTTCCTATGTAGCATGCCTTGACATCGATCAACGTCCCCGTAGTTCGGGATGGATTGGGTCTTACACTACAAGGCATCCCAAGGTGTTGTCATGATCAGTGCTTGCTCTAATAACTCGTCAGTCATTCTCGGTGTGAGAAACAAGAGATAGTAGGGACATAATGATCACGTTGCGAAAGGTGCATCCATGGGATGTGAAGTGGGGCTTAATCACGGTGTTGCCCAAAGAGGAAACAAGGTCTTATGTCTAGTTGGCAGCCCGAGAAGTCGGGGCTTACACCAAGATGGAGGCCCGAGGTGACAAAGCACAGTGGGAGAGGGATTTAGAACCAAAGAAACGAGGAGCCCCATTTCCCACCATGCCCTCCACTGGACCTGGGGTCTGAAGATGAAAGGAGGAGCAGGAATGCTGACTCCTGGGTGGAAAGCTGGGGGCTTACACCGAGATGACTTCCCTTGACCCGCGGACAAAATCGACTCCAATAAGGAGGATATCATCCCCTATGAGGGGTGATCCCATCCCCATGGAGATGAGTGTGCATGGAGAATGTCCAAGGTGGGGGTACCCTATGTATGGGGAATAGGGAGAGGTCATAGTTTAACGTTATGTGATGGGGATGATGGTTCTTGGTAGTTTAACATTCTGCAGCTCGGACGAGGTGGGTTTTCTCCACACCCATAGGACTTACATAACTGGTACCCTCTGCTCTTTGAGGAAGGGAATTCATCGACAACGTTGTGGTGAGGGGGTATCAAGGAGCAAACCATCGAGGGGTCCACATTAGCATGGCTATGCAAAGAAGCAAAAGCTGTTAGCATGCCTATGCAAAGAAGCATGAGGAAAAGCAACGCAGCAGGCGGTATCGTCCAGGGGACTTTGAAGTTACTTCGTACAAGCCTAGAAGGTCACACAAGAAAATGGTGCATGATGTGGATGCCTAGGGTGTGAGTAGAACCCGGAAATGGCATCCATAAGAAGAAAATCAGGCACTCGTTCAAGCGGACGCTCGGGGAGCACTGAGGTGAGGGGTCCCGAGGAATTGCGTGCAACTCTGAGGTTTGCGTGCGAAATCAGTAGGCATGCACGAAAAACTTAGGGTTGGCACAAAATCAATGATTATTGCATGTAAATGGAGCCAAGGTTTTGTGCACTAATAGAAAGGATTGCACCCAAGGAGTATGGATTGCATGCAATCAGGAGAGGCTGTGTGCAATGACATGGGTTTGCGCAATTCTATAGGATTGCGTGCGATTGGCTGGGGTGTGTGCAATGGAAGGGAATTGAGCCCAATTGGCCGGCATGCGTTCAAGTGGAAGGGATTGCGTGCAAGGGGAAAACCCCTAAGGGATTGAAATTCAGTCTCAAACCAATGGAATATCATGCGAAATATGACCCTAGGGTGAATTGGTGCGAAAGGAACCATACCTGAAGGCCATCTTTGCTCACGCGGAAGGCAAATTTTGTGCACGAGAGATGGTTCAGATTCTTTAGCCCCGAAGTGATAGGGGGTCGCCTTTTATTTATAGGCGTCTGGGGGAGTGGAAACTAGGTCGGCGTGAAAAAATTGCACGACGTAGGAGGCGGTACGAAATGTCGACCACACGGGGCAGGGGGCGAAATATTTCATGCCCACGCCGAGGAACTTTCGCTAATCCTGGAACATTCTGCACAGGGGTATATGTTTTCGTGCACTTAGGAATTTTTTTCACGCATCTCCTCCGGGCCCCCCAAAATGGGTCGTCGGGTCTGAATATGACTTCTCTTTGCCATTTGGAAACCTTCTTCATCCCTTGAGCGCTTTTCAGCATCTACACATGGGTCATCAAATGTTTTTTTCTATAGGACTCTCTTATAGGATTTTCAAAAAGTCATTCAATGGTTCACATGAATTTGAAATTTCTCCAAAACCATTCGGCACAGTTCAGTATTTTGAGACGGTGAAAAATCTTGATGTGACATTTGGAAGGACACATAAATCTGGTAATGATTGAATTATTTGGATGAAAATTTCAATATTTTTTGAGCTACCATATTGGAGAAAAAATGAGATGAAACATAACATTGATGTCATACACATGGAGTAGATATATATGATTGCTTTATTGGAAAATTATTATATATTAAATGAAATACTAAAGATGAGTTGAATGTAATATTGGACTTACTTCCATTGGGAATATGTTTGGAGTTAGCTCCAAATCCTGATGGAAGGAGAACATTTATTCTCCCCATCTTTTCATATATTATCCAAGAGGGATAAAATTATATTTCTTTAGTTTCTTAATGATATCAATGTTCCAAAATTTATTCTTAATTTTTTTAAAGGATTGAAGTTGACAGGTATGAAATCTCATGATATTCATGTCATGAGGTAACAAATTATACTAGTTTCATTGTGTGTAATATTGCACATCTATGTTAGAAAGACTATTATAAACGTGTTATATTGTTTCAATCCAATTTGTAAAAAGGTGATTGATATAAATTCTGTATGCATTTTGTAAAATAATTCAATTTTAATATATTGTCAATTGGAAATATATTTTCCTCCATTTTTTTTGATATAATGGAGCATTTAATGGTTCATTTGGTTTGTGAAATTAAGATTTTCACACCTATATATCTACATTGGATGTATCCTTTTAAATATTATATGAGGATATTGAAGGGGCATGTTAAGAGTTAATATTGACCAAAATCCTCTATTGTGGAAAATAATATTCTTGAGGTGGTTACGGAGTGTTGTACAAGATACATGCCTATGAGGGAGCCCATTGGTTTTCCATTATCTCAGCATGAATGAGATAATTATGTGGGAATGGTGATTCATTGCTTGAAATTCAAATATCTGTCAGTTGAACTAATAAAGAAGGTATATTTAAATATATTGAATAACATAGATGATGCTAAACCATATATAACATTTCAAATTAATGTGTTGAACCAATGTCTTCCAAGGAAGAAAGAAATGTGTATTTTGAATGATCATAAAAAACATTTTCTCATGGGTTAAAAATATTGTGGTTGGTAGATCAGATGCATCAGAAACTTTAAGAATGGTAGTGGGTGGTCCATGTTTAAATGTGATAAAATAGTCCAGGAATAAAATTAATGGATACACATTTCATTCAAATGATTTGGAAAATAGATGTGCATATCTAAATAGTGGTTTATAGATGTTTATAGAAATAATTTATTTTTTGTGTTCTAAAGATAGAAACCCAATTTATGAATCATGTTCATATTATAGAGTCTCTGATGAAATATGGGTGGTTGATTACATTATATTTAAATTTTCAATGTTTAACTACAAATGGATTTTTGGTAACAAAAATGTGAGACACGATGGATATGAAATGAAACTTGTTAATATGAATATATTGGTATACATAGCTGATCCTTTTTTAAAAAAACACTTGAATATTTTTTCTATTTTCATAATGAATCCAATTTACTGTGGTCTATTTTTTTGATAGGAAAAATCAATATGTTGAAGCTGATCAACTTGACCAAGATGATGATCTATGTGAGATCCCTAATTCTATAGAAAGATTAATAGAAAATAATAATGATCATGTTGTAGACATGGTTATTTCCATATGAAATGATAATGATGAAGGAATTTGGGAAAACAATCCTTTTTCACACTCTTAATATTACAAGTAACATATGTTTTTTTATTATTAACTTTTATAAATTTCATAAATTGTTTTATTTGTTACTGTTAATTTTTTTATTAAAACACTTATTAAAACTAATAAGTTAAAATGGTTTTTATATTATTTTAGTTTTTTTTAGTTTACCTTGTTTAACCTAAAATAATTTATTAGTTTATTTTTTTTAAAATAAAATTATTTTAAATCTAATAGCATATCTTATTATTTTTATAAGATTATATTAAGAAAATAGTCTTTTTTGTGTTAAAAATGATTTATTAGGTTGGATAGTTATTAATATTCATACACCATTGTGGATTTGTTTTCATTCATTTAAATGAAATTTCAATTCTCATTTGTAGTGGTAGAATTTTATTTAACTATAAAAAATATTAATGATAATATGTTAAGTTTTAGTTACTTTGTTTACATAATTTTCCATTATTTATTTACATTAATATTTTAAGTTGAATTTGTATATTTGTTTACTAATTATTTTTTTCATTGATTTATATGATAATGTCAAATCAATGAATTGATCATCCACATACTTCTGTAGATGAGAATACTCATACCTCTAGGGATTAATGTGATGATGATCCCCGTAATGATCCCTATGCCTCTTTTCAAGAGTAATCTACTCCCACAGACCCAAAGAAGAGTTCGAGGATTGGTAAATGTGGTAGCACAGAATTAAAAAAATTATCAGTTTCTCATATCCAGGACCAGAGGATACTAATAGACTTTAATGATAGTGGTATTATAATATGTAATAATGTAAAACAATTAAATATTTTTGTATCAGTTTAGGTTAAAATAAAATTCATTATTTTGATTAATTATTAGTGAAGTGTTGAAAAAGTAACACTATAATTGTTGTGTGAGACCATTTTTGTAAGATCATTTGCAATTAATTGACTAATCTTCAAATATTTATAGTAATACATGTTTTCCCCCTTCTTATCAAATGACATATGATATACTGGAAAATGGAGTAGTTAGGAAGAAAATTTTATCCTTGCATGCTAAGAGATGGAATGATTTCAAATCAACCCCCACATATAATTTCTTTTTTGGTTATAGGCAATAAGAAAATTCATGCCAAATATATCATTTTATTAACAAATTCACATGTAAGCTATTTTTTGAATGTAGAATACAAGAATAATTTTTGGTATGTATATTTTAAAAATGTAGACGTTTTTTTATATTAATGATCTTATTAATGATTTCTTATTCTTAATTTAATGAAACCGATGAGATATCATTAGTAAATCCAATCTATAAAATTATGCCATCATATTATATATCATGAGGGTATATTTTATTGGAAGAATAAAATTTTGTTGAAAATTTTAAAAAACAGAGATTTGAGTCTTCAATATCTAGAGAGGTTTCCCATCAACCCCTAGCAAGACACGAATAATGGAAGAGGGATCAGATGAGAAAAAAGGACAATATAATATGGAAGAGTTGAGGGTTATATCTAAGAGGATTTTAAAATGTTTACATTATTTATTTACTTAATTTAATTTAATATTTATTTATTTTTTGAATCATTATATAATATTCTAAATAATTCATACATGATTCTCTTAATGAGTAGAGAACACATGGGGTCTTTATAGTTGAGGGTAGGTAGGATATTTTATCTATAGTATTAAGAAAGCCTGAAAACCTGATTCATGTAATAGGATACATGGGGGGTGTCTAAGTGAGAAAAGTGTTACCATGTTCTTCATCTTCTAAATTGGACAGTATCTATAAAAAAATATTTTTGGAGGTTGAAGTTCATAATATTATTGTTATGATGGAGGATAATTTCATAGTGTCGGTGAAATCCATGTTTACAGACATGAAATGATAATTTAATACTAAATATCCCACTCCTCCACCTCTGATCATATCCCCCACTCATCCACCTATAGACCCCACATTTTATCCTACTCCTAAACCCCTCCTCCACAGCTTCCTAGTTACTGTGAGTTATATGTTGATAATCTTTAGTGTCATATTGTTAAATATTAGTTAATATATTATATTAGAGATAACATTTATCCTAAAAACATATAGAAATAGTATCAAAGGATCACTATAATGGATGTTATAGATATATCATATGAGCACCATTTCCCATAAATTATGTGTGGGATGTTCGACAAAGTATCGAATGCTTTTTAGTTTGTCTATCTAGACTTCTATGACATATTAGCATAGAGATATGTGTATATTTTATCTGATTTAATTTTTTTATTAACATTGTTTTAACAATTTAATGATAATATATTTTTTATTTTTTAATAAGAATATATTAAAGGTTAATAAATATTGTATAACCAACAAAAAAGACAAAGGGATATGACGTGGGATACATATTCTAGTAGTTTTGATATATTGTCAAGATATTAAAATTTATTGTTCGGTGTTTATGAGATTCTAATTGAAGCTAATGAATTTAGGAGTGAAATTGCTATGATCCTTTTGAAAAATTATATCATGGATCATGTAACTACATATACGATGGGAATTGACATGATGCATGTTTTTTCTATATAGGACATAATATAATATTTCACTAAATTTAATTTATTTAAAATTTATACATATTTATACATTTATTAGGTATCCTTATAAAATGTTTGACGAGAATGAAAAGAAAAATTTATATGGATTTATATACCTCTAGTTCATTTCACCTGAAGTGATAACAATGAATTACGAAGAAAGAACAATTTATATTGATGAATGATTTGAAAAAAATATAATTACTCTATTATGGATGTTTCCGTTTGCTGAGAATATTGAAACATATATCCCTGAATGTTTTATTTACCTTTAAAAATTACAACCACTAACATTAATGTTTCTTTCATATCAGTGATCATTGGATGTTAGGTGCCTTTTGTCTAAAGGGGAAGACACTTTATAGGATATTCTCTATCTATGGCATTGTGTGGGGAAATTTTAAGAACATATTGGAACTATAAGTTTTAATTTCTTAATAATTGATTCTATTAAAATGAATATTAAATTTATTTCATTAAAATTATTTTCTAACATGGGATGGAATTTCAATCAAAACACCAAAAAATAGCCTAATGATAAAAAATTTTAAATTAAAGGTGAATTCTTATTTATAATTAACACATTCTAGATATATTACTTTAAAAATATTATTTTGAATTGGAAAAATCATTTAAAAATCATTTTGATAAACAATAAGTTGTCAAAGAATAGAAATATTATGTGTTAATATTTATTTATAAAATAATAACAACTGGAACTGTTATGAAGTCAAATCAGATTACATGTCATTATAAATAATTACTTAATGTATCAGTTGTTTTATTCATTTTACATGTTAAATAATTTCCTTTTAATATTAATCATTTTGATGACTCTCTCCCTTATAGCGCATAAAAACTGACACACTTATAAGTGGAATGGGAATCTTTTTACATGTTTGGTTAGATTTTATGTTTTTAGTTAATATTGTAATTTTGAATGTTGTAATTATAAATGTGTGTTTTCTAGTTGTTATGGTTATATTTTAGTTTTATTTTAGTTAATAGATTAATTTGGAATGTTGCAATGGTAAATTTGTATTTTACATATTTTATTGAAATTTATATTTCAACTTGATTTTGTTTGTTTGTTGTTTTGGTAGATAGTACAGAAGAAGGTTTAAATGAAATATTTTTTTAAAAAAATTCAACATCTATTATTTATTAACAAATGTGGAAAATGGGATTTTATGCCATTTATTTTATAACCACTATAAAAATCCTCCATTTTGATGGTTTTCCACATCTGTTATGTAGGAACAAATGTAAAATAACCTCTTTTATATCAGTTATGTAGGAATTGACATGGAATAGGCTGTTTGATGTTAGTAATTTAAAAACTGACATAATAGATCCTCTATGTCAATTCCTTTCCATGTCAATTGTCTATAAAACTACAGTGGAATATGGGATTTTATGTTGGATATTAAATAACTATCATAAAAATCCTCTGTAACGGTTATTTAGAATGAATATTGGAAGATGGTTTTTTATATAGGTTATTTAATAACTAACGTAAGAAACTAGTTCCACGATGGATTTATAACATCCATCTTTTTAACCGACATTAATGAAATATTTAAAATATCTCCTTAAGTAACATATGCTAATAACAGAGGTAAAAAATAAAAAAACAATGTTAAAAAGAATTTTTTCACTAGTTTAAGTACATTGTTGAAATAAATTCTATATTCAATGAATAGTAAATGTGATTATCGGATGGAGAAAGTCACATTCAAAAGGAATGATCTCATGAGTCAGATGATATTTACCGATAATTTAAATATGATGTGGGATGAGGTATGACCCATGTAACACCATGATATTTTAAATTAAGAACATTATGTTTGATAATGTATATGACCCACAACACCGAGATTCAATTTCAAAGAAATATTATTATTTCATTATTATCATTAAAAACCTAGCTATTGAATTTTTGGGTAATAATAATAAAAAAAAATTAAGATATATAAATATATTTATTTAGATCATACCAAAAAATAGTTTATTAAATAATATTTAAGAAATACACATTTATTTATTTTGTAATGTAATATTAGGCTTAAAAAACTTATTTCTTACAAAAATAATTGTCATTATTTTTTTGGAAATATTATATCAAATTGTGGTCAAATTTAGTAAATGTACAGGATAAAAATATACTTCATTGTTTTAAATAAATATATGAAAATTGGATTAGAATAAAATTCCATGTATTTTCTAAAAATATTTATTTTTCAAGAAATAGTAAATAATTATTATTATTATTGAAAACATTATTTTTGTTATGTATTGAAAATGTTATATTTTTTTAAATTAATTGAAATTAGTTTTATTATATAATTAATAATCCAAATAGTTCCATGGGAATACTTTTATTGATGAAATTGTCATAAAATGGTTCTTATATATAAAAAACATTTTTTCGGAAATTTTTGTTGGTTTCTATGTTTTTACATAAAATTTATTTATCCTACCAATAATTATTTAATCTTGAGAAATATATATAATATTATTTTTATAAAGGTTAAAATTTGATAAATTGTTCCCTTTTATTTTTTGTCAAAATGAATTTTAAACATAGTGAAACCAATATTAATGTTTTTCTTACCACATTAAATTTAAAACGAGTTAATTTACTTTCAAAATAAGTGTTAAGGGCACCATTTATTTTCAACATTTTTAATGGAAAAATTTACTCAGTCCCATATCACCATATCCCTGAGATTTATTTTTTATGGGTATTCTTTTCCATGAAAATGACCTATATAATATTTAAATAAAAAAATTCTAAATGTCACTCTATTTTAAATATTTCTCATGCGTTCACTTAAGGACAAACAAAAGTAATGAATGAATAATAAAGGTTATTTTTTAAAATAATTAAATTATTTACAAGGTGGTAATTTATTTATAAATATTAGTTATTAAATAATTAAAATTAATTCTATAGTAATGATGATATTATATTTATTAAAGGAATGAGAAAATAAAATAAATTTTTTTAATAATATTATATGATATATAATTAGAGTGGCTTATATTGTTCAACAATGTTTATAGATGAATATAAGGTTATTTTATTATTTTGAATTATTATAATTTAATTATATCTTTTTCTTAGTGTATTTAATGTCAACTTAAATGAATACTATAAAAATGACATTAATGATATTTTATTCAAGGAAGTGTGGACTACCGCCCCCTCAAGGCGATGTGATTCATTCACACACCACATGAGATGTATTAAGGTTGAGCTCAAAAAACTTATATTATATATATATATATATAATAGTATGTAGAATTTAATAATTATATATATACATATACATACAAATAAAAATATATGTATATGTAATTTTCATTTGTTATTTCAATATGATAATTACAAATGGAAACAACATTAATGCATTGGTACAACTTATCATCTTCATGAATGGTGTATTCCATTGTGTACTCCTATATTATATAATTTATTATAATATTAATATAATATATATACCTTATATTTATATCATTACTTATATTTTATCATTATGATATCATTATAATGACCAACGATATAACAAATTAAGACACATTTGAAAAAGAAAGTGAATATTACCCAAAGTGAAAAATTAACATATGATCGTTAAATAGTGAGTAATATAAGTCATAATAACACCATATATGGTATTATGTATAAGGATATTATTATTTAATATAATTATAATAAACATATATTTATTATAGAGGAATCCTGTATGAGTACATAGAGAGTCAAGACACAAGGTGAGGTGATTTTCGTCTCACTATTAATTTTTGTGAGATACAAGCTATGTTGGCTAGTCTTTCCTTTTATGTGTTGTATATAATGATCATGATTAAATTATATGTATCTTCTAACTAAATTTATGGGTATTCACATATCCATTTTATTTTCTTCTTTCATAGTGATTAACATTCAAAAGTTACGAAATCTGTAAAATAGTTTTGTATCAATTTTCCTTTCTTGAGAATCATATTTCGTTATGCTCCTAAACTCTTCTCCTAAGAGTTTATACATCCATTTTAGATGTTATTGTAGGTTTCGGGTGTAGTGGAAGCAAGTTGGTTGGACTAACAAACATTAATTTTAGCGTTAATAATGATCAATACGAGATCAATCATGATAATAAAACGCTCAATCATCAGAATAGAATGACGAATGAAAAAAAGTGGGGTGTTTGGGAACCACAGATAGGATCATTATATG
This sequence comes from Viscum album, assembly GCA_963277665.1. Lineage (NCBI taxonomy): Eukaryota > Viridiplantae > Streptophyta > Magnoliopsida > Santalales > Viscaceae > Viscum > Viscum album. Next base: position 1,204,218,125 of record OY728134.1, read on the forward strand.
TTGGTTATAATTAATTTATTTAATTGAAAAAAATTACCTTGATGGAATTATTTCTTCATTGATGTTTCCGATCATGTTCTGATGTGATCCTTCATTGAGTCTTAGAATCCAAGTGTTTGATTCCTCTAGCGCTGATCCAAACATGCTACAAGTATCTCTGGAAGTCACCAATGGGATCTCTGAGAGATTGTTCAAATGAGCCTTTGCTTGTGATGTCCACTTTTCATCACCTTGATCCAGTGGAGGAGGATCACTTTCTCATAGCTTGAAAGCAGTTCTATAAGAAATGAATTCTCTCTTGGCTTGAACGCTTTTTATTGATTCGTTGTTCACAACCCCACCAAATGGATAAGATAATGAGAATTATATAATTAGGGTTTTAATTACATAGAATAATAAAATGACTTAATTACTCAAAATAATTTATTCATTTCATTAAATTCTTAGTAATACCCTATGTATAATAATAAAAGTTGACTGTTATTATTAATTGACATGTGCCCAACGAATTACACTGAATATTATTTAATTAAATAAATATTATTATTTCCCATAAATTCCCAAAAAAATACACAATCTGTATATTTAATATACATGGCATGTAATTTTGTTTTTAAATTTTTCTTTATTTCCTCCACCACATTTATTAGACCATGAATAATGGAAATTTATTTCCCAAATAAATATCACTAAATTAGAAGATAATAAATATATAATTTCGCCCATAATATATTCTCTTGAATAAATATTGTATCCATAAATGTGATCAGGAATCCTTGAATAATTATTAAACCACAATTGTGAAAAATATTTATTCAACTTGATAAATTAATATTTAACTAAGATACTTGGACACACATAGTGTGTGACCCTCTAGGACTCTTTCTCAGTGGCATTAGGCGGAGCATGCCAAAAGTCCAAGGTTAGCGTCTAGAAACATGCCATATCACCCATAGAAAAAGAAGTAAATACCGTAATGACTTGTCACCTCCTACGAACATATACCATGTAATGTAATCTCATTGTATCGATATCTCAAATCATGTGGGTTGCATGCTAGTGTCATCGACACACGTGCCCAAATATTCTTTCTTTAACATTCTGAAATTGAAGTTTCCCATTTCTCACAATGGTCGTGGATTTATTTTGGCTATTTCAATTCCATAAAAGGGACTGAGATATCTACTTATATTATTGAAAAGTAGGGGAAAATACTTTCTTGCATTATCTATTAATGCAGTATTACACATGACACACGAAACATATCCTACCTCATTGTGAACAGTGTGTCGTCACAGTTTTTATCGATACATCTAAGTGTGTGAGTTGTAATAACCAATAATAATAATATAAATTTATAAGGATCAATACACACATCTGCATATAGGAACATTCAATGACACTATGAAATGTTGATTTCTTACTAGTGGGTCTCGTTCTCATAAAATCCTCCTGGATATTAACAAGGGAAAACACCAAGAGAAGGTTACTCGAAGTTTTATGATTCCTCACCACTAATGGGCTGTATTATTTGTGTCCCTCAAATAAAATCATCCATCCATAGAACATATATTAAAGAACAGTGTTATGGCAATTTTGAGTTCTCATCATAGTAGGGGTCTATTATGACTCTTTAATGAAACAGTTATCCTTTGGACATTATCACATGCATTGTCACACAAAAGAAAAACCAAGATGTGATAAGGTATTTATTAATTAATAAAGTACCAATTAGTTGGTTCTAAGCCACAAACTCCAAAAGTTATATCATGAATATCATTATTTTCATAATATCATTATCTTCATGTAATTTCATTCTCTTACATGGAGAGTATGATCCCACGTAACAAAGTTATAAGATTTTATTGAGACGATATTATAGTTCTTAAAAACAATTATGTTTATGCATCCATTGATGAAATATGTCAACAATATTCATGGGACTACTTATCATATGATCATTCAATATATCCTAATTTTTTAGTACCATTTTTTCCACTCTTTGGTACCTAAAATAATTTTTTTAGTAAAATAAGATTGTCTCTCTCTTTGGTCAGAAATCTATGGTATTGGAAAACAATGTTTTCAAAAAAAAAATCAACAATGTTTTCAAAATATCATTGAAGATGATTTTCAAGAAAAAGGATTTAAATTTTTTTTATTTTCAATGCTTCCTTTATATGTTTTGATTTTTTTTTCAAAGGAATATTTTTTCAAAAGGATTTATGTTATAAAAATTATTTTTCAATGAAGAATATATATTTTCCACCGAAATGTTTTTCCAAAGAAATTCAAAATTATTTCCCATATAATATAACATCCATTTTTGTCTATAATGCCTTTATGGGGGAAATTATTTAATATGACCATTTATATTATTTCTCTGAATGGATTTTATTTTTATGACATGATGTTTATGAAGCATGTTTCTCATACATGGGTTGTATTATTTTGAAATATGATTTTTTTCAAGGGTTATGTTTATGATAAAATGATTATTAAACCTATCTATTTCCAAAGGTTATGATATGTTTACATGTTTATGGTTACCATTTCGTTTCATGTGTTATGATATGTTTATTTAGAATCTTGTGGCACATGTATATATGATTTCATTATGTGATGGGTGGGACCTATATCTCCCTCCAATTAATTGGGAAATGATTTATATCTCATGAGAAAATAGAAGGATGGAATGAGGGTTACTTGGTTCAATAATAAAGTGCTGGAATGAGTGTTACACAGTTTAGTAATATAGGGATGGAATGAGGGTCACTCAGTTCAGTAATCAAGGGCATGAACATACATTACCCTGTTCAGTGAAATACTTTTTCCACTATTACGGTTTTGGAAGTAATGCCTTGGATACAATGTAAATCGGTATATACTTATCTGCTTCCACAATTCCATGTCTTACTCCAATGTTATGCTTTCATGGATTTTTTCTTTTACTTTTTTTTGGTTAATGTCTAATGAAATTCCATTCTTTATTCCATGATTCATGTATATATTGTCTTATATGTAGGGTATGATCTTATATTTTAATTATCATCTTCTCATACCCTTATGTTCTTGATTATGATTACATCCTTCCCTTTTTCAGCCTTACTGAGCATTTGATCCCACCCCGTTTTACATTTCCTTACCCATGTTGTGAAGATATGTATTATGTATTATGTTCCTAAGAAGGGTACTTTTCATGGAGAGCCTTGTGGGAGATAATGTAACTCATATATGTACTAGTTTTATATTTACATGTTTCCAAAGGAACTATACAAATTATGGTCTTTGGGGGTATTTTTTATAATGTTTAAGTATTCAAACAAGTAATGTAATTTTATGGTTTAAAAATTTGGCATAATTATAGTTGGTATCAGAGAAATGGTGTAGTAGGAATTTGGAAACTAGGATGAGGAAAACGTTAGTGAGAACCCTAAGGACATCTTAGGTATATGTATGAGGACCAGAAAAAGTATATGCAAATATCCTGGATTTTTGGTGAAGGATAGAGTGAGTGGTTTCAAAGAAATACATCCATATCTAGTTAATACATGTGGATGTGGCTATGGAATAGATGTAACTTGGGTTATCAACTCTAAAAAGATGTCTCAGGATTGACTTTGGGTAACCTAGTACACAAAAACCAGCTTTGCTGCACACCTGGGTTGACACTCATGGGGGATATTCTTTGGGAATTCATAAAATCTTCACGAACCGTTATGAAGTATTTAAACCTAATTTGACTATGAATAACCCAGTATAAACTTATGGTTTCATTGATTAAGGAATATGTCATAAGATAGACATCCTACAACTTATTTTCATGATTACGTGGTTCCTTATTAGGATAAATATTTCTTACTCAATCCTTTTGGTTTTACTCAATGGATGGAAACTGAAGGAACCATGTTAATTGAAATCTCAATGGAGAATGTAACATTTCCTCCAATGAAATATAAATCTATGGAATATGGAATTAAAAATCTTGTTTCTAGGATCACGAAGACTTCCTAATCTATGAGTCGTGGTGGACTCTGAAATGAGCAATGGAGGGAAGAAAATTCCATTGAGTCTTTCATGATGAAACATCCATCTTATTTCAAGGGGTATTTTGATCCAATTTTTGTTTAATAATGTACTAGTACCACTGAAATGATATTATTCATTCTTCAGTGTCTAGAGCATGAGAATGTATTTCTAAATGTTTATCAGTTGGAAGGCCAAACTGATCAATGATGGACTCTAATGAATAATGTGAGACAAAATGATGAGATTGAATCCATGGGTTGAAACAAGTTAAAGTGTTTATTTTTCAATAATATTTTTACTATAATTCTTTATACCAAGATGTATAAAGAGTTCATTTAGTTGAAGAAAAGGGATGACGATCATGTTGGTACCTATGAGGAAATTTCATGAGACTTTCAAGGTATGATTCAGGAATTATCATCCCAACTAAAATTAAAGCTGATAGATTCTATGGTGGCTTAAAGACTAGTCTCATAGGTAAGTTTTACATAATAGTCTTTAGAATCTATGTAGATATTTTGCATTGTGAAATCAAGGATGAAATGGGGGTTAGAGTCACATATCAATCTCATGTTGATGACAAGAAGAGGAAGATAGTGTTCAGAAGAAACAAAAAAACAATGATGAAAAAGGACGAACATTCATTTATGATATAAGTGTTGTAATAGGAATGGAATAAATTTCCTTAGGGGTCTAATATATGTTTTATGTTTGGAAGGGGAGGCCATAAGTAAATTTATTTCCAAGGTGATGGGAAGATGTTTTCTCCCAATTATAATCACGAAAAAGCCACACATAATACACCCCCTACGATTCAGTGCATTAAGTGTTTGGATAAATTGAATTATGAAAACCATTTCCCAAAACTCAGGGTTGGTGATGATGAAAGACATAAAAAACCTCTTAAGATATGGGATAAGGTTAAATAGAATTAAATGACTATATATGATGAGGGGTGTGATAACGACATGATGAAAGGTACACTAACCATCCACTATAGAACTAAAAATGTCATATTTGATTTTGGATCTACCCATTATTTCATGTCTAAAGAATTTTAAAAGTGTGTTAATATTTTTACAAAATAATTAGAGGTGGAATTAGATGTGTAAACCCTTAATCTTATAATGATTTCATCTCACATATATTATTCATCTTCGGTTGAAGTTTGTGGGAATTTGCTTCTTACAAATCATGTCATTTTTCCTTTGGTCTAATTTGATGTCATCATAGGTATGGAAATTATTTGGCTACATAAATTCTATATTAGTTTTCATGGAATGGAAATTATGTTAGATATTTAAAACCCTCCTATGATCATCCATCAATGTGATGATAAGTCTGAGACTCCTATGGAGATTAAATCAAGTGTATAGGCCTCAATTCCCGTTCAAAAGGTTTATTTATATCAAATGGTTGAGGAGAAGATCGACATAGATGATATTCCTATTGTTTGTTATTTTATGGTTGTCTTTTAAGAATACTTTCCTAGTCTTCCACCACAACATGAATTTGTGTTCCTAATTGAACTTGTACCAGGTTTAACACCAATTTGATAGACTTCTTATCGAATGTCCCCGATTTAGTTGTAGAAATTAAAGAATAAACTCTATGAAAACTTTGATTAAGGATTCATTTGGCCATGTGTGTCACCTTGGGGTTAACTAGTTATTTATTGGAGGAAAATAGATATATCTATGTGACTTTGCATTGATTATAAGAAGTTTAATAAGATCACAATCAAGAACAAGTATCCTCTCCCCCATATTAGTGACTTGTTTGATCAACTATGTGGAGATGAATACATTTTTATGATTGGCCTTCATTTTGGATATAATCAATTGAGGGTCAAGAAAAAGGATATACCTAAGACGGAATTCCATAAAATCTATGGGCACTATCGATATATAATGATGGCTTTTTTTTCACAGAAATTTCACTTATATCTTCATATATTTAATTAATAGAGTCTTTAGAAATTAACTAGATATGTTTGTGGTAGCCTTTATACATGACATTCTTTTCTATTCACAGAGAAAGGAAGAGAATGAATATCACTTGAGTATTTTAATTAATACCCTAAAGATGGAGATGTTTTATGCCAAATTTAAAAAAATGTTATTTTTTTATACAAAATGTTTCTTTTTTGGATCAAATAATCTCAACATATGGTATAGAAGAAGATCCAACAATGATGGAGCCTTTTGAAAGCTGGACAAGACCATCCATGGTGACTGAAATCCATAGGATTCTTGGTTTATCTATATATTATTGATGGTATATAGATAATTTATCTTTAATGTATAATCATCTAACCAAGTTATGTCGGAAGGGTGTGAAGTTCCAATGGAAATATGAATGTGAGGAAATTTCATGGAACTAAAGGGAAGGTTGGTCGGTGAACCTGTTTTTACATTAACCTATAGTGGCAAAGGGTTTTTAATCTATAGAAATTCAACCAAGAAGGGATTGTGATGTTTTCTTATGAAAAATAACATGGTTATATCCTATTCCTCACGACATTTTAAGTTTCATGAGAAAAATTTCCCCAAATCTGGATTTGGAGTTAGTAGTGGTAATATTTGCGTTAAAGACATGTATGAATTATCTTTACGGTGAAAAGTGTGATATATATAATGATCATAAAATTCTGAAATATATATTCACATATAAATAGGTGAACATAAACCATAGAATATGGTTATAGTTGATGTAGGATTAGGATTGGTCAATACATTTCCACGCTGGGAAAGGGAACAAGGTGTCTGATGCTTTGAGTCGAAATGATCTAACAAGCTTGTCCATGATGAGGATCACAAAATATCCAATATTTTTGGATTTGAAAATGATGGTTATGGAAGTTTATAACAAAGGGGATAATCATATATTTCTCAAATAGATGTTCATCCCTCTGTTGAAGTGAAGATTAAAGAGGCGCAGAAGGAAGATGAAGAGTTGAAAAATAAAGTTAGAAATGTTTCTGTGTTTAACCATGATCTGGATGGATTGATATGGTTTAAAATACTATATGTGTTCCATCTAGGATAGATTTGAAGAAGGAGTTTCTAGTGGAAGATCATAGTTTTTCATTCTCTATTCACCCTATAAGTACAAATATTTATATGGACTTGAAAGAATACTTCTACTAGAATGGCTTGAGGAGAGATATCACAGAATTTGTATCTTGGTGATTGGTTTTCCAGAAATTCATGGATAAAAGTCAAAATTCTAAAGGGATGTTGCATCCATTACCCATTCCAGAATGGAAATGGGAGAACATAACTATGGATTATGTCATTAGACTATCCAAAACCTCTATTCGGTATAATATTATACGGGTGGTATTCAATCACCTTACTAAATCAGCACACTTTATTAATATTAGAGAATTCTTACCTCTGGATCATCTTTCCAGTATATACATTAAGTATGTTTTAAGGGTTCATCGAGTACAAAGTTCTATTGTAATAGATCATGATATGAGGTTTACATCTAAATTTTGGTTAAGTCTTTAGAAATCACTTGATACAGAATTGATTTTCTACTATTCTTATAATCCACAAAAAGATGGACTATTTGAAAGAAAAATTAAAACCCCATAGGATGTGTTGACATCTTTTTCAATGGATTTAAAAGGTAGTTGAGATCAACACCTTACTTTATTTTAGTTTTCATACAACTATATATTTCACTCAAGCATTCATATGACACCTTCTAAATCCCTATATGTGAAGAAATGTAGTGTTCTAACATGATGGGATAAGGTTGTAGAAACAAAGATATTGGGACCTTATATCACCGAAGAAATGGTAGAGAATGTTAGAACCATTCAGCAACATATAAAGGCAACTCAATGATGGGATAAGAGTTATAATGATAATCATTGGTATGATATATAATTTGAAGTTGGAAAAATTATTTCTTTATAAATCTCACCGTGGAAGAAAGATATGAGATTCTAGAAGAAGGGGAAACTATGACTTTGGTATATTATCACCTTTTAAAATATTGATAATAGTTGGATGGTAGCCTTTGGATTGACACTTTATCCAAATATCTCTCAAGTCCATGATGTGTATCATATATCATTCCTGATAAATTACATACCTTACCCTTCACATGTACTAAACTCATAGGTCATACTGTTGGAGGATGATCATTCTTAAGAGGAGTACCATGTTGAAATTATTAACCGATCAGAGAATTTTCCACGATACAAGAACACTCTCCTAATAATATTTTTGTGTATAAATCAAGAGTTATAGGAAGCTACATGGGATTTTAAGCATATAATGATGCTGAATCATCCTCACTTGTTTTTACTTGAGCGAAAATTTTTGAGGCAGAAATTCATTTTAAAGGGGGTAGAACGTAAAACCCTAAGATTATATGGAATTTTTTTCTAATAAATTTTAATTTTAATTTATATATTACAATTAACTAAGTCAAACATTCCACTTACATGAAGCAACGACTTGGCGTATGTTCCATCTAATGCCGACTTGGCATACGATGCACACAACATTGAGTTTGTGTACAATACTTCTAACACTGAGTTTCAACAAAATATCTATTTATTATTGTTTTATTTATTTAAATAAAATAGTTATAACCTATAAAATAAACTTATTAATAGTTATAGTTATAATAACTATACAAATATTTTCTATAATTGTTTTATATAAATAATACATATGATTTCTGGTAAACTCTTTGTTATGTTTAAAAACATAATTTTATTTAATAACCTGCTTCTTATAATGAATGTAATTTTATGCACATTTAGATATTGGATTTTAAAAAATAAACTTCATTTCTAAAGTCATAATTTCAAAATTAGCTGTTGGGGAATTTTTGGTATATTTCTAAGAAACGTCATTTTTGGACGAATAGTGAAAAATACTGCTTTCATGTTAAAAACTACCATTTTGTCGAATTAATTATTAATGATAATTGATGTTATAAGTTATTTATATGGTCACATCAGATAAATTTTACATCTACTAGTAAAATTAAATTTATTATAATTACTTCCAATTTGATACTGAATATCATATTTTAAACAACATTTGAACTTTTATCTAGTTTAAAAACCCGTTATTTCATCCCGTCTGTGGGATTAGCACTAAATATTAATTTTCCACTTATGTGAAATGAATTTAAAAAATTCAACATACACCGTTGTAATCATTTTAATATTTAGTGACTAATTAGGACATGTTAATATTTGTCCAAAATTATTAGTAAAAGTGATGAAGGTTAATCATAGTAATTAATTCCAAATTAAGCTTAATGAGGGATTAGACCTTACAATTTAGGGACAAAATGACCTATACACTTCTAAGAAACACATTTTTACCATATTTCGGTCAAAAACCTTCCATTATTGAGTTTACAAGGATTTCTATGACTTTTTTATGTAATAACATGTGCACACCTAATATGTTCCTAAAATTTCCATTTGTGTCCATTTCCTTCCCTATAAAAGGACACCACATCTACCCATTCCTCACACATATAAAAACATTTATGTTGATAAATGATATAACCATGTAGCCTCCTAAAAACCCATCCTTCAACCATGAATACTCCCATTTTGAAAAAATCTTCTCAAGGAATCCTTTTGAGAACAAACTAAAATGATTTACTCGATTTTGAGGTTGTGTCTTCTTTCATGATCCTTTCCTTTATTTTCCATATCCACACCTACAATCTCATTATACAATTATTGTGTGAGATAAATAGTATACTACATATAAAGGAAGTTTTTTTGAAAATATTATGACTTACACTTACACAAACCTCTTTCAAATGGATGTTGAACATACTGTTTCTATGTACGACGAACTACTTCCTCACGTAATGATGATTGTTAATTTCTATTTTATCAGCAATCATTGAAGAATTTATGATGGAAACATTATATATATGTTTAATATATTTTATTTTATTATTTTTGATATTTTTATTCATTGTAAAATACACATCTTTTTTATCTTCCATATGGTGTTAATATGATAATTTTGTATGGGGAAATGTGGACTATTACCCCCTCAAAGTGATGTGATTCGTTCACACACCACATGGGATGTATTAAGGATGAGTTTAATAATAATATATGATATAGTTATAATAATTTCATGATAATTTAATAATTATATATATAAATATAAATACACAGACACACACATATATATATATAAATTCCATTTTATTTTGTTCCTTAAAATGACAATTTAAAATACAAACAAGATTCATGTGTACCTATGACTTACTGTCTCCATCAAAAATGTTTTACATTTACTAATTATATATTTTACTAAAATTTATAAATTTAAAATAATGTAAATACCTGATATTTATATCATGATATACCTTTTGTAATCATTATATATGGATATGTTCCAATGATATAACAAATTAAGACACATGCGAATAACTAAGACAATATTACCCAAAGTGAAAACATAACATAGGATCATTTACAATCATGTAATATAAGATCATAATAAAACCTTATATGGTATTATGTATAAGTATATGCTTCTGTAAAAGATTTATGACAAACTTAAATTTATTATTCAATAATCTTGTATGAGTACAAAGAGAGTCAAGGCATACGTTAAGGGGATTTTCATCTCACTATTAATTTATTTGAGATACTTGCAATGTCGGTCACACTTTCTTTTTGTGAGTTCTAAGTTCTGAACATGATAAAAATATATCTATCTTTTAAATTAATTAATTTTTATTAACATTTCTTCTTTATGATACTTCTTTCATGGGGGTTAACCTTCAAAAGATTCTAAATCGATAAAACAGTGTTTTTTTAATTTTCCTTCTTTGAGACTCATGTTTTGTTATGAAACCTAAACTATTTATAAAGGTGTATATAAATCCATTGAACATGTTATATAAAAAATATAATTATTTTTATGATATTTTATGATTAATTAAATTTTCTTTTCTAACAACGAGTGTAGGATTCCAAGTAACGAATTTTTAAGAGTTTATTAAGACTATTTATTTTTATGCATAATTTGATAAAATCTCTCAAGAATATTAATGAGTTTACTTATCCTATATTTATTCAATAAACCCTCATTTTTAGCACTGTTTTCCACTTTATTCTACGTAAGATAGTGTTTTTAATAATATCGGACCGTATCTCCCTTCAGTCATAAATCTAGGGTATTCAAAAACCATGTTTTAAAAAATATATTAAAATAGTTTTCGAATGATCCATGAATATCATCTTCAAGTTAAAATGTTTTTAATATTATTTATTATCTTCAAATGTTCCTTTATAATTTTTCAGAAATATTTTCAATGATAAATATTTTAAAAATGTCTTATGTTATAAAAATCTTTTTTCAATGAAGAAATGATATTTTTCTCAAGAAATGTTTTTAATAGTATTAAAAACATTATTTCCGATATCAGATTACATCCATTGGTGTTTCTCACTCCTCTATGAGAGAAATTATTCAATGTTTCCTTTCATATTATTTATCTAAATGGATTATTTTTTGATAGCACGATGATTATGAGGCATGTTTCTCTTTCAGGTGTTATATGATTTTGAAACCCGCTTCTTTTCCCGGGTTATATTTATAATGAAATAATTTTGAAACCTATCTATTTTCACATGTGATGATATGATAACATGTTTTTGATACCAATTTAATTTTAATGGGTTATGGTATGTTTATTTATGATCAATTGGAACATGTATGTATGATTTCATTATGTGATGGGTTAGACCTATATCTCCCTTCAATGCATTGGGTAAATATTTATATATCATGCGATAAAAAAATGATGGAGAGGGTTACTCGGTTCAGTAATATTGGGATGGAATGAGGGTTACACATATTAGTAATATTGTGATATAATGAGGGTCACTCAGTTCAGTAATACATTTTTGGAATGTGAGTTACCGAGTTTAGTAATTAACTTTGTCCACAAATTTGGTGTTGGAAGTGATGACTTCGCTACTATGGAAATAAGTATATGATTCTGTGTTGCCAAAATTCCATGTCGTACTCATATGTTATGCTTTCATGGATTATGTCATTCACTTACTTTTGATTCATGTTTTATGTAATTCCAAGATTTATTCGATGATTCGTATATATGCTCTTTGATATGCAGGGTATGATCTTTTATTTTAATGATCATGTTCTCATACCCTAATTCTCTTGTTTATGCTTACATATCTCTATTATTTACCCTTACTAAGGATTTGATCTCTACAATTTTTATTTTCCTCCCCCATGTTATGAAGATATGAATTATGTTTGATGTGTCTAAGAAGGGTGCTAGAGATGAAGAACCTATTGGGAGATAATGTAGCTTACATATGTTATAGTTTTTTTGTTTCCATGTTTCCAAAGGAATTATAGCAACAAAGGTCTTTGGGTGTATTTTTTTATAATGTTTATGTATTATAAAAATTTTATGTAATGATAATGTTTGGAAAGCGAGGGTCTCTATAGGAACCATGATCAATATATAAATTGTCAGTCTACCAAGGCAAAACATTCATGGAAAATGACGTAGTTATCACACCGAAAAGGGATTTTAATAATTAATAATTAATAAAATGGGGGTAATATGTTATAAGTATGTAATATATTGTCTGATATGTATGATAATTGTATTGTAATACATTTATAATAAATGATTATTTATTATACATGATTTTATAACATATTTTAATTAATATGAGACTTATGGTAAGAGATCTCTATGATCCACCCTTTTTCTTATGGTTGTTACTATTCTCTCTCTAACTCAAATTATTTGTACCTTTGATGAAATAAATTTATTATAAAATTGGTATGTATACCTCTTAGATATACACATATCTCATTATCAATTCATTTTATGGGGTAATACATTCCAAAAGTTCATTTCTTAAATACCTTTATAAAAATGAAACCTTATTAAGGGGAACATTTACATCCCTTAATAATTTCATGCAATCATCATAGATGGATTATTGAAAAATAAACACCTTATTTTTAGTTATATGATTTTTTATTTCACATGAACATAAAAAATATTAAATAAATTCTCTTCTTTTTATTTTTTTATGAAATTTACTATTATTGTGATATGTGGTAAGATTATACAACCCAATTCATTCTGTGTGTAATTATTATGATTGTTACACATGATTAACATCCTTTCATCAAACACTTAATAATTATTGTTTTATTATGGTTTTACCAAGATATTTATCCACTTTATTTGGTAAATGGTTTGTCTCATGTGACAATATGTATGGTTTTATATAGTAAACCCAATAAAGGAGGGGAATATATCCACCTAGTGATATTGTCATAACAGTTATCCCTGACCTATGGTTTTTTCTGATTTTTTTTCACTTCTATATTTCTTATTTCTCCATTAAATTAATATACAATGTCGGTTATTTTAAGAACCTATGTGATTAATCATAATCCTTATAATTTAGCATATCATTTTATACTTATGACTCAAACATCATGATTCCATAACATGTTTATTCCCTCACTAGGTTTTTCAGCTCACCATTTTTTATGTATTCCCTAGGTTATACAATGTAGTATTAAGAGAAATTTGGGTTTACGATAGAATTATTTAGATTTAAATAAATACATCACATTTTAATGTTACTATATTATGTAAAAATTCTTCCAATGACATTAGGCCTTTCCATATTTGTTATGATGTTAATAGATAATAATGTTAAAATTCATGTCATAATATGTTTATGATGTCTTGGGTCAATGTATTTGGTATCATATGATGGTATAGAAATTTTGGTGAATTTGTAGTAGAAAATATTATTTAAAACCCTAGGGATAATTTTAATTATAGGAAAATATCCAAGATTTTGTGTGATTTTTAAAGATTGATTTTTTAAAGAAAATTCATCCTTGTATGGATACAACAAATGGATGGGGATCTAGAAATGTTGTACTTATGGATAACAACCCTAAAAGTTTGAATTAGGAAATAATTTTTTTACATGGTTCATGAAAAATAGGGATTTATTAACACAATGTTTGACACTCCCAAGGGATGTTCATTGAAAACTTGTCAAACACTTTATAAAACATTATAAATGATTTTAATATATTCATCAATGAATTTCCTAGGTTGAGTTTATAGTGTATTAGATTTAATTAAAGGTGTGATTATTTAGATATATTATAATTTATTTTAATGATTATATCATTTATTACTACATTACTATTTATTCTCAAACCACACTTTTTTGTCAATGGTTGGAATGTGGTGGAATCATGTTAACATAGAATATGACAAATACTATCATGATTTAATGAAAATTATTATCTAATGAATGGAGAGAAAGATATTATTTATGTATTATTTTATATCATGGAATATTATTGAAAATTTAAACCTATAAAAACTTTCTAGATTACAAAAAAAATAGAAGGAATGAGTTTTCTTATAGCTCAGGTGGTGGAGACCGTGGGGTAATGAAAGATAAATTTCTATCATTTTAGAAATGATGAAAGAGATTCCACAAATAATTTCTTATGTGAATTAAAAAATATTTTATGTTTGAATTATATGGTAATTGGTAAATTAATTATGGAAGAAAAATTATGAGCTTTATATAGAGATATGATGTTCATATCAAGTTATAATTTTTTGTTCAATGTATTATATGTGGGGAATACAGGCAATAAACCCAATAACACTCTAATCCAAGGGATAACTCCATAAAACATTATGGAACAATTGTTTTAAAAACAATTAATATTGAATTTTATATATATTTGGATTCATTAATTATGTTATAGATGTATTATATAAATTATATCCAATATATAAGAATTTAGAATCATTTTAGGATTTTTTTACATTAATTTTTCATTATGGATATTACATAATATGTTGACTGGTATCGATAAGAAATAAAAGTGATTCAGTAGTATGAGGATAAGATTTGGATTGTATAAAAGTGATTAATAACATTGACGAAGTAAATGGGATAGTATTAGTGATCTTAACATTGTCTAGGGATTTGATTACTAAGTGATTTCTATCAACTATAATGATGTTTATTGAATTTTTTAATTTAGGAAGTATTATATTATTTAATATTAGGATTGTTTTAATTTTAGGAAGCATAGAAATTATAATGTGAGTTTGACATAAATTTATAGATACCATAATGGGTCTATAAGTATAAATTTGATCATATGTTTAAATCCATAAATAAGATATTTTCAATTTTATGTCAGGGGAATTTGATGTGTTTTGAATTATTAAGAGGATTTTAAGAATAAACATATATTGTGGTGTTAGTAACCATTTATGATAGTATCTATTTTTTATCAGGTTAATTATGGTCTATTGGATAATGGGATATAGATAATCATGGTGGTTAAAAAGTGATTCAGTGACAATGACTTATTTTCAGAGGTCTTTATAGAAATGATAAGGATTCCCTTTTTGGTTAGTATCTAAACATGATTATTTATATTTTGACGGATTTCACTATATTATATGATTATATAATTATTTTTCATGGTTATTTAATATATAGTTTTTGGAAATAATTCATGGGATAATTTATATATATCCTTTTGGGTTAACTTGTTTTTTAATATAAAAGATTATTTGAGAAGAATGAAATTAAAGTTTCAGGATATAAGTTAAAAGTTACGAGATCCCCTTTGAGTTAATAATATATATTAATTCTGAGGATTATTAGGTCTATTGGGATGTGTGGTTACTTATATTGTGAAAATTGTACGTTCAAAATTTTGTGTTATTGTGTTAAATTTGATGTAATTTATATTATTTCCTCTTAATAAGGTTTTTATTTTTTGAATATTTTATTACTTATTGGAAACCACTTTGGTATTAGGTATTATTTAAAAATATTAGGAATTTTTTTTATGAATTTTATTATTTTATTATCCATTATACGTTGATTTAGGTATTTTAGTCGTGAACAATTCATATTGGATACACATAATTTGGTGAAAAATATAAGATTGTGGAGGAAATTTATTAATGGATGAAATAATATGTTTCATGTAATTATCATGCATTAGTATTTTTGTATATATGTTTAATTAGTCCCCATAATATAGTAAAATGGTTTGGAAATAAAATATCATACTTTGAAATTAATTTATGATGAGTTGATGGTGTTTTCACCCATTATAAATTTTGGGTTTTGGGGTCATTAATATTCTCTTTATCCTGTTCTCAATCACTCTATTAGTTATTGGGCATTATATTTCTCAACCATGAAAATATTTTCAATTTTGAATAATTTTATCCAATTTGGAAACCTATTTTTTGGGTTATTCCATATCACCTTAATATTCTCCATTTCCATTTTTAAGAGGAATTTACATTAACCCAATTTTTTTGGGTTTTCAAGAAATGATTCTAAAATTTCAATCACTTAATTTCAAATAAATGTAAATTATTACGATTAAATTTATCAGGGTTTGGTCGGGGGGGGGGGGGAGGTGACACCACAATATTTTAAAATAATAATATTATATTTTAAAGAAAATATGAAATTAAAAATTGAGCTTAAATATCTATGAAATAATATAATTATTTAATTATGACCATTAACAACATAGATGATGATTCCTAAGGTCTGAGTATGTATAATCAAATTATAAAATATATTTATATAGAATAATAATTCCAAATGTAGTAATTCTTAGTTATGAAATAATGATTCCTTTTTATAGTGAATTCATAATATGACTTCGAAAATATGTTTCGTTAAAATATATATATTTTTTTATTTTTGTGATAAATTATTTTATATTGATTTTAAACTTTTTGGAAAATTTACTTAAAAAAATAAAAGTAAATTTAAGAAATCATCATATAAATGTTAGGTTTAATTTCTAGTAATTTTTAGAAATTTTGTTTTTCAATAAATTATAAAAATAATTATTTTTATTGAATAATATATATTATTTGAGTATCTATAAGGTTTTTTTCTATTTTGATGATTTAAAAGTAAAATTATTTTTATTATATTAGTATTAGTTGTGATATTTTCATTGGAAACAATTTAACATTTGAATAAGTTATAACCCTTATTAAATACTTAAAGAGTCATTTTTTATTGAAAAAGAATTCGATTGTGTTTTCTATTTTTCTCTAAAATTATTTTCGACAACTTCTAGAAATTTAATAATGAGAAAAATATATAATATTTAGAATCATAAGGATCAAAATTTTTAATTATTTCATTCGTATTTTTTGTCTATATAATATTAATCGTAGAAATTAATTTTTACGATGGTTTATGTATAATGGTTTATGTAACATCCCGACTCGGGGTCCACTAGACCCGTTACCTGAGATCGTGGGTCATAATTCCTCAAGCGTACCTTCCAATATTATATTAGAAAATGATTATCAGCAAGGTATTAAAGGTTGTGTGATGGGGAGACTATACCCTCTTATCAGAGTGACATAACTAATGAAAACAAAAAGAATACAACATCAGAAGAATATATAAAATTTAACAAAGTAAATACTGGACCAGTAACCAACCATAGTGGAAGTTAATATATAATATTTATATTAAACTAGTGATGAATCATCAATAATTGATAAATTTAATAAAAATATGAAAATCTTACAGGCATTGTCATATACAAAGATGCATGTCATGCTGATATAAAAAAAAGGGAATATGGGACAAGCATACACAAGCATGCAATAAAAAATGATAAAAATGATGATCTACTAGAATCTCCACTATATTAATAGTCCAATGATCCAATTATCTAACTATATATTAAGCATATAAAATATCTCTAGCATGGAATTTTACCTTATCCATATCTATAGACAGGTAATCTACTAGGGTACTAAATGCGGCCCAAATAGGATGTGAGATAGAATTATAGTAGGCCACCAATGTTAGTATCTAGATGTAATCCAAGATGAGATTATAGTTAAATAGTGTACATGTATAAATAAATAATTAATAATTCAGAATAAATAAGTTCAATCCAATTTAGGTTCCTAAAAGAAACCCGGTGGCTCTACCTACTTCCGATCATGGCCAACATTTGTGTCGGATCAATAACATAATATATAGTAATAGTACATATTTATATAGTATAGTTATATATATTTTATCCACCAATATGGAATAATAATTTTCAAACAAAAGTGGTCATATAACTAGAAAACTAGGTGCTGGATGGAAGAGGGTGTAACTCAGATATCCATATCTCGTTTAACGAGCCATTAAGCTCAAGAAAAAAGGTAAATTCTCTGCATTTCATGATGGATTAGAGATTTCATGCTCATCACATGATATAGTGGGTGATTCATTATGTCAACACCTAAAACAAGGGATGTGGTGCGTCATTCCCACTACCCAAATAGTGTCAATGGTGTGATACATCATGATCAACACCTGATGTAAGGGAGTGTGGATAGTCATGCCCAACATAACCCTTATCCATTTTCCACAACCTACATAAATAGCGTAAAAATATTTATATTAATATTTATGAGGAATTAAATCTCATGATTTATATTCATAAATCCCAAATATAAACAGGACATTAGAATTTACAATTATTAAAAACATAACAAGAGGTGTTTAATTTTTACCCATCAATATTTAATCAATTATTCAATTTAATTCATTTAGGTAAGTAAAACCATCACGATGAAATCCATTCATTTTAATACAATTAATTTAATAAAATATAAACATGGAAATTACATTTCATGGTTGAAAGAATAACTTTTAGGGTGTATTATTCAATTAGGAAATTACCTACAATGGTGTTTCCATCGCTTTCTCCAGGGCGTGCACGTCCGTCTCGTTTGGGGATGAGAGGTTCGGTTTTTGTTTCCCGACATTCCAGCTATCCAAAGGCGGATGACATCTGCTCCTTATTCAGGGATATCTCCTCCTTGATCGAAATGGGATGATGGGATGTCAGTTCTTCCTTCCATGTATTCCTCCTTGGAACTTGTCACCTAGTACATGTCTCCCTCATAGAAATAAGACGGTGTTCGTGAAACTCTTCCTAGCGTTATATCTTCATGGACACCAGTTAATTACACTACTTCTATCAAGACATTCCAAGGGGTCCGGTCAGGGCAGAAACCTTCGGTTAGGGGAGTAGTCTTGTTGGGCATCACTGGCGTGTTTGGATGCTTGGGGATTGACATGTCTTTCGTCTATCCCTTATTATAGGGCTTCTAGAGGGCATGGAAGCCCGAGGCATCCCACATCGAATGCAGGGAATCATATTCCATGGGAATGTATCTAAGGTTTTTTCCATCTTCCAATGTTTAACACAGGGTATGTCGCATGTTTAACGTCCAGTAGAGACATATCAGGATGATCACAACACTGATTAGTGTGGATCATATAAAGGAACCCCCTGGTGGGAACACTGATGTTGGGGCCAACACATGGTTGGCTTCTCGATTACTGCTTAGGGGAATGGGGTATGAAGCGGCATGATCCCACCAGGATGTGGCGGCCTGGGTATGAATCAGGATGGGTGATGGATCATTTGAATGCAGTGGGTGGTGAATGGGGTGGAACCAGCATGAGGATGACTATATTTTTGGGATTGAGCGTTGAAGAGGCTTCCATTGTATCCCCATGGTAGGGAATCAAAGTCCATGTAGTACATCTGATGATATCTTACCACTAATTGGGGTTCAACAACTTGCTGCTGGGTGGGGGTGCTAAAAGATTATAGTTGAACGGGGTAACAACGGCTTACCGCTGGATGTTGTCCATAGTTTAACGTCACGTAGGATGAGGGTCTAACCGACATAAAGGTGGTTTGAAATGCTGGGTGTTGGGATTGAACCTCATGGAGGATTCCAACATATCTTTCTTGGGAAAGGATCAAAGACCTCATAGTTTAGGTGGTGGAATTTGGGACTTACACTCTGAGGTGGCCCAGGGTGTCAGTGAGCTGCCGTGGAGGAGGACCTGGGGTCCAATGGTCGTTGGGATTCATCCTCAAGGATGATTTCTACGTACCCTACCTTAGAAAGGATTAAAGACCACATAGTTTAGGTGGTGTCAGCGAACTGATGTGAAAGTGGACCTGGGGTCCAATGGTTGTTGGGCTTGAACCTTAGGAAAGCTTCCTACGTACCCTGCCTTGGCAAGGATCAAAGAACTCATAGTTCAGGTTGTTGGGAACCAATGTGAAGGTGGACCTAGGGTCCGATGGGTGTTGGGATTGAACCTCCTAGAGTCTTCCTGTGTACCCTTCCTTGGCAAGGATCAAAGACCTCGTAATTCAGGTGGTTGTGTGAGGGTATTACACTCTAGGTTTCCCACGGTGTTGGTGAATTGACGTGAATATGGATGGAACGACCAGGTGTTGGTCTTGAACCTCAGGGAGGCTTTTCACGTACCCTACCTTGGAAAGGATCAAATACCTTATAGTTCAGGTGGTGTAGGCGAACCGATATGAAAGTGGAACTGGGGTCCAATGGTTGGTGGGCTTGAACTTCAGGAAAGCTTCCTACATAACTTGCCTTAGCAACGATCAAAGTCCACGTAGTTCAGGTGGTTCCAGCAAAATGTCATGAAAGTGGACCCAGGGACCAATAGCTGGTGGGATTGGTCCTCATGGAGGCTTCTTACGTACCATGCCTTAACAAGAATCAATATCCACGTAGTTCAGGTGGTGTCGGTGAACCAAAGTAAATGTGGACCTGGGGTCCAATGGTTAGTGGGCTTGAACCTTAGGAAGGCTACCTACGCACCCTACCTTAGTAAGGATCAATGACCATATATATCAGGTGGTTCCATCATACCAACGTGAAAGTGTACCTGGTGTCAAATGGTTGGTGGGCTTGAACCTCAGAGAGGCTTCATACGTACCCTACCTTAGCAAGGATCAATGACCTCTTAGTTCAGGTGGTGCGAGAGAACCGACGTGAAAGTGGACCTGAGGTCCAATGGTTGGTGGGCTTGATCCTCAAGGAGGATTCCTACGTACCCTACCTTAGCAATGATCAAAGACCCCACAGTTCTGGTGGTTCTATTTGGGGATTATCCTATGAGGTATCCCAAGGAAAATGTCATGGTCGGTGATCACTATAAGCCCACAGGAGTCATGAACGGTGTGAGAAATAAGAGATTGTAGAGACCTGATGATCACAACGCAAAAGGTGCATCATGGGAAGTGGAGTCGGGATTACATGTGGTTAGTGGCCCAAGAAAAGGAAACATGGGATTATGAGTGGTTAGCAGCCCGAAGGTGGTGGGACTTACTCTAGGAGGGAGGCCTGATGGAAACAAATCCCAGTGGGAGAGGGATTTCGGATTGAAGAAAGGAGGGGTCTAGTGCCCATTTCTCCCCCTGGTCCTTGGGACTAAAGCAGAAAGGAGGAGTAGGGATGCTGCCTCTAGAAATAAAAGCTAGGTGTTTACACCAAGATGGTTTCCCTTTCCCTGCGGACGAATGCCACTTCGATAAGGAGGATATCATCCCCTGTGGGGGAATATCTCACTCTCGTGGAGACCTATGGGCATGAAGAATGTTCTTGGTGGTGGCACCCTATGTGAGAGGCATAGGGCAAGGTCACAGTTTAGCGTCATGTGCTGAGGACGATGGTTCTTGGCAGTTTAACATCCTGGAGCTTGGACGAGGTGGATTTTCTCTACACCCCTAGGACATACATAACTGTTACCCTCTACTCCGTGTGGAAGGGAAGGCATTGGAAACGCCATGGAGAGGTGGTGTCATTGAGCGAACCATCGGGGGGGGCATGTTAGTGTGTCTATGCGATGAAAAAATAGCCATTAGTGTGCCTATGCGAAGAAGCATGAGGTGAACCAACACAATGGGAAGTATCGTCCAAGGGACATTCAAATCACATCTTTCAAACTAGGAGGGTCGCACATGAAAAGGAATCGAAAAGCAGAGGGATTCATAGGTAGGGGCCCTATGAAGCTTTGCTACTCCGTGTGGCAGAGGGTACTTGTGAAGGGATGTGCTTCGCGAAGTGGGGTGCCTTAGCCTAAGCATAGGGAAAAGGAGCATATGGGAGGTGCTTCGCGAAGTGGAAAGGGTTTCTAAGAGCACTACCATGAGAAGTAATGGTGCCTCATGAAGTAAGGAATCATGAAGCAATGCGCATCGCGAAGTACATTGACCCTGCCTTGGCAAGTGGATCATGTGTACATGAAGGGTGTTTCATGATGCATAAATGCTCAGCGATGTCCCGGGTCCCCATGGGGATCCCCATCTTTTGCAAGGACCCTTAGGCTCCATGAAAGGCATCCCTCTCGGAATAGGGGATCAAAACGAGACAAAGGGGAGGTACTTCGCCGAGAATAAGTACCTCGCACAGCTTATGGTTCGCAGAGCAGAAGGGTGCAACATGATTCAGGAGTTAAGAAGTTGAATGGTCAGATTTTACATCCTTCGAACTTGTGGGGAGGCTGGTATTTATAGGGGAGAGGTGCTGTGAAGCAGCGCTCGCTCGGTGTGAAGAGGAATTGATTTTCTTCGCAGCGGGTCGTGAACGTCAAGGGCGGTCGCAGAGCATTACTGCCTCCTTGCTTCACGACGAGCCATGAATTTCCAGGGTGGTCGCAGAGCATTACCACCACCTTGCTCCATGGTCGGCCGCGAACGATAAGGGTTGTCACGGAGCGTTACCACCACCTTTCTTCGCGGCGGCGCGATGCGAGTGGTTCTCCACAAATGGTCTTTGCGAGGTAGCTCTTGGGTCTGTGTCTTCTTCTCCTCCCCACATTTTTTCATCAAAAAATTCCCCATGCACTCAGACTTGGAGACGTGGAGATGTCACGGTTCGAAGTCTGAGGGTCAATCGCAAAAATCCGCAGTCGTTCATGATGCTACATCACGAAGAGGGCTCGCCAAGCAGGAAAGCGAAGCTTATGCCGGGTGCACCGTGAAGCATGCTTCAATTGGGATGCGCCACGAAGCTCCAAGGGTCCCTCTCCTATAAATAGGGGACCTGAACTCTCTTTTTCCTCTTCACATCTCTGTGATTTTGGACTTTAGCGCTCTATATTCATGAAGCTCTGCATACTCCATGACTTCTCTCCATGAATTGGGTCTTCTCTTCGTAGCGCACATTGAGTTTTTGAATCCTCTATAGCGCTTCGCGATCTCCCACTTGAATGTGTGGGAAGGACTCCATGAATGGGCTTTGCGAACTCTCTCCGTGAACCGGCTTTGTGAAAGCTCTCTGAAAATGAGCTTCACGAACCAACTTGAAATTATTCCATGTTCTAAAACTGAATGGTTCACCAAGAAGATGCTGAGTGGGTTCTTGCTGACACTGCCTGAAGGGATGAGATGGGGAATATTCTGGGTCGGTGGAGTTGGTATGATGCCACTTGGACCATAGTTCATTGGTGGAGCTACTATCAAAGAGCCAAAAGAACTACCTGATGTGTAAGAGGTTTCCTTTGTATGGCTTCAGGATGACAGATTATGTCTTCATCCCCGAAGAAAGTCGGGACAAACCAGCTTACTGGTTCAGGAGAACGCCATGCCAGGGCTGATTGTTCAGGGTGGCTCATGGACATGCCCGGGAGTATTTCAAACCTATCAATGTGGATTGCTTATACAACCATCTAAATAATATCGATGGAAAGGTGTTGCATCCATAGACTTCTCCTCCCTTGTACCACATGATACTAGAGTTAGCTTTGAGGAACCCGAAGAAGGGGAGGTCCGAGGAATGTGACCTGCGCCCGGGTGGAAACTTCACAGAAGATTGGGCATGGGCCAATTGGGTAGGCACCTCGTGTGAGGAGTTTGGGGCTGAGTTGAGGAGAGTGGGTTTGTATGTGGTGGCATGGGCCTCCCGATTCCACATATATCAACCGAAATAGACGATGCCATACCTGTTGAGCAGATGGTCATCGAGGACCAATACCTTCCACTTACACCATGGGGAGGTCGGTATCAGCTTGTGGGATGTCCACCAGATCTCGGGGGGTCCCGATACTGGGGGCGATGTACGCTGAATTCCTCCCCACCATGATTGTGTGGGAAGATCCAGAGAAAATGCCACAACTGGTGATGGCACTAATAGAGCTTATGCACGGGGAAGACAAGGAGGCAGTAATGGATGTCCACTTTAGGTGGTGGTTCAAGCAATTCATGAACTTCCTGGAAAACATGCAGTTTCTGGTGAGGCCTCAGACATGCCCTAAGGGGGTTAAATGGGGTAAGGGATACTCGTACTGGTGGCTTTTGGAGGACAGCCAGTAGAAGATGTGGGGATTCAGCGTTAGCAGCAACCAACAACCAATAATTAGGGTGGCGACGTTCATCATGGCTCTAATCTGTGGTTGGATCCTACCAATGAGGGATACCAACATGAGAGTATTCCCAATCACATTCATCATGGAATCCACATAGGCAATAGAAGGTTGACTGAACCTAGGAATCTCGATGCTCGCCACGATGTATAAGGTGTAGTGGCATATCAGTGAGGGAAAAAGTCCGAGGAGGGTATGTTGGCCATTCCACCTCCTGTATGGGTGGATAGAAGCACATATCATGGGGGATTATGAATAACTGAACCCTATATCTCCTCCAGGCGTGAACATCAACCCATCAATACTGAATTCTACAAGGAGCTTTCTAGCGAGGCTGACTGCACCGTTTTTTCTAGATCGACTGTGGATGGTGGGGGAATTCAATTTCCGACCATATTTCATTGCCGACGGGGGTATTTACTGATGACAGTCGGGGGACAGAAGTGCACCAGGCCTATCTCATCACCTTTTGAGGTGGAGTCTTGGTGGCGAGGGTGGACCTTGAGCTGCTCTGCGAGCTGTATACCCCACACTGGTTTGCAAGGTAATTCTGGTTTATTCAATGACTGAACCCACATGTCTATCTAGAGGTGCGCTATGAAGAACACCCATGTGTGATGTGGAAAATGTGGCTCATGTTCACGTGGGAATATGGGAAAATGCAGAACGAGTTACCTCTACCGACCACCATCATCAGGCTGGTAATGGAATATGCCCAGAGCATGGAGGAAACTTATCTAGGGGATATGCTGATGAAACCAACCGTTCGGGTCGGTGATGGTGGGCTTTTACAACATCGGGTCCGGGGCCGAAAGGCAGCGAGGGCATACCATGGTGGCGGGGTTGTCATGGCGGTGAGGCTCGCACCAATTGAAGGTGAGGTAGTGGCCATAGATCTAGTTGTGGCAGCAGACCTGGCGGTTAAGAAGAACAGTGCCATCTAGAGGGGAGGCCAGAGAGAGGATTCCGCATGATACCTATCTAGGCTCCAGGGAAGCAGCTGCCCCATATCAACATGCTTGTGGATGCTGTCTTACCAGAGACCTGGGACATTTGGGAAGTCAACAGGAAATTACTCGGCCCCACCGAGTTGTGGTAGCACCTGAACCATCTCGGGATGGATTTACCAGGGATAGGCCCTATCCGGGCTGGCTTTGCGGTACCCCCGGCAGAGGCCGAGTGGTACCTGGCAGAGCTGGAGGACTTTGTGCACTCCCAGGCTACCCCTCATCTGAGGACTGATTGAGTCAACATGTTTCTCAATCGCACTACTCCCCAGTAGTTGTCAGCCGTTGGCATGGGAGAACACTTCCCTCTGTCGGAATAATTAGAAGAGTCCTCCTGGGGAGACGAGGTTGGGAGAGGGATCCCATTGGAGGAGGGAGAATTTTGAGGTCCAAACTCAGATCATGAAGAGTTTGTAGAGGCCCTTGAGGTAAAAATCTAAAACCCCCTTCTTCAAGACATTCTTTAGGTTCATTTCGGACTCCTTGTTGGCATCTGAACTGTCCATAAGGGTCTTATATACAGAACATGTTCTCATCCCTCAGTGGATTCAAATTCAAGAACATCCGGATCCATGCAAGCCACCACACTTATTGATGCATCCCGTGGGGCTAAGACACTTGAGGTAACCCCTCCAGAGTTTTCAGTCCTTCCGACCATATATCGAGGGCCTCGCTTCGAGTTCCCGATGACATCAACCCCAAAGCGAGACCCGGTATTCGATTTTTGGGTATCCCCTCTACCAATTTTATGACTATCATCCCCTATCAACTTTTACTGACATCCATGTCTCCTTTTTGAGCATACAGTTCTTCAAATGGCATGGGTCGCCTTGGTGAGGTTGGTCAGGGCTTCTGGCGGAGTCCTTCCTAGGGGAATGCCGGTGGTTGTGGAGTCGGAGGTCCAAATCCACCTAACTGTGGTGCTCCCAATCACCAGTGGGACCATCAGCAGGGATGCGCCCGAGATCATTGAGGTGGGGTCTGACGATAGGGACCAGTCGAACAACCCCAGTCCCACCATGCCCGATCAAACACCAGACGTGGACCCTGCTGAAGATTTCCTGTGGGATTGCACCACATATGAGCCTGAGAATCTAGCCAACTGGGATGAGACTGCCCCCGATGAAAACAATATCAAGATAGTTTATCACCGATCATGGAAGTTGATCACACGCTTCATAAATGAAACTCCGAAGCACTATGATTGAATGAAATGGACAGACTTCGCTCGCGGCTGTGCGAACTGTGCGCTGGGGGTGTGGATACCCAGCGTCCCCACATGCTCGACCGAGATCTTATGGAAGAAAAGATTCAGTTGTATGAAAGTGGCCTCATTGTGGGATGCCAGTGGAGGAAGGTAGTAAACATCAAGAGGCTCTAGGAGTCTAAAGATGAGGTCCAACGGCTGTAGGCCTGGGTGGATGTTCATTCCGCTTCCCTTGACCCGCAATTAGAGATTGTATCACGGTTGAAAGCCAAGTGGGCGGAGGTCGAAGGGGGAATGAAGCTATATTTTGAGGAGATGACCTCCATTCAGACCGATTTGGAGTGGTCCCAGATTGCGGCCAATGAATTCCGCCCCCTCGCTGTTGAGGAAGAGCGTGAGATGGACAGGTGGAGCAACTCATGGATGTCACTAGCCAGAGGGTGGTGGAGCTACTATGCTCCATTGATGAGGTCAACCCATCCATGGGGGGAGTCGACCCCGGGTACTGTAATGATTACAAACCCTCAAACATACTTTCATTATTTGATTGTTTGATGACATAGCATGCCCGAGTTATGTTGTTTTATTGGATTATTGAATTCTTGTGACATTCATGGAGAGTCCAGCGATCATTCCCTAAGCTTACATAGGTCGGACCCGATGTGATAAACAAGGGATGACCCCCTTATCACCCAATCCAAACGTAGGAGCGTAAAACAAGCTTCGGGAATTCGGGGATTAAAAAAATGGTCAGGATTTCTGAGAGCAAATGGGAGAGACCTTACTGGATAATGAAGATCTCAAGACATCAGAATTACAGTTTTCATAGTGTGCTCTTGTGTAGGAATGGGGTAATGCTAGGGGCGCTAGAATCAATTTGAACAGATTGGAATGGGAGGTGTGATTCACGATACAACGGATTGAGAACATTCAGGGGGTGGCATGACAATGAAGGATCACTGTTGATCGCATTCGAAACACAGTATCCTTATTGTGTTAGCCTGGAGTGGGAATAGGAAATGAGGGTTGAATGAATACCACATTCGAAACATGGGGCTTGACTCAAAAATGTCATTCATTGGTCTTCTGGAACGTTGGCCCAAGACAATAGGTGGGGCATAGGCCGAGCATCCATACTATTAGGGGGTTCCCTTAGACATGAAAGACGATGAGTGTCTAAATAAGGGGCACACAAAGTGTGGAATGTGGAGTGATGGTTTGTTCAAATAGAATCCAAAACTCTCGAAATTATGCAACTATAGTGGAAGCACATTATATGGGTTCCTCAGTCTGATCATGGATCATTCGTTCTTTTATACAGGACCTCTCTAGAGAGGGAGTCATTGCTTCCCAATGTCATCATAGGGATTCCCAAACCTATTCAGGGCAAAGTTTTAGTTACATGGTTCCCAAAAAGGGGTCAGGACAGGGGGCTGAAAATGAAGAGGAATAAGATTTGTGATTCATGGGGTTGGACCCAAGGAGAAATGCATGGGTGTCTCTACATATCCCGTGAGGATGGGAATCAAGCCATACATAGTTTTGGAAGATGTCATGCAGTTTAACACTTTGCAGCAAGGATACAGAGTGGTCATAGATTACCGTCATAGAGCTCAGACCATGGATGGTAGGAAACATGGGAGACACATGGTTGGGTAATTATAAAACCCGACGTGAATGGGAACCTGGGGTTCTTACCAACATTGTTCCCTAGGAAGGTTTTAGGTCAAGGGACTGGAAACGAGAGTTAAGTTGGGCCCGTGGGGGAAGCGCTCTGGTGTTCCAACATATCTCATGAGAATGATAATCAAGATGTACATAGTTTTAAGGTAGGGCACAGTAGGTTACCAGTTCCATAGATAAAAGGGGCGTATGGGTGTGTCCCTTACACCAAAAGAAGTAGTATTTGATGTATCTGGTTTTTCCTTTAAGGTGAATGTTTTTTTGAAGCGACAAGCCTAGGATAGCCTGTTCCGGCATCGCCACAAGAATCAATCTGTATAGAGGTGTTAACATATGGTATGATGTGTGGTTGATACCAAACATGGTGTCCCCTTGAGTGAGGACATCACAATGCAGTGCTGTTTTTCGTCGTGTGGCCAGATCGATAATGTCACAGTTTAGGGTCACGTTATAGTACCAGGCATGCACTTTAATGTCATGCGGCATATACATAGTAGAGATGATACTAATAGTGGAATGTGAACGGTGCAATAAAACATACCTGAAGTGAATGAGGATATAATCACATACCACACTATATGCGATTGCATGAAAGAAACCTCTGTCCAAGGGGCCAAAATAGAGGCAGGAGGGTAAGGGGCAGGAGAAACTAGATCCCAATTGAGCTAGACCAGAAATTGAGATGTCTTAGTGTTCCTATGTATCCCATAAGGATGGTAATCAAACCACACAAAGTTCTAAAAGAGATCATAGTTTATGGTCTCAGAGCTCGGACCAAGGAGAAGGGAAGTCGGTGTGGAGCCTCGAATGACACCTATACCGCGACATTGTCCTCCTAACAAACAAATGTGCACTGAGGGATAGTGCCAGGGAGTGTTAAAGTTCAACAAAGACATGATGGGGTGGACAATGATGTGAATCATGTAACCAACATTCAAGGTTTAAAGGGGCTGACGTGATGATAGAGGATGATTGTTGACCTTGTTCGAAACACAACATCTATATCGCGTTAGCCTGTAATGAGGACAAACTAATCAGTTTCGGCCGCTGACCATATTCGCAACGCAGTACTTGTATCGATTTGTTGTCTGAAACCCTCATGGACATTGGCCCGTGATGGTAGGAGAGCCCTTGGGCCTAGCATATATGTCATTCAGGGGTCCCTTCAGGTGTGGAAGATTATGGAAGCCCAAATGAAGGGGAACATAAAGCTTGAAAAAGGACCAAAAGCATTTCCACACAAAATCCAACACTCCAAACGTTGAACCCGAGTAATCTTAAGAAGAGTGGTGCATTGCTGACAAGGGTCAAGGAGGGTACTCAACTTTGGAGTAACCAATTCGAAGGGATGAGTATAGAATACATTGATAGAGAACTCCCAGGAGGGAGAGGTACGTGGTGTGGTTTTTACAAGCCTGATGTGAATAAGAATATAGTCCCATACCACACCGTATAATCCACTTCCTGGGACAGGGTAGGCCAAAGGGAAAAGGTGAAAGAGAGATCTCTGAGAGTTGGAGCTGGACCCGAAGTCTAGACGTTTGGGCAGTCTTACATATCCCATGAGGATGGGAATCAATCCATACGTATTTCTACAAAGGGGAAATATGAAAAGATCATAGTTTAATGTCTTAGAACATGGACCATGGTGAAGCGGGACTATCCGAAGTAAAGGCAGACCTTAACCCAATACCTAGGCCTACGTGATTTGAACTCGGTGTAGGAAACAAGGGCCGATACGGTATTTGAAATAAATGAGATACATGCAAAGGGGGAACTGGTGGAGCCCCGAATGACTACCTCATCGCGTATTTTTTCTTCCTAACGTGCAGATACCCACTGAAGAATAGTATAAAGAGTTTCGAAGTTCTAATTGGACATGATGAGGTGGAAAAGGATGTGAATCATGTAAACAACATTTTGGGATTAATGGAGTTGGAGTGACGATATAGGATGACTGTTCACTATGTTTGAAACACAATATCTATATCACATTAGCCTAAAATGGGGAAAAACAAACGAGCATTATCCACTGACCATATTCGCAACATGGGACTTGTATCGATTATTTGTACGAAACCCTCGAGGACTTTGGACCGTGAAGGTGCGAGAGCCCTTAGTCCTAGCATCCTTGCCATTTAGGGGTCCCTTTGGGTGTGAAAGGTGATGGAATCCCTAATGAGGGGGGACATAAAGCCTAATAAACAGATGAAATCATGTCTAAGTAGAGTCTGACATTCCAGGTATTAAACCAGAGTACCCTTAGGCACATTGGTGAATTGCCGAAGAGGACCGACGGGCTCATCATGAGAGCAGATGATTTGAAAATATGAGGATAGCACAAGGGGATTGAAAACTCTCATGAGAAATAGGTACATGGAGTGGTTGTTATAAACCCGATGTCAATGAGGATATAGTATCTTACCTCACCATATATCCCTTTCATGGAAGAATGTAGTCCAAGGGGCCAGGATAGGGCTGGACCTAAAGACGAGATGCTCGGGCAGTCCTATGTATCCCATGAGGATGGGAATCAAGCCATACATAGTTCTAGAACCGCACATAGGTGTAGGATACCCTAATCAGGGGGGTGTACGACATGGCGAGTAACCCGACGTGAATGAAGACATAATCCCATACCACACTGTACAACCCTAAAAAGAAACATGGACTGGGGGCTGGAAAAGGACAAGGGACCTGAGGGTGAGCCTCAGTCAGAAAGCCCCGACCAGTATGCAGTTTAACGTCTTGCATTGAGGACGAAGAGAGGTGTAAGATACCCCAAACAAGGGAGGTGTACAGGTCAGTGAATATCCTGACATGAATGGGGACATAATCCCTTACCACACCGTACACTCCATGTAAGAACATGGGCCGGTAACCAAGAAGTCCTAGGGGCCTGAGGCTCGGCCTCGGTCAGAAATGCCCGACCAGTTTGATGTTTACCACCTTGCAGTGAGGATGAAGAGAGGTTAAAATAACTCCTCTGGGGATGTGTATGTCATGACGCATAACCTGACATGAATGAGGACATAATCCCATACTATGTCGTAAAACCCCATAAGTGAGAGCCTGTGTTGGGGTCCCGAAATGGCCAAGGGGCCTAAGCCAGGGCCTTGGATGGGATGGTCATACGTCCTCTTGTACAGTTACCACTTCATCACAGCTCATAATCCCACGTGATCAGTGCTTGGTGTGGGAAACAAGGAACTTGTCTCATATATCCCCATCACATGGGGGTCAAAAAGTCGGCTTTGCCCAAAGGGAGTTCGTCGGTTAGAGATACAATGGGGAAGAATGAAACACTACACTCGATGTTTGGGAAATAATGGGGTGGCCCTAACAACAGAGGATATCTGTTGACCATTTTCGAAACATAGTGTCTCTATAGTGACCAAAAATGTGAATAACAAATGAGCATCGACCGCTGACCATATTCTCAACGTGGGACATTTATTGGATTGTTGATCAACATCCTCGACGGAATTGGCATGAAGCTGTAATAGTGCACTTAGACCTAGAATCCATACCATTTAGGGGGCCTTCTATACGACAAAGATGATGGAGTCCTAATCAAAGGAGTTGGTGAAGCATAGATGCACCCATTTATGAAAGAGGTGAACGTCTCGAGGGAGTGGGATGTATGGACAGATCGAGATTATCTAGATGTGAATTGGGGAAAAATTCACCATATGTCTTGACCTGAGGGGAAGATCTAGAATTTGGGTTGAGCCAATAGATGAAATATCTGGGCATTCCTACATATCTCACAAGGATGGGAATCAATCCATACGTAGTTTTTGATGGTCATGCAGTTTAACATCATGTGGTGGGGATGTGGGAGGATAGAAGAATGGGGAGTGGGCACCTAGTGAAACTGTTATAATCCTAGAATGGGTGGGGATAAGTAAGCCTACACTATATCATGAAAGGACCCTCCGAGAGAACTATACCTAGGGGGGATTGTCAAATGGAAGAGTTTGGGGGATGGGCTCAAGAAAAAATGCTTGAGAGTTCCTACGTATCCTACGCGGATGGGAATCAAGTCACACATAGTTCTAAGGGCACCGTTTAACATCTTGAGGGATGATGCACAGTTTAAATTCATGTAGAACTAAATAGTTTAAGGTCATGTTGGACCGAACATTTTAGGGTCATGCCGGACCACCACACAGTTTAGGGTCATGCAGGACAGGTAGTTTAAGGTCGTGCAGGACAAGTGTGGCTTAGGCAAAGTATTTCTTGAGGAATATTGCATTGGTGGGCGGATATATATGCTCACCATCAATGGTCACCAAGGAGTATTATCCATTGGGGTAAACCCTATGAATTATGTAATGTCCTTACCATTTGGGATCCAACATGGGTGGTTTCCTACCAGGGATCATTATTGTCCTGAGGGCCAATACTAAGTCACCTTGCAGGAAAGAGCGGAGGAGAACCATCTTGTTGAAGGCCCTAGTCATCTTATTCTGATGCCTTTCCATATTGTGCAGGGTACGGAGCCTATTATCATTTTTTGCTTCCAATTCAGCCAGAAAACTTTCGGCTACCTTATCTGGCGCATGCAAGTCATAGACTGCTATGCATAATGAAGGTAGCTGGATCTCGATGGGCTAGAAAGCCTCAGCTCTATACACCAGGGAATATGGGGTCACTAGGTTGGAATTGTGATTCATCATCTTATAGGCCCAGAGGGCGTTGGGGAGATTTTCTAGCCAACTCTTCTTGTTTTGACCAACCATTTTTGCAAGATGTTAGAGAGGGTTTTGTTGAACTCCTCTATCTGCCCATTTTCTTGTGTATGGTAGCGAGAGGTATGGTTAGAAAGGATGTTGTACTTGGCGTACAATTTCTTCAACTAATCTACACAGATGTTTGTGGTGCTTTTGGTGAGGAAGACATGGGGGACCCAAAACCGATATATGATATTGGATCTCACAAATTCAATGATAGAATGGGCCTTGACCTCCTTGAATAGAATTGCCTCTTGCCACGTGGAAAATAAATTTGTGGCGGTCAGGATGAACCTGCATTGGCCAGCTGTCACCGGTGGATATGAACCAACGGCTGGAGAAGATACTACTTGATTTCCACAAATGCGGTCTGGCACTCTTCGTCCCATTCGTATGCAGAGCCTTTCTTCATGAGTTGGGAAAAGGGATTACACTTTCCGTCCAGATTCACAATGAATCATTATATGTAGGCTATGTGAACTTGGGATCCTCGAAGCTCTCGGATATTGCTCAGGAGAGGCATCTAGTTGATGGTCTTGATATTCTCTAGGTCGATCTCGATGCACCGGTACCTGACAACAAAGCCAAGAAACATTCCGGAGGTGACCCCGAAGGCACACTTCAGCGGGGTCATCTTCAGGTGGTAGGAACGGAGGAAGGTGAAGACTTTCTCAAGGTCCTTATTATGGTTTTGGTGCTGGAAATATTTGACCACCAGATCGTCCACATAGAATTCCACCAATCTCCCGAGGATTGGCTTGAATATGTGGTGCATGTCCCACTGATAGGTGGAGCCTTCATTCTTCATGCCGAAGGGCATAACCTGGTAACCGAAAGTACCTTGGGGCACCCTGAAAGTTGTGGACTCCTCTTCCTCAGGGGATATTCAGATCTGGTTGTATCTGAAGTATCCATCCATGAAGAAGAGGGCTCAGAACCTAGCTGTAGCATCGATCAACAATTCCATCACTGGAAGTGGAAAATCGTCCTTTAGGCAGTGACGGTAGAGATCATGGAAGTCGATGTAGAATCTGATATTTCTATTCTTCATCCTGATTGGAAGAATTTGGGATAGCCACTTGGGGTACTTGACCTCCTTGAAAAAGTTGGCTATGATGAGCTTGTCAACTTCATCCACAACCATGGCACTCTGAGAGGGGGGAATCTTTCATGGAGGCTACTTGAATCCGCGATGATTTGCTGGAAGATCGCGGCGGTGGATGGCTACCGGAGGATATAGTCCTAGGATCTGGTCATAACTCCAAGAAAATACATCATGGTGTTGCTTTAGGAAATATATGTACAGTTGTTTCTCCTCGAGGGGCATGGAAGCACTGATCAATGTGGGTCTCGGATCTGCCTCGCTACCAAGGTTCACCTGTACTAGTTCATCGACCGTGTTGGAGACGCCTTATTCAAAGGTGGGGGGATCATCCTCCAGATCCTATTCGTCACTTACGGAGGGGGGATATAGAGCAGGAGGAGCTTCCATAGGGCCGAAAGATCTTTATGGGAGGTTGTTACCCGCCTGGATGGTAGTGGACATCATATCGGAAGACCCACGTGCTGCTGAAACCATAGCAATGGAGGCAGTTGATCCGATCCCATATAGTCGTCAACCCAATGGGCCACGCTTGATGATATCAGAGAAATAGTGGCGCATCAGCTTGAGCCAGCTAATCCCTACCTGGAGAAACAGAAATGTATGACGTACAACCGTTTCCATGGGGCGGATATCCCGATACCGTACGGGGTAGGAGGTTCCGTGATCACCTGAGCCTAGTTTGTGTAGGAGTACGAGGTGATTTCCCATCGTCACATGGACTTGGGAACATGCTTCTCTCTTGTACAAGAGATAAAAAAGAATTTCCACATATCAGGGGTTGTGGCCTCCAATCGATGGATCGGGAAGACAAAGGCGTCATGGAAACCTGCCCAGGGGTCAGTTATGACCGTTACGGGTTCGACCTCAGTTGTCTGAATCTGCTTATCCATGCTCTTGTAATAGTCGAAATCTTGGTAGTAGGTTTCAAAAGAGGTGAAATGAGATGAATCACCTTGGAATATGCCTACCTGACCATTAAGAGAGTACTTGAGGCACTGGTGATATGATGAGGGGGTCGCCACTTGTAGGTGGAGCCATGGTCTTCCCATCAATGCATTGTACACAGTGTCCTGGGAGACAACCATAAATTCGGTACTGGAGACTAGGACATTGAACTGGGTCTTCAAACGAATCATTTTGTCCAGGGTATGCTCTAGCCTTTCGTATCCTTGGATCCTTAAATCGGAGGGAGTTGGGTCATCCTCGGATAACCCCAGCTTCCACAGTGTCCGCGTCGTGATAAGGTTGATCCTGGAGCTGGTTTCAATAATACAGCGGCAAAAATCCACGCTGTTAAATTAGACGGTGATGTTCCATGGGCGAATATGGCCCTGTATAGGAGAGACTTCGTCTTCTCCTAAGAATGAAATGATGTCCTAGCATTAATTGTTCTAAACCGCGTCAGCATGAAAGGCTTCTGCAGCTGCTACTTCTGTCTCAAACTTGAGGGGGCTTCAAAAAGCCACGGCAAGGGACTCATGCATACTTGTTAATAAGAGAAGAGTTTCAAGGATGGAAATCCTCACTGGGATGATGGAAAGGTGATTGAGAACATTAGACTTCAGTGCTAGGAATGAAATTCTACTTGCAGGAAGCCGCTCTGTGATAGAAGGCATAGCGGGCCCATCCGGCTGGACCGGCGGTTGATTGGTGATTGAAATATCCCACTGCTAACTAGTCAAAGCCCGAAGTGTAGCTGCTGGATGAGGACCAGAAGACTAATATTGGAATGTAGTAGAGAAAGGCTGGTTGCGACCTGGTCAAGGTAGTTTTTCCTGATCCTATAGTACAAACAGTGGTGGTGGCGGGCCCGATGACACCGGATGAAGAGGTTGTGCGTGCTATGTTCTACGTTCTTCCTGCTGTCTGGACTCAGTGGCATGAACGTCCTGGCTAGAGGTGACAACTGACAAGCCCTGACGACCCATATGGCCACAATTCCACCGACATTCGCATCAGCTGGGGACATTGGAGAGGTTTTCCTGGAACTCCCCACCGTCGGGAGTCATATAGTGGTTTACCAACTCCACAGTATTAACCGAAGCGTACCCATGACTGCCACATGAAGAGTCATCAATCACCGGGTGGATTTTAGGAAGAATACCCATCTCAAGGGGAATGATGTCACCGAGAGTGTGGGACGATGATGGAATTGGTGGGGTGCATTGCTTTCCCTTGTGACGCTAATGCTTACTCTTTTGGGAAGAGGCCCGATGAGATGATGATTCAGAAGTGGTGCTCGTAGCTTCTGAAGGCTCCGGCTGATTCAGGCATTCATGAATAATACCATGGGAATAGGAAACCATTTTTCAAGCCATCCAGTCATCATAATTATAAAACCCATGGTTAAAAACATGATGCCACTTGCCTTCACTGTCGTTACTGCTCTCTAGCCTTAAAAAGACACATGCCACTTGTGTCGGGGATGGGCCCAGACTAACTATGTTGTTTCGACCTGGTCTTGGATCCAGTCTTTAAACACATTGCACTTCTAGAGGTTGTGCCCCATAATCCGATTATAGGGATAGTAGTTGGGGAAATCAATGAGATTCGCCACTTCTGGCCTTCTGCACACAGGCAAGCATATAATCCCCTACTCTAAGGCACTACGGAAGTAACCAAGGACCTGATTTTCATTGAACGAGTAAGTCCAGTTTCTCCTGCCTGGGAAGGGGGGGCCTTGGAGCCTGGCCTTGGCAAGGAGTTAGAGGGGCCTATCGAGGAGGATGATCGTGATTTTCCTGCCTTGGCGGTGGCAGTGCATTCCGCGGAGGTTCTTGCCGATTCTGAGGTGGACACTGCTAAGACGGGGGTTGCCCCTGAGGTGGAGGGCCTCTGTGAGGCTGTGGGGCTGGTGCCACTAGTAGCAATTCTAGTTTCCTGGGGGATTCTATTTGGGCCACTACGACAAGATTAGCTTTTCATCCCTCCTCACTGGGATTACAGGGGGCAATGGACCTGCCTGGATGGCCTATTGCAGGGCTTTCTCTAGGTTTTGGGCCTTATTGGAGAAGTCTTAAACCCCTCTAGGGTAGTTCTGGGTACTCAGATAAGGAACCAATTCCATCTTTACATTTCTTACGCACATCGTTAGTAATTGTTCCTGAGTCAGTGGCATGTCAAGAGAGTATGTGATCCCCTTCCACCAGGTGATAAATTCTATGACTCACTCATCAGGCATTTTTTTCATTTGATGAGGTATGAGATTCTCATTTTCCAGGTGGTAGAGCTGAACTGGTAGAGGAATTGTCTGTGAAGGTTCTTCCAGCTGGTTACAGATCTGACTGGGAGCTGGTTGTACTAGACAAATGTCGGCCCCTCCAATGTCTGAACAAAACAGTAGAGCTTGGTAGCCTCCTACTATGTAGGAGTCCCTAACATGGGCCCACACCTTGAGTTGAAGTGTTCTAGGTGTTGCAGCTGGTCCCCCGTCCCATTAAAGGTAGAGAAGGTGGGGTTCCCGAAACCTGGATGTGCCAAAATATCATCCACCCATGATGGACATGGGTTGTCATCTGTTGGGATTTCCACCTATCATGTTTCCAATGCCTCAAGGGAGGCTATGAGCACCACCATAGGATCATCTGGGTGAGGGTCCATGTCTTGATCGGGATCCCTAACCGTGAGAGATTTGGAAGGTTCTTCAATGCAATAAACAGGCTCATAGGCTCATGGAGATGCTGGTGGAGCAGCTTGTAGGGAAGCTGGGGGAACCCAGACTGGATTCCTTGTATTGTCAAGACATTCAGGAGGGTTTGGTGAGACATACGATGCCATTTTTTCGTGAGCTCCAATTTTATCCTTGTTTGCTAGAGCAACGTGATTAGGGTTTCCTGGGGGCAGCTTGCTGAGGGGAAGTTGTTCCTGCCCCAACTGTACTGGCCTAGGATTTCCGTAGTCGAGTCGTCGCTCCACAATGCATTCATCCAAGAGGTCATTGACCATCTTCTTCTACTCGACAATTTGTTGGAACAACGTGGCCTTCTCATGGTCCTCCTCTATCTTCTGCACTGAGGTGGACGGGTTGGAGTGTTTGGCAGATCTGACGTGCTCTTTGCCTTTACAAGAATTCCGGCTGAGTACTAATGCTTCGGTGGGCACATGGAGAACTGGTAGGTTCCACTGCTGACGATTAATCCTCTCCGATGGGTCCAATAGTGGTGGCATGCCCCCATGGGGTAAGTCTCCATCGAGAAGTTCCATCTCATCCTCCTCATCCACTAGGTCGACCATATTGTCTGTGACCCTTCCCGAGGGCATGTCCTCGATATCGCCAAGCGAGTCGGGCTGCCACCAAATAGGGCTAAAGAGGAGGGCCGCATACTTCCCCCAACCATAGATTTTTACGTGGTGGGTATCCTCCTTGATAATTTTGTGGAGTACCTTGATACTCTGAATGTATTGCTACTTGAGGGCATCACGGCGACCTGGTGACTCGGGGTACTGGGCCACAGGGAGTGCGGCCAAATCTACTAGATGACATTGTTTGCTGATGTATTCGAAATGCATTTTGATCCTTGGATAGACCACACACTGATTAAAAAGACTAAAATGCTTCACCCAGAGGGTGTAGTAGAAACACTCAAATTCCTCCAGGGTGAGGGATTCTGGTATGCAGCAATTAGGTGCTACCACGAGCCTTAACTTCTCAGG
Source organism: Viscum album (assembly GCA_963277665.1). Classification (NCBI taxonomy): domain Eukaryota; kingdom Viridiplantae; phylum Streptophyta; class Magnoliopsida; order Santalales; family Viscaceae; genus Viscum; species Viscum album. The sequence goes on from OY728134.1 coordinate 1,204,256,871, forward strand.
GAAGTGGTCCGCTCTGAGGATGTTTAAGAAGCTCCTTGGCTTAGATTCAGGTTCTAGCCCTTGATTTCCCCACTTGACAACTGGGGGTGGATGAGGAACTGGTAGTGGTATTGAGGCCGACCGCTAGTATGGCAGGGTGGCCGGTGGAGAGTACTGCGAGTGGGCTGTCTGGACGCCATATCTCGGGTTTTCATCTGATGTGTGTAGCGACCAGGCTGCTACATCAGGATAAGACAATCTAATGTCCATCATTTCTGGCTCAAGGGCTGGGGCTACTGGTGATAGGTCATGCTTCTGTTCTCCTGCCATTGGTCCCCAGAATAGCTCTTCGTTATCTATTGTGTAGGTAGAGAGCGCATCCGGTGACGATGGTGGTGATTTAGCGACTGTAACATGTTGGGTTTCAAGATTTCCATCCTAATGGATATACCTACGGAGGGAGGCATAAATTATATGAACCTCCAATTCTTGGAGAACAAGGAAGATGCACCTCGTCCCTACCCCGGCCGTTGACTCAGAAGAGCGAGTGGAGAGTTTTCGTGCTTAGTCATACTTAGCTTTATAGTCTGAGAAGCGGACCTGTTTGATCTCTGTCCGAGCCATCCTAGTATTATTCTTGTGATGGCGATGACCCACCTTCCTACTCCTTGGTGGCTCCTCGGCACATGGATGAATTCTGACACGGGGTCCTTCGGCCGCACTGGTGCGGGGGCGGAGAGGGTTTCCACCTGAGAATGCTGGGGTGCGAGGAGCACCGAGACAAATTTCAAAGGGGACATGGGGTGGATCTCCATAAATTGTGCTAGAGAAGGAAAAAACTCTACTGGAACTGGAAGGAGATTATGGGGGACCTCCATACTTGTTTCCCCAGGTGATCTCAGCATGAGGAGGGTCCTTGGTACTGGTCTAGCTACCCACGGGTATGACCTCTATGCTGAGTGCGGGTGGAGCGAGGCTAGCCTTCACCCCACTGGTTTTTGGGGCGAGGAGGACCTTTACTGGTAGTTGAGAGGACACAGGAAGGATCCGCACATTGGGGAGAGGTCGTACAGGCAATGTCCCTACACCGGTAGTCGGCGCAGGAGGAATGACTCCATACCCAGTGTAATGGGAACAAGAAAGGTTTCCGTGCTGAGAAACACTATTTTGGGGACAACCTTCATTTGGATTGGGGGTGGAATGGGGTGGAACTCGATGCCAAGCCTCGATGTGGGGAAGGCCCATGCTTTCGGTGGTAGTGGTATGACGAGGTACTCCATACTGGTTGGCATCTGTGCGGGTTAGCTCGCAGCGACCACTGCTTGTGCCAGCGACCATGAGAGTTGACCCAGCCTACTCATGCGGTGGTTGGGGCCTCGATATTGGCCTGACCTATAGGTGTACTTGCTCAGTGTATGCAGGAAACTGACGGTATGTGTTGGCGGTGGCTCATGCCACAATAGTTGTCGACATTGATGCCCTTGGGGGGGGGGGGGGGTCCTCCTCAACATGTGCTTGATGTTGGCGTTAGGTCGGACGAACTGGGGCCAATGGTGTAGGTACGTAGCTTACCAGCTCCTCTTCTAGCAAGACTGGGTGCTGGCGCTAACGCGGTCGGGTGGGAGCCTTTGCTGGGAGCCCCTGGATTGGGACTCTGATTGGTCTTGGTCGGACGTCACCTAACTTATCAGTGTTAGGCAGAGAGTCATCAAAGAAATCTGGGGAGAGGCTCCCAAAACGGTTTTATGCGGAGGTGAGTAGCAATGGCTCCCTGCACGGCCCTCAGGGGCGGCATTGGAGACGAGGCTCAAATGCCTCCAGATCCAGGTGGGCTATATCCTATGTAGGTGTAACAACCCAGGTTTAAAATTATGTTTTATGTTTTTCCAATGTTTCCAAGATGCAATAAAATAAATTACCGAATGCAAATATATAAGTAATGAGCACTTTATTCTTAAAAATACTAGAATACATCCTTGACACACAAGAACTAACCCATTAACCTCAATGCTATTGATAATAAAACAATTGGAAGACTACTGAGAAATACAATGATGTTGATCGAGTAGTTATCATCTTTTGTATCTTTTAGAAGCACAAACGTTACGGCAAAGATAATATCAATGAAACTAAAAATAAGAGGAATATATAAAACTATCTCCAAAATCAGTTGCGTGAGCATCACGATATTTTTTTTTTCTTCTGAGTGTTTGAACGACCCATAAAACATTTACACTTATAACATTTTATCTGACCGTTATAAAAAAACTATCCGTTAGAAATTGTAATAATTAAAAATGATATATGACAATTGTCAATAAAATAAATAAACAGTGTTGATTTGAATATTATTAAACTATTAATTGAAATACAATAAAAAAACTTTTTGTACTTAATAAAATTTATTAACTAATATATATATATATATACATATAGTAATAGTTAATTTAAGATATTAATATTAATGTTGAAATTCAACATCTAATTTTAAATTATATTAATAAATGGAAATACCTATATATAATTTTAAAATTTTAAGATTAAAATAAACCAAAATAATGAAATTATAAAAATTAATGTAGTATATTAGTCCGGTAAAAAAACGAAAATGAAATAATGAAATCAGGGTTAAGGGGGTTCGTTTTTGGAGCGCAGCGGTAGGGTTTAGAGGGTGTTAAAAGTCGGGCCGATTCGTCGTGGATGGTTCGTCGTTGCGAAGAGGAGTATTAGGGGTGGAGTTCGTCGGATTTCCTTTTGGCATGAAGGCGAGGTCGATCCATGGAGCAGCGAACCGAATCTGAGGCACTGCTTGCAGTTCACACGAAGTCGTGAAGGTCCGAGCAAGGTTGCTGTGATGAGGTTCAAGCTCGGATGAATTTTAATTCGGAAGATTAAGCGTGGACCGAAGAACCAGATCCAATTTGTGTTTTGGTTTTTGGTTTTTATGTGGTAAACCTATCTCAGTTTTGATATCCGGCTTTGTGAGTATGTTCAATGACCCAAATCTTCTGATAAATCGACTCAATAGTTCTATATTTTGTCATTTTATTCATTCTTCCCTTGGAAATTGATGCCTGCTTATCCGATTTCTGGATTCGATTTGAGTATTTTATTCATCCACATGTTTTTTTATTTCAATTGTACCTTTTGTGTAGAGATTTATTTAACTCCATTTGGATTTTTCATCAAATGTCAATGTTTGGAAGAGTTTGGATTCTACTGATTTAATGTTCCTTATTGGTTTTCAATATTAAATGTTGAATTTTTTCATGTTTCATAATAATTGGATTCCATTTTTTCTATCAATCAGTTTTGATTATTCTAATTATCAGTCCTTTTCATAAAATTAAATATTTTGTTTTCACTAAACGGCTAAGTTATATGTCTTTATCAATTGTCCTGCTGGTATCTATTTTCCCACTAGTAGTTTAAGTCGATTAGCTTGCACTGCCAACCAATTTGATATATATAAACTATCCTCACAAGATGGAATAAATAAATCACATATATTATCCTAATATGAGTATAAAAAAGTTAGTGTGAAAAGTCCGTGGGAAGAAAATTGGGAGTCCCTGGTTTTTCTCTCTTTTCTAGTTCTGAGATTTTGAGTGGCAAACATCTTTGGGAAGGAGAAGAAGTTGTAAGAACGCTTCTACGTGAAAATTTGTTAAGGGATCTGTATATTTATTCGGTCAATTTATTTTCTTCGAAAATAATAATTGCGCAATTGAAATTTATTTCATCTATGGTTTATTTTTCAAAATCAGCATGTTTTTCACTTTTGAATTTTCTGTAGAATATAGTAAGGGACTGTTTATTTATTTTTGTGTATGTTTAATTTATCTTCAAATTTTATAATTCCATCCCTTTCTATTATTTTACTCTTCTAAAATTGTTAATATATTTCTTTTCTTAAAAACCCTTCAACACTATGATGCTATATTCTAAGGGAAAATTATTTTGAAAGAATTTGATTGTTGGTTTCTTGAAATCAAACATGTTTGAAGTTCCGAATATTTTGATAAATTTTTTTAGTAAGCTGTTATCTTAAATCTTTTTGACAGTTTGTATATCTATTTTTATAATTCAAAATTATTTTGGAAGGATCATATTAATATATGTGCTTCGAATATATATATATATATATATATATATATCAGAGATTGTGTTCTAATTTGGTTTCATGTTAATTCTGTCAAGGAAATTTGTATTTATCAAGGTTTCATTTTAACATCGATTTATCTTGTTATTATGTGATATATTTATATATATATATATACATGTATAATCTTAAAGTATATAACTATGTTAAATAAAATTATTATTTAACAAAATAATTTCTGAAGTAAGAATTTATAAGATTAAGAATAACTTAATTTTATCATATATATGTGTCATATGAAAATAAATATTATGGCCATAAATAAATGATTTGGTTTTTATGAATCGTAAATGTTATTTTATGCATACGTATATATATATACCTATATATATATATACACACACACACACACACAAATATATTTATATATATACTTTCATGATGTGAAAATGTATAATTGTTTTAAATAAATTAATAGTTAAGTAATAATTCAGATATGAATTTATAAATTAAGAATATCATAATTTCATTATGTCACGTACAAGTCATATAAAAATCAAGGTTATGGCCATATATCGATGATGTTTCTGAAACATCATATACGCATATGCATGTATATGTATATAGACATATTCCTGAATGTTGGATAAACATTACAAAGAAATGAATTTTTGATGGAATTGGATGAAATGTTTATAAACATGTTATAATTTTAAGTTTCCTTGTACATGTTTATATTATAATTTTTCTAATGAATGAAATGTTTATTTTAAATATATATATATATATATATCATCTATAATCTTCGGTCCATGCTCATTATTATTTTATGATTTTGAATTAAAAGAATGGTTTAAGTCATTTAGTCATGAAAAAAAATCATTGACATTTCTTTTATTATTTATCAATTTAAGATCAGGTATGTTAGTGTTCATGTACATGCCAAATGACGTGAGTTTTCACGAATCAATACTCACAAGTTTTTTTCAATAAAACATTCACACACACACCCACACACATATATATATATATACTTACATATGGACATTAGTGGAAATGATTATTTAAATGCATTGACATGTTTAAAGGTAAAAAACTACAGTGAGTAATACTAGTATATATATATATGTAAAGAAAACTTTAAACGTTTTCGAAAGATACGAGCGCTTGTTCGTTGTAAAAATAGAAGGTTATTGGGAAGTGAACCCATCCTTAGTTTAGTGGGTAGGCCCAAGATAGCCTTCGATGAATTAAGTTGCCTCAAAATGATGTTTTGTTTTAAAGAAGTTTGCTTAATATTTTCAAAAGAAAACCATTGGATTAGTTTAAAAGTGTTTTCAAAGTATAATTATTATTTCAAAAGGATTATATTATTTTGTAAAGGTTGTTTTACGAATGAATTTCCAATTGAAATTTTACAAATTTATTATTGAAAGGATATTTTTCTGAAAACGTTTTATCAAAGGTTTTCCAAACCCCTTACTGGACATCTTTTGTGCTCACCCTACGTTTTCAAAAATATTTTTCTACAGATTTCCTTGAAATCCAGAATTGGTTGTCGCATATGGTGTTAGTGCGCCGTGGAAGCATAGTGGAAAATTTTATTGTTTTTGTTCAACTATGATAATGTATGGTTTTGTCTAAAATCACCAAAACCTAGAACGGTAAAAATATCCTCGATTCATTATAGTTTTGTGTAATTGTTCATTCAGTTTTATAAACAAAATTACACAGCATTTTTCAAGAACCGATACCGGAAGAGCGAGCTCGGGGCGTTATAGTTGGTATCAGAGGCATGGTCAAGATAACTCTGGAAATTTAGAACCCTTCGATAAATTGACTGTCCTTTCTCAATAAACATTCCTCTTTTTAATTTTCAAATAGAAGGACGGAGAACTCAAACAAGTCTCTTAAGCCTTCCGGATGAATTACTCGGTATGATCATGGAAAAATCATGCAAAGAAGAATCTGAACCCTACAAAGCCATGCGACATTCCTATAAATGACTCTATAATATATCAGGCACACCTAATATACTTCATTTTCATCGTTGTTCTGGTTTCGTCTTCGAAGATATCAGACAGATCCAACGTCACTTCTATCGATGCCAAGGGGCATATTACGAAGGAATTTTTTGGTGCTCTACAGTGTTTGAGCAACAAGAATCAATCTCGACTTTTTATAGAGTAGCTGAAGAAGGAAATGTTCGCGCATCATTTATGTGTCATCTTTTAAGATTTTGCTTCACAGGAAGAATTTATGATGAATTTGAAACATTCAAAGACGAAACAATGAAACGCTCTTATCGGAATCAAATTCAAGACAAACTTCTCGGATTCTATATTGATTATCATTCCTTGAGGACTGTCTTCTGGTGACTACATCCATAAAACCCCTCTTGCACTATTTGCATTTGGGTGAAGGAAGTGGAATATTTCTAAGCCACATAGAACTTTAATTTCTTAGGAAGATATGGAAACCGTGGAAGACAACTATACAGACATTGGGGACATCATGTTAGACTCAGAATAGATGAGAATTAAGAGAGATAAGTGTAAATGAATTTCGAGGAAGAAATTCTATTTAAGGGGGGTAGAATGTCACACCCTAGGTTTAAAATTATGTTTTATGTTTTTCCAATGTTTCAAAGATGCAATAAATTAAATTACCGAATGCAAATATATAAGTAGCGAGCACTTTATTCATAAAAATACCAGAATACATCCTTGACACACAAGAACTAACCCATTAAAACCACTGCTATTGATAATAAAACAATTGGAAGACTACTGAGAAATACAACGATGCTGATTGAGTAGTTATCATCTTTTGGATCTGATAGATGCAAAAAAACTTACGGCAAAGATAATAGCAATGAAACTAAAAATAAGAGGAATATATAAAACCATCTCCGAAAGGAGTGGCGTGAGCGTCACAATTTTTTTTTTCTTCTGAGTGTTTAAACAACCCTTAAAACATTAAAATTTATAACATTTTATCCGACCGTTATATAAAAAAACTATCTGTTAGAAATTGTAATATTTAAAAATGAAATATGACAAATGTCAATAAAATAAATAAACAATGTTGATTTGAATATTATTTAACTATTAATTGAAATGCAATAAAATAAAACTTTTTGTATTTAATAAATTTTATTAACTAATATATATATAGATATAGTTACAGTTAATTTAAGATATTAATATTAATGTTGTAATTCAACATCTAATTTTAAATTATATTAATAAATGGTAATACCTATATAGAATTTTAAAAGTTTAAGATTAAAATAAACCAAAATAATGAAATTATAAAAATTAATGTAGTATATTAGTCCGGTAAAAAACGAAAATGAAATAATGAAATCGGGGTTAATGGGGTTCGTTTTTGGATCGTAGGGGTAGGGTTTAGAGGGTGTTATAAGTCGGGCCGATTCGTCGAGGATGGTTCGTCGTTGCGAAGAGGAGTATTAGGGGTGGAGTTCGTCGGTTTTCCTTTCGGCATGAAGGAAAGGTCGATCCATGGAGAAGCGAACCGAATCTGAGCCACTACTTGCAGTTCGCGTCGAGTCGTGAAGGTCCGAGTAAGGTCGCTATGATGAGGTTCAAGCTCAGACAAATTTCAATTCGGAAGATTAAGCGGGGACCGAAGAACCAGATCCAATTCGCGTTTAGGGTTTTGGTTTTGATGAGGTAAACCTATCTCGTTTTTGATATCCGGATTTATGAGTATGTTCAATGACCAAAATCTTCTAATAAATCGACTCAATAGTTCTATATTTTGTCATTTTATTCATTCTTCCAATGGAAATCGATGCCTGCTTATCCAATTTTTGGATTCGATTTGAGTATTTTATTCATCCACTTGTTTTTTTTCAATGGTCCTTTTTCTGTAAAGATTTCATTAACTCCATTTGGATTTTTCATCAAATGTCAATGTTTGAAAGAGTTTGGATTCTACCTATTTAATGTTCTATATTGGTTTTCAATATTAAATGTTGAATATGTCCAAGTTTCATAATAATTGGATTCCATTTCATCTATCAATCAGTTTTGTTTATTCTAATTATCAGTCCTTTTCCTACAATTAAATATTTCGTTTTCACTAAACTGCTAAGCTATATATCTTTATCAATTGTCCTGCTGCTATCTATTTTCCCATTGGAAGTTTAAGTCGATTAGCTTGCACTACCAACCAATTTGATACATATAAACTATCCTCACAATATGGAATAAATAAATCACATATATTATCCTAATATGGGTATAGAAAAGGGAGTGTGGAAAGTCCATGGGAAGAAAATTGGGAGTCCCTGGTTTTTCTCTCATTTCCGGTTCTGAGATTTTGAGTGGAAAACATCTTTGGGAAGGAGAGGAAGTTGTAAGAACGCTTCTGCGTGAAAATTTGGTAAGGGATCATTATATTTATCCGGTCAATTTATTTTCTTCGAAAATCATAATTGTGCAATTGAAATTTATTTCATCTATGGTTTCTTTTTCAAAATCATCATGTTTTTCACTTTTGAAATTTTGGTAGAATATAGTAAGGGACTATTTATTTATTATTGTGTATGCATAATTTATCTTCAAATTTTATAATTCCATCCCTTTCTATTATTTTTCTCTTCTAAAATTGTAAATATATTTCTTTTCATAAAAACCCTTCAACACTATGATGCTATATTCTAAGGGAAAATTATTTTAAAAGTGTTTGACTGTTGGTTTCTTGAAATCAAACATGTTTGAAATTCCGAAAATTTTGGTAATTTTTTTTAGTAAGCTGCTATCTTAAATCTTTTTGATAGTTTGTATATCTATTTTATTAATTCAAAATTATTTTTAAAGGATCATATTAATACATGTGATTGGAATATATATATATATATCAAAGTTTATGTTCTAATTTGGTTTCATGTTAATTCTGTCAGGGAAATTTGTATTTATCGATGTTTCATTTTAACATCGATTTATCCTGTTATTATGTGATATATTTTTATATATATATATGCATGTATAATCTTCAAGTATATAACTATGTTAAATAAAATTATTTTTTAACAAAATAATTTCTGAAGTAAGAATTTATAAGATTAAGCATATCATAATCTTATCATATATATGCGTCATATAAAAATAAATATTATGGCCATAAATAAATGATTTGGTTTCTATGACTCCTAAATGATATTTTATGCATACGTATATATATACCTATATATATATAGACACACACACACATATATTTATATATATACCTTCATGATGTGCAAATGTATAATTGTTTTAAATAAATTAATAGTCAAGTAACAATTCACATCTGAATTTATAAATTAAGAATATCATAATTTCATTATGTCACGTACATGTCATATAAAAATCAAGGTTATGGCCATATATCGATGATCGTTTCTGAAACTTCATATACACATATGCATGTATAAGTATATAGACATATTCATGAATGTTGGATAAACATTACAAAGAAATGAATTTTTAATGGAATTGGATGAAAAGCTTATAGACATGTTATAATTTTAAGTTGCCTTGTACATGTTTATATTATAATTTTCCTCATGAATGAAATGTTTATTTTAAATAAATAAATATATATATATATCATCTATAAACTGCGGTGCATGCTCATTATTATTTTATGATTTTGAATTAAAAGAATGGTTTAAGTCATTTATTCATGAAAACAAATCATTGATATTTCTTTTATTATTTATCAATGGAAGATCAGGTATGCTGGTGTTCATGTACATGCCAAGTGACGTGAGTTTTCAGGAATCAATACTCAAAAGTGCTTTTCAATAAAAAAATTCACACACACACACAAATATATACTTACATATGGATATTAGTGGAAATGGTTATTTAAATGGATTGAAATGTTTAAAGGTAAAAAACTCCAGTGAGTAATACAAGTATATATATATATATATATGTAAACCAAACATTAAACGTTTTCGAAAGATACAGGCACTTGTTCGTTGTAAAAATAGAAGGTCATTGGGAAGTGAACCCATCCGTCGTTAAGTGGGTAGGACCAAGACGGCCTTCGACGTATTAAGTTTCCTCAAAATGATGTTTTTTAAAGAAGTTTGCTTAATATTTTCCAAATATAACCACTGGATTAGTTTAAAAGTGTTTTCAAAGTATAATTATTTTTTCAAAACTATTATATTATTTTGTAATGGTTGTTTTACAAATGAATTTCCAATTGAAATTTTACAAATGTATTGTTGAAAGGATATTTTTTTGAAAACATTTTATCAATGGTTTTCCAAACCCCTTACTGGGAATCTTTTATGCTCACCCTACATTTTCAAAATTGTTTTTCTACAGGTTTCCTTGAAACCCAGAATTTGTCGGCGTATATGGTGTTAGTGCGCAGTGGAAGCATAGTGGAAAATTTTATTGTTTTTGTTCAACTCTGATAATGTATGGTGTTGTCTAAATTCTCCAGAACCTAGACCAGTAAAAAGATCCTCGATTCGTTAACGTGTTGTGTAATTGTTCATTAACTTTTATAAAAAACATTACACAGCATTTTCCAAGAACCGAGACCGGAAGAGCGGGCTCAGGTCGTTATAGTTGGTATCAGAGGCACGGTCTAGATAACTCTGGAAATTTAGAACCCATCGATCAATCGACTGTCCTTTCTCAGTCAACATTCCTCTTTGTAATTTTTAGATGGAAGGAAGGAGAACTCAAACAATTATGTTAAGCCTTCGGGATGAATTACTCAGTATGATCATGGAAAAATCATGCAAAGAAGAATCTGAGCCCTATGAAGCCATGCGACATTCCTGTAAACAACTCTATAATATATCAGTCACACCTGATATACTTCATTTTCATCGTGGTTCTGGTTTAGTCTTTGAAGATATCAGACAGATCCAACTTTACTTCTATCGACGCCGAGGGGCATATTACGGAGGACTTTTTAGGTGCTTTACAATGTTTGAGAAACTAGAATATATCTTAACTTTTTATAGAGCAGCTGAAGAAGGAAATATTCGTGCATCATTTATGTGTCAACTTTTAAGATTTTTCTTCATAGGAAGAATTTATGACGAATTTGAAACATTCAAAGATAAAGAAATGAGACTTTATTATAGGAATAAAATTCAAGAGTAACTTCTCGGGTACTGTATTGATTATCATTCCTTGAGGACTGTCTTCCAGTGCCTACATCCATACAACCCCTCTTGCACTAGTTTCATTTGGGCGAAGGACGTGGAAGATTTCAAAGCCACATTGAACTTTAATTTCATAGAAATACATGGAAACCATGGAAGACAACTATACAGACCTTGGGGACATCATGTTAGACTGAGAATAGATGGGAATTAAGAGAGATAAGTGTAAATGAAATTTGAGGGTGAAATTCTATTTAAGGGGGGTAAAATGTAACACCATAGGTTTAAAATGATCTTTTATGTTTTGCCAATGTTTCCAAGATGCAATAAAATAAATTACCGAATGAAAATATATAAGTAGTGAGCACTTTATTCATAAAAATACCAGAATACATCCTTGACACACAAGAACTAACCCATTAAACCCACTATTATTGATAATAAAATAATTGGAAGACTACCGAGAAATACAACGATGCTGATCGAGTAGTTATCTTCTTTTGGATCTGTTAGAAGAAAAAATGTTACGACAAAGATAATATCAATGAAACTAAAAATAATAGGAATATATAAAACCATCTCCGAAAGTAGTGGCGTGAGCATCACGATATTTTGTTTTCTTCTGAGTGTTTGACTGACCCTTAAAACATTGACATTTATAATATTTTATCCGACCGCTATAAAAAAAACTAACCATTAGAAATTGTAATATTTAAAAACGATATATGAAAACTATCAATAAAATAAATAAACAGTGTTGATTTGAATATTATTTAACTATTAATTGAAATACAATAAAAAAACTTTTTTTATTTAAGAAATTTTAATAACTGATATATATATATATATACTTATAGTTATAGTTAATTTAAGATATTAATATTAATGTTGTAATTCAACATCTAATTTTAAATTATATTTATAAATGGTAATACCTATATAGAATTTTAAAATATTAAGATTAAAATAAACCAAAATAATGAAATTATAAATATTGATGTAGTATATTAGTCTGGTAAAAAAATGAAAATGAAATAATGAAATCGAGGTTAAGGGGGTTCGTTTTTGGAGCGCAGCGGTAGGGTTTAGAGGGTGTTAGAAGTCGGGTCGATTTGTTGAGGATGGGTTGTCATTGCGAAGAGGAGTATTAGGGGTGGATTCTGTCAGATTTCTTTTCGGCATGAAGGTGAGGTGGATCCAAGGAGAAGCAAACCGAATATGAGGCATTGCTTGCAGTTCGCGCCGAGTTGTGAAGGTCCGAGAAAGGTCACTGTGATGAGGTTCAAGCTCGGATGAATTTCAATTCGCAAGATTAAGCATGGACCGAAGAACCAGATCCAATTCACGTTTGGGGTTTTGGTTTTGATGAGGTAAACCTATCTCGTTTTTGATATCCAGATTTGTGAGTATGTTCAATGACCAAAATGTTTTGATAAATCGACTCAATAGTTCTATATTTTGTCATTTTATTCATTATTCCCTTGGAAATCGATGCATGCTTATCCGATTTATGGATTCGATTTGAGTATTTTATTCATCCTCTTGTTTTTTTATTTCAATGGTCCCTTTTGAATAGAGATTTATTTAACTCCATTTGGATTTTTCATCAAATGTCAATGTTTGAAAGAGTTTGGATTCTATTGATTTAATGTTCTATATTGGTTTTCAATATTAAATATTGAATTTTTCCAAGTTTCATAATAATTGGATTCCATTTTGTCTATCAATAAGTTTTGTTTATTCAAATTATCATTCCTTTTCATACAATTAAATATTTCGTTTTCACTAAACTGCTAAGTTATATGTCTTTATAAATTGTCCTGCTGCTATCTATTTTCCCACTGGCAGTTTAAGTCGATTAGCTTGCACTGCCACCCAATTCGATATATATAAACTATCCTCAGAAGATGGAATAAATAAATCACATATATTATCCTAATATGAGTATAAATAAGGGAGTGCGGAATGTCCGTGGGAAGAAAATTGGGAGTCCCTGGTTTTTCTCTCTTTTCTGGTTCTGAGATTTTGAGTGGCAAACATCTTTGGGAAGGAGAAGAAGTTGTAAGAACGCTTCTGAGTGAAAATTTGGTATGGGATCCTTATATTTATTCGGTCAATTTATTTTCTTCGAAAATCATAATTGTTTAATTGAAATTTATTTCATATATGGTTTCTTTTTCAAAATCAGTATGTTTTTCACTTTTGAAATTTTGGTAGAATATAGTAAGGGACTATTTATTTATTTTTGTGTATGCATAATTTATCTTGAAATTTTATAATTCCATCCCTTTCTATTATTTTACTCTTCTAAAAGTGTTAATATATTTCTTTTCATAAAAACCCTTCAACACTATGATGTTATATTCTAAGGGAAAATTATTTTTAAAGCGTTTGATTGTTGGTTTCTTGAAATCAAATATGTTTGAAGTCCCGAAAATTTTGATAAATTTTTTTAGTAAGCTGTTATCATAAATCTATTTGAAAGTTTTTATATCTATTTATATAATTAAAAATTATTTTTGAAGGATCATATTAATATATGTGATTGGAATAGATATATATATATATATATGTCAAATTTTATGTTCTAATTTGGTTTCATGTTAATTCTGTCAAGGAAATTTGTATTTATCGACGTTTCATTTTAACATCGATTTATCCTCTTATTATGTGATATATATATATATGTATATATATATATATGCATGTATAATCTTCAAGTATATAACTATGTCAAATAAAATTATTATTTAACAAAATAATTTCTGAAGTAAGAATTTATAAGATTAAGCATATCCTAATTTTATCATATATATATGTCATAAAAATAAATATTATGGCCATAAATAAATGATTTGGTTTTTATGACTCGTAAATGATATTTTATGCATACGTATATATATATACCTATAGACAAACACACACACACACAAATATTTATTTATATACCTTCATGATGTGAAAATGTATAATTGTTTAAAATAAACTAATAGTCACATAATAATTCACATATGAATTTATAAATTAAGAATATCATAATTTCATTATGTCACGTACAAGTCATATAAAAATCAGGGTTATGGCCATATATCGATGATCGTTTTCGAAACTTCATATATGCATATGCATGTTTCGGTATATAGACATATTCATGAATGTTGGATAAACATTACAATGAAATGAATTTTTAATGGAATTGGATGAAATGTTTATAGACATGTTATAATTTTAAGTTTCCTTGTACATGTTTATATTATAATTTTTCTAATGAATGAAATGTTGATTTTAAATATATATATATATATATATATCATATATAATCTTTGGTGCATGCTCATTATTATATTATGATTTTGAATTAAAATAATGGTTTAATTCATTTAATCATGAAACAAAATCATTGATATTTCTTTTATTATTTATCAATAGAAGAACAGGTATGTTGGTGTTCATGTACATGCCAAGTGACGTGAGTTTTCATGAATCAATACTCACAACTGTTTTTCAATAAAAAATTCACACACACACACACACACACACACATATATATATACTTATATATGGATATTAGTGGAAATGATTATTTAAATGCATTGACATGTTTAAAGGTAAAAATATTCAGTGAGTAATACTAGTATATATATATATATAAAGAAAACATTAAACGTATTCGAAAGATACGGGCGCTTGTTCATTGTAAAAATAGATGGTCATTGGGAAGCGAACCCATCCTTCGTTAAGTGGGTAGGCCCAAGACAGCCTTCGACGAATTAAGTTTCCTCAAAATGATGTTTTTTTAAAGAAGTTAGCTTAATATTTTCCAAAGAAAACCACTAGATTAGTTTAAAAGTGTTTTCAAAGTATAATTATTTTTTCAAATGTATTATATTATTTTGTAAAGGTAGTTTTACAAATGAATTTCCAATTGAAATTTTACAAATGTATTATTGAAAGGATATTTTTCTGAAAACGTTTTATCAAAGGTCTGCCAAACCCCTTTCTGGGCATCTTTTGTGCTCAACCTACGTTTTCAAAAATGTTTTTCTACAGGTTGCCTTGAAATCCAGAATTGGTCGTCGCATATGGTGTTAGTGCACAGTGGAAGTATAGTGGAAAATTTTATTGGTTTTTTCAACTCTGATAATGTATGGTGTTGTATAAATTCTCCAGAACCTAGACTGGTAAAAAGATCCTCGATTCATTAAACTGTTCTGTTATTGTTCATTCACTTTTATAAAAAAAATTACACAGCATTTTTCAAGCACTGAGACCGGAAGAGAGGGATCAGGGCGTTATAATAGGGATGATTCCCTCCTCCTCATAGCGACCCATGTGGTCATTGATTACCCTCCTTTTTTATGACCTCAGACTGGGAGAGGGGATGTGGGTGACCCATGGTCATAGATGTAGAGGCCGTCTTGGGAGACGAGAAGCCACGTGGAAGGGCCGTGTTGGCGCTGCCCCTGCATCGATGAGAAGGTAGTGATCGTGTCCTAGGTGCAACAACCTGATTCCTAAGAAGCAAAGAGATTAACTCATCAGTTCTAAATGAAAAGAAATTGAAAATCAATGCCTCAACACCATCCCATCATCTGTGATCGGTAAGAGGGATCCACGTTGACAACATCACAGAACGGGGTGTCCAACGTTCTACTACCCAAACATCTGGTGAGTTTCAAGCCAGGACCGCTATTTGCATGGCGGGACCTGGTGCCAAATAACTGGATCTGGTGACACGTCGATCAATTTATGCCTCAAGCGCTACTAATCTCCATATTGTGGAGAATAAATTCACATCAGGTTCACCATTTCTATTTCCGACACTTTCGCCAGGGCACGCACGTTCGTCTCATTCAGGGACGAGAGGTGCGGTTTTTGTTTACCCGCATTCCCACATTCCAAAGTCGAGTGACATCCACTCCTTATTCAGGGATGTCTTCTCCTTGATCAAAAAGGGATGATGGGATGTCAGTTCTTCCTTTCATGGATTCCTCCTCATAACTCGTCACCTAGTCCGAGTCTCCCTCATAGACTTAAGACATTGTTCATGAATATCTTCCTGGCATCATATCTTCATGGACACCTGTTAATTACACTGCTTCTGTCAGGACAATCCAAGGGGTCCAGTCAGGGCAGCAACCTTCGGTTAAGGGAGAAGTCACGTTGGGAATCACTGGTATGTCTGGATATTAGGGGATTGGCATATCTGTCTTCTGTCCCTTATTATAGGGCTTCGTGAGGGCGCGGAAGCCCGAGGTATCCCACATCGAACGCATGGAATCATATGCCATGGGCATGTATATGAGGTTTTCCTCAACTTCCCATGTTTAACATAGGGTATTTTTTATGTTTAATTTCTAACAGAGATGGATTGGGATTAATAGAATACTGACTAGAGTGGATCAGATAGAGAAATCCCCTAGAGGGAACACTGATGTTGGGGACAACGCATGGTTGGATTCCTGATTACTGCTTAGGGGAATGGGGTATGAGGCGACATGATCCTGCTGGGATGTGGCGGCCCAGGTAGGAATCAGGATGGGTGATGGAGCGTTTGAATGAATTGGTTGGTGAATGGGGTGGAACCACTATAAGGATGACGATAGTTTTGGGATTGAGCCTTGAAGAGGCTTCCTACGTATCCCCATTGTAGGGAATCAAAGTCCTTGTAGTTCATCTGACAATAGATTATTGTTGATTGGGGTTCAACGGAAAGCTGCTGGCTGGGGGTGTCAACGGCTTACCGTTGAACGTGGTCATGACAGCTTACCATTGGATGGTGTCCATAGTTTAACATCATGCAGGACGGGGGGCTAACCGATGTGAAGGTGGTCAGAACTGCTGGGTGTTGGGATTGAACCTCAAGGAAGATTCCTACGTATCTTTCCTAGGGAAGGATCAAAGACCTCGTAGTTCAAGTGGTCGCATTTGGGGCATACGCTCTGAGGCGGCCCAGGGTGTCAGTGAACCAACATGGAGGAGGACCTGGGGTCAAATGGTTATTGGGCTTGAACCTCAGGGAGGCTTCCTATGTTCCTTGCCATGAAAAGGATCAAAGACCTCATAGTTTAGGTGGTGTTGGTGAACTGACATGAAAGTGGACCTCGGGTCCAATGGATGTTGGGCTTGAACCTCAGGGAGGCATCCTGCGTACCCTGCCATGGCAAGGATCAAAGAAATCATAGTTTAGGTGGTTGGGAACTGACGTGAAGGTGGACATGGGGTCTGATGGGTGGTGGTCTTGAACCTCTTGGAGGCTTCTTACGTACCCTACATTGGAAAGGATCAATGACCTCATAGTTCAAGTGGTTGGGTGTGAGGCTTACACTCTAGGCTTCTCAAGTTATTGGTGAACCAAGGTGAAGATGGTCGGAATGACCGGGTGTTGGTCTTGAACTTCTGGGAGTTTTCCTATGTACCATGCCTTGGCAAGGATCAATGAACTCATAGATTAGGTGGTGTCGGCGAACCGATGTGAAAGTGGAACTGGGGTCCAATGGTTGGTGGGCTTGAACCTCAGGGAGGCTTCCTACGTACCCTGCCTTAGCAAGGATCAAATTACATGTAGTTCAGGTGGTGCCAGCAAACCGACATGAAAGTGGACCTGGGGTCCAATGGTTGGTGAGATTGAATCTCAGTGAGGCTTCTTACGTACCCTAACATAGCAAGGATCAAAGTCCACGTAGTTCAAGTGGTTCCAGCGAACCGATGTGAAAGTGGACCTGGGGTCCAATGGTTGGTGGGCTTGAACCTTAGGGAGGCTTCCTATGTACCCTAATTTAGCAAGGATCAAAGTCCACGTAGTTTTGGTGGTGCCGGAGAACCAAAGTGAAAGTGGACCTAGGGTTCAATGGTTTGTGGGCTTGAACCTCATGGAGGCTTCCTACACACTCTACCTTAGCAAGGATCAAAGTCCTCATAGTTTAGGTGGTGCTGGCGAACCGATGTGAAAGTGGACCTACAGTCCAATGGTTGTTGGTCTTGAACCTAAGGGAGGCTTCCTACGTACCCTGCATTAGAAAGGATCAAAGACCTCATAGTTCAGGTGGTTCCATTTGAGGATTACGCTCTGAGGTGGCCCAAGGAAGATGTTATGGTTTTTCCTCACTCTAATACCATGTGAGTCATGCTCGGTTTGAGAAACAAGAGATTGTAGAGACATGATGATCACATCATGAAAGGTGCGTCAGTGGGAAGTGGTGTGGGGGTTACACTTGGTTAGTGGACCATGAAAAGGAAAAAGGGACTTATACGTGGTTAGCAGCCTGAATAGGTTGGGACTTACTCTAGGAGAGAGGCCTAATGGTGACAATTCCCAGCGGGAGATAGATTTTGTACTGAAGAAAGGAGGGGTCCGGTGCCCATTTCTCCCCCCTGGTCCTTGGAACTGAATTAGAAAGGAGGAGTAGAGATGCTTCCTCCAGAAAGAAAAGCAAGGGGCTTACACCAAGATGGATGAACATTCCCCAGAGAAAAACACCAATCTGATAAGGAGGATATCATCCCCTATGGAGGAATATCTCACTCCCATGGAGACTAGTGGGCGTGCAGAATGTCCAAGGTGGGGGCACCCCACATGCAAGGCACGAGGAGATGTCACTGTTTAACTTCATGTGTTGAGGAAGATGGTTCTTGGCAGTTTAATGTCCTCCAAATTAGACGAGGTGGATTTTTTCCACACCCCTAGGACTTACATAACTGGTAACCTATGCTCCTTGTGGAGGGGAAGGCATTAGAAGCACCATGGTGAGGGGGTGTTTTTGGAGAAAACCATCAGGGGGGGGCACGTTAGCATGGCTATGCGAAGAAGCAGTAGCCATTACTGTGCCTATGCTAAGAAGCATGAGGCGATGCAACACAATAGGTAGTATCATCCAAGGGACTTTGAAATAACATTGTCCAAATATGGAGGGTCGCATGGGAAAAGGAATCTCAAAGCAGAGGGGTTCATAGACCGGGGCCTTTTGAAGCTCTGCTACTCCGTGTGGCGGCAGGTACTTGGGAAGGGGTGTGCTTCGCGAAGTGGGGCGCCTTAGCCTAAGCATAGGGAAAAGATGCATATGGGAGGTGCTTTGCGAAGTGGAAAGGGATTCGTAGGGCACTTCCATGCTGGGAAAATGTTCCTCGTGAAGCAAGGAATCGTGAAGCCATGTGCTTTGCGAAGTACAGTGACCCTGCCTTGGCATGTGGATCATGTGTTTATGAAGGGTGTTTCACGAAGTATACATGCTCCACAATAACCCGGGTCCCCTTGGGGATCTCCTTCCTTCGTGGAGACCCTTAGCCTTCATGAAATGCATCCCTCTTAGAATAAGGGATCAAAACGAGACAAAGGGGAGCCACTTCGCAGAGCAGAAGTACATCGCACAAATCATGGTTCGCAGAGCAGAAGGGTGCTTCATGATTCGGGATCTAGTAATTCAAAATTTCATATTATCCATCCTTCAAACTTTGTGGGAGGCCAGTATTTATAGGGGTGAGGCATCGTGATGTAGCTCTCACTCAGCATACGGAGTAAGTTGTTTGCTCCGGGGAGGGTCGCAAACGTCAAGGGTGGTCGCGGAGCATTACCACCTCCTTACATCGCAGCGGGTCGCGAACATCAAGGGAGGTCATAGAGCCTTACCACCTCTCTGATTTGTGGCGGGCCATGAATGTAAAGGGTGGTCGTGGAGCATTACGGCCTCCTCAATTTGCTGTGGGCCGCAAACGTAAAGGGCGGTTGTGGAGCGTTACCGCCTCCTTGTTTCGTGGCATCACGATGCAAGCGGTGCTATGCGAATGGGCTTCACGAGGCAACTCTCGGGTCTATGTCTTCTTCTCCTCCCCAAATTTTGGCGTTAACAAATGGAAAACCCATTAATATGTTAGGCCAAACACTAAGGATGTGCCATAGATTCAATAAACATTTATATAAAATAGATAATTAAATTTATAATGAACTATGAATTATTATAATTAATTCCAGGAATATAAACAATTATGTATAAAGGGAATATTCAAGTGGGAACTCCAAAGGGGTGTCCTTGATCCAAGATGGGATCTTTAAACTACAAAATACTGACCAACAAGATTATATGGAACAAACCTACCCTTTATTTCACATCAATACATGATTTATTGAATAAATTTGCACCTAATAAACCTAAAAATATCAATAATGATAGTATATTTTGAAATTAGTTATATAGAATAACATCTTGAACATGGGGTACAACAACATTAATGAAAAATTTCTTAACAAGCTTTTAAAATTCCATGTCATTTTATAACTGCACAAGATAACCTCCTGAAAACACAAGAAATGGGTGGGATATAATGCCTAGAAATGGAATAAGCATGGAATAAGGTGACACATGTAAGAAAATATCTATATATGTGGGGCATAAAAAGAAGTTTAATGATAAACATGGACAATGATACATAATATTACATGACTATCATAACATGGGAAATGTGGAAACAACTTAAAACATTATATCATTGACATAGGAAAGGGATAAACATACATCACATAATGGTGGAAAATTTCCCATAAAATTATCCGATTTACTCCATATCCCTACATTATATAGTTGAATTTGTGAGACATTACATAAAAGAAGTGGTTGAATGGAAATGAGAAGAAAGAAACCCCTAATGGAATTTCGGTATAGTAACATCTTAGGTAAGTGTCAAAGTGGGGTATAATAAATACTACCAAATTAAAATAAAATACATTGGATATTATGGGATATTTATAAATAAATTAAATCTTAAAAATTTATATTAAGAATAAAAATGGCAATGAAGGTGCTTAAATTAAAATGAGGATAGCAACGTCTCTTACATGAGTGTATGACTAGAAATGTATGTGAGGGGCTTCTGGAGATCTTAGGGGTGATTTAAGAGGACTCCATAGTGTGTATAAAATTGTTTTAATATGCTCTAAGGAGTTTTAGAGAATATAAATGAGATATTGGTTGGGTTATATTAAGAAAAGTGGGCGATGTATTTATTATTTAGGTTTTTTGAATCTATATAATAAAATAACCAAAACTAGAAACCATCTCATGGTTTGTGCACATGGTTTCTTTGAAATGGTAGTGGCATTAATTATTTAATATTGTAAAGGGACTAAATTAAAAAAATAATACCCATTATTATGTGGAGGTGAGTCACACTATTAAAGAAATTATTTCTAAAACATAAAATATATTTATTGTTTTGGAGGAATCATAATGGATTTATAAAATAAATCCAAAAAACGTAAATGGCATTATTTTAAAGGGAAAACCTTGTTCTAGGTGTGGATACCCTTTATAGAATTTATTACATAACCATTTGGTCAATATGATGTCATAAGACACAAAGTATATTTATACGATATTTAATTTTTTATCTAAAATTCCACTATCTAAAAAAATATAAAAAGTTCACCATTGGATAATTTGGAAATTTAGATTCACAAAATAACATTCATTTTAACAAATTAATTTCATAATTATGTGAATTTTCCCTTTTGAAATAAAATCTACATTTATTAAGAAATGTTAGGTTTTTTGAAAATAATATTTTTTAAAACCATATGAAAATTTACATTTGACTTTATAAAAATTTTATGATAATTTTTATATATTAAAAATTATTTAATAATAAAATTTTATTAAAATAGTATTTATTTTAAAAAACCATTAATTCAGAAAAATAAATTCATTAGTTTAATTTAAATATTAACCAAAAATAACATATGTGTTTTATTGTATCCAAATAAAAATCATTTAAATAGTAACAATAAAGGGATGAAAATACATAGTTTATTCTGTAGTAATTAATTATAAAACTCAAAATTATTGGGTCTTGATACAAATACCTTTAATGCCCTAGGAAGTGCCCTAAGAGCAATGTGCACGGTGGAGAGACATTCATATGATGGTTCAACAAACATGGTTTGGGCCGTGATCTTGATGTGCTTGAACATATCCCATAACAAATTTTGCTAATATGTAAGATGTTGGATATCATCTTGGTTTGGTCAAGGGAAAATCCCCGTGATTTTATCTCCCTCAAAAGCTTTGATAAATAGGATTCATAGGGTACGAGCCTACTAGTTGAGTACATCACTTCCTTTTTATTTTTCAATTGGATTTGTTAAAACCCTATATTTATACTAATCAACTGATAACTGTTCAATAACTATATTGTTATTATTAATAATACTTAACTGTATCTTAAATCCCATTGGATATAATAATACAAAAAGTGGATTTGTTTTTTATAACGATGTAACTAAATAAGGAATCTAATTTAAAAAGTGGATTTTTATTTATAATAGTTCGGGTTGTTTTAATCTTCCCCCATTAATAAATTTCACCCTCAAGATTTTCTTTTCCCACCCTAAAACAGATGAGTGTAACTCTTCTTCATTTGTCCTCTAGTTTCCATGTTTATTCTTTAGACTTTTCATTTATACACAACACTTCTAAAAGCTGCATTGTCTAATTTCATTGAACCTTTTCCCTATGATATTATATCTTCACTAGATACTCTGCATAGAAATGATCATTCTACAGTGGTTCCACCTCTAGATTGAGTACATTTAAGGTGTTTGGAATCTACTTCCTGAAGAGGGATACATGGAATACATCATGTACTTGATAAAGTTTCAGTGGGAGTGATTTTCGATAGGCCACCACTCTGTTGTGATCAAGGATCTCAATTGGCCCGACATATATTAGAATAAGATTTACCCTATTCAAAAATCCCATTATATTCTTCCGTAGAGATATGTTGAGGAATACCACGTATCCACATAAAAATTTATGTCTCATAGACGATTGTCAGCATAGATCTTCTGAAAACATTGAGTAGCCTTGATTTTCTTATTAATGGTATTATAATTAACCATAATTTCTTCAACTATTTTAGGACCTAGTAGTTTTCATTCCCAACTTCATCCCACCCTGAATGTGTTCTTGAGCACTTCATAGAAAGGGATTAATAGGAAGCTATTTTGATTCTTGAGTGGAAAATATTGTTTTATGTGAACATGACTAGTGGATGATGTTAATCCTATCCGACATTCACATAAATTGAGAATGCTACCAAAATTTCCTAATGTGTCTAGATAGTTATATCATATTTTCAATCTGTATAAGGATGATAGGACATACTAAAGATCCGCTCAGTGATTAGAGCATGTTGGAGACTTCTCTAGAACATAGAGTTGAATCTTGTATATCGATCAGATAAAATTAGTAGTGGTACTCCATGCAGCCTTAACAATTTTTTGATGTATATCCTTTAAATTTTATACATTGTGAAATGATCTAAAATCACAATGAAGTGTGAAATAATTCTATGATGATCCACAATATCCAAGATGGAATTGTTTTCTTCGGATGTCTTCAGAATTCTAGTGAAAAAGTCAATGGTGATTTTTTATCATTTCCATTATGGTATGGGTAATGGTTCTATCATCACCATAGAATTATTCCTTTCAAACATCTCTTTATAACAAACCGGAATATTTGATGTATATATTGTGATCTCATTCTTCAAATTAACTCACCAATAGTGCTGACAAAGATCTTGATACATAATTTTCATTCCTAGGTGAATTGAAAAAGATGAACTATGTGCGTTATCAAACATTTCCTTATTTAACTTAGGATTTTATAGAACCCATAGTCTTGACCCCAATCTCACAATTCATTCTTATTCAATTTTAAACATTGAGTATTTCCCCTTTCACATGGATTCCACCTTCATATGAATTTTAACTTCATTTCATTGAGCATCCCTTATTTTCTCCATGAGTAATGGTTGAACAACCATTTTTGAAAGGATTTATGATATTCTTTATTTAATAATTCTCATGTCCATCATTTTAAAATCTAATAATATTGGATCCTTCTCGATTCTCATTATTGATAAAGATGCAAGATATTTTCTAAATAGAGTATCAACAACCATATTTTATTTTCTAGGATGGTAGTTGATTTAGTAGTACTAATCCATGATGAGATTTAAAAATCTTCATTAGCACATATTAATCTTATTCATTGTGAATATAATCCAAGGGTTTTTGTGATCCCTATATATTTTCTTCCTCTCTTCAATGATATAATGCCAACAGTTTTTTAAATCACTAATCACAATATCTAACTCCAAATCAGGTAATGGGTAGTAAAGTTTATGAAATTTAGACTACCTTGAAGAATAGGTTATGCCTTTTTCTTTCTTCATTAACACATTTCCTAATCACTTCTTCAAAGATCCACTGAAAACCATGAAAGGTTCTCTACATGTGGGTAGTGCGAGTACATGAACAATGATAAGCCTCATATTTGAATCCATTAATCTCTATTCACATTAATCATTCTAATAAATTATGAATCCCTTGGGAGTTATATTGGTTAGTGGTTTTTAAAATCACAACAAGTTTATCACAAATTGACTATAATACCCAGATTACCCATAGAAACAACTTATGTTTGTCAAAGATGTTGACCTCAATCATCCATTTATTTCTTCTGTCTTTGAAGGGCCACAAATATCTTATTTCATGTGATGATATACCCCAATAATGAGACTTATTTTACCAGAACTCACATTTTAGGTACATGGAATAATGATTCTCCTTTCATAGGGTCATTATCACAGTGTTAAAAACCTCCTCATTCTCTTCCTTATATTTGGAGTATATTATAATATCATATATAAATAATACCATGGATTTTTTGATGTAATATCTAAAGAATCTATTCATAATGTCTATGAATATTGTTGCAGTATTAGTGAGTCTGAATGGAATAAATATGAACTCATAGTGCATGTACCTTGAATGAAAAGTGGTCTTAGTGATACTTTCCTTCTTCACCATTACCTGATAATATCCCAGCTAATTATCCACCTAGAGAAGTATTGTGCTCCACATAGTTGATCGTTTGAGTCATCAATCTGAGGATGATAATAATTTTTCTTTATTGTGGGAATGTTGAACTTATGATAATCAATGAAAAGGCCCAATGAAGCATACTTTATCTTAATTAAGAGGACCGGTTTACCCCATGGTGATTTAATTGGTCATATGAACCCTTTTTAAAAAGTCTCATAAGGATGTTTCATTAGCTCATCATGTTAAAAAACCAAAATTCAATTTGTAGTAATGGTTAATAGTAATTACCAAGGTATAATATCTATTGATAATTCAGCCTCTCAGATATAATGAAGACCACGAAATTACTTGATAAACACATCAGTGTATTCCCTCATAATAGGCATGTCTTCAAGATGATTTTTTACTTTGACTCAGTGATTTGAGCTAGATATGTTTTTTCATAGTGAAATAATATCCTTGCAAGAGATGTTGGTACTAAATAATATTCAACCTCCTCCTTGAACTTGTAGAAAATAAGAGGACTATTAGATATAAGGAGAGTGATTTCCTTATCTCAACATATTGTGTTGTCTCTATATTGGGAAAACCAATCCATGAACAAAATTGTATCAAATTCCATGATAGGGAGTATGACATAGTTTGATGGGATGTTCAACCCACAAACGTTGATAGGCGAGGAGTTATATACTTGGGATTCAATAATTTCTCGAATTTTGTTTCACCATCAATTCTACATCAATACTTTATGGTGGTTTTAGGACAGTTCAACTATGATTTTGTGATATGATGGAATGAGTAGATCCATAATAAAAAAATTTGTTCACTGTTTTTGAATGAAGAACTTGTATACATGGAACCACATTGTTTTTTTGATCCACCTCAATGGTTGTGACATAAAAAGATCTCCCTCAAACTATGTAGGTTGTCAATTGTCTCCAAAAAACCTTTGATTATGGAATTAGTTTTCAATATTATTTGGTTTTCTGTAGTTGAAGAAATGAATGATGCACTGAGGGTTGACAAGATAAATTCATTCCTCCATCACATTACTTGATTTCTCTTTTCAGAAATTTCTATGTAGGGGTCCTTCTTTCAAACACCTAAAACATTTCTTCATGACACTTATGTAAAATATGGGTTGTATCTTTCTTCCGCTTTGGACAAGTGGGATATTGAAATTTCTTGGCACCATTAGATTTTTCCAGCGGGCTGCCAAAATTAAACATCACTTTTATCTTCTTATCCTCATGATACCCTTGAGATTTACCTTTATACTTTTTGATTTTGAGGGCACATAATACAATTTCCTCATATATATCAAAGTATCAGATCGCTAGGTCTTTTCATAAACTATGTTTTATCCCACCAAAGAAGTTTTCAACCCTACATTTTAGGGAAATGAAAAAGTCGGAGGCATATCATAAAATTCTTGGGATGTTTTTCTTGTACTCCCCTGATAGATTCATCATCTTTTTTTATTAAGGGAGAGGAAAAACCTTTGTAATTTAAGTCACTGAGTGCAAGGAAAATATTTACCAAAAAATATTTTATGGAATTACTTCCACTCCATCGCATTGATCTCTTCCTCAAGCTTTGTATTTTTTCTCATTTCCCACCATTGATCAAATTCGAAATCCATCTGATAAAAATTAAGTAGAACCTCCTCTAACATTCAAAATTAATGGATGGAGAAGATATTCTCAATGTATAAGATCTATTATTATGAAATTAATGGATAAAATGATCCATTAAATGTTAGAGGTATTTTTCAGACAAATATTTCAGTAACAGCTTGTTTTGTCTTATGGGGATTTGGGAGCTCCTCCTTATTCTTGTTTTTATTCATAACCCGGTTCATCTGAGAGATTATTGTGAATTTTTTTTGATTCGTACTCCCATCGGCTTGGGATACTCATTGGGGTAGCCATTACATTTCCCACTAGAATGATTGTTCACCTGATTCAATCCATTAGAATCCATTAGCAGGAATAAAAAGGAAAATTATGGATATGTATTTTAAACTAATAGAAACATAAATGGAAATCCCATAATATTAAAAGTAGAACATAGAAATTACAGTTATTTCCTTGAAAAATTAACTTATATAAATCAATCTATGTTATCCATGATCTATTTTCGTACAAATATTCTTATAGGATTTTTTTTGTTTCATAATGAGATTTTGAATTTACCAAATCATATCCCCTAGTAGTGTTAAATTACGTACATAGTAAGGCCCATTTTCTTGTACCATGTTTCCCTATGTAAGGCCCATGAATCTTTGTCAATGTTTTTATCCCTAGGTACATATGTGAAAAACCACATCAACTTGTAATATCCAAAAAGATATGTATTTTTTTTAATAAGACACTTAATTTATACTTATAAATAATTATGGATGTTTTCTTATACTTATTTTTATTTATAAGGCTTTCACTAGAGTTTTTAATCCAAATCCCAAAAATATCTAATAATTTTCTATGATACGAACTATAACAACCCTACTATTTATCTCATTTTAATTCTTGATTTATTAAATAAAAATATTCTTATTAAAACAAAAAATATTGAAAGTCTAGTGTATTTTGGAAATAGGTACATATCATAACATACTCAACATGATATACAAGAACATTATTTATAACATCATTAACATGACCACAATTGTTTTTTGATTTTCAAATAAATCTCTTTATGGATAAGTGATAACCAAACAAACATCTGAACCACAATGCGAACCATACAAAACATAGCAGGAGGACCAAGAAGCCCCCAACCCAAGGCTAGACCCAACCCAAAATAACAGATCATGTCGGACCTTGAGAACCCTTCTCGTCGCTGCCCTCCATGCATCTACGTCACCCATCCCATCGCCGCTCAGACAGAAATGCTACAATCCCACCAATGCCACGCCGTAGGCGATCCCCAGACCACTGTCTCCGGGAGAAAGGATGAATCTTAGGAGCACACCACTAGGAGAACCTCCACCACTGGGTCCACCAGAACAATCCCAAATAGCATGAGAGACCCACAAATTGAAACAAAGAGGGGTCATGAATGGGGGGGAAGGGAAATAAGAGAAGAGGAGGACAACCAGCGATGAAATCAAACCTGAGTTAGAACAAACAGAACCAGAGGAACAAAAAAACACCAATTTTCACTAAATCCATGATGGATGATGACCGACGGGGAGATATTCATCAACAAAACTCCATAACCACATATTATCTAAAAAAACAATATCTTATCGGATCGGGACCAAAGCTAAACACAGGATCATAAGGATAAGGGGACGCCGCATGATCTGAGATTTCCTGGGGCCACCTCATGCGGTCACGTAATAACCTAGAAAGAAGACAACGACCCTTCCGAGTTCAACCCCGACACAACCAGTCACCACCAAACAAGAGCGAGAAACGACCGAGAAAACTAAATATTCCATATGGGAAAAACGGGTGAGGCCATCGAGGGAGTGGGAGCGAATACCTACAACCAGATTCATTGGAGGAGGTTGAACAACATTGAACGTCGATAGAGCTCAAGAGGACATGCCAGCCCGCGAACCGTGTAGCGGTCGACACCACACCGTGCCACCACCGCACTACCCATCCCCTGACCGCTCCATGCTGGAAGAAGCAAGAATAGAGGGAAGGAGAGGAACTGAGGAAGGAAAACCTAAACCACTAGGAGCAGAAAAAGGGAAACCCCCAATAAAACATTTTACTAAATTAGTATTCTTCTAGAATTCCATGGCTTTCTAAAACTTCACGGGATAACCTGGGGACCAACATAAGAAAGGGGTGAGCTATAAATTCCAGTAAGGGAATAAACATGGCATAAGTTGATAAATGGTATAACATTGTCATAAAAATAGTTCAAAAAGAGAATATGATTAATAATCATGAACTATGTGAAATGATATACCGTGGTAATCATAACATGGGAAATATTGAAACAACATAAAACACTACATCATAAACATATATCAAGGATAAACTACCAATACATCAAGGTGGAAAATATTTCATACAGGAATCAAGATCACTCCCGGTCCTAAAATAAATTATCATGATACTAAAAATTACCCACTTCATTAGAGCTCTATATAATTCTGGTTGCACCTCCCACATTCGTTTCATTTTCTTTCATATGCATGCCACAAAGATCATACAACATGGATTAGTTAATCATTGTAATTTATTCCATGATAAATGATTATGGAATAATTTTATGTAATTCTAGAGTAAAAAGTATATCTTCATAAATGTGAAACCCCGTGATAGGAAATGGGTATAGCAATCACTGCATAATTGGGTCGGCATGAAAAAAACGAGATGCAATTCTGGCACCGTGATGTCATCACATAAAGATTCATAAAAATGTATTAATGAGAGATAGAGGGGTATCTAATCACATGGACATCAAATGGGTATGTATAGGGACATGTAAATACATATCCCAACAATATAAATTTGAAATTGAAGGAATACATAAATTAATATACTTGAATAATGAAAATGGTCCTTACTATATTTCGGCATAGTGACAAGTGTACATAAAAGATAATGGGAGGATTAATGTGAGTGAAATGGGGAACTGGTCATTTATAAATTAAATGGGATGCAAGGATAATATTTAATATAATATCTCAATATAATAAAATGGAATTTAAGAGACATATCATAAAAGAAGTACTTGAATGAAAATGAGAAGGGAGAAATCTCTTAAAGAATTTGGGCATAATAACAACTTAAGAATAGGTAAAAAATGAGTGGGAAAAAAAATTAAAAATCATTATAATAACATAAATGGTATAATAGGGGATGTTTATAAATAAATTAAATCTTAAAAAATTTCAATTAGGAAGAAATATTCCAGGGAAGGTGCTTGGATTGAAATGAGGAATGGAAGGAACCTTACTTTAGTCTGTGACTCCAAATGATTGGGTGGGGATTATTGTGGGCTTTTGCGCACCTCTGGAGGAATACCGATAGTGGAGTGAGAGTATTGAAATTTTCGAGGTGTTTTAGTAAAGTGAACTGGGTGATTTATTGGGTTTATATAGGAAGAGAGGGGAATTTCATTATTATTTATCCTTTTGACACTACATATTAAAATAACCAAAACAAAAAACCATCCCATGGTTTCTATAAAAATAGATAGGTTCTCATTATGGTATATGTACAAGGTTATAATATATTAAATAATTCCCCTAATTATATTGAGCTAAGTCATACTCTTGAAGAAATGATTTTGAAACCTTAAAATATATTAATGCTTTTGGATGATTCATAATGGAATTATGAATTATAAAATAACCATAAAATCACATCATATTAAATGGAAAACATAGATTTGGTCTTAGGTACCATTTTAATTATTTTTTATATGACCTCTGGGTCATTTTGATGTCCTAATATAGAAATTATATTTATAGGGTATTTAATTTTTACACAATAATTCCACCATATCAAAGAATTATTTAGAAGTGACCATTGGATAATTTTGTAAAACTGATTCTGAAAATAATATTAATTTTAACTAAATAATTTTATTAATATGTTTAGTTTCAATTTTTTAATAAAATCGAAATTTATTAAAAATTTCAAGGTTTTTTTACAATAATGTTTTTCGAATCCCTATAAACAATTACCTTTCTCTTCATAAACTTTTTGTTATAATTTATATTTGTTAATAATTACATTATAATAATATTTTTTGGAATAAGATTTATTTCAAAAATTTATTAATTCATAAAAATATATTCATTAATTGAATTTGAATATTGACAAAAACTTCTACATTTGTTTTATTATATAAAAAAAATTTACAATGTAACAATAATAGGGTGAAAATAAAATAATTATTATATAAAAAATAATTTACAAACCCATAATGATGGGATCTCGATACATATCAGTTTAATATAGTAACCAACACCCTTAGAGTAATGTTTTCAATGGTGGGACTTTCATGGGGTGGTTAAGTGAACATGGTTTGGGACATGATCTTGATGAGCATGAACAACTCTAGTAAATCGTTTCACTGAAGCATAAGTTGTTGGATCTCATCTTGGTCTTGGTCAATAGAAAATTAAATTGATTCTATCTCCCTCAAAAGCATAGATAAATTTCAATCATAGGTTGTGATCCTACTAGATGAGGTCATCACTTCCTTTGTCTATTTCATTGGATTTGTGGAAAACCTATACATATATTAATCATGTGATCACTCTTAAATGACTATATTATCAGTGGTAATAATAAATTAAAATTTTTTAAATCCAATTTGATATTATAAAAGAAATTAAATGCTTGTGTTTTTTAAGACCACTTTACTTAATAATACATTTAAATAAAACAAAAATGGGAATTTTATTTATAATAGTTCGAGTAATAATAGTATAAAAAGTTGAAAATAACAATTTAGAATGATGAAATAAGATTTAAGGTGATGCACAGGGAAGCCCAACGTGTGACATAATAGAGAATCTAGCAAAACACTACATCTTCTGTATAAAATTATGACACCACTGACCATAGGGCCGTTGACGATTCCTCATCTGATGGAGGCCTCATATTCCAAGTATATTGAGAGAAATCTAAGAAATGGTCCAACGCCTTTAAAATAGGGAAAAAGTGCATTCACCTGAATAGCACGACCTATCTAAATATTAGTTGAGATATGATGGGATAAGAATGTAGATCTTACAGAGACTGATCCAATGCTTAGGATGGAAATTGATTTGGAGTTCAGATTGAGATGTTATCGAAGATCATTAGAGGAGAATATTTGGAGATTATGGGAGTAGGAAAACTAATAAATACATAATAATGGGAGGTGATAAAGAATAAATTATATTTAAAATTTCATTAATGGTGAAATAGTAATTTCACCCTCAAATATAGGGGCATTGGGTTTGGCCCAACTGTGCACGAACTGTGCTAGCCTCATAGCATAAGGAATTCATCTGAACGGTTAAGGCACATGGTTTCTATAACCGTGGGAAAACCATAAGAAATGCCTCTATTAAACATATTTATGTTTTCATAGGGGTGTGCGCCTGGGGTATAAATGTTTTAGACTAACCGTGTGGCCACTACTGCTCATAAGGATCCATACATGGTTACCCTATAGGGTTACTACTAACCGTGTTGTAACCATGTGAGCTTGCCTGTTTGCCAATTTTCCATTACTTCATTCTTCAAACAATCCCCACATGATCCTAGAACATTCCTTAGGCTGTAAGTCATGTTTACTAAGATAAAATAATGGATTCAAATTAATCAAAAAAAGAGAACTACATTTTTTAAAATATTTATCATTACAACCTCAACTTCTTAAAGAAAATGATCATCATGTTGTACTTATAAGGGTATAGAGACATCATCAGTAAAGAGTTCCCACCACTAAGCTTTTATATCAGCCTTCCATTCCCAAGTCTCATCCTATACTCATCTTTGCTTCCACTAGACCTATACCAAAGGAACCAAACTACCTCAAAGTGTCTTCATGCTCTGATCCAAAATTTGAACCAGATACTGCTCAAAGGAAACATCCAAATATAACACAACCTCCTTTGGCTAAAAGGCGTTTCCCAGGTATTGATAATACCGAAGAAGATAAGATACATGGACCAAATCATGCATTGACTGGTATCTCTGCCAATGTTTTAACCGGTTAACCATTAGTATGATCCATTTCACAACATCTAAGGGTCCAACAAACCCAAGTGAGAGCATACCATGCCTCCAAATACATTTATTACCCAACTTAGTCGAGACTCACAAGAAAACACAATCTCTATAAAATGAACATGAGAGGAAACTGGTGTCTATTTTAATATGTTTTTTTATCTTGAATGAGTAGTCAACATTCTCTTTCAGATCAACTGGACCTACTCTACAGTGTCTTGAAAGAGATGTAATCCAAGGAATGATGAATCCCATTCCTCTTTCCATCACATAGGATAATTTTATGGCTAGCCATATAAGGATTTATATGGATCCATATTACTGGTTTCCTAAAATATATTATTATAATCAAATTCAATAATTGTAATGTTTTTCTTCCAAGAACCCATGATCCTAAGGACACATACATGTAGAATATAATCTAACACACGAATCATATGCTCTATATGTACTTTAGTATGAGGGTGATATGACATGATAAGAAGAAACTGTGTACCTAATGATTTTTGAAACCACTAAAAGAACCCTGATTTGAAGCGAGCTTCCCTATTAGAAATGTCATATTGAGGATTTACATAGAGATGTATGACCTACATGATATATATCTTCCCTAAACTGTCTACCTATAATGTCTCTCGCACATGTAAGATGTTTTTGAACTTCATCAAATGATAAATGATAACCCACCGTATTTCATTGACCTGAGGTGATTAGGGTAAACAAGTTATGAAATCCATCAAATCATCATCCAATTTACTCTAAAAAATATACAATTCCTATAAAAGTCCTTATTGTCACAAATGTTCTACCTTCACGAGTTGATAGGTACAATACCCACTAATGAAGCCCCAAATCACATATTTCATACCAGGCCACCAATACTGGTTCCATAGATCCTGATACCTCTTGGTGACACTAAGAACAACTTCCCAAGATAAGGAATGAAATTATTGCATCAGATCATTTCTGATGTCTATTGGATCCCATACACGTCCATTGAAAATTAGAGTATCATCCCTATCCATGGTCCAAAACGATGATGCATCATTATCTGAGATGATTTCCTTTAGGACATGGACTTCATGATTAGCTAGTTACCTCATTACCAACCATCCTAGATGAATAGAGTTCACTTAAAAGGCCTTGAGGATGGTCTTCTCATATTCCTCTTGTCCCTCAATGTAGATATTTGAGAATAAGTTCATGATCTACCATTCACCCCTAGCCTCCAGAATCGCATGACTCTAAGTTGTAGGCTAACATAATGTGATGTTAAATTACCTTTACTAGGCATGTAAGCAAGATCAATGTTAATATATTTTAGGTACTCAACCCACCTACACTTCCTAAGATTCCTTTCATAAAGTGTAAAGATATAATTAAGTATTTCGTGGTCATTTAACACAATAAAATGATCTCCATGTAAGAGGTATCTCAAAAAATGTAGAGAATGAACTAAAACATCTCGCTCAAGGTCCAGATTCTGGTAACTCTTCTAATAAGGCCTCAAAAAACAAGACCAATGCCCCATGGAAAAATCTTCCAACATGAGAAAAACTTCATGACCAATAACTAATGTCTCACAGTAACCTAAACAACTCATTCCTGACTATAGAATAATTTTTATCATCATTGAGGTTTAACCACCCTTAACCACCAAAAATTTTGTGTCTCCTGTTTCTGACAATATGAATTTCACAAATTTCTTTTTCCAACCCATATGAGGCACTATAAGATGTGATAAATCCTAGATAACGCTTATATAAATACAGGGATAGACCTACAAAACTATGTATGTAAAATATGTTTATTGGATTCTCCTAGGAAAAAAATGATCTCATTTTCACTATGTCGACTAAAACATCTGACTCTGAGATAATGTGACCCAATAAGTGGAAATTTTCACTATAAAGTTTCATTTATGGAGACTACAATAATGATGATTATATCTTAGTTTATTCAGAACAATATCAAGATGATTTGCATGGTCATGCCAAGAGAGTGAACACAATGAGACATCATCCAGAATTAATACCAAGAATGGATCTAGATATTGGTGGAAAACCCGAGTCATTAGATTCATAAACACTATTGGTGAATTTGTGAGAACTAAAAACATATCAATATACTAATATAGACAATACATACTCTTGAATGATGTGTGAGGTATTTATAATATTTTGATATTAACTTGATGATAGACTAACATCAAATATATGTCCAAAAACACTCATATTCCTTAGATGAGATCAAATAGGTCATCTATTCTAGGTAGTACATACCTTTCCATGGCTATAATCTGGTTCAAACATCTATAATCTACACAAAATATAAGGGTGTTATCTTCCTTCTTAGAAAAAAAGGACTATTAAAACCCAAAGAGAAGATTAGGGGTATAAAAAGCCCATTCATTACAAACCATCCAACCATCTCTTGATATCCAAATGCTTTATAGAACAATACTATAAAGAGGAATGTTCATTTATGATTTTTCTCAGAACACAATTATTGGAATATTTTTCTCTCTCACAAGAGTCATCCTAGAATATTCATGAAGGTAGACATCCCTAAATTCCTCCACTACCAGTGGCAAATCATTAGGTCGTAAGACCTGAGTGTCTAGGAAATGACTGGAAATTTCTGATAACACACTACCTATCCTCTATAACTCAGGTCACTCTATTTCCAAAATAAAATCTTATTCTACCTTATATACTAACCTACCACCATTTAGTGATGTAAACACCACCCTCTTATAATGGAAGTCAATATGGGTCCGACGGGGACCTAACCAGTCCATCCAGATGATTATGTTATATCCATTCCTATCAAGGATTAAACTATTCCATAATAATAAGTATCTTCTTTTATCAAGAGACAATAATTAAACTAGAATATGATCTCTTAAAATATACCTAATGTTTTATCAAGAATCATCATCCTAGAAAGGTTATCAACATCATTGAATAGACTCACAATGATTGCATCATATATAAAAGTGTGATAAATGCCTCTATAAAATAAAGTATAAACTAATGTGGTGGATACCACAATGATACCTCATACAGTAGAAGATTCAATTCTCCGATCCTACAACATTATTTGTACTGTAAGTAAATAGACTATTTCATGGGGCTGAGTCTGTATCTATTTCCCTTGAACATGCCCGATCTATAGGAGTTGAGAATCATGAGTCTGACCACCTCTTCCTTAACCACCAACTCATCCTTAGAAGATGGTGGAATTCAATATTCCTACCTACATAGATCATACAGGGTCAACTTCAGAATGGGGGTAGGTGTAGATCCCCTCTCATAAGGTAGTAATAGAGTAGTGTTATAGAAGTGATGGATATACCCCTTCTTGCCACAACCTCTCCAATAGATCACATAAACAAGAAGATTTAATATATTATGTCTTCCAACAATGGTGACATATCATGAAATTACCTTCATGCGGAGCCTACAAGTTAAGACCCCATGGTAAACCATAAAACAACACTTTCTCCTTAATGAAGAAACACTGATAGATATTAGAGTAGAACCTCTCTGACTTGAATCATTGGATTACCCTTGATTCTTCTCTATAATAAGGGAATGGTTGATAATTTTAGAAATTCTGGTAAACCTAAATAAATTGTAATGTGATGTCACATACAAGACATATTTTAAAGGTATTTTTTTCATTTAATTTACATCCTTTCTTTTTTGGGGGGTTTCCCTAGGTTTTAGGGAGGAATAGATGAGTATTCATGAATTGGGCCAAACCGTGAGCCCAATTCCAGATTAAAAAATAAATTTTGTATCATTTATAACATTATCATTTTTCAACATTTTTCATCCATTGAAATTCCTAATTGACCTCCCCTAACCTATTAACACCACCAAGGTAATTTGGAGCTTTTAGAAATCCATAACCAGGGGTTATTTGGGTTTTTGTCTAAGGGATTGGGCCTGCCCGAAAGCCCAATTCCTGTTTTAAAAATAAAATTTCATTTTGTTATAACTTATTCAATATTTGCGATTTTTCGGTGATTCCAAGTCTCACTCAAGACCAAATAACCCATCCGCGCGTCTGAAATCTCTCCCACCCATTTGGAGCTCTGTAGAATCGCGATTTTGTGCCGATATTCATAGGGTTCCTCAAATTTCCCAGATTTGAAGAGGTAAAGCATTTCTTTCATAAATCTCTAAATTTTCAATATGTTTCCTCCATTCCAGTTCCTAAATGAGATAATACATCTTTTTCGAACGTACCCTAAATTTGGGATCTTTTAAATTTCGGATACTGGAGTTATGGAGTGATTACTTCAAGATACTTCAAGTAAATGAGCCATTTTCTTTCCTCTTTCAAATTACTTTGGGTTTAACTCATTGTTCTTAGGGTTTCTTTGGTTATAATTGAGTTTACTAATGTCCAGAAACTAGGATTTCGAACCTAGGGTTTAACTTTGGGATTTCTTGGCCAATTTGTGTGGTTTTAGGTTTGATCTAGTTCTCTCTTGGTGCGGCGGGGGTGCGATTTGATTTTCGTACGGAGATTCAAGGGGTTTTGTTAATTTGGTAGGTGATTCCATTGTGTGTGAAATTTTTATGAATTAGCTTGCTGTTTTCATGGTACTCTAATGTTTATTTCACTTGAATGTTTCTGTAAAAATTGGTTTTAGTTGCATTTATAATGCAAATGAATTTTAAGTTCCAATTTTTGGTGAAATTGAGGGGTTTCCATTCAAATCTTTTATTGGTTCATTTTGGGGTGCCCCATAACTGAATTTTTGGTTTCATTAAAGGGTTTTGAACTGAAATTTTGTTTTAATAACTTAAAAGTGTTATCATAGTGTGAAAGGTGGATATCTTAAAGAGCTTTGGGTGAAAAACAATGTGATGTTTTGAGAGGTTGTTTTATTGGAAATAAAATTATTTTATTGTGTGTTTTAAATGGTATAAAATGTGTGTAGCTACTGTACAATTTGTTTGTGACCAGTAGTGATATTTTATATGAAAAAAGGATGTGTGTTGTTTGCTGAAATTGTTTGAGCACAAAAAGGGGAAGCCCGGGTACTTAGGTGGGGTGGATTTGTACTAGTACGGCTAGTGGATCGGATGGTTTTTGTCCCTGTTCCACTTAGCATCTGGATAACGACAAATCTAACTAAACTATTTGGATGATGATTGGGAACCAGTAGGTTATGGGTATGTTCCCTACTAGTGGAATATGCACGAGAACAGATTTTTCTATGGTTACTCTACACCGAGGTACGAGGTACATAGGGCCCGAGACAAACTAGTGCTTAGGGGTGTTCTTGATTTTGATGCTCATAGGATTTGTGGTATTTACCCTTGTTGTGGGTTGTTTTTGGCAGTACATTATAGTAGCTCACATGTTTATTTAATGTTCTATCATTCTGAAATTCTCAGATTGAAAACTGTTTTCATTTGAAAGTTGCATTTCATTGAATTTTAACACTGTTTCACCTTGTGTATTAAAATTGCTTGTTTTGTTCACATTGTATTGCATACTCTTTGGAATCAACTGGTGGTATCCTATTGGGCTTAGGCTCACACCCTACTTAAACCCCTTGGGTGTAAGTAGACCTACTTATGCTTGACTCCGGTAAAGGGAAGGCTAAGGGTGATGGCGGTTCGGGATGTTAGTCCCCATCATTGGGGCGGAGTTGCGGGGACGGATTGCGGGTGATGATATCCTTGTCATGTGGAGTCCATGGGGATGTCTTTATGTTGTCATTATTTGTTTTTAGACCACTTGTAGTGTCTTTAAACATATGTATCCAGATCTGGTTTTGTTAATAATTGTTTATCATGAAAAATTTCAGATTTTAATAATTGATTGTTTTTTTATGATTTCTACTTTCATACTCGGGTAAATTGTTCCCAAACCAGATTTGTTTGATACCTGGGCACTTGTGCCCACCCGTGGGGATAGGGAACGCCCTTCGGGCCTTGCCACGGGCCGGGTTTGGTGCTATTAATGGTGGCGACCAGATCCGGTTCATGACAAAATGGTATCAAAGTCAGGTTAATGTTTTTGGGTTATATTGTTATTTTGAGATGAGTCGGGATAGACATGATCTATTACTTTCGGGGCTCGTGGTATTGGTTGTGAGTAGGGTGCCTGGCCCGCACCTCTCATGGCAGACCTTGAGTCACCAGAGGATGTTGGAATTTACTGATTGA
This sequence comes from Viscum album, assembly GCA_963277665.1. NCBI lineage: Eukaryota > Viridiplantae > Streptophyta > Magnoliopsida > Santalales > Viscaceae > Viscum > Viscum album. Next base: position 1,204,295,869 of record OY728134.1, read on the forward strand.
CTTCACTTCCAGGTGAGACGTGTGGGCTGCAGACCACATGTGGACATCATGCAGATATGGAGTAGTTGTTTCTTTCATTACAAGAATGTGTTTAGTTTGTTTATATTTGATGTATTTGATTACAATTTTCAGAATTGTGGTATTGACTATTGTTTTGTGACTGTTGCATTTGGTAGCAACATGCCTCCCCGGAAAGCTCCCACGCACCCACAGGAGGAAGCTGGAGAGAGTTCTCCCACACCGATTGATCAGAGGCTCGTGGAGGCTATTGTTCGGGCTATCCAAGCTTTGGGACATGGACCATCTCATACTCCTATTCTTGTTAGGGCAGAGGAGACAGGTCCTAGAAAAGATAAAGCACAAGAGTTTCTGAAAAACAAGCCTCCTACCATCTGAGGTAGCGCAGAACCCCAAGAAGCTGAAGAATGGCTTGAGAAGATCGAGCATATGTTTGAGTTCCTGGAAACACCCGAGGAGATCAGGGTGAAGTGTGACTCCTTTCTATTGGAGGGTCCCAGCCGTAAATGGTGGGAGTCAGTGCTTCAGTCTGGGAAGAATGAGCAGATGCGCTGTGGAGATTTCAAGGCTGTCTTCAATGAACAGTATTTCCCTGAGGTGTTGGCTTATGCCAGGTCTAGAGAGTTCATGGAACTTGTTCAGGGGAATCTATCTGTGATGGAGTATGCCAACCGTTTTGCTGAATTGGTTCAGTATGCTCCAGAAATTGTCTCTAATGAGCAAGCGAAGGCCCATAGGTTTGAGAAAGGCTTGCGACCAGAGATATACTCCCAGGTGTTCTTATTTAAGCTGAGGACCTATGCTGAGGTTGCTGATCGGGCGTGCATGGTGGAGATTGATAGGAAAGGAAGGGCTGGTTTCTATGGTTTAGTATCAGCAGTGGGTAGTGGCAGCTCCTCAGAGAAGAAAAGGAAGCAGGAGGATCATGTGAAGAAAGGAGGGGGCAGTTCAGGCCACTCTTCCAGGCAGTTTTCTTCTGCGGCTTCTGATGCGAGATCAGTCGTGCTCCACCAATGTGGGAGGCCTGGGCATATCCGACCAGCATGTCCTCTTCCTCCGAAGCCTTGTTACCAGTGTGGAGGTATAGGGCATTTTCAGCGCTTCTGCGGTGTGGCACGTCCACTCCCAAGTGGGGCAGGGTCAGTGGCTTCAAGAGGACTGCCAGCACAGTCCGAGCCGTCGAGGACTGGGGGATCTCGATTTGGTGGTCGTGGTGGTAGGGCTGGATCATCTTCTGGGAAGATCCAGTTCAGGGCACAACCATAGACTAGCGGTCGTCCTCAGGTAGATACTGGACATCTCCATGCAGTGGGTCAGTCACCAGCAGGATCAGAGGCGGGATCGTCGACAGTTCGAGATACCATTCTGATCGCATCTTCTATAGCTACTACTCATTTTGATATTGGTGCCTCTGTTTCATTCATTTCTGGACATTTTGTTGACATACTGAATTTTCCAACTGAGTTCATGTCTTTTGCGATGGAGTTGGTGACACCATTGGGAAAGAAGAAGGAGCAGGGCCTGAGGTGCCCCTCGTGTGCACTTTTTGTGTCAGGGGTCGAGATGGAGTGGGACCTCTTGGTCTTAGATATGGACCTTTTTGATGTCATACTAGGTATGGATTGGCTAGTAAACATCCAGGCACACATCGATTGCTACAGACGGCGTGTGAGTTTCACATCACCTGATGGGAGTCGTCAGGTTTTTCATGGAGAATGGGATCCACGATCAAGTCGCGCAGGGCCTCCACTCCCAGAGTTGGGAAGTGTTATCTTCCATTTATCTTCAATTGTGCTTGAAGATGGTCTTTCCTCTGAAGGTGCACTACCTCGTGTAGTGAATGAGTTTCTCGAGGTATTCCCTGATTATTTTTCTGGTTTTCCCCCGGAGCGGGATGTGGAGTTTTCGATTGATCTGGCGCCGGGAACACAGCCGATATATCTTCCCTCTTATCGCATGGCCCCCACCGAGTTGAGGGAATTAAAGATACAGCTGGACGACTTAGAATCCAAAGGATTCATTCGCCCGAGTGTCTCTCCTTAGGCCGCTCCTGTGTTGTTTGCAAAAAAGGCTGATGGATCCCTCCGGTTGTGCATTGACTACCGGAAGCTGAATAAGGTAACAATTAAAAACAAATACCCTTTTCACAGAATAGATGATTTGTTTGATCAGTTGAAGGGGGAAAAGTGGTTCTCAAAGATAGACCTGCGTTCAGGGTATCATCAACTCAGGGTGAAGGAGTCAGATATCCCTAAGACATCCTTCCGAAGTAGGTACGTCCAATTTGAGTATTTGGTCATGCCCTTCGGATTGACCAATGCTCCAGCGGTATTTATGGCACTTATGAATGGGGTGTTCCATCATTATCTCGATTCCTTTTTTGTGGTGTTCGTGGATGACATTCTGGTATACTCTTGCTCTAAGGAGGAACACGAACATCACTTGAGGATCGTTTTGGGTACATTACGAGATCACCGCCTCTATGCAAAGTTGTCAAAGTGCACTTTCTGGATCAGAGAGGTGAGATTTCTGGGGCATGTGATCTCAGAGCATGGAGTTTCAGTGGACCCTGAGAAAATTAGCGCAGTCATGTCATGGGAGAAACTGAAGAATGTGTTCGAGATCAGGAGTTTTCTTGGATTGTCCGGTTATTACAGGCGATTCGTTCGGGATTTCTCTTGGCTTGCTTCACCGATGAATTCCCTCACCCGGAAAGGGGTGATGTTTGTATGGGGTCCAGAATGTCAGGCATCGTTCGAGGAGCTGAAGAGGCGGCTGACTACTTCCCCCGTGCTGATTTTGACAGAGGTTGGAAAGGGATATGTGGTCTACTGTGATGCTTCAGGTATGGGTCTTGGGTGCGTGCTTATGCAAGATGATCATGTGGTCGCGTATGGCTCTCGCCAACTTCGACCACATGAAAATAACTACCCAACCCATGACTTGGAGTTGGCAGCGGTGATGCTTGCTTTGAAGACTTGGCGTCACTACCTCTTTGGGGAGAAGTTTGTGGTATAGTCTGATCACAAAAGCTTGGCTTACATCTTCTCGTAGAAGGACCTCAACTTGAGGCAACGTCGCTGGATTTAGTACTTGCAGGGGTTTGACTTTGACATTGTCTATACCCCAGGCAAGGGTAATGTAGTGGCTGACGCTTTGAACAGAAGAGTTCCAGTGCAGGCTTTGAGGAAGTCTAGTGATGAGTGGGCATTGATGGGTCTCTTTTCTCAGATGCATGTGGAGACCAGGGAATACAGTGGAGGGGCATTCTTGGAAAGTGTCCAGTTGACTCCTTCCCTATTGGAGTTGATTCAGCAGGAACATCCCAGTGATGATCTTTGTCAGCGGTCTAAGCAGTTCCTTCATGGTGGGGAGACATCCTCTGATTGGTCGTCATCTCCCGAGGGCAACTTGTGCTTCAAGGGCCGTTCAGTAGTGCCATTATCTCTGCGGAAGGTGGTGAGGCAAGATAGCCACCAGTCTCAGTGGGTTGTCCATCCGGGTTCCACTAAGATGTATTATGATGTTCGTCGGCAGTTTTGGTGGCCTGGTATGAGACGGGACATAACAGACTTTCTTTCGAGATGCTACACATGTCAGCAGGTGAAAGCAGAGCACGAAAGGCCATCTGGTTTGCTCCAACCACTACCCATTCCTACCTGGAAGTGGGAAGAGGTTGCCATGGACTTCATTTTTGGCTTACCTCGTACACCTCGGGGTAAAAATGTTATTTGGGTGGTGATTGATCGTCTGACCAAATCAGCCCACTTCATTCCGATAAAAGATACAACTAAAGTAGATGAGTTGGGCCATTTGTATCTTCAGGAAGTGGTGATACTCCATGGTGTACCATCAGCTGTTGTCTCGGATAGAGACCCCCGCTTCACTTCTCGATTTTGGGAAGACCTTCAGAAGTCCTTGGGGTCTCAGATTAAGATGAGCCTGGCATACCACCCACAGACGGATGGTCAGACAGAGCGGGCGAATCAGATATTGGAGGACATGCTTCGTGCATGTGTCCTGGACTTTGGAGATTCTTGGGATAGCCATTTGGGATTGGTAGAGTTTGCTTATAATAATAGTTACCAATCCACGATTCGAATGGCCCCTTTTGAGGCGCTCTATGGTCGGCCTTGTCGGTCCCCCCTATGTTGGGCTGAGGTAAGAGAGACTTCACTGTTGGGGCCGAGCCTTGTGCTGGAGACTTCTAAGAAGGTAAAGTCGATTAGGAAGTGATTATTGACAGCTCAGAGTCATCATAAATCTTATGCTGACCGGAGGCGTCGAGACCTAGAGTTTTCTGTGGGTGATAGGGTATTCTTAAAAGTGGCCTCTCGTCTGGGCCATCGTCGATTAGGGAAGCAAGGTAAGCTGATGCCACAGTATGTCAGACCCTTTGAGATCACCGAGCTTATTGGTAAGGTGGCATACAGGTTGTCCTTACCTTCTCAGTTGACGTTTATCCATGATGTCTTCCACGTCTCTCAGTTGAAGAAATACAATCTGGATCCATCCCATGTGTTGAGTTGGGAAGAACTGGAGATAGAGCCTGACTTGTCTATCGTTGAGAGACCGATGAAAATAGTGGACTACCAAGAGAAGATACATCGAGGAAAGTCTATTCCTTTAGTCCGGGTTTTATGGCAGCATGAGAATGATACACATGAGACATGGGAGCGAAAGTCATGGGTCGAGGAAGAGTACCCATTCTTGTTTTCCAACTGAGATTCATGTTGACTTTCCGGGGCAGAAAGTCCTTCATGGTGGGGAGAATTGTCACATACAAGACATATTTTAAAGGTATTTTTTTCATTTAATTTACATCCTTTCTTTTTTGGGGGGTTTCCCTAGGTTATAGGGAGGAATAGATGAGTATTCATGAATTGGGCCAAACCGTGAGCCCAATTCCAGATTAAAAAATAAATTTTGTATCTATTATAACTTTTTCATTTTTCAACATTTTTCATCCATTAAAATTCCTAATTGACCTACCCTAACCTATTAACACCACCAAGGTAATTTGGAGATTTTATAAATCCATAACCAGGGGTTATATGTGTTTTTGTCTAAGGGGTTGGGCCTGCCCGAAAGCCCAATTCCTGTTTTAAAAATAAAATTTGATTTTGTTATAACGTATTCAATATTTGGGATTTTTCGGTGATTACAAGTCTCACTCAAGCCCACGTAACCCAGACGCGCGTCTGAAGTCTCTCCCACCCATTTGGAGCTCCGTAGAATCACGAGTTTGTGCCGATCTTCATAGGGTTCCTCAAATCTCCCAGATTTGAAGAGGTAAAGTATTTATTTCATAACTCTATCAATTCTCAATAGTTTTCCTCCATTCCAGTTCCTAAATAAGATAATAAATCTTGTTCGAACATACCCTAAATTTGGGCTCTTTTAAATTTCAGATACTGGAGTTTTGGAGTGATTACTTCAAGATACTTCAAGTAAACGAGCTCTTTTCTTTCCTCTTTCAAATTACTTTGGGTTTAACTCATTGTTATTAGGGTTTCTTCAGTTATAATTGAGTTTACTAATGTCCAGAAACTAGGATTTCTAACCTAGGGTTTAACTTTGGGATTTCTTGGCCAATTTGTGTGGTTTTAGATTTTATCTAGTTCTCTTTGGTGCGGCGGGGGTGCGATTTGATTTTCGCACGGAGATTCAAGGGGTTTTGTTAATTTGGTAGGTGATTCCATTGTGTGTGAAATTTTTGTGAATTAGCTTACTATTTTCAGGGTACTCTAATGTTTATTTCACTTGAATGTTTCTGTAAAAATTGGTTTTAGTTTCATTTATAATGCAAATGAATTTTAAGTTACAATTTTTGGTGAAATTGAGGGGTTTCCATTCAAATCTTTTATTGGTTCATTTTGGGATGCCCCATAGCTGAATTTTTGGTTTCATTAAAGGGCTTTGAACTGAAATTTTGTTTTTATAACTTACAAGTGTTATCATAGTGTGAAAGGTGGATATCTTAAAGAGCTCTGGGTGAAAAACAATGTGATGTTTTGAGAGGTTATTTTATTGGAAATAAAATTATTTTATTGTGTGTTTTAAATGGTATAAAATGTGTGTAGCTACTGTACAATTTGTTTGTGACCAGTAGTGATATTTTATATGAAAAAGGATGTGTGTTGTTTGCTGAAATTGTTTGAGCACAAAAAGGGGAAGCCCGGGTACTTAGGTGGGGCATATTTGTACTAGTACGACTAGTGGATCAGATGGGTTTTGTCCCTGTTCCACATAGAATCTGGATAACGACAACTCTAACTAAACTATTTGGATGATGATTGGGGACCACTAGGTTATGGGTATGTTCCCTACTAGTGGCTCGTGCACGAGAACAGATTTTTCTATGGTTACTCTACACCGAGGTACGAGGTACATAGGGCCCGAGACAACCTAGTGCTTAGGGGTGTTCCTGATTTTGATGCTCATAGGATTAGTGGTATTTACCCTTGTTGTGGGTTGTTTTTGGTAGTGCATTACAGTATCTCACATGTCTATTTAATGTGATAACATTCTGAAATTCTCGGATTGAAAACTGTTTTCATTTGAAAGTTGTATTTCTTTGAATTTTAACACTGTTTCACCTTGTGTATTAAAATTGCTTATTTTGTTCACATTGTATTGCATACTCTTTGGAATCAACTGGTGGTATCCTATTGGGATTAAGATCACACCCTACTTACACCCCTTGGGTGTAAGTAGACCTGCTTATGCTTGAATCAGGTAAAGGGAAGGCTAAGGGTGACGACGGTTCGTGATGTTAGTCCCCATCGTTGGGGCGGAGTTGCGGGGACGGCTTGCGGGTGATGATCCCCTTGTCATGTGGAGTCCATGGGGATGTATTTATGTTGCCATTATTTGTTTTTAGACCACATGTAGTGCCTTTAAACATATGTATTCAAATATGGTTTTGTTAATAATTGTTTATCATGAAAAATTTCATATTTTAATAATTGATTGTTTTTTTATGATTTTTGCTTTCATACTCTGGTAAATCATTCCCAAACCAGATTTGTTTGATACCCGGACACTTGTGCCAGCCCGTGGGGATAGGGAACACCCTTCGGGCCTTGCCACAGGCCGGGTTTGGTGCTGTTAATGGTGGAAACCAGATCCGGTTTGTGACATGTGATCAGATGAGATATACCCTCACATCCTCTAATATCTTAACAGTCATAAGAATATAGCCTTCTAGACTTGATGCAAACTGCTACTACTCAGTAAAGAGAGAAGAATTATTCATGATGGACACAAATCCTTATAACAGGTTCATGAACTCCTTATCTCTATTATCCCTAAGAGTTTGGGGAATGAACTATTCATATAAGATAGTCTGTAAATCTTACAAAATAATATTACAATGTTGATATGCCTACATAATATCATTCCACCATAATTTGGAAGAATTTCATAGAATATACTCATAATGATTGACCATTTTCACTAGATGCTTCACCAGATGCTCGGATAGGGAAATAATTGGTTCAAGAAAAGACTCAAAAACATGTAGACCACCATATCCTAAAAAGCTGGGGGATATTGCTACTAGAAATGCTGATTCAACACCTCCATAGTTGGGGTAGGCCGAGAAAAACCTTTCATATATTTCATCATATAGAGAAATCCCTAATGGAACTAGGTGTCAATGCACATATGAGGAATATGAAGTGGTCCCATAGGTGGAAGAGTAAGATGAATCAATAGTGGTTCGAGGACCGCCACACAATGTTCATGGTCCTCACTGTCATCCAGGCATTCTAATAGAAGATCTATTGGAGAAATTATTCTACAATTCCGGCCACATGACTCAAAATTGATATGAAAAATTAAAAATATAGTAGATACGAAACTCATATAGGTGAATAGTCTTCCTATAGAAAAATCATAAACCTATTCATGCTCATAAATCTAGGATGGGTTAAAATAGAATTACCATGTCAAAACTTAAGAATGTAAGAGATACACCACTACCCAATACAAAGGCCATATTCAGTTCTTGGACTCTCTATCATAAGTATAATATAAGCACTATCACATTAACAATCATATTCGTTTAAAATTTGTTCTTATTCAAATGATTAAATCCCTTTAAATATTTGAGTTAGATTGATCCTTGTTACCAATCGTTAAGGTCCCATACTCATTAGGAACCAAAAGTTGGAATCCACTTAACCCATACCATAAAACATTCAAGAACATGAATACAATGATATATGGTTCAATAAGCTGCAACTGACTACTTAAAGTTTCTTCTTTAACCTATGTATGAAAACACTAATAGGTTATGGAATTCACTTTAGGTGTTAATTATTATATCCAAACCCTTTCTAGAAATTAAATCACATTTCAATATATAACATATAAACTAATAATATCAGAAAGGAAAATGCATGCTGAATGTATACATGGCATAGAGAAAATAATGTAATATTTGTCATATTGTTTCTATAATTATGCATGTAATGTAATTCCCTCATTTCAGAGGGTCCTTGTTAAAAGTAAATCATTATATCAATAATAAAAATAACAATATCATCTTAATATATCTACATCATCCAATGGATAATTCATACCAACTATAAATGGCATAATAAATAACTTTAATTTCCCATTCTAGGTAATCTAGTTTTCCCCTACACAAGGGTCAGCTACGTCCAGGAACAGTGTCCTTTGCAAATTCCTTCAACTCCTAGTCCCACATGAAATACGTAATGATTATGAAAAAGGAAAAATAATCTCTGATATCACATTATGACGTCCCATCCTTGGGTCCACTTAACCTCTTCCCTGAGTTGGAAGGTCACATGAACTCAAGACCATATCCCCATATTCCAGATGATGCTGACTAGAAATGAGGGTGTAAATGTGGTATGGTGGGAAGACTATACCCTCTTATCAAAGTGGAAAAAGTATATGAAAAAAACAATCATAAAATATCATAATAATATATATATAAGAAGACATTGTAAAAAATGGCCTAATAACCCATATTAGTAAAAAGTAGATTATAATAGATAGTGTAGACAAGCGAGGAAGTGTTTGTAACCAATAAACTAGATAACAATACCAAAATTGACAAGAAAGGGCTATATACATAGACTCGTGGAAGGATGATATAAAAATGAATAACATGGGAAAAGTATATATAGTATTTCTATAAAAAAATACAAAAAGAATAAATGGATGCTCCACTATAGAAAAATCGAATTCCAAGTTATATGCTCCAATGTTCCATGTATAGGTAAATCATATCAAATATCTATAGCAGGGTGTTTTACCTTATCCAAAACTGTAGAAATGTATTATAATTGGGTACCCAAGGTGGATTGAGTAAGGTGTGATGGAAAATCCCTATAGTCCACCACTAACGATGTCTAGAAGATATCCTAGTAGTGATCTTAGCTAAATCGTATGTATATATAAATAAATAATTAACAATGCTGAATAAATAAGTACCATCCTGCTTAGGTTCCTAAAGGACACATGGAGTTTGTACCCACTTCATCTCACTACCAGAATGTATTTCTAATCAATAACTATTTATATATTAATAGTATAAATATATTTTATAACTATACATATTTCATCAATCAATATGGACCATGTATTTGTGGACATAAGTGTCTATATACTTAAAATACTATGTGATGTCTAGAATGGGGTGTAAACCAAACAAAGTTAACCAATCTAAAAGAAATTAAGTTCAAGAAAATGGTTACATGCCCTACATATCATAATGTGTGAGAGACACCATGACAGTAACTCGACATGGTGGGAATATCTTTATGTCAACAACTGAACCAATGAATGTGGTGCATTATGGCCACAATCCAAATAGAGTAAAATGCATGAGACATTATAATCAACACCTGATGTTAGGGAGAATTGAATGTCATGCCCAACTGAACCCTTAACCATCATAAAAATCCCATATCAAAGGAACATTCATAATTTTAATAATATCCATGAGGGATTTTCTCTCACGCTTTATATTAATCAAATCCAGATATAAGAGAGGAATAATAATTACATTTAATACAAACATAACCACAGCCATGACCTTTCCAATCATCATAATTTCACCAATTTGTCTATTTAATTCATTTAGGGAAGGAGTACCATCATAATGAAAAATATTAAATTTAATAAATCTATTTAATTAAATTAAAAAAATGGAAATTCCATTTCATGATTCAACGAAGCACGTTGAAGGTGCCTAATTCAATTAGGAAATTTTCTTTAAGGGAAATTCCAATTATATGTTGGGCCAAGAACTTAGGAGGTTACTTAGGTTTAATCAACATTTATATAAAAGAGGAAATTCAATTCATAGACCATACCAGATGCTTTGAAGGAGTTTTGAGAATTTAAATAAATAAGTATTAAGGGTCAATTCAAGATGACATGCCCTAGGGGTTTCTATGATAAAAATTTCCATCCTCCAACTAATAAAAATTATCCAAGAGAGTATAACAAAGTGTTTATAAAAATTTAGAATGAATAAATAAATTTTATGCTGATGTGCACACATAGCCGATCTTTGGAACAACAAAGAAGCTATAAAAATAGCATAACATTTGTGGAAAAGGATGATACCACCTACCTTATGGCTATTAACAACAATAATTATTATAGAGGCCTCATATACTAAATAGATTGGGAGAAATCAATGGAAGAGTATAATTCCATGCAAATAGGGAAAAAGAGCATGTACCTAAATAAAATAATAGATCTGAAGGTAAACTGAGATAGGAAGGGAGTGAAAATTATATATTTTTGAGATAGATTTGACTCTTCCAACAACACTTGAATCTAACTTTTATTAAGAAGATACCAAAGAACCAAGGAGGAGATGCTTGGGATCTCAAAGGTGATGGAATTACAATCCATCTATTGGAATAGAAGGATATAAAGAATAAATTAGTTTTATAATTTCATTTAATGGTGAAATAGTAATTTTAGCCTCAAATATAGGGGCACATGGTTTTACCTCACTATTTGGCCAAACTCTATGAAAACTATGATAGTTTCACTAGTTAAGGAAGGACCCCATTTTTTTGAGGCATTCTCTTATCCAAATTATGCTCAATCATTTCAAAATTCCTCTATCAGACATCTGTAGTTTTTTTCATGGGCATCCACCTTGGGCCACACGGTTGTAGGAAAACATTGATGCCCCTACATCTCACAATGAGCCCCATTAGGTTACCTTAAATAGTTACTACTAACCTAACGGTAACCATTATACCTAACCTTATTACCCATTTTCTAGAACTCTAGGCTCCAAAAAATCCCCAGATGCTCCTAGGACCTTCTTAAGGTCATAAATCAAATTTACCAAAATAAAAAAAGTGATTAAAATTGAAAAAAATGGAGTCATGCCTTTGTGATAAGACAGTTTGTTACAATTTATTTAAGTATAAAACTATGTCTTAAAGGAACACTTCAACATATAAATTTGTAATATATAATATGAATTCCATCCTTATCCTCAGTGGCACGAAATTTATCTTATTAAGGGACACTTTTCACTAAAAATGATGTATATAATATTTAAATAAATTAAAATAAAAAAAATTCATTCTCTTACATTTAAATATATATTATGCGTTTACATTGTGAAAAAGAATGTTAAGAATGATTATTAATCACAATTTTGAAGATGATAAAATTATTAACATGATATTAGTTTATTTTTAATTTTTATTGATTATATAATGACCCTAACTCCTTATGGAATTCTGACCCGATGTTTCCAAAATTAATAGAAAACAAAATAAATGATTCTTAAAATAATAAAATTAATTTAATTTCAGTGAGCTATATTATTTCACTAATATGATATCGTAATATAACATATTAGTATTGTGTTAATATATTAATATATAATGCCATTTTAATGGAATATGATTTTCACACACACATATATATTTTTTGTTATATGAATATTCAATACATTTCACAAATACATGTCTGCAGACTGTACAGGGTTAGTGTATTTGATGATTTGGTATGATATTTTATTTTTCATGAGTGATCTTCAACATATCCTACAAAGAAATTACAATATTATACTATTAATATACATATAGTATATAAACCATTCTTCCTAACTAAGGGAATGGAAATAATAAGATGGGTGTACTCTCATTATCGATATGGGTAAACATGGGGGATTTCAATCAACAATTATTTGAAAAAATAAAATAATCATAAGGGTTTGTGATCATGAAAAAGAATTATAATTTTCATACCAAATATATCGTTGATCATTATCATTTTTCATGGAACAAAATATTATCACATAAAAATACATGAATCACAAGCCTGAGAAATCATCATAAATCAATAAGGAACAACATGTTCACATCAGAGAAGTGTAGTGGCACTATAATTATTAAATAAATTTTATATGTAAATGATAACTAATAATACTATAAATTAATATTTTATTGTGAATAAATATGTGTTTCTCAAAATAGGAGAAAGAACATGAAATGTTTTCCCGTACCAGATCAACCACATCTACATATTTCCCATAGTAGATCAAGAACATTAACTTGTCTCCCATTATTATATCATGAGATATAATACATTTTCCAATTCATCAAAGGGATATATTATTGAAATATGAAATATCAAATATTTAAAACCACACATATATGTTTCAAAAGAACATTAAATATCATCAAATCATTTCTTGTGCAATGAAATAATGGATCGAATAAAATTCATTAATCCATCATAGAATAACCAATGGAATAAAATTGGTTTCATAAGGATCTAATCATCATAATCATGTACCACCAGGAGAAATAATTAAGACGTTACATTTGGATAATATACCCAGTAAAAAAATAATAAACTCCAAATTTTAGTTTTGTTGATGAATATTTATGCCATAAGAAGACCATTAGAACAATATTGAGGAAAAGAAAAATTAGTTTTGAAATGATTTTATTAAAATATAATACATTCTAAAATATGATATTAAAAATTTTATTTTAAAAGAACTATGGATACATATAAGGGACTATTCAACAAACTGAGTGGTCATGATAGTAGAAAACATCATTCATATCATATAATTTAACATAAATCATTTCTTTCACATTTTATAAAAATTCAAAAGGCACCTCGTTCATAAAATGACATTAAGAAATGTTTTCTAAATAATAAAATACTTGGGAAAAATTAATTTAATATATCATATTATAATTGTAAAAACATATATAAAAATATTTTTTGAAAATATGTAGATGGAAGAGAATGGATTTTCGATTTATGTGAGATATAAAGTCAATTTTAATTAAAAATATTCATTCAAACTCTTGACTATTAAAAAATTTCTAAAACTATTGTAGATAATTTATCTAGTAGAAATAAATAGAATAAAAGAAAGATTAAACTAATTTTTATGATAAAGATCATATAATTCCTTAATTGGAAATTCATGTATAAATAATCCTGATAAAAAATAGGACTGAAACCTAAATCTATTAACACTTTTGTAGCTTTAGAATCATTCTCACCATGAAAAAATCATTCACAGATGGATATGTATATCCCATAATTTTCATGATGAGCATAATAAAATTCATTCTTGGGAAGTATACACACAACATGAAATAACCTTTTGGTCAATATGGTATGTATCCCATAGACAAAAATGAGAAAAAATCCCCCTTACTACGATATCAACTTGATTCAAATGTTCATTAACATCTGGTACAATAAATTTAAAATAATTATACTTTTTCAATTAAATTAGGTATGTGATTAATAAATCATATATATTACTTGTATATATGTATATATATATATTTTTATTCATCCATAATTGTATATATTTAAATAATAATTACACCTTTCATTAAGACGGTAGGCCACATGCATGCATGGATTTCGTTGTCGTTATTCCCCCGATTAAATTAAAGAATGGTAAATGATAATTCACTATTATAGAATCAATATATATCATATGAAACAGATATATTCATAAAATACAACCTTATTACCAACCATGTAAAATAAAAATTAAAAACTATTCAAATCTCTTCGTGGAGGTTATAGGAAACACACGGACATGAGAAACATTATCATTTCCTAACTAATTGGAGTGTAAGAAGATAAATATTATATTATCATTAGATTTTTATTAATATTTTATAAATATATTATATAAAAATTCAACTCATTATAATACATATACATAAATGTGAGTGATGAAGACTGAATTATTTCTCTACATGGAGACTGTAAGCTATATGTACTAAAAAAATTATTTGACATTGCATTTGATGGAAAGGAGGGAGTACAACAATGGATTCATATTTATAGTAACATATAAGTATATTTAGGATATTAGTGATATTATTTTATGATAAATTACATATATTAAATGTAGGGAAAAAGAGAATTAAATAGAAACTGAACGGTTTTGAAGATTACTTATTCTTTGAAATAACTCATTTAGATATCCTCTTATGTAAAGTAGGAATTGTATTATTTGGAGAAAAACACATTGTAATGTGGCTAGTCATGTAATGAAAATAATTGAATAGGGGTTGGTTCAGAATGATGTCTCAAATGGTGTGGTGATGTTATGTGAGGATATTCCCTTTTATAATAGATGTTAGTGACAATTTTGGTATTTATTTAGATAATAAATTATAATAAATTAATTTTCATTAACAATAATTCTAAATGGACTTATATTAAATGATAAGGTAGTAATTTTTTAAAATAGAAATAACCAATATATATTTAATATGATTATATGTGGTTTAAGACCTTATAATATGGTTTCACACCTTTATTAACTCATTTTGACCATGTAAATGATAAAAACCATTTCACTCTCAAAGGGTTATGATTTTATGTTACACCCATAGTTTTTAAAATAGAAAACTATGTTCAAGTGTGTATGTGATACAAAACAATAAACATAAACAACCCATTACTATTTCAATATGACTATTTTAACATTTCCATTAAATTTTAGATATGAGTTGGAATAACATCTCTATGATATGTGTATATATGTCGTATATATATATATATTAATAAATTATTATTAAATAATAAATGAATTCTTGATAATGTCTATTGATACATCAAAATATGTTTTCTTCTAAAATTATTAATATTTATTTTTATATGCATTATAATTATTCTCTAGAAAATTTAGAAAATTAATTTTATGCAATGTAATCCATTTTTGGTATTAGAATATAAAAAATAACCTATGGTGAAATTTTTTGTTTTTTTGGAAAATATGTATTACTCAGTGAGTGAGGAAAAATACCATTTTTATGTAAAATTTTCATTTCTTTCAATAAAGAAATTAATTTCAAAGATTAATTATTAATTTATTTTGATTTAAAGGAATAATATATATTATTTAGGAATATTTAATTTATTTAAGTAAATATCAATTTTATTTATACTAGATTTTAGTGTAATATTATTTTTATGATAAAAATGCATTTTTTGAAAACTATTTTAAAATGCCTAATGCTTATAAATTTTAATTAATTATAATAAATAAATTGAGATATGATTTAAATAAAATATTTAGATTATATATCTATCCTTATGAATTAATATACAATAAAGGAATATTAATAGTTATAGATTAAATTAAAATAATTATTCCAAAAAAAACATCCTTTTTTAATACAACATTCTGTCACGCTTATGAGTTTTATGAAAATTAATTTCTTCCCAATATGTGAATTAATTTTGATAAAATGGATTTTATATTTGGAATCATAATAATTAATTTTATGTAATATGGAAAACTTAATTAATAAGAACAATAGTTAATATTTTTTACCATGGTAAAATGAAAATAGGTTAATTAAGGGTAAAAATAATTTTTCAAAGACAAAAACAATTTAAGCATAATAGTATGAATATTTATATTTAATTTTAATTTATATGATGATTATATTTATTTCTTATTTTTTAAATTATAAATTTTTAAAGTATCACTTTAATAAATATTATATTGTTGTACGATAAAACAGAAAATTGTATTTTTACTTAATATGCAATTTGTATTAGTTCATTAATTTTGATAAATTAGTGGATTTTTTAAATAAATAATATTTAAATAAATTAATATTATTGTATAATTTTTATTAAATACGAATGATTATATAATACTTTTGAAATCAAATAAAATTTTTTATGGGTTAAAAAACTTTTATTATCAAAAAAGACAACGTTTATTAATAAAAGAAAATTTTATTTTAGAAATGAAGATATAAATATTTATAAAATTATTTGGATAAAATTAATATTATTTTTAATTTAAATAATTTTAATTATATGCTGATTAATTTTTCATAATTATTTGAGACTATCGAATTTTCGGATAAATATTAAATACCGTACAAAAATACTTTGTGTATCATGACATCATAATAAATCAATAGTGTTGTAATAAATAAAAAAAGGTATCCAATAATAAATTTATGTTTTTCATTTAAAATAGTTTTATTTTATATTTATTTGTTTAATTTTATAAAGCCTTTGGGAATCATCCAAAACCATAATTATATATTAGGATTTAAAATAATTTCATTAAGAGTATGAGGCCCCTCCATAAAAGAAATAGAATTATTATACTAGGTTCATACCTTTTACTTATCATATAATCTAACCACTTCCATTTGGTAGAAACCGTGGGGAAAAATCATGGTATATTTTGTGGTTCTGTTTATTTTATTATATTGGTTCTAAATCCTATGTTTGAGAAATAATATAGAAATCCCCACTCCATTCATATATAAACCCACCCAATATTTAATTTATCTTCATTAAAAATACTATTATCACATAATTTATTTTCCTTAACCCCCTATAGTCCTTCCAATGGCCCCCAAGCTTTCAAGAAGCCCCTCCAAATCATTTGGAGTCACACAATCAAGTAAGAGATTTCACTCTTCTAATTTCAATTCAAGCACTTCATTTATATTGTGAATCTTAGATTCCATTTGACTATATTGGAGATATGTTATTCCATATTCCCCATAATTTTAACTTAATATATAAATTTTTGGATCCCCATTTCACTCTCGTTAATCCTCCTATGATTTTTTATGTACACATGTTACCCTACTGAAATATAGTTAGTATTATTTTAGTCAGGTTTATTAATTAAATTATTCCATATATTTCCAACTAATTATATTGGGATATGTATTTAAATTTCCCTATTACATCATATATGATGTAGAAAAATTTAGAGACCCATTTTCCTCTTATAATCCATTTTATGAATTTTTATGTGGTGATGTAATTGTGTTGAAATTTCACCATGACTTTCCAGGAAAAAACAATTGTGTATAGAACACCATAAAAATTAACTATAAATGGTGTTCAACTTTATACATGTATTCATATTTGAGTTGGGAATTACATTTATGTATCTCACACACTATGTTCGTGGAATAAAATTTGATGATAAATGATTCTATGTTTTATAATCTATGTGTCATAACTAAGCATGAAAATGAAATGAATGTGATTTTTGTGCCCAGAATTATAAAGTTCTCAAATTCATTAGATAATTTTTAGAATCATGATATGTCATTTTGGGATAAGGAGTGAACCTTATACATATTATGAGACTTTCTATTTCATGATATTTTTGAAGTTAGCCTTGGCCTATTGTAATGATGAAATGTTTTATGTTGTTTCCATATTTACCATGTTGTCTCTATGTTAACATGTTGTATCATGCCTTATCCATCATATTTATGGTTTTATATCCTTTTAATCATCATTAGTATTCCTGTTGTCTAACATGTGTTACTTTATTCATGTTATTCAATGTTTATCTCCTTACTGGGCTATATATCTCAGTCATTTCATATGTATGACATCAGGTTATTCCATGTAGGATTAAGTGAAAACACGTTAAGTAGGTTTTCAATGAATATGATATATTCCTTGTTTTATGTTTTTATGTAATGTAAATAATTATTTATTCCACTATAATTCTAAATTGTAGGGGTTTTATTATGTGTAATCTTATGTAATAAATCAAAATTTAATGTGTAATAAAATGAATGGTTGTTATAGTTGGTATAAAGGGAAAATTTTAGTTACATATGGGATTAGGATCAGAGATCTATATAAACAGACTTATGGATAAACTTAAGTATTAGAAAACATTACAAAATTTTAGTAATTTAATACTAAGTGGTTTATCAAAAAATATATATACTTTTTTGGATACTACAAGTCGACGTGGTTCTAGTATAGATATACCTATAAGTAATAAATATGAAAAGTTGTGTTAGGCCTAACTTGACAAAACCCGTTACACGAAAAAGGGCCTTACTACACACCTGGTTTGATACTCCATGGGGATACGCATTAGTAAATTCACAAGCTCAATAAGAAACATTATTAAAGGGAAAATTTTCCATAAGAGTATATCTTAGGACATATATATTGGATAACATATTTTGATGCCTAGAAATTCATAAGTTAAGTAAATATATTTCATTTAATGGTTACCACATTAATATTATTGGATTCATTATAGAACATTATTCTAGTGATTTAGGTTTATAATAAAAATCATATTGCGTAATCATAATTTAGAGAAAAACATGATATTATAGTGGAAATTTTTTAAAGGATGAAATTTTATTTGTAATGAACTAATATTTATTTATTTCTATAGTCTAGATGATAAAGTAATTCCTTAACTATAGGGAAAAATCCTTTAATAAACAATTATTTCATATTATGACCAAATTTTGATGAATTAACCATTATTTTATCCCCCACATATCTATGGTTTTATGGTCATTATCATTCTCTTGACTATAATATTTACCACACTATATTAGTTCAATGGTGGTAGTTTGATTTTTCCATTCGTATGTTTCTACATCCCATGAATGTTCTATTACCTAGAAACTAAGTTATGTGGTGACCTTCATACTTCCTTTTCCTTGTTTTCAATTGGACATTTAATTAACAATTTTAACAATGTGTGTTTTCTATAAAGATGTTTCATGTTTCAAAACATTACATAGAAAGATCAGTTTTAAATTCTAGGAATGTGATTTATTAAAGGGGAAAGAATTTAACACCCTAGTTTTTTTAAATGAGAAAACTATGTTTGTTTGTTTCTGTGATACACAACACCAAACCCATACAAACAATGATTATTTAAATATGATTGTTTTAACATTTCCATTAAATGTTCCTATATGAGGGGTATTAACTACTTTATAGAAAATATATACTTATAATATATATATATATATATATATTTATAAATTCTTAGTTAATAATCAATTAATTTTTATTAATGTGTCTTTTGTTCTTCAAAATATGTTTGCTTCCAAAATAAATTATATTTATTTTTATAAATATTTTAGATATATTCTAGAGAATTATGAATATTTATTTTCAAAAACAATATCCATTTTTTATCTTAATATATGGTGAAAATTTTGTATTGTTTAAAAAATATATATTCTTCATAGAATTGTAAAAAATAAATTTGTAATGTAAAATTGTCATTTATTTCGATAAATTAAT
This sequence comes from Viscum album, assembly GCA_963277665.1. Taxonomy (NCBI): domain Eukaryota; kingdom Viridiplantae; phylum Streptophyta; class Magnoliopsida; order Santalales; family Viscaceae; genus Viscum; species Viscum album. The sequence continues at coordinate 1,204,315,474 of OY728134.1, forward strand.
TACATTAAAGTCCAAATTTAGTTTGATTTTGATTTCAAGGGAAGAAAAGTAATATTTTTTATTAATTAATTCATTTTAGTAAATTATATTCATCTTTATACCAATGTTTTTTATAATATTTATTTATTTGGATAAAAAATGCATTTTTAAAAAACTATTTTAAAATCCATAATGCTTCTACATCTTAATTATTAAAAATAATCACTAATGAGATATTATTTAAATTAAACATTTAGATTTTATATATATCTTTATGAATTGATATTCATTTAATGATGAATTCATGTTATAGAGTTAGAGTAAAATAATCATTCCTTTAAAAAATATTTTTTCTTCTTGAGAAAATCGATTGCCATCATGCTTACATGTTTTTTAATAAAAAAAATTTCTTCCACATCTGTGAATTGATTTTGATAAAATGGATTACATATTTGGAATAATCATAAATAATCTTAAGTAATAAGGAAAACATAAAGAACAGTAACTATAGTTATTATTCATTACAATAGTAAGATGAAAATTGAATAATTAAGGATAAATATAATTTAATAAAGACTAGAAAAAAGATTCCATAATATTAATAATATTTATATTTCATTTTAATTTAAATTATTCATTATCTTTATTCTTAAAATTTTTTACATTTAAATTATTAACAAATCATTTTTATAAAAATTATATTTTGATATGATAAAACAAAAATTCTATTTTTATGTAATATGATATTTTAATTAATAAATTCCATTGGATGAATCAAATGATGTTTGAAATAAATAATATTTTAATAAATTATTATTTTTGAATATGTTTTATTAAATATATATGATCATATAATATTTAGAAAGTCAAATTTCATTTTTAGGGGTTCGAAAACTATTCTTGTTAAAACCCCATCATTTCTTAATAAATTTAAATTTTATTTTAAATGTGAAAATGTAAATATTAACAAAATTATTTATATAAAATTAATATTAATTTTGGGATCCTAACATTGAAATTATCCAATGGTGAATTATTTATAATGTTTTTGAGATTGTCAAATGTTCTGGTAAAAATTTAATACCATTTAAATATAATTTGGGTATTATGACATCATAAAGGCCCAAACATGATATAATAAATTCTATAAAGGGTATAAAAGTAAAAAAATATATGTTTTCCCATTAAAATAAGTTTTTTATTAATTTTATCAGGCCTTTGTGAATCCTCCAAAACCGTTAATATATTTTATGGTTTTTAAATCATTTCATTAAGAGTATGAATCATCTCTACATAAGAAAGAGAATTTATTTTCAGACCATGGACTTATAAAATAATAGAATGCAATCCTATATTTTTGAAACCATTGACAAAAACCATGCTAATGTTTTTGTTTTTGGTTATTTTATTATCTATAGTCCAAACCAATGTTTGATAAATTATAAAGAAATCCAACTCATTTTTTATATAAACTCCCCAAAGCTCCAATTTAATTCTCAAGAAATTATATTATAATTTATTTAATCTTCCATCCTATCACTAGAACACTCCCAAGGCATCCTAAATCTATTAAGAATCCCCTTCCATGCATTTTGATTCACACACTCAATTAATGGATTTCCCCCTTATTATTTCCATTCAATCACTTCTTTTATATTATGTCTCTTAAATTCTATTTTCATGTATTGGGTACATGGTCTTACATATTCCCATTAGGTTCCATTTAATGTATAAATGATTAAATCCCTCTTAACTCTCATTAATCATCCCATGAACCTTTATGTACACCAGTTACCACGCAAAAATATAATTAGGATGATTTTAACTATTCACATTTCTTTATTTACGTATGTCCTCTATTTTTATTTCCTTATGTTTGGATATTTATTTCAATTCCCCTATTAATTCATATTTATTTTAAACATTATGAGAGACCCTATTATCTAGCATCAACTAAATTTATGAGTTTTTACATGACATGTAGCCAAAATTTCTCGATAATTTTCTATGACAAAACAATTGGGTAGTGAATACCATACACTTTTCCTATAAAGTATATTCACATTTTTACAATTATTACAATTTTAATTGTAAATTTCCTGTCTTTATTACATACTCCTTGTTTTTGGAATAAAATGTGACGATAAATTATTCCATGTTTTATGATCTATGTGGATCACTTAAGAATGAAAGTGAAAAGAATGTGATAGGTGCTCCCAAAATTAAATAGTGATTTAATGCATTGGTTAATGTTTTGTATCAGGAAATGTCATGTTGGTATAGGGTGTGAATATTATTACTTCCTGATACATTGTTTATCTTAATGTATTGGAAGTTATCTTAAACCTATGTTTATGATTCATTGTTTTAAGATATTACCACATTTCTCATGTTCATTTATTTTATAATGCAATATCATGTCTTGTCTCCCATGTTTATGATTCTCATTTATTTTATTCCCCGTTTATATATCTATTGTATAAAATATATTTTTCCCTTCATTTTATTCTATTTTTTCCCTTACAGGGCTATATAGCTAACCTCATTCTTATGTATGTCTCTAGGTTATCTCATGCAATTTTAAATGAACATATAAAAAAGAGGTTTTAAACAATGAATATGTATTATTTATTTTATTTTGTTATGTAATGTACCTAATTTATGAAGATACTAGATTTCTCAATCATCCAAATTTTATAATGTGAAATATTAGGTAATCAGTCATTAAATAATTGGTAATAAAGCAAAGGGTTTTTATATTTTAAATATATGGTCACTATTGACATATTGATGATCTGAGGATCACATTTTAGACCACATCATATCCTAATTTCTTGGTTGCATGATTTTTATAGTTTCTTAATACATTTAAAAAATATTATTTCTATAAATTATTATAAATTTTAATTTTTCAAATATTAATTTAATTTTAAATTTAGTACACTATGAAATATATTAAATTTGACAATAATCCTTTTAAATATCACTAATATGTAATACATTTCATCAATATTTGTGGAACATTACAAATCCATTATATGAAATTCCATTTGAAAATTTTAAAATCTTTTGTTTTATTTTTCTACAAATTAGATAAGTACTATATTGGCGTCGTGTAAGAATTTATTTTAATTATATAATCACTAGTGATTATATACAAATTAACATAATGTGTATAATTTATTTATTAAAAAATGAAAATTAATATTCATTTAGAATATTATTTTTCCTTATATGAACGCCTGATAGTTATTTAAAACCAAGAGAGTGACTTTAGACGCCGGAAAAGTCCGTTGTTCCCAAACAAAACTCCGGATGCGGAAAGTGAGGTCATATTTGGAGTCGGAAGCATGTTTCGGAGGGCCCGGAGGCCTTGCGCGGAATTTTGGAGACCCGCGCGCAAAGTTGATGAGCCGCGCGCAAACCTCCCGGGATGCGCGCAATGCGCTGGACCGGCGCGCAATTTTGCGCGCCCGTGGCCCGCGTGACTCCCTTGCGCGCCGGGCCCGATTCCGCGCCCGCGAAGAGAATTTCGCACCCGCGAACCGGATTCCGCGCCCGGGGTTGCCTATAAATAGAAGGCGACCCCCGACGGTTTGAAGGTTGCCAGAATTCGAAAGGTCTCTCGTGCGCGCAATCCAACCCCTTCCGCGCGCAATGCCGATCTTCAGGTAACCTCTTTTCTTTCGCGCAAGAAAGCCTTGGGGTTCGCCTTCGCGCGCAATCCCTTTGGCTCCTTTCCTTTTGAATAACCCTTCACTCAAAGGCATTTGCGCGCAAAAGAAGCCTCTTGCGCGCAATTGCCCCCGGGTGCGCGCAATCCAACCCGATTGCGCGCACCCCCCATTTTCAAATTGGCCATTCGATTAAAGAATGAGCCGTTGCCCCCGCGCGCTATCCGAAGCCCGGTGCGCGCAATCTCTATCATCCGCGCGCAAAGTTCTGGCCCAAGCTCCTCTTTTGCGCGCCGACCCGCGGTATTGCGCGCAAAGCTCCTCTTTTGCGCGCAAGCCGCCAGGGTCGCCCCCTTTGACCCCCTGAGGGTACCCGCCTGCGTGGCGCCCGATGACCTTCATCTCGGGTGCCCGCAACGTGCGTTGTCTTCCCGTGCGGCCTTCCAGGCCTGCGCGAAGTGACACGGACCCATTAGGCGGCAGCCGACGTCCAACATGACGTTAAACTGTGCCACGTCCGCGCTGCAAGACGTTAAACTGCCAGGCGTTTATGTCCCGCACGACGTTAAACTGCACCATCGTCCGCGCTGCAAGACGTTAAACTGCCAAGCATCTTCGTCCTCAACACAAGACGTTAAACTGTACTTCGTCCGGTGAGACGTTAAACCGTCCGCTTCGTCCTCAACACACGACGTTAAACTGTACTTCGTCCGGCGAGACGTTAAACCGTCCGCTTCGTCCTCAACACACGACGTTAAAATGTACTTCGTCCGGCGAGACGTTAAACCGTCCGCTTCGTCCTCAACACACGACGTTAAATTGTACTTCGTCCGGCAAGATGTTAAACCGTCCGCTTCACCCAATCCCGTGCCTCGCACGCAGGGTCCTCCCGGTTTGGATGTGGCCCCCACCCGCTCGTCTCTGCAGGGATGTCGGGATTGGAGTGGCCTTCGCCCACGAGGGTAGAGTGTTGCAAACAGAACGAACTATGTGGACTTTGATCCTTGTCTTCTAAACAGGGTACGTAGGAAGCCTCTCCGAGGTTCAAGCCCACCACCTGGTCGTCCCGGTCGTATTTACGTCGGTTCGTCCATCAGTGGACCCCTCCCGGGTTCACACTTGCGTTGATTCACCTATGAATCCGCCTCTGTGGGGGACTGCACGTGTGTATCTCCATTGTGCTTCCCCACTGCCTCGATCTCTTTGTGAGTCGGCTTGCCAACGTCCAGCATGACGTAAAACTGTGATCCACCCGGCCGTTCCATCCCCCTCTGTGCGAGGTGGTTCGGTTCAATCCTTCTCCAGGCAGCCTCGATCTCTTCATGAGTCGGCTTGCCAACGTCCAGCATGACGTAAAACTGTGATCCACCAGGCCGTTCCATCCCCCTCTGTGCGAGGTGGTTCGGTTCAATCCTCCGCCCGGCGGCCTCGATCTCTTTGTGAGTCGGCTTGCCGACGTCCAACATGACGTTAAACTGTATATCCGAACTACGCTGACTTTGATCCGCGCTAATGCACGGTACGTAGGAAGCCCCTACGGGGTCCAACCTCTTCACTCCATCATCCATCCTGATCCTTACCCGGGCTGCCACATCCCGGTGGGGTCATTCCATTTCATCCCACTCCACTTCACTCGGGAAGCCGCCCATGTGCTGGCCCCAACGTCGGAGGTTCCCCGCAAGGGGTTCTGTCATCTGATCCACTCCTCGTGTTGATCAGTCCGATGCCGTCCCCGCTGGACGTTAAACTCGCGGCATACCCCGTGTTAAACATGGGAAGCTGAGGAAAACCTCAGGTAACACAGTTCCCCGCACCCAGTGCGGGATGCCTCAGGCCATCACGCCTTCGAGAAGCCCTATTAGGGACGGAAGGCAGACATGCAGAGGCGCAGTGTTAGGACACGCCCCCAACACCCAGAGCCACCCGGTCTCCTCACCGCAGGTTGCTGCCCCGACCAGACTCCTTGGAGCGTCCGGGCGGAAGCAGCGTAATTAACCGGTGTCCATGGAGACATGGCGCCGGGAACGAGATTCACGAACATTCTTAAATCTATGAGGGAGACCCGGATTAGGCGACGAGTTCCGAGGAGACGTCCACGGAAGGAGGAGCCGACATCCCATCATCCCGGTTTCGATCAAGGAGCAGACGCCCCTGAATAAGGGATGAATGCCGCCCGCCCTTGGAAAGCGGGACTGCGGGACCACAAGCCGTGCGCCCATCCCCTCGGGTTGACGGGTGCACGCGCGAACGCGTCCTGGCGGAACAGCGTAACCCGACGCACATCCGCACCGAAACAAAAAAATGGTGAACCCGACGTGAATCTCTTCTCCTCAATACGAAGACCGATGGCTTTCAGAGGTGTTGGATGACCAGCATGCTGCTCGACCGAGCATTCAGTTTTACCCACCAGGGGCTGAGGAAGGGAACTCGGGCACTCCGTCTCGCGACGTCGAGGGCCTGGGTCCCCCCCACGGAAGGCGTCGTGGCACTAATGGTTGGTTGTCGATTCCTTTTCCTGTCAGTGTTAATGGGTTCTTCTCCCTGCTTTCAGAAATCAGGTCGCCCAATCCAGTGCCCGATCGCCACCGGCCCACTGGCGTAGGGGTAGGGGAAACACCGACGCGGCTACTCCGCGCGGTCCCGCCCGTTCCACAGCCGTGCCAGGAGTCGCAGCTGCGGGGCAACCACGCCCTCTCTCCCCCTCGGAGGTCATCCAAAGAAGGGTGATCAACAACTTGGTGTGGAGATATGAGGAAGAGGGAGTCATCCCCACCAGGGACATGGCTCGCCTAGACCTCGAGGGAGCCGCACCTCGCCACCAACGCCGCCCCCGAGGGCCGCGCAGGGAGGCACCGCTGCCTACCTCGACGTCCAACCGCTTTGGGAGTTTGTCCCCGGAGCACTTCGACAACTCCTTCCCCTATGCGGATGAGGTGGAAGATGCCCGGGACCACCCTATCCGGGATTCGCCCGAGGGATCCGCGATGAGGGCTCCTGTCAGGCCACGGCGACATCGCCGCCAGGCCTCTCAAGTCGAGGAACGGGCTCTCCACCTGCCCGCGCCGCTCATCCCGACTCGTCTGTCCCGACGCCAACGTCGGGCGCGAGCGGAAGAGGATGCCCACCTTGGGGCCCTAGAAACAGCGGCCGCGTTGGCTCAAGCCACTGCTGGCTCCAGCCGCCAGGCCCCTGCGCATCCTGAGCAGGGGCACTTCTATGCCCGACCCGGATCGAGGCCCCGACCGCCCCAAAGGCAGGTTGGGTTGACTCTCCCGGTTGCTGGTACAGACAATGGCCACCGCGAACCACCTCACGGTAGTGCTATTCGCCAACAGGGTCTACTCCGTGTGGCCGATCTAAGAGGCATGGGTCACCCCGCCTTCCGATCCCGGCCCGGAGGCCTGCCCGGAATCATCTCTCCCCGCGTCCCCTTTGATATCTGTCCCGGTGCCCCTCGCACCTTGGTTTCCAGTCCTCTTGTCCCCAGCACCAGTGCGGCCGGAGGACGCCAGGATAGAGATCAGCCATGCCCCGAAGAACCACCCAGGGGCAGGAGGGCGAGGCGTCGACGCCGAGGGAAGAATGTTACGGAATTACGGACAGAGATCCGACCGGTTCGTTTCTCTGATACAGAGGCGGAGTATGATTCGGCGACAGAGCCCTCCCCCCAATCCCACCTGTCAGGGGAAGGGGTAGGAATGCGGCACGTCAGCCTCGTACTTCCCGAGAGCGAGATCGATATGATCCCCGCTTCTCTCCGAAAGTATATCCGGAGTAGCGAGGGCCTGGTAGACCCCCAAGGATCAAGCTTGCGGTTGGTACCGGCCCCTCTGGAAGCGCCTTCTGCCTCGATTGGAGAAGCCGGAGACCTTTTCTGGGGACCGACGGTCGAGCCACGATCTAGTGCACCCTCGGCGAGCACCGACGCTACGGCAGGATGTTCGCTCGCCGGCCCGTCCTATCGTGATGTGGTAGCCAGGGCACCGCCACCTTCAGAGGGCGGCCCGGGATATGGAGGCCAATCGGCTTGCTCGCCGTATTCACCGCCGTCCAGCCCGTCGGCCCGACGGCCCGCCTCGGCACCACTGTCGGTTCCCCGTCCATTCCCAGTCGTTGCAGAGGACCAAGGAGACCTGGGTCCCGAGTTTGAGTCGTGGAGTTTCTGGACCGTCCTTGCAGAGGGCCACTTCCCTGAGAAGTTCTGGCCAGTCGCAGGACCGGACTTTGATGCACCCGAATCGCTCACCCCGGATGAGTTCGAATGCTTCCGCCGAACTCTCCGGGAGACTCACTCCCGTCTTCACCGCTTACAAATGCCATATCCCGGGAGTCAAGTGCACCTGGAGGATATTGGTGAGCAGTGCCGTCAAATTGACCTGGCCACGTTCCCCGCGGTTCGGCACCACGGGTCATTTGGGCACCACGAGGCCCTCCAACAACGATGCGTTGAGTGTTTTCAAGTACTCCGCAAGGTTATCGAGGAAGCCACTCCCCACGTGTATATCCGTGGATGGGGGCAGTACGCTGCCCTACGCTTCAGTGCGATTCACCGACAGCCCGATTCACTGGGTGGCCCTGAGGGTACATCCCCAGGGACGGAAACAATCAATATGGCTGACCTGTCGGGGGAGGGGAACGGTTTGGAACTTCTCGATGGGGGCTCTCCCCCCGAAGACAAGCCGTTGTTGGATCCATCGGCGAGAGTTACTCGTCACCAGAGGAGCCTCCTGGGTCTCCCCGCACCCACTGAAGCACTGACGTTGAGCCGAAACGTCAGTAAAGGTAAAGAGCATGGCGAGGCTATAAAGCCCGCCGACCCATCTGCCTCCACGCAGAGGGCGGATGAGGATCCCGAGAAGGCTATGCTACGTCAACAGCTCGCCAAGCAGAAGAAGCTGGTTGACCAGCTCCTCGCCGAGCGCGCTGCAGAGCAGCGGCCTGACTACGGTGATCCTAGGCCAGGACAGCAGGGACAGGAACAACCCCCCCTCGATGAGGCTCTCCCGGGCAACCGTGATTATGCCGTGTTTGCCGACAGGAGAGAGGCCATCGCCTATGGCAAGAGGGCACGATATGTTTCACCACACCCTCCCGAGCGGCGTGACTACCTGAGAGACCCCGCTCGGATTCCTCCCGCTGCCCCAAGGGCCGCTCCGCCCGCCATCCCACGAGCTGCCGAGTTCGACGACCCGGTCGACGACCCGATTGAAGGGCCATGCAATGCGCTCGTGGTTAGAGATCCTCGCCAGGACTGGAACCCATGTCCGGACGATCCGATGGCGGCACTCATTGCCCGCTTGGAGGCCTTGGAGACTCGGCAAGTGGCAATCCCACCGGACGGCAAGCCATACCCAGCATGGGTGGATGACATGCCGGCGCCTCCGGGATTCGGGAATCCCACTTTTTCCCCCTTCAACGGGACTGGAGATCCGCCACAGCATTTGGCCCATTTCAACTCGAGGTGCGGGCCTATGCTGGGAACTCCGGCACAGCAAGAGGCCGCTAAGCTTCGCTGCTTTGTCCAGACACTGGAAGGGCCAGCATTTGTCTGGTACAGCCAGCTCCCCGTCGGGTCGATAACTAGCTGGGAGGACCTTCGTAGACAATTCCTCTACCAGTTCAGTTCCACGACCCAGAAGACGAGTATCGCATACCTCTTCAAGTGCAAGCAGAGGCCTGATGAGCGAGTCGCGGACTTCGTCGCCCGATGGAAGGGTCTCACGTATTCCCTTGACATGCCATTGACTCAGGAGCAGTTGCTGAAAATGTGCGTCGGGAACGTCAAAACCGAGCTGGTCCCTTCCTTGATCACTCAGAATTACCCCGGAGGGTTCAGGGACTTCTCAGACAAAGCTCAACGTCTTGAGGAAGCCCTGCAACAGGCCAGTCAGGCACACCCGCTGCCTCCTATGATTCCTGCAAGGAGAGTCAGCAGGGCTGAGCCCGCTACTGTCGCCCAGATAGAGGCTCCCAGGCCGTTGGAGCTGCTGCCGGTGAGACCAGCTCCACAGCCTCACAGGAATCCGCCTCCACGGGCTCAGTTCCCGGCCCAGCAGCGGCAGCCTCAGAACCGGCCGGCCCCTCCGCGTAATGTACCGCCACAACCCAGGCGAGATAATCAGGGTCCACCTCCTCGGCAGGCCCCTCCAGCCCCTCGTCAAGACCACGCTCCCAGGGGCCCGCGATACCTGACCTACTCATTTCACGAGGATCAGGTCCCCGGTTATTTCCGGAGCGCCCTGGAGCAGAGGATTGTGCGACTGCCTGAGTGTTGGAGGCCGGAGGAGGCACATCTCACGGATAACCCCCGCTACTGCCCCTACCATCGGGCCCTGGGGAACACCATCCAGCGGTGCTATGTGTTTAAGGATTGGATCCAAGACCAGATTAACAACAATGTAATCAGGTTGGGCCCAGCTCTGGCACAAGTGGCGGGCGTGTTCGTGGGATCAGATGACGATAGCGGCAATGAGGACGAATGGCAGCTGGTCTCCGACCGCGGATCCCAGAAGTATAAAAACTGGATGGCCCGCAAGACGATCATTCGCGCCCATGGAATCATCCGTGCGCGCTTGAATCAGCCTGAGCCCCCAGAATCTGCGGGTGATGCTTCGGCATCGTCGTCCCATCCTGCCTCTTCCAAGAAGAGCAAACGGCGGCAGCGCAAGAAGGAAGAGCGCGCCCCGCCAGTTCCGCCACTATCCCGCACTCTCGGCGATTTCATGCCCCCGGAGATGGGGATCCCTCCTCGGATCCGCCCAGTGGTGAATGATTCGTCCGATGACAGTACTGGGTACGCTTCGGTTAATACCGTAGAGCTGGTAAATCCCTTTTCGGTTCCCGACGTTGAAGAACACCAGGTGTACCTCCCTAGTATCCCTGGTCGTCGCCACCGTCGGAGGAGCCGAAACAACAGGAGTCGCCGGGGCACAGCAGTTGGTACCTCCAGCCAGGCCGTGCACGCCACTGAGACCAGGCAGCAGGCTCAAAACCAAGCTCAGCATGCGCAGCCCCCCCATCCGGGGATGACGGATTCGCCTCCGCCACTGTTTGTGGTATGGGATCAGGCAGAACCGCCTCAGCCGCGTCGCGATCAGCTCCGCCCTGCCACGAGTCCATCCCGGCCTCCTGACCCCAGTACGGTGACTATTTCCCGGGCTTCAACCAATGAACAGCGAGATGCGCCAAGCACCAGTCGGCCGCCGGCCCAACCGGCAAGGCCCGTCATGCTTCCAACCGCAGAGCAACCTCCTGCAACCAGGGGCTCGCGCTTGGCCAAAAAGTATGATGTCCTGAAGCACTTGGCCGACATCCCAGCGAGACTCTCCATCCTTGAGGCTCTGCGCATGTCATCTGAGATGCGCGAGGCACTCGCTGAAGCCCTGAAGAGCCCCCTCCAGTTTGAGACAGAGGTTGCGGCTACAGAGGCCTTTCACGCCGAAACGATTGAGGACGCCGAATGTCAGGCAGTTATCTCGTTTTCTGGTAGGGATGAAGACCCTCCTATACAGGGGCACATTCGTCCGCTGTATGTTACCGGCCAGTTCAATGGCCTTGAAGTCCGGCGCTGTCTTGTCGACACGGGGTCCGGGATTAACCTGATTCCCACTCGGACGCTCCGGAGATTGGGGTTGTCTGAGGATGACTTGATTCCCTCCGACCTCAGGATCCAGGGGTACGACCGCACCGAGAAAACCCTGGTCGGCAAGATACGTTTGAAGACCCAGTTCGGTGATTTGGTTGCCAACACCGAATTCATGGTAGTCTCTCAAGATACTGCGTACAACGCATTGATGGGCAGGCCATGGCTCCACCTTCATGCGGCGGTTCCCTCGTCATACCACCAATGCCTCAAATACTCCCTTAATGGTCGAGTAGGCGTGCTTCAGGGAGATGCCTCTCCTTTTGCCTCATGTGAAGCCCGCTATCTAGACGCGGACTATTACAAGAGCAAGGATAAGCAGATCCTGGCAGGTGAGGTCGAGCCTGTCGCTGTTGCAAGTGATCCCTGGGCAAGTTTGGATGACGCTTATGTCCTCCCGATTCAACGGTTAGACGTAGCTATGGTCTCGACGGCTTGTGAGTCTCCTGATGAGATGACCGCGACCGCCCATGCCAGCACCAGTGGCCCAGCAGGATCTGGTAGCCCCAATGCAGTTGCCAACGCAGCCTCTCCCATGGACGATCCCTCCCCGAGTGGAGAGGACGTGGAAGATGCACCCCCAGCCTTTGAGGAGGGCGTCTCCGCCACGGTCGATGAGTTAGTACAAGTGAACCTTGGAACCGAAGCAGATCCGAGACCCACATTGGTCAGTGCCGCCATGCCCTCTGAGGAGCGGCAGCAGTACGTGGACTTTCTCAGGCAGCACCGCGATGTGTTCGCTTGGGGCTATGACGAGATGCCGGGGCTAGATCCTTAGGTAGCCGTCCACCGCCTTGGTCTCCCGACGAACCATCGCGGGTTCAAGCAGCCTCCCAGGAAGATGCACCCATTCCACGATGCCATGGTTGAGGCCGAAGTTGACAAGCTTATCAAAGCACACTTCATGAGGGAAGTCCAGTACCCCAAATGGCTGGCCAACATTGTGCCGGTCCGGAAGAAGAACGGGCAGATCAGAGTCTGCATCGACTTCCGCGATCTCAACCGCCACTGTCCGAAGGATGATTTTCCCCTTCCAGTGACAGAGCTGTTGATTGACGCCACGGCAGGGTTCCAAGCCCTCTCTTTCATGGATGGATACTCCGGATATAACCAAATTCGGATGGCCCCTGAGGATGAGGAGTTCACTGCCTTCAGGCCCCCCCAAGGTACCTTTTGTTACCGGGTCATGCCTTTCGGCCTGAAGAATGCAGGTGCCACCTATCAACGGGCGATGCACCGCATATTCAAGCCAATCCTCGGCACACTGGTGGAATGCTACATCGACGACTTGGTAGTCAAATCGCGCCAGCGTCAGGACCATCTCAAAGATCTTGATAAAGTGTTCGGCTTCCTCCGGTCTCGCTGCCTGAAGATGAACCCGTTGAAGTGTGCCTTCGGGGTCACCTCCGGAAAGTTCCTTGGATTTGTGGTAAGATACCGGGGTATTGAGATCGACCCAGAGAAGATCAGGGCGATTAGCCAGATGCCTCCCCCAGGTAACATCCGGGAACTGCAAGGGTTCCAAGGCCACTTAGCCTATATACGCCAATTCATCGCGAATCTGGCCGGCAAGTGTAAGCCCTTTTCTCGGCTCATGAAGAAAGGTGCCACCTATGTATGGGATAAAGAGTGTCAGACCGCTTTCGAGGAAATCAAGCAGTACCTGCTGCAACCTCCGGTTCTGATGCCGCCCGTATCCGGGAAGCCGCTGGTCCTCTATTTGACCGCCCTAGAACGGTCCCTGGGTGCCCTTCTCGCCCAGAAGAACAACGAAGGAACAGAGAATAGCCTCTATTACCTCAGTCGCATGCTCCTCGATGCGGAAGTTAGGTATTCCCCCATCGAGAAGAGCTGCCTGGCGCTCGTATTTGCCGTACAGAAATTACGGCACTACTTGCAGCACCATGAGGTACAGTTGGTTTCTCGGGTAGACCCGTTGAAATATATCCTGAGCCGGCCTATGTTGACTGGCCATCTAGCGCGGTGGGCTGTGATTCTCCAGCAGTTCGACATCAGGTATGTGTCTCAGAAGGCCATCAAAGGGCAAGAATTGGCATACTTTCTGGCTGCTCACCCAACCTCCGCGGATTAGCCGCTGGATCTAGGCTTTCCTGATGAGGCCATTCTCTCGGTCGATCATGCCGGTCCATGCTGGCAGATGCACTTTGACGGTGCCTCCTGGAGCCCCACCGGTAGAAGACTTGATAATCCTAAGCTCAACAGAGTGGGTTTGGGTATCGTCTTCATTACCCCGGATCAAGCCGTGCTGCCATACTCTTTCCTGTTGTCAGAGGGATGTACCAACAATGAGGCGGAATACCATGCCCTCATCACCGGCCTCGAGTTAGCTCTCGAGATCGACGTGCCCCATCTGTGTGTGAAAGGGGACTCCGAGCTGGTTGTTAAGCAGATCAATGGCGACTATGTGGTCAGGAAGCCGGAACTTGTGCCATTACTGGAGTGCACCCTCCTTCTGATGGCCCGGTTCCCTTCTCGGCCAGAAATTGTCCATATTCCCCGGTCGCAGAACGGTCGAGCAGATGCTTTGGCCAGCCTTGCTGCGTCACTTGCGGAGCCTGAACAGGATAACCTGACCGTCCGCGTGACGCGCCGCAGGCTCATCGCTCCCGTTATCCCGGAGGGAGATCACGGCCCGTCGGTAAGTAATCTCACCACGGTTGCCCCTGTGCCCGGAGCCCCGAGTACCCCAGATATGGCAGTCGAACCAGTCCCCGATTGGAGGACGCCCTTGGTTGAGTACCTCCAACATGGCATTCTCCCGTCAGATCGGGCCGAGCGCGAGCGAGTTCGACGCCGCGCATCGCAGTTTGTCCTCCAGAGCAGTCCCGGCCTGGAGCAGATCCTCTATAGACGCGGATTTGATGGTGTTCTCCTCCGTTGCCTTCAGGGAGTTGAGATCCCACGAGTCATGCAAGAGGTTCATGCGGCGCCCATCAAACTGGGCCGAAGCTGTCCCACCAGATTCGGAGGTTGGGATACTTCTGGCCCTCCTTGATCCATGACTGCATCGAGTATGCCAGGAGGTGCCATGCGAACTTTGTGCATCGGCCGCCGGAGCCTCTCCATACCACCAGGTATTCTTGGCCCTTTGCAGTCTGGGGGATGGACGTTGTGGGACCTTACCCGCCGGCGACGGCTCGCCAGTGCCGGTTCATTCTGACCGCCACAGACTTCTTCTCTAAATGGGCAGAGGCGATTGCGCTCAGAGAGGTCAAATCCTGTTCGATCGCTGACTTCGTGACCTCCAACATCATTCATCGATTTGGAGTGACTCACGCTATCCTCACGGATAACGGAGCCAATTTCCGAGCAGCCGAGTTGAAGAAGTTGTACGCCAAATACAACATTCGCTCGAACCATACATCTCACTATCATGCGCAGGCAAATGGGCAGATCGAGGCGTTTAACAAAACCCTCTCTAACATTCTGCAAAAGATGGTTGGTCAGAACAAGAAGAGTTGGCCGGACAAGCTCCCCAACGCCCTCTGGGCTTATCGGACGACGACTCGCAATTCCACCCAGATGACCCCCTATTCCCTGGTGTATGGAGCTGAGGCCGTCCTGCCCATCGAGATCCAGTTACCGTCCTTGCGCACTGCGGTCTACGACCAGCAAGCGCCGGACAGAGCTGCTGAAGCCCGTCTAGTCGAGTTGGAAGCACTGGATGAGAATAGACTTCGCGCCTTGCACAACTTGGAGAGGCATCAAAGCAGAATGGCTCGATCTTTCAATAAGAAGGTTCGCCTCCGCTCCTTTCTGCAGGGTGACCTAGTGCTAGCCCTAAGAGCGCCAATGATCCCCGGCAGGAAGCCACCCAAGTTGGAGCCCAAGTGGGAGGGACCTCTTGTCGTCCACAAAGTTTAACCCAATGGCGCGTACTCCCTAGCGACTATGGATGGCGAGCGTGTCACTCCTCCCACCAACGCTAGGTTCCTCAAGCAGTACTTCGTCTGAGTGTAATACGTCCTGCGCGACGTTAAACTGCATACGTCCAAGCGGCACGACGTTAAACTGCCTAGCATATCGTCCGCGCTGCAAGACGTTAAACTGCCAAGTGTTTCGTCCAACATGACGTTAAACTGTACCTCGTCCAAGCTACAAGACGTTAAACTATTTAGCATTCGTCCAACACGACGTTAAACTGTACTACGTCCGAGCTACAAGACGTTAAACTGTTCAGCATTCGTCCTGCATGACGTCAAACTGCCTTTCAAGAACTACGTGCGGCTTGATTCCCATCCTTATGGGATACGTAGGACCGCTTGAACGTTCATGTTTCAGGCCCAGCCCCATCCTTCGGGAATTTCCATCCCATCTCGGGCCCTTGGCCCAGTTGTCTCTGGGTATGTGGCGTATGGTGTGAACATGGGGCTATGCCCTCATTCACGTCGGTTTGCTCGCCACGCTGTACGCCCCCCACGTTTGGGGATGCCTTCTGCTCCCCCCTTTTTCTCTCTCATCGTCCTGCATGACGTTAAACTGCCCCTCAAGAACTACGTGCGGCTTGATTCCCATCCTTATGGGATACGTAGGACCGCCTGAACATTCATGCTTCAGGCCCAGCCCCATTTCTCGGGAATCTCTATCCCGCGTTGGGCCTCTGGCCCCAGTTCCCCTCCTTTTTGTGCGAGGCGTGTGGCGTGAGCGGGGGATTATGTCCTCGTTCACGTTGGTCTGCTGGCCGCGCCATACACCTCCCCCGTGTGTGGGACTACCTCACACCCCTCATCGTCCTGCATGACGTTAAACTGCCCCTTAAGAACTACGTACGGCTTGATTCCCATCCTTATGGGATACGTAGGACCGCCTGGACGCTTGTGTCTCAGGTCCAGCCCCGTCTCTTGGTTGATCACGGGGATCTACCGTCTTTTGGTTGCTCTCAGGGTGAGTCCTCCGACCCTTTCCGGTGACCTGTTAACATGTTTTGGGTACTTTGGTCTATGACCCGTAGTGTCGGATGCAATCCCGGCAAGTCCCGTGTTGCTTGTCGGGCCGCGCGCTTCCTCTTTTTCGAGCCTTCACTCAAAGGGATCCTCGTTAGCGGTTTGGGTACGATGCCTCAGTGCTCTCCTACCGCTCCGGGTCAATTTACCGGCGAGTCATGGGCTGCAAATCGATATGAATCCTGCGATTGAGCGGTTGATGCTCGTTTGCTTGCCCCGTTCTAGGCTGACGCGATCGGATGTTGCGTTGCGAATATGGTCAGCGACATCCTTGATCGCCATGTAGGCTATTTTAGGCTCCGAACATTGGTTGCGCGGTCCTCATTACACTCTGCCTTTGTGCGTTGTAGTGGAATCTCAGCACTCTCTTCATACTGACCTTCAGTACACCTTTACACGTTAGGCAGGCCAACCAGGGTAATGGTGTCTGTCGAGGCTCCCACGATCTGAGCACCAAGGATATATGCTGATGTCCTCCCTAAGGGCCATGTGTAGCTGGACCCTCGTCCCCATAAGGAGGAAGGAGTCGCCCGAACAATCGCGTTTTGGGCCCAGTATATCTGGAGGCTAGCATCTCTGCCCCTTGGGTGATGGACATACGCCGACCCCTATCCCAGGATCCTTCTCCTGGAATCGTGCGTGACCGCAGGGATGGGTACGTTCCCACCTCCGATGAGTCCTCCATATCGCAATAAGCAGATTCCTCCATGGTCCGAACCACACGACCTTAAACTGTGTTGTCTGGTCCTACCACACGACCGTAAACTGTGATCGTCTTGGCCGCCCGATGAGAAACGGCACTGCATCGTGATGTTCTCCTCAGGGGACACTCACGCTGGGTGCTGGTTAATAACCACGCCATTCATCAATTCCTTTCATGGCTTGATTATTGTGGCGACGCCAGGGATTCCTTAATCACAGGCATGTCGCTGCACGAAAAACCATCCATCTTTAAGGACAAACAAGAAATATCAAATACCGCTTCTTCTGTGTGCGAGGGTCAGACCCGCACCCTTCCCCGCGTTGGTGCCCGATTGTGTTGCGTCGCGCTTCAAGAACTACGTGTGGCTTGATTCCCATCCTCATGGGATACGTAGGAACGCCCGGATGTTTGAAACTTCGGGTCCAGCCCCCCACCTTTTAAAGATTACCCCCTTCTCTGGGGAGTCCGCCGCCTTCAGGACACCCTCAAGGCGTGTCCCTCGACCCCTTGCAGTGGTCCACTGGTGTCAAGAGTACTCTGGTTTATTGCCAGGAGGGTCAGGTTTAGCTTGGTCAGGTTCCTTCCATTTTCAGGCTTCGTGCTCCCTTTCATTCGGACCCATCGCCTACGCCCGGGTGGAGCCCCCGTGAACGGTTTGGACACAATGCCTCAGTGCTCTCCCACCGACTCGGGCTGGTGCCCCAAATGGCCTCGGGCAACAAATAGATATGAATCCTGCGATTGAGCGGTCGATGCTCGTTTGCTGCCTCATTCCATCAACGGTTAGTGCGATATTGATGCTGCTCTTCCGCCACAGTTGGCAGTACTCCCATATCGTTACGCCGATGCCCCCAGTCCTTGAGTGAATGGCCGCATGATTCACATCACATTTTCCACCTCCCATTCTGACCAGGCAAAATCTCGACACTCTTGACACTATCCCCCAGTGCATCTTCGCATATCCAGGGGATAGGACCACGATGCGGCGTACTTTGAGGTTCTTATGGTCCGAGCTCTAAGACCTTAAACTAAGATCTACCCTTATGGTCCGAGCTCTAAGACCTTAAACTAAGATCTACCCTTATGGTCCGAGCTCTAAGACCTTAAACTAAGATCTACCCTTATGGTCCGAGCTCTAAGACCTTAAACTAAGATCTACCCTTATGGTCCGAGCTCTAAGACCTTAAAATAAGATCTACCCTTATGGTCCGAGCTCTAAGACCTTAAACTAAGATCTACCCTTATGGTCCGAGCTCTAAGACCTTAAACTAAGATCTACCCTTATGGTCCGAGCTCTAAGACCTTAAACTAAGATCTACCCATATGGTCCGAGCTCTAAGACCTTAAACTAAGATCTACCCTTATGGTCCGATCTCTAAGACCTTAAACTAAGATCTACCCTTATGGTCCGAGCTCTAAGACCTTAAACTAAGATCTACCCTTATGGTCCGAGCTCTAAGACCTTAAACTAAGATCTACCCTTATGGTCCGAGCTCTAAGACCTTAAACTAAGATCTAGCCTTATGGTCCGAGCTCTAAGACCTTAAACTAAGATCTACCCTTATGGTCCGAGCTCTAAGACCTTAAACTAAGATCTACCCTTATGGTCCGAGCTCTAAGACCTTAAACTAAGATCTACCCTTATGGTCCGAGCTCTAAGACCTTAAACTAACATCTACCCTTATGGTCCGAGCTCTAAGACCTTAAACTAAGATCTACCCTTATGGTCCGAGCTCTAAGACCTTAAACTAAGATCTACCCTTATGGTCCGAGCTCTAAGACCTTAAACTAAGATCTACCCTTATGGTCCGAGCTCTAAGACCTTAAACTAAGATCTACCCTTATGGTCCGAGCTCTAAGACCTTAAACTAAGATCTACCCTTATGGTCCGAGCTCTAAGACCTTAAACTAAGATCTACCCTTATGGTCCGAGCTCTAAGACCTTAAACTAAGATATTCCCCTATGGTCCGAGCTCTACGACCCTAAACTAAGATCTCCCCAAACGGGGTTCTGCGTCCTGCATGATGTTAAACTGCACTCGTAGAACTACGTGTGGCTTGATCTCCAGCCTGATGGAGTACGTAGGAACGCCCGGGCATTTCGACTCGGGTCCAGCCTCAGGGATCGCCAAGTCCCGCCCCTCCTCGTCGCCGACCG
This sequence comes from Viscum album, assembly GCA_963277665.1. Taxonomy (NCBI): domain Eukaryota; kingdom Viridiplantae; phylum Streptophyta; class Magnoliopsida; order Santalales; family Viscaceae; genus Viscum; species Viscum album. The sequence continues at coordinate 1,204,334,594 of OY728134.1, forward strand.
TCTGGCCTGACTTCGGGTAAAGTGGCGCAGTTGTGATATTCTCCCCGATTCAGCTCGGGATGCCCCATCGCAATGATGGGAAGCGACGGTTTCCTCGTCAAAGAGGTTCTGTCTGAGAATTGGGGTGATTCACGGCCAGATTAGTGCATCCGCCTAATACGCTTTCCCCACGGTGGCGCAATTTTGAGAGCGTTGGATTCTATCTGAACAAATCGTCACTTCGCCCCACGCTTCGCATGCCCTGTTGATCTGGATTTCCACCCTTGTGCCTGAAGGAACCCCCAAAGCGTCATTGATGATGACATGTGATCCGCCTCCTGCAATATGGATGATGACCTTCGGTCCGTCTATCGCAGTAGTATGGTTGATTGATCCATTGTCTGCTTGCCGTCTTGGGCATTTCCTGGAAGGCCAACCGTTGTGGATTTCTGAATTCGGGACGCGCGATTCACCCTTTCTCATTTCCCTATGTTCAGATAAAATCTCAACGCCCCTAGCATTGTCCCGCTCTAGTGTCAGAACAAGTTGGGGGGATGATACATTGATTAGGATTGAGGTCTCCTTTCCTAGGAATGACCTCCCTCTTTTCTCTAGAAATCCAGGCCCAATTGCGGATGCCTGAAGCTTGGTTAACGCTCCCGCAAGACAATGAATTGTGGTCGAGCATGTTAAACCAAAAGATGCAGATAAATATGGTGATTCATACAAATGGATCGAAATATTGAGTAGCGGAAGCAAATGTTTTGGGAATGGAAAAAACAAAGCCCTTAGGGATTGTGCTGGATAAGTCTTTCTAACGCTGCTACCCTTTGGCTGGCGGCCTCCAGAGCTGCTTCTCGCTCTCTGCGTGCCCTCTCCTCGTCGGCGGTCGCAGCACGCAGTTCATCGATTCTGGCCTGTGCACGCTCCCGCTCGACTTGAATTGTGACCATCTGTTGGCCCGCCTCCGTCAGCTGCACCTGGGCGTCAACCAGCTGGGCTACTAGTTGCTCCACAAGCTCGGTACACGCTACGACGAAGGCCTCCTTCTCTGCCGCCTGCCCTTCGAGACGCCGGACTTCCTGCTCCGCCACGAGGAGCGCCCGCGTGCTCTCCGACATGTCCCGACATTGTGCGACGTCGGCACGCCGGCGGCTCTCGCGCATCTTTTCGGCCATGAAATCACGGACCGTCAGATGGAGGCGTTGAGCATCAGCTCCCCCGGCACACAGGAAGCGCAACCAGGTTTGGAGTGATCCCATGCGCCCCAGCCACTCCGATGGGTCTCGCTTGAGGAAGTGCTGGATGCACTTCCACCCCCTTCGGCGCGCTATCCGGCTCTCGTCGACCGCCTCCGCGTCCGAGTCGTCCATCTCCTCGGGGTCGGCAGGCCGGTAGGCAGGGAAGGCAGCCAACAGGTCTGCTGCAGGGTCCGCCCCTGGGATGTCCTCATGGGGGATAGGTTCCCCAACATCTGGGCGACCTTCTTCTCTCTCCCCAGCGGCGTTGACACCCTCGTCAGCCCCCGACCTCTCTCCGATGTCAGCACCGCCGACGTCCGTAGCCCCTTGATCAGTAGTTGGTGGGGCCGGCTCGGTGTGGGAAGTCTGTTCCGGAGCAGGCGGCATGTCTGCCACCGGTCCACTCGTGGATGGCCCGAGTTCGGCAACCCGACGAGCCTCCAGCGTTGAGATCACTGTGCAGGGCATGCCGTGGTTAGTCACGGATCGTCAACGGCAAGCACCAGCAGTAAAGTAAGGAGACTTACGGGAGTTCAGAGCGTCATCTTCCGCTATCCCGGCCGCCGCAGGAGCAATTGCAGCAGGGGACCCCTTAGCGCTTGTCAGTTCAATGATGGGTGTCTGGCCCCCGCCTTGTCCTGCTGGCGCCTCTCCTACTCCCGCTGAGGACGCCTGACCAACATCCGTGTTCTCCTAAGAAAGATGGAGAAATGGGTTAGAAGCCGCATAAGAGAATGGATGAAGCAGGTTGAGTAGGGATAGAAGCGGACCTCGAGGAGCTCAGTGACATCAACATTGTCAGAGCCGGCCACCTCGCCGCTCTCCCGCGGGCTCCCCTGATGGGATCTTCCCTCGGAGCCTTCATCCTCCCCCATCTCCTCCTCTTCCTCGGAGTCGTTGCTACTATCATCTTCCGCCGGCGGCATCTGTTCTGGAGCGGGTTCTAGACCGAGCATCACCTTCACCAGAAGGGATGGCTCCGCACGCTGACCACGTTGGCGCGCGTACTCATCCATGGCCGTCAGATACGCATACTGCCGGTTGAAGTCCACCCTGTCAGCGATATGGAGGCGCCCGACCTCTGGCAGATGGATTCCTTCTCTAAGTATCTTTCGCCAGATGGCGTCGGTCCCCAGTGACTGCCGCAGGGTCATCCAGGCCGACCACAGCGCCGAGAAGACTGCATCATGGGAGGGTTCGAGCAGACGCTTTACCTGCTTCCCGGGCCGCTCCCCGACCGCCGCATGTGCCCCCTCTCTGGGCGCTGAAGTCGTGGCGGCAGCTTGCGATGTGCCCGCCGCCGAAGTCCCTGCCCGCGCCGGCTCCGCTGCTTGGCGCGCCTCCGTTCTCCCCCGTGTGGCGGCGCCTCGCCTCCTTCCTTGACGCCCGGTCTCCGCATGGGTGACTTCGAGCCGCCGAACTGGCTTCCGTAAAAGCCCCTCGGGGTACGCGATGGACCAGTGTTCGGCGTACTCGGTTGCCAAGCCTGCGTCGACCCCGGTAGGAGGGAGAGTGATGACGTCGCCAGAGCCAAAGGCGACAAACATCAGCCACATCTGGCGAAGGACGCCAGGGTTCGTCTCCTCCCGGACAGCAGTGAATACCCTCTTCGGCATCCGTTGAAGGCACCCGAACTGCCTGGAGAACCGGGTTGGCATGTAGGGCTCGCAGATCACCTTCCCGTCGATCCGAGCCACGAGCACCCCGCCCCGCATGTTCAGGAAGTACTCGTGCTGCTCCAGCGGACCCTGCCCGTTGTCGATCATTTGGCCAACGGGAGTGGGGAACGGGCTGAAGTTGAAATTGGCATGATTGCCAATCCGAATCCTCACGCCCTCTTCACTTAGGGTCATCGGAGCGACCCCCGCAATGTTCAGCAGGGAGGGTCGCAGGCCGTTGCCCGGAGGAATGATGGCGTTCGGAAACGTGTACCCACCAAGGTGAGCAGCCACCCAGCCGTGGAAGAATTGAAAGGGCCCACAGATCCTTCGTGGCGACCCCCCTCGTGAGATGCGTCCCAGGATGGCATACAGCTTCGCCAGTACTGGGACCCCGAGGATGTATCTTTTGTTGGCGGCCATAGCACCCACCATCGCCAGTGTCGCCGGGCGAACGCCCATTCTCGCGTCCCGCACTTGCAGGAGCCACCCACTCAGAAAGGCGGCCAGGAATGCCGCGTACCAGACATTTGGGTCCTGGGCCTCGATGACGTGGTACCCCCATGAGCGGTAGTCGCCCGTCTCCAGGACCCGCCAGTACGACCCGTTCCGGCTCCTCTGAGCCGCGGTCGGGCACCGCTTCCCCCTGCCTGGCATCTTGACCGCCGGGTCATGCTCCAAGAACTGGCCGAACCACTCCTTGTAGGCTATGTCCTTCTGGAAGTCCTTGATCCCGAGCCGCTACGTAGCCAGGTCAAGCAGATGCCAGGTCAGAATGGGAGTCCGTGACCTGTCTTCCCAGGTGTTCTTCGGAGGCAGGAACTCATCGTACTGGTAACCCTCCAGCGGGATACCTCCGATGCAATGGATGTCCCAGAGACCGATGCCGACCTCCCCATGGTGAAGATGGAAGGTGTTGGTATCCGGGGACCAGCGGGAGAACAGCTCCGGCCCGAGCTCGGACTGCTGGTAGAAGTGGAACTGCGACGTCCACACCGCCTCAAATAGGCCGATGTACCGCAGCTCCTCCGCGAAGCGATCGCAAGTGTGGCGTACCCAGAATGCCCAGGCCCACTCACTGGTGAAATTGCCCCCAGATCGCAAGTCCCAGTCCTTCAGCCAGCCCTTGGTGTCGTCGGTGACACTCTGGCGATATATGCTCGAGTAGAGGGCTGGAGAGTTCTCCGCAGTAGGCTCACTTCCGACGATGATTCGCGTCCTCGGGTTCAGGACATAGACATCTAAGTGTCTGGTCTCCCTGGCAGGATGCCCATTGTTGGTGATGTTATAGCGGGGAAGCTCGTCCTCCCGAGTCACCCAGGTCCGTGGCGCATCAACCTCGAACCCTGGCACCGGAACCTCATCTAGGATGCCGAAGTTCCAGAGCGGCAGGTTGTCCGACAGTGGATATGTCTTCTGGGCCGGTGTCAGCAAGTCGAACAAGGATTGACTGTTGGAAACAATCTCCTTGGCTCCGTAGACCTCATCGTTCGTCTCCATCTCAGCTCTGCGAGTGGCGACATCCCCCTCATTTCCTTGATTCGTGGCCATCTCAGAAGCTTCGGGAGTCATGCGGGTAAAGGGATGAAGCGTGCGGGAGCGGACGAGGCTGGTAGAGAAGTTTGAGAGTTGGCGCGCAATCCTAGTGGACGGCGCGCAATCGGGAAGTCCGTCGCGTAAAACCCCGGGTGTTCGCGCAAAAGCAGGCCGAATTCCGGACAGGTTTGCGTGACGAGCGGGCGAATTCCGCGCCGGAAAAGGCAATTTCGCGCACGAGAGCTTAGAGGCTTATCGCGCGGAAGGCCAGTGTACGGTGAGGGGGACCCAGGGCCCCTATTTATAGGCGAGGCCCGGGTCTGCGCTGCGCGGAAAGCGCTTTGCGCGACCGCGACAGCAAATTTCGCGCCCGACGCCCTTTTTTGCGTGCCACCGTCCCGCGCCACCCAGGACTTCGGCATTCCGGCGTCTCCCTCGGAACCCGATCGTTGCGACCTCTCGCCGATCAGATTCCGAGGGGGGGGCTTTTGTAGACGCCGGAAAAGTCCGTTGTTCCCAAACAAAACTCTGGATGCGGAAAGCGAGGTCATATTTGGAGTCGGAAGCATGTTTCGGAGGGCCCAGAGGCCTTGCGCGGAATTTTGGAGACCCGCGCGCAAAGTTGATGAGCCGCGCGCAAACCTCCCGGGATGCGCGCAATGCGCTGGACTGGCGCGCAATTTTGCGCGCCCGTGGCCCGCGCGACTCCCTTGCGCGCCGAGCCCGATTCCGCGCCCGCGAAGAGAATTTCACGCCCGCGAACCGGATTCCGCGCCCGGGGTTGCCTATAAATAGAAGGCGACCCCCGACGGTTTGAAGGTTGCCAGAATTCGAAAGGTCTCTCGTGCGCGCAATCCAACCCCTTCCGCGCGCAATGCCGATCTTCAGGTAACCTCTTTTCTTTCGCGCAAGAAAGCCTTGGGGTTCGCCTTCGCGCGCAATCCCTTTGGCTCCTTTCCTTTTGAATAACCCTTCACTCAAAGTCATTTGCGCACAAAAGAAGCCTCTTGCGCGCAATTGCCCCCGGGTGCGCGCAATCCAACCCGATTGCGCGCACCCCCCATTTTCAAAGTGGACATTCGATTAAAGAATGAGCCGTTGCCCCCACGCGCTATCCGAAGCCCGGTGCGCGCAATCTCTATCATCCGCGCGCAAAGTTCTGGCCCAAGCTCCTCTTTTGCGCGCCGACCCGCGGTATTGCGCGCAAAGCTCCTCTTTTGCGCGCAATCCGCCAGGGTCGCCCCCTTTGACCCCCTAAGGGTACCCGCCTGCGTGGCGCCCGATGACCTTCATCCCGGGTGCCCGCAACGTGCGTTGTCTTCCCGTGCGGCCCTCCAGGCCTGCGCGAAGTGACACGGACCCATTAGGCGGCAGCCGACGTCCAACATAACGTTAAACTGTGCCACGTCTGCGCTGCAAGACGTTAAACTGCCAGGCGTTTATGTCCCGCACGACGTTAAACTGCACCATCGTCCGCACTGCAAGACGTTAAACTGCACCATCGTCCGCACTGCAAGACGTTAAACTGCCAAGCATCTTCGTCCTCAACACACGACGTTAAACTGTACTTCGTCCGACGAGACGTTAAACCGTCCGCTTTGTCCTCAACACACGACGTTAAACTGTACTTCGTCCGGCGAGACGTTAAACCGTCCGCTTCGTCCTCAACACACGACGTTAAACTGTACTTCGTCCGGCGAGACGTTAAACCGCCCGCTTCGTCCTCAACACACGACGTTAAACTGTACTTCGTCCGGCAAGACGTTAAACCGTCCGCTTCACCCAATCCCGTGCATCGCACGCAGGGTCCTCCCGGTTTAGATGTGGCCCCCACCCGCTCGTCTCTGCAGGGATGTCGGGATTGGAGTGGCCTTCGCCCACGGGGGTAGAGTGTTGCAAACAGAACGAACTACGTGGACTTTGATCCCTGTCTTCTAAACAGGGTACGTAGGAAGCCTCTCCGAGGTTCAATCCCACCACCTGGTCATCCCGGTCGTATTTACGTCGGTTCGTCCATCAGTGGACCCCTCCCGGGTTCACACTTGCGTTGATTCACCTATGAATCCGCCTCTGTGGGGGACTGCACGTGTGTATCTCCATTGTGCTTCCCCACTGCCTCGATCTCTTCGTGAGTCGGCTTGCCAACGTCCAGCATGACGTAAAACTGTGATCCACCCGGCCGTTCCATCCCCCTCTGTGCGAGGTGGTTCGGTTCAATCCTTCTCCAGGAAGCCTCGATCTCTTCATGAGTCGGCTTGCCAATGTCCAGCATGACGTAAAACTGTGATCCACCCGGCCGTTCCATCCCCCTCTGTGCGAGGTGGTTCGGTTCAATCCTCCGCCCGGCGGCCTCGATCTTTTTGTGAGTCGGCTTGCCGACGTCCAACATGACGTTAAACTGTATATCCGAACTACGCTGACTTTGATCCGCGCTAACGCACGGTACGTAGGAAGCCCCTACGAGGTCCAAGCTCTTCACTCCATCATCCATCCTGATCCTTACCCGGGCCGCCACATCCCGGTGGGGTCATGCCATTTCATCCCACTCCACTTCACTCGGGAAGCCGCCCATGTGCTGGCCCCAGCGTCGGAGGTTCCCCGCAAGGGGTTCTGTCATCTGATCCACTCCTCGTGTTGATTAGTCTGATGCCGTCCCCGCTGGACGTTAAACTCACGGCATACCCCGTGTTAAACATGGGAAGCTGAGGAAAACCTCAGGTAACACAGTTCCCCGCACCCAGTGCGGGATGCCTCAGGCCGTCACGCCTTCGAGAAGCCCTATTAGGGACGGAAGGCAGACATGCAGAGGCGCAGTGTTAGGACACTCCCCCAACACCCAGAGCCACCCGGTCTCCTCACCGCAGGTTGCTGCCCCGACCAGACTCCTTGGAGCGTCCGGGCGGAAGCAGCGTAATTAACCGGTGTCCATGGAGACATGGCGCCGAGAACGAGATTCACGAACATTCTTAAATCTATGAGGGAGACCCGGATTAGGCGACGAGTTCCGAGGAGACGTCCACGGAAGGAGGAGCCGACATCCCATCATCCCGGTTTCGATCAAGGAGCAGACGCCCCTGAATAAGGGACGAATGCCGCCCGCCCTTGGAAAGCGGGACTGCGGGACCACAAGCTGCGCGCCCATCCCCTCGGGTTGACGGGTGCACGCGCGAACGCGTCCTGGCGGAACAGCGTAACCCGACGCACATCCGCACCGAAACAGTGACATTTTCCAATATTCATTGATTCAATTATTATATATCCAATTTTAATAGATAATTATGAATTAAACATATATTTCTAGATAATAGGTTTATATGGGTTGATTCACCCTCATCAATTTAAAAATTTGATGAAAATATATTTCATTATCACTTAGTTTTAAATTATATTTACCCGATTTATACTTTTATGTGGTGATAAAGTTTTCTATGTTGACAATTGTTATTCAAAAAAATAATAAAATTTTAATATTTAACAAATTTGATTCACCAAATTTTTAGAATGAAAATCATGTTTCATTATTAAATTTAGAGTCATGATATAATTTAATTTATAATTAAACTTGCAAAATGCAAGAAAACACCATTTTCTATAAAATTTACTTTTGAAAAAACGTTTTTATACTATATTAAATTATGAAATTCATTTAAAAGGCCATAATTAGATTATGTTTTAAAAATAATCAAGTAATAAAATTTTAAATATAATATTTAATAGGATTTCACTATGTAAATACTTTAAAGGACTAATTGTTTCAATAAAAATCATCATTTTGCACTATAAATTTGACACATCAATATTTTGAAAAAGCTATCAAACATTAATTATCAAATAAATTAAATACACTTATATAAAAAATGATGCTTATTTTATGAAATAAAATTTCACAATTATCTATAAATTAATTATTTTATTTTCTCACAAAAAGAAATAAAAATATTGTATGAAAAAAACATATTTTTATTAATGAAATTACTTTTCCAATCTATGTAATTATTTATAATGAATTTATCAAAACATTTATATAATGTATAAAATTTATATATATTTCATAAACTAGTTTATTTTATTTATACATTCATCTTTAACACCAAAGTTATAACAGTCATATATAAATTATAATATTTTTTTGTTCATTTAATCTTATGTTTTATTATAATTCGTGATATCAAAAAAAATAATAAAAATAATAAAATTTCATTAAATATCAGTGTATTATATTATACCCAATTCAAAAAGTGAAACATCTCAATTTAAACTTATGCTCAATAATCAATGGTTTGGCATTCAAAAATTCCATTGTGGAAAAACACATTGTAAAAGGGTTTGAAATATATCTTCTTGCTATGATATAATGTGAAATATAAAGGCCACCTAGAATAAAAAAAATAGATTTTTAAATAAAATAACATTACATGGAAGTGAAAAATATAGATATGTAAGAGAAAGCTAATTTCCAAGGAATAATAGAGTGAGATAGATAACATGGTCAGCAGAAAGTTAACGACCACAAAACCATAAATCCTTAAGGTGTTATATGAATATAAAATCATCCAAATTTAATGTTATATTAATTTTTTTTAAGATCATAATACATGAGTTTATCTATTTTTTTACCATGTAGAGATATACTTTTATTAAATGTACAGTTTGGTCCATTAATAATTTTTCACAAGTATATAATCTTATACACAGAACGATTGGTATTCAAGACGAATTTTAACTTCTTGCAGAATTAAAATAAACTTCTAATAGATCAAAATAAAATTAAAAGATATTAGTCCTATAATTTGGCATTAAAAAGGACAAAAAATGATTTTGAAAATGTAATAAAATTCACAAAATGAATAAAGAATTATATGAATAAGTACTATAGTAATCACCGAATACTTAATAATAAGACCCATGGTTCAAATTAACAAATAATCCTACATCCCAACATACCTCAAAAACCACAAAATATAAGATTTTTTAACCAAAAATTCAATATCATACCATACAACCTATATCTTCAAACAATTTATTGCATTATTCGGAAATAATATACCTTGTTAAATCACTTGTTAAACCTAATGGTTACATAATCCTAAAAACAATATAATATCACCAAAATATTATTAATAACTATGATAAGTCATAATATAATCTTGTATTTTATTAAATTTCAACAATTTATGAGGAATTCGATTTAGATACTAACATAAAAGTTAATTTATAACATGACCATAAATATTTATTATAATATGACATAGAAAATGAATCACTTTTCAACCATAACATTTTAATATATCCAAAATTCCCATATACAATAAATAAATTAGAATTAACTTATATATTAATTCAATGGTTTATTTATACAAAAATATCTAATTATTCTTGGAACTCATTAAAACAGTCGAATCACATAAAAATAAAATCTCTTAAAACCATAAAAATTACGTGACTAAGTATTTTTATTTATTTTTAGACATAAACCAATAAATCTGTTATAGAACCCAAACCTACTTTTTTAATATCAGTATATTTAAAAAATATATACAATATGTATTCCAAAAATAAAATCACAGACCATTGAATATATTCAACAAATCAAAACTGTTGAGTCAATAAAGTTTTCCTTATGACTTTTCCATTCCTTCTTGTTTTGAAAATCACAAACACCTTATCTTAAGGAAAATTGCTTTTATAAGGAAAATTGCTTTCTTAAGGAAAATTTCTTTTATAAGGAAAATCACTTTTATAAGAAAAAATATCCTTATCATATTTTCATCTATATTTTTCTTAAGTATAAGATTCAGATTCATTTCTATTTTCTCAGAATCATTGAAACTTTGATATGAAGCATTCTGTTTTAGGATCCGAATTCTGGATAAGAACTGTAAGGAAGTTTCATTCCGAATTCCAGATACGAACTCTGATTAAGTTCTACTCCAGACTCAGGATATGAATCCTTATGAAGTTAGAAAAATTCTCATTACGAATTCTGATGAAGAATTCTCATTACGAATTCTGATGAAGAATTATCATTATGAATTCGGATGACGAATTCTCATTCCGAATTCTCATTCCGAATTCACCTATTAAACAGAATCTGATCATCTTTGTTCTAAACACTCTGAATTAATTCAGACTCCGAAAAATATTTTGGTTAGACTCCGAACTTTTATTCTACTTACACTTCTATAATTTGTCTACTCTTTATTATTTTCATTACACTCCGAACCTTCACTCCGAAGCTTACATTCCAAACTTTTGATTTAGATTTTAAAACGATGTCGTACATTCTGTTACACTTGTTTTGTTATAAAACGATGTCGTCTATTTTTTTATAAACTAACTTTTGTCTAAGTGACACGTGTACAGGTCCCTCCGATATTTAAGGAAAATATGACCGTTGGGAAGGAGGCCGACCCTACCTATAAATAGGAGCTCATTTGAAAGAGCTCGCGGCTGAAAAGGCTGACTGATCTTCAACTCATGTGATTACATGCTTGAAGTGATTTCTAGAGAGAGAGGCTCTTATTAACTCTCAAAGCTTCGTGCGACTCCAAATGATGGTGATTACATTCGAGGGCTTCTGGGGATAAGAAGACAGAGGTGCCCACTACCTTGAAGTTATAGGGCTTCCTTGCTGAGGAAGACAGAGGTTTCCAACTACCTTGAAGTTGAGGGCTTGTGCGGATAGCAAGACAGAGACTCTGATCTTTGTATCGAGGGCTTACCCTTGTGTGGGTAAGACAGACTTTCTTGAAAGTATAAATCAAGGGTCCTTTATCCAAGGTTGTTGGATACCCTTCTCTTTGGGTTAAAATACTTATATCTTGTTACTTGTAGTTTAACTACTTGTTTATTTTCCGCTGCATTTTGTATTATAAGGAAAGTATAATTTTCTTATACTTCCTTATTTGTACTCTGTTTCATTTAGATTCTATACGCTTTAAGGTAGAATCTCATATTGTAATCTTTTTTTAAGTTTCAATTTCCAGAACCATATTTTCGGAACCTACTTTCAGAAACTCTTTCCAAGTTTTCATTCGGTGTTATAGGTGTTGTGAATTTGCTTAGTTTAACTTTGTTAAACTTAGTCCTTTCGTTTTCTTAAGGAAAACATTGTTAATCATAACATACTTTAAGGGTTCCAAAGGAATTTTAAAAGTATACAATTCACCCCCTCTTGTATATTGAGCATCTACATCACTATTTCGATCCTATAATTGGTATCAGAGGAGGTCTCTGAAATACTTGTACTCACATACAAGTTTTTCTTGCTCATTTTCCCATTCCGAACTTTTCCCATTCCTAACTTTCTCATTCTGAAATTTGTTATTACGAATCTTTTTCTACTAACAAGTTTGTGTGTCAAAGGTTATTTCTAGTATGGCAGGAACTAATGTTGGTTCAATTGATAATATGAATCCTACAAGACCACCTATCTTTGATGGTAATGACTTTGAATACTGGATAGATCACATGAAGACTTTTGTTATTAATACTGGAGTAGACAACTTTGTTATGCTTACTGGAGATTACAAAATTCCTGACAAGGAAGTCAGAACTTTTACTAATCAGGAAAAGCAAGAATATCAACTCAATTATAAGGTACGCAATACTTTACTTTGTTCAATTACTAGAAATATATATAGACAAATTTATTCTTGTGAATAAGCTAACTGTATCTGGAAGAAATTAGAAGTTACACACTTTGGGACTTCTAAGGTGATTGAGACTAGAAGAGCTATGCTTAGAAATGAATATCATGGCTTCAACTTTCCTTATGGTGAACCAATATGTAAAGTTCAACAGAGATTTATGACTATCGTCAACAGTCTATAGTCTATGGGAGAGAAAGGTTTAGATGATGAAGCTCTTGTGGATAAGATAATTGATATTATGCCCAACGAGTGGGAATCCAAGAGAACAGCTATAGATGAGAACATGAAGGTCACTCAAATTACTCTTGATGAGCTTTTTGGAACTCTTCTACAACATGAAACCAGAATGAAGAGAGATACTGACAACATCAAAAAGAAAAATGGAAATGGTACTGTTTCTTTTACAAAAACTTCAAATCAGATGAAAGCTAAGACTCCTGAGAGAGTAACCATATCCAATTCTAAGAATGTTATTTTCCAATCCGAATCTAGTGAGAGTGAAGTCTCAGAAAATAAACTAGCAAATCTTGCTTGAAGGATGAACAAGATAGCTGGCCAGAGAAATTTTCAATCTAAGTATAAGAAAAAGGACAGGAAATATAAGAAAGATGGAGAAGTTACATGTTATGAATGCAAAAGAGCTGTACATATTAGACCAGATTGCCCTATGCTCAAAAAGAAAGAAAGGAAAGAAAGGCATTCAGAAATGAAACAAAAGAAGTATTATAAAGCCAAAGCTAAGAATGTTCTCAATGCTAATGACACCTGGAGTGCCAGTGGTGGTGACTCTTCAGATGAATCGTCTGATTATGAATCTTCAGGACAGAAGAATCTTGGTCTTGTAGCCAGATTACCTATTGATAATCATTGTCTTATGGCTAAGGTACGAAATGCTGAACCATTGACTAATGTTTCTTTGAATTCTAATGATAGTAATTATTATAACACTTCTGATGAAGAATCTTCTTCTGATGAAGAAAATACTTTACCTACTTATGAAGAAGTCTCTAGGTTTGCTGAACTTCTTGAGATTGAGAATTCCAAACTCAATAAGAAACTTGATAAAGCAAACTCTAGGAATTCTATTCTTACGAAAGAGATATCAGATCTTTCTAAAGATCATGATATGAAAAATGATGATTTTGAAAGTATTTCAAAAAATCTTGAGGAAGTAAGTTATGAGAAGAACAAACTTTCTAAAGAATTAGAAAAAGTAATTTCTAAGAAAAATGTTTTCGAGCCTAACTCTAGTTCAAAAACTAATTATTTTGAGAATAAAAACTTGGTTGTAAAACTCAAGTCCGAAATTTTTTCCTTAAAGAAGTGTTTATCAAACTTTACCCATGGTAAGGAAAATTTTGATAAGATTTATTCCCAAATACAACCTTTAAGAAATAAATCTGGATTTGGTTATACCCATGGAAAACCAATTTTTAGTAACAATTATTTGTTCCTCAAAGTGCCCATTTTGTACCAAGTGTCAATGTGTTGGTCACTGGGCAAAGAATTGTTCCTTAAACAAAACCCAATCTTTAGTATTTCACAAAGCTTACTTTTCTAAGAAGATGTGGGTTCCAAAAATTTTATTATCTGGATATCTCGGATCCAAACAAGTTTGGATTCCGAAAATCTAATTTTCTTATTGATTGCAGGAAAATAAAGAGAGTACCAGCAACAATACATGGTACGTGGATAGTGGATGTTCCCGGCACATGACTGGTAACAAAATCTATTTTGAAAAGATTATCAAAACGAAAGGAGGAAAGGTAACTTTCGGAGATAATTCTAAGGGAGAGATTTCTAGTATTGGTAATATTGTTCTTCTTGGTAAAACCTTGATTTCAAATGTTCTTTTTGTTAAGGGTCTTAAGCACAACCTCATTAGCATAATTCAGTTATGTGATGAAGGTTACCTTGTGAATTTTAGGAATGATAAGTGTTTAGTTCATAATTCCAAGGAAGATTTTATTCTATCAGCCAATAGGCAAGAGAATGTCTACACTTTGAACCTAGAAGACCTCAGGAGTCAAGATCTACCTTGCCTAAGTGCAATGGAAGATCATTCCTGGTTATGGCATAGAAGACTAGGACACTGTAATCTTAGAAACCTATGTAAACTCTCTAAGAAGAAACTAGTTAAGGATCTACCGGAGCTTAGATTTGATTCTTCTAAAGTCTGTGATCCTTGTCAATATGGAAAGCAATATAAATCTAGTTTTAAGTCAATCGGTGAAGTCTCAACAACCGATGCATTACAGTTAGTGCACATGGATCATTTTGGTCCAACACAAACTGGATGTATTGGAGGCAAATACTATGTGTTTGTTCTAGTTGATGATTACACTAGATTTACTTGGGTCTATTTTCTAGCAAATAAATCTGATTATTTTTCTTATTTCAAAAGTTTTAGATCTCGAGTTAAAAATGAGAAAAACCTTCCATTGAAAACTATTCATAGTGATCATGGAGGAGAATTTCAAAATTCTGATTTTGAAACTTTTTGTAGTAAGAAAGGTATTACTCACAATTTTTCAGCACCTAGAACTCCTCAACAGAATGGTGTAGTTGAAAGAAGAAATAGAATTCTTCAAGAACTAACTAGAACCATGTTGAGTGAATATTCTATAGCTAGACATTTCGGGGCTGAAGCTGTAAGTACTGCTTGTTATACTATAAATCGAGTTTTGATCAGACCTTTTCTTAATAAAACTCCTTATGAGTTATGGAATGGTAGAAAACCAAGACTATCCTACTTCAAGGTTTTTGGTTGCAAAGTATTCATTTTGAATACTAAAGATAACTTACATAAATTCGCACCAAAATCTGATGAAGGGATTTTCTTAGGCTATTCCACAATATCTAAGGCTTATAGAGTTTTTAATAAAAATACTTGCACTGTTGAGGAAACAGTACATGTAAAATTTGATGAGTCAGATGCTTTTGTTTTCAAACCATCCCAGCCTACATCATCAGATGTGTTTTCAAAAAATGATTATCAAACTTTGATAGAAGAACCTTCTGATAAGGATAATGTTCTAGAAGATACTTCTGAAACATTTACCCCAGAAGATTTTCTACCCTATGTTGATGAACAGGTTTTACAAAACCCAAATCAGGTGTTTCTTAAGAATCATCCCAGTGATAGTATCATTGGTGATGTAAATCAACCTGTAAGGACTAGAAGTTCCTTATGAAATGAAATAGAACATCTAGAATTTCTTTCCCAATTTGAACCAAAAAGCACTGATGAAGCTTTAGGTGATGATGATTGGATCAAATCCATGCAAGATGAACTAAATGAAATCGAAAGGAATAATGTCTGGACCTTGGTTGAAAGACCTAAGGATACTTCTTTTATTGGAGTAAAATGGGTCTTCAGAAATAAATGTGATGAAAATGGAGTCATAGTAAGAAATAAAGCTAGACTTATTGCTAAAGGCTATAATCAGCAAGAGGGAATAGACTATGAAGAAACCTATGCTCCAGTAGCTAGACTTGAATCTATTCGTATTCTACTTACCTTTGCAGCATTCTTTAATTTCAAACTTTTCCAAATGGATGTGAAATGTTCTTTTCTTAATGGTTATGTTCAAGAGGAAGTTTTTGATGAACAACCTCCTGTCTTTGAAGATACAAAACATCCTAATTATGTTTCTAGACTTACTAAATCTCTGTATGGTCTTAAACAAGCCCCACTAACATGGTATGATAGACTCCCTGGATTTTTGCTTCAAAATAACTATGTTAAGGGAAATGCAGATCCAATCCTTTTTATAAAGAAAGATAAGAAAAATGTTTTGATCGTTAAAATTTATGTTGATGACATCATATTTGGCTCAACTCAGCAATATTTGAACGACTCTTTTGCAAGACTAATGAAATCTGAGTTTGAAATGAGTATGATGGGTGAGTTAACCTTTTTCCTTGGTTTTCAAATCTCTCAAAAACCAGAAGGAACCTACATATCTCAACATAAGTATATTAAAGATCTTCTTAAAAAGTATGGTTATGACAATACTAAGAGTATAAGTACTCCCATTGGTACCTCAAACTCTTTAGATCTTGATGAAGATGGGAAACCAGTAGATCAAACATCTTTTAGAGGTATGATAGGATGTCTATTATACTTAACATTTAGTCGACCAGACTTAATGTTTTCAGTATACTTATGTGAAAGATATCAATCCAATCCTAAGTAATCTCACTTAATGGCTGTAAAAAGAATTTTTTGCTACCTTAAGGGAACCATGGATCTAGGATTATTTTATACTTCTGGAAGTGATTTTATTCTAAAAATCTTTTCTGATGCTGACTTTGGTGGATGTATAATGGATTGAAAGAGTACATCCAGAACTTGTCATTTCTTAGGAGATTCATTAGTTTCTTGGTCCTGCAAGAAGAAACATTCTGTAGCACTCTCCACTGCTGAAGCTAAATATGTAGCAGCTGGAAGTTGTTGTGCTCAAGTGTTGTGGATGCAACACACACTCACAGACTATGGCTTGAGTTTTACTAAAACTCAAATTTTTGTGTGATAACACAAGTTCCATTTCCCCTAGTAAGAACCCTTCACATCACTCCCATGCAAAACACATAGATGTTAGGAATCACTTTCTTAGGGATCACACACTTAAAGGAGATATTATTCTTCAGTTTATTGGAACACAAGGTCAACTTGCTGATATTTTCACAAAATTTTTGCCTTATGATAGATTTGAATATATTAAACAGAAGTTAGGAATGATAACTATAAGGTAATCCTCCTTAATTAAATTTCTGTTGAAAAAAGTCTCCTTACAGTAATACACTCCTTTTCATAGGGGGAGTACATTTGTTTGATAGAATAACAAATTTTTTTTCAAAAATTTGTTTTCAAACTTTTCGGAACGAAGATTTCCGGAATGGAGATTTCCGGAACTACAATTTTTCCAGAATGGACATGTTCGTACAGAATACTTCTGGAATGGAAGTTTTCGTATTGAAAATTTCCGGAATGGAAAATTTCATACTGGTATTTTCATAACGGGATTTTCGTAACGAATACATCATAATTTTTTTTGAATGGAACTTTCGTACTATGTTTTTCCATATTAAGTTTGTTTTTAGTACTAAGTTTTTCATAATGAGTTTTGTAAACTATTTCGTAGTAAATATTTTTTTTCATAAAAATGTTACCAATTACGAATAATCCTCCTAAGCCAATCCGAAAGGTATGATTTCCTTACTAATGTTTTCGTAGTCATACATTACATGCTGGAATTTTCTTGTATTATGTTTTTGGATTATAGTTTTCTTAATTCTTTGTTTTAATAAAAACCTCAAAAAGATCGGATTCAAGTGTTCTTGAGAATTCATTTTCAACTGTCAGATCTGACCTCAGCTTATCACAACCATTCGATCAACCAAGGAATCTGAACCGTCGTTTCATTGCCTATATAAAGGGGACCCAAATACTCGTCCCACATCGGTTCTCAAGCTCTCGCGTCCCGAATCTCTGCCTCTCTGTTTTAAATCCATTCCGAACATCAGATTTCTCCATTCCAAACTTCTCAGAGGTCATCAGATCCGAATGTCTGTGGAGTTAGCTTCTCAAGAAATGTCATCCTCTAAGCCTATTTCACAATGGTTAGTTTACAGAGAAAGGCTAGTCCATACGGATTTCTTCAAAAACTATGATTCTCTTATTTCAAAGAACATTAAGTTGAATGGCTAGGAAGATATTGCTGTATCCAAACCAGGGAACCAAGACGATGTTTTTACAGAGTTATTTATTGAGTTCTATGAAACAGTTTCCTTCTTTCAGGAAGATAATAGGGAGAAATTTTCTTTTAAGTCTTATGGCAAGACTTATAAGCTTTCTTATACCAAAGCAGCAAGCTTGGTAGGGCTGACTTATGAAGGAGAAGCCGAATTTATTTCTCATGTGTTGCCGAATTCTGAGGGTATCTTCGACAAGGAAAAACCCTTGAAAAATCTCAGACTCTCAGACGACAAAGCTCCGAAGATTGCTAGATTTCCTACAAATGTCCGGATTCTAGAGTTGTGGGTACAAGGTCTTATCGTACCGAGGAAAGGTGATAAAGATAGTTTGAAGAAGAGTGAGATCTATATCTTAGATTTCCTGATAAATATAAGGAAATTTAACTTCATGAGGCACATTCTTATAACCATTGAGAATCTTAAGAAATGAAATCTCAGAGCCCAGATCGTAATGTACCCAGCAACTTTATCGAGGTTGATTGTTTGGTGCCTTGAGTCTTTCAAGGAAGCTTGCAGATCTAATCCAAGGGTTTGTAAAATTTTGTTGGTCAGTGATGATACCCTTAAGAGGATGGATGTGGCTTTCAACAAGGAGACTGGTGAGTTATTCGATTTACCTAATCAAGAAGAAGTGGCTCCGAAGGTTGCTGAACCAGAATCATCTAAACCAGTAAAGAAAATAAAGTTGAAAGAGGTTACAGATGAAGTTGAGGATCCTAAATCTAAGGAAGTTCAAACCGCACCTCCCAATCCAATGAAGAAGAAGGCCTATCTTGATGAGGTTGTTGCGAAGTGGAGAGTAGATAAAGAGAAAAGGAAATAAGGGGATCCGCAGTTTGGATTGGACCCTGCGGAGGCTAAGGCCTTGAAGGAGAAAACTACTTATGAGCTTGAAAAACAAGTAAAGGAAAAGAATCTCAAGAAGAAGATGACAGAAGCCGAGGCAGTCCAAGCATTGTTAAAGTTTAATGAGATGGTATCCAGAAGCATTCCAGTTCTGAGATCTTTCTCATTGGAATCTCTACCTGAGACTCCAGGAAGAAACCTTGATTTTCCGGAAGAGATTACAACTGAACATGTTGAGCAACTTGAGCAGATTAAACAAGTGGAAGTGGAAGAAATAGTTGCTGAAGGAAGTGGTGAAACAAGAGACTTATTGAAAGAAGTAGATGATTATAAGGGGTCACCTTCGGAACACCTATCACTCCGTACTTCAGAGGCTGAATCCTCTAAGTTAGTAACTCCAGAGAAGGATAAAAATGAGGAAGATGTTGTTCAAAAAATTGTCGATGATATTATTCAAGTGTCTACTGGCAAGCATAAAACTCCTGATCAAGAATCGATTCCGAAAAAAGACAAGGGAAAGCAACTCCTTGTTGAGACTCTGAAATCCGTGGCTAGAAAGAAAAGAGAATATGGTGATTCGTCTAAATGGAAGTTGTAGCTTATTGAGGAAGAAAGTTCTCCAAATAGAGTTTTAGATTTGGAGTCATCCTCGTTGGGGCATGACTTTGTTGTTCAGTCTTTAAAGAAGTTGGTGGGAACCATTCCGACCTTCTCAAGTATTGATTCAAGATTCCAGATGCTCCAACATGCTTTAAATCAGAAACCAGACTCCGTATCTATGGTTATGGACATATGTGTTGAAATAGAGGCTCAGTTCAAAATGTTTTTTGTTGGCTACGAAGCTCATAGAAGATCTTGCAAGAGGATGAAAAACTGGTCGAAGAAGACTGTTGAAGAGATGAGGTTATTTGATGAGTTTCAAGACAATGTTAAAGATTCCTTTGAGACTGAGGACAGGAAGATAAATGAGCTGACTTCCTCCTTTGAAGAGAAGCTGACAGATGAAAAGAACTTCCAGATCCAAGAGGTCAGAGATCTGAATGGGAAACTGAATTCCGTTTCTCAAAACTGGAAGTTTGAAAGGGATCATCGGATCGAGTTTGAACAGAAGTTGAAGGCTCAAGAAGAAAAGGCCAAGGCTCAGGAAGAAAAGCTGAAAGTCCAGGAAGAAAAGATTGAAGCTCAATCCGCAAGAATAGTGGTCTTAGAGAAGCAAGTTAAAGAAGATCATAAAGACCTGAAGAAGATCAAGACTATTCTTAAGGGGCTCATTTCCAAAGAAAAAGATCCAAAATAGCTAAATCCGATCTTTTTGTTGTATCTATTTTTTTCTTTGTTGCCGACATTTCAAATCTAATGGAAATTGTTCTTCTCGTTTCTTTTTTTGTTATTACTAATTTTTCAGGTACTTTGTTTTTTTCCATTCCCTCGATTTCTTTTTGAAAATCACAAAGGGGGAGAAGGAAAAGATCCTTAAGAAAAAGAAGAACTCCAATGAGAGTTTATCTAAGGGGGAGTTTTTCATTAAAGAAGACTTTCTTTTCCGTAATGAAATGTCACTCCGCACATCTAGAATATGATCCTTAGAGTTTCAAAGCCTAAGGGGGAGTTAGTCGTATTCATCAATTTCATTAAAGCCAAGGGAGATAAGCCTTAATGTTTTTCTTTCTTCTTAGAGTTTCTTTTTTGTATGGATGTTTGTGCTTTCCAAAAAGGGGGAGATTGTTGATTCAATAAGGTTTTCCTTATGACTTTTCCATTCCTTCTTGTTTTGAAAATCACAAACACATTATCTTAAGGAAAATTGCTTTTATAAGGAAAATTGCTTTCTTAAGGAAAATTTATTTTATAAGGAAAATCGCTTTTATAAGAAAAACTATCCTTATCATATTTTCATCTAGATTTTTCTTAAGTATAAGATTCAGATTCATTTCTATTTTCTCGGAATCGTTGAAACTTTGATATGATGCATTCTGTTTTAGGATCCGAATTCTGGATAAGAATTGTAAGGAAGTTTCATTCCGAATTCCGGATACGAACTCTGATTAAGTTCTACTCTAGACTCAGGATATGAATCCTTATGAAGTTCGACAAATTCTCATTACGAATTCTGATGAAAATTCTCATTACGAATTCTAATGAAGAATTCTCATTACAAATTCGGATGACAAAATCTCATTCCGAATTCTCATTCCGAATTCACCTATTAAACAGAATATGATCATCTTTGTTTTAAACACTCTGAATTAATTCAGACTCCGAAAAATATTTTGGTTAGACTCCAAAATTTTATTCTGCTTACACTTCTATAATTTGTCTACTCTTTATTATTTTCATTACACTCCGAACCTTCACTCCGAAGCTTACATTCCAAGCTTTTGAGTTAGATTTTAAAACGACATCGTACATTCTGTTATACTTGTTTTGTTATAAAACTATGTCGTCTATTTTGTTATAAACTAACCGTTGTCTATGTGACACGTGTACAGGTCCCTCCGTTCTTTAAGGAAAATATGACCGTTGGGAAGGAGGCCAACCTTACCTATAAATAGGAGCTCATTTGAAAGAGCTCATGGCTGAAAAGGCTGACTGATCTTCGACTCATGTGATTACATGCTTGAAGTGATTTCTAGAGAGTGAGGCTCTTATTAACTCTCAAAGATTTGTGTGACTCTGAATGTTGGTGATTACATTCGAGGGATTCTTGGGATAGGAAGACAGAGGTGTCGACTACCTTGAATTTCGAGGGCTTCCTTGCTGAGGAAGACAGACGTTGCCAACTACCTTGAAGTTGAGGGCTTGCGGGGATAGCAAGACAGAGACTCCAATCATCGTATCGAGGGCTTACCCTTGTGTGGGTAAGACAGACTTTCTTGAAAGTATAAATCAAGGAACCTTTATCCAAGGTTGTTGGATACCCTTCTCTTTGGGTTAAAAGAATTATATCTTGTTACTTGTAGTTTAACTAATTGTTTATTTTCCGCTGCATTTTGTATTATAAGGAAAGTATAATTTTATTATACTTCCTTTTTTGTACTCTGTTTCATTTAGATTCTATACGCTTTAAGGTAGAATCTCATATTGTAATCTTTTGTTAAGTTTAAATTTCCGGAACCATATTTCCGGAACCTACTTTCAGAATCTCTTTCCAAGTTTGCATTCGGTGTTAGAGGTGTTGTGAATTTTCTTAGTTTAACTTTGTTAAACATAGTTCTTTCCTTTTCTTAAGGAAAACATAGTTAATCATATCATACTTTAAGGGTTCCAAAGGAATTTTTAAAGTATACAATTCACCCCCCACTTGTATATTGAGCATCTACATCACTATTTCGATCCTACAAAAACATACAACGACCATCATTAATGATGACCTAAATCAATTTATCATCATATAACTGACCGATATTGTGGTCACCAATACTACCCCCATCAATTGTAATCATATTTCTATACCAAAATTATATTATCAATTTTTTTTGTTTTCAATATTCAATAATGATTTTCAAATCCTTAATGAAAAATATTATGGAAAAACCATTAATTGTTTCATGAATCTTATATCCCCAAAAAATGATATAAATTTTCAATCCCAATACCAAAACACTTCAATACTTATAATTAAAATATTGGAATAGAAATTTTCAATCTATGGTATAGGATCTAAACCATGGATTAGGTCATTGGATTAGATAATTATCAGGTTCCCCACACATGATACATTTCTAATATAAATTGTAAAATAAGATATAGTTAATTTTCCTCCAAAGAAATCCTTATTTTTACATTGAAATTACATTATTTATTCATTTAATTAACACTCAAAAAATATCTTCACATTACATTGAGAAATTTTCTTGAGGGATTTATCCCAGATTATCCACATGTATGAAGCTAAATATTCTTTCTTCTGTTGTCTCCAAGAAATTACAACTTCCTTTAATAACCAATGTTATGAATATCATATACATATATATATGACATAAATTCTATAATTATATTGCTGATTATATATAATAAAATGATTTTTTATTCTACACCCCATTTCATTTGGTTACTCAAGAGGTCCACCATTCTTTTATATATCAGTGTTAACATGAATCCACTTTGTTCTAACCATTGAAAAAACAAAATAATATTGGAGTGGGGAATAATGAAATTAAAACATGTATTCTCTAGAAAAAACTAAAATATAAGTAAATTTATAGTAATTTATATAATAATAACCATAAAATTTCATTAATGTAAATTCAAGCATTAATAATACAGATGAATGTAGGATTAAAACATCAATCCATTATTACTTGGAATCTTTTGACTTATAAGACCCATGAAATAAACCACCTTAGATATATGTGTATATTCCATATTATTAATTATAATATTAATAATAAATGTTTATGGAATATATAAACACTACATAAAATAAAAGAGAGGTGAATATGACAAGTGGACCACGAAAATAATATGGAGACAAATATCCCCTACCCGAGATTGATATGTTATAATTTTATTTAACCAAAAAATAATAAGAATAAATTTATTATAATTATATAAAAATCATTTAAATGATTATTATATCACTTATTTTCCTAATATATATGTTTTTATAGACATCTATAATGTTAGATATATTAAACTTAATTACACTATTCATGGAGATGGTATGTCGTACAATCACATGAACATAGTTTTCTTTTTTCAAATAAATGAAAAAATGAATATTAAATAACAATTCAAAATTATAGAATCACTATTATAGTATATTAATCATTAATATTTAACAAATACATCCGTATTATGATCCATGCACAATATACACAATAATAAAATGGCATCCTTTCGTAGTGGTGGTAGTCCACACATGCACAGATTCAACATTATCATTTCCCAATGGATTGGATGGTTGTAAGGTAGATTTTAAATTTCCATTATTGGAGTAAAATGACTTCATAAATATAATATATAACAAATAAAAAAAATCATAATACCAATCCATAAATTATATTGATGATAAATTAATTCAATCTCTTTGTGGAGACAGTAAGCGGTACGTACACACGAGTTATAATTTAACTTTCCCTTTCATGGGAAATAAGATTTTAAATGAGGGTTTAATAATTATAAACACATTTCAGTATATTTATTATGTTGAAGATATTATTTTATGATTAATTACATATATTTATGGATAGTTAAAAAACAATTTTAATATGTTATCGGTTTTGAAGATTACCAGTTATTAGAAATAACTCTTTTAGATCTCTTCTTATGGAAACTACGATTAGGTTTTAGGGATAAAAAACCCTCTAGAATGTTTGTAGGGATTATTAGAATAGAATTAAATTATTATTTTCAAATTTGGAGGGAAAATATTTTGTGAATAAGTGAGGGGACATGGTTCACTTTTATAATCGAGGTGACTGTCGCTATTGGAATTTAATATAAGATTAACTTTTCATAATCAAATTCTCACATCAAATACTTAAAAATTTCAATATATTTGAATGTAAGGTATCATTTTGTTGTAATTAAATTTACTAATAGAATTTTAAAATGTTTATGTTGTTTCCTAAACTTTATCGATATGTATTGGCACTTAGTTGACCAATTTTAACCATATCCACAGTGATCACTTTGCCTATCTAAAAGGGTTATAATTATACATATAATGTTACCATTGACTCATAAATGGATAAAAGATTACATTTCTATAATATCATATAAAAACATTCCACTTTTATCACTTTCTATAATTGTTAAATAAATTCATATAAATATTATTTTAATAAAAGATATATAGTGCCTATTTTGGGACAATTCATTTATTTTGAATTTAATGTCAGAAAGGAAAAACATTAAATTAAAATCTATTCCTTCTAAATATAAATAATTCGTTATATTTATCAATTTAATCCATGTAGCACTATAACTCACTCAAATTAAGTTACTATAATTTTTTAAACAAATTTATTTCAAATTTATATTATCTAAATAAAAATTATATGAGTGTAATTTTAGGTTTTAAGGTAATTATTTAATAATAAAAAATTATAAATTAATAAAATTAATTACGATAATTCCATTATGACAAAAATATAAATTAATATACCATCACCACTTCATTATATAATTCATTTTCATGTAAATTTCTTCATTCAACATATCATTTTGGAGTCTTAGGCGATAAGGGGCGAATTCCTTTTATTCAATAAAAATAAAGGAAAAATATTTGACATTTTCTCTTAGTTTTATATTAGATCAACATAATTTATCCTTTACCTATGAGATTAATTTCACAATGGTTACCTATCATATGGAAAACATAAAGGTCGGGTATTCACTAAATTTAAACCTCCTGATTATAATTATGGAAATCATTTTTCAATATTCAACTCAAAGGTGGTGAATTTTTTTATACTAATGTAAAAAATGAAATAAAAGCAATTATAATAAAATTCCATTTATTTATCATAAAAATTATTTTATACCAAATTCTGGAATAAAATTTATTCAAAAAACCAAATTTAATTTTTTTATATTAATGAACTTATTAAATTTTAAAACTATTGTAAAAAAGGATTTCACTTTCAAAATCCCTTAATAAAAAATAAAGTTTTCAATAAAAATAAATATTTTCCAACTTTCACTGAAATCAAAATAATTTTCGAAAAATATAAAAAATAAAACATATGATAATTTAAATATATTTTTTTTTAAAAATTGTATTCATATTATAAAATAAAATTTCCAATTATTCCATAAATTGATTTTAATATTTTTCACAAAAAATAATAAATTTTTTTTCGAAGAAAACCAATTTTGGAATAATAAAATAACATTTCAAAAAATTGAGATATTATTTAATACGAATTTATAAATAAATTAATATAGATAAGTATATATATATATATTGTAGTAGTTAATAATATTCATACACACCAATTTAATTTCCATGTAATAATGGTCATATTCAAATAATAATTTTTCATTGTTCATTTTGGTTCTGTTTTTCAAGTAATACACAATTCCTATGAAATTAATATTAATTTTTTTTATAAAATATTATAGTTTTACAATAACCCTTCTCATTGTGTCATAAAATTTAAACTAAATAAATAGTATAAAAAATGACATTAATTGTATTTTATGACAATAATATATTCATATTTTATTTATAAATCACAAAAACCATGAAAAAGTTCATTTAGATAAGAGATGGTAAGGATGTCATTTTTTGGACATGTGTGACCCAATTCTCACCTCATATATGTAAGTCCCCAACCCTAGAAGCCCAGAGTTGGATCATTATTACGTATCATTATTATGATCTCAAAAGATCAAGTCTCTAATGACCGATTAGTTTAGTAGCCTTGGATATACTAGATGCATTCATAAGGTTTAAATTACATCATAAAATGGAAAAATACAACAACATTGTTTCCATAGAAAACACTGAGATCCCATAGACTATCCCTGCAGGTCATTCATAATATACTTATGTGCATCCTTGGAAAAATAAATCATAGAAAGGGGTTCTCTCAGATGCTTAGTATGTATAACAATATATTGGAACCATTCATAAATAAGAATAAACATTTAAGGAAATGTATAAGATTAAAACAAAATCCTTGTAAACTTGAATTTAAACATAATATGGAAAAGTTAAAATCAAATAATTCTATTTACTTATTCACATGGATATTCTACTAGTCGAATAATCACATGTAACATCAATATCCACTTTCATAATGATGGAATTCATAATGCCAGACTTTTATAACCACGTAGTCAAGGCCTTGTACCAAGACTACAAATATGATTTTTTCAAGGCCTTGTGCCAAGATACTATTTTGTTTCATGAGACCTACCAATGCATCGAGGATATATAGAGGGCTCCACCTGTCAATTACTAAACCCAATGCATTCCTCATATGAAAAGGTTTAAACATAACATTAACATTTGTATTAAAACTAGCATAGGAAATGTCAATAATTTATACATAAACCATGAATGGTGTAAAATAACACATCTAGAGTCAAAAATATCAAAAACCTTCAATATAATATGGATTTTTTGTATCATAATAAATAAACATCAAATAAGCTTAAAATCCATCAAAGGATGTTGACATATATGAAATAAAAACCCTTTTTAGTGAAATATCACTTTATATTTCGAAATCATTTAAAATTCATATAATTAAAAAAGAAAAAATTTATTTTGGAAATATTATTATAAGCTTGTAAGGGATTCTTTGATGATGTTTTAATGATGGAAAATAGCCGCACCCACCATATAAGTTAAAAAAACATTCTTACATTAATTTTGTCGAAAAGGTCATAAAGTACCTTGTTTGGAAACAACGAAACGATTTCATTCAAAACAACCATAGAAAGATAAGGGTATAAATGACTTTAACCCATCGTCTAGTAAGTAGTAAAAAAAATTTGAAACACTTTTTTATGAAGCATGGATGTGGATGATAAAGAGGTCCAAATAGATAATTACTTATAAACAACCTAAGATAATGATAAGATTGTGAAATTAACCCTTACCTTGTACTTTTACATGGTAGAGGGTAGATTAACCTCCTGTATAATGGTGAAATAATTGTTATTAAATTATAAAAAATTCAAGTACATTAATATGATATCATATATGATCTTTTAATATTGCTTTGTTAATAATATCTTATAATTATCGTCATTTCGGGTGTTAACTGATTCGTTTTCCTTTAAATGATTTGTTACATAAGTAATGTTTGTTATTGATAGGATGTATCTTATTCATATACAGAATTATATGAAGTCCTTCAACATTATTTTTAATCATCAAATGAAAATTAGTCTTGAATGGAAACGATGGGAAATGAATCTCATCGTGTTCGTGGAGATGGTAATCCGTACATATACACGAGTGAAAATATCATTCTTTTGATAATAAAATAATATATAATTGGATAATATATCATATATAATGAATCATTATCATGTTATATTTATTATTTACATCTAGTAGATATCATTATTATACCCATCCAAATAATAATGTATTTAATAACAATTACACCAAGACGTGGAGACGGTTAGCCGTACGTACGCACGTATGGTGACATGTCATTCAAAAGATGGATAGAATAATGAATATGGGTGTACCATATTTATAATAAAATCACAATATATAGAAGATACTGTAGTTATTATTTTATATTGGAATCAACAAAGAAAGAGGAAGTGGAAGAAGAAAGGAACTTGAAAGAGGTGATGAAATATTTACCTCTTCTTCGGGTTCTTCCTTTTGATTTGATAAAAAGGGAACATTAGAGTGGCTTTATGACTAAAGTAAGGCCTCTAGGATGAAGGGAGGACAGTTTAGGGGTTGTTTGGGTAGGGGTTGGCCGATCAAAATGGTTTTAATGTGTGAATTAGAGAGAAGGGGGAGTGCCCTTTAATAAGAGGGGTGAGGGGCACCTTAGGAAAAGCTAGAAATATTATTTTATAATAAAATAATTTTCGGTTTCTAATGGCTCAAAAATGAATTATTTAAAGGCTAACGTGGGGATGGGTCGATCACCACTCATCCAATATATTTTAGATAGTTTTGGGTCACTATATTAACCTTATCATTTAGATTTAACTCTTAGTTAAATAGTTTTACATTTACCATGTCTCTTTGTATTTGTATACTATAGGGTTAATAAACAAACTATATACATCCAAAAGAACCCCAAGTGGTTCATTAATGATACAAATATCATTATATATGTTTTTTATCCGAACATTATATTTTTAGGAATATAATATCAATTAATAATATAATATATTTTTTAGAAACTCTTTTATGTCAATTTTGACCCTATTCGGTATTTTGTTTTTTTCTATATTCATAATAGCATTATTACATCAAACACTAATCAATATTCAAACCCTAATATGCCATATTAACCTATAAAATTAGTTTAATTCATAAAAAGTCTCAAATTACATTTATTTTGTTATTTATAATATCAATTAGTTTAATATTTCATTAATTATGTAATTAATGCATCATCATTGTGTCATAAATAAATTAATTTTTTTAATGTCTAAAAAATATAAATAAAATACCATTATACAGGAAATCTTTTTAGGTTTCTAATGAATATTTATAGTCAAATTTATCTTATTTTCAACCCTATATTAAAAATGTATTAGTTATTAAACTTTGAATTTAACACTTTTAACTATTCAATGAATTAAATAATAATTAATGTCCTATTCTAATCCAAGTGGGCCTAATGATCACATTTTATTACTAAGGTTGTTTTCTGTCGAATTACACTTATCCAATAGAATTAATACATGTTTCATGGCAATAATAATATCATTTTTACCCTTAATTACCAAATTTACATTTAACCGTGGTAAATAAAAGTAAAAAGTTACTATTCACCAAAAAAATATTTTCATCTTATTGAATCACATTTTACATAATGATATCAACCGTGTCTATCGGATTTTTGAAATTCAACTCACAGAAGTTGTAAAATTATGTTTTATGTAAATTTGCACATGCTCCTAGGAGGTGGGTAAAAGAGGGTAAAAAGTTCAATAAAATTTATATATATCTAAAATTATTATAAATAGATCCAATGAATTACTTTGAACTTATATAGGTATTATGTATCTATTTAGACCTAAAATAAATTTAAATAAAATAAATATTTTTTTAAATAAAAATTTGGTTTTAAACTATAACTCAATGACTTTCACTATTCATCATAAATTGAATGTTTTCAGAAAAATATGAAAAATTTACCCAAAGCTAATTTCGATATTCAGAATCCAAAAATGAAGTCCATTTTGAAAGATAAAATTTATAAAATTTAAAAAAGTGGGCATTACAATTCATTATGGCTAGTTAGATTGGTTGTGGTGTGTTAGAACTCGAAGTTGCGTACAACACACGCTATTGTATTATTCAAAGAGAAGCGTACCCGGGAAGCTTGGGATGTTATATTCTCCACTCTTTCAGATAATTTATTCCTCCAAATTTCTAGCATATTGCGGCATAAAAATACATGGGTGGTTCTTCATCATAAGTTCCTCGGGTTCCCATGTTGCCTCTACCATCTTATGGTTTCTCGGTAGAACATTAATCAGATGAGTCTTTTGGTTTCTCAACACTTTTTCTCTTGTATCAAGAACCATGAAGGGATCTTCGTAATAAGATAGATTGGGTTCCAGTTCTAATTTCTCATAGGTGAGTACATGCGTTGGTTCAGGCATGTATTTTCTCAGAAGTGATACGTGGAATACATTTTGAACTTTGGAGAGACTTGGTGGCATTGCAAAATGGTAATATACAACTCAAATTCGTTCTAGAATTTCAAAATGTCCGATGTACTTGGGACTTAATTTTTCCTATCTTACCAAAAGGTATAACACCCTTCTATGAAGATACATTTAAGAAAACAATATCTCCTACATGAAATTCTTTCCTTCAATTACCGGAATAGCTCTTCTGTCTACTTTGTTCTACTTTGATTTGGTTTTGGATTACCTTCATCTTTTCCATCGTTTCCTTCACATGTTCTGGGTCTACGAGTTTTCTTTCACCAATATCATCCCAATAGATTGGTGTGCGAAATCTCTTTCTATATAACACTTCATATGGTGCCATCTGAATACTTGAATAGAATCTATTGTTATAGGAAAATTCTACCAGAGGTAAATATTAATCCCACATACCTTGAATGTCAAGTGAGCATGATATCAAAATGTCCTCTAATGTTTGAATAGTCCGTTCTGATTGTCCATCAGTTTGGGTGTGTTAGGTAGTGCTCAAATGAAGTTCAGTATCCATGGATTTTTGAATACTTTTCTAGAATCATGATGTAAAATGGGGATCATGATCAGAAATAGTCGATAGTGGTACTCCATGAAGTCCTACACCTTTGTTAATATATAGTTTTTCTAAACGTTAATGTAGTAAATCTTCCCTTATAGCAATAAAATGTGCTGACTTGGTAATATGATCAATAATGACCCATATTAAATCATTCCTTCTAGGATTATTTGGTAGTCCAATGACAAATTCCATTGTGATATCATCCCATTTCCACTCAGGTATGGTAAATGGTTGCATGTCTCTTCCAGGATGTTTCCTTACATCTTTCACTTATTGACCAACCATACATCTTGACAAAAAATTAGAAATATCCCTCTTCATGTTGTCCCACCAAAAATGTTCATTCAAATATATATACATTTAAGTGCTACTAGGGTGTATAATGATGTTGGAACTGTGAGCATCATCCAACAATTCTCTTTTTAGATCAGGTATACCGGTAAACCAAAGTCACTTCCCAAATTTCAAAATTCTATCTTCATATACGACGTCACTCAATATCCCATCATTCACAGCTTTAATCTTCTTTTGAAACTCCTAAAATCAACCTGCAAACTTTTTATCCTTTCTAGTAAAGATGGTTTGGAAACAATTTGAAAAATCATTGATGTTTCATCTTCCATGGATATTCCCATATCCATCTTTACTAGATCCATGAGATTAGGATCCATTTAAACTCTCATCTTATTCAAAACTCCATGAAAATTTCTGCTCAAAGCATCTTCCACCATATTTTCCTTCCCCTAGGGGTAGTATATCATGCAATCATAATCCTTGAGTAGTTCAAGCCATCTCCTTTTATTCATGTTGAGTTCTTTCTGTGATAAAATATACATCAAACTCTTGTGATCGGTATATACCTCACATTTTTCACGATGGAGATAGTGTATCCAAATCTTCAAAGAAATGATTACAACTGCTAACTCAAGATCATGAGTAGGATAGTGTTTCTGACTAATTTTTAGCTGTCGTGATGCATAGGAAATAACCCCATCTTTCTGCATAATGACACAACCATGTCCTTTTTTAAGCATCACTATAAATAACAAACCCATCATTCTCCGATGGTAGAGTCAAGATAGTAGCAATGAATAATATTCTCTTCAATTATTCAAAACATTATTCACACTCTTTTGTCCAATCAAATTTAACCCCTTTTCGTGTGAGCTTTGTTAATGGGATAGCCAACCGGGTAAAATTCTGGACGAAATGTCGATAATATCCTACTAAACCAAAAAACTTGTGTACCTCAGTTATACTTGTCGGTGATTTCCATTCTTGTATTTCCTTGGTCTTAGAAGGATCAACAGAGATTCCACCCTTAGAGACAATATGGCCATGAAAATAAATCTCCGGAATCTAGAATTCACTCTTTCTAAACTTCCCATATAATTCCCATGTTTAAAGAGTCTTTAGGATAATGCGCAAGTGATTTTCATTATCTTCACAACTTTTGGAGTATAGAAAGATATCATCATTAAATACCACTACAATGTCATCAAGATATTACTTGAAAAAACTATTCATTAGAACCATGAAGACAGAGGGTGCATTAGTCAATCCAAAAGGCATTACTGTAAACTCGTAATGCTCGTACCTGGTTTGAAATGCTTTTTTTGGAATGTCTTCCTTCTTCACACACAACTGATTATATCCAGATTTAAGGTCAATCTTTTAAAATTATTGATCACCATTGAGTTGCTCAAATATATCATCAATGTGAGGTAGGGGATACATTCTCTTTATTTTATAGCATTGATATCCCTATAGTCAATGCACAACCTCATAGATCAATCTTTCTTCTTAAAAAAGGGACATGAGATCCCCATGGAGAAACACTAGGGAAAATAAATCCATTAATATTCAATTCCTCTAGTTTTTTCTTTAGTTCTATTAATTCCACAGTGGACACTCTATAAGGGGTATTCGATATAGGCCTTGATCCAGGAATTAAATCAAGGGAAAACTCAATTTCTCATTCTGGAGTATTTCCACGTAAATCGTTTAGAAACACATCAATATATTCTTTCACAGTAAGTACATCCTCTATTTGAACATTCATTTCCTCACACATAGTTATTTCATTCTCTTCTTCCCCAATAATTGAATAGTGTTGAGCTATTGGTGGTGGATATAGATAAGAATTAGGTGGTGATGTTTATGCTCTATAGATAAGATGTTCTTTATCATTGTTATCAAAAATAGTAACCTCCTTCTTCTAAAAATAAAATTTTGCATCATGGTTCCAAAATCCAATCCATACCGATGATTATATCAAATTCAATCAAGGTTATGATGATGAGATCTACAGATAAAGAACATTTATATGCCATCATGGGGACTGATTCACAAAACATTGTTGAAATGCTACTTCCCTTAGGATTTTTGACTAAGAAGTTCCTTGTTAAATCAAATTGTAAATATCTAATTTTCTTAGCAAACTAGGAAGATATGAAATAATGCGATGATCCAGAATCAAATAATGCATTGGCTAAACTCGAGGAAACCATTAAATTACCTGCCACCATGTCTTTCAGAGCTTCAACCTCAACAGTAGTGATGGTTTAAGCTTGGACTTGATCCCTTATACTTTTCTAAGGTAAGTTCCCATGACTCTTAAGACATTCATTCGCATAATGCCCCTTTCTATACAATTGTAGCATTCAACATAGACAACCTATTTCTTCCCCTTGTAATCACGAGCTTCGTGACCTTTTTCACCACACTTGTAACAGAAACCCATTCCATTCCAGAAAGTACCAAGGTGTTTCTTCCAAAATTTACTTTAGGATGTATATTCAACTTATCCCTTCTTCACCTTATTTCCATTTCAAGAGTGTTCAGTAGATCTATTCTCCTCTTGCTTTGCTTTAAAGTGGTAAGACATAGAGAATTATTTTTCTGTCTTTATAGCACATGAGATTGTATATTCGTACGACAAGAAGGATTGTGAGACTAATGACCAAGAGAGAAATGGTTTTAACAAATCAAATAAATGATCATTATGACTTCATGGTTAACGTATATAATCTACTTCTTTCCTCGCAAACCTTGTAATGTTAGCTTCATACTTTGCAACATTCTCATCCTCATTTTGCCTCAGACTCAGAAATTTCCTTTCCATATTCGCTCGATGGTCATGAGGAAAGTATTTTTCTAATAAAATTTATTTAAACTCCCTCCATTCCATATTTGATACTTCATCATCCTACTTTGTTTTTTAATCAATGACCACCAGTGATCGGAATCTCTAGTGAGGCTGTAAAATGTCATGACAACTTTTTCCCTTTCACTACTCTCCAAGGTATGAAATATTTTCTCTAAAGAATTTATCTATTTCTGAGATACTAATGGATTTTTACTCCCATTGAATGTTGGTGGTTGTTTACTCAAAAAGTGATCTATCATTGATCCACCGTGTTGTGGATCAGGGTTCTCCATACAGGTAAGGTTATTATTCGTAACTAGAGTGAGTTGTCTCTGTATGGTCATAAGATGATCAGCACTAGTTGCTTCACTAGCTCCACAATAACTATCTTGAGTAGGAGAAAAATCCCTACATGGATTATGTGCGTTTATACAGTTTCCATTCCTTCAACTAGGTTACATTTATAAACAATGGCATACACTAGATTAGTTTATGAATCATAATACATAATTCCAAACTTGTAAAACACTTAACATAAACAGAACAATTTATGGATATAATCCATAATCATAAAAAATGTTTTCGTTGATGAATTATATACTCATAAACCCTTCATAATGGTTTGTAATGAAAATGATAATTATCCTCAACATATCCCTGGAGAGTGTCGTAACCAAGATTGCAACAAGGCACGTTGTCGTGCACCAGTTCCCACTCTAGTATAGCTCAAAGAGGTGTTTTCAGGTTTTACTTGTAACAGCCCGAGATTTTATGAAAAAAATTATTTTTTATTTCACTAATTTCTTGTGTTGTACGCTACACCAATAGGAGCTTGCACAACACACATCCTTGACTTGCCTTGAATTACACGCAATCACAACCTTCCTCGATAGCGTGTGTAGTACGCAATACTGAGTTTCACGAAACAACGATATGCTATTAAAATATTATTATAACTAGCCGTTATGAATAGTAATAACCACCTTTTTAAATTTTAGAAATTTTAGCTCTCAAAATGGACTTCATTTTTGGATTCGGAGTATTGAATTTAGCCTAAGGTGAAATTTTGGTAGTTTTCGGATAACTTTCATATTCTGATGAATAGTGAAAATTACTAAATTATAATTAAAAACAACTTTTTTAATCAAAATAATTAATAGTGATAAATTATTAATTTGAGTTGTTTTAAAGTATATTTAGAATATATTTTTACAATTTAATACAATGTTGGTCATTGGATGTAATTTCACATTTAAACCAGACATAAACAAGTGTCAATCTTTTGATAGATATTGTTTCTTAAAAACACGCTATCTGTTTTAACAACGGGATTGAATTATAAAATTAATTAATGCAACTTCTATGTTATGAATTTGGTAAAATAGACTTCATTTTTTGAATTCGGAATATGAAATATAGCTTAGGATGAAATTTTGGTATTTTTCTGAAAACATTCAATTTTTGATGAATAGTGAAACCACTAAGTGGTAGGTTAAAAACTGAATTTTGCATAAAACTTAATTTTACCGCTTCTGTGAATGGAATTTCGAAAATACGACAGACACGGTTAATATCAAGGACTAAAATGTGGTTCAATGAGATGAAAATAATTTTTGGTGAAAAGTAACTTTTTACTTTTTTTACCACGGTTAATAGTAAATAGGGTAACTAAGGGTAAATATGATATTACTATTACCCTAACACATGTCCTAATTCTATTGGATAAGTGTAATTAGACTACAAACAACCTTATGAATATAATATGACCATTTAGGTCCCCTTGGATTAGATTATGACATTTAATATTATTTTATTTAATGAATAGTTAAAATAGTTAAAATCAAAGTTTAATAACTAAAACATTTTTAATATGGGATCATACATAATATAAATTTGACTATAAATATTCATTAGAAATATAAAACGATTTCCTACATAATTATATTTTATTTATAATTTTTAGACTTTAAATAAAGTAATTTATTTATGACACAACAATGATGCAGTAATTACCCTTTTAAAGAAATATTAATATAATTGATGTTATAAATGATCAAATGAATGTAATTTGAGACTTTTTATGAATTACAATAATTTTATAGGTTACTATGATATATTATTGTTGATGTAAGAAACTTGGTTCGAACATATAATTCTGTTATGACTTTCACAAAAATCATATATCAAATAGTGTCAAAATTGACACAAAATAGTTTTTAAATCAAATATTATATTATTAATTGTTATTTTATTCCTAAAAATCTAAGGTTCGGACAAATGACTTAGATAAGGATATATATATTAATAATAAA
The DNA here is from genome assembly GCA_963277665.1 of Viscum album. NCBI lineage: Eukaryota > Viridiplantae > Streptophyta > Magnoliopsida > Santalales > Viscaceae > Viscum > Viscum album. The sequence goes on from OY728134.1 coordinate 1,204,370,616, forward strand.
CAATTTGGGGTTCTTTTGGAATGTTATAGTAAGTGTATTAACCATATAGTGAAAGAAAACAAAAAGACATGGTAAAAGTTAAATTAGTTAACTTTGAGTTAAATCTAATTGATAAGGTTAAAATAATACCCTAAACTTGTCTAAATCCTATTGGTTGATAGAATTTCGACCCATCCCCACTTTAGCTTCAAAATAAGACCCTTTGGAACTATTATAAACCGATTTTGACATTAATATAAAATAATATTTTGAGGTATTCCTAAGGTGCCCCTCTCCTCCCTTATAAAAGGATACCTCCTCCCCCTCCTCCTCACACCAATTTGAGCACTCAAGCTCGGCAAAAACCTGCCAAAATACCTTCTACACTTCCCTATAATAATCCTAGAGGTCCTGGTCTTCTTCAAAGACCAATCTTAGTTCCCTAAGTGGAGGATTCAAAGAGGCGTTTCAAAGAAGAGGTAATATCCATTACCGATCTTTTCAATTTCTTTCTTCTTCAACTTCTTCTTCTTTAGTTGTTTCATGATAAAGTAATAAAATCAGTATTTCTTATATACTGGTATGTTATTATAAATATGAAACAACTCTAATTCACCTTCTATCCATCCTACGGAAAAATGAAATCACCGCGCGTGCGTACGTACGGAATACCGTCTCCACGCCGTGGTGTAATATATTTTCCATCACCACCTTAATTGGATTGGAATAATGGTTTAATGAGTAACTATATATGATTATTATAAATTGATATTGATACTGAAATATTATACATACACTTCAACACAATTCCACGACCATGGGAACGATATCATCGCTCGTGCGTACGTACGGACTACCGTCTCCACGGCGCGATGAGATTCATTCTCCATGTTAACCATTTAAGAATGATTAAAAAGTATATATAAGAAATAATAATGAAATATATGACATTATAAAGCTACTGGATTTATGTATATATGTATTTCATCTACTTACTTCCATTCAAGACAATAAGGAAAGGAAAACAGCGTTCATGCGTACGTATGGACTACCGTCTCCATGAATGGTGTTTTTCATTTCATTTATCTATCTATTATATATATATATACTGAATATATATGATATATAAATCATATTTTATATTCTGTAAGTATGTAAATCATGATATAAGTAATAATATTGTCAAGAACAACAAGTAAAAACACCTACGATAAATGAAACGATTTTACCCAAAACGCTTCTTTAACATGGAATTTACAAAAGAACGGGTAATATAAAGTCATAAATGAACCATATATGATATCATAACAATGAATATGATTCTGTAATAAGTCAATGACATTATTTAAATCATTATACAGGAGGTTCAGACACATACGAAGAAAATCGGACCTAAGGTAAGGGAAATATCACAATCTCACTTTTATCTGAGATTGTTTTTACTTTGGTAATTACTGGGGTGTATTTTATCATCCACATCCATGTTTCCTCAATATGTAATATTATTTCCATCCAACTAAAATTGTTTAAATCTAATTTTACCCTTCGGTGAGTTTTTAGTAAAAAATATGAAAGGAATCTTTTGACGTTTTTCATACGAGGTGCTTTTTGACTTTTCTGACAAAAGTACGAAGAATGTTTTTTTTAACTTATACGGCATGAATGGATTTTTAAAAAATTATTTCCAAGAATATTCCTTTATAAGTTTTCAAGTTTATTTTTAATCAACTTCTTTTAGTTTATAATTGTATGACATGTTAAGAAAAGAAAAGTGTTTTTGAAGTAGAAAGGATATTTTCCTCAAGAATGGAGTTCAAATGTTTTATCAAAATTATTTTCCATCTAAGATAATATAGGGTTATGTTTTTATCCCTATTATTACATTGATTTGATTATGTTGTGAGGGAATTTTTTTTATGAAGTCATTTACCTTATATGATTTGTTTTATGATGTCATGATGTTTCAAGAATCCCATTTTTGTTACATGTGTTATGCGATGATGTATGATTTATGATTATGTGGCACACATAAGAAAGGATTAATTATAAGATGGGTGGGACCTATATCTCCCTCCAATGCATTGGGTAATGATTTTATATCTCATGAGATAGACAGGGCTGGAATGGTAGGTTATACCGGTTCAGTGAAACAGGACTGAAACGAGGGTTACTCGATTCAGAAAGGGACTTTGTCCACTAAGATAGTCTTGGCAATGAGTCTTGACTAACAAGAAATGATTCTCTATGATTATGTGTGAATTCCACAAAGTTTCATGTTTTAAGTTATGATTATTGTGATTACATTTCACTACCATGATTTATCCCATGTTATGAAATTATGATCTCTTTTGCAGGTTAAGATTTCCAAAAGTTATGTGCTTATGTATATGATGTGATTGATATTTCTTTTGTTTACCCTTACTGAGCATTTGAGCTCACCCTTTTATGTTTTCTTTTCCCCAGGATATAAAGAAAGGTTTTAGGTAAAAAAAAGGAAGATCATTATGGGAGATTTTGAAGATCTTTCACCACGATTAGAAGATTATATTCCGAGTTTCCAAAGACACTAAACTTTTACGATCCTTGTGTGTGTGTTTTTTGTTATGTACTAAGTATTCCGAAAATGTAATGTAATGTCCATGTACGTTAAGCTTCGGGTCTCTACAGTTGGTATCAGAGGAAAGGTTTAGTCAACCTTTGGAAACTAGGATGCGAAAACGTTAGTGAGATCCCTAGAGATATTTCTACGGTATGTCTAGGGATGTCCCTAAGGTTAAGTATACGTATAGGTTATAGTACTAGAACTATGCTAACGATCATAGAATTAAACCTAAGATGTTAGATATTGAAGGTACTCCCCCTTTATTATGTTGGTTTCCCTAGCATGATTTTTGCCTCTCACACTATTCTTTTTGGGTTTTAGACGATGGCTGGAACCCGAAGGAACCGTGTTGGTCAATGTAATGGACAATGCAATGATTGTCCTCCTGAACAAACAAATGTTATGGGAGATGGAGTGAAAAATCTTATTGCTATACTTACACAAGCTATGAATCATTCTGGACTTCCAAATGAGCAGAGAAGGGAACAATATTCTATTGAGTCCTTCATGAGGCAACGTCCACCTTCTTTCAGTGGGTCTTTTGATCCACTTGTTGCTGAACAATGGATCAGTACCACTGAAAAGAAATTTTCAGTTCTTCAATGTTCTGAACATGATAAAGTCATCTTAGCAGTATATCGTTTGGAAGGTGAAGCTGATCAATGGTGGAATCTTATCAAGAATACAAGGTAAAGAGATGAAATTGAGTCCATGGAATGGGACGAGTTCAAGAACTTATTTTTCAATAAGTACTTCCCTCGTATTCTTCGAACAAAGATGGAGAATGAGTTTCTTGAACTAAAGCAATAGGTTGATGAATCTGTTGGTATATACGAAGCGAATTTTACAAGACTTGAAAGGTATGCATCTGGCATTATCATCCAACCTGAAAGTAAAGTTGATCGATTTTTCAGTGGCTTAAAACCAAGTCTTCGAAGGGCATTAGCTATAAGAGACTTCAGTAGCTATGATGAAATTGTGCGTTGTGCTATCAAGGTAGAAATGGAAGTTGGTGTTACATATCCATCTCATGGTTTTGACAAGAAACGAAAGATGGAGTTCAAGGAGAAATCTCAGAATAATGGTGAAAAGAAGATGAATGTTTCCTTATGCACAAAGTGTGGAAAGAAGCATGGTGGAGATTGTCTTAAAGGGACTAGAAAATGTTTTAAGTTTCGAAAAGAAGGTCATCGAGCAGCTGAGTGTCGAAGTAATGGAAAAAGGGTTTCTAATGATGTGAATAAAGAAAACACTGCAGAGAACGCACCACCAACACTTCAATGCTTCAAGTTCAAGTAAATGGGGCATTATGCTAATAAATGCCCTAATCCAAGGGTTAGTGATGATCAAATGAGCAACCACTGAAGGCAAAGTACAAAGGGAAGTCACATGCGATCACTATTGGCAATGTTGAATATGACAACGATGTGGTGGAATGATTAAGTGTTTATGTAATGGGATTCCAAAATAATGTTGTATCATTGAGTATTGCAATATTTATTGATGTGGTATTCAAAGTGATTGAGATATTTTTTTGGAAATAAGATGATATGCGCATAATGAAGGGAAAACGAGAAAATGAAATGTTTAATAGTATTCATGAGCTCATGATTGATATAAGGACTAAGTGATATCATGGTTTGAGTATATAGAATTTTGAGGATTTTGGTATGTGGAAAGTGTTAACTTTAAACTGCATTCATGTTTTCACTAAGGTATTCAAGAGAATATATGATTAAGGACTTTGAATGTTTGGAATGTGACCAACAAAACATATCTTATGATATATGGGGATCAATGATGGTATTAAATCTCTGGTAATCGTTTTCACTATGTTATGGGAGTGGACTACAGTATTATGGATAAGCCTAAAGATTAGAATGGATTATGTTGGACATATGTTAGGATAAAACGTTTTTTCGATATTATTGATGGGATGTTATATTAATATAGCTTTAGAAAAAGGACAACCTGCAGGACGGGCGACAGCCCATCGCTTCGGACAAGGCTGTGGGAATCGAACCCACAACCGAAGTGCGACTGACCTTTATCGCCTACCACTGACCTACAGGAAGTCCCTGTTTAGTAGAAACTAGTTTTATTATATTAAGCAGTATGATATATGAAGTATAAGTCCATTTTAGGAACCATATGTGATTAATATCACTATAGATCGACTTATGTATATAATTTTTGCTAACCATTTGTTTGAGACAGATGGAATGACCCGTCATTCTATCACATGATCTGCTAACACTTCACGAATAACAAATTCAACTTCATTTATTTAAGGGATGAAGTGGAAATTGTTCAAGGCATGAACAACAGTGAGATTGTACCAAAATAAAGAAAGTATTTATTCTAATTCAAATTTTCAACTTTAGGGAAATAATCTTGAAAACCAAAAATGTTGTCCTAGTGATCTTATACCTGATGAATCAGATGGTACCTTAGATCGTCACAAATTTATGGATTTGTGATTACTGGATTTTCCATAGCCATGTTCTCTACCACTCTCCATCAGAACATGATGGTTAGATTTCTCTTCCATATCCATATTTTCACCTATGTGGAAACCCAGTGATTAGTTTATTTGGGTTATCGTTACATTTCACACTTTAGTTTTTAAAGCCAAGTTTTGGTATTCCTTTTTATTATGTGGGTTTCTATTAAAGAAACTTTCGAATAGTAAACCATTTATAACCCCGACGAATTTCGAGGGCGAAATTCATTTTAAGGGGGGTAGAATGTAACAGCCCGAGATTTTATGAAAAATATTCTTTTTTATTTCACTAATGTCTTGTGTTGTACGCTACACCAAAAGGAGCTTGCACAACACGAATCCTTGAATTTCCTTGCATTACACGCAATCGCAACCTTCCTCGATAGCGTGTGTAGTACGCAATACTGAGTTTCACGAAACAACGATATGCTATTAAAATATTATTATAACTAGCCGTTATGAATAGTAATAACCACCTTTTTAAATTTTAGAAATTTTAGCTCTCAAAATGGACTTCATTTTTGGATTCGGAGTATCGAATTTAGCCTAAGGTGAAATTTTGGTACTTTTCAGATAACTTTCATATTCTGATGAATAGTGAAAATTACTAAATTATAATTAAAAACAACTTTTTTAATCAAAATAATTAATAGTGATAAATTATTAATTTGAGTTGTTTTAAAGTATATTTAGAATATATTTTTACAATTTAATACAATGTTGGTCATTGGATGTAATTTCACATTTAAACCATACATAAACAAGTGTCAATCTTTTGATAGATATTGTTTCTTAAAAACACGATTTTTGTTTTAACAGCGGGATTTAATTATAAAATTAATTAATGCAACTTCTATGTTATGAATTTGGTAAAATAGACTTCATTTATTGAATTCGGAATATGAAATATAGCTTAGGATGAAATTTTGGTATTTTTCTGAAAACTTTCAATTTTTTATGAATAGTGAAACCACTAAGTGGTATGTTAAAAACTGAATTTTGCATAAAACTTAATTTTACCGCTTCTGTGAATGGAATTTCGAAAATCCGACAGACACGGTTAATATCAAGGACTAAAATGTGGTTCAATGAGATTAAAATAATTTTTGGTGAAAAGTAACTTTTTACTTTTTTTTACCACGGTTAATAGTAAATAGGGTAACTAAGGGTAAATATGATATTACTATTACCCTAACACATGTCCTAATTCTATTGGATAAGTGTAATTCGACTAAAAACAACCTTATGAATATAATATGACCATTTAGGTCCCCTTGGATTAGATTATGACATTTAATATTATTTTATTTAATGAATAGTTAAAATAGTTAAAATCAAAGTTTAATAACTAAAACATTTTTAATATGGGGTTATACATAAGATAAATTCGACTATAAATATTCATTAGAAATATAAAAAGATTTCCTACATAATGATATTTTATTTATAATTTTTAGACTTTAAATAAATTAATTTATTTATGACACAACAATGATGCAGTAATTACCCTTTTAAGGAAATATTAACATAATTGATGTTATAAATTCTCAAATGAATGTAATTTGAGACTTTTTATGGATTCCACTAATTTTCTAGGTTACTATGATATATTAGTGTTGATTTAATCAACTTGGTTCGAACATATAATTCTGTTATGACTTTCACAAAAATCATATATCAAATAGTGTCAAAATTGACACAAAATAGTTATTAAATCAAATATTATATTATTAATTGTTATTTTATTCCTAAAAATCTAAGGTTCGGAAAAATGACTTAGATAAGGATATATATATTAATAATAAACAATTTGGGGTTCTTTTGGCATGTTATAGTAAGTGTATTAACCATATAGGGAAAGAAAACAAAAAGACATGGTAAAAGATAAATTATTTAACTTAGAGTTAAATCTAATTGATAAGGTTAAAATAATACCCTAAACTTGTCTAAATCCTATTGGTTTATAGGATTTCTACCCATACCCACTTTAGCTTCGAAATAAGACCCTTTGGAACCATTATAAACCGATTTTGACATTAATATAAAATAATATTTTGAGGTATTCCTAAGGTGCCCCTCTCCTCCCTTATAAAATGATACCTCCTCCCCCTCCTCCTCACACCAATTTGAGCACTCAAGCTCGGCCAAACCCTGAAAAAATCCCTTCTCCACTTCCATAGAATAATCCTAGAGGTCCTGGTCTTCTTCAAAGACCAATCTTAGTTCCCTAAGTGGAGGATTCAAAGAGGCGTTTCAAAGAAGAGGTAATATCCATTACCGATCTTTTCAATTTCTTTCTTCTTCAACTTCTTCTTATTTAGTTGTTTCATGATAAAGTAATAAAATAAGTATTTATTATATACTAGTATGTTATTATAATATGAAACAACTCTAATTCACCTTCTATCCATCCTACGGAAAAATGAAATCACCGCGCGTGCGTACGTACGGAATACCGTCTCCACGCCGTGGTGTAATATATTTTTCGTCACCACCTTAATTGGATTGGTATAATGGTATAATGAGTAACTATATATGATTATTATAAAGTGATATTGATACTGAAATAGTATACATACACTTCAACACAATTCCATGACCATGGGAACGATATCATCGCTCGTGCGTACGTACAGACTACCGTCTCCACGACGCGATGAGATTCATTATCCATGTTAACCATTTAAGAATGATTAAAAAGTATATATAAGAAATAATAATGAAATATATGACATTATAAAGCTACTGTATTTATGTATATATGTATGTCATCTACTTACTTCCATTCAAGACAATAAGGAAAGGAAAACAGCGTTCATGCGTACGTACGGACTACCGTCTCCATGAACGGTGTTTTTCATTTCATTTATCTATCTATTATATATATATATATATACTGAATATATATGATATATAAATCATATTTTATATTCTGGAAGTATGTAAATCATGATATAAGTAATAATAATGTCAAGAACAACAAGTAAAAACACCTACGATAAATGAAACGATTTTACCCAAAACGCTTCTTTAACATGGAATTTACAAAAGAACGGGTAATATAAAGTCATAAGTGAACCATATATGATATCATAACAATGAATATGATTCTGTAATAAGTCAATGACATTATTTAAATCATTATACAGGAGGTTCGGACACATACGAAGCAAATCGGACCTAAGGTAAGGGAAATATCACAATCTCACTTTTATCTGATATTGTTTTTACTTTGGTAATTACTGGGGGTGTATTTTATCATCCACATCCATGTTTCCTCAATATGTAATATTATTTCCATTCAACTACAATTGTTTAAATCCAATTTTACCCTTCGGTGAGTTTTTAGTAAAAAATATGAATGGAATCTTTTGACGTTTTTCATACGAGGTGCTTTTTGACTTTTCCGACAAAAGTACAAAGAATGTTTTTTTAACTTATACAGCATGAATGGATTTTTAAAACATTATTTCCAAGAATATTCCTTTATAAGTTTTCAAGTTTATTTTTAATCAACTTCTTTTAGTTTATAATTGTATGACATGTTAAGAAAAGAAAAGTGTTTTTGAAGTAGAAAGGATATTTTCCTCAAGAATGGAGTTCAAATGTTTTATCAAAATTATTTTCCATATAAGATAATATAGGGTTCTGTTTTTATCCCTATTATTACATTGATTTGATTATGTTGTGAGGGAATTTTTTTTATGAAGTCATTTACCTTATATGATTTGTTTTATGATGTCATGATGTTTCAAGAATACCATTTTTGTTACATGTGTTATGCGATGATGTATGATTTATGATTATGTGGCACACATAAGAAAGGATTCATTTTAAGATGGGTGGGACCTGTATCTCCCTCCAATGCATTGGGTAAAGATTTTATATCTCATGAGATAGACAGGGCTGGAACGGTAGGTTCAGTGAAACAGGACTGAAACGAGGGTTACTCGATTCAGAAAGGGACTTTGTCCACTAAGATAGTCTTGGCAATGAGTCTTGACTAACAAGAAATTATTCTCTATGATTATGTGTGAATGCCACAAAGATTCATGTTTTAAGTTATGATTATTGTGATTACATTTCACTACCATGATTTATCCCAGGTTATGAAATTATGATCTCTTTTGCAGGTTATGATTTCCAAAAGTTATGTGCTTATGTATATGATGTGATTGATATTTCTTTTGTTTACCCTTACTGAGCATTTGATCTCACCCTTTTATGTTTTCTTTTTCCTAGGATATAAATAAAGGTTTTCGGTAAAAAAAAAGGAAGATCTTTATGGGAGATTTTGAAGATCTTTCACCACGATTAGAAGATTATATTCCGAGTTTCCAAAGACACTAAACTATTACGATCCTTGTGTTTGTGTTTTTTGTTATGTACTAAGTATTCCGCAAATGTAATGTAATGTCCATGTACGTTAAGCTTCGGGTCTCTACATTACCCCGAGGTATATATGTGCTAGAGCTTCCTCTACCTGCTCATATCCAGACAAGGATGTATTGATTGGAAAACTCACAAATCCTCTATAATAACAAAATTATAGGATGTTCTTCTATACTAATCCTCAAAGTCTATCTTAGGGTAATATGTTCTAATCAGAGTTTATATAAATCTAGATTCAAAGTATTGTACTAAACTTAATCTGATACCAACTGTAACGCCCCGACCCCAGAAGCCTAGAGTCGTTGCATTATTACATATCATTGGAATGATTAAAAAAGATACTGTCTCGAAAGAATGAATAGTTTATTATCCTTGGATGTAACAACCTATCCTCGAGGCCTGTGTCGTGACTACCCCAAACCCGCCTTCCATAGGCCAGGGGCTGGCAACTAGAACCAAAGGCGTAAATCCTGATAAAAATTGAAGGAATTTCCTTTATGAAACGTAAAAACCCACAACTAGAGTACCCACGGAATCAAACACTAAGTAAAAAGTATAAAAAGTGTGCTAAAAGTAAAAAGGGGCCGGAATAAAATCCCAACAGAAAGGTACAACTACAACTGAAAGAAAGTACAACTGAAAAGACAAACAGCTGAATGGGGAAGCTACTTCTGGATCGTCCTCCGGGTTCCTACCTGAAGGGTAGGTACAGGTGTCCTCCTTAGCACTCTGCGTCTATCCGTCCACTCTGTGTGCCATCATGCCGAGTTTCCACCTTCAGGTACAATCCAATTCTCGTACACTCTGCCTCAGTCACCGATGTCCGTTGTCTGCATCCAACACAACGAGGTGCAGCCATAGCCCGTGCAGGGGTTAGTATAACGATACTCAGTAGGGATCTTGAGACCCTCAAGTTCTCACTAAATCCAAAAAGGATAAACCACAAATAATGATCTCAATAGATAACTTTTACATAGGTATATTCTCATACATATACCTAATTTATCAAGTAACCCATCTCATTCATGAGGTAAACACAAAGGTCATTGACTCAGATCAAACCAGGATTTTTATTCACAATGATGACAACATGGCTGCTAGAGAACTCCTCCTCTGTCAAGCACAGTAGTCCTATCACAACTCCCAGGTGCCCCACACTAACCATAGACTACTGAGTTACTACTCTTGTCGAGTACCGCAGGTCTTCTTCCCCAACAGAGTAGCACTCCCCGCCATGGGGATGTCGCCTCCACATAGTAGTGCTCCCTCTAATAGCATACAGAGGTACTTCTCCTGTCGAGTACCGCGGTTCTTCCACCCTAACACAGTAGTTCTCCCCACCATGGGTCCTCCACCCCTACATAGAAGCGCTCCCCACTGGGCTAGTCAAGTCACTCTGAATCAAATCGGACAAGCAGTCAACAGGTCTCGCCAACTACAAGGTCACCATACTCCGTAAGCTCATCTCCAGGAGGATCCACTCCACGAGCTACTGGTTGAAACTCCAAGGGTCACAAAGTCCCACTAAGAAGTATCTCAATGATCCGTCGTGTCATAGGGATCTCAACGCAACAGATAGTGCGTCAATCGGACGCCCGATCTGTGACTTATTAGCCTTTTTGTCCCGGGGCCCGGTTGGTTTCGTGTACGAACCAACGCCACCGTATCTCAACTATATCCAAATCTCAAGTGGAGTATGAAAAAATAATTATCACATCAAGAGGAATCCAATGTAGTTTATGGCACGTCAATCGGACGTCCGACCCTTATGTTATAAGCATTTCCGCTCCGAGGGCCCAGTTGGTGTCGAGTTCGAACCAAACCGGACATACGCAAACTTCCTTGAAACCTTGAGTGTAATATACCGAAAATACCGTCTCGTTCCAAGGAATCCTACACCACTAACGGTTTGTCGATTGGAGGTTTGTAGCTCATGGTATGGCCATTTAACCGAAAACGGTCCGAAAAGGGTTGTCTGGGCCCGGTCCGACCCAGGCCCACCCACCCTGGGTCGGCCCGAACCGGGTTGAACCAAATCGGGTCTGGGTTTGGCCCGGCTAGCACGACCCGGCACGCTACTAGCGCGGCCTGGCCCGCGGCCGACCGCAGCTCTGCCAGCCTGGCCGAGCGAATACGCGGAGCGTGGGTGGGGGGGGGCTGATTGGAACCAGCGGCGCCTGCTGGCGCCGCCCCAAGTCATCCCGGATCCCGTACGGTCGCGGGATCCTCCGCGTCGCTGCTGCGGCTGTTGCCGCAGGGATATTCTCCGGAGGTGCGCTGGGGCGCTGCCGCCTCCAGGCAGCCAACCGGCACAGGCCGCGGCCACGCAGGCGACCAGTGCCACAACGAGGTTCCACGTGCCACCGGAGTTGCTCTGGTGGTCCGTTATTGCTTCCGTCTACACCGTAGGTCATCTCAGGTCCCTACCTTTACTACAGAGGATTCAAATCGCCATTGTGATCCCGTTTCGTCGTCTCCTGCCAATTCGCGCACAGACAAACAATCAGCGGAAGGTCCAGACTTGTTCGTTAGCCTGTGCCCTCTGCGTTAGAGGATCTAACCATAGTTTATCATAAAATAACTCCCATGATCGAGGGAATAAAACACATACAAAAATATATGAATTCCACTACCATGATAAAATTCGCGGTATCTGAGCTTCGTGGATGATGATGTCGATTCCATCATCGTCAGTGTCAACTCGAGGAAGAAGTAGAGTCTCCTCACTTTTCACGGAGAAAATAATAGAAGGTGCATTGTCGTCCTTCGTGGATTTGGCGTTCTTCATCGAAGAGGTGTCATTATTCATCGGAATGTTGATGTTCTTCAACCAAGGGGAAACTCTCTTCTTCTTTCACTAGAGCTCCCTCTCAAATATTTCCCCCAACACAACATGTGTCATCCAAATTAAAATAAGGAAACCCCTTATTTTAATTAAACATTCCAAGGATACAAAATTAAAAACACCTAATTTATTAATTGAAGAGGTTCAATTTATTAATTAAGGTTTATTGGAAAGAGTTAAAGAGGGATAGAGAGTAAGTGGAAGGGTCACATTAATTAAGGGGGTTGCAAATTAATTTATGGGAGTTTAAGGAGTTTAGGGGGAGGTGAAAGGTTGAGGCTCAGGTGGGACCCACCTCACAAATATCCACACATGGGAAGTTAGGTGGTTATGGGTCCCACCATTAACTCACCTTTGTACGATATAACCACCTTAGATATAAATAAAATTTTTCTAACAATTTTATTTATTTTAAACTAAATCCCCAATTAATAATTTTCAACCCGCATAAAACGCAACTGTGGTAAAGGTCCACTTAAAAAATTACCGGTGATGCGAGTTTATCAGTGCCCTTAGATTTCAATTACAAGCACTGGTTCAAAAGTTAGAAAAACCCACTCATTTATTTCCTGAATGTACCCAAGATAAACTTTGGAAATTGTTTCCGGGCACACCGGGCCTCGGAATCGAGTGTGGTCAGACGCTACAGACTCGTAAAATTCCAAAGAAATTAAGAAAAAAGTTTCCTTGAAATTTCTGAGACTTTACATTACTCCAACCTTAGGGAATTACGTTTCCGTAAAGCTACAACATAAACTAGGGAAACAAACGAAGGTACCGAGCAAGCATATGAGCCTCCCACTCCCATGTGCTCTCCTAGAGGTTCTCGTGCTTCCAACGAATGCGCACCAGAGGAATTGACCATCCACATAGGACCCACTCCTTTTGATCCTCGATCTCCACCGAGACCTCCGCGAATGTTTCCCCATCATCGATTTCTAGCTCCCCATGATCAATGATGATAGAACCGGTTCAGCGTGTATCTCCTCAGCTGAGATATGTGGAAAAGTCATGCACCCAGTGCATCTAATGTGGAAGGGCTAGGCGGTAAGCCTCCTCGCCTACTCAGTTGGGGACTGGGAAAGGTCCGATGAATTGTGGAGATAACTTGCCGCCCTGCCCAAATCTTTGTCGACCTCATCGAGGTGAGACCCGTAGGTGTGATCGAAACCCTCGAACTCCAGTGGTATCCAGCTCCTAACAGCATAGGACTTTTGTCTACTCTATGCAATCTTTATCTGCTCCTGGATTATCTACACCTTTTCCGTTGTAGCCTGAACCATCTATGTTTCTACACGAGCTGACTCCATCACTATCCACAAAGGATATCTGAAATGCGGCCAGCTGCTACCTCGCCACTCCTAACAGGTGAATTCCTGATCTCCTACTAAGTGCATCTACTACAACATTCCCCTCCCTAGGAATATAAATTATCTCAAAGACATAGTGTTAGAGGAATTCAAGCCATCACAGCTGTCTCAGGTTCAGGTGTTTCTGAGAGAAGATAAACTTGAGACTGTTGAGTTGGAGAGAACTATTAACCATTCACTCAAAAAAGAATGGTGATACTAGACAATTGTATGAAATCATCTCCAACCTTCTTTGTCTAAGTTCTACAGGAGCTGCAGATATTTCTCCTATACCGAAAAGATAAATCTGGTCTCATCCCCTAGATGAACCACATTCTTTGCCAAATACAGTCAATCTTGAAATGAACAGTACTATTTCATGCCATAGACGATGTCGTAAGGCCTCGATGCTACTACCAAGAGATCCAAGCATTACTCTCGCCTCCAAGGGTTGAGTCACACTGTCGGCATCAGTGCATGGTTACTGGGTCTCCTCCAGTAGGAATCTCGCAAGTGAGGGTCAAGTCAACAGTTTTAACTGGAACCTCTTAGTATCAACAAAAAAAGAAGGCCAAGAAAGTAAACATCACAAAGATAAGTGTCTTTTATTACTGCAGCTCAAAGTACAAAGACACATAACAACCTCAAACAACAACAACACAAAAACTATAAGCACCAAGAACAAAGGCCTCATTCAGGGAACTAGTCCCGCTCCCGTCCACCTGCTTCCGGAGCTCCACTACCTTGTCCATTACTCGGCTATTGCTCAAGCTCCCACCACTGATTCTGTCTCGATGGCTCCTCTAACGCCTGAGGATAAACTATGAGGGGAGTCGGACAGTCACGTGCCATGTGACCAAGCCCACCGTAGGTGAAACAATGCATGTTCCGAGTATGCCTTGCTCTGACTCCACCTCGGGTGCCCTGCACTACTGATCTTGAATCGTGTGGTCGAACACCTTTAGGTATGGTCCTCTTGGACCTCTACATAATTTTTCTACTACCTACAGATGACTCGGATACTGATGGAAAACCATGTGGAAAGGGTAGCAGCTCCTAAGCACGTTCATAGTGTAGAGTCGTTGGTATAAACTCCACCCTGAAAAAACTCTCGAAGTCTCCTCGGGTGAAGGTCATCTCATCGCAAAATTGGAGCATCTGGATTCACCACCTCTCAGATTCTCCCTAAAAGAGACTAATAGCTAGGTACACCATCAAGTCATCGGGTGTCCCAGCTATGTGGTAACCTCGTGCTACACACTCCAGCCAGTACCAAGCCGTCTGAAAATACGACACACCTAGAAACCCTGGAGTCCTCTGTCACTGGAACTCGTGAAATGTTCAAAAGTGGTGTGCACTCTCTCCAAGTGTCTCAACTGGAAGAGGACCCTGTACTGAGGCCTCGCTGCTCGGTGGGCTACCATAACGATCCCCACTCGGAACCCGCATTGACTGACTGGGCAAATACATCCTTAAAGAAACAGATGTGACACGGTCAAAAGACTATACCTGGTGAGATGACCTGGTTTGAGCTGATTTAAAAAACTTTTTAAAGAACACACGTAATTAGTTTCTTCATGCACTGAGTCGGAAATCAGAAGTCACGATCCTGGTGTATGGATACGTTGGCCGCCCGCACCAACACTGGACTCCCTGAACTAAAAACCACACTTAGTACCCTTAACAGTATTTCTTCA
The DNA here is from genome assembly GCA_963277665.1 of Viscum album. Lineage (NCBI taxonomy): Eukaryota > Viridiplantae > Streptophyta > Magnoliopsida > Santalales > Viscaceae > Viscum > Viscum album. The sequence continues at coordinate 1,204,385,983 of OY728134.1, forward strand.
CAGAATGAAAACATCAGAGTCCTAAGTTCTGTGGTAGAACCAACTCCTCTGATACCAATTTGTCACGACCCGTCCTCGGGGCCCGTGTCGTGACTACCCCAAGCCCGCCTTCCATAGGCCAGGGGCTGCCGACTAGCACCAAAGGCATAAATCCCGATTAAAATGGAAGGCATTGCCTTTATAAAATGTAAACACACACAACCAGAGTACAAGCGGAAGAAAACACTAAGTAAGTAGTATAACAAGTGTGCTGAAAGTACAAAGGGGCTAGAATACAATCCCACCAGAAAGGTACAACTACAATTGAATGAAATTATAAATGAAAATACAAACAGCTGAATGGTGAAGCAACTCCTGGATCGTCCTCCGGGTTCCTACCCGAATGGTAGGTAAAGATATCCTCCTCAGCACTCCGTGTCTATTGGTCTTCTCCATGTGCCAGCACACCGAGTGTCCACCTTCGGGTACCATCCAATCCTTGTACACTCTACCTCGGTCAGTGATGTTCTTCGTCGGCATCCAACACAACGAGGTTCGGGCATAGCCCGTATAGGGGTGAGTATAACGATACTCAGTAGGGACCCTGAGACCCTAAAGGTCTCACTAAATCCAACAAGGATAAACCACAATGAAAGATATCAATAGATAACCATTACATAGGTATATGCCCATACATACACCAATGTTATCAAGTAACCCATCACAATCATGAGGTAAACACAATGGTCATTGACTCAGCTCAAACCATGATTTTTATTCACGATGACGAAAATACAGTTGCTGGAGAACTCCTCCACTGTCAAGTGTAGTAGTCCTGTCATGACTCAGAGGTTCCACTCACTAACCTTAGACTACTGAGGTACTCCTCCTTTCGAGTACCGCGGGTCTGATGCCTCAACACAGTAGTGCACCCCCTAATAGCCTATAGATGTACTCCTCCTTTCTAGTACCGTCGGTCTGCCGCCCCAACATAGTAGCGCTCCCTGCCATGGGTCTGCCACCCCTACACAGTATCACTCCCCACTGGGCTAGTCAAGTCACTCAGAATCGAATCAGACAAGCAGTCAGCAGGTCTCAACTAGCTACAAGGTCACCGTACTTCGTAAGATCGTCTCCAGGAGGATCCGCACCATGAGCTACTAGTCGACACTCCAAGTCTCACAAATTCCCATGAAGTAATATCTCAAAGATCTGTCGCATCAGAGGGATCTCAACGCAACAGACGGTACGTCAATCAGACGCCCCGTCTGTGAGTTATTAGCCTTTTTATCCTGGGGGCCTGGTTGGTTTCGTGTACGAACCAACCTGACCATATCTAAAAGGTATCCAAATCTCAAGTGGAGTATTCCAAAAGAACCATATCATCAAGATGAATCCAACATTGTTGACGACACGTCAATCAGGCGTCTGGTCCTTATGTTAAAAGTGTTTCCGCTCCGAGGACCCGGTTGGTTTCGGGTTCGAACCAACCTGACCATACACAAACCTCACTGAAACCTTGAGTGTAATATTTTGAAACGACCGTCTAGATCAAAGTAATCTTACCCAACTGATGGTGCGTCGATCGGAGGTCCGTAGCTCAAGATAAGGTCATTTAACCGAAAACGGTCCGAAAAAGGGGGCTCAGGGCCCGGTCTGACCCGGCTCATCCCACCCTGGGTCAACCCGAACCCGGTTGACCCTACCCGGGTCTGGGCCCAGCCCGGAGGGGTGTGGCCCGGCTGGTGGTTGGCCCTGGCCATGGCCAGCCTGGCCGAGCGATTAGGCAGAGGGGCGGGGGGCTGATTGGAACCGGCAGCGCAAACTAGCGCTACCCCCAGTCGTCCCAGATCCTGCGCAGCCATGGGATCCACCGCGTCACCGTCGTGGTTGTTGCCATGACGGATCATCTTTGGCGGCGGGCCACCGCCTCCGGGCATCCGGCCCCGTCGCGCCAGAGACCCATGCCGCCATGAGGTTCCGTGGGCCACCGGGGTTGCTCCGGTGGTCCGTTTTATATTTCGTCTACGTCGGCGGTCATCTCGGGTCCTGAACATTACTGTGAAGGATTTAAATCACCATTGCGGTCCCATTTTGTCATCGCCCGTCAATCCGCGCATAGACAAACAATCAGCGGAGGGTGCATACTTGTTCGTTAGCCCGTTCCCTCTATGTTAGAGGCTCTAACCATAGTTTATCATAAAATAACATCCATGCTCGAGGGAATAAATCACACATACGAAAATATAAAAATTTCCTTACCTTGATAAGATTCTTGGTAGCCGAGCATCATGGATGACGGTGTCGATTCTATCATTGTCGGAGTGCTTCGGAAGAAGAAGTGGCATCTCCTCACTTGTTGCAGAGAAAATAATAGAAGGTGCATTTTCATCCTTCGTGGATTTGGCGTTCTTCGTCAAAAAGGTGTCATTCTTTGTCAAAAGGTTGATGTTCATAAACAAAGGAGAAACTCTCTTCTTATATCACAATATCTCTCTCTCAAATATTTCCCCCAACACAACATGTTCTAGCCAAATTAAAATAAGGCTACCCCTTATTTTAATTAAACCTTCCAAGAATTCAAAATTAAAAACACCTAATTAATTAATTGAAGAGGTTTAATTTATTAATTATGGTTTGTTGGAAAGAGTTAAATAGGGGGAGAGAGGAAGTAGAAGGGTTACATTAATTAAGGGGGTTTCCAATTAATTGAAGGGAGTTTAAGGAGTTTAGCAGGAGGTGAAAGGTTGGGGCTCGGGTGGGACCCACCTAACAAATATCCACACATGGGTAGTTAGGTGGTTGTGGGTCCCACCATTAACTCCCCTTTGTAGGATATGTCCACCTTAGATATAAATAAATTTTTTCTAACAATTTTAGTTATCTTTAACTAAATCCCCAATTAATAATTTACAACCCACATAAAATGCAACTGCGGTAAAGGTCCCCTTAATCAATTATCAGCGCTGCATGTAAGAACCTGGATCTTCTTTTCAGGTACGTTTTCCCTTTTTCTAGAGTTTTTATGAAAAATGATTTTTCGAGAAATTTTCAAAGTACACGCCGTGTACTTTCTGAGTAAACGCCATGTACTCTTTTCCGGCTCGAAGTCGTGTGTTGGCCATGTTCGGGACACAAACATTGTGTTTAAGGCTGAGGTGGAGGCCAGTTAATTCGGAGTATGGAAAAATTGAAGTACACACCGTGTAATTTTTTTTTTCATTAAATGGACAAGGGTCGTGCCTAACCGCCAAAATCATCTTCTTCTCCAGATTTCATCCGCCCGGAAGCGATCGTACGACCGAATCTTCTCTGAGCTTCCACCTCGCCGTCCGTTATCTGATTTGAGCATAGTCTATTGCGTTGGAATCACAGCAATCTACGTTGTTCTAAGAGGAATCTTTCATCGTGGTTCACATATATTGATCTCCTCGGATCGAGGTACGTGGTTTCTTCCTATCTGTAGAAAGTTGATGAATATTATGTTCAAATTCCACCAATACCTGTGAACGGGGTATTGCGTGTTTCCTGTTTTGCCCCTGCTGTTTTCTTGCTTTGCTTTTTTCTTTAGTAGTGGTTATTGCTTGTGAGTGGAGTAATTTATTTTGTGCTCGTATTTCTTTTCCATGCTTGTTTTGCCTGTTGTGCATTTTTCCAGTTGCCATGCCTAGTTATTGGATAGCAGAACTGTTGTTTTGTTATTGCTATTGAGCCGTTGAATGATAGCCAAGTAGTTCTTGAGGTTTACTTGGACGATATACATGCGCTGAGCATGTTTAGTTATACTCAGGACTGTGAGAACCTAGAGTAGTAGACCAAAGGGAGAATTGACGGAAGGGATTCTCCATAGTGTCTTTTAATTATGATGCGAGACTATAGGGGGAATTGATGTTGACTACTTCCCCAGAGAGTCTGTAGATCCTCGATGTGGGCCACATGGGGAATTAATGTTGAGTGCTTCCCCAAAGAGCCTTTAGCACGATACGAGACTATAGGGGGAATTGACGGTGAGTGCGTCCCCAGAGAATCTGCTAATTACGTAGTTGAACCATAAGGGTGAGACTATGTGTGCCTCCCATAGGGTTCTAGTACTATAGGTTGAACCATAGGGGTTAGGATGTGACAGTTACCCAGAGGGTTACCTATTTTCTTCTTGCTGCTTACTGCTTAATTCTGTGCTTTACATGATAGAAATGTTGATTGTAGATGCTTGTGCTTTCCTGTTTACTACTTCTTGTTTATTTACTACCATGTATTCATTTGACTGTATGGCACAAATCATTGGGTGATTTCCTACTAGGATTGTATCTCACACCCTATTTGGGCCATGCTTTTGGGCCCAAGCAGACTATGTTGTTGTAGGTATAGATAAGGGAAAGCTCCCTTCTACTTCATGATCTTGATTGCACCAGGAGCTGTGAAGCATGGGACCGAGCCGTGTCTCACGATGCAGAGGAGATTACTTTGTTTTATTTTTCACTTGGTTTCAGTTGTATTCCGGAACATTGTTGTATTTTCTGTTTTCCTTAGATATTTGTACCTGCTGCATCATTGTCATCATAGTTATATATCTACATTGCTTCCGTTGTTTGGTTTCTGTTGTTATCCATGCTGTTTACTACTTCCGCTATTTATTGTTGTTTTCTTACCTTGTATACCTTACCGAATGAGGGCATAGTTTCCCCACCGACTCACCAAGGCCCTCGCTGCTAGTCGGCAGCCTCTGGAATTTGGGGAAACGATCCTGAGGTCATGTGGCGAACCGGGTACAGGGCACCAATGGAGGGGCTCCAGACTTAGGTCGTTACAAAGTGGTATTAAAGGGGTTCTTTTCTCTTACCTTACTGTTTGGAGACTTTATCCAGGGATAGGATGGATTCGGTACTTGGTATTAAGCTATTCCTAGGAGTAGCAAACCCGTGTACAAGGAAAAACCATACTACCTTGTTAATTGCAGTTTTCTGGTTTTGAGATTTTATAGTTGTTATGTTTTCACCTAGAGTGATTTGTGTGACTTGTGCGGTTATTGTTTTGATATTTCGGTTCTATTTATATTGAAACCCGATGAGATGAGGGTATTCCATCTATGCATCATATAGGAACTTGTAGAAATCACATGTCATGCATTCTTGCCATTCCATCTAGGGTGCATTAGCGATTGCATGCTGTTGTGATAGGCTCTGTGTAGATTATGCATTTTGTTGTGATAGATGCTTGATAGATTCTCTGCTGTTGTGTTAGAAAACTGTTGTTTTGTTCCTTTCTTAAAATTAACACCAAATTTTGGTTTTTGAGGTGTTATGGGCCCTCCTGGATCAGAATTTGGCATCATTTCCCTTATTTTGAGTGTTTCTGGAATTCTGCGCAGTTTCTGAGCTACTGCCCAGAAAACCCCAGAATACACGACGTGTACTTTTCGGGAACACAACATATAGTTTTTAGGCTGTGTCACTAACCGTGTGAGAAGAACATGGTTTCGTGGGAGTAAATTCTGGAATACGCCGTGTAACATTAGTACACGCCATGTGAGTTCGGAGCCGTGTACCCGGCCGTGTCACTAACAACACGGGCTGGGGAAGCTCAGGTAGAACACGCCATGTCTATAGGGAACATGTCGTGTAGTCTTGTCCAGGTACCCGGCCATTTCACGAACAACATGGGCTGGCGTTACCTTCCTTTCCACATGCCGTGTTTTCACGGAACACGTCGTGTAGTCCTGCCAGGTACCCGGTCATGTCACGAACAACACGGGACAATGTCGCCTTGGCCTATGCACGCCGTTCTTGTTCGGAGCACGCCGTGTAAGGTCCATCCATGTAGACGGCCGTGTACTCAACAAAACGGACCGTCGAAGCCTTGTCTAGTGCACGTCGTGTTTGTTTCGAACACGCTGTGTAGTCTTGGGTTATGTCAGACCGTGTGGGTTAGCCGTATAAGGAGACTCGGGCAGGGGAACAGTTTTCAAGTACACACCATATGTGGGTGCAACACGCCGTGTAGTTGAGGTGTTACACGAATTGTAGGGTGAGAGTGCATGGTCATGTCAGTGGTTTAAGAAGACACACCGTGTAGTTTTATACACACCATGTAGTCGTGTTTTGCAATCTTGTGTGTTTTCCCCCCATTTTCCGTTTAGTACTCTTGTGTTCTCTGTACTTTTTTTCCTGATCTAAGGTGTGCTTTTGATATTTCAGAGCTATGCCTCTGAGACGTCCCCCGGTCGTATGTTAGTCGTCAGGCAGTGATTAGACGTCAGACAGGGCTGATCGGTGACTTCCTATCGATCCCCCAGCTGAGCCAGCCTTGGCACCAGTTGTTGTACCAGTTGTGGGCGCTGATGCGCAGTTCAGGGAGGGTTTCATGAGGATGATGCATGCCTTCCATAGAGCACCACCTCCTGCCTCTTCTATGGAAGACTTGACGCAGGTTTTCTAGCAGCAGCATCCTCCCACTTTCTCGGGGGAGGGAGGACCTCAGGCTGCAGAGTCATGGCTGGAAGCCATGCTGACTATCTTCGAGCATCTAGAGATTCCTCGAGAGAGGCGGGTCAAGCTCGCCACCTACATGCTCCGAGACTCTGCCAATAGTTGGTTGGACGTGGTCTCACAGGCGGGTCAACAGCAGGCTATGACTTTGGAGGAGTTCCAGCGCGTGTTCTATGACTACTTCTACCTGGAGACCCTGAGGGCCGATCGGGCTTGGGAGTTCATGAGCTTAGAGCAGGGTACTCTTTATGTCATGGAGTATTCCTATCATTTCACTGATCTGTAGCATTTTACACCCCTTCGGTATGGGATTGGGGTGTTCTTGGCGAGGAAGTTTGAGGATGAACTCAGGCGAGAGATCCGCTCGCAGGTGAACATCTTACAACTAACTTCCATCACTTCAATCGTCAATCAAGAACTGATTGCAGAGTGAAATATGAGAGACTCTGGAGTTGCGAGTCAGGGCGGTTCTACTTCCAGAGTTACCTTTCCTCCAGATGAAAGCAAGAAGCGTTGTAGGGAGCCCACACGCGGTGATTCGAGGAAGTGAGATGCATCATCAGGCAGCCAGGTGACATGCTATCAGTGTGGCTGGACAGGGAACACGAGGCCGCAGTGCCAGAGGGACCCCGTCAAGTGACGATCTTGCGGCATGATGGGTCACCTTCAGTATTTTTTCCAGGTTTTCTCACCAGCAGCTGGTGACCGGGGTTCTTCCCTGACTCCTTGTTCAAGAGTAGCCCCACCAGTTTCACACCATTCGGGAAACTGGAGTTCTTACGGCCTTTCGGGCCGAGGTGTAGGTTGAGGCCATGGCAGTCAGCCACCAGTTCCTCAGCACCAGCAGGGATGTTCAGGACAAAGTGGTCAGCCAAGGGTGCAGGGCTGTGGCACGAGCCAGTCTTTCACCATGGAGCAGACTTATCATGGGCATGATCCCGACCCTTCTACTGTTCAAGGTATTATTTTACTAGACTCAATTTTATCTTCAGCCCTTTTTGATACTAGTGCTACACATAGTTTTATATCTGTTTCCATTGTGGAGAGCCTTGGACTCTGCATCTTTTCTTCTGCTGACTCGTTGACACAAGACACACCTTTGGGAACGAGGAAATCTTGTGTACGCCAGTGTAGAGAGTGCCATCTCGAGGTGGCAGGGTATCACTTCTTATGAGATCTATATGTCCTAGAGATGATAGGCTATGATGTCATCCTCGGCATGGAATGGTTGATTCCCTTCCAGGTAGTCGTTGACTGTTATCGCCGCAGAGTCAGTTACATTTCACCAGAGGGTGAATCTTTCCTTCATAGAGGTGAATGGGATGTTCGGGCGAGTCGGACGGGACTTGAGCATCTTGGGCAAGAAGGGGTGACATCCCAAGTTGTCGGCCTTTACCTGGATGATCAGGGGACTCCACAGTTGGAATTTCCTCAAGTAGTGGATCACTTCAGGGATGTCTTTCCAAAGGACTTTTCAGGTTTTCCTCTGGAGCATGAGGTAGAATTTTCTATTGAGCTCATGCCAGGAGGAGCACCAGTGTCCATTCGTCCCTATAGGATTGCCAAACATGAGTTGCAAGAGCTCAAGAACTAGTTGGAAGAGCTACAGGAAAAGGGTTTCATCCTACCCAGTACTTCTCCTTGGGGTTCGCCTGTTCTATTTGCGAAGAAGGCAGACGGTACCCTTCGGCTTTGTGTGGATTATCAGAAGCAGAACCAGTTGACAGTCAAGAACCGATATCCATTGCCACAGATTGATGACCATTTTGATTAGCTTCAAGTAGCCCAGGTGTTCTTGAAGATTGACTTGAGGTCCGGTTATCATCAGTTGCGTGTTAGACCATCAGATATACCTCTGACATCCTTCATGAGTAGGTACGGTCTTCACGAGTATATAGTCATTCCCTTCAGACTCACGAACACACCTGCAGTTTTCATGGCAATGATGAAACGAGTGTTCCATCATTACTTGGACTCCTTCATCGTGGTCTTAAAGGACGATATCTTGGTGTACTCTCATAGTCGACACGACCATGCCACACATCTTGAGATCGTTCTGAGTACACTAAGAGAGCATTGAATTTATGATAAACTCTCGAATTTCCACTTCTGGATGGATCAGATTCACTTCTTGGGTCACGTCATCTCAGAGGCAGGCGTATCTGTGGACCCAGAGAATGTGAGAGCTGTAGTTTCCTGGGAGCAGGTGAAGAACGTTTTTGAGGTACGGAGCTTCCTAGGCTGGCTGGATACTACAGACGCTTCATTTAGGACTTTTCTTGTCTAGCGGCACCTTTGACAGGTCTGACCAAGAAGGGGGAGATGGTCTTATGTTCAGATTCTTGTGAGTCATCCTTTCAGGAGATGAAAGGGAGGTTGACATCAGCACCGATACTAGTCTTTCCAGAGCCAGGAAAGAGCTACACTGTTTACTGTGATGCTTTGGGTATCGGGCTGGGAGCTGTGCTTATGCAGGGAGATGGAGTCGTTGCGTACGGGTCTCGGCAGCTGTGGCACATGAGAGTAACTACCCTACACACGATTTGGAGTTGGCAGATGTTGTTCATGCCTTGCGCTATTGGAGACACTATCTTCTGGGAGTGCACTTTGTGGTCTTCATTGACCACAAGAGTCTCAAGTATATCTTCACTCAGCGTGATGTGAATCTGAGGCAGTGCAGGTGGGTCGAGTATCTTCAGTCTTTTGATTTAGAGCATGTCTATACGCCAGGAAAGGGTAACGCTGTGGCAGACGTTTTGAGCAGGATAACTCAGATTCAGGCAGTTTAGGAGGCCAGTAGTGAGTGGCAGCTGATTTCTCTGTTCTCTGAGATGCATCTGGAGGTGCGCGAAAGAAGGGGACATACATTTCTATCTTCTGTAGCTGTTACCTCCACGCTAATTGATCTGGTATGGATGAGGCTGCTATCAGACTCAGAAGGATTAGTCCTATGGGAGAGTGTGTCAGGAGAGGACCCTCTTCCTATATAGACAATGGGCGAGGATGAGATCTTGCATTTCCAAGGACGCGTATGGGTGCCAGCAGACATACGCGAGGAGCTGATGCGGGATTTCCATTCCTCAGTTTGGGAAGTTCATCCTAGCGTCACCAAGATGTATCGGGATCTTCATCGCTAGTACTGGTGGCCAGGTATGAAGAAGGATGTTGATGGTTTTGTCATGAGATGTTCTACTTGTCAGCAGGTTAAATCAGAGCATCAGCGACCAGTGGGGATCTTAAAGCAGTTACCCATTCCAGAGTGGAAGTGGAACGATGTTGCGATGGACTTCGTGACCAGGCTACCAAGATCGCCTCGGGGAAACGATGTTGTTTGGGTTGTCATCGACAGGCTTATGAAGGTTTTTCACTTCTTGCTGATCAAGGAGACCTTTAGTGTCGATGATCTGGGACGACTTTACATCAGGGAGATTGTGCGTCTGCATGGAGTTCCACACTCCATTGTTTCAAATAGGGATGCACGCTTTACCTCTCTGTTCTGGCAGGGACTTTAGAAGGCCTTGGGTACACATGTACTTTTGAGTACAACATACCATCCCCAGACTGATGGCCAGTCCGAGCGCACGATCCAGGTGCTTGAGGATATGTTCTGATCTTGCATTCTAGACTTTGGCGGTTCTTGGGAGAATCATATCCCTTTGGTGGAGTTCGCCAACTAAAACAGTTTCCAGGAAACCATTCAGATGGCGTCATATGAGGCTTTGTACGGTAGGCCATGCCAATCACCCTTATGCTGGCTGGAGGCATGAGAGGCAGCTTTCCTGGGACCTGGTCATGTTCAGGAGACTTCAGAGCAGATAGAGCTGATTCGGAAGAGGATGGCTACAACACCGTCTCGACAGAAGTCTTATGCTGATCAGTGGAGACGACCTCTGGAGTTCGAATTCAGTGATCAGGTTTTCCTGCATGTCGCTCCGAGGTTGGGACACAAGAGGATTTAGAGACAGGGTAATCTTTCACCGCGGTACGTCTGCCGTTTGAGGTCTTGGAGAGAGTTGGGCCGGTTGCCTATCGGTTGCAGCTACCTCAGAGGTATTGGGCCATGCACGACGCCTTCCATGTCTCTCAACATTGATGTTAGTTATCAAACCCGTCTCACGTATTTCAGCCCAAGGAAGTCGAGCTTGAAGCGGATGCATCATTCGAGGAGCATCCTATTCGGATTGTCGATCGCAGTACGAAGGTTCTCCGTAGGCGGTCTGTTCCTCTGGTACAGGTGCTATGGAAGCACGGGCGAGTACAGGATGAGACCTGGGAGTGGAAGGCCTATGTACGATTGCAATGGCCGGATCTGTTCAGGTCTTCTTCTTCTCCATCTCGTTAGGGAAATTCGGGGACGGATTTCTTTAAGGGGGGAAGTTTGTAAGAACCCAGATTTTCTTTTCAGGTACGTTTTCCCTTTTTCTGGAGTTTTTAAGAAAAATGATTTTTCTGGAAATTTTCAAAGTACACGCCCTGTACTTTCTGAGTACACGGCGTGTAATTTATGAGTACACGCTGTGTACTATTTTCCGGCTCGAAGCCGTGTGCTAGTCGTGTCCGGGCCACACACACTGTGTGTAAGGCTGAAGTAGAGGCCGATTAATTCGGAGTATGGAAAATTGAAGTACACACTGTGTACTTTCTTTTTTTCATTAAACGGACCGGGGTCGCACCTAACGCCCAAAATCATCTTCTTCTCCAGATTTCGTCCGCCCAGAAGCGATCGTACGACCGAATCTTCTTTGAGGTTCCACCTCACCGTCTGTTCTCTGATTTGAGCACGGTCGATTGCATTGGAATCACAGAGATCTACGTTGTTCTAAGAAGAATCTATCGTCGTGGTTCACATATATCGATCTCCTCGGATCGAGGTAGGTGGTTTGTTCCTTTCTGTAGAAAGTTGATGAATATTATGTGAAAATTACACTAATACCCATGAACGGGGTATTGAGTGTTTCCTATTTTGCCCCTCCAATTTGCCAGCTCTGCTTGATTGCTTTAGTAGAGGTTATTTATTATGAGTAGAGTAATTTTTTTTGTGCTCAGATTGCTTTTCCATGCTTGTTTTTCCTAATGGGCGTTTTTTCAGTTGTCCATGCCTAGTTGTAGGATAGAAGAACTATTGTTTTGCTATTACTGTTGAGCCGTAGAATGATATCCAAGTAGTTCATGAGGTTTACTTGGACGATATACACGTGCTGAGCATGTTTAGTTATACTCAAGACTGTGAGAACCTAGAGCAGCAGACCAAAATGAGAATTGACGGAAGGGCTTCTCTAGAGTGTTTTTTAATTACGATGCGAGACTATAGGGGGAATTGAAATTGAGTGATTCCCCAAAGAGTCTATAGATCCTCCACGCAGACCACAGGGGGAATTAAGGTTGAGTGCTTCCCCAGAGAGCTTTTATCACGATACAAGACTATAGGGGGAATTGACGGTGAGTGCTTTCCCAGAGAGTCTGCTTAATTACGTAGGTGAACCAGAGGGTGAGACTGTGTGTGCCTCCAAGAGGGTTGCTAGTACTATAGGTTGAACCATAGGGGTTAGGCTATGAGTGCTATCCAAAGGGTTACCTATTTTCTTCTTGTTGCTGACTGCTTACTTGTGTGCTTTACTTGATAGAACTGTGGATTGTAGCTTCTTGTGCTTTCTTGTTTACTGCTTCTTGTATATTTACTACCATGTATTCATTTGACTGTAAGTCACAAATATTTGGGTGATTTTCTACTGGGATTGTATCTCACACCCTGTTTGGGCCATGTTTTTGGGCCCAAGCAGACTATGTTGCTGCAGGTATAGACAAGGGCAAGCGCCCTTCTATTTCAGGATCTTGATTGCACCAGGAGCTGGGGAGCGTGGGACCGAGCCGTGGCTTGCGATGCTGAGGAGCTTACTTTGTTTTTTTTGCACTTGGTTTCAGATGTATTTCAGCACGTTGTTGTGTTTGATGTTTTCCTTAGATACTTGTACCTGCTGCATCATTGTCATCACAATTATATATCTACATTGCTTCCGCTATTTGGTTTCTGTTGTTATGCATGTTGTTTATTGTTTCCATTGTTTATTGTTGTTTTGTTACCTTTTATACCTTACCGAATGAGGTCATAGTTTCCCCACCAACTCACCAAGGCCCTCGCTACTAGACGGAAACCTCTGGCGTTCGGGGAAATTCACTTGAGGTCATGTGGAAAACCGGGTACGGGGCACCAGTGGAGGGGATCCAGACTCAGTTCATTACACTGCGAGTTCATCAGTGCCATCAGATTTCAATTTTGAGCACTGGTTCAAAAGATAGAAAAAACCGCTCATTCGTTCACTGAACATACCCGAGCTGAACATTAGATTTTGATTCCGGGCACACCAGCCCTCGGAATCGAGTGCCGTCAGAAGCTACAGACTCATAAAATTCCAATGAAATTAAGAAAAAAATTTCTTTGAAATTTATGGGTCTTTAAATAGGAAGTACTAGATACATTAATAAGTTTTACATTACATCATAAAATGGAAAACTAGAACAACATTGTTTCCATAGAGAACACTGAGATCCAATAGACTATCCCTACAGGTCAGTCATAATATACTTCTCCGCATCCTGGGAAAAATAATATATAGAAAGGGGTGAGATTAGATGCTTATTAAGGATAACAAAATAATGGAAACATTCTTAAATAAGCATAAACATTTAAGGCAATGTATAAGACTAAAACAAAAGCCTTTTAAACTTGAACTTCAACACAATATGGAAAAGATAAAATAAAATAATGCCATTATTTATTCACATGGATGTTATACTAGTCAAATAATTACATGCAATATCAATATCCACATTCATAATGTTGGAATTCATAATGCCATACTTTCATAACCACATAGTCATGGCCTTGTGCCAAGACTACAAATAAGATTATGTCAAGGACTTATGTCAAGACACTAGTTTTTCTAATGAGACCTACCGATTCATCGAGGATCTATAGCAGGCTCCACCCATCACTTACTAAATCCAATACATTCCCCATATAAAAAGGATTAAACATAACTTAAATATTCTTATTAAAACTAGCATCCGTAATGTCAATACATTATCCGTAAACCATGAATGGTGTAAAAATAACACATCTATAGTAAAACTTATCACAAAACCATCAATACAATATAGAAGTTTTATATCATAATAAACCAACTTCAAATAAGCATAAAATCCATCAAAGTATGTGGACATAGATGAAATCAAAACCGTTTTTTATAGAAATATCTCTTTATATTTTGAAATCATTTAAAGTTAATATTATAATAAAAGAAAACATTTCTTTTGGAAATATTTTTACAAGCATTTAAGGGAAACTTTGATGATGTTATAACAGCGGAAAATAGCCACACCCACCGTATAAGTTAATATAACATTCTTACATTAATTTTGTCGAAAAGGTTATAAAGTACCTTGTTTGGAAAATGACGGAAAGATTCCTTTCAAAAAATTTATGGTCAAATAAGGGTATAGATTAATTTAACCCATTGTCTATAAAATAGTAAAAATATTTTGAAGCACATTTTTATGAAGCATGGATGTTAATGATAAAAAGGTCCCAGTAGATAATTACGTATAAACAACCTCGGATAATGAAGAGATTGTGAAATTTACCCTTACCATGTACATTTACTTGGTCGAGGGTAGGTTAACCTCATCTATAATGGTGAAATAATTGTTATTAAATTATTCAAGAATCATATACATTAAAATGATATCATATATGACCTTTTAACATTGCCTGATTAATAATATCTTAGTATTATCGTTGTTTTGGGTGTTAACTGATTCATTTTCCTTTGTATGATTTTCTACTTATGTATTGTTATTTATGGATAGGATGTATCTTATTCATATCCATAATGATATCAAGTCTTTAAAAATTATTTTTATTCATCTACTGAAAATTAGTCTTGAATGGATATGATGAGAAATTAATATAATCACATTCGTGGAGACGGTAATCTGTACGTACGCACGAGCAACAATATCATTATTTAGATATTAAAATAATATATAATTGGATGTTATATCATATATAAAAAATAATTATCATGTTATATTTATTATTTACAGTAATTACACATCATTATTATACCCATCCAAATAATAATGTGTTGAAAAACAATTACATTACGACGTGGAGACGGTAAGTCGTACGTATGCACATATGGTGACATGTCACTCAAAAGATGGATAGAATAATGAATATGGTTGTACCATATTTATAATACCATCACATTATATAGATGATACTAGAGTTATTATTTTATATTTAAACAACCAATAAAGAGGAAGAGGAAGAAGAAAGGAACTTGAAAGAGGTGATGAAATATTTACCTCTTCTTCGGGTTCTTCCTTTTGATTTGATCAAAAGGGATCTATAGGTTGGATTTATGACTAAAGGAAGGCCTCTAGGATGAATGGAGGATAGTTTATAGGGTATTTGGGTAGGGGTGGCCAAGAAAAATGGCTTTGAAGGTGTTAATTCGAGAGAAGGGGGAGTGCCCTTTAATAAAAGGGGTGAGGGCACCTTAGGAAAAGCTATAAATATTATTTTGTAATAAAATCATTTTAGTTTTATCATGGCACCAAAATGAATTATTTAGAGGATAAGGTGGGTATGAGTCTGAAAACACTCATCCAATAGGTTTTAGACCAGTTTGTGTCACTAAGTTAACTTTATCATTTAGATTTAACTCTTAGTTAAATAGTTTGACATTTATAACGTCTCTTTGAATTTTTATATTTTATGGTTAATAAATATACTATATACTTAGAAGAGGACCCTAAGTAGTTCATTAATGATACACCTATCATTATATAATTCTTTTGGCCTAACCTTAGATTTTTAGAAATAGAATATCAATTAATAATATAATATTTGTTTTAAAAACGCTATAATGTCAATTTTAACACTATTTGGTATTTTATTTTTCTAAATTCATAACAGAATTATTACTTCGAAAATAATTCTTATAAGCAACCCTAATTTGTCATATTAACCTATAAAATTCGTTTAATTTATAAAAAGACTCAAATTGCATTTATTTGGATATTTATAATATCCATTATTTTTGAATTTCATTAATTAGATAATTACTGGATCATCATTGTGTCATAAATAAATTAAATTATGTAATATCTAAAAAATATAAATAAAATACCATTATGTAGTAAATAATTTTATATTTCTAATGAATATTTATAGTTGAATTTACCATATGTGTAACCCTATATAAAAAATGGTTTAGTTATTAAATTTTGAATTTAAAACTTTTAACTCTTCTTTGAATTAAATAATAACAAATGTCGTAATATAATATCAGTGGACCTAAAAGATCATATTTTATTAATAAGTTTTTTTTGGTCGAATTACACTTATCCAACATAATTGGGAAATGTGTTTGGGTAATAATAATTTCATTTTTACCCTTAATTACCCTATTTACTTTTAACCGTGGTAAATAAAAGTAAAAAGTTACTATTCCCCAAAAATTATTTTCAACTTATTGAACAAAATTTTACATACTGATATCAACCATGTCTCTTTGATTTTTGAAATTCAACTTAAAAAATCTATAAAATTATGTTTTATGTAAATTTGCAAATGCCCCTAGGAGGTGGGTAAAGGACAGTAAAAAGTTCAATAATATTTATATATATATATATATAATTATTATAAAATGAATAAAATTAATTAAATTGAACTTATATAGGTATTATGTATCTATTTTTACCTAAAATAAATTTAAATAAAATAAATAATTATTTAAATAAAAATTCAGTTTTAAACTATAACTCTGTGTTTTTCACTATTCATCAAAAGTTGAAAGTTTTCAGAAAAATACAAAACATTCACCCTAAGATAATTTGGATATTCTAAATCGAAAAATGAAGTCCATTTTGAATGATAAAATTTATAAAATTTCAAAAAGTGGGTATTAATATTCATAACGGCTAGTTTGATTAGTTGCGGTGTGTTAGATTTCGATGCTGCGTACAACACATGCTATTGTATTATTCAAAGAGAATCATACCATGAAATATTGGGGTGTTACAATAAATATAATTATAACCATTTAACTTTAAAAGATATGGTATCATAGTTGAGATTAATGTATGTTAACTATTAGGATAATGAAAAAGACATGGTTTAAAAGACCACTAAAATGAGCCTAAATTTTATTAGTTGATGGGATTTCAGCAACATACTTTCTTATCATCAAATCTTTGTTTATTTGGAAGCATTTTTCTATAGAAAAAAATTATTATATTTTAATTTCGTGGTAAATTCAATGAGTGTCCCCCCTCGCTTATAAAAAGGAACCTCCCATTTCTATTTTTACACCACTTTGAGCTTTCTAGTTCATCATAACCCTAAAAAATTATTTTATCAATTTACCTATCAATAAATTATAGGATAATTTCATCTCAATATACCATTATAAGGGTCTTTACATAGGAATGAAGTGAAGGCCTACTAAAGAAGATGCAATCTCCTTAAAAAAATCTTTCTATTTGATTCTTCATCTAATTCCAATAAATATTTGATATTAATAAAAAATAAATAATTATTTCTAACAAATGAACTAAAATATTTTAATTATGATTATGAAATCTCATATTTATACTACTTTTTAATCAAATGGGAACTGAATGTATCACTCATGCATACATACGATATACCATAGCCACATAGATATACAATTTATGTTCCACGATAATCATTCATGGATGGTTGTTATGTTTGTTTTGATGTTTATATATGAAATATACGACATAATTGTATTTTTGGGATTATAATATCACATCCATATTTTTACTATCCAATACATTGAAAAATTTTAATGTCACTTGTGTGTACTTGCAGACTAAAAAATCCATGGAGTGATATTATTCCCTTTTCATGGATTTTTTATTTGGATGATATGAAATATAGTTTTAATGAATATATTTGATATATATGATATAACAATGATTCTAGAGATGTGATTTATTATTTACCTTTATTCTGTTTCATCGGTCTATACATGATAATAGTGTTAATGAAATTGCATTGCCTACTGTCTCAATGAATGATGTAATTTAATTTTGTCTAAAATTTATGGGAGACTATAAATATATTTCTAATTTATATATATGGTAATAATTTAATTAATAACATCATATAGAAGATTTAACAATAATCTATGTCTAAAAATGAGAATACCAAGCCAATAATTGCATAAAAATAAAGCATTTATCTTCCGTAATAGTGCTTTTAATAAAGAAATATTAATAAATGTGTTGTAATATTTAATAGGAAAAATATATATGATATAATATTTATGAAAATTAATAGAGATTACATTTAAAATAAATCTATAATTATTATATAAGATTTTATATCATGTATGAACAAATAAGAGACTTAAGGTAAGGGATATCTCTAAACCACCCTTTTTCTTCATGTTATGAATTATCTCTTTAAATCACATTATATATCTATTTGATGTTATATATTTATTATAAATTATTTATATATGTGTATAAAATATATACCTAGCTCTATCTTGATGTATTTTATCTGTTTATACATTCCATAAGTTTTTTTCTCAAATTATTTCAATAAAACAAAACCAACTTAAGGAGAACATTTATATCCCTTAATACATTAATGTAACAATAATTAATGGTTTGTTACAAAAAAAATTAATTTAAAACCTATTATTATATAAACATATAGGAAGAAGATGACTATTTAATTCCTTGGTATCTTTGGATTTAATATGAAATTTCATTTTACTGTGATATGAGACAAGAATATGGTACCCATTTCATTCCATGGGAAATTTTTATTATTAAATCTTGTTATTGATTTAATTTAATAGAATAAATATTAATGAAAATTTTATTATGGGTTCACACATAAGGTTCTATAATACATTAGGTGATGTGTTTTCTAATGGGATGTTATGTATGGGATTTTATTGTAAAGCTAATCTATTGTCGGACATCGTCCAGCATGTGATGATGTCTTAATAATTAGAAATAGATTATTTTTATATCCTATTTTGTGTTTATTAAAAATTTTATATGATTCCATTTCCTTATTATACTATTTTCATTATGTTATTATAAAATGTGATTAATCATGAGCCTTCTCTTTTCTCAAATAATGTTATTCATTTGAATCACACGTTTGGATACCATATAATTTTTGTTCCCATACTATGATTTTTTCTCACTTATATAATAATTGTATTCCCCATTTTATCCTCTAAAGATCATAACGGGATTTAAGATATCATGATTGGGATTAAGCTAATGGCATTTTATTTTCATGTTAATGTTTTAGGATCCATGTAATCCAACGAAACAAGAACTTTTGATCCTTATTTTCTAGTTGATGGATAATTAATTTAAAAATCATTTAATTATATGGTTATAAAGTATTTAGTCACTATATAAAAATAAAAAATCTATAATAGATATATGCAGTTTCTATTTATTAGTAAGGCAATATAAGTAATTTGTAAGGTAAATATAAAGATTTTAAAACTCTCTATACAAGATGCCTCATATTTGGGTTAAGTTATTTTGTAATTGTGAATGTAAAGAGAGATTTATAGGGACAATGGAGTGAAAAACTACCACACCATTACTCAATACCAATAGTGTGGGAAGTATTAATAGTTTACAGTGATTCTTTATTGAAGATGTTTGGCAATGTAATCACGTAGAATGATAAATTGATAGTCTATGACTCCTAATAGTTGAATGTTCCTAAATAAAATTATGTGAAAAATTGCGTGGAGTTTTATGTAGTAGTTTTACATTAATGATATGGAGTAAACATATTAATAGAGATAAGATTTATATATATGAGGACAATAATAGTTAAAACTATATATTCACATTGAATAAACTTAACATGCATCAATGGTGATGGTTAGAGATGATCATAGATTTTAATTTCTCAATACACTGAAAATAGGGAAAAATAATGTTTTGGATTATTTGAGTATAAAATATCCCACACTGTTAACAATAATGAGGATTTAGATGGATATAATAATATTAGCCTAGAAAATGATCAACATTTTCATCATAATAAAATGATCATAATCCTACCTCTCTCAAATTAATTATCAACAATCCCTTCCGGATAAATTTTTTTTAATTCATTAAATAATGATTTGGTGGTAGAAAATATTGTGTATTTTATTAGAATAAAAAAATACCCAATGTTAAAAATTGATGATGATGGAGTTCCATGATTTAAAATGTGACAATATTTGATATAAAATCATGGGATAATTAAATAGTTTCTAAATTGTGCTTCCCCAAACCCAAACACCAGGACCCCTTAATAAAAAAACAATCATTACCAGTTTTCTTTGACATACAAACATAATTGAATGATAATTAAAAGATAATTTATGATTTATCATCTAAATTCCTTTTTATTTTATGAGTTATAGAGAGTTAGTAAAAAATATATAAAAAATAAATCCCATGTTGTTTTTATCAAAGGGAAATCATTTGAACTATATAGTCAATAATAATTATTCAATATTTTATCAAATAACCAATACAAGATACTCTCTGAGAAACAGATTATGGGTTATATTTCATTATAACTAATGGTAATGAAATTTTAATGAATGTGTGATACTAGATACATAGTAAAAAAAAACTGTGAAAAAAATAAAATATCATTTGTGCGTATAAGATGAGTATGTGTTTATAATAATGATACATAAAAACATATACCGAACAAATAAAAGATTAGAAATCATAGTGTAATATGATAATACACCCTGAAAAGTACACATATCACAAAAACAAGTAATACTTGGGAATTGTGTCATGCCCGTAAATTATAAATCATAAGACAGTGGTTCATATATCACAACATGTTTCCCTTAGTGGTTTTGGCTTCACAAACCTATTTACCTTGGTGGATCATTCTTCAATACGTGCTTCCCATTATAGACCATGACTTATTACTTGATTCACCATTATCTAATGTTATATCTATCTTTACCAAATTTATTGAAGTGATATACAAGGCTAACCTGAAACTTAATGTTTATGTATACACATTTGTGGTATAAAAAACATCTATTCATCAAATAATTATAACATATTAATAATAATTGGTTTCATAAAGCGTTCTTATAATAATATTCTACTTTTAATAAAATATAGAACAAAAAAAAAAGAAAATGTGTTTTATTCATCACATCATAAGTAAAAAATATTATAAAATGTGATTCAAATCCCATTCAAAAGGATTGATATAAGGAAATAAAAAACATGGTAAACACATGGAAATAAATAACGGTATCAAAATGTGTGAGAAAAAATTCTCGATAAATAGCATTTACAACTCCTATTGAAGAATATAGTATTTAAAATATATTTATTAATTTTATATTTTTGAGTAAATAATTTCACCAATATTTCGACGTATGGAATCTTGGTGATCAACCTTTAATTAACAGAATCAAAAATTGGGTACTCATCGAGGAAATGAATTAAAATAAAAATCATATTTAAACATTGAAAAACATTTCACATGATAAAGATATTATTGCATTATTTCACTGATAGAAATTTATATTTCATAATCCATCCATAGAGACAAGGTAGATGATTGAAAAATAACGTATCCAAATTTTAATAATGGAATCCCTTAAGGATATTGAAATAGAATAAAAATATATTTTAAAGATAATTTATTTAATGAAATTACACAAGAAGGGATCAAGTGTCGAACTGTTTGAGGCCTCTAACTCAATCCCCTAAATGATAAATATATATTAATTAAATTAAATTATTAACATAAATACCATTATGTTAATTACATTTTAAAAATGTAAAAATGAACTAATGACATTAATGAGCCTTTTCAATGCATTTTTACATTGACTTAAAATAAATAATTACATGTCTTATTCAAAATTAACATTTTAAAAATTAATGATTGAGATTTTTAAAACATTAACATTTTAAAAGAATATCCAATAGTGGAGTTATATATTTTTATAATTCTTAGTATTTTTATTTAATACACATGGATAAATCATCTGATAATAAAAAGAGAGGAACTATATTAATACATTGAAAATACATTTGTTGAAAACACACATTGTAAAAAGAGTAATAGAATCTTATTTGTATTAAAAAATAATTTCACTAAAGAATATTATTAGGTACCATATAAATAAATAATATGGTTAGTTTACACCTTAATGAAATAACATTTTTCATTAGAAATCATTATTACTTAATTAAAGGATATGTGAGCTATCAATATCCAATATAGGAAGCACCATTCATAAGTTAGGAAATATTCAACAATATTATATGTTCATGGAATTTAATGCCATAAAAAAATTCTATATTATAACATAATACAATAATGTGTAAAATTTACATATCCTGAATGAAATATGTTCAAAAGAACAATCATCATTTGTGAATAAAACACACGTTACCAAAAACTCTTATGACTAGAGTAACACATTAGTACAACGTAATTTTAATTAAATATTTTTTCTTTATTTTAATACCCCATTAATTAAAATGAAATAATTCATATAATAGTATTGGTTAGTTATTACACCATACATGGAAAACATGATCTACAAAATGTACTATGTCATAAAGAATAATAATTCAGACAAAAAAACCTTATCTTATTTCCCTTCTTAGTAGAATGAAATATATTCTCATGCCTAAAAAATATAAATATATTAATAGGTTAATTATAAATTTCTTTATACACATAATCCTCTGTAACCATAGTTTATAATTATTCTTGACATGTATATTAGTTTATTCTTATACATTTTCAACACCGGGTATGAAAAATCATGATATTTTTTAACGGGTTATAGAATTGTTATGTAATTTTTGTTCTAATGAATAACATAATAATTATTATGAAAATGAAGCTAATATAAAATAATATATATATAATGATTTATTATATTTACATTCAGTTCTATAGTATTTTTAACTAGGATACATGATGGTGAAATTAGTGATAAGAATAATTTACGGTTTTTTTCACAACGAATGATAGTACGTTAACTAAAAATTCAATTATTAATTAGACAATTGCTAGTTCAAAAATAAAAAGTTATATGAATATTCATATAATATATTATCAATGATTTATTTATCATTCAATTCCATGATATTATTTTATAATAATGTTTATGTGGGTGGGAAAAGTAACACACAGACAAAATAATGTATGATTATGATATGATTTGAATGTAATATATTTATAAAAGAAGAAAAAATATTATTATGTAGTTTCTATTAAAGTCTTATATCATGATTTTAATTAGTTACATTAACAATATAACTAATATCGGTTAATGGTGTTGCATTAAGAAATATTTTTTTCTCTTATAAGTTTTTTTTGGACGATGGAATTTGCAATGAATTTTGTATTGATCATATTGATAATTGGATATGGAATTTATCTTTCTATAACCTAAATTTCATATTCATGTAATTAATACCTTAAACCCATACTAATGACTTACTATATAAGGCTGTCATGAAAATAAAAACATACACTAATCATTTAATTTATGTTGTAGACTACACATATGCAAGAATGAAGATTTTTTTTTCTATAGAATGGGGAAAAGTGAAATATTAATTATAATTTCATAACAAAATGTTTTTAATAGATATCATTATTATATATAATAGCCCATATTAAGAAATTTAAATTATGTTAGTGAGGGAAAAATAAAAAAAAATCTCTATGGAGGAGGTAGTTTACACAACACATGATTGATGGTTTCACTTCACTCTATGGAAAATGGAATCATGTTGAATGATTATAACAAAATTATAATAACATATTTATAATGATTCATATGTTATAATTTCATTATAGGGAAATATATTTTAATTAATAATATTTTAACAAATAAAAACTTAAAGGGGAATGGATACATTTTCTAGATAAAAATCACTTTTTAGTTTACCTCATTTATGAAGTAGGCTAAGCCTTTGATGGTTGGTATTGTGAGAAGAAAATAGTATCCTAAAGGGTGTAGTAATTTTTAATAGTGTATTGTAGATTTTTGGCTGAACTATAATGGTTGGGCTATGGGGATAAGTGATGAGATGTGTGCAAATTTATAAGTGAAATTAGATGGAATTATTTAAATACCAAAAAAATAAATAATTGGAAGTATCTTTCTTGGAAGCTGTCTACATAATTGGGAAATAATTCATAGGAAAATATATAAGTCTTATCTTAGACTCAACCATTAATTCTAATATATGTTTGAAATATTCTTTCAACTCATTACCATTATATTTTTCCCTATTACCATTTTAACTTTTACCGTGGTGACTAATTTTTACATAATATGATTTAGACTTAATTCCCAAATTTAAAATGGACCGTATTACCTATTTTCAAATACTAATTGAAAATATTATATGAATTTATTTTTTCTAAAATTATTAAACTGATAAAAGTTAATTATAATAAAATAAATGTCAAATATAGAAATAGTTATATAAAATTATAACCTATTTTTCAAAATGTCAAATATGTGTTTTGGTAACATTCTAACACTAGTGCCACATGAAAGTGTGCCAATATAGTTCAATATGTGATCTAGGACCTCCTCCCCATATATCAATGGATTCCAACTCGAATAAAAATTATAATAAGTATTGTGGTGATATAACAACCTTTCGATCAAAGTAGCATGATTGTAGAAATAGACAAAAAATAGATAAAATAAAATAAAAAATAATTAGTAATCAAGCAATCATCACATGATAAAATGAAATTAATGTAAAACACCATAAAACAAACTAGTATACATGTCATTCCATATAATTTTCATGTGTGAAAATTAAACCCTAAATAATCACACAATAAAAACTCCCTTGCAGGTGGAGACATCTTGCATGGTTACCTCATCTATGATCCATCACAAATCCCAACTAAAGCTTCTATCGATAGATCATGACCATATCATGTCCTAAAAACATGAATTCTAGTTTGGGTACCAATCATGAAACCCGAGCAGTGTGCGACTATAACTCATTAGGTCACCACCAATGGTGTCAAAATAAATATACAGTCTATAACAGTGTATAACATTGTAATAAGAGTAAATAAAAAATGAAAAAAATAAGCATGATTCACAAATATAACTATTCATTATTCTACCACATAGGAACCTGAGTTATAAGTGAAACTTGATCTAATCAGGTATACTTCAGGCCATGCTGGAGATTGAAACATAAACAATTGAAATATCATAAATCATTGGTTCATGGGATATGATAATTACTTTAAATACAATGTCATTTATGGTAACTTAGATAATTTATCCATGTACCAATATCATGGGGTATAATTAAAGTGTTTTAGAGCCCCATGGGTATTTTTAGAATCAATACATAACCCACACATCATTATTGAAAAACATGTACTCAGGATCTAGATCATCAATATCAAAGACCATGGGAATTTGGAGCATTATTTTGTAGCCCAAACCCCATTGATCAATCACATACTTCATAATATATAAATCATTTTTTAGTATCATAAACCTTATTCTAAATCATTCACATCATAGTTTACCATTTCCTTTTAAATCACAATCATGGTTCTTTAACTTAATAAAATTTAATAAAATGATCAATTCCCCATTAATCCATTTGTCACTATTAATTTCACAACCCATTTAATCATTAATAGTAAGCCAATAAACCCATTAACTCCCATTTTCAAACAATTAATAAGGATATTGTTCAATTTCATAAACACATAATTTCCCTTATACATTCCATTGATCGTCATTTCATGTTAATTGGAACACTACATGGGTTTCCATCATTCCCTACCTCATAATCTATAATAGGTATAATGAGATCCATGAAGGGTCGCAAAATTTCATGGAACTAAATTCAACTTTCAAATTTTAAAATAAATATCCCAATATAGAAATAGAATGGAATAATTGCATACACAATATCTTAGTAAAGTCAAAGGGAAATTGAAATTATGCCACCTACACCGTGTTCATTTATGAATTCGCATAAAATCTTAACCCAAAATATGGTTTAGAACGATCTATATGAAAATAAGTGATGACATAATTAATCAGAACATAGGATCAAGTTCCAATGAATCATGATCCATCAAAACCTTGATCTAAACAATCAACGATAGATGAATTCATCCATATATAACAGGGTGAGAAACATGGTAGATATAAGAACCTTAATCAAGGAAGAAACTATATACTGTAGAGGGTTAAATTTCATCAACCAGATCTCCAATTCACACCTATAAAGGTTATATGATCCTAAGAATCCTTTCATGATCCTTCATTAGAGAAAAAATTCAGGTTAATCCAAGAATAGGTGATTATGGACATAAAACCATGGTTCATGGTTTTTTTATAAACTTTTAGGTTATTTGAATTCACACATTAATAGTATCCAAGGTAGGGGAACAAAGTTTAACAAACCATGATCCCTAACCATGAACTTCTATATCTGTGGTTCATAGTTACTCCTAGTATGGAGTATGGTTTTCCAACTAGTGTTCTAACTGTGAAATCCCCTTATGTCTAATAGTTCACATCTTTGTAATGGTAGGTACATAGTTTTGGGAAATTTTGTGACAACTATGAACTACACAGAACCCCCAAAAAAACCACAAAAACTCAACCAAGACAAGATTCAACCAAATTAATATTAAAAAATGGTAATATATGAACTTGTGTGAGTAAGTGAAATCTCTAGAATTTTTTGTATCTCACAATCTCCCCACCATATAAATACATTTTCTTGATCATTAATCCCAAGAATCAATAAGCATATGAGTTAAAAAGCTCGGTCCCCTAGGCCCACATATCTGGTTCCCATTACCATGTTTCCTCTTGAGGATGTTTATGCTTCCACAACACTTGGACCAATGAAACAATAATCCCCCACAATATATTCTCATTATAACCCACAACATGAGTCCTCTGATACTCAAAGGATGCATCAGCCTCAGGATCGACATCTTTAACATAGATAAATTGAGAAGGGGTTGGGTTATACATCCAAAGTTATAAAATATATAAAACATCATGTTTTATACTACACACAAGTGGAAGATCCAATAAATACACCACCATTCCTATATTCTCCACAATCTGAAATGGTCCAACAAACATGAGTGCCAACATTTACTACCAACGAATCAAATGGTGACCCAAACTCGATAAAACCTGAAAGAAAACATGATCTCCCACGATAATCTCAAGAAGTAGATGACATTAATCAAAATAATACTTCTATAAACTATGCACTATTTTATTATATTATATAATTGACTGAACCAGCTCTGATGTATCCGACAAAAATCTCAGTTACAAAAAAACTAACTCACCCACCTCAATCCAAGATAGAGGTTATTTTTATGGCATACTATAATGTGCCTCATATGATTCCCTCTATATAGTCTCATGATATCTATTATTACAGGAGTACTAAACTAGAGCTAAGTTCTTCTCCCATGATCAACCAAAGTCAATAATTCCTGGCCAAAACATTTCTTATAGAATTTGAATAGTACACTCAAATTTTGTATCTTTCTATGGATGGAAAGATACACTCTGAAACACCTGGGTAGTTAATGAATTTTATAATATATGAAAGAAGAATGATGTAAAGAAATAATCCTGGTTGGAATCTATGCTCCACAGAACCACATGTAATTAGAATATCTCAAAAAACATAAAAACCCTCAATGGAATAACTATGATATATCTCATATAGGAAATAAATGAGATACATTTTTCAAAGAGTCTATAATATTCCTTATCACGCCACGATTCTGAGGGGTCCTTCGAATAAACACAATATTGTCTAGGGTAATGTCGCACCTTTTAAATTATGAAATGAAAAATGATTGAATGTATCCATTAAGTCATTGATTATGAAACTTGATCTACTAATTGTTGTGTCATCATGTCATGATAAATGAAATATCCATTTTTATACATGGCCACCAATACATTTGACACAGGTCACAATACATTTTGATGAATATTTAATACATTAATCGGTTTGAGGCATGAATCTCATGAATAAGCTCCAAAAACATACACATAGGCATAAAAACATGGGTTCTGACTTATATAATCTCATCCTCATCTATAGTCCTACCAGAAGGAGACTCACCAACTTTACAGATCTCCCTCAAGACCAAACATTCTGGATCATCATAATACCTTACACCAATCTGACATAGAAGTTGGACTCCACTAATAAGGATTCATGGGTTGTCTAATCTTGGAAAAATTGAACATCCATATAATTATCATCAACAAGGTTATCATCATCCAATTAGAACTAGACTCCTAAACTGCCATATTCTTTGTCTTCCTGGTCAAATCTTCAAAAAAACTATTTTCCTTCCCATGCATATATTCTATCTAAAAGTTAAAAGAACAGATATTCTCAACCCGAATCTACTATCAAATGTTCAAATCGCATTGTGATAAGATGTTCTTTATGATTTTTTTATAGGTATAAATATTAACCCTTTTTATTAAATGTAATTCTTCATATATTTTGGAAAATAAGACACTCTAGATAAATAGAGATCATGCGTAGGATAAGTCATTTCATGTGTCTGCAAAATATCCTTCTCCATGTCCAATTAATCGAGCATAATGGATCAACTCTACCCCTAGGGCGATCTTGGATGCATCACAAAACACAATATAATCCTCACCCATCTCAAGTAAGATCAAAATTAGAGTTGAAGTCAAAAAATTCTTCAACTATTGGAATGGAATCTCAGATGCTCCATACCATTCAAATTTGGTCCCCTTCTAGTTCAATCCCAATTTTGGTCCTTCCAAAATGGAAAATTCATGGAAGAATCTTCATTAATAATTGAAAAAACCACTAAAGATCTAGATATCAAAAACATTATTGGGATTCTCTTGAGAAACTACTTTATATAATATCTCTATGTCCACTAATACAACTATCATAGAGATGAAGTGACTTATTATAATAACCATATCAATATAGAATTGTCACTTAGATAGAGTGGCATATATTTAGTGATCTCTCAATGTACTTAAGATATTATTAAGATGCCAGGAATGATCATCATGAGTCTTTGAGTATATAAATATTTCATCCAATAAAACACAAAATTATCCAATTATAGGTGAATGATTCATTTCATCAAGGATATAAACACATAGAAAAAATTTCTCATCCAAAACAATATCATAAAAAACATATATATGATAAATACTACTATAATCTAGGTATATGATTACACATCTATACCAAAAGTTTTGAGAAATCATGGGTATCGATGTTGTTTCCAAATTTTTAACAATTTTCAAAAACTATGGGTATAATACCTTGAAATAACAATCTACCCTCAGGACACCTCCCCTACCCATTTCGAAGAACTATTACAATCCACTACTACAATCTCAGGTTCCCCATCCTCTTTTCAAGAAACATTTCCCCCTATAAATAAGTGAATTTCTTCAATTTTATGATTTTAATGTTACGATATGTAAGCTTTCCATCCCTAAGGTTATTTATTCTCCCCTCATCGGAGTGATGGATAGTTGTAGTCTCCAATGTTCATACCCAATTTATGGAATATTATATTCTAATCTTCTTCAACATCATATTATTGAGTTACGAATCCACATTTTCTTATGATGGATTTTATTTTTATTTTTATTTAAGGATATTATTCTACTGAAGAATGTTGGAATCAATTATGTCATCTTATTTTAAAATTTTTAGTCTAATAGAGATCATAAACAATGTGATAAATTCAGAAATTAACTTTTTTTAATTATAATTTATTTTCAGTGAAATCTATCATAGGATTTCTTATGATATTAAAATAAATTTGAGATTCTTCTGTTCAAATATTTCAAGGATTTATAAATTTTTAGTATTAGAAATCATATTTAAGTTAACTATTGTGGTTAATGATGGTATTTATTATGCTAGAAATATCAGATATAATTATTTAAATTTAAAATTTTATATCATGACTAATATTTAAACTATTTATTGGATTGTTTTAACCAAAAGATAAAAATTTTAAGATGATGTACCTGATTATAATACTATAAGTACATCTATAATATTTATTTATCTATGAAGGTCAGTTCTTCATGAATTCACAAATATATTTTAATTGGTTATTAAAAATGTTTCTTAGAACTCATAATTTTTATTTAGACATGAATGAATGATAAAAGATTATTTCAAATAATTAAATATTCATATTTCAAATGATTAAGAATTTTAAACAATTTTATTTACAAATATTTATATAATCATTTGGAAAACATCATTATATACTTATATAAGTTGGAATGAAATTCCTATTGGATAATATTCATTTTATTAATTGTGTTTTACATTTATAATTATTTACATACAAATTTACTTCATCAAGAAAAATTAAATAGTATGAACCTTAGTTTCACCTATTTTGATTAAATATTGAGTATAACGTAGTTCTCTATTAATAATACTTCCTTTTTTATTTTATCATGTATTTAGTAGTTATACATTTATTGCCACAACATGTTAAATTAATTAAAACCCATCTAACTATAGTTTACCTCAATTAAGAGGTTTCAATAGTGGTGATATAATGTGTGGTTTTCATAATGTTGGATGGAATGGATTAATTATTTTGTCATGATGGATCTTCCCCAAACTAAATACTTCGTAAATTGAAATAGAATATATTGTTAAATAAATTTTCATTTTTTTAATAATATAATTCATTTTAAACATAAATAAAATCCTTTCATGACTAAATGTCATCCTCAATTATGTTTCTAAATAAGAATCCCTTTATGGAAAAATACACATTTATCCGTATGTATTTTTTTAGTTTCAAATTATGGTAATACTGGCACCTTGTTTGGATTTCTATGAGAATAAATTGGGTTTATATTATTATCTTCCTTATCATTTGTTTTCATGGATAATAGAGTAATATAAAATGGTTACATACATTAGAATTATACTCAATTAGGTTTTTTATTAGTGTTATTTAATTTCCTCTACACAGTTCTTTTATTTTTTGTATGAATTTATATAACATTATAATTATGGATTAAATTGTTGATTTAAAGATACCATTTTTCCTTCTAATAGAATGGATATATGACTCTTGTATCATAATGATCAGAATTTAAATGAGTTTCAAAAGAATTTGTAAATGTGATTGTATTCTTCATTTAACAATGCTTTAGATGGTGGTCATATATAGTGTCATTGTTATAATTTTTTTGTTAGACCATGGTTAAGATATAAAGTTGTTAGATACCACATAATTAATGCTTGATTTATAACACAGTCTAATGTTTGATATCACGATTTAAAGATGGGAAACATTCTACTATTAAAAAATGAAAAGAACGAATTAGTATAGAGAACTTGATATTTGATTAGTTTCCCATTGTGAGTCATCATGAGAGATATATTCTACATATTTTAGAAGGAATTTATATGAATACGCATGACTCAATGACTAAATATAGTGACGTTCGAAGAGTGAAAATTTTAATCGATAATTCTAGAGCTCCGGTATATGCAGAATGTACTAAAATAAAAAAGATGTAATTTTTAAAGAGGTTATATAAAGGTAACCCATATTTAGAATTTTTAATATAGAAATTTATTATATTAACTCCATTTGAATTATTTTATTCTTTATGGTAAAAATATTTCATAAAATCATTATAGAGAATAAAACAAAATTAAGAAACTTGTATTTTATACTAATAAAATTCATTATTTTCAGAAAGATTCTAGTATATTTTTGGATGAATCAAATTCCCATAATGAATATAATGAATTTGGTACATATCAATGGATGTAAAATTAAAATAAAACTTCATATCATGCAAAAATAGTCATTTGGCCCATTCCATTGATTCCCATGATTTAAAATCAAATCAGTTCTGCAGAAGTCTTAGAAAATATGTGATGCATGATGCTAAGAGAAATAATGGTAATGACAAGTTGGTTCATCCAAAAAATAGACTATAATGGATGGAATGTTATGTGAAACATCCAAATTTGGTAGCTGTGTTGGATAATGTTAGGTTTGGTCTATCAAGTTATTGTTTTAATCCATTTGGTCAAATGATTATTGTTCAAAGCATGTGCCAGTTTTTATTCACATTTACAATCATCATATGCCGATGTTTATGAAAAATAACTCAATTTCTTGAGTGTACTAATAACTATAAATTATTTTATCATAAATTAAATAGATGTCAAATTTTAACATTTTATTATATAATTGATGTAGTGTTGTGATATGGGTTTTCCCACATTCTATGCTCCTTCAAAAAAAAAATATTTTAGATGTGTGTTTCCTTTCAATGGAAAATAAATCATTTCTATTATTATTTAAATATGTCTTGTTATCTCATTAATTATAATATATAATTTCCTATTTTAATGAATAATACATGACTGAGAAGGCTTAAAGATCATCATTGTTTCAGTTTCATGGCCCATCGACTCTTCTTGCAAATGGATCATCAATATAGGAAGAATCTTCATAGGTTTGATAATACTGTTGACACTAAACAAACACCTAATCATACATCAAGAACTAATGTACTTAATGAATTGAAAATTTTTAGTTTTTTATTGTGGAATGGTTTGATGAAATATAGAAAGTAGAATATTTTTCACCCTGAAGCAACTTACATTTTGAAAAGGAGAAGTATCTTTTTTGAGTTTCCATATTGTTTTACCTGTTTCTAATATCATTTTTAGTTGTTATGATCATTGAGAAAAATATATGGGAAATTTTTCTTTTAATTAAATTAAAAATAAATAAGAATATCAAATATGACTTCTGATCTCACTCAGATTTTTTAGATTATGGTATTTGACCAGAACTGCATCCATTGTGTATCACTGAAAATAAATTTAATATTCCATTTTCTTCTTATGTGATGGAACCTATGGAGAAAAAATATTTTCTAAATGAATTGGATAATATCAAGGTTCCTAATGGATATTCCAGAAATAGATATAAAGGAGTCAATATAAGGGATTTAAAACTAGAATCCCTAGAAACTGATGATCATCACATCCTTTTTCATGATTGATTATAATAGAAATCTAACATTTTTTATGCAATAATTCAAGGGTGACATGGATTATCTCATGAAATTAGTTAATAGATATTTTTTTCTAAAAGTTTTTTTGAATTATTTCTTGATCAAAATGTAGCAAGAGGCACCAATAATCTTTTGTGTTTTGGAATAAAAATTTCCTCCATTAATTTTTACTTGAAGGATAAATTTTAAATTTCATCTTATTTCTAAAACAATTATTGGGGGACCCATTTCTTTTGGCTGGATGTATCCTACAAAATTAAATATATTCCCAATAAAATATTATTTCTAGTAAAATTATCCTCATAAATGTTAAATTGTGAGAGGTTATCTGGATAAACTATTTATGGATTTTTGACAATGTATTTGTCTGATGTGACAAAAATACATGACCAGTAAATGAGAAATGAATATGGGCAGTATTGAAGATTGAGAATTCATTTCCATATCTACCCAAACCAAGATGAATTCCTTGGTTATTTACATTGGCTACACCGATCCTTTTAGAGTGGTATATAGAACATCGTACAATCTGGGTTAATTGTTGTTTGTTCGACGGCAATATCAAGTAAGTAATTGGAATATTTAGATGTTATTTCATACTATTTCCTTTCACATACACCATATACATTTATTATCATTTTATGTATGGAACATAATCAAATTTTATGTATATTTCAATGATCTTTTCTTTTGATAAGGATAGAGGCTTTGCATAGCCAAGACTTTCCAACTCGTTTGAAATTAGACGTATGAAAATTAGTTTAATTAATTTAAAGATAGATATTATTTTATATTTATTATTCATATATATTTTAGGTATTGATATAAGTTTTTGACTCTGTTTTTTCAAAAATTATGAGCTATGTCTTTTGGTTCGAGGTCTTTAGTTCATTAATTAAAATCATTGATAATCAATCGGTATATATTTTTTACAACTGACTGAGTAGTGAAAATGAGAACACAACATGATGGTGTTATGTTAATTTCTACAATGCACTATTATCATGGTGCATTAGATATCCAAAATCGATAAAAAAAATTTCTTATTAAGGACTTGTTGAGAAAATATTTTCTTTGATTACTCATCTCAAGGTTGAGTTAATACAATAAAATTTAAATGGTTCGATTCAATAATGTGACATCGTACATTTATAGATTGTTGCGAATTCAGAGTTATCGACATGAGTTTATTATTAGCTATTGATTAACTATAGATTTTGAAATTAGGAGATATAACAAATATTTTGTGTTTGATATCTTTTGAGACATGATTATGGTGTCATTAATGAATTAATCGTTGGACATATTTTTCATAATGATGGGTAAAAATTAACACCATTGAATCCTCCATTGTTTTTGACCAAAATTGTACATTTGATGACTCAAAATGTCTCCATGTGGGAGTTTATGTTGAACCTTATGTAGTGGTGGTAAATATATAGATTCATCTATATATGATCACAATTAATTCTGTTAACCTTGATGTGGTGTTCTTAGGTTCGTATTACTATAATTACTATAATTTTTTTTCATTTTGAATGATATATATATTTTTTGTAATTTTTTAAATTATTTAGATTTATTTCAATTACTAATACCATGTTTAAAATAGGTTTTTTCCAAAATTTATAACATGTTTTTAAATTAAATATTATAAATTATCTAATGAGATTTCTATGAATTATTTAACTTCTATGTTGCATGCATGATTTTTAAAAACTATTTCTAAAAACTATAAATATCATTCTTATATATATTATAAAAAATAATAAAGACATTTGATGGAAGTGATTATTTGATACTAGTCAATAGATACACAAGAATGGGTTTCCTTTCCTTTATTCCTTAGTGAGTATTATAATTGTATTATTTTTCACCATCATTATATATAATTTCATGTTCATTTTCTTGATAAATGTTTTAGGGAAATTTAGTTGAACAAGAGTTAAATTCCTCATCCTACTAGCATGTGTCTGAGTGAGGGTGATCCTCGACCTAACTATCAGACATTTTTTTACCAATTCCCACCCTAACTCACTAGTGGTCACCGTATCTACCAAACATTATAATCCTCCTCTAGAGCCTCCAGTGAAGTTCCCACCCAAGCCTAAATCATCATATGATTTAGACTCTATTTCTTATAAAATTTCTTCTCAACCTCAAGGTATGTTCCCACCTCTACCATTTTCATATCCAATGATGTATCATCAACAGTTCTACTAATATCCTTCTATGTATAGGCCGCCTCCATCTCCTACTATCCATCAAAGATATAACAATTCTATTCTATTATCTTCCACTCTAGTGTACAGACATCACCCAAATCTTGCACTATAATAGACACATCCTTCGTAGGCTAATAATTCAGGATAGCCCATGGATGCATTAGATCATATTAACCAGCTTTTATTGGGGTTTTTTATTATATGTTTGTAAAATTATATCACATCATTTAGTTCAGGTTGTACCATGGATTAATTCTTCTTTTTCTTTTCTTTTATTTAGGTGGATCGTTAAGTAGGTGACATGGGAACACCCATATGTGGGAAGCCTTGAATCGTAAAACAGAAATAAAGGCGAATTAAAATGTATAAAATCAAATGGTAGATAAAATTTTTAGGCAGTATAGATGGTTCTAGTGAACTGTAGCCAAGTAAAATGATATCATTCATGTGAAAACGGTTTCATGGATACTAATCATTAATGAAATCAATGAAAAATCATTTTTAAAGAGATGTGTAATAATTTTTTTTGAATATTAATCTATATTATTAATTTATTTACATGAAGTAACATATTCATTACAACATCAATTTAACATTCCTAGTAATAAATATTATATGTTTGAAAGGTTGACATATCATTGGGAGCTTTTTAGATAATATAACAAAGAATTATATGTTATTTGGAGGAGTAGAATAGGTTCTAATTTATATGGTGTTCCAATATTCCTTGATTTTCTAACAACACAATATAAAATAATGATCACATATTGGACGATTTATGAGTTTATAGTATTCCTCATCCTTACTAGATTGAATATAAAATTTAAATCTTAATATATGTATCATTTTTTTAATATCATTTGAAAAAAAGAAAAAAATTCAATTAGGTATTTTCACACTTTAAGGTGCACTACAATTCCAAAGAATTTAATGTTCTAGGAACATTGATATGAATAAAAATAATATCTAGATTTATTTTTTTTACTTAGTTAGATTTTCATGATGAAATTTAAATTTTATTACAGTTAGTCCTTTTAATAAATGGTGGGAATACACCATTACAAAGGATTAATATCTAAATGGAATAATGGACAATTAGCCTAATGACATAATGTCCACTTTTCCTTATAGCCTAATGGCCTGATGGCTAATTAGCCTAATGGCCTAATGGAGAAATGTATAATTATCCAACTGGTCTATCAACCTAATTGCCAATTATCCTAATGTAGAGACCCAAATCTTGGCGTACATCAACATTAAAATAATTTTGCGGAATTCTTAATACATAACAAAAACAGACACCAAAGGACCATAATAGTTTAGTGTCTTTGGAAACTCGGGACGTAATCTTCTAATCTTGGTGAAAGATCTTCAACATCTCCCATAAAGATATTCCCCTTTTGGTCTTCTTACCTAAAACCTTTCATTAAATCCTGGGGAAAAGAAAACATATAATGGGTTAGATCAAATGCTCAGTAAGGGTAGGTAAGCATGGATAAAATAAAACAAATCATATATATTTGAACTTCAAAACATGAACATAATATTTAAACATCAAAATCATGAGCAATGACATAAATCATGGTATTATGTAAGGCATAGATCATAAAGAAATATTAATAATGATAAAATAGCATAGTAATAAAACACGTAATTGTGGAAAACCATTAAGAACATGTTATGATTTCCATAATAGCCAAGGCATTGCTTCCAAGACCATCTTAATGGACAAAGTCCCTTTCTGAATCGAGTTCACTCCTCATTCCAGTCCTGTATTACTAAATCGGTTTAACATAACGTTCCATCCATGCCTATATCATGAGATATAAATCATTACCAAATGCATTGGATGGAGATATAGGTCCCACCAATCTCATATTGAAATTATTTTTACTTGTTCCACAATATAAACATAAATCATTTATCATAACACAATCAATAAAATGGGTTTCATAAACATCATCCCATCATAACATAATCCATATAAAACAAATGGATATCATTTCATCATATGAAAAGTGAAACCATGTAAATCATAGAGACATTATACTTGAATCATACACATAGGAAATAATTTCATCTTAGATGGAAAAATGGTTTTGAAAAACCACTTGAAATGAATTCTTGAGGAAAATATCCGTTCTATTTAAAAATAATTTTCTATTCCCAAAATTCCATGAAATTTTAAAAGAAAGTGAATTTTTTGAAAATATTCATGAAATATTGTAGAGTAAGCTTCATGAAAATAAGGCGTTATAAAACCATAAAAATCAGTTCATGCCGTATAAGTTAAAAAAACATTCTTCTCGTACTTTTGTCGGAAAAGTCAAAAAATACCTCGTATGGTAAAAAAATAAAGATTCCTCACATAGCATGTAGTAAAAGTCAAAATGCGTAAAAATGACTTTAAATATACATGAAACCATTTTTAGAAAACAGGGACATGGATGATAAATATAACCCCAGTAAATACTTATGAATAAAAAATCTCAGATAAAAACGAGATTGGAAAGGTCATCCCTTACCTTATGTCTGATATGATTCATACGTATCTGAGCATCCTTTATAATGATTTAAATAAGTTCATTGACTTATTATAGAATCATATTCATTTTTATGATGTCATAAATGGTTCACTTATGACTTTATATTACTCGTTCTTTTGTAAATTCCATGTTAAAGCAGCGTTTTGGGTAAAATCGTATTATTTATCATATGTGTTTTGACTTGTTGTTCTTGATATTATTACTTATATCCTGATTGAATTAATTCCATGATGTAAAAAAATATTTATTTATAATATATATTCATCATACACATATATATATATATATGATAGATCGATAAATGGAATGAAATACACTGTTCATGGAGACGGTAGGCCGTAAGTACGCATGAACACTGTTTTCGTTTCCTTATTGAATTGAATGGAATTAAGTAGATGAATTAAATATATATATATATATATATACATAAATCCAGTATCATTATTATGTCATATATTTCATTATTATTCATTATATATACGTTATAATCATTCATGAATGGTTAACATGAAGAATGAATCTCATCGTGTCGTGGAGATGGTAGTCCGTACGTACACACGAGCGATGATACCATTCCCATGATCGTGGAGTTCAATTGAAGTGTATGTATAATATTTCAGAATCAATATCAAATTAAAATAATCATATAGTTATCTATTTACACCATTATACCCATCCAAGTATGGTGGTGGTCGAAAAAATATTACACCACGACTTGGAGACAGTATTCCGTACGTACGCACGCACAGTGATTTCATTTTCCATAGGATGGGAAGAAGGTGAAATAGGGTTGTTTCATAATGAAATATAAGTATATAAGTGATAATTATGTTATTAATTTATAATGAGACAACTAAAGAAGAAGAAGTTGAAGAAGAAAGAAACTTGAGTGAATCGGAAGAAGAGATTACCTCTTCTTCAACTCACCTCCTTTAAGCCTTCTCTTAAGGAAGTAGAGTTGGTCTTTTAAGAAGAAAAGAACCACCAAAATGTTTCTATGGAAGTGTAGAAGATAAATGAACATGTTTTGGTCGAGCTTCAAGGCTCAGAATGGTGTGAAGAGAAGAGGGAAGGGTTTCCCTTTTTATAAGGGAGGAGAGGGCACCTTTGAAAAAACTCAAAATATTATTTTATAATAAAGTCATATTCGATTTATAATAGCTCCAAAATGGTTTATTTAGAATCCGATGTTGGTATGGGTATAAATCATCTCATAAAATATATTTTATACTGGTTTGGGTGATTATATTAACCTTATCTTTTAGTTTTAACTCTTAGTTAATTAGATTGACATTTACCATGTCACTTTGTATTTTTATATTATATAGTTAATAAACTTACCATATACATCAAAGAGACCACCAAGTGGTCCATTAATGATACCCCTATCATGATATAAGTATCTTGGCCGAACCTTGGATTTTTAGGAATAAAATAACAATTAATAATATAATATTTGTTTTAAAAACTATTTTATGTCAATTTTGACACTATTTGGTAATTGATTTGTTTGAAAATCATAAAAGCATGATTACTTCGAAAAACATTAATTAAACCAATACTAACATGTCATATTAACCTATAAAATTAGTGTAACACATTAAATAGTTCATATAATATTTATTTTACTATTTTTAAAACCATTTATTTCATATTTCTCTTAGTAAAATAATTACTACAACATTTTTGTATAATTATTAAATATACTTATTTGTTGCATAAAAATTAAAAATAAAATACTATGATGAAGATAAATCTTACATATTTCATAATAATACATTTATTCAGATTTATCTTCTAAAACACCCAAATGTTAAAATGTTATATTTATTAAATTATGAAGGTGACAACTTTGATATCATATAAAATAAAGTAATATAAGTGTCATAATCACTTTTATAAGACTCCAAACAGTAATATATTCTGTCATTGGATGATTATGGTATATATATACAATAAAAATAAGTTTTGTTCAGATTTTTGAGCCTTTTAATGGGTATTATTATTTCAATAAAAACAATATTACTTATTTTTCACTAAATAAATAATGTCTCCATCATTAATGTATAAGCTATTAAAGTAATTAAAAATCTCTTAAAAATTATAAATAAATTACCATTATAAATAAAAACATTTTATATTTCAAATGATTATTTATAACCTAATTTTTATTCTGTATAAACATATATTAAAAATACTTTAATTATTAAAGTTGATTGAGACATATTTCACTTTCCTTTAAATAAAATAAACTAAAGGTCTTAATCACCTTCAACTGGGTTCCAATGGATTCCATTTCGACCCAAATATGCCTTAGGACGAAATATAAACATCCAATAATATTAAGAAAAGTGTTACGGTAATTTTATAACATTATATTTACCCTTAATTACCCGATTTACCTTTTACTATGGTAAATAAAATTTACCGTAGTTACTATTCATAATGCCCAAAAATAAAAAATTAGCCTATTTACATAATTTGGACCCACTAATTCCAAATATGGAATCAATTTTTCTAAATTCAATACAAAAAATTTGCATACATTAATTTAAAATTAATCCCGTTGTTAAGAAAACGAGTTTTAAAAGTTAAAACATTGCAAAAGATTGAAATGATTTTACCTATGAATTCAATGTAAAATCAATGAGAATGACATAAATTATATTAAATGGTAAATATATATTCTATTTATACATTAAAACTATTCAATATTATAATATAACCATATAAATTATTACGATTAAAAATTTCGTTTTTAATTAAAATATAGCGTGCTTTTACTATTCATTAAAATATGAAATTTATCAGAAAAATATCAAAACTTTATCCAATGTAAATTTTTATATCCTTATTCAAAAGAAGAATTTTATTTTGTAAAATTTAACTTATAAACATTTCAACAATTATATTTAAAATGGGTGCGCCATCAAAAGGCGGCAAAACTGCATTTTTAAAAAAAATACTTATTTCACCCGAAAAATTTATTTTGTTCTCATACCATGTTTTGTAAAATGTGTAAGATAAATTATAATGTCATAAAATTCAAATTTTAGTTAATACTATTCATAAAGTCTAGTTCATAATAATATTATAATAATATATCGTTGTTTAGTGTAACCCGGTATTGCGTACAACACACGCTTTCGAGGAAGGTCACGATTGCGTGTAATGCAAGCCAAGTCAGGGTTGCGTGTAGTGCATGACTCCTTTGTTGTTGCGTATAAAAAAATCCAACCATATTTCACTTATAAATTGAATATATATATATATATATACATACTCAATGTTGCGTAGAATAACTACTATCAAACAAACTTGAAATTATGTGTAACACGATCTAAGAATAGTGTTGTGTATACTGAAAGCTAATACGGTGTTGTATATAGCACAAGATAATCTTGTTGTAGTGTACAACAAAATACATCAATGAAATTAAAAATAATAATTCTCATAAAATCTCGGGGTGTTGCATTCTAGCCCCCTTAAAATGAATTTCGCCCTTAAAATTCATCAGGGTTATAAATGGTTTTCTACTTGAAAGTTTCTTTAATTGAAACCCACATTGTAAAATGGAATAAAAAAACTTAAATTTATAAACTAAAGTATGAAACTTAAGGGTTAACCAAATTAACTAATCACCGAGTTTCCACGTAGGAGAACATAGGTGAAAATATGGATATGGAAGATAAATCTAACCGTCATGTTCTAATGGAGAGTGATAGAGAGCATGGCTATAAAAAAATCCAACAATCACAAAGCCATAAATTTGTGATGATCTAGGGTACCATCTGATTCATCAGATATAAGGGCACTTGGACATAATTTTTGGTTTTCAAGATCATTTCCATAAAGTTAAAGAATTTGAATTAGAATAAATATTTACATTATTTTGGTAAAATCTCACCGTTTTTCGTTCCTTGAACAATTTCTACTTCATCTCTTTAAGAAATGATGTCGAATTTGTCTTTCGTGAAGTGTTAGCAGATCATGTGATAGAATGATGGGTCATTCCATCTGTCTCAAACAAAAATATAGCAATAGTTATATACATAAGTCCATCTATCATATATCGTTCCAAAAATGGACTTATACTTCATTTATCATACCGCTTAATAAAATAAAACTAGTTTCTATTAACCAGGGACTTCCTGTAGGCAAGTGGTAGGTAATGAAGTCCTGTCACACTTCGATTGTGGGCTCGATTCTCGCAACCTAGACCGACATGACGGGTTTTCTCCCATCCTACAGGTTGTCCTTTGTCTAAAACTACATTATTATAACAACCCATCAAAAATATTGAAAAAAAAATTATAGCCTTAGAAAATACTAATTTATGTCCAACATAATCCATTCCAATCTTTAGGCTTATCCAAAATACTTATGTCCATGCTCATAGTATAATGAAAAAAATTACTAGAAATTTCATCTACCGAGCATGTGAATACCATCATTTATCCCCCATATATCATAAGATATATCTTGTTGGTCACATTCCAAACACGTAAATACCTTAATCTTGTATTCTTTTGAAATATAAATTACCATAGAACTTTAGTGAAATCATGAGTGCTATCAAATGTTAAATCATTCCAAATACCAAAATACCAAAAATTCTATATACTCAAACCATGATATAACTTAGTCCTTATATCAATCATGAGCTCATGAAGACTATCGAACAATTTATTTTATACTTATCCCTTTATTATGAACATATCATCTACTTTCCAAATTATTTGAATCACTTTTAATGGTTACTAGTACCATATAATTAATGAAAACCAATACATAGATATTCTAAAATTCCACAATACCATAAATGAGATTCCATGATACTATTTTGAAATCCCATTACATAAACACTTAATCATTACACAACATCATTGTCATACTCAAAATCACAAATAGTGATTGCATGAGACTTCCCTTTATCCTTTTCCTTAAGAGGTTTCTCACGTTGATCATCATTAACCCATGGATTAGGACATTTATTAGAATAATGTCCCATTTCCTTTCACTTGAAGCATTAAAGTGTTGGTGGAGAGTTCTCTGTAGTCTTTTCTCTATTCACATCATTAGAAACACTTTTCCCATTACTTCGACAATCAACTGCTCGATAACCTTATTTCCACACTTAAAAACATTTTCTAGTACCTTGTAGGCAATCTCCACCATGCTTCTTTCAACACTTTGAACATAAAGAAACATTCATCTTCTTTTCACCATTGTTATGAGATTTCTCCTTGAACTCCATCTTTCATTTCTTGTCAAAACCATTAGATGAATATGTAACACCAACTTCTAGTTCTACCTTGATAGCACAATTCACAATTTCATCATAGCTACTGAAGTCTCTTATAGCTAATTCCCTTCGAAGACTTGGTTTTAAGCCACTGAATAATCGATCAACTTTACTTTCAGGTTGGATGATAAAACCAGATGCATACCTTGCATGTCTTGTAAAATTCGCTTCGTATATACCAACAGATTCATCTTCCTTCTACTTAAGATCAAGGAACTCATTTTCCATCTTTGTTCGATGAATACGTGGGAAGTACTTACTGAAAAACTAGTTCTTGAACTCGTCCCATTCCATGGGTTCAATTTCATCTTGGGGCCTTGTATTCCTAATTAGAGTCCACCACTGGTCTGCTTTACCTTCTAAACGATAAACAACTAGAATGAATTTATCATGTTCCGAACAGTGAAGTATGGAAAATATCTTGACAATGGTACTGATCCATTGTTTATCAACAAGTGGATCAGAAGACCCATTGAAAGAAGGTGGACGTTGTCTCATGAAGGAGTCAATAGAATATTGTTCCCTCCTCTGCCCATTTGGAAGTCCAGAATGAGTCATAGCCGGTGTAAGTATAGAAATAAGATTTTTCACTCCATCTCCCATAAAATTGGTTTGTTCAGAAGGACAATCCTTGCATTTTCCATTACATTGATCAACACGGTTCCTTTGGGTTCCAGACATCATCTAAAATTCAAAAAGAATTATGTGAGAGGAAAAATCATGATAGGTAAAACAACATAATAAAGGGGGAGTAACTTAAATATATAGCATCTTAGGTTTCATTCTATGACCATTACTGTAATCCTAGGACTATAACTTATACTTATACTTAACCTTAGGGACATCCCTAGACACACCTTAGAAATATCTCTAGGGACCTCACTAAAGTTTTCGCATCCTTGTTTCTAAATGTTGACTAAACCTTTCCACTGATACCAAC
This sequence comes from Viscum album, assembly GCA_963277665.1. NCBI lineage: Eukaryota > Viridiplantae > Streptophyta > Magnoliopsida > Santalales > Viscaceae > Viscum > Viscum album. The sequence continues at coordinate 1,204,429,688 of OY728134.1, forward strand.
TGTCGAGGCCCGATGCTTAACAACATCGACATTACATTACTTTTGAGGAATACTTAATACATAGAAAAAACCAATCCTCAAGGACCGTAATAGTTTAGTGTCTTTGGAAACTCGGAAAAAAAATATTCTAATCGTGGTCAAGATCTTCAACATCTCCCATAAAGATCTTCCCCTTTTGGTTTTATTACCTAAAAACTTTCCTTAAATCCTGGGGAAAAGAATACATATAAAGGGTGAGATCAAATGCTCAGTAAGGGTAAGCATGGATAAAATAAAACAAAGCATATACATTTGAACTTCAAAACATGAACATAATATTTAAAAATCAAATTCTTCATCAATGACATAAAGCATGGATGTACATAAGGAATAGACCACAAGGAAACATTAATCATGATAAAATAGCTTGGGAATAAAACATGTAATTGTGGAAAACCATTAAGAACATGTTATGATTTCCATAGTGGCCAAGGCAATGCTGCTAAGACCATCTTAGTGGACAAAGTCCCTTTCTGAATCGAGTTCACTCCTTGTTCCAATCCTATATTACTGAACCGGTTTAACTTGTCATTCCATCCATTCCTCTCTCATGAGATATAAATATTTTCCCAATGCATTGGAGGGAGATATAGGTCCCACCCATCTCATAATGAAATCATTCTTACTTGTGCCACAACATAAACATAAATCATTCATCATAACCCAATGAATAAAATGAGTTTCATAAATATCATCCCATCATAACATAATCCATATAAAACAAATGGATATCATTTCATCATAAGAAAAGTGAAAACATGTAAATCATAGAGACATTATACTTGAAATATTCACATAGGAAATAATGTCATCTTAGATTGAAAAATGGTTTTGATAAAACACTTGAAATGAATTTTTGAGGAAAATATCCTTTCTTTTTCAAAATCGTTTTATTTTCCCAAAATTCCATGCAATTTTAAAAGAAAAGTATTTTTTTGAAAATATTCATGAAATATTTCTGAGTAATATTCATGAAAATAAGGCGTTATAAAATCGTAAAAATCCATTCATGCCGTATAAGTTAAAAAAACATTCTTCTCGTACCTTTGTCAGAAAAGTCAAAAAATACCTCGTATGGTAAACAAAAGAAAGATTCCTCACATACCATGTAGTAAAAGTCAAAAATGGGTAAAACGGACTTTAAATGTACATGAAACCATTTTTAGAAAACAGGGACATGGATGATAAATATAACCCCATTAAATACTTATAAATAAACAATCTCATATAAAAATGAGATTGGAAAGGTTATCCCTTTCCTTATGACAGATATGCTTTTTACATATACGAACCTCCTGTATAATGATTTAAATAATGTCATTTACTTATTACAGAATCATATTCATTGTTATTATGTCATAAATGGTTCACTTATGACTTTATATTACCCATTCTTTTGTAAATTGCATGTTTAAGCAGCGTTTTGGGTAAAATCATTTTATTTATCATACGTGTTTGGACTTGTTGTTCTTTATATTATTACGTATATCCTGTTTTACTTAATTAAAGAATGTAAAACATGATTTATATATAATATATATTCAACATATACATATATATATGATAGATCGATAAATGGAATGAAATACACCGTTCATGGAGACGGTGGGCCGTACATACGCATGAACGCAGTTTTCGTTTCCTTATTGAATTGAATGGAATTAAGTAGATGAAATAAATATATATATACATAAATCCAGTATCATTATTATGTCATATATTTCATTATTATTCATAATATATACTTTATAATCATTCATGAATGGTTAACATGGAGAATGAATCTCATTGCATTGTGGACACGGTAGTCCGTATGTACGCACGAGCGATGATACCATTCCCATGATTGTTGAGTTGTATTGAAGTGTATGTATAATATTTTAGAATCAATATAACATTACAATAATCATATATAGTTATATATTTACACCATTATACCCATCAAAGTAAGGTGGTGTTCAAAAATAGATTACACCACGACGTGGAGATGGTATTCCCTACGTACGCACAAGCGGTGATTTCTTTTTCCATAGGATGGATAGAAGGTAAAATAGGGTTGTTTCATAATAACATATCAGTTTATAAGTAATACTGATGTTATTACTTTATAATGAGACAACTAAAGAAGAATATGTTTAAGAAGAAAGAAACTTGAGAGAATCGGAAGAAGAGATTACCTCTTCTTCGACGCACCTCCTTTAAGCCTTCTCTTAAGGAAGTAGAGTTGGTCTTTTAAGAAGAAAAAAACCTCCAGAATGTTTCTAGGGAAGTGGAGAAGAGACATGGGCAGGGGTTGGCCGAGCTTCAAGGCTCAAATGGGTGTAAAGAGATGAGGGAAGGGGTGCCCTTTTTATAAGGGAGGAGAGGGGCACCTTTTGAAAAACTCAAAATATTATTTTTCAATAAAGTCATATTCGGTTTATAATAGCTCCAAAATGATTTATTTCAAAGCTAATTTGTGGATGGGTCTAAATCCTCTCAACCAATAGATTTTAGACAGGTTTGGGTCATTATATTAACCTTATATTTTAGATTTAACTCTTAGTTAATTAGATTGACATTTACCATGTCACTTTGTATTTTTATATTATACAGTTAATAAACTATATCATTAATGGACCCACTAATTCCAAATATTGAATCCATTTTTCTAAATTCAATACACAAAATATGGAGAAATTAATTTAAAATTTATCCCCTTGTTATGAAAACAAGTTTTAAAAGTTAAAACATTGCAAAAGATTGAAATGATTTTACCTAGGAATTCAATGTAAAATCAATGATAATGAAATACATTATTTTAAATGGTAAAAATATATTCTACTTATACATTAAAACTATTCAATATTTTAATTTAACCATATAAATTATTACGATGCAAAAAATTTGTTTTTAAGTTAAATATAGTGTGTTTTTAATATTCATTAAAATATGAAAGGTATCAGAATAATATCAAAACTTTATCCAATGTAAATTTTTATATCCTGATTCAAAAGAAAAAGTTTATTTTTTAAAATTAAACTTATAAACTTTTCAAAAATTATATTTAAAATGGGTGCGCCATCAAAAGGCGGCAAAACTGCATTTTTTGAAAAATACTTATTTCACCAGAAAAATTTATTTTGTTCTCATAACATGTTCTATAAAATATGTAAGATGAATTATAATGTCCTAAAATTCAAAATTTAGTTAATAAAATTCATAATGTCTAGTTCATAATAATATTATAATAATATAACATTGTTTAGTGAGACCCGGTATTACGTACAACACACGCTATCGAGGAAGGTCGCGATTGCGTGTAATGCAAGCCAAGTCAGGGTTGCGTGTAGTGCAAGACTCCTTTGTTTTTTCATATAACAAAATCCAACCATATTTCATTTAAACATTGAATATATATATATATATATACTCAATGTTGCGTAGAATAACTACTATCAAACAAACTTGAAATTATGTGTAACACGATCCAAGAATAGTGTTGCGTATACTGCAAGCTAATATGGTGTTGCGTATAGAGCAAGATAATCTTGGTGTAGCATACAAAAAAAGAAATCAAAGAAATTAAAATGAATAATTCTCAAAAAATCTCGGGTTATTACACCTAATGTCCTAATAGCCAATTGTCCTAATATAATAATGACCTAATGGAGAATGGACCTAATGGACTAATGGCCTGATTAGCCAAATGGACCAATGGAATAATTGTCCTAATGGCCAAATGGACCAACGGCCAAATAGGCCAAATGACCTAATTTCCAAATTGGTCAAGTGGCCTAATTAGCATAAAGGTCTAATTGTCCCAATGGCCTCATGTCCTAATGCCAAAATGTTTTAATGTCCTAATTTTCCTAACGAACTAATGTCATAATGTCTAAATGGAAAATTTCTCTAATAGCGTAATAGAAAATTGTATTAATCGAATACTGTACAATTTTCGAATTTGCCTAATGGGAAAATGGACAATTTCATAATAGCCTAATGGAATAACTAACAATTAACCTGGTAGTCCAATGGTCTAATGACCATTTGGCCTAATTGACTAATGGCCAGTTGGAAAATCATCCTATTGAAATAATGGCCTATTGGCCTAATGGCCTAATGCAAAATTGGCTGAATGTCCTAATAACCTAACATAACATTGTCCAAATGTCCTATTGGACTAATGGTCTAATGGAAAATAGGCCAATTGGACTATTGGACGAATTCCCTAACATTCAATTGGCTAATTATCCTAATGTCATAATGGCTAATTGGCCAATTATCCTAATGTCGTAATGGAAAAAAAATTTAATGGTATAATGGAAAATTCTCCTAATGTCCAATTTTCCTAAAAGAATAATGGCCTAAGAAAAATTGGGAAAATGAAATAATGATCAATAGGTCTAATGGAATAATGGACAATGTGTCTAATGATCTTATGGATTAACGGACTATCAAACCATTGTCCTGGGGGCCGATTGGACAATTTAAAATATTCCCTAATTACCTAATAGGAAATTAGTCTAATGGACTAATGGCCAATTGGACTAATGACCTAGTGGAATAATGAAAAAATGGCCAACATGCATAATTTCGAACTGGCATATTGAATCATTATTCAATTGGCCTAATTCCTAATAACCAATTCGACTGATGTCCTAATGTCCTAATATCCAATTGGATGAATGGAATAATGGCCTAATCGCCTAATATCAATTTGACCAATTATCCTAATGACTGAATGGAATAATGGAATAATGATGTAATAGCCAGTTAACTAGTTGGAAAATTGTCCTAATGGTCTAATTGATCTAATAAGATAACAACCAAATGGTCTATAGTCCTAATGGATAATTTTTCTAATGACCTAATGACCAATTGGCCTACCAGTCTGACATCATGATGGAAAATATGCCTAATGGACTAACTTCAAATTGGAAAATTGTCCTAATAAACTAATGGTTAACTATCCAATTGGCTTAAAGGCCTAATTTATAAATGGAACAACGGCCCATTGGCCTATTGGCCTAATGGGATAATGGCATATCTGACCAAATTGACTAATGTCCTAAATGGATAATGGCGTAATGTCCAATTTTCCTAATGTACTAACGTCAAATTGGGCTAATAGAATATTGTCTAATTTTCCTAATGGTCTAATGTAAAATTATCCTAATGGCCAATTTTTGAAATGTCCCAATGGCCTAATGTCCGATTGGCATAATGGTATAATGGCCTAATGGACTAATAGAAATAATGGAATAATTGGATCAATGGCTTAATGACATAATGGCCTTATGTCATAATGACTAAGTGCCCTAGAGGACCATTGGAAAATTCACCTAATTGACCAATGTTCAATTTTCCTAACGGCATGATGGCCAATTGAACATTTGATTTCATTTCCTAATAGAAATATGGCCAATTATCATGATGGATCAGTGGACTAATTGGGTAGTTGACCTAAAGGCCTAACAACCTAATGTCCAATTAGGCAATTTGCCTACTGTGTAATGGTAAATTAGAGCAATGTATAATTTCCGATGGTCCTAATGGCCTAATGGAATTATGGAAAATTTTCCACATCCCAATTGTTTTAAGGGAAAATTATTCTAATGTCTTAATGGACAATTTGACAATTGGAATAATTCCATAATGTCCTAACAACCAATTATCCTAAAGCCAGAATGTCCAATTGACCAATTGGCCTAATTGCCTAATGGCGAATTGGCCTAAACTGGACAAATGGTTAATTAGAAGAAATTGGCCTAAAAGGAATAATTGGCATAAATTGGCCAAATAAATAGAATTATTAGACCAAACTAGATTACATGGGCTTATTGGCCTATGTTGGCCAAATAAATGGCCGAATTGGAAAATTGGAAAAGTCAGCTTAAATTGGATAAAATGGATGAAATGACATATTTGGTCTAATTGGAGTAAATGGTATAGTGGGCTTAGTTTTCCTATAGAGTATAATTATCAAAAATGAACTAAATTGTATTAATGGAAAAATTCGCCTAAATGGCCTAAATGATCTATTAGGCATAAATGAAAAACATTGTCCTATATATCCAAAATGTATTAATTAGCCAAAATGGACTAATTAGACTAAATGGAATAACTAGAGAAAACATACTATAGGATAAATGACCAATTATCCAAATGACCAAATGTGAAACTTACCAATTTAATGTAAAAATTAACCTAAAAATTATCTGAATGACCAAATAGACAAAATTCAGAGGTCACTAATATCAAAATAACATAACATAAATAGAATTGGACTGGAATGATCATACAAGGGGAATTCATATAATAACCATGTTTAGCAAGCTAATTTTTAGGTTTTTTATGTTATACCACTATTATTTTATTCCAATTAAATTTATATTCAGATGCATCTTCATCAAATTTATTTCATCAACAACTATAATTTTAATTAATTATAGTTTTATAACATTTATATTATTTAATAATGTAGTATTATAGTAATCAATTTCATATTCAGTATGAGGTATTGTTAATAGAAGGCCGTGTTCCTCAAGAAAAATTATTTTTCTGGAGTAAGAACAAAAAAGGATGGAAGTGCAGTAAATTCCTAAACATAAAAAATGATTGTGAGTGTTTTATTAATATTTCAAATATTTATACATTACTCATAATTAAATATATTTTTTATATTTTCAATTGTTTTCATTGGAAGACTTCGATGATAAAAAATATGAAAACTTCAACCCAAATGATTATTTTAGTCATGTATTAGGAGAGGATCACTAGGGAGTGTTTGATGTTGACCTGAGAAAAACATCATTCCTACTAGTTATTGGTCATCATAAATCTCATCTGAAACCTCTCAGACCATCGAGTTGGAACACACATTTGAAGAAGAAGAAGAGGCCATAAAATTAGATTTACAGGATCATGAATGATGTAAAATGATCACTGAACTGTAACCCCCCAAACATCCATGGTACGCTTCTCTTTGAATAATACAATAGCATGTGTTGTATGCAACTTCGTGTACTTACACACCATAACCAATCAAACTAGCCATTATGAATAATAATACCCACTTTTTGAAATTTTATAAATTTCATCTTTCAAAATGGACTTTATTTTTGGATTCGGAGTATCGAAATTCGCTAATGGTGAATTTTTTGTATTTTTCTGAAAACATTAAATTTTTGATGAATAATGAAAAACACTGAGTTATTGTTTAAACCCATATTTTTTTATTGAAATAATTATTTATTTTATTTAAATTTATTTTAAGTCAAAATAGATATATAATACTGAAATAAGTTCAATGTAATTCATTGGAGTTAGTTTATAATAATTTTAGATATATAAAAATTTTATTGAACTTTTTACTGTCTTTTACCCACCTCATAAGAGCATTTGCAAATTTACATAAAACATAATTTTACGGCTTCTGTGCATTGAATTTCAAAAATCCGAGAGAAAATTTTGATATCAGTAAGTAAAATTTGGTTCAATAAGATGAAAATAATTTTTGGTGAATAGTAACTTTTTACTTTTATTTACCACGGTTAAAAGTAAATTGGGTAATTAAGGGTAAAAATAATAATATTATTACCCTAAAACATCTCCTAATTCTATTGGATAAGTATAATTCGACCAAAAACAACCTTAGGAATAAAATATGAACCTCTTTGGTCCACTTGGATTAGATTAGGAAATTTATTACTATTTTAATCAAAGAAGAGTTAAACGAGTTAAAATCAATGTTTAATATCTAAAACATTTTTAATATATGGTAATACATAAGATAAATTATACTGTAAATATTAATTATAAATATAAGACAATTTACTACATAGTGGTATTTTATATATAATTTTGAGACACAAAATAATTAAATTTATTTATGACACAATGATGATGCAGTAAATATCGTATTAATGAAATATTAAAATAATTGAAATTATAAATAGCCCAATAAAGGTAATTTGATACTTTTTATAAGGTAAAATAATTTTATACTTTAATATGACATGTTAGGGTTGGTTAGATGAATATTGTTTGAATTAATAACGCTGTTATGAATTTAGCAAAAACAAAATACCAAATATTGTCAAAAATGACATAAAAGAGTTCTTAAAAAATATTTTATTATTAATTGATATTCTATTCCTAAAAATATAAGGCTCGGTAAAAAGACCTATATAATGATAGGTGTATCTTTAATTAACCACATGGGTTTCTCCTGGAAGTTTATAGTTTGTTTATTAACCATATAATATAAAAATACATAAAGACACGGAAAATGTAAAAATATTTAACTAAGAGTTAAATCTAAAAGATAAGGTTAATATAGTGACCCAAACCTATCTAATAACTATTTGTTGAGTGGTTTTACATGCATCCAAACCTTATCCTTTAAATAATAAATTTTTGAGCCATTAGAATCTGAAATTGAGTTTATTATAAATTAATATTACTAGCTTTTCCTAAGGTCTCCCACACCTCTCTTATAAAAGGGCACTCACCCTTCTCTATAATTCACACTATCAGAGCCATTTGGCTCGGCCAACCATGACCAAATACCCTATAAACTATCCTCCCTTCAGCCTAGAGGTCTTCCTTTTCTCATAAATCCAACCTAAGGATCCCATTTGATCAAATCAAAAGGAAGAACCCAAATAATGGGAAAATATTTCATCACCTCTTTCAAGTTCCTTTCTTCTTCCACTTCCTCTTTCTTTGTTGTTTCCATTATAAAATTATAACTCTAGTATCTTCTATATATTTTGATGTTATTATAAATATGGTACAACCATATTCATTGTTTTATCCATTATTTTAATGACATGTCACCATACGTGAGTACGTATGACTTACCATCTCCACCTTGTGGTGTAATTGTTATTCAATACATTATTTTTTGGATGGGTATAATAATGATGTTTAATTGATTTAAATAATAAATATAAAATGATAATTATTCTTTATATATGATATAAGATTCAATTATACATTATTTTAATATCAAAATAATGATATTTTCACTCGTGCGTGTGTACGGATTATCATCTCCACGAACGCGATGAAATTCATTCCCCATTGTATACATTCAAGACTAATTTTCATTATATGATTAAAAATAATGTTTAAAGACAAAATATCATTCTGAATATGAATAATATACATCATATCCATAACAAACATTACTTTTGTAAAAAAGGATATAAAGGAAAAAAGAATCAGTTAACATCCAAAACGACGATAATACAAAGATATTACTAAAAAAAATGTTAAAAGATAATATATGATATCATATTAATTCAAATGATTCTTTTATAATTGAATAAAAATTATTTCAGCATTATACAGAAAGTTAACATACCCTCTACCAAGAAAAATTACAAGGTAAGGGTTAATTATTCAGTCTCTTTATTATCCGAGGTTGTTTTTACGTAAGTATCTACTGGGAAATATTTATTATCCATGTCCATGTTTCATAAATAAATTATCAAAGGGATTATTTTTAAGGTAATTTTTACTAAAAAATCATTTTAAATGTTTTAAATATTTATTCTTCTAAATAATTCCCATTAACGTCCATGTTTGCAAAATGGTTTATAAGGATTTATTTATATGGACATGAATGTTTTTAAAATTGAAATTACTATGAAAAGTTTCAAAGTGGTATGGGAAACATTGATTCAAAAATGTCTTTAATTGTATTCCTTTTTAAATTGTGTGACTTTTATATGTTTTCATGAAAAAGAGATATTTCTCTCAAAGAGTTTTACAAATCATTTTAATCTATGTCAACATCATTTGATGGATTTTAAATATGTTTGAAGTTGATTTATTATGATACATAACATCCAAATTGTATTGATGAATTTGTGATATGTTTGATTTTGGATGTGTAATTTTAATACCATTCATGGTTTATGGATAAAATATTGACATTTCATATGCCAGTTTTAATACGAATGTTTATGTTATGTTTAATAATTTTCATATGAGGAATGAATTGGTCTTAGAAAGTGATGGGTGGAGCCCTCTATAGCTCCTCGATGCATTGGTAGGTCTAATGAGACAAACTAGTGTCTTCAAACAAGGCCCTGGCATAATATTATTTTTACTCTTTGCACAAAGCCTTGAGTATGTGGTTATTAAAGTCTGGCATTATGCATTCCATCATTATGAAAGTGGCTATTGATATTACATGTGATTATTCGACTAGTGGAATATACATGTGAGTAAGTCAATGGAATTATTTTCATTTATATTTTCCATATTAAGATCAAGTTTATGTTTAAAGGGCTTTTTTTGGTTTTATTCATTGCCTTAAATGTTTTTGCTTATTTATGAAAGTTTCCGCTATATTGGTATCCTTACTGAGAATCCATTCTCACCCCTTTCACTATTTTATTTTTCCTAGGATGTGAAGAAGTATTTTATGACTGACCTGCTGGGATAGTCTGAGGGGATATGAGTTTGGTCTATGGAAATAATTTTGTGGTAGTTTTTCATTTTATAATGGAATGTAGAACTCATGAATGTTTCTAGTACTTCTAAGGATACTAAACTAATTGGTATTTCAAGACATGATCCTTTGTGATCATTCTAATGTTATGTAATAATGCACTTACTCTAGGTAACTAGGGTCGGGGCATTATAGTTGGTATCAGAGGGAGGTTAGTACAAACCTTGGAATCTAGATTTAGATAATCTCTGATTAGAGAACATAGCCAAAAGATAGACACTGAGGATTAGTATAGAAGATCTTCCTAGAATTTAGGTATTGTAGTTACTTAATGGGTTTTCAAGCAATACATCCCTATCTGGATACGAATCGGTAGAGGCGACTCTGGCACAAATATACCTAGGGTTAAAACTCAAAAACACCACTTTGAGATAGACTTGAACAAGAACCGGTGCATGAAAATGGGCCTTGCTACCCCCTTAGTTACGACACTCCCAGAGGATATGCTTATGATTATTATCATTTTCATTAAAACCCATTATGAAGGTTTGATGAGTATATACTTCCTCAAAGAAAACATTTTTTATGATTATGGATTATATCCCTATACTGTTCAATTTATATAAGTGTTTTACAAGATTGGAATTATGTATTTCGATTCATAAACGAATTTAGTTTATTCCATTATTTAGAAATGATGCCTAGTGGAAGAAATGAAAACTATATCAATGAAAACTCTCCATGTTGGGTTTTTTCTCCTACTAAAGATAATTATATTCGATCTAGTGATGCAACTGGTGCTGATCAGCTAATTTCCATACTGGGATAACTCACTCAGGTTATGAATAATAACCTTACCCGTATGGAGCACCCTGATCCACAGCGTGGAGGATCAATGTTAGATTTCTTCATGAGGAAACAACCACCAACATTCAAGGGGGTACAAATCCAATAGTATCTGAGAAATGGATAAATACATTAGAGAAAACATTAGATGCCTTGGGGAGTTCCGAAAGGGAATACGTTTTCATGGCAGTTTACCACCTCAATGGAGATGCTGATCAATAGTGGTCATTGATTCAAAACACAAAAGAAGATGAGGAAGTATAAAATATTGAATGGAGGGAGTTTTAAGAGATTTTCTTAAAAAAATACTTTCCTCGTAACCATCGCGTGGATACGGAAAGTCAATTTTTGAGTCTGGGGAAATAGGATGATGAGAATGTCGCAAAGTATAAAGATAAATTTACAAGGTTAACGAGGCATGCTACAGATTATATACGTAACCCAAGAAGTAAGATTGATCATTTCTTTGATGGGTTAAACCCATTTCTTCATCGAGAAATAGTCTCACAATAATTATCTTCATACGAAGATATTGTCTCATGTGCTATCAAGACAGAAAAAGAAATCTCTAAGTCTTAAGAATTTAATAAAAAGAAAGGGAAGAAGAGATCTCCTGAACACTCTGGAAATGGAAATAAAGGGAAAAAGGAAAAATTTGAATATCCATCCTGTAGTAAATGTGGGAAGAAACACCCTGGTACTTGATTGAAGGGAATGAGAGTCTATTACAAGTGTGGTGAAAAAGGCCACCAAACACGTGATTACAAGGGGAAGTAAGAGGCTACCGAGGGTGAATGATAGAATTGTAGAGGGAGGGGGAATTATGCGAATGAATGTCTGAAGTGTCATGAGAACTTACCTCAAAAAAGGCCATGGGATCAAGGCTAAGCTTATGTCATCACTACTGCTGAGGTTGAAGCTCCTAAAGACATGGTTGTAGGTAATTTAATTGTTTTCTCAAGTTTAGAAAATGCTTTATTTGATTCTGGATCATCACATTGTTTCACATCTTCCCATTTTTCTATAAAAATTAGATATTTTCAATTTGATTTAACAAGGGATTTGTCAGTAAAAATTCCAGAGGTATGTATCATTGCAACAATTTTTGTGAATCAGTCCCCATTAGTACATATAAATGATCATTATCTACCGATCTCATCATCATACCCATGATTTAATTTGATATAATCCTAGGTATGGATTGGATTTCGGAGAATGATGAAAAATTTTATTGTAAGAAAAAGGAGGTTATTAATTTTGATGATGTTCATAAAGAACACCTTATCTTTAGAGCAAGATCGTCACCACCTAATTCTTATCTAGATCCACCCACAGTAGCTCAACTAAATTCAATTATTGGGGTGGAATAGAATGAAATAAATTTGGGTGAGTAAAGGAATGTTCAAATAGAGGGTGTACCTTTTGTGAAAGAATATGTTGATGTGTTACTAGACAATTTACATGGACATCCTCTAGAACGAGAAATCAAGTTTTCCATTAATTTAATTCCTGGTTCAAGGACCATATCGAAAACCCCTTATATAATGGACACTATGGAATTAGTGGAACTAAATACACAACTAAACGAATTGAGTAATAAGGTATTTATTCACCCTAGTGTTTCTCTATGGGGAGCCCTGTCCTTTTTGTTATGAAGAAAGATAGATATGTGAGGTTGTGCATTGACTACATGGAGATCAATGCTATAAAAATAATGAACAAGTATCCTCTACCACACATTGATGATTTATTTGTCCAACTTCAAGGAGCTCAATAATTTTCAAATATTTAACTTCGATCTAGATATCATCAGTTGTGTGCGATGAAAGAAGACATTTTGAAAATACCATTTTGAACGAGGTATGCTTATTACGAGTGTACAGTAATTCCTTTTTGATTAACTAATTCACCTTGTGTCTTCATGGATCTAATTAATAGAGTTTTAAAGGAATATCTTGATGAATTTCTAGTGGTATTTATTGATGATATCATGGTATACTCCAAAATCTATGAAAATCATGAAAATCACTTGCACATTATCCTGAAGACTCTTAGAAGACATGTTGAGATCATGCTCACTTGACTTTCAAGGTATCTGAGATCAATATTTACCTCTGGTAGAATTTTACTATTACAATAGCTTCCATTCAAGTATTCAGATGGCACCATATGAAGTGTTATATGGAAAGAGATGTCGCACACCAACCTGTTGGGATGATGTTGGCAAAAGTAAACTCGTAGGCCCTGAACTTGTGGTGGAAATGATGAAAAAGGTGAAGGTAATCCAAACCCACATCAAAGTAGCTCAAAGTAGGAAGAAGAGATATGTCAATAACCGAATGAAGGATTTGGAATTTCAGGTAGGAGATCATGTTTTCTTGAAGGTATCTCCATGGAAGGGTGTTATATGTTTCGGTAAGAAGGGAAAATTGAGTCCCAGGTATATCGGACCTTTCGAAATTCTAGATATAATTGGGGCTGTAGATTGCCATTTGGAAATGCCGCCAAGTCTCTCCAAAGTTCACTATGTATTCCACGTATCACTGTTGAGAAAATACATGCTTGACCCAACGCATGTACTTACCTATGAGGAATTCGAACAGGAACCCAATATTTTTTTATTGTGAAGAGCCTTTCAAGGTTCTTGATACAAGTGAACAAGTGTTGTGAAACCGGATGACTCGTCTGGTAAAAGTTCTATGGAGAAACCATAATATGGAAGAGGCAACATGGGAACCCAAGGAACTTATGATGAAGAACCACCAGAGTCTTTTTATGCAGTAATATTCTAGAAATTTTGGGGACGAAATTATTTGAAGGAGGGTACAATATAACACCTCGAGCTTCCACGGTACGCTTTTCTTTGAATATTACAATAGCGTTTGTTGTACGCAACTTCGATTTCTAACACACCACAACTAATTAATGTAGCCGTTATGAATAGTAATACCCACTTTTTGAAATTTTATATATTTTATATTTGAAAATGGACTCCATTTTTGGATTCAGAGTATCGAAATTAGCTGAGGAAATGTTTTTGGTATTTTTCTGAAAACATTCAATTTTTGATGAATAGTGAAAAACACGAAGTTATAGTTTAAAACCAATTTTTTTTTGAATAATTATTTATATTATTTAAATTTATTTTAGGTCCAAAAATATAGATAATACCAATATAAGTTGAATGTAATTCATTGGAGTCTGTTTATAATAATTTTTGGTATATAAAAATTTTATTGAACTTTTTACTTTCTTTTACCCACCTCCTAAGAGCATTTGAAAATTTACATAAAACATAATTTTACAACTTTTGTGAGTTGAATATCAAAAAACCAAGAGACATAGTTGATATCAGTAAGTAAAATTTGGTCCATTAATATGAAAATAGTTTATGTGAATAGTAACTTTTTACTTTTATTTACCGCGGTTAAAAGTAAATAGAGTAATGAAGGGTAAAAATAATAATATTATTACCCTAAAACATGTCCTAATTCTATTCGATAAGTATAATTCTACCAAAAAATCCATAGGAATAGAATACGAACCACTTTGGTCTACTTGGATTAGATTAGTACATTTATTATTATTTTAATCAAAGAAGAGTAAAAGGAGTTAAAATCAATGTTTAATAACTAAAACATTTTTAACATAGGTATTTACATAAGATAAATTCAACAATAAATATTCATTATAAATATAAAAATATTTCCTACATAATGGTATTTAATTTATAATATTTAGACATTATATAATTAAATTTATTTATGACACAATGATGATGTAGTAATTACTGTATTAATGAATGATTAAAATAATTTACATTATAAATATCCAAATAAATGTAATTTGAGACTTTTTATAAATTCCATCAATTTTATAGGTTAATATAACTTTTTATGTTTAGTTATATGAATTTTTTTCGAAGAAATAATTCTTTTATGAATTTAGCAAAAACAAAATACCAAATTGGTTAAAAATTCACATAAAAGAGTTTTCAAAAAAAATATTATATTATTAATTGATATTCTACTCTTAAAATATAAGGTTTAGCCAAAAGACTTATATAATGATATTTAAATCATTAATTAACCACATGGGGTTCTCTTGTAAGTGTATAGTATGTTTATTAACTATATAATATAAAAAGACAAATAGACATGGTAAATGTCAAACTATTTAACTAAGAGTTAAATCTAAACGATAAGGTTAATATAGTGACCCAAAACTATCTAAAACATATTGGTTGAGTGGAGTTTGACCCATACCCACCTTAGAATTTAAATAATCCATTTTAGAGCCACTATAAAATGAAAATTATTTTATTATAAAATATTCTTTCAAACTTTTCCTAAGGTGCCCCTCACCCTTATTATAAAAGGGCACTCACCCTTCTCTCTAATTCACACCAACAAAGCCGTTTGGCTCAGACACCCCCAACCCAAATACCCTATAAAATATCCTCCATTCATACTTGAGGCATTCTTTTATTTATAATTCCAACCTAAGGATCCCTTGTGATCAAATCGAAAGAAAGAACCCGAAGAAGAGGTAAATATTTCATCACCTCTTTCAAGTTCCTTTCTTCTTCCACTTCCTCTTTCATTGTTGTTTCCATTATAAAATAAAAACTCTAGTATCATCTATATATTATGATGTTATAATAAAAAATTTATGACCATATTCATTATTCTATCCACCCGTTGAATGACATGTCACCATACGTGCGTACGTACGGATTACCGTCTCCACGTCGTGGTGTAATTGTTATTCAATACCTTATTATATGGATGGGTATAACAATGACGTGTAATTGAGGTAAATAATAAATATAAAATTTAATGATTCTGTATATATGATATACCTTCCAATTATATATTATTTTAATATCAAAATAATGATATTGCCGCTCGTGTGTACATACGGATTACTGTCTCCACGACCGCGATGAGATTCATTCCCCATCGTATCCATTCACGACTAATTTTCATTAGATGAATAAAAATAATGTTTAAAAACTTAATATCATTCTGAATATGAATAAGATACATCCTATCCATAACAAACATTACTTATGTAACAAATCTTATAAAGAAAAACGAACCAGTTAACACCCGAATCAATGATAATACTAAGATATTAATAACCAAATAATGTTAAAAGATCATATGTGATATCATATTAATGTATATGATTCTTGAATAATTTAATAACAATTATTTTACCATTATACATGAGGTTAAACAACCTTCCACCAAGGAAAAGTACAAGGTAAGTGTTAATTTCAAAATCTCTTTATTATCCAAGGATGTTTTTATGTAAGTATCTACTAGGAAATATTTATTATCCATGTCCATGTTTCATAAATGAGTTTTCAAAGGGATTTTTTTTAAGGTACTTTTTACTAAAACATCAATTTAAATGTTTTAAATATTTATTCTTCTAAATTGTTCTCATTAATTTCCATGTTTTCAAAATGGTTTTTATGCATTTATTTATGTGGACATTAATGTTATTGAAATGTTAATTCCTTTGAAAAGTTTCATTGTGGTATGGGACCCTTTGATTCAAAAATTTCGTTAATTTTTTTCCTTTTTAAATTGTGAGACATATAAATGTTTTCATTGAAAAGAGATATTTCTTGCAAGGAGTTTTACAAATCATTTTATTCTATGTCAACATCCTTTGATGGATTTTATACTTATTTGAAGTTGATATATTATGATACAAAACACCCCCATTGTATTGAAGGTTTTCTGATATGTTTGATTGTGGAGGTATTATTTTCATACCATTCATGGTTTATGGATAAAGTATTGACATTTAATATGATAGTTTTCATACGAATGATTATGTTAGGTTTAACCCTTTTCAAAATAAGAATGCATTGGACATAGTAAGTGACGGGAGGAGCCCGTTATAGCTCTTCGATGCATCGGTAGGTCTCATGAGACAAACTAGTGTCTCGGTACAAGTCCTTGACAAAATATTATTTGTAGTCTTGGCACAAGGTCATGACTATGTGGTTATGATAGTCTGGCATTATGCATTCCATCATTATGAATGTGGCTATTGATATTGCATGTGATTATTTGACTAGTAGAATATCCATGTTAGCATGTAAATGACATTATTTTGATTTATATTTGCAATATTATGATGAAGTCTATGTTTAAAAAGATTTTTTTGGTTTTATACATTGCCTTAAATGTTTATGATTATTTATGAAAGTTTCTGCTATATTGCTATCCTCCTATCCTTACTGAGAATCTGAGCTCACCTATTTCTATGTTTTATTTTTACCAGGATGGGAAGAAAAATTTTATGACTGACCTGCAGGGATAGTATGAGGGGATATGAGTGTGGTCTATGGAAATAATTTTGTTGTAGTTTTTCATCTTATAATGTAATGTAAAACTCATGAATGTATCTAGTACTTCCAAAGCTACTCAACTAATCAGTCTTTCACGACTTGATCTTTTGTGATCATGCCAATGTTATGTAATGATGCACTGAATCTGGGTAACTCGGGTCAGGGCATTACATAAACACTTCTTTAATGTAAGGTTAGTTATAATTCAATAACTTCAATCAGAGGCTACTACTACTATCCATTCATATATATAATCAATGAACTATTTAAATGATGCCCCAAAAGATGTCAATGAGGGTCCTAGTGGGGTTAGTCTTGATGGTGGTGGTGGTGGTGATGCTTTTACTACTCTTATTACTGTAGGTGGTGTTATTGGTGAGGAGGATGTTCCTGATGGTGATGAGGGTGAGGATGTAGGTGATGGGGGTGATATTGAACCTACCCATTTTTGAATTAGTAGAAAAAGAGACATGTGGATGTTTTTTAATGACTTGAATTTATAGGTTGAATATATCTATAATTATGTTATAATATTATAAATGGTTTGAAAATTATTTCAATATTTGTTTTGAATGCTAAATAAACAATATATATATTTCATTGAATGTGCATTGTGGTTTCTATTTTATTTAATTGTTCATGATATTCTATAAGGACTGCTACAACCAAATGGGGAAAACAAGCTATAAACATGGTTAAATGAACCGTGGGTATATGTTTTCTCTTATGGAATGATATACCCACCATTTGGAGAAATAATATTATAGATATAAACCAAAGGTTATAGTTATACCATGAAAATATCTCTATACAGACGACTCTATCAGTCACGTCCCAAAAAACCATTGGTATAGCCTATACCCATGGTTTTAGGGGATTTGCCGATATTTCTAAACCGTGGGTATATGGTATTTTCCCCTTTGTGATACCTGATTTGTAAAGCAGTCCATATTGTATGATAAGGTCTAACTCTAAACTAATAAATCCCCAATCTTATGTCAATCATGGAGAATACCCAAGCTACTCGTAATTGGTAAAAGAGATCACAGATATGCAAAAGAGAATATTAGTTCTTCACAATCATCCTATGCCACATAGATAATCGACCCATATACATAATTTCCCATTAGCTTTCTTAGGAAACAAAACCAGAGAACCCCAAGGTGACATACATAGATGGATAAATAACTTATCCATCAACTCTTTTAACTGAGCCTTATATTCATGAAGCTCTATTACTTCCATTCATAAAGGATTAATGAATTCTTGTTTTTCTCCATAAATTATATAAATTTTGAACTCAACATCTAGGTCAAGTGGAATCCCTGATAGTTCCTCAATAAATAAATCATAAAATTGATCCAATGTCGGGGGAGAGACAAAATGATATACACCGACATCATGTAACGAATGACTTAAAATATGGATGGTGATCTCACCTTGTTGCTGATGTATAGGCCTTGAACATCCTTCCTAGACATCCCATTTCCCAAGATAAAATTAACTATCTCCCTTAGAATACATAAAATTTACTCTCATATGGTAACAATCGATGTGGGATTAGTCTGATACAATCCAGTACATACCCAATTTTATTTTCTTAAACAAGATTGTAAATTATGTAAATATCCCAAAATAAATGATACACACCAACATCTGGAGCATAGTACTTTTAGAAATAGATGTTCTAAGACCACACACCAAATAGTGTATCGATCATCATTACCCCACCCAAAAACTCCATCACCAAACTAAAACAATTCACAAGTTTAGTAGATATAAAGTATTTTTAGGCTCCTATAACAAATAATTATCTTGATATAATATAAGGTAGATGTATAGTACCAAGGACTGTGGATAGGACAACCATTCTATTCTATTTTGCAGGATGAGCTATCTGCACATATCCTACTCTCTTAAATTTTATTTCTTTTTAGTCCACTATGTCTCACTAATCTGCTGATTCAGGATCTCTTCCCCTGAAGTACCACATCCAATGCCTCAAATATAAAAAAATATTGCTCAAACTTCCAGGCTGACATGAGGTAGAAGACCCTGTACATTAATCTGGTTTATTCTAGTTACCCCTTACCTACACATCTAATATGTTCTCTAGAATAACTCCTCCGAATATCCCATCATTCCACAAGATCGGTACTCTACCATTGTGTAGGGACAATGGTTACCATAGTGACCCATCCTACCACACTAATTGATAACCACTCGCACATTTCCTTGAGTAGCAGACCCTCCCCCCAAGCCGCTCTACATGACACTACTCTCATTAATGTTCTCATTGAGATTCTACCTGCCCTAAGAAGATATACTTATGAGTCATATAGCAGAAACTATCTATCCTTCATTATATTCCTTCTTCATGTTTTCCTTAGAAATGAGAGCCTAATTCACCACCTCATCAATCGTCATTAGATGATTGTCATTAACTAGGGACATAATCTCATAGTTATGTCTGTCCTCAAAAACAATTTACGATGTTTACTCGCCTCATTACACCACAATAACAAAGAACTATAATTTAGTGATGTGACCAACCTAGTTTATCTTATACATACTACACTAGATCTACCACATAAATTGTAATCCTCTCACCCACCACAACATCTCTATAAAAATTTGTTCCATGAAACATTCCTAAAATTAATTATAATCTATGCCCTATGAATTATTATCCTGAGCCTAAATATACCTCCAACGCTTCACATGACCACATAACAAATACGAATCCATATTGAATTCTTTATCTACAAAAATCTCTAAATGGTCAAGAATCATCTAGATATTCTTTATCAACATCTCAAATCCCTTTGGTAAACCCTCTCTAGGGGAGGTTGGATGGTGCTGCAACTAGAACTCCCCTATTACATCAGACATATTCTACACAACCCACCCTTATTTTCATTCCACAAATTGCATATATAGAGAGAAGTTCTTATGGAAATTCTCTCCCACTCCTTCTCCTGAAACTAATTGAGCCTCTTGTCCCACTACCAGGGGCACATTTCTAGTCATGTATTCTTATCAACCTACCAATAAGAATCGTCATGGAGTCATGTATCTATATTGTTTAGAATATGACTTATAAAACCTAACACATCATTAAAACATTTTAAAAAAATATATTCACAAAGGCCAAAAACAAATCATCCCTCATTAATTTCCATGTTATCAACACCGCACCACTATCACCACCCTCAACTATCCCTAACAAGGTCAATTTCTAACAAAGGGTAAAAAAAACATTCTTATTATAAGTTTCCCATTAGACACCCATTTAAAACCATTTTAATTTACCACATTTATAATCTTTTAACCATTATTATATTATTATTTGGAATCATTTCTTTTAAAACACACAATTAGAGAAGTTACTTTTTTATCCCACAACTCACTTATACCCTACATTTCAATGCATGATTAAAATTATGCATGTCACATATAATACATTGTGACTTTAATAGTTCATACATACACATGTATCATTTCATAACAGTCCATGAGGAAAATATCATTAATCAATAACATCACACAAACAGTGCATCATGAAAGGGGAAATAATGTACGAACTCATATCATCCTCTTAGGTATGGATCTTCTTTTTGAATTGTTTTTTAAAAAAAAAGGAAATTTTTTTAATTTCTCTAGGTACATGCCATGTACTCTTTAGTACATTCCTTGTTCTCGGTTTCCACATGTAGCTTTGTACTAGATATGTAATGGCCGAGTACATGGTTGTGTAGGTGACCTGGGAGACCACCTAAAGTGGTGGATAGTAGAGGGTAGTACATGACTTATACATTAAATTAACTCACCATATAATTTTCTTTTTATTTGATTAAATGGATCAGGGACACATGTAATCTCCAGAAAAACCTTCTTCTCCCCGTGTTTTATACAGGAGACAGACGTATGGCCATGAAATTTTAATACCATCATATTCCTCCATTAATGCTCGGATTGAGACACCACCGAGTGCATTGGATTACCACCAGTGAGTTATCTCTTCCCCTAGATCCTTTATTCCTGATTTGTCCTCTATCTCTTAAGTTATCGAGGGTTGATCATTTTCACCCTTTTCATAGATCTAAATCAATTTAGGCCGATTCATGGGATGACGTTCAAGAGTGTTCACCGTACAATGTCAAGGAAGGTTGATTGTTCCTTTAATTGGTTTTATTTAGATTATATATGCTAAAAGTATCGAATAACCATGTTTAGATTATTTAGTGGTTTGGAATTTAACCCTATGTAATACGTGTTTTGGTTTTTTTATTGATAATGAGTTATTTCATATGAAAAAGTTTTAGTTCCTTGATTATGGTTGTGTTTCCCTTGATTGATTGATTATGGCTGTTTTTTCTAGAATTACCTTTTAGGGTTTTTTCTTTTCTAGGCCTCGTGTTTTTAGGATGGAGTTACTATTTATTTGAACTGCATGTGTTTCAAATTGTGAAAGTATGACCAAGGGGAAATTGATTGTGTGAGATTCCCAAGCTAGGGTCATTTAATTATGGACTAGTGTTATGGTTTACCAGTGGTATTGACTGTGAAAGTTTTCGAGTGTTTATAGACCAAAGGGGTTAGACCATGAGAACTACCTAGAGTGTTTTTATAAATAGAATGTTGGACCATAGGGCATTGTCTATTAGGGATTCTAGGGGACAATATATAATATTGCTGCAATGCAGACTAAGGGGGTATTGTCTGTGAGAGCTACCCAGGAGGTCTCTTTTAAATGATTAGTGCCATGTGGGACCAAAGGTTTTAGATTGTGTGAGATTTTCTAGAGGTTCATTATTTATTGAGTTAATGAAATGTTATACCAGAGGGGTTAGATTGTAAGAACCTTCCAAGAGGGTTTCTTGTGAATGATTGTTTGATTATAATGATTCTTCTAATCCAAAGCACAAGCTTAGACTCAGTCTTTCTAGTTTCTATAGATGGTCTTCTGAGTCATCGATTTTTCTAATACATAGGTGATACAGAGCATATGATAGGTCCCAAGATTTCATTATTCAATAGATTGAATAATTAATGAATGTATGTGAATGTAATTTAAAATTGTACGATTGTTTACTTTTGAGTACTCCTTAGTTTTTTCATCATTTTTTTGTATTACCTACTATATATATTCACTTACAGTTAGGTATAGATATTTTGGTGGTTTCCTACTGGGTTTCATCTAACACCCAGATTGGAAAATGATTTTCGACCTAAACAGATTATATGGTTTCATGTAGAGATAAGGGTAAGCACCATTCTTCATCAGGTACTTGATTGATGTTTGAGATGGTGGGCATGGGACCACACCGAAGCTTATGATTCTATTGGAATTTACCTACTTTTCACTGATTTGGTTTATGTATTGTATTCCATCCTTGTGACTTGTTTTTCGGCTTTCCTAGATACATGTGACATGCATCATTTATTTATATATGTTGTAGTTGTTTATATTATCAGTCTTCTGATGTTTACATCTGTTGTATTGCATTACTACTTCATCTAATATTTACTGTTTTTTTCTACTTTGATTCTTTGAAATTGATGAAATAGTTTCCCCACTATCACACCCATGTCCCTCGCTACTAGCCAGAAGCCTCTGGCCTTCAGGGAAATGCTCTTGACGCCATGTGACAAACTGGGTATAAGGCACCTTTGGCCATCTCCCAGACCTAGGATGTTATAAAGTGGTATTAGAGGATTTTGTTTTCTACTCTATCTTACTATTTGGAGCCTATATATCGGTATTTGGAGGAACAATACATTGGTCATAATATGTGCTTAAGAGTAGCTTACCCGTTTATATAGAAAATCCATGTTACCTAAAATATTGAAATATTTATGGTTTGGAAATTATTATAGTTTATTTGATTTCACCATTGGGTGTCACACTTTTTTTTTCTATTATTGTTGATATCATTGTTTTTCTATTGATTCTTCAACCTGATTATATGAGGGTATAACATCTCATTCACCATATGGGAACATTCTTGAGTTCACATGTCATGCATTCTTGTCATTCCATTTGAGATGTATTACTGATTGCATTTTGTTGTGATAGATTTTGTGCTAGATATACATGTTGTTATGATATATACCTTGATATAATACCATTTATTTTTATATGGTGTTGGAATATGTAATTTTTCATTTGGATGGAAGCCAAACTTTGGTCCCTTAGGTGTTATGGTCCCTCTTGGATCAGAAATCGGTGGATCATGTTTAAAATTTTAATTGATTTTGTTCAATTTAGGAAGTGAATAAGGATAAAAAAAACTTTGATTCGTGGGAGTATGGGATCTAACAGGAAGGAATTTTTCATTCCTCGGAAACAATTCTAGGTTTTCAGGGGTTCTAGAGAAGTTTTAGAGGCTTACTGTCTGGAAACCCATACAACACAGTCTTTGGCATTATGAACACACACGATATGTTCTTCTATTCTCGAAGAATAAAATTTTATAATGTACACGCTGTGTATTTTATGTACATGTGATGTAGTCCTTAACTATGTTCCTAACTATGTGAGAAGAGAATTGAGTTCATAAATGAAGGTTCTAGGTGCAGTAGAAGTGCATGGTTGGATGTGCCCACTGGGCTTTTTTTCATTAGCAGTGATCAATCCGGATCAATAAGACAATAAACCCCAACCTCCATAGATCAAATCACAGAAATAGACAAAGAATAAGGATAGTCCCAGAACCAAAAACTAGGATTGTCAAAGGTTGATTATAATTAACTTAATTATTTGACAAGAAGTACCTTATTGGTGTTCTTTCTTTGTTGATATTTTTGATCATGATCCGATGTGATTCATCGTTGCATCGCATAAGCCAAGGATATTATTCCTCTAGTGGTGATCCACACGTGCACCATGTATCTATGGACACCGCCAAAGGATTCTCTGGGTGCTATCATGGAGAAACCTTTGCTTGTGTTGTCTGCCTTAGATTGTCTTGATCAGATGGAGGAGGATCTCTCTCAGTCTTAAGAGCGTTCTTAGAGGAAGGAGTTCTTTCGGTCTTGAGATAATTCTCTATAATTGTTGTTCACAATGATTGGGAAAACGTTTTGGGGTTGTGAGGATATCTATAATCGGTTTTGAGGTTATAGATTTATGACAATAAATAAACGCATTAAACATTTTATTTATTTCATTAAATTTTATTGAAAACCCCCATGTCTAATAATTAATTAATTGGCATACACCCACACTAATTATAATAAATATCATTTAATAAAGCAATATAATATCCTCAAAATCCTGACTGAAAAAACTACATGATGTGTACTCATTAATACATGGCGTGTACTTGTTTTTCATAAAAAACTACATGGAATGTAATCATTAATACACTTCACGTACTTGTTTTTAATTTCCTTTCCTAAATTAAAACTACTCGGTGTGTAATCATTAATACACAGCATATATATCTTGTTTTCATTTTATTCTTCCTCGATCATTAAACCGATTTAGGATTCCTTGAATAATTATTAAACCAGGTATGAGAATAATCTTTATTCTACTTGAGATACATGGATACACATAGTGTGTGACCCTCTAGGACTCTTCCTCGTTGACATTATGCGGGCTTTCCTAAAGTCAAAGATTACTGTCTAGCAACAAGTCAAGGTACCCAACCAAAAGAAGGTGACGCCGCATTGACGTGTCACCTAATACAAACCTTACCATGTAATTTAATCCAATTTCCTCGATATCTCATCAAGCAGGTTTCATGGAAGTGTCATAAACCTAAATGCGTGATCTATCATTCTTTGACTTCCAGAAATAAACTCGTCTTTACACCATGGCCATGGAATTTGGGCGATAATTCTATTTCAATAAAAGGACCCGAGATATCTACTTCCATAAATATGGAACAGACAAATCCTTCCTCGATTTAACCATTAACAACATTTCATTCGTGACACACCCAACGTACCCTACTTCCCGCCACATGTCTTCGTGACGGTTTTTTTTCCGGAAATCTAATTTTTCATGTCATTACATTAGTTAATGATAATCATCCAATCTAAGGACCATTACACATGCTCATTGATAGTAATGTCCGATGACACCAAGACATGCAGAATTACTTATGGAAGGTATATTCTTATAATATCCCATCTTGGAGATTAGCAAGTGCGAACTCCATGAGAGAGAGTCTCATCTTATTACGAGTACTCGCACATGACGGTCTGTATAATATGTATCCTATCATAGTATGTCATCCAACCGTAGAACTTTATTTAAGAATATCGTTATAGCATTTCAAGGTCCTCATCAAATTGGGGATCTTCCATGACCTTATTAATGCAACAAACACTCCAGGACATTATTGTATTATAGTATTCTAGAACAATGAACAATACATAATAGGTGAACATTCATGTAATCATAGTACAAACAGTTGGTTCTCAAGACACCAACTCTAAAAAACTATCACTTGGACTAGAGACAACATCCTAAGACTTTTAGTCCGCAAGACCTCACATGATGATCATGTTTCTTGTGAGTCAATGCTTTAGTCTAGGGGTCTGCCACATTGTCTTCCGTTGAAATACTACTCACTGAAACATCACCTCTCTGAGAAAAATCCCCCAAGAGACGGTACTTCCAAAGTATGTGCTTTCCCCGCTGATGTGACCTTGGATCTTTTAAAAGTGCCACTTCTACATTATTATCACAATAGAGTGTGATAGGATCTTTACTGCTAGGTACTACATCCTACACATGGATGAAGCTTCACATCCATACAACTTATTTAACTGCCTTAGAAGCTGCGATATACTCATACTCTGCTTTAGAATCTTCCACCACACCTAGCTTTGAGCTCTCTAGCTCCCTGAACCTCCATTAAAATTGGAGATGTATCCAATCTGTGACTTCATGTCATCTAGATCAGTCTGGAAACTAGCATCTACATGTCCTCTGATGACTAGTTCCTCATCTCCTCTATAAACCAGGAACATATCCTTAGTATGCCTTAGATACATAAGGAGAATCTTGACTACCATCCAATGGCGGTCTCCTAGATTAGCTTGATATCTGCCTACCGCACTCAATGCATAAGCAACATACAGCCTTGTACATAGCATAACATACATGACTGAACCAATCGCGGATATTTAAGGATCCTTGCCATTTTCATTCATTCCTAATGTGTCTGAGGACACTTTTTCTTGGAAATATGAATGCAATGTGACACTGAAAATAATCCCCTCTTGGACTATTCCACACTGAATCTCTTCAGTATCTTGTCAATGTACGTACTTTGACTCAGGCCAAGCATTCACTTGGATATATCAAAATGGATCTTGATCCCACGAATATATGTTGTCGTGCCCAATTCTTTCATAGAGAAGCATTTATGCAAACATGCCTTAACTGGATGTAATATAGGTACTTCGTTTCCAATTAGTAAGATGTCATCAACATATACTGTTAGAAAAATGACTGCACTTCCACTAAACCTTTTTGTAGAATCAAGGCTCACATTCGTTATTAAAAAATCCAAATTCCATTACGGCTTCATCAAAATGAAGGTTCCATGACCTTGATGCTTTCTTTAGTCCGAAAATGGATTTCTACAACTTTCATACCTTGTTGGCATCCTTTGGAGTCACAAACCCTTCAGGTTGTGTCATGTAGACATCTTCTTAGAGGTTCTCATTACGGAATGCGGTTTTGAAATCCAATTGCCAAATTTCATAGTCATGGTATGTGAAAATGGCCATTAGGATTATAATGGATTTTAGCATCACAACCAGCAAAAAGGTTTCATCCTAGTCAATTAATTGAGGATGTCTAATACCTTTTGCAACCAATCATGCTTTATAGGTGTTGACTTGTCCCTCCATGTCTAGTTTCTTCTTGAATACGCACTTATTATCAATAGGATTTACATAAAATAATGGATCTACCAAAATCCAGACCTAGTTTTGGTACATGGAATCCAATTTAGAAGTCATGGCTTCTTTCCACTTGGCAACGTCTGTGCCTTAAACTGCTTCCTGGTAGGTAAAAGGATCATCATTGTCAACCAATAATGAGTCACCATCCTTGGTGACAAGAAAACCATAACATTTTGGTTCTATCACCTCTCTCGTTCTCTTACACAGTTCTTGTGTCTCTGGAACAAATTGTTCTTCCACGAGGCTTTGTGCAATCTATTCATGCACCAACTCTTGTGTATCTTGAGCCTCGACTTCATCGAAGTCTATCTCACTCCCACTATCTCTTTTAGATATGTGCTCCATCTCAAGGAATATGGCGTGTCATGCCACTGTATCCTTTTTATCTGAGGGGTTTTATAGGTAATATTCCCTTGATTCCTTGAGATATCCTATAAAGATACACTTTGTGCATCGGGGTGCAATTTTTTTACCTGAATAGGACTTAACAAATGCTTCGCTACCCTACACATGTAAATTCGATAACATGGATTTGTATCCACTCCATAACTCATATGACATACCATTTATCAATTTAGTTGGTACTTGGTGTAGTATGTGTGCTGTTGTTTCTAATACATATCCCCAAAAGAATAATGGAAGACTCACATGACTCATCATTTATCTCACCATGTCCAACATGGTGTGGTTCATCCTTTCACATACAACATTCCACTGAGGTGTGTAAGGAGGAGTGAGTTGAGATAGATTCACAAACTCCCATAAATAATAAATGAAGTCATGATTAAGTTATTCCCCTCCTCTGTCTAAGCAGAGTTTCTTAATCTTCTTGCCAAGATGGTTCTCAACTTCATTCGTGTATTCTTTGAACTGATCAAAAAAATCTGAATTATACCCCATTATGTAAATATATCCTTATCTACTGAAATCATCATTAAAAGTTATGAAGTAGAAAAACCCACCCCTCACTTCAACTGGAAATGGTCCACACACATCTATGTGAACTAATTATAGAAGCTCTTTAGCCCTTTCACCTTTCCCACTAAATGGAGATTTGGTCATTCTGCCTTGTAGGCACACATGACATACACCAAGTGGTTTTAGTTCGAAAGAATGTAAATACCCATGTTGATGTAACTTTGTCAAATGTTTCTCATTGACATGACCTAACCGGTGATTCCAATGTTGGATGTGGTATGAGTCATGTGAACTAACTTTTTCATAGATTTCCATTACTTGGTTTGTGTAGTCTAACACATAAAGGCCGTTATATAAATGTCCCTTACCAAAAAAAATTCCATCTTTATAAAAGTATCAACATTCATTTCTAAACGTGAATATGAATCCATCAGTATCTAATCTGAATACTGAAATATTGATTTTGGTTAGAGAGGGTATAATAATAAAATACTTTCAATACCAAGAACATTCAAGTAGGCAATGTGAGGTGGTAGTCTCCGACAGCTACAGTAGTGAGGCTGTCACCGTTGGCTGCTCGCAGATCGACCTCACCTCCATCAATCTTTCTGAATCTACTTGGTTCCTGTATAAGGATATAGATGTGATCAACATAAGCAGTATCTAATACCCAATATGTAGAAATAGATTGATTTCATTTGATTACAAACATAGATAAATCTTCCCCTTTCTTCCTTGGATGGGTGCAGTTTTTCTTCCAGTGTCCCTTCTTTCCACATGAGAAACAAATATCCTACTGTTCTCTTGCCTACCCTTTGATCATCATTTACTTGGAAGTCCTTGGAGAAGCTTTGGGATTAAATCTCTTCACCTTACCTTTCGTTTTATTCACCATAAATACATTAGGCTTTTCATGCTTCATATCATTGTCCACTTGGAGAATGAGGATAAGGAGATCAGATAGAGACTTCTCAATGTTGTTCATGTTGAAATTTACAAATATGTTAGAGAGGATTTGGGGGATTGATGCAATAATGAAATCGGTACCCAGTTCATTGGGGAGTTTAAACCCTAGGACCATCAAGTGCTCAATGTAGCCAATGAGCTTGAGTACATGAGGCCCAACTAGGTCACCCTCTCCATGCTTTCTCTGGAATAGAGCCTTGGAGATCTCAAACCTTTCCTATCTTACTCTCTCCTGGTATAGACCACGGAGGTGATCGAGAATGCTATTGGCATCCATGTCTTCATGAGACTTCATGAGCTCACTAGAACTTGATGATAGCATCAAACATTGAACGTCAAGTGCATCTTTCAAATGTTGATCATAGACCAATAAATCATCATCACTCACCCCTTGGGCGGGTGAATTAGGAAGTGAGGACTCCAGCATGTAAAACTTTCGTTCATGGCGTAGGATAACCCAGAAGAGCCTAAACCATTCCAGAAAGTTACTACCGATGATGATATTGTCTTTATCTAGAATTGATTACAAAAAAATGTGGTTGACGAGTTTGTCATATTGATTCAAAAAATTAAAAGAGAAAATTTATCAGTACCTTTTGATTAAATTTTTGTGAAAAATAATAAATGAATTTATTAATTCTCCAACTAATTTATCATGACCCAATATCCCTCACCATTGAACTTGGAATGTCTAGTTTCTTTGACATTATAGTGGCAAAGATCCATATTCCCCTTCGCATAACCCCAACAAGTGATGGTCAATATATTAGAAGGTATTTAGGTAGGATGGTCTTTGCCAACTGTGAGATTAATGTTCCTTGATATATTGAGTGGACTCCCCAATCCTGAAATCCTGATTTGGATTTCCTCAACACTTGCCTTCATTTTACAACTAGTCTAGAAAAGGCTACTATTCTTGATGTAAAATGTTTAAGTCAACCAGGAACTTTCCTAAGAGATTATTTTATTAAAGTAACTATCCCAACAAGGGTTGGTCAAACACATATTATTATTGATTCATTCCCTTAATCAAGTAATAGAAGGCTTGGTCTGGCATAATATGGTATTTGAGGGATTTTATTCTTTATGCATAGTTTTTCATTATCAAATACTTGTTAATATTAAGTGATGATTGCGTAAGTGATTAACCATGTTCTGATTAGGTTTATGTATAGTCCGATTTTTATTTTATTCCATCTTTGCATGCTTATTTATTTCATTAATTATGTGATCGCGACAACACATACATAATGAATGAACCATGAAATCACACAGAAATAAAATAATATGGCATGATCATGAGATTCTATTGGTTATATTATCTAGTGGTTTTGATAAACTAACCCGGACATAGGGAAAAATAGCTTGAACCTGATAGTTAGTGTTTTGAAGCTCCCACCTGTCCACCATTGAATCTTACTGGGTTGGTTTCACCTCAGAAACAGGTTTTGAACTGTCTCTTCTGACTTGAGAGATCCTCCACTACATGGGTTTTACATTAAAGAAACCATGGGCACACATTCCATATATTTTATTAGAAGAAGGCTCACAGGCCAACGAATTTATATTAAATAAATTTAAATTAAACCATACACACACAAAGGGTCTTTGGTCAAGCTCATGATCATCCATAGAATGCAAGGACATTTATGCATATTTAGTATTCAAATTATTTTAATAGTTCTTTTATTTAAGATAAGTCATGATAGAATTCAATTAATTATGATCTAATAATAAATTAATTCATTTTCCTAAATTCCTTTCTGAATTTACTTAAGATTATTCTCATCAATATTCCTTGTACATTCCTTTGTACTTTGGTGGAAACCTAGTGAAATTCTATTTCTGGAAAGTACACGACCTGTAGGCTATATTTACATGGCATGTATTTGTTTTCACCCTTTATCCAAAGTACACACTGGGGGCTTTGGTGTTTTTTCTATACTTTGTAATTTTTGGAGTACATGTAGTGTAGAGTAATCTAAAACGGTGTGTACTTCTTTGTTACACGGGTACCAACTAGCCAATGTTGTGTACATAGTACGCGGCTTATCCTTTGTGAACGGTTTCACATGGGCTGGATCAGAATACATGGAGTGTTGATTCAACGTACAAATCTTCTATTCCGGTTTCCATGTACCGTTCATTTCTTGTCAACACAGTGTAATAAATACTTAGGCATGCTCAATTCACACGGTGTGGTTTGATAGACTAGTACCGGTTCATTGATCCTAAGTACATTGCGTGTAGTTTTCACTAAACGTCGTGTATTCATGTGTTGTACAGAAAGAAAGAGAGGCTCTTTCGGATGAGTTCCTCATTTTTATTTTAATCAAAATTAAAATTAAAAGGTCATTTCTGTGATTTGAATCGTGAAACACGGGAGCAAGACAGATCTCATTCATTTAGATTTATAGAACGATTTATCATGAATTGAATCAAATATAAATGCGTAAATTATCAACGAAAATTTAATAACTATAATCAGCATTGTAACCACCCTCTGATACCAATTGAAGGTTATGGGCGCAGTGGAAGCGCGGGGGTGGATGTGTCCACTTGGATTTTTTTATTAGTAGTGATCAATCTGGGATAAATACAACGATAAATGCCAGCCTCCATGGATCGAATCATAGAAATAGAAAAAGTAGAAAGATAGTCCTAGAATCAAAAATGAGGAACTTCATAGGTTGATTATAATTAATTTTATTAAATGTCAAGAAGTACCTTTTTGGTGTTCTTTCTTCGTTGATATTTCTGATCATCTTCCGATGAGACACGTCGTTGCTTCGTAGAAGCCAAGGATAGACTTCATCTAGTAGTGATCCACACGTGAACCACGTGTCTCTGGATGACACCAAATGGTTCTCTGGGTGCAATCTTGGAGAAATATTTTCTTTCTTTGTCCACCATAGATCGTCTTGATCCGATGGAGGAGGATCTCTCTTGGTCCAGATAGCATTCTTGGATGAAGGAGTTCTTTCGGTCTTGAGATAATTCTCTAGAATTGTTGCGCACAATGATTGGGAAAATGTTTTGGGGTTGTGAGGATATTTATAATTGGGTTTGAGGTTATAGAGTTATGACAATAAATAAATGGGTTACGCGTTTTATTTATTTCAATAACTCTTATTGAAAACCCCCATGCCGAATAATTAATTCCTTGACATGCGCCCACACTGATTATAATAAATATCATTTAATAAAACAATATTATATCCTCAAAATCTTGACTGGAAAAACTAAATGGAATTTAATCATTAATACATGAGGTGTACATGTTTTTCATAAAAAACTACACTATGTGTAATCATTAATAATGGAATGTAGTTGTTTTTCATTTCCTTTCATAATTGAAGACCACACGGTGTGTAATCATTAATACATGGCATGTCTATCTTGTTTTCATTTTATTCTTCCTCCATAATTTTAACGATTTAGGATTACTTGAAAAATAATTAAACCACATACGGGAATAATCTTTATTTTACATGAGATACATTGATACATTTAGTGTGTGACTCTCTAGGACTCTTTCTCGTTGGCATTAGGCGTGCTTGCCTAATGTCCAAGTTTGCTGTCTATCAATGGGTCATGGAACCCAAGAGAATGAAGTTGACACCACATTGACGTGTCACCTCATACGAACTCTTACCATGTAATTTAATCCCTTTGTATTGATATCTCATCAAGCAGGTTTCATGGAATTGTCATAATCTTATATGCTGATCTGTCATTCTTTGACATCTAGAAATAAACTCGTCGTTACACTATGGTCATCGAATTTGGGCGACAATAATATTTCAATAAAAGGGCCCGAGATATCTACTTCCATAAATATTTAAGGGACAAATACTTCCTAGATTTATCCATTATCAACATTTCATGCATGACGCACCCAATGTACCCTACATCCCGCCAACTGTCTTCATAATAGTTTTTGTCAGCAAATCTAATTGCGCGAGTCATGACATGAGTTAATGATAATGTTCTAGTCTAATGTCCATACACACACTTGTATATTGTAATATCTGATGACACCAATACATGCATAATTACTAGAGGCGGGTCTGTTCTCATAATCTACCATCATGGAGATTAACAAGTGAAAACCCCATGAGAGGGAGTCTCATATTCATATGAGTTGTCACACATGACGGTCTATATAATTTGTGTCCTATCATAGTATGTCATCCAACAATAGAACTTTTTTTAAGAATATTGTTATAGCATTTCAAGGTTTTCATCATATTGTGGATTTTCCATGAGCTTATTAATGCAACAAACATTCCATGACATTATTATATTATAGTCATGCAGAACAATGAACAATACATAATAGGTGAACATTCATGTAATCATAGTAAAAATAGTTGGTTCTTAGGACACAAACTCTTACAATAAATGTTTGGTAGAACATGCCATGAACTGAAAGTACATGTCATGCTGAAGAGACTATCTATCTGGCAATGTGACTAATGACACAGGTGGATGAATTTTGGATGGTACATGTAATTTCCAGATTGTACACATTGTGTAGTGACAGATTGGGTGTCCACCCATGTGTCTAATGACACGATTAGATGAAACCTAAATAGTACATGTCGTGTCTTGGGTGAACATGCAATGTAGTGTAACCCATGAGAGAACCATGTAGTTCTCACCATGTAGAAGAACTCGACCATGAGGGGAAATTCAAGTACATTCCATGTCCTAAGAGGAACACACCATGTGTATGGGTGTTACATGACCAGTTTTGTCATATGTAGTCACCATGATAAAATCTTAAGGGAACACGCCGTGTAGAGGTTATACACATCGTGTATCCATGTTATGAAATAGTTGAATGTTTTCTGTATCATGTTATGTTCTTTCAATTCTAAGTTTTTGTACATGATAATCATGAACTAAGGTGTTCACTTGACCTAGCAGAGTCATGTTTCCAAGAAATCCGCTCATTGTACACCAGATATTGTGCAACGATTAGACACCATAAATGGTTGATCCGGGACTGCCAGCAGATCCTCCCATAATTTCTATTTTGGTACCAGTTGTTATATTAGAAGTAGGTTCTGATGCATTATTCTGTGAAGTCCTTTTAAGGATCTTAAAAAACTTTTAGGGAGCATCGAATCCTACCACGTCAATGGTAGAGTCGACGTGAGTGCTCCATCATCAGCATCCTCCCAGTTTTTTAGGGGATGGAGGACCACATGCCACAGAGTCATTGTTCGAGTCCATGCCTGATATCAATGTGCATGTGGAGATTCCTCCGAAGAGGTGGTTGAAGTACATTATGTACATGATACATGATACTAGTAAGATATGGTGGGATGTTATCTCACATGGGGGATGTCATCAGGAAATGGCTTGGGAAGAGTTTTAGAGGACCTTCTGTGACTAAATCTACCCCGAGGAATTGAGGAATGATTATCTTGAGAGTTCAGACATTTGGAGCAGGGAAGTCTTTCAGTGATGGATTAATCATCCCATTTTACAGAGCTACATTTTTTTGCACCTCCGTTAGCAGGTGAGCAGTTATATTTGGCTAGGTGATTTGAGGATGGTATTAAGTATGACATCTGATCGCAAGTGAATATCATCAGGCAGACTTTGTTGGCTTCTATAGTGAACCAGTAACTGATTACAAAGTGCAATATGAGGGAGTTTGGAGGTGTGATCCCTGGCAGTTTAACATCTAGGGATGGTTTACCTTTGACAGAGAGTCGGAATTTCCATAGGGAGTTTCATGAAATGTTTCTTCAGGAAGTCAGGTGGTATCCAACTAGTTCGGGGAGAGTGGTCATACGATACCACATTTCCCAAAGGACCCAGTTGAGTTATGGTCTTGAGGCATGATAGATCACCTTCAGTGTTGTTTCTCGGTTTTTTCCCCATCATCGAGTGATAGGGGTTGTGCAATGACAGCACCATCAGGGAAAGGACCACAAGATTCTCATTAGTCAGGGAATTGAAGATCTTCATACCGTTAAGGATGAGGAGATGGTTGTGGCTATGGTAGTAAGGCTACATGTTTTCAGTAATAGCAGGTTTTACCATCTTAAGGTCATTAGGAAGGGTCGCAAGGATACAGTATAGGTTGAACATTTGATATGGAGCAAACCTAGCTGAAGAAGGATCCCAAACCCTATACTTGTAGAGGTACAATTATAGTTTCCTACATTTTGGCTTCTAATCTTTTTGAAATAGGGGCTTCCCATAGTTTTATATATATGGCCATTGTGGAGAGCCTCAGTCTCAGTATCTTTACTTATGAGCATGTTTTGATGGTATAAACTCTTATGGGGATTAGGACGACAAGTGTACATCAGTGAAAGGATATCCCTCTTGATATTGGTGGGAGTAACTTCGTAGGGGACCTATATGTCTTATAGATGAAAAATTATGATTTCATTATTAGAATGGATTGTTTAGTCTCCTTTCAAGACTTTGTTGACATCTATCACCACATAGTGTGTTTAACATCACCAGAGGGTGGGAATTTTCTACCCAAGGTTGAATGGGATGTCTAGGACAGAAGAGATGGACCCATGCATCATAGGATGGGAGGAATTATCACCCAGTTTTCTAGTTTATACCTGGATGACTATGGGACTTCACAGATGTACTTTCCTCCATTGGTTTATTATTTTAGAGATGTCTTCTTAGATGACTTTTCAGGTTTACCTCTTGAGTGATAGGTTGGTTTCTCTATTGAGAATTTCCTAGGAGCGGCACCAGTGTCCATTCCTCCTTGTTGGATGGTTACACAAGATTTGTAGGGCCTTTAGAAGAAGATGGATGATTTATAGGTAAAGGGTTTCATCCACCCCAGTACTTCTCTTTCAGGTTTGCATGTACTTTTAGCGAAGAAGGAGGAAAATAATCTCATAAGTTTTGTGGATTATCGGAAGCTGAACTAGTTTATAGTCAGTAACTGATATACCCTTCCAAGTATTGATGATCTATTTGATCAACTTCGAGGATCCCGATTTTTTTTAAAGATTGAATTGAGATGTAGTTATCATCAGTTGTGCATTAGACCATATGATATACCTCTAATAGCCTTTCATATTAGGTATGGTCTATTCATGTGTTTGGTTATGTCGTTCAGTCTTACGAACGAACTGGCAGTTTTCATGGCACTGATGAACTAAGTGTTCCATCCTTATTTGGATTCTTATATGGTAGTATTTATGGAAAATATCTTTCTGTACACTCACACTCGACACAACCACACTACCCATCTTGAGATTGTTTAGATTACAATGACAGAGAATCAGTTATATGACAAACACTCAAAATTCCACTTTTTGATGGATCAGATTCCCATTTTGGGTTATGTTATCTCAGAGAAAAGATTATCAGTAGACCCATAGAATTTGATATTAGTAGTTTCCTAAGAGAATATAAATAATGTCTTTGAGTTATGGAGTTTTCTGGGGATGGATGGTTACTACATTCTCTTTATATAAGAATTTTCACTCTTAGTGGGGCCACTGAAGAGCTCGACTAAGAAGGTTGAAAAGTATATGTGAATAGATTCTTTCAATTATTCCTTTCAGGAGATTAAAAGGATATTGAATTCAAACCTGATACTAATTCTTCCAGATTTAGGAAAGAGTAACACCATTTACTATGATGGGTTAGGTATCAGTCTGGAAGCAGTTCTTATATAGTGGGAGTGAGTCGTTGCGTATGGGTCCTGACAGTTGAGGCCACCTAATAGGAATTACCCAACACACGACCTCAGGTTTTTGGTAGTTGTGACCAATTTATGCTATTGGGGAAATTATTTTTTGGGAGAGAAATTCTTTTGTATATATTGACCAAAAAAATCTCAAGTATATCTTTAGTCGTCATGATTTGAATTTGATATAGTGAATGTGGTCAGGTACCTTCAACCTTTTCACATTGATATTTCTTACATTCCAGGGATAGGCAACACAATAGATGATGTGTGGAGCAGGAAGAATCTGATACAGGCGGTTCCGGAGGCTATCAGTGAGTTGTATTTGGTAGCTATGTTTTTTGAGAAGGATTTGGAGGTGCATGATAGATAGGGGTAGATGTTTCTTTCTTCTGTAGCTATTACATGTACTCTATTGGATCATGTGTGAATGAGGAAACTATTAGATTTGGAAGGCCTATTACTACATGATATTGTGTCAGGTGAGGACCCTGCTACTGGTTAGACCATAGATGATGATGAGATATTTCTTTTTCATGGGTGTGTATGGGTGTTAGATGACATACGTGAGGATTTGTTGAGACATTTTCATGCCTCAACATGCGAAGGTCATCTTGGTGTCACCAAGACGTATAGAGATCTACACTGTCAGTATTGTTTGATAGGTATAAAGAGGGATGTTGCTAGTTATGTTTTGAGATGTTCCACATGTCCGTATATGAAGGAATAGAATCAGGGACTGACAAGGCTTTTACAACAGTTACCCATTCTCTAGTGGAAGTATAATAATGTCGCAATGGATTTTTTGATGGGGTTACCAAGGTCACCTTGAGGGAATGCTGCGGTTTGGGTTGTTCCTGAAAGACTCACAAAGTTTTCACATTTCATTCCGATCAAGTAGAACTTCAGTGTCAATGAGCATGGAAGGTTTTACATCTAATAAATTATAGATTTTCATGGGTTTTGACACTCTATCGTTTCAAACAGGGATTTCCAAATTACTTCTTGAGTTTGGAAGGCACAACATAGGGCATTGAGTTCACATGTACTTCTAAGTACACCATACCATCCCCAGATAGTTGACCAATCTAAGAACAAGATTCATGTTTTGGAGGACATGATTCAAGCATGCGTACTGGATTTCAGGGGATATTGGGAGAGAAACATAACCCTAGGGGAGTTTTCCTACAATAATAGTTATCAAGCGATGATTCAAATGGCACCTTATGAGGCTTTGTACTATAGTCCATGTTGATCAACCTTATATTGGATGAAGGCAAGAGAGGCAGCTAAGCTGGGACCTCATCTTGTCTAGTATACCACTGAGCAGGTGGAGTTGATTCGGTAAAGGATGGATACTAAATAGTCTCGACAAAAATATTATGTTCATCGATGGAGACGACCTCTAGAGTTTGAGGTCAGAGATCAAGATTTCTTACATGTCACTCTGAGGTTGGGACACATGAAGATTAAGAGATAGGTGAATATTTCACTAATATACTTTGGGCCGTCTGAGGTTTTGAAGAGAGTCAGGAAAGTTACATATTAGGGAAATTTACCTTATAATTTTCATGCAATACTCGATGTCTTCTATCATTCATAGCCACTTCGTTGCTTTCCAGACCTGTCTCATGTTTTTCAACATGAGGAGGTTGAGATAAAGGTGTATTCATCCTTCCAGGTCTACCCTATTAGGATTGGTAATTGTAGTAAAATGGTTTTCTGTGGTCAGTCAATTCCTCTAGTATATATGCTATGAGATAATGAGTGATTATAGGATGATACTTGGGAGAGGGAGGCCAACATACGATCACAATGGCCATAGTTGTTTGATGTTTCTTCTTTTCCACCTTTTGAAGGGAAATTCAAGGAAAAGTTTCATTATTTGGGGAAGTTTGTAAGAACCAAAATCTTCATTTTAGGTATGGATCAAAATTTTGGGTTTTTTCTAAGGAAAAAGTACGAATTTGGAAATTTTCTATGAACACGCCATGAATCCAGTTTCTGTTTGTAGTAGTGTACTGGCTGTGTAACAGCTAAGTACATGGCTATGTAGGTGACCTGGTAGACAGCCTAAAGCGAGGTCCAATTGAGGCTAGTACATGGCGTGAACATTAAATTAACATTCCATGTGATTTTAATTTTATTTGATTAATCAACTTGGGGTCGTGTCTCACCTCTAGAAAACACTTATTCTCCCCATGTTTCATATAGAGCAACGTATGACCGAGAAAATTCGAGTTCCTCTTCTTCCTCTCTCTGAGCCCAGATTAAGATGTTATCTGGTGCATTATATTCTTTCTGATGAGTTCTCTCTTCCCCTAGATCTAGTTTTCCTGATTTCTCCCCCTCCTGTGTTATTAAGGGTTTATCATTTTAACCTTTTGTAGTTCTACATCGTTTTAGTCTGATTCATGGGCCTAATTTCAAAAGTGTTCATCATACAATGTCAAGTTAGGTGACTTGTGCCTTTATTTGGATGTCTTTGGATTATATATGATAAAAGTGTTGAATAAACATGTTTAGGGTATTGGGTGCTTTGCAATTTTACACTGTTTAATACATTTTATGGTTTTTTTATTGAGAAAGGGATATTTCTTAGGTGTAAGGTATAATACCTTGATTATGGGTTTAATTTAAATATTTGATTTATTATGGCCATTTGGTCTAGAATTTCCTATTAGTCATGTCTGTTTTCCATGACTCATGTTGTTAGGATGGAGTTATTGTTTATTTTAGATGCTTGTGTTTGGTATTATCAAAGTATGACCAAGGAGAAATTGAAAATGAGAGCTTCTTGAGGCAGGGTCATTTAATTATGAATTGTTGTTATTTTTTGACCAGAGGTATTGACTATGAGAGCTATTGGGTGGTCTGAGACCAGCGTGGTTAGACCGTGAGAGCTACCCAGATGGTCATTATTAAATGAATGTTAGACCATAGGTCATTGACTATTAGAGCTGCCAGGGGGTTCATTATATTATATTGTTATGACATAGACCAAGTGGGTTCTGACCATGAGAGCTACTGAGGAGGCTGTTTGTAAATGATTATTTTATGTGGTACCAAGGGGGTTAGACTATGTGAGAATTCTCATAGGGTCATTATTTATTGAGTTGATGATATGTTAAACCATAGGGGTAAGAATGTGAGAACTTTCCCATAATGATTCTTGTGATTTATTGATTGATTTTGATGAGTCTACCAAGCCAAATCACCAAATTAGACTCATTATTACTAGTTTATTTATATGGTCTTCATATACATCATTTTTGATATTACACTAGTGATACATATATTTGGATAGATCCCATGATTTCATTATTAAAAAGATCGAGTAATTAAAAAATGTAAATAAATGTAATTGAAAACTATAGGAATGTTTAATTTTGAGTACTCCTTAGTTATTTCTCCCTTTATACTTATTACCTGCTATATATATTCAATGACAGTTAGGCATAGATCTTTTGGTGGAAGCCTATTGGGATTCGCCTCACATGCTGTTTGGGTCATGCTTTTGGACCCAAACAGATTATATTAAGGCATGAAATGATAATGGTAAGTTCCCTTATTCATTTGGTACTTGATTGGTGTTCGAGTTGGAGAGCATGGGACTAAGCTGAGGCTTACAATGCTGTTCGATTTTACATAATTTTCAGTGCATTGGATTCTATTTTGTTTTCAATCATTATGACTTGTTTGGCAGTATTCCTAGATACATGTTACATGAATCATTTAATTATATATGATGCAGTTGTTTATACTATTATTCTTCTATTGTTTACATATGATGTATGGTATTACTACTTCCTCTACTATTTAATTTTTGTTTATATTGTGTTACTTTTCCAATGAGGGTACACTTTCCCACTATCAGACCCAAGGCCCTCACTCCTAGTTGGAAACCTCTAGCATTAGGAGGAATGAACTAGAGGTTGTGGGACCAACTAGGTATGGGGCACCTTTGGGCGGAACATTGATCTAGGATGTTACAAATAAAATTAAACTATAATAAAAAACAATCGGAAAAATAGTCCCTTGTTGGGTACTTGGTTACCTAAGATGTGATGGATGACGAGATATTTCTGGCTCTGAAACATATTCACCCCACTATGTACCCAGGACCAGATGGGTTCCACACCCTCTTTTTTAAGCAATATTGCCACATCATCGGTCCTGAAATCTGCAAAATGATCAATAATTTCTGGGCCGAGAGAACAAGATTTTCAGCCATCAATGAAATTGTCCTAACCGTCATTAAAAAAAATTAAGAAACCTCTGGAGGTCCCTGAAATTAGGCCTATCATCCTCTGCAATGTCCCTTACATGATATTCTAAAAGATCATTTTTAATCAACTGCGACCGTAGTTATCTAATATTATCTCGAAAAACCAAAGCGCCTTCGTGTCCAAGAGACTAATCACTGATAATACAATTCTAGCCCATGAAGTGTTTCACTCTATGAAAACATGTTCTACCATGAAAAGAGGAACCATGGCCTAGAAACTGGATATGACTAATGCCTACAGTAAAGTGGAATAGAATTTCCTCAATTTCGTGATGCTGAAAATGGGTTTCTGCACTAAATGGAAAGATATGGTCATGCAATGCATCTCGACTATCTCCTTCAGAATCCGTGTCAATGGGGAGATCACTTGAGGATTCGTTCCATCCCGAGGCCTACGCCAGGGAGATCCCCTTTCCCCTTTTCTCTTCATATTGGTGGATGATGTTTTTTCTAACCTTATTTCCAGGGATGCATCCGCTAATTCTATTCATGGGGAAAAGGTATGGAACGTAAGTCCACCAGTGTCGCATCTCTTTTTTTTGACGACTGCCTCCTTTTCTCTAGAGAAACTATTAATAAATATTGGGTGATCAGCCAAGTGATCCACTAGTACAACAGGGCATCTGGACAGTCAATCAATCACGGAAAATCAGAAATATCCTTCAGTGCAGGGGTACCTATTTCCAAGAGAGATGAACACTGCGCATCAATAGGCATACATATTGTTGAAAAACACCAGAAGTATCCCGGGAAACCCACAGTGATTGGCTGGTCCAAAAAAGAAATATTTGCTTCTCTGGTGAACAGGATTGAGAAGAAAATTCAAGGCTAGACCCCAATAAGAATCTCAAAAGCAGGA
This sequence comes from Viscum album, assembly GCA_963277665.1. Taxonomy (NCBI): domain Eukaryota; kingdom Viridiplantae; phylum Streptophyta; class Magnoliopsida; order Santalales; family Viscaceae; genus Viscum; species Viscum album. The sequence continues at coordinate 1,204,472,041 of OY728134.1, forward strand.
AAAGATACCCTCATTAAAGATGCCATCCAGTCTATCCACAGCTATTTTATGTCCCTGTTTAAGCTCCCGACAACCATCATCAACCAGATCCATACACGTACTGCCCACTTCTAGTGGGGGGAAAATGATGGAAGGAATAGAACCCACTGGATGTCCTGGGAGAAACTATGAATACCCAAGTCGGAGGGAGGGATGAGATTCCAGAATCTTCTCATCTTCAATGATGCATTGTTGGAAAAGTATGGATGGTTCCTTATTAACGGTCCATAATCTCTTTGTGCACGGGTACTTCGAGCTAAGTACCTTCCCCACACAGATTTCCATGTTTCCTCTCTTGGCCCTCATCCTAAATTCATTTGAAGAAGCATTTGGGGGGCCCAAATGCTCCTGGAAAAAGGACTGGGCTAGAGGATAGGGGATGGCTCATCTGTCAACATCTAGACCGATCCCTGGCTGATCGATACAGAAGTTATGCGGGATACATCCCATGCCCAACCCGGCTTTGAAGACGCTACTATTAGATTCCACTTTTCCGACCAAGGGTCTAGGTAGTGTTTGGATAAGATTCATTAATGGTTTAACTAAAGAGACCAAAAAAATTTCTTTGGAATCCCATGTGTCCCAGACGTAGGCCCCGACCATCTATTACGGATCAATGACATGTCGGGTGACTACACGGTGAGATCCGGATAAAGACTTGATCTTGGAAAACACCCAGTCTGCTCAATGAGGGACCATGGAAATTGCTTTGGAAGCTCAACAGCCCCCAAAACATACGCCACTTTTGGTGGCAGATGTGCATGTGAAAACTCCCTACCATGAGCCTTCTCATTTATCGACATATGTCCAGTGTTGTTTTCTGCCCTTTCTGTCCGAATATCCCAGAAACCCATTTTCATGCCATCATTCCCTACACAAGAGATAAGGATATTTGGAATAAATGGGGCCCGGCTCCAGATGCATCACTGGCCATGGCCTCTGACCACCCTGCCCCCCTGATGTGCTGGTGCTCCTCTCTCTCATCGGCTAATGCTGGTTTACTCTGCACCCTGGCCTAGATCATCTGGGTACGAAGTAACGATGCTGTTTTACAACACATACATAGACCTTCTGAAATCTGGATTGAACGGGCCACTTCATGGATTGAGGGCTGGAAGCAGCACAATGGACATCATATGCTAGATGTTCCCCCCTCTTGTCCCTCTCATTGGAACCCACCAATAGAAGGTATTCTTAGGATCAACATGGATGCATCTCTCCCCAAGTATGGACTTGTCTCCCTCAGACTCCTGGCCTGAAATCATCTGTGGAAAATCATGGATTCAAAATAAGAATCACATCATTCCTTTTGGGAACATGAAGTAGCTAAGGCTAATGCCATCCTCGCATGTATGATGCTGGCTTTGGAATGTGGATGGGTTGATATCAGCATTGATTCTGACTGCCTCACCGTGATCGATGCCATTAACCACAACGATGACGGACTCTAGTCAATTGGCCTCATCATCAGCCGAATTCTCTCACTCCACCAATGCTTTTCATTCTGCACATTCTACTTTACAAAAAGGGAAGGAAACAATGTGGCCCATCATCTGGTGGCATTAGGCCACTTCAATTTCAACTAGCTTTTTCTGGACAATTTCCCTTCATGGCTTTGCATATGTACGTCTACTAATCATCGTCATTAATGATATCTGTCTTTTCTAAAAAAATCTTCTCAATAGTAGTGAGGGCCTAATATGAAATGTGGGGAGACTATAATGTCTTTATAAAAGTACAATGTCATCATAAATAGATAAAAAAATATCCAAATGAAAATAAATAGTAACCAATAATCAACCAATCATCACATGAATAAATCCAAAAAAAGGGAAATGGACACAAACTAATGTAATAGATATGTCATGCTATATATCTGTCAAATTTACAATGAAACCCCATAATAAATATGCTCTAAAAACAATGATGTGGTTCTATACATAGGTCCAGTTCCCTCATCTGTGCACTATAACGAGACCCAAAATAGCTATCTTACATAGGGATTGTTCCCATATCCTATCCTCCAGGCATGAAGGGTATTGGAGTACTGATCAGGCAGTCCATGTTGGTTGTGAGTATAACGTAGTACTCCACTACCAATAATGTCATAATAAATATCTAGTATATAATAGTGTACATAGTTTTAATAAGAGTAATGAACAAATGAAAAAGTAAACATGCTTCAAATTTATTTTTATTTTTAAGTCATCCACATAGGCCCCCAGGTTCATTGTGATAGTCGAACCAATCATATCATATTTTTCCCTTGCTAATGTATGAACTATAAACCATTTGAATATGAAAAATTATTCATTCATGGTATTTAATTAGTCATTTATTTAAAAATTAATTACAGTAGATTGGAGAATCATTCCATGAACCAATATCTTTGGGGCCTAGAGAATCATTCTGAAACCCCATGGGTATTTGATGCATCAGTTCTTGTACAACACCTCATTGTTCACATGCGTGGATCAGGGGCCTAAATAATCATCCTTCCATAAGATGGTTATTTAGAGTATGACTACCTAACCCACAGCTAATTGATAACTAACATATATTAGAATATATATATCATAGTTCAACATCATTAACCTTTTTATAAATCATTCACATTTTAGTGCACGATTATATTTTTAAATTATAATCATGGTTCTTTATGTTATTCACATGGAATAACATGATTGATTCCCCATTAACTCATTTATCATCATTTATTTTAAAACTCATTAACTAGTAAATTTTGATGCAATAAACCCTTTAAATCCCATTATCAAACATGAAATATGGATTTAGTTCAATTTCACAAACCAATAATTTGCATTATATATTCCATTTATCATCATTTTAATGTAATTGGCTCACCACATGGGTTTCCATAATTCCCTATCTTATAATATACAATGGTTCCAATGATATCTTTGAAGGATTAAAAAATATCATGGAAGTAAATTCACCTTTTTGATATTTAAATTCAATTTCAAAACATGGAATTATAATGTCCCAAATTCATACAGAATATCATAATTATGAATAACAATCAGAAAACCTACCTCAAGATCATTGATGAAAACTCATCAAATAATAATTCTCAATTTGATGTAGAATGATTGATATCACAATGGTCAAAGAGATATTGAATAAAACCCTAGGATCATTATACCACAAAACAAGATCCATATAAAATATCGAACTAAACCATCAAAAATGGATGAATTCATTCCTCTCCAAAGGGGAGAGGAATATAGGAGAGAGAGGAACTATAAAAAAGGAATAAATAATATAACATAGATAGTTTTATTTTTTCTACCTGATCTTAGATTCAAATCAAATGAGGGTTTAGGAGACTAGAAATAGGATCGGTACCCTTTAAGAGAAAGTTAATTTGTGTTAGGTAAAGAATATGTGATTACTTATACAAATCGGGGGGGGGATGATTTTTTTTAAAATGATCAAGGAATATAATTTTTACGTGATACATTTCCTGGGTGGGGACATATAGTTTCACAAACCATGTTCCCTAACCTCACTCCATTACTTTCTGGGGGTGAACTATTACTCTTATGTGGGAACACAATATTCAAAACCATGCTCCAACCGTCCAAAACCCCTATGTCTAAGGGTGAGCATTTATCTAGCTGTAGGTGCAGAGTTTGGGAAACCTGTGTGCCAACCATGAACTACCCAAAAACATCCAATACTATCCTGAAGTCACCTTGAATACCCTCACCCAATTTAAAACAAATTCATGGGTAAAATATTACCACTAATATGTACTACACATCTACAGAAATTTTATGATGTTACCGTTTGAAAAATAAAACCATAAATTTTATGGTTATAAAGTCAGTAGTAAAATAATTAATATTTATTTTTAAGAGAAATCATGAATTTATAATTGATATTTACATACTAATATTTTCCTAAAATTCTTGTTATTTATAAAAATTTTACATTTTTTTTTGTTACATAAAATTCTATCTTTTAAGAAAAATCCAAAAAGAATTCTTAAACAAATATACAAATTGGAAATCTAAAATTATGTTTATTTATAAACAGTTATTTTATGGAATGTCCTATTTTAAAATTTATGAAATCTGAAAATACAATTACAAAATAGATTTATTGGAAAATATGATTTTTAAAATACCTGTTGTTCTTATTTTTAATTTCTATAAAACAACTAATAAATTTTTAATTAATCAATGAATGTTATATTTTATTGAAATATTTTTTTAATATTATACATATTTTTACTTAATAAAAATTACAATTAATAAAATAATATATTTTTAAATACAATAATTTATTATTTAAATTTTCATAAAAGAAAATTTATTAAAAAATGAATATATAAATTAGTATATTTAAAAATTCAGTTTCTCGAATTCATCCCTAACCATTCAACAACTATGTGTTAATGTTGAAAATATATTATGGGTTATTACAATGAATTTTCAAGTGGAAAAAGATATCTAACACATTTACTATTTTTTAAAAAATTAATAGTTAAATTTATTTTTGTTTTATTCTACCACTATATATAGTGAATGATTAGAATTTTAATTATTATTCAATGAAGAAAGTAGGTCTGGGTATTCTTTAAATGTTCACAATTCAAGGAATAGACTTTAATATAACCTCTACCATACTATCTTAGGCTATATAAAATTACATATATTTCTTCAAACAACAATATCCTTTAATTCAATTTTAAACCCAATTTTGTATATAAAATAATCATATATTCCCGAAAAAATACTTTCTTAATAATTAATTGAATCTCTTTGAAATTAAATAATTATTATAGTGTACATTCCACTAATAATTAACTATTAATTTAACCCACAGTTCATTAGGTTAAAACCTAATAAATAAATATAATAACCACAAAAATATTTTAATATTAACCAAATATAACATGGATCACTTTTTTATAAATTCAATAATCTATTCCAATAATCACGTCTAAGGGTGAGATACCATGGTCTTTGATATATTTGATACGTAAGTGCATCTTATTGTTACCCAGAGACTGTGTGGTCTGGCATGTCCCAAGAAAAGCCAACTTTGCTACAGATTCCCTTTCCAGACCATCGTGACATGTTGATTCCTTGTAAGGCTTTCTCCTTTTTATAACAAAAAAGGATTATCAGTCAGTCCAATTAAATAAACACTAACATAATTTTTTTAAAAAAATCAATCAAAAGATTTTTATATTAATATTAATCATATATTAAACTTGAATGTTATCCATACCACAATCTTAACATATTATTACCATCATTCTGGTATTTTTATTCTTTATATTTGAAATCATATCAGTTGAGTGTTTTTGAAAGTTCTTTGATTTTCTTAAGGTATATTTTTTTTATGTTTTGGTTTGGAATATTCTTTTTGGGCTAGATAAGTGTTTCCCCATGTTTATATGAAGGCTCAGGGGTGTTTCAGGGGTTTGAGACATGAAAGGGGAAGAAAAGGGTTCTCCTAGGCATGTTTCATGGTAAGTGAAAACTATTAAGGAATCCCAGGTAATCATGCAAAGGAGTTTTTTCTTACAGTTCATCATGCGTGGTTTGGACATGGTTTGAAAAACCATGCGGGTAAATATTGCGGCCCAAAAAAATTGATAAAATTACAGAATATGACATTATAAAATTTTAAGTCTCACTCATGGATTCCTCCTTTTATCCTCCTTTGGACCCAAGTGACGTCCCTAAAACCTCAAGACCTCTCATGGATCATTCTACCTCATATTTAGTCCATTTGGAGTGAAGTTAGTTGCTGATCAATGATTTAGGTTAGTCTAATCATCCTCTTGATCCTCTTTTCTAGATTAGGGTTTGTCATTTTCACCTCTCCTTCTGACGGCATAAAAACATACTTTTCCAGTAAAACGTAGGATTATTATTCAAGGGGTATTTCAATCCAATCCATGGCTATGATGAGGAGTATATTCATTATCAAATTCAAGTTAGGTGGTCTAAAAATATTTTCCCATAGTTTTACTTTAGATTTGTGCAAGGATGCATGTGTTCTTATTTTCCCTAATTTTGTTCTTGGTTCAATTAGAGTTTTTGAAAAAAAATGGGAGTATAAGTGACCAAGTGAAACCCTCACAATACCTATGGGATACGAAGTGGAGGAAATGACCATTTTAGGGGCACCCTTGGGGTGTGTCAGCAATCCTAGACAAAGGGAATGGTAGGGAAACGTGAATGCTTTATGAGTGACAATATGAAACCCATGTATAACAAGTTTTAATTGTTTAATAAGTTGTAAATGGAATGATAAAAAAGATTCTAGGGTGATAGTTCATAAGGTGTTTTTGGGATGAAATGAAAATGGGAAAACTGGGTCAAATGGGATTTTGTCAATTATTTTACAAACTTTTGTTAGATTTTCTTAAGAAGATTAGTGCATATGAAATGGAGGACTTATAATTAGATGGTGGAATGGGAAATGGGGAGTATGTTAATGGAATTTAATAAGGTAATGGATGAATATTTCAAATGGGTCAATACATTGGAATTTTAGTACAACTAATGGTAAAATGTAATAAGTGGTTGTGTTATGAGATATGATAAATGTACATGAAATGCATATGTGGGTAAAATGATTGTGAAATATTAATTAGGATAAATGGGTTAATATATGGCCATTGATGTATATTTTCTATGGTATAGGGGTTGTTAAATACACTTTAAGGGTTAAGGCATGAGAAATGGAATTTGGATAAATGGATATGATTTGTAAATACTAAATGTATTAATGGGTTATGGAATAGTATTAATTCCAATGATTTTTTATATAATATGATTTCCAATGACATTGTTTTTCTTGAATGTATTATGGTGTGGTTTTGGTTATTGGATAAATAAACATTTTCACATATAGTTGAAGGGTGGATAATTGACATGAAGTTCTACACCCATGGGCCGAGTTATGCTAAGGCTCTAAACTACACTTCATAAATTCAAGGGTTAGGGAAGTGGACATAGGCTCTATTTTCCTAATGCTTGAATTCCATTTGGACTGAGGCTACGAAGTGAGGACAATGTTTTGATGTGATATGTGTAGTCATTGTGAGATAAGGTCTTTACATATTTCCCCTATACATAATGATTGGTTTCCTTATACCCATGTAGAGATGATGTATATGCCTAACCCAAAGAACATGTGTTAAATAATGGATTATGTAGTAATGATGTCAAAATAAGTGGAATTCATAGAAAGTCATGGAAAGAATTAAATGATCCTTGTTAACCAATGGAACCTAAACTGCCCTTTGATTACATACGATTTAATTTGTACATGCATTAAATATCTATTAGATTTTATATTATGTAGACACCATTGGTGGTGGACTACTGAGTTGGGTAATCACCCCCTACTCGGGCCGTTATTGGGTACCTGAGCAAATTTATTGTTTGTAGGTCAGGAAATGGGAAATGACCATACTCTTAGATGTTGATTTGGGATCAGGATATACATGGAGTAGGATCCAAACTTATAGTTGGGACCCATTTGGGGAGTCACTATTTTTTTTGATTTTTAGGGTTTTATTCACTTGCACTACTAGTATGTCATGGCATTGTTAATATTCAGTTATGGTTTGTACCCACATGGGAGATGTTCACTTGTATGTTAATTAGTTATTCATATTATTCTTTTATTTATATTGTGATATGTTTTGGACTAATCTGGTAACGAGGGTATAGTCCCCCCAGATGACTTATTAGACCCTCACCACTAGTCGGAAACCTCTAGCATACAGGGAGGTGCACTTGAGGTCATGTGATGACTCAGATCAGGGAAAAAATTTAGTGGATTTCATATCAGTAATGTTAAAAGGTGTTATCATAGTACTTATTTTCCCTATATTGATATTTGGGGATTTTAGAAAAGAGATTAGAGAATGTGTTAGGCCCTGATGATGAGCTCATTTTTGGGAGTATCTAAACCATGTATGAGGGAAACTAATCATACCAAGATTCACTTTTATATTTCACCCTTATATCAATGTATTAAATTGGGTTTGTATTGAAAATTACAACTATAATAAAAACATTCACTCAATTTTTTATTGAATTATTTTGAGTTTAACACTGTTAAAAAGGAAAAGTTTACTTGTTTTCATACTTACAATGTAGGTGGAGGTGATTAGGAGGACCCACGATGTAGTCCAAGAAAAATGGGCCAATCTACACAGGTTCCAAGCACACCAGTAGACTAAAACGCATACTGCTACTATATTGTGCATCCAAATGAGATGAAACATTGTGGGATGGTCCAAATATAATGATCTGAATGTAATTTGAAGGAACCCAAGCCCAATTATTCAATTACGAGGCACATAATTACTAATCTATCCCACAAAATGAATCTCAATTGGGTCAAATATTTGCTTATGTATTTTGGTAATATCTCTTATTATATAATAGATCTGGTGGGAAAATCTGACATGGAGGTATAAAAGGTGTCTTAAAACAACACTTTTGTTTTTTCCGAAGTTATTTAAGAATATATGACTGGACAAGAAAATGTACAAAGAATATTCTCTAGCTTTGGGTGCCCAAAACCCCTTCCCACTGTTCCTATAAATTGGCACCTTGGACACCCTATTTTGGAGTATAACCAGGAGGCATGGTTCTAGAATTTTGGAGTCCCAAATGGGACTTCTCATCATCACTTTATGTTTTGGAGACTATAGGACGTGGTACTTCAATGTCTTCTTCTTCCTCCCCTCCCAAGGATTTCGAAACCCTTGTGATCACTAGGGGAGGAACATGATGTAATCTAGAGATTCAAGTTGGTATTATTTTAAATGATCTTTCTTAATTCCAGATTGTAGGTTTTATTTTCATCCTCTATTTAATTTAATTGAGTTATATATGTATATTTTATACTCATACTCAAATGATCATGTTTGGGGGTACCCATTCATGCGATGTTTCAAACACCATTCGTGCATTTTTTTCCTTCATTCAATTACAGTGTTTGTGTGGTTCATATTGGTTAATTGAACTCAAATAAGAAATGTCAAGGTCATGAAAATATATTTCATGTTATCATCAAGAAATAATATAAAAAATAGTATAATACATCGAGTTCTTCATGTGTTGCCTTGGTGACTTTCAGTTATGAAGTAGAACACAAAGCATCTAATCATCGGCAGTGTTCGGTGAATCATTGTGTGTTTTTGAATGATCCCTAGAAGGTATACTATCATAATATCAGTAAAATTATTGTACTATGTGTTAAAAAACATGTATTAAATGATCAATACCATTTCACATGATGCGATTAAGGATGATCATCAAGAGGCATCCTTAGGCTGATCACTTTTAATTAATCTTGTGCATATCTACATTGTTTTATCGTTATCATTTTCTATTTTCATCTTTAATCATCAAACCCTAGGATTTCCAAAATATAATTAAACATATGTTTTTATAATGAAACCCATATTTTTAAAATAATCATATAAGGCTCCATAAAGAGACAACCTAGGGTTGCTGCTATAATACAGAAACTCTAGTCAAAATCAAACAACTAAATTGACGTGCATGAAAATGTGATCAAATTTTGGTGTTGTTTCCGGGTAGCCAAGATCATTTTATTCTATTTTATTTATTTTTTATTTCTTTATTTTATGTCTTAATTATAACTCCTTTCAATCCCCATCACCCTTTTTATTGTTTCTATTTTGGTTTTTTGTTTCAATTTTTGTTTTTTTGGTGTTCTCCTCTCTCTCTCTCTCTCTCTTCTTCTCTATATATATCTCTATAATTATGTAGTATAAAATTATATTATATTCTCATAATTATCTAATTTTATTCATATTAAATCATAAAAAAATAAAAAAAATAAACTTCACAACTTATTTACATGACCCAATCAGAAAAAGAAAAACAACATGAATTTGACCCTAAAATGGAAAAGATACATCACTCAGAAATCAAGGAATCTAGAGTAGGTCAATCAAGTAACAATGAGGAACCTCTTTTGGAACCTCAATTTGACTTAAACCACTCAAAAATTGAACCCAATAAAACCCAATAATATATGGCTGCAAATAATCATACCATAAATGAACTAAACACCCAAGATGTGGATTTCCTACCTGCGTACATCCAATATTCTGAGGAAGCATCCAAATCTGAGTTGAGTGTAGGACTCATCAAAATACATCCCAAATTCCATGGTCTTCCTGGTGAGGACCCTCACAAACATCTGGGAGAGTTTCATATAGTTTTCTCTAAGATGAAACCCAAAAATGTTTCTGAGGTCCAAATTAATTTTAGGACATTAACTTTCTCCCTTGATGGTGTAACCAAAGACTAGATATACAATCTACCTACCATAGTTAGGGGATGGAATGAATGTAAATGGATCATTCAAGATAAGATCTTTGCAGAATCCTATACTACGTCAATTAGAAAATAAATTTGTGGAATTAGGAAATCACAAGGAGAGACCCTTCATGAATATTGTGAGATATTCAAAAGGCATTTCTCATGTTTCCCCCACCACCAAATTAGTGAACAAATGATAATCCAATTATTATATGAGGAACTTGTCCCCATGGATCATGGAATTATAGATGTTGTAGATGGTGGTTTCCATTTTAATAAATCTCCTTCTATCGATCATGACTTAATAGCCAATCTGGCACACAATGCACAATAATTTTGTACACGATAAATTGAACCAACCAGAGGAGTTCACTAGGTAAGTCATTCATATTAAGAAAAATAAGAAAATGACAAGCTTAATAAAATTAATACCCTTATAATGAAATTAGATCAATCACAAGGGAACTAACAATCTACTCATTTTCCGTTATATTGAGGTATTTGTTATGATAACACTTATTTTTCAGACCAGTGCCCACATCTTCAAGATTCAACCGAGTCTTGTGATTCAGTATTTCCAGGGAGTCCATTTCAGCAAGAACTACCCTGTACGCAAGAACATGTAAGGCCAAATCAATACCCGGGGTGGAAGGAACAACCACAATACCAATAGTAAGGCAACCCGAGCTACCACAAGAATGATTGGTGTCAACACGGCCAATGTATGAAATCGTTTTATCCATAAACATCTCATCATCCATCTCATCATCCACCAAATTGTGAGCCAAGACTCGATGAAATGGTGAAGAATATGGAATCTGAAAACCACCAGTTCCAACAGACCAGACAATCACCTATTCAATACCTACCAACTCAAGTGGAAAAATTGGAAAACACTATCAGTGAGATCAAGATGCAAGGTTTTGGACAACATCCATCCCAAACCTTTTCTAATTTGAAGGACAAAGGCAATGTACGTGCAATTAAACTTCATAGTGGTAAAGAAGTTTCTCCTTCTACTGATTCTACAAAATAGGTATACCCCCCTCTTAAAAACACTCTTTATCCACCCATAAATGAATTTTTTGAAGAAAAAAATAAAAAGGTTAAACAAATTACAATTGAGGATTCACATGAACAATTCATTCCTCTTCCTTTCCCCCAAATACTCTCTAAATATAAGAAGAATTTTTATAAATACATAGAGAAAGAAATAATGGATATATTTAAAAGGTAAAAAGTTAACATTCCGTTATTGGATATAGTAAAACAAATCATTCTATATGAAAAATTTCTTAATGATATTTTCACCCATAGAAGGAGACTGAGGGGGACTGAAGGATTCAACCATTGAAGGAATGTCTCAGCCTTGACTCAACCACCAATGCCAACCAAGTGCAAGGATCTGGGAACATTCACGATACCTTGCACCATAGGGGAGACATTATTTTCAGATGATATGATAGGTTTAGGTGCTTTAATTAATTTAATTCCTTACTCTTGGAACACTTCCCTATAAGATGGAGAGCTTAAACATACATGCATAGCAGTACAAATTTCAAACCAAATCACAACACACCATTCCAGAGTGGTCGACGACAACCTTGTAAATGTGAAGAATCTCATATTCCTTGTAGACTTTTATACTCCTGAGATGTAGAATACCCAAACCCTAGGACATGGCTCAATCATACATGGGAGGCCAGTCCTCAAAACAAAAAAGACGATCATCAATGTTCACAATGGTATGATGTCTATGGAGTTCGGTTGAGAAAAGGTAAGTTTTAACATCCTTGGGGCTATGAAACACCCCATTGAAGAGCACTGCACTCATCATATCTATTCTATGGAAGTGTTCTCAAATTATACACACACACACACACAATTCTTCCCTTTACCTATACTATGATTCAAATTACTATTCTTCAACTTTGGATGATTTGAGCTTTGATTCATGTTTTGAATGTTGGGTAGGTTCTGAAAAATGTAAATTTTGTGCATTAATTGAACAGTGTGTTCATTATGAGGTACCCATAACCATGGATGATTCTAAAATTATCATTTCAATAGAGTATTTATCATTAGAGAATAAACATGAGATGATATACAGTTTAATGGACCTCACTCACCCTAAATCCCCTCACTCAATCGAAAAACCCATGATGTTGGTATTGAAACCACTTATATCTAATTTAAAATATTCTTATCTTAAGGGTATTGACAAATCACCCTATCATTGTTTCCTACAAACTCTCTAAACAGTAGGAATAAAAACACCTTGACCTTTTTAGAGAGTGTAAAAATAAGATAGGATGGACATTAGCGGATATTCCTGATATTATATCATCTATTTATTTTCACCATATAATTTTTGATGATGATGCTATGACCATAAGGTAGGCTTGACACTGGTTGAATACCACTCTCCTTGAAGAGGTAAAATTGGATGTTAGTAAATTACTCACTACTAGGATCATTGATCCAATATCTGATAGTAAATTGGTTATCCATGTTCAAATTGTTCCTAAGAAAACCTGAAGGACTGCTGTTTCAAATGAACTGAATTAATTTGTTCTAACACATGTTCAAAATAGTTGGCAAGTCTGTATTGTCTAAAGTCGACTGAATCAATCCACACGCAAGGACCACATTCCTCTACCTTTCATTGATTAAATGTTGGAATTATTGTATGGTATGTCCAATAATGTTTTTCCTGGTGGCTATTCGGGTTATTTTCAAATCCATATTTCCCCTGAGGATTCTAAAAAGACAACATTTACTTGTCCATTTGGAACATTTTCATACAGAAGGATGCCTTTTGGTCTTTTTAATTCTTATGGTACCTTTCAGTACTGTAGGTGGTGTATATTTTTACAGTACATCAAGAATTGAATTGAAGTTTTTATGGATGATTTCACAGTTTATTGAACTTCTTTTGATGACTATTTTTCAGTCCTAGTTTATATCCTCCATCATTTCATAGAAAAGGATATTGTATTAAATAATGAGAAATGACAATCCATGGTTTAATGGGGGATAGTTCTTGGGAATGTTATTTTAAAAGATGTAATTCAAGTGGATAAATCACAAATTGAATTAATATCAACCCTTCCATATCCAAAATTTGTTCATGAGGTGTGATCTTTCTTGGTTCAGGTTGTTTTTATCAATGATTCATTAAAGACTTCAGTAATATTGCACATCCCTTATCTCGATAATTACAAAATTATTCTGATATTTTGTTTGGTAAAAATTTTGTGGATGCATTCAATTCAAAAAAATGAGTCTCACATCACCTCCCGTCAACCAACCACCAAGGTGGGATATCCACATTGAGATTATGTGTGATGCATATGACTTTGTAGTTTGGGAAGTTTTATCACAAAGGGTTGAGAAGGCTCCTCCTGTCATTGGGTATTCCTCACGTACCCTTGACACTACATTATAAAACTATGTATCCTCTAAAAAAAGATCTTCTTTCAATTATGTAATAATTATAAATGTTTCATTCAAATCATATCAGGTAAAAAATCATCTTCTTCTATGATCATGTTTCCCTTTTTCCTCCAAAATAAACCTAAATCCAAGCCCCAGCTTAACCATTTGATGCACTCCTACAATAGTTTGACCTTGATATTCTTGACCAGAGAGGAGTGGAAAATGTGGTAGATTCCCACAATAGTGGGATTTCCCCACTATTGGACCATCATGTTGACTCACCCCTCCCCATTGGATAATTCTTCCATCGTGATAACCTTTGTGATGTTGTGGACCATACCCCTTGGTATGCCGATATTGTAAATATTCTAGAAACATATAGGGTCCCCAATGATTTTTGAACTTTCCATTCCCAGAGACATAAGAATGATTCTCAATGGAACATTTTAGATTACCCATATCTGTGGATAATTTTTTGTGGCCACGTTGTTTGTTGGTGTGTCCTAGAATATGAATTCACCCCAGTATGGACCTTCTTCTACACATTGTCTTGTGGGGGTCACATTGTCTCTCAATGTATAGCTAAAAAGGACTTTGAATCAGGTATTTATTGGAGAAAATTGTATAGATATTCCCATCGGTTTTGTAGGTCATGTAATGGATGTCAATTCATAAGGAATATCTCAAAGTGGAATGAAATTACCTAATAGACCATTTTATTTTTTGAGATCTTTAATACATGGGGCATTGACATCATGGGGACATTTCAAAATCTATTTGGCCTTTTGTAAATAATATTGGTTGTTAACTAAGTATCTAAATGGGTGAATCAAAGTATATAAGGACTGATCACTCTCTAGTTGTTGTTTATTTTGTGGGGTCCCAATTGTTTAGTAGGTTTAGTTTACTGAGATTCATCATCAGTGATTAGGGATCACATTTTTGCAATCACAACATGAAAACATTTCTTATTAAGTACATGGTTTTTCAAATAGTATCCACACCATATCACCCACAAACTAATAGAAAATGTTGAAATATCAAATTGGGAAGTTATGTGAATCAGGGAAAAAATTGTACAACCTAAAATGAGTGATTTTAATTTCTTCTTGGATGATGTACTTTGGGCATACCATACAACTTTTAAAACCATAAATGGAATTTTAACATATAGTATTGGGTTTGGAAAGGATTATCACCTCCCATTGGAGGTATAACACCATGCATATTTTGTTGTTAAATAATGTGATATGAATATTTCAGATGCAGGTGAGCATTGGGAGCGTAGATTCAATAGTTGGAAGAAATTTGATGCGATGAAAATGAGAACTCCTGAATCTTTAAATAGAAGGAAAAGGATATCCATGATAACATTATTTTTTAGTTGAAGTTTCATATTAGTGAGAAGGTTCTCATGTATAATTATAGTCTAAGGCTCCACCTAGGTAAGATGCATCCCCGATGGATCAGTCCTTATACCATCACTGATGTTTACACTTTTGGTGATATACAAGTTTTTCATGAGAAGAGTGGAAAGAGGTCTACTGTCAATGGATAGAGAATCAATCACTTCTATGATGATTTTCTAAAGCATACCAGAGAGTAAATCAAACTAATAGATGCAACATATGACACCACTTAGTGGGTTGTCCCTTCTCCCTACCATTATTTACTTTTATATTTATTTATAATACTTTCATTGAGTACAATGTAACTTTTAGGTGTAGGGGAGGGTGACATGTCATAGTTAGGATTAATGAAATCATAAAAAAAATAAAAAATAAAAAATTGTTTTCACTTTTGATTTCTTTTTCCTTATTTTTTGTTTGTAGATAAAAAACGATCTTAAATAGAATATCCAAAATCCATTTTCATGCGCGATTCAATTATGCAAAAAATTACATTGTTTTTGGAAAAATGTTTTTCAAATGAATGATGATATGTAATCCTTTTTTAGAATTTGTATTTTTAAATCATTCATAGGTGTTTAATGGAACTTTTAATCCCATTCCACATTCGCACCAACCAATATTTTAATCCCTTACCTGAGAGACATTCTACACCCTCTATTACATATTATTCCTTTTAATCTCTTTCATGAGAGTCTCAGGTCACGTAGAAAAACTAGAAATTTCCTGGATTCTATTTTAATAAATAATATTCAAGTATGCTACATTCATGATTGATAAAATCATTCATTGGAAATCACATTGTATAATTATCCTCTCTTTTCATCCACCTTAACATTTTATTTTTTATAAACCTTAGAGACCATGAAATTCCCATTAGATAGCCCCATTACTAGCTAATTTATCCCTACCTACCCATCTCTTGTGTATATTCTTGTTTTATTTTTAGAAAGTGTGGGAGAGAGGGTGTTTCCATGGTAATTCTTGGAAGAGAATCATTGTTATGGGTTGATATAAAGGGTGGATACATTTTCCTTGGGAAATGGGTTCATAATCCATATTACATCACTGTTTTACACATGTTTACCTATTTATCTCTAAAAACTATATATAAATTTTTTTTGTACATTATAAAAATGCAGAATAAAGAATAAAATGGAGAAAAGGGGTTGTTTTCTCATTATTATGCACATCTTGGTTGTGACCCACGAAAATAGACAATGGGGATAGTGAGTTGGTGGTAATACACTTTCTGAGGTGTTAAGTGTGTAAATTTATTGTGTACACTTTCTGAATTTTAACATGTTTTGTACATAAGAGATTAAACACTCCTATTCTATCTTATATTTTTAAACATTAAATTCTACCCTCCCTTGAACCGCAGAACAAGATGTTGGAAGTCCTCTTGAGTAGCACACTAGGTTCTGCTAGTAGAGAACTGCGAATCTTGAAAACAATATGGAAACGTAACATGAAATCTAGGAAAATTGAATAAATCCACTTTCACATGTTCCATGAGTGAATGGGGAAATTTTTTAGGAGAGGCAGGTTGTGACATGTTACCAGGGTGAACAAATAATGTTGAATAAATTCGAATGTGAGAAAAGAAATATAATAGGAAATTTTTTTCCATAAACAAGACATGATAAATTTCATTTAAATATAATCTTGGAGGATTTTAAACATTCAATTCAGAAATGGGACATGATTAGGATATTATAAATTTCCCAGGAGTGCATATGTTTAGGCATGGGGGTTTGATCGTACAACGATTCATTTTTTTTATTTCACCCATATACCAATGTATTAAACTGGTTTTGTAATGAAAATTAAAATTATAAAAACAAATTGATATCTATGTTTGATTCAATTATTTTGTGTTTAACACTTTTAAAAAGATCACTGTTACTTTTTTTGATAATTACATTGTAGATGAAGGAGATTTGGAGGACCCATGATGAAGTCCACGAAAAATGGTCCAATCTGCACGGAATCCAAGCACACTAGTGGAATAAAACGCATCCTTTTACTGAACAGTGAATCCACATGGGGTGAATTTTTTTTTGGTGGTCCTAAATTTAATTATCTACAATTCCTCAGAAGGAACCCAATCCCAATTCTCCCATTAGGAGGCCCATACAGACTGATCTGTCCAACAAAATGAATATACATGGGGTCAAAACATTACTTCTGTATTTTTGAACTATTCTTTATTATATAATCGATCTGGCCACCAAATGTGACATGGAGGTAGTAAAAGTGACCACCAATAACTCTATTGTTTTTTCCAAAGTGATTTAATACTTTTTGATTGTCCAAAACCAAGGACCAACAGAATTCTTTTAATCTGGGTGCCCAAAATCACTTCCCATGTTTCCTATAAATTGGAACCTTAGGCACCCTATTTTGCGGTTTGACCATAAGAAATGGTGCTGCCATTTTCAATTCCAAAATGGGTATTCTCATCGTCTCTATATGTTTTGGAAGCTATGTGATGTGCTACATCAACATCTTTTTCTTCCTCCCCTCCCATGGACTTTAAAACCCCTTGTAATCACCTAGGGAGGAACACGATGTAATTCCAAGATCCATGTTTGTATTATTTTAAATGATCAATTTTAATTATAGGTTTTATGTTTTTTTCTTCATCCTCTATTTTATTTTAATTATGTTGTATACTGGTATGTTATACTCAATCTCAAATTACCATGTTTAGGGTACCCTTTAAATTGATGGTTCACACAACGTTCATCCCATTTTCTTCCCTCATTCAATTGCAGCGTTTATGTGGTTCATATTGGTCAATTGAACTCAAAAAAGAACTGTCATGTTCATGTAAATATATATCATGATATAAAATATAAATAACAAAATAATTTGTACAATAATTCAAGTTATTCGTGTGTTTCCATGGTGAGTTTCAGTTATGAAGTCGAACACAAATCACCCAATTATCAGGGATGCCTGGTGAATTATTGTGTGTTTTCAACTGAACCCTAGGTGGTATCATAGAATAAACTCTGTAACATTATTGAACTATGTGTTATAAACTAGGTATTAATATATCAATAACCTTTCACTTTAATAGAATAAGGAAGAGCATCACAAGACTTCCCTAGGTTGATCACTTTTAATTAATCTTGTTCATTTCTACTTTTTTTTATCACTTTTGATTTCAATTTTCATCTTTAATCAACAAACACCATGTTTTTAAAAATATAATTCCCCGTCTATTTTCATAATAAAAACCCTCTTTTTAAATTAAGGATCTAAGGATCTATCGAGAGATAACCTAGGGTTGCTGCTATACTACAAAAAAATTCAAAATTAAATCACTAATTTGACGCGCCTGACAATGCGATCAGAAACCCCTAGTCACCCTGGGTGGGAATTATTGTTCCAGATGCATGTTGTTCCAGTTGAATGATATTTCACCATTTGGTGATGCAGAGGTTTTGTGATTTGATAGATTTATGATATTTTTGTCACTTTCAGAATGGCAAGAGGATGTGCATCCATGCACTATTTTAGGCACCTGAGGAAATAGGTGTCATGCATCATTATAAGAACACACATGTGATGGTTGCGTGAGAAATAGATGGTATAATTCATTTTACTTCCCTAATAAATCCAATGAAAACAATTCCTTATAATGGTAAGGAAAGTGGGTGAGTGAAATGAATTGAAATGACTAGTTAAGTGATATCGTGTAGGAAGAAATGTTGTGAACGAGATAAAATTTTGTGTTGCGATAAATTTCAATGGTTTATTTGGTATTTAAAAGAAAAAGATTACATAATGACATTAAAAAGGTTAATGAAATTTTTTTAATGTGAGGTTTAAATGTGTTAAAATGATGATTATAACAAGTTGTGAAATAGTAAATGTGCCTAAGAGGAAAGGATCATGTTGTAAAAGAAGAATTGGTTTGAAGCAGTGTTTATGAAAGGCTTGTGATTATGTAAATTTGTTACCCAATGTTGACCATGACCCATGGTAGTAATGGTAGAGGCTAGTGGTCAATGTGTGTTGACGATTGTTGGGATCAATTATAAAGAATGTTTTTTAGGCTTGATATTGTGAGATCTTTTCCGTCTATAGTTCAATATTATTGTCGATTACTTGAAGTGTCTGATTAATAATAAGATTAAAATGAGAATGGTTGAGTTCAAGGGTGGGTATCAATTATGTTTTATTGTTTACCCTTATATGACTTGATTGGCGCTATGAGAGTTACCTAGTTTGAGACATTGAATTTTGATTTTGAGGCCTTCTATGTTATGATATGGACTAGGTTGTGCATTTAGTGAACCCTTAGTAGCGTTGTGGCACTGGGTCATGAGTCGTTGTTTGGTAACACTAGTGTGGAAACTCTCATGGTTCGTGATCGTATAGAGTGCATGATTGACCCAAAAATGGTTTTTGGGCCTTAGTGACCTTGTGAGTTGAGACCTTGAGAGTTATGTTTTGAATCCCAGAGAGAATATGTTTCTCATACAATCGATAAATGTTCACACATATGTTACAAAACCTTGAGTAAATGGTGTTTTGGTTTTCTAGGCACATTGTGTATCCGATCTAGGGTGATAGTTCCATTAATGAGAATTCCATGGCCATGTCATGACATGTATGGTTCGAAGAGAGAGAACCAATGGTTTTTTCTGGTGGTTACTCTAGTCAGGGGAGTTGGTATCATTCAACCATCATGGAGAGCTATGGGAGGGGTCATATAGGGTTTCTAGTACTATTGGGTGTGTGTCACAAATATAGATGTTTTGGATGTTGATAGTGGGACTCATTGTGTATCATGGTGCAGGTTTGGCCTTTAGGGATAAGTGGGAAGGTTGATGGTTTGAGGTTCCACTCGAGTTTTGATTATATGATGATTGTTTTGGAAAATCATGGGCGACCACATGGGAGATTATCCCAACAGTGCAGGTACTTTGGAATATGAATCTTGGAAAATGATTCCAGGGTGGTGTCAATGAATACTATATACCACTATGATTTAGTAAATGGTATAGTTGTTCTTTGTTCTTACATAAGGGAACCCTAGTGTTGTGATAGGAGTTAAGGATTATTTTGAAGGGTTGTATTTTATGGATTCCTGACTCAAATTTGTTTGATAATAATTTATTGAGGACTCGAAGTCGTTTTCATGTAGAAGAGAAAAGGGTGGATGATGTGTGTTTATATGGTTTCACCCAATGGTGTAACCCAAGGTGAGGGTTGGTGGGTGGCTAAAATAGTTTGTATGAATGGTTTGGTTGTTTGGTAATATGTAGAGGCCACCTTAGGGATTATGAGGATGACTAACCAAGATACATGGTTAGGTACGTAAGTGGGTGATGTGTTACACATAGATAAAGGTTGATTTGTGGGAGATCGTTGGTTTGATTGGTGTGGTAGACTATTGTTCTTAGGTTGTTAGCTATCCGGGACACATCAGAAGAACTTGAGAAGTGTGGTGGAAGTAGTGCCACATGAAACATTGGTTGACAGATGCTATGTGGTTTCTTCATAGATCAATGGTTAAACATGGTTTGAAATCTCACATGAGTGGTGGTGGTTAAGTGTTGATGAGATTCATTCTTCAAGGGAGCCTGAGATATTTAGTAGGTCATGGTGTCCCATAGATTTAAATTATATGTTGATAAGTTTCCGGTGGTATTATTTGGAAACATCTTAGCACACCTCAGCTAGTGAGGATCCTGCCCAATATCTTGATATCATCCCAAGTTCATTGAGTTTCTCTAGATTTATGCCATGACAGTTGATGGTGTTTGGTTGGATGAGGTACTTCGTGGATTTTATTTTCATGTATTCGGTATGTGTGGATCATGATGATGGGATATACACCCTCTATGTATTTGGGTGAGGTCCTTAGGATGGACTGAATGTCGACAAACACCATGGGTACCATTCATGGAAGCTAGGAACGAGCACTGGGTGAAGTTCATTTTTTTTTGTTTTCTGAAAAAAGATAGATGTTCAAGTCCATGTTTTGGGGTTTGACATGTGATCAATTGTAAGATGTGGTGGTTTTAATCCCTTATGGATATCAATGGTAACGACACTCCTACGTAGGGGAGTGATAAGTCATTCCTAGATGTGTAGATGGGAGCATTTAGTTAATGTAATGGAACTGGGATGCCAACAAAGAACCTGTGAGTTGCATGTTAGGTTCTTCAGAGAGGCAATGTGAGACATGGATGTGATGACCGATGATCCAAGTGTTGTCTTTGAGCTGAGGGAGGTACCATTTGATGCTTGATATATATTTCTTGAAGTCCTAGAATGGTGTGTTTCGATATGACAACTTGTTCAGGCAAGAGAGGTTGGGTTCTATAACACCAATGAAGATTAGGGATAAACTCATGCAACTTCTCCATTGGTGTTTTTATAACATATTGAAGTGGAGGGAACCATGTCCATTTGATGTGGTGTCATGAAAAGGGTGAAGTTCAATGATGGTCTGGGGGGCGGTAATGCTGTGATGATGGAATTTTACTAGAATTCAGTGAACAACCTCAATTTTTGAACGAGATAATAATGATAGGTCTCAGGTAACTAAGCACCGTGGGAAGGTTAGAAAGGGGTAGAAAACCATTATTGTAAGTTGTGTGTTTTGGGATAATCTAGTTAGGTGTTGTCCGACCTGAGATGGTAAAGATGGATGGGTGTGGTGAGAGTGATGCACCTTCAGGTTCATGTTGAGGCAACATGTGCCTTTTTGAAACTATGTTATACCTGAGTGGGGTCATGTTGATCTTAGTCCTTGAATGGTTAGTCTAGGAATGTACTCCTAAATGGTTTTTATGGTGTGAATGGATACCAATGTAGGTTATTTTCCTATAGATGTTCGGGCATGATGAGTTGATACATGTTAGGTGATATGAAATACAAGTTCAGATGATACTGGTCATTCATCTATGGTGGAGGTTCCATGTAACTGAAGATCGGGGAGATAACCCTATAGGATAAATGGTTAGTTAACACTGTGACCAGGGTTATAGGTTGGAGTACTAAAGTGATCATTTTTTGAGTGAGTTGGCCCTAGTGTCAAGATCAGAAACATGTTTAATCAGTTGAGTACCTCAGAGTTTTGGTTGCATTGGGATGTAATGTTGTGAAATGGAACTGTTGGAAATAGGGTTGGATGATTCGTATGATTTCCTCCAGGTGATAATGGGTTTGGACACTATTAGAGTTTGGGAAATTGAATAAGATGATATAATGTGTTTTGGGTCATCTTTTTTTCAGAGGATTAGATAGATTGGGTGTCGATTAGTTCCCTCATGAAGAATAATGTTGTGTGGAATGTTCCCCCTTTTTTGAATTAGGCATTGTTGCATATATTTTATCTAATAGTTTCTCATTATTGGGTATGGTTAAAGTTGATGTATCCTTAAGGATTATTTGGTCCAGGTTGTGGGTTTGGGTGAGGATGTCTTGTTGGCCAAGATCATGTATTGAATCACTTTTGTGGTTTCTTCGTAATGTTCAATAAGATTCATAGGAAAATGGGAATGTTAGATGGCCTAGTGGCCCTATATCTTAATTTCAAAAGCTCAGTGAAGTATGGGAACATGGCTCAAGGATGAGCCGTTATAAGGTGGGGATGTTGTAAGATTCCAGATTTTCATAAGGTATGTTTTTGTTTTATGTTTTGTTTTTGTCTCATAATTTTTGGAAAGATAAGTGTTTTCACATGTTTATGTGAAGGCTCAGGGATGTTCTAGGGGTTTGGGTCATGAAATACAAAGAAAATGGAGCTCCATGGAATGTTTCATGGTTTGGGAACAGTTAGTGCCAACAGTGTGGGAATCCTAGTAAAATGTGAAAAGGGGTGTTATTCGAACAGTGGCTCATGCACTATTTTCCCATGGTTTGGTAAACTATGTAGGTAAAGCGTGTGACCCAAAAATTTTGAGAAATTAAAAAAATTACCCATTACAGGATTTTGACCCTGACTTGGTATTTTATCCTTTCTTACTCCTTCGAACCCTAGTGGCCTCTAAAAAATCCTCAAGAGCTCTCATGGACCAATATCCCTCATCTCTAGGTCATTTGGAGCATTGTTGGTTGCCGATCGAAGCTCTGGGTAATTCTAATCATCCTCTTAATTCTCTTTTCCATATTAGGGTTTTTTGTTTCTCACATATCATTCCTAAGACCTAAAACCATCCTTTTATAGTGAAATCATGGCTGAGGATTCATGGGGTGTTTGAATCTGGATCCAAGTCCACAATTAAGAGTGTGTTCACCATCGAATTCGAGGTAGGTTGTATAAAAGTAATATACCATTGTTTTACTTTAGATTTGTGCATGGATGATTGTGTTCTTATTTTTCCATAATTATGTTCTTTATTTCGTTGGATTTTTTTATGAAAAGGGGTGTATAAGTGACTAATTGAAACCCTCATGATCTCAAGGGTATACGTAGAGGAGGACTTAACCATTTTACAGCCACCCATGGGGTTCTCCCTCAATCCCGCACCTAGAGAATGGTAAGGATAAGTGAAGAGTTGTAGAGTGACAATATGAAAACCATGTAGAACATAATTTAATGGTTTATTAGGTTGTAATTGGAAAGATAATATAGATTTCTAGGGTGATAGGGAATACAGGGTTGTTTAAAATGACATGAAATCTAGGAAATTGGGTCGAATGAGATTATGTCAATTATTTAATAGTGTTTGGTTTGAAATGCCTAAGTCGTTTAGTGCATCATAAATGGAAGGATTATAATTGTATTATGGAATGAAAAATTGGGATTATTTTAATGGGATGTAATACGAAAATGGATGAATATTTTTAATGGGTTAATACATAGGAACTATGGTTCACCTAATGGTTTAATGTAATAAGTGGTTGTGTTATGAGATATGAAATGTGTACTTTAAATGCATAAGTGGGTAAACTCTTGTGAAATAATTAATGGGATAAATGGGTTAATATATGGTTATTGATGAATATTGGCTAAGGAATAGGGGTTGTAGAATACACTTAAAGGGTTAAGGCATTAGAATGGGAATGTCGGTAAATGGACATGAATTTTAAATATTAAATGTATTAATTGGTTATTGAAGAGTATTAACTCCCATGATGTTGGTTATGTAATGCAATTTCCAATAACATTTTTATGTTTAATTGTGTTATGGTTCAGTTGTGCCGACTGGATAAATATGTTTGTGCACATGGCTTTATAGAGAGGGGTATTGACAGGAGGTTCTATGCCCAGGGGTTGAGTTAGACTAAGGGTCTAAACTCCACCCCATAAATGCAAGAGTTATGAAATGGGATAGGTGCTATATTCATATAATGGTTACATTCCACACAGAATGAGTCTTCGAGGTGTCGATAATGTGTTGATGTCCTATGTGTATCCCAAGTGAGATATATACTTGACTTATTTCCCTTATGCTTCATGATTGATTGTATTATACCCATGTCATGATGATGTATATACCTAACACAAATAACATTTGTTAAAAAATGAATTATTTTGTGAAGAAGGTATTTGAAATTGAATTAGGAAAAATGCTATGAATGAATTAAATGAACCTTATCAACCATTGGTATATTAACTTTCTCTTGTTTACTAACTCTTTTATTTGTACTTGCATGCACTATTTATTAGACTAAATATTTTTTAGACACCGTTGGTGGGGACCTACTGAGTTGTGTACTCACACCCTACTCGGGATGCCATTGGGTACTCTTGAAGATTTATTTTTTACTGGCTAGGACAATGGAAAAGGCCATACTCTAAGATGTTGAGTTGTGATTAGGATATACATAAAGGGGGATCTAGACATAGAGTCGATTCCTATTTGGGGAGTAGTTGATTGTCTGATTTTTGGGGTTTTCAACAATTTCAATACTAGTTTGTCCTGACATTGTTAATGTTGGATTATGGTTTGTACCTTGATGGGAGATGTTTACTTGTATGTTTATAAGTTGTTCATATTATTCTTCAATTTATATTTTGTTCAGTTATGTCTTACTCTGGTAAAGAGGGTATAGTCTCCCTACATGACTCATTAGACCCCCTCCATTTTTTAGAAACCTCTAGTGAATGGGGAGGCACACTTGAGGTCATTTGATGACTCGGCTTAGGGCACCATTTTAGGGGCTTCAGAGTCCAGTATGTTATAGTTTCAATAGTGTTTTGGATATTTTTTTGAGTTTCTCGCATTGTAATACATCATAGATTGTATGGGTTATGACATAGAGTGAGAGTGGATACAATATGGATAAACCTGAGAAAATATAGAATATTTTGATACATCTTACAATTATGGAATGGCTATGGAGTAGGAGGTTAGATGCATTGTGGATCCCAAAAAACTGTTTTGATGCCACATTTATTTGGTTCACTATTTCTGTATGGATGAGCCATTGTGTCATAATGTTTGTTTGGGTGCCTCTATTAATTCGATAGTTGCTTTGACATGGTGTGTGGGTTGTTCCACAGACATAAATTTGTTAAATTGGACATAGGCATAGTCTATGCTATGCATTTATGACTATTAGCTAGGGGGATGTCTGTGGTGTGGTGTATGGTACAACAACATAGTCTATGTTTTTTCAACTTTCCTAAATCATGATGCTAAAGGATAACGCATGGTATATTTTATTACAATCTTTAAAGACCTAATTAGAACTATTTAACACCAAACTCATCCAATTGAAACCTAATCTAACTATTTTAATATAAGGATCTCTCTATATATGTTTCGAATCATAGAAACTCTTCTCTTAGTGGATCTAGGTGTTGAACAATTTGGTGATCCTATTTGGGTAAATTCATAACCAAATGGACTTCCAAATGTCCTCTTCCCTTTATTAAATCTCCATATAGGTTATGGTAACCTTGTAGTTCATTTGATTACAGATTGTTGATGTTTAATTTTGGATTTAGTATATATTATCACTTCTTCTGAGATCCCTCTGCAATAATTAGGTGGTCTCTATAGGCCGTGAAACAAATCATATTCACCACCGTTGGATTTTCAAGAAAATATATGTAGTTGTTTCTTTGATTCTACAACAACTTGTTATTTGTTTCTTCCTTAAAAATTCATCGATATGTGTTTATGACTTTGTAATACAAGTCATATGAATGTGAATCATGAATTTCCATGTGAATTTCTATTTCATCCAATTATTAATGAATTGAACATGAAATTGATAGAGTTGATCATGATCATTATTCTTATAAATATTTCATAAATTATTGAATTCCATTTTTATGTTCATTTCCTTTCATATAATGTTTTAATTATGTTTCGTGTAATGTGATGACTCATTCCTGATTTTGATTTATAAAGTGAAATGAATGGATTCAAATGAAGTGTAATGATATATGTAATTCATTATATAGGGCCCCAAATGGTTTAATTTTTTATTTAAAAAAGATCGATCATTGAATAATTATCTTCTTGTTTTAAAATGGTAATTATCAAGTGATTTGAAATGATTCATTTGTTCAAACTGAAAAGGGTGTAAGACCATATTCATAAATGAAATTCATGTGTCTTAAACTATGATATTCCATTTAATTATGATGGTATTTTTTGAATGAAATTATTTTTTAATAGATAATATCCCATTTTGATGCTGATTTGTGGAAGGTTTCCATGTTGATTACCAATTTCGATTATTGATTTGACGAAATGGTTTTGAAATGAAACTAATGATGCTGGAAAGCCCAACCGATACTATTTGAGGATGTTATATTTATATTGAATCTTAATATAACTTAATTTATTCATGTACATCCCACTGATGGGTATTGAAAAAATGATTATTCATGTGGGGGGTTCAATGAGTGAGTGTGAGATGGTATCCAAGGTTGAATAAAATGTCAAGGGATTGATCTCATGAGGATGCTGATGTAGATTTACTTTGGAAGACATATGAAATTATAATCTCAATCACATATTTTTAATTGTAATGGGATCCTAGGATGCTAGATGGGTTGAAGTTAATTTTTTCATTTCTAGATGTCCCGTAGTCCGTCTAGGGGATCAATAAAGAGAATGAATGGTTCAGAAAATAGATATGGAGATATGAGAGTGAGTGTGTGTTGACATTGTTTAATCGAGACGCATGAGACTTGAAGTAAACCCAGTAATAATTAATAATGATTTATTTATTTAATTTTATATGGTGGACTTACTATCATATATTGGTTAAAACCATGAAATACATATTCTTGACACTCAATGCATCACTCATTTTATTATCAAAACTTGGAACTAGAGTAGCCATTCATTTGTTATTACTACCCATGACTTTTCAATTTATTGAGATGTTAAATCTTGACACTGTTGTATTGAATTTTTTAAAACTATTTTTGTGAGGTTCTTGTCCTGAATTTTCATGACTGATAAACAATTTGATAGTGATATAGTTTTTAATGATTCCTGGGAAATTTTTTGGTTATGAAATGATTGAATGGAATGTTTTTAACCCTTATTTGACATGAAATTTGAAATATTTAATTTCCTATTTCAAAAACCTAATATTGTTGTAAACTCATTTCAATGGATTTATTTTAATATCTACAAATTTAATTTCTTATATACATATTTTTATATTAATCTTTTAGAATATTTTGATTAACTTATGATGTAACTACATAAAATATTTTGAGAAATCCTACATGCTCATTAGCACAAATATGATTTAAATAATTTGGAGTTCATAATTTTTTTATCATATAATAGGTTCTCATGTCCCCATTATCATTATTTGTTGGGTTGTGCATGTTTGGACAAGGATAGATGACTTGGAACATGGTGGGTACTCATAGACCACTACAAGATGTTTTTTATACTTGAATTTTACATTCAATATTTTTTCATATACTTATACCTAAGGTGGTTTTATTTTGTCTATATTATTTTTTATGGAATGTAAATTGATTATTTTAATCAATTATTGTTGAAAAAATAATTCCCAATGGTTTTTTATATGCCCAAGTTCTTCATTCCATATGGTAGAAATCAGGAATGATCATCAGGTTAGTAGGGAACTGGCTCGATTAATAGTTTAGATGTCACTCTAGGTTGGTACACTAGTAATTGTATCAAAGGTTCTTTTTCCATTAAATAACGGAATTTTCCCAGAATACCCCTGTGTAATTAAGAGTGTGTTCTGGTAGAAGGATATGTAGAAAATAATGGGCTCCATGTGATAATTTTGAGTAGGTTCTCGATCACAATCTCTTTACGATGATAATTGAGTTAATAGGGAATGTAAGACATGAGTTTTCCAGAGGAGTAATTATTATCATGATGATAATTAAAATTTATTTTCATTATCAAATTAACATTGATTTTTAGAATCACATACTAGTTTTCAAATTTGGATCAAAATATAATAACATAAACATAGTACCTTTAAGATCTGGTTAACTATATGGATTAAATTTGAATAATAGGGAAATAAATATTGGAAATACATTGTGGTTGGTGTGTGATTTATTTTCCCATACAACCTAGATATGCATAGATCTACTCAAAGCTAAAAATGGTTCCTTGTCTAATTGTTTACACAATGAATTGGCTCAAGTGAAGTTAGTTTGTAGGGTTATAAAAGTGTTTTGATTAATTATATTGTTTGGTAGTTTTATCTTTACTCCCTTATTAATAATTTTATATACATTTTGAAACTAGATTCTCGATTAAAATAATTTTTGAGTTATTTGAGAAATATTTTCAATTATAATAATATGCGTATGAAGATTTATTTTAGAAAATTGATTTTAAAAGAATATTTTTTATTTTATAATAAATTGTTTCGATAAGAAATTGTGGATTGTAATGAGTTTGCAAAAGATATGTTTTGAAATTATAGAAAATTGGACTAATTCTTTTAAATCCATACAAGATTTTCCATGAAAATTAATGGATTTTTGAAACCATGATAGATTTATATCATGATTTCCAATTGTTATGTTAATGTGATATGTTATTTTAAATTGGAAATTATTCTATGTTTCGTGTATTGATATTTTGATCAATGTTAATTGAATTTTTTTTTAAATCATTTGGATTGTAGTTTTGATTTGTTTGATTACTTCCTTGTTCTTGAATTGGTGATCTTGTTTCATGATGTAAATAAATTCCTCCTAGAATGTATTCAATGATTGATATAATTTTTTCTTAATACATTCAATTGATTAGTCTATCGAGGCTTTTTGAAGTGAAATATCTAATTAAAAAATCTACCATGAACCTAAATTGAGTGGTGGGGTTTGATCCTTTCCATACATTTGACCCCACTTGGGTCTTCTTGGATTGTAATATACCTTATTATATAAGTGAGTGGGGATCCCTTGAATGGTTGATAGGGAATGAATATGTTGAGAAATATCTATTTGTCCTATGTGTCATAATTCATTGATGGTCACGTCAATTAACTCCTTCGTAAGGGAACTGGCCTCCATTTGTGGATAGTTGTGGTTTCCTCCAGCAAACATGAATGAATATAATTGGAATTATTTAAGGTAGTACTCATTCAGTGAATGTATCCTAATGAATTGTATAAAAAGAATTTTCCTGATATCTTAGTTTCTATCCAAGGGGAGTTAATAGACACATAGTATGCCATATAATTATTATGTTTGGTGTATCTCTATCCTTTGTTTATCGGTAACATCATTGTTAATATTGTATTTTTGTAATAAGGTCTTCCCCCATAAACTTTATACATATTCTCAATGATATATTTAGAATCATATCTAATTGTTCCTAAAATGCCTTTGTGAAATGAGATGATTCTATAAGAGAGTTGTCAAGTAGAGAATGTCTTATTCAATTTCGGAATTAAAGAATATGTCT
Source organism: Viscum album (assembly GCA_963277665.1). Classification (NCBI taxonomy): domain Eukaryota; kingdom Viridiplantae; phylum Streptophyta; class Magnoliopsida; order Santalales; family Viscaceae; genus Viscum; species Viscum album. The sequence continues at coordinate 1,204,502,140 of OY728134.1, forward strand.
CTTCTGGTGAATGGATTTTTTTTGTTGAGTATGGGATGTATTCTTAGTTAAATAAGTGGAATTTTATAGGATTCTTTTTTGTTACAGTTTGTGATTATCTGAATACTTTTTTTAATTATATTAGTGACCATAAATAGTTTGGTCACATAGGTCACCATAAGATGTTATGTAAGTTGGTATTTTGAATATGGATGTTTTAGAAGAGGATGATAATTTATTAAATGCAGGTAATAATATGAATCCTGGTTATTTTGACAAACAATTTTCCATATAGGAAAGAATTTCACACATTATAGGACCTTTCATTGAAGATGGATATTGTCCCAATGTACATTTCAAATGTTACAGTTGAAACTCTTTGAGTTTTGTTGATGTAGTACATCTTATTTTGGAAACCATTATGTATTGATATTCTTTGTATGATCTCATATAGACAATTAATATGATGATGAAGATGTGTTTTTTGATATATTTACGGCTTTTACTCATAGATGTGAACAGTTGAATGTTTATCCATAACTTGGATAGTTTTTGTTCATTGGGTTCCTCCTATTTTTTACTAGATGGTTAGAGGAAAATCTTGGTTTGATGGATGATCTCCAATGTGATATTATAGTTCCCTAATAGTGATTATACCTTTATGTTATGATATATTTGAGATTATTTTTGGATATACCATGGGGTTATACATGGGTAACAAAAAAGACATCAAATCATGGTGGAAAAGGTTCCAAAAAGAGATAGTGGATGACTTGATGAGCTCAATTATTCACGAGGATTAGTGTTGAGAATCCATCGTTACCAACAAGTAAATATTTTAGGGTATAAATCCATGACATTTCAACGATATTCTTAGGGGTTTGTGATCATAGATGAATCTTTAGAGAATTTTTTCACCTACTAAATTTGTGGTGTTTTGTGGTTCCTTTCATTTATGAGTTATTTTCCCCATAGAGTTCCCTCTATGGTGGGTAATTGATTTATATTCTATAAAGTATATGGAATATTTTCTTATCATACTTTAAAATTATATTGAATACTTAAATATTGGTGAGACCTATGTTAGGTATCTATTTATTTTGAGTCATTATATGGAACCTCATAGTGATTTTTTATTTTATTTTAATATTTACTTATCATGGAATTATTCTGGTTTCATATTTTTTATGATTTTTACTACTCATTCCAAGACCATCAACCCGACAAGATGAGTATGTTAGTTCATTTTGTCTCATCATTTTCTATCTTTCGGATTGTAATATTTCTATGTTAGAAAGGATTATGGTTGGTAGAGTGTAATATCACATCACAATAATGCATGTATTTTTATCTAATACATATAATCTCCTTCCTTTGGAGAGTTTAATAGAGTTTTTTTAAATTATTGAGTTCTTTACAGGGTACTGTTCCATATAAGAGATGGGATATGGTGTGGAGTGGTAGTAGTTTTTCTATGGATAACACGACTTTGTTATAAGTAATTTTGATGCCTCTACCATTTCAAACATGGATTTAGAATAGTAACATGTGATAAGTGTGGATCCAGGAGATATAAGTTTTAATTTACCTTCCATTTCAGGAACCACTATAGTGTGGAAAAAGGCTGCAACATAGGAGGTGTTTGAGTGCCTCTTACAATTTGAGGGTGGTTGGGGAATTTTGTGACAATTTATCCGTAGACATACCTAGATAATGTATGATTTTGGTTTAGTTTTATACATTCATTAAAAAAGAAAATATTCCAAGGTCGGATGCATAGTAGTTTATTAAATGTTTTTTTGGTGTTGGATTTATATGATTTTTTACACCATGGTGTAAATTCTTTGGTGTGGTATTTTGTTTTATAGTTCTTAAAATCTTGAGACCCATAATTTAACTTCAAACGCCACCAATTGGATCCTAATCAAACAATTATTGTTTTGGGAGAAATCTTGAAATTATTTGGATCACTTGGACTCTTCTTCCGGTTGATCGATGGGTCGATTATTCTCCACATGGAATTCAATCTCTCTTCATATCTTGAGTTTCTCATCCACGAGGCTAGGGTGGTGTGGAGATTAGATCTTTCAATATGGATGAAGTGTAATTGTGGATCTTGGATCCCTTACGACATTTATCTATATCCATCTTCTATGAATCAGTGATCACCATTAGAGGTGATAGATCTTGGAATCGTTTTGGTTGTCTTTTCTCGATATTCAAATGAAATTTTCCTATGGTTTTTCCTCCTCTTATAGTTCATTGTCTCTAAAAATATTCATAGATATGTTGTTCTTAAATTTTAATACATATCCTAGAAAAGGGAATCATTAATTCCCTTGTGAAAATCTATTTTTTCTTATTTTATAAAAATTGAAATAGAATGGATATAATTTATTTAGATCTTGACCCTTCTCAAATTTTAACGTATATTTGAATTATATAGTGACTTTAATTTCCTATCAAATTGGTTTAATTTTTTTTGTTTGAATGTGGGGGCTTAGGCCCAATTTTTTTTTCTCAATTGAAATTACATAATTTAAAAGCAATATATTGAAATATTTAATTATTTCTATAGGGGTTTGAAGGATTATATTTTTTGAATGACTATGAGCTCTCTATGAATGATTCTCCCTTTATTTTAAAAGTGTCATTAATGGGTGATTAGTAATGGGAGACTTGTTCAAATTGAAAAAAGTGTTTAAACTCACATTATGAAATGATGTTTGAGCCTACTAAATTGTGAAAAATATATTTAATGAATGTGATATATTTTGAAAATAATTATTTGTTTAAATGATAATTTTTAATTTTCCTGGTGACTTCTGAAAGGTGGGAAATATTACCCATTTTTTTATATTTATTATATGAAAAGGATTCAAACAAAAGTTTTTATTACTGATGTCGTTTTTTTTAAATTGTGATGATCCAATATTGTGATGGTCCCTTTATATGACTTAAATGATTCATGTAAATCAAATTTATGGTTGTTAAAAAATTGGTTATTAAATTTAGTGAGTTTGGGGGGAGAATGAGATGTGAATTGAGTTTGACTGAAATGTTGGGGTCTTGAGATAGTGCTGAGATTGTGGTGGATTTCATTTGGATCCCTTATAACATGATTATTTCTCTATCCTATTTTGATTAGTCATGGGAACATTGATTGTTAAATGAGATAAAAAAAATTGAATATTTTTTTGCCAACATAAACCCAATCTTGTGGATCTGTAGAGAACAAAAACAATTCATGCTACAAAATTACATCAATGGAGTCATGTGTTTTTGCTGAATTTTTTTTCTTAAGACACATGTGACTATATTTAAGACGGATGATCAGTCATGAATTTTGTTTTACTAGATTTTATATGGTTAACTCATTATCATATCTTGGATAGTCCCATGAAATCCATATTATTTGTACTCGATACCTGATACTATATTTTGTAGCTACTTATAAATGGAGTTTACATACATGATTGATTACATCCCATTATTTTTCTATTTATTTATATGACCATCCTTTACACTAAAGTAATATCTCTAGTGAAATTTTTTTATACTCAGTGAATGCTTTTACATTTTTTTAATGATCTGCCTTTACCAGGTTATATGATTTTCATTTATTTTAAGAAAAAAAATTTGGTCTCAAATGATGAAATATAATGTTTTCCAATAGTGGATTAGTAAATTATTTTGAAATATTTAAGGATCCTTTTCTAAAACCTAATCCTTGTGTAAATTGATTCTTATGGGTTAATTTTCCTATCATAATGTGTAAAGTAATGTACTCAATTTATTTTACTCCTCCTTTATCATTATTTGATTACTATATGAAGTTACATCCTATAATATTTGTTGAAATTCTAATAGGTTCTATATATTACATCATTCTTGTACCATTCTGTTTAGCAGCCCTTATGTTTGTATACTAGGTTCTAGGGTCCTTTTCATTTTCAATTGTTGGATCATGAATGATTGGTCCTGGGAAGATGAATAGATACATGGTGGGTGTTAAAATACTATTAAGAGATTGTTTTTTGTACATAGGTTTTACTTTTGGTTTTTGTATCAACTCATTATACCTAAGGTGGTTGTATTGTTTTCTTTTTCTAATGATGTTTCCACTATTTCAAATGATTATTTTTATTTAATATTATTTGTGAAATCATTACCAATGGTCTCTTTAAGACTCCAAAATAAATTTTTCCAATATGTGGGGATTTAGAACACACTTTGGTTATTTGGTGAATCATATTCAATAAACATTTAGATTGTACTCAATGTTGGTTCATTACATCTATCATGTGTTATCCAATAGTTATCCCCAAATATAAAATTTTCATAAAATTAAATTTCATTTTTATTGATACCATTAAATATAATATTCCAATAATTTTTGAAAATAAATAATTAACGAAAAATAATCATACGTATCACTTAATTTCTATTTTTTTTTGAATATATTAGTATATTTTCCATAATTATCTCTTAATTGTGAAAATTTCTAATAGTATCAAGAATTAATAAATATTATGATACCATCTACACTAGATTATGTATGGTAAAGAAACTCACTTCTTTATTTATAATAGTCATAAACTAATATTCTAAACCATTTAAATATTTTACCTTATTAAGTAATTAGATATTTAATTTTTTAGATATATATAGTTCTCAGCTTTATATTTGTTATCCTATTACAATAGTATAAAAAATGATATTATAATATCAAAAATATGAATATAATATTTCCAAACAGAAGAATTATTCTTAAATGAATCATTTATTTAATCCTTTGATACTTCTATTTCAATCTACATGTCATAATGCAATGTATTCTTATAATTGTTAACCTACTTGTGAGAAGAAAATTCCAAATGTTATCTTTATCATTCATTAAAAACTATAATCCAAAAAATATTATAAATATATGTTTTTTGAAACAACCCAACTCTTTATTATACTCATAAACATGATTTATTACATAAATATTAACTTAATACAACTTTGAGGACAGAGAGGTATAGTGTCTTTGTAAATTAGGAATATTACACAATAACTTAGAACATAAAACACAATATCTTTATTGAAAACTTCTTTTTCATGACCACAACATTCCTTCGTACTTAACGTAGCACATGATGACCTGAGGACATGCATATAAAAAGGGTGAGATATAAATCTATGTAAGGGAGAAAACAAGTCATAACATAAATAATATAGTACATGTTAGGCAATAGGTATATCAATGGATCATAATTGAAACATGAACATAAAGGAATGATATAGCATTATTATCATAACACTGAAATGTGGAAACAAAATTTGACATTATATTAGTGTGATCCAAAGATCATTGCACATGGATCATGATTAAACCAGCATTGCAATTTAATTATCATGAGTAAACCCTCATTGGACTTGACATATCATTATACTAATATTTACCCAATGAATTGAATCACTATCCGGGCATACCCTTCTTATTCAATTCATTTCATGCATAATTGTGACCCATAGATAATACAATATGGATTCATTAAATTTAATAATTTATTCCATGAATAAAAGATGTGGAATACATAAATGTACTTACTCAATCAATAATTACATGTTCATAAATGTTTATACCCTTCATAGATGAATTAGTATGGCTTTCACTTATATGATGATTTTGGCATGGGAAATATTAGTGTATCTTCCACAGCAAAACAACATCAAATAGAAATATTAATAAGGATTGATGTTTGAGAAAGGGATCTCTAATAATTTATATATGAAAGGGATAGTAAGGGGGTCATGGAACCTAATATCCTATAACATTTAATGTAATTTATATGCATAATATAAAATAATTTCATGAATGTAAATGTGGATAGAGAAATTACTTACCGAATTTCAGCATGGTAATAGGTGTACATGGGATGAATTAATGGGAGATAAATAGATCTAGAATCATTCAAAAATTATGAGACAAGTATGTGGGAGGTTAAAAATCATACTCCAAAATTTTCAATATAAATTAACATGTTACAACAACATAAAGAAACATGGACAAAAATGAAAAAGGAATAAATCCTTTACTCGTAATTGTCATCCCAACTGATTGGGAGAGTCTTGATAGAGGATTTTTGGGAGCTTGGGGAACCCTGGGAGTATTTTAGAGAGAGTATGTCAGATTAAGGACCTGTTCCAAGGTTTTTGAGTGAAGATAAGTTGTATATTGGGTGGGTGTATATAGGAAAAGAGAGTTAATTCTTTATTATTTAGGTTTTGGAAACTACACATTAAACTAATCAAAAACAGAAACCCAACCACGGTTTTTAACAATGGTTTCTTCCAATGGTGAGTGTAAAGAAGAATTTTATATGTCCAATTTCCGAACATATTAATATAATAGGCTTTATTATGTGGAGGTAAGTCACACTCTCAAGGAAATCATTTTAAATAGATGAAATGTTTTATAAGTCTTGGAGGGTCCAATAAGGAACCATAAAATTAATAAAAAAAGTCTAAAAAAACATTATTTAAAATCTAAAAAATATATTGGTCGAAAAAACTTTTTATTATATTTTATTTCATCACAATTGGGTCATTATGATGTCATAAAACACATTATATATTTAAACCGTATTTAATTTCTGCCCAAAAATTTGACTATCTTAGAAAAATATGAAAAAAATCACAATTAGATAATTTTTATGTTCAGAATCCAAATATAATATTCATTTTATCTAAATAATTTACTAGATATGTGAATTATTATCTTTTAAAATAAAAACTGATATTTATTGAAAAATCATTGGGTTTGATAAAAACAACTTCCAAACCCTAATAAAAATTACAATTGTATTCATAAAAATTATACAATAATTTATATTCAATAATAAGTAATTTATTAATAAAATTTAATTAAAATAATATTTAATCCAAAAATCCATTAATTCATCAAAATAGATTTCTTAATTGAATATTAACTAAAAATAGAATTTATGTATTAAAACCCATTTATAAAGTAACAATAATACAATGAATGTATATTCATTTTATGAAAATAAAGCACATAATCATAGTTCTAGGGTCTTGTTACACAACCTCTTTTAACACCCGCATAGGACCGAAGGGTATGGTGTGTGATGGTGACATACTCTTTGGGCGGTTATGATAACATTGTTCGAGTGGAAATATCTATTAACATTCACTTCACCTGTTGGAGGTTCCAATCAAGCTTAACACGTTGAAGTTTGGCTTGGGCTTGGTTAATATAGAAGACCAATGACACTACCTTCTTTTTTGAGCTCTGACAAATGGGCTTCGTATGGGGAAATTCTATTGGATGAATCCATCGCTTCCCTTTTCAGAGTAAATTGGATTTGTTAAAGACCAATATTTATACTAACCATGTGACCGCTGTTCAAGGGATATATTAGAAATGATAAAAATTCATAATAGTATTTTCAAAATCTTAAAACATAAAACCAAGGAATTTCATATGTTATATAACTGTATTACATAATTATAGATTTAATTAGATCAAGAAGGATTTCCATTAATTAATGTTTGGGTTTTTACAATCTTCCCCTATTAAGAAATTTTTCCTTCAAAATTTCCTTTTCCAACACTAAAATAGATGAGGGTAACTCTACTTAATCACATCCTCCAGTTCCCACACTGCTTCTTCAAACTTGGGGTGTCGCCACAACACCTTGACGTGGGTAATATTCTTTTTTCGTAGACCTTTTTTCCTACGATCTAAAATCTTCAACAACATATCTTTATAGGAGAGGTCATTCTCTAATAATATCACCTCAGGATTGAGTATATGCAATGGATGTGGTATGTACTTTCTCAAAAGTGATACATGGAATTCATCATGTACATGAGATAGGTTCAGTGGGAGTTTTATTCGATAGGCCACTACTCCAATGCGATCAAGGATCTCAAAAGGGATGATGTACATTGGACTAAGCTATCGCTTCATCCGAAATCACATAACTATCTTCCATGGTGATATGTGGAGGAATACCATGTCTCCAACATCAATGTCTAGGTCTTGTTGATTATTATCAGCATAGCTATTTGGTTGAATCTGAGCAGCTCTAATGTGTTGCTCGATATTATTAACCTTCTCCACCATTTCCTCGACCATTTTTGGACCTAGGAGTATTAGCTCTCGAACATCATCCAACATGTTGGTGTTCTGCACCTCTTCCCATAATGGTCATCATAAGGAACCATTTGGACCCTTGAGTGGAAAATGTTATTTTAAGAGAACTAAACCAGAGGTAGATGTTGAACCCATATTCATTTTAAGTTTATTGGTTATGCTCCCAACTTTTCCTCAAGTGTTTGGATAGTCCCCTCCGATTGTCCATCTGTTTGAGGAAGATATTTCGTACTAAAGATCATCTCAGTATTCAGTGAATGTTGGAGACTCTTCCAAAACATAGAGGTAAATATTGGATCTCGATTGGATACAACAGATAGTGGTACTCCATGTAACCTTACCACTTATCTGATTTATATCCATGCTTGTTGATCCAATGATAAATTATCACAAATTGAAATGATGTGTGTAGTCTTTGTAAGATGATCCACAACATCCCAGATAACATTGTTTAATTTGGATGTCTTTGGAAGTCCTGTGAAAAAGTCCATGGTGATGTTTTCCCATTTTTATAATGGTACGGGAAATGATATCATCATCTCCGTAGACTTCCGCCTCTTAGCCTTCACATGATGACATACTAGGCACTTTGATGTATAATCTGCAAATTTCATTCTTCATGTTATCCCACCAATAATGCTCTTGGAGATCTCATTACATATTTGTGTTTCTTGGGTGAATGGAGAAATTCAAACTATGTGCATCATCCAATGTTCTTTCTTCAACTCTAGACATAATGGAAGACATAGTAATTTTCCCAAATATCAAATTTCTTTCATCATTATATTTAAATCCGAGGATTTACCTTTTTTTGACATTTTTCACTTTCTTCTAAATTCCCATATCATTATTTTGATCAACCATTAACCTTTCTTAAAAAGACATTTGAGCAATCCTTTGTTAAAGGATTGATTATGTTCCCTTTTATATGATTCCTTTGTACATATTCATCAAATCTATGAAGATTGTTTCCTTTTCAATTCTCATTAATGATAGAATCACTAGGAATTTCCAACTTAGAGAATTCTCCACCTTGTTCGCTTTCCCAAGATAGTAATGGATTGAGTAGTATTAATCATTGATCTGCTCTAAAAATATTCATTGGAACATATTCAGATTTTTCTGTGTTAATATATACTTAAGGATTTTGTGATCCATATATATGTCCCAATTCTCCCCAAATACGTAATGTCACAAAATTTTCAAAGGGAATATTACTATATCCAACTCCATATCATGTGTTGGATATTTTTACTCATAAAAATTCAATTTCCATGAATAATAGAAAATGAATTTGTCATTGTTCATCAACACACATCCCATTCCATTTTTCGATGCAACATTTAATACCACAAAAAGTTCTCCACTTATGGGTAGTTTGATCATGGTTGTAGTGATTAGCCACCTTTTCAACTACTTGAATATATCTTCTCATTCATCACATCAAGATAACTTTACTCCCCTATGAGTTATCTTTGTAAGAGGGTTGGAAAATTGTGAGAAATTTACCACAAATCAGTGAAATTATCAATCTAACCCTAGGAAGCTATGGATATTCATCACTGATGTTGGCCTCCTTCGTCCCTCAATTATAGTTGTCATGGAGGTATTCACAGATATCCCATGGATGATAATTATATGACCAAAAAATGAGACCTCCTTCAACTAGAACTCAAACTTTCTGTACTTTCCATAGAGATTCTATTTTCACAAGGTCTCTAGTACAATGCTTAGATATTCCTCATTATCCTCCGATGTTTTGGAGTATATTAGAATATTATCTATAAAGACTAATTAAAATTTCTCAAGGTTATCTCTAAATACTCTATTCATCAATTACATGAAGATTTTTGGAGTATTAGTGAGTTTTAAAGGCATTACTATGAATTTATTGTGCACATATATTGTACGAAATGCAGTCTTAGGGATACCCTCCTGCATCACCTTTAAGTGATAATATACCAACCACATATCCAACATGGAGAAGTATTTTTCTCCACATAGTAGATTGAACAAGTCATTAATTCATGGCATAGAATACCTGTTCTTTATTGTGATTTTTTTGAGATCACGATAATTAACACAAAGGCACATTGACCATTTCTTTTTATTGATGAAGAGGACTGGTGCACCACAAGGTGAATCACTTGGGGGTATAAACCTTTTTTCCATATTCTCCTATAGTTGTCTATTATTTTATTCATGCTCTACAACATCCATTCAATATAGAGTCTTGGATATTAAAAACGTTCTAGGTATGTAATCAATTGATAATTCAACATATCTTCTAGGAGGAAGATCAGCCAATTCCTCAAGAAACACTTTAGCGAATTCCCTCACAATAGTTATGTCTTCAAGGATGATTGATTCCTTAGAATCAATATTCTTAGAAATATATTCTTTCTCATATGGATGTAATATCCATTCTTGAGATGATGGTGCTAAAGAAGATTCATCCTCCTCCATGGGATTTTACAGAATCATGGGTTGATTTTCCATACAGAGAGTGAATTCTATCTCATGGAAATTTATGTTGGATCTATATAAGGAAATCCAATCCATGCCAAGAAGAACATCTAATTTCACCATAGGGATTTGGAGGAGGTTCTATGGGAAGTTAAATCCCCAAATTATGATATGGGAGGAGTTATATTTTGAGGATGTGATGATTTCCCCATTTTCCGTTCTCACTAATATCTTTTCTTCCATGATTTGTGGTGGTGTTGGATTTGTTCTACTAAACATTTGAGATATAATAGAATGTATAGAAACAAAATAAAAAAGTAAATTTTATATTCTTTAATGAATAACTATCAAACCTATCAACACTTCCTTGTCAGGGTTTTCTTTAGTGGTAGTGATGCAAAAAGGTCACCCTTTCTGCCTTGGAGGTTGTTGGTTGCCTCCGAAAACCCTTTGCTTAGGGAGATGGTTTGAAAAGTGCCCAGGTGATTTGTAGTTGAAGAAATGAACAATGCGTTGAGGGTCAAACGGAACGTTCCTCTCCACTATCACAATTTATTTTTCTTATTTCCAATAGTTATTGGCCAAGTGCCCTTCTCTTCCACACCTAACGAATTTCCTCATCCCCTTCATGGAATTTCTAGAGTGCTTCTTTCTGCACCTTGTCAAGTAGGGTGCTGAAATTTCATAGCACTTTTGTATTTATCCATTAGACCCCCAGAATTAAAGTAGAACTTATGCGTCTTTTCCCCCTGATAACCTTTAGATTCTTTGATATCTATTTCAACTTTTAGGTCACCAAAGACAATTTCCTCAGAGCTCTTTAAGTCACAGATCTTTGGGGATTTTCGTAAGCTAGGTTTTAGCCCACAAAACAACTACTCAACCTTGAATTCGGGGGGTAACGAAACAGTTGGAGGCATACCATTCAAGCCTTGTGATGTTTTCCTCATAGTCACTTATGGATTCATCATTCTCTTTATTGAGGGCAAGGAACTCCCATTCCATATTAAGTCGGATGGTGTGAGAATTTTTTTTATCAAAAACATTTTAGGGAAATCCTTGCATTCCAGCACCTCGATCGCCTCCTCAGGTTTCATATATTTGATCAATTTACATCATTGATAAGCTTGACCTTCCACATTATAGGCAACCAAAAGTACCTTTTCTTGATCAGAAAAATCAAGGATGGAGAAGATCATCTCAATGGAGATGATCCATTGTTCGATGATTGAGGGTTCAGATGATCAATTAAAATTAGGTGGCCTTGGTGTCGTCAAGCTTCCGATTATGGCTTATTCTTTAATGGGGGGGGGGGAGGTTAATGTTATTCATGACCAATTATTCTATTCAAAACATGAATTATCTACAAGAGAATTATGACAATGTTTTCGATTCCCGCTCCCATCAGATTGGGCATCTCATTAGAACAATCATGACATTGTTCCTCATATTGGTTTTTAGCATGAGTCCTCCTATTACTGACTATTGGCTAGAATAAAATTATTGTTAGGGGTAACTAATAATGGGGAATTCACTGAAAAAATGGACATCATATAAATTACATTTATTTCATTAACTTATGTATGTTATACATGATCTACTTCACTACATATATTATTAGGGGATTTTTTAATTCCATTGATAATGGTTCGTAATAAGATTATGAATTTACCAAAGAATATCCCCTGGGATTTTCATAACCAAGAGTTTAGCAAGGACCGTTTTCGTGCGCCAGTTCCTATTCGAGTCTAGCTCAAAGTGGTGTTTTCGGGTATTACCCATAGATACATCTGTTCTAGAGCTGCGTCAAACTGCTCGTATCCATACAGGGACATTTTTTCTTGATAATCTACTTTCTGAATACTCAATAAAATATAAGGATGTTTTTATTATACATAGTCTTATCCCTAAGTCTTTCAATAGGTTTTTCGAATTTTAGTCCCAAAAATAACTAAACCTATCCTTTGATACGGGCTATAACAACCCTGCTCTTTACTACACACATAAACATGATTTATTACATAAACTTGAACATAAGAAAACTATGAGGATTGAGAGGTCTAGTGTCTTGGGAAATTAAGAACATTACATAACAACTTAGATCATAAAACACAACATCTTTATTGAAAACATCTTTTATATGAACACATCATTCCTTATTCCTAAACATTTCATGGGATAACCAAAGGACATGTATATGAAAAAGGTGAGCTATAAATCCCAGCATGGGAGTACACAAGTCATAACATTAAGAATAAAGAAACTGATAGGAAATAGGAATATCAATGGAGCACCAGAAAAACATGAACCTAAAGGCATTATATAGCAGGATTATTATAACAAGGAAATGTAGAAACAATATTTAACATGATATTATCATGAGACAAGGCTCATTACATGTGGAGAACGAGTAAAACCTCACTTCACATGAATAATCATGAGTGAACCCTCATTGAACTTGTCATATATGGATACTAATCTTTAGAAAATGCATTGGAGAGATATCAGGGTTCATCCTTCTTTATAATTTCATTTCATATATAAGTGTGCCACAAAGATCACACAACATGAGTTCATTAAACATAAAAAATTATTCCACAAATAAGAGATTTGGAATAAATTAATTTAATTCCTCAATAAACAATTACATTATCAAAAAGATGAATATCCTTGATATATAAATGTGTATGATATTCACATACATGATGAATTTGGCATTGGAAATTTTGGTGTAACTTCAGTTACATAACGATGGAAAATAGAAATCATAAAATGGGTTTATGATATAGAATGATATATATCATAATTTATAAATAAAATATATAGTAGGGGGTCATGGAACATAATATCCCAACCCATGAAATATAATTTATATTCATAATATAAAAGAATTTCTTGAATGTAAATGAGGAGAGATAAATTCCTTCTGAATTTTAGTATGGTAACAAGTCTACATGGGAGTAATTAATGAGAGAGAAAGAGGAATCTCATATTTCAAACATAGATAGGGAAGTATGTGGGAGGTTTGAAATCATACCCCATCATTTTTAATTTTAATTAAAATGGTATAACAACATAATGAAACATGGACAAAAATAAGAAAGGAAGAAATCCCTTACTTGGATGTGTAATCCCAAAGGCTTGGGAGAAGATTGAGTGAGGATTCATGGGTTCTGGGGGACACTTTTGGGGGAATCTAGAGACAGTAAAAAAGATTAGGGATGTGATACAAGGGTTTTGAGTGAAGATAAGTGGGATCTTGGCTGGGTTTAAATAAGAAATGAGAGTGAATTATTTATTATTTAGGTTTTGGACACTACACATTTAACTATTTTTTACCACATGCCATTCTATAGTTTCTGAACACTATTTTTTACAAAGGGGATTGGAAAAAATTATTTTATTTGGCCAATGGAAGAACTTATGAAAATATGAGTCTTTCTTATGTGGAGGTGAATCACAATCTCAATGAAATCATTTTAAAAAGTAAATATGTTTTATAAGTCTTGGGGGTCCTCTATGGGATCATAAAATGAATAAAATAAGTATAAAATCACATTATTTTAACGGTAAAATAAATATTATCTAACAAACATTGTTATATTATTTTATTACATCACAATTGGGTAATTATGATGTCATAAAACAGATTATATATTTCAACTGTATTTAATTTTTACCCAAAAATTACATTGTCTCAGAAAATTATGAAAAAATCACCATTAGATAATTTAGACCACATGAATCCAAAAATAATATTCATTTTATCTAAATAATCTTCTAAAAATGGGAATTTTTACATTTAAAATAAAAAACCGACATTTATTTTAAATTCATGGGTTTTGTAAAAAATTGCTTCAAAACATTAATAACAATTACAATCGTATTCATAAAAATTATACAATAATTTATATTTAATAAAAATTAATATAGTAATAATATTTTCTTAAAATTATATTTTATTAAAATAATATTTAAATAAAAAAATCCATTAATTAATCAAAATACATTTCTTAATTGAATATTAAGTAAAAATACTGTTTTGGTTTTAAAAACCATATACAAAGTAACAATAATAAAATTAATTTATATTTTTTATACAAAAATAATGCACATAATAATAGTGCTAAGGTCATGTTACAAAATCCCTTATAACACCCGCATAAGACCTAATGGTAAGCTGTGCGATGGTGATAGACTCTTGGGGAGGCTCATATAACATTGCTCGGGTGTTAATCTCTATTAACTTCCACTACTCTTATAGGCAGTTTCGTTCATTCTTAATGTGTTGAAGCACAACTTGGGCTTGGTCAATAGTGAAGACCAGTGATGCTACCTCCTTTCTGAGGTTCGAAAAATGGGCTTCGTATGGGGAAATTCTACTAGATGGGGTCATCTCTTCCATTGTCTGGGTAAATTGGATTTGTTAAAGCCCTATATATATACTAATAATGGGATCAATGTTCAATGACTATATTAGAAATGGTAATAATTATTAATCATATTTCAAAATCCATAAACATAAAAACATTTAAGTTCAAATGTTATATAAACACTTTAAATAATAAGACATTAAATTATATGAAGAGGAATTTCCATTAATAAATGTTTAGGTTGTTATAGTTTTAAAATCCATATTACCCTTAATTCATGGAATCACATGTCCATTAATATGTAGCTTGACATAGGAATCTTTATGCTTCAATATAGGGTATCAATGAGTAATTTTCCATTACTTTATCACACATACATATATTAAAATCCCAAATAACTCTTCATAAAGAGAATGTGAAATAACCATTGCATATACCAAATAAGGGTAAAACTAGGTCTATAGTTAGACCTTTTTTGTGTGAACTTTTACATCCAAATATTCTTAATAAAATCATTTTTAAATAATTTTATTTCATTAAAACCTTATGTTCCACGCAATTTAATGTTTTGATGAAATGATAAATATTATAATATATTATATGTATATTATAAACTAGTACTAAAATATGCAGGAATGAATTTTGATTAATGATTTACAAAATAAATTTAAATTCCCAAAAAATATAAAAGTATTGGAATGTTATTTTAAAATGATCGCAAATTTTTTTTGTAATGTATCTTGTTTATTCAAAAATATTTTTCCATCGAAGATTAGTTTTAATTATTTTTACGAGATAAAATTTAATTTTTGAATTCATCGTGTCAATATTTTCTTAAATTTTATATTTTTTTAAAAAAATTAACGATGTTGATTTCCAAATGAATTGTGAAAAGTGGTTTTTATTGAAAACTGATTTTTTTAATAAATTTTAAGTAAAATTATGTTATGTATTTTTATTATATATAATTAGTCTCTTTTTATATAAAATAAATCCATTGTTTTTTGAAGGAATATTTTGATTGAATTTTGTATAAAACATTCTACATTTAAAAAGGGAATTTTTATGAGAAAACTATTTTTCATTTCTTTTTTCCGATTTTATTTTAAAATAAATTCTAAAAATTATTTATTTTGAATATAGAAAATGGACACCATTTTTGGAAATAGTGGGTCCTTAGTTATTAAATTGGTCTCTTTTATTTTTGGTCAGTATGAAAAGTAGATGTGGTAAAATTTGTTAATAAAGTAAACGTAAAAACATGTAAATATAGATTAAACGTAATTTATAAGTCCATAATATTACCACCATATTCATTATTAGATTAATTTAATTCTATCCTTAACATATATTGTTATAAATTTTGTTTTTTAATGAACATTGTCTTTGAAAATGACTGATATTATATTTAAATCAAATAAAGTTGCAAAATGTCACATTATTTCTCTTAAATATATCATATATTTCCACATGGGGAAAAAATTATGTTATGAATGAATATATACTTCAATTTTCAACATAATAAACTTATTTTAAGGAATTAAATTTATTTATCACTTTTTGGTCCCATTGGATGAGATTATGAGATTTATAATATTTTATTTACTAAAAATTCAATGATTTCACATTCATGTTTTGAATACTATAATATTTTTAATATAATATTATATCAATGATATGTTCCACTATAGATATTCATCTGAATGAAAAAATATTTATCTATATCATGGTATTTATGTTTTAGTTTTTAGTGAATAAATACATACCTTAAATAGTTACACACCGATGAGGCAATAATACTTCAATTAATGAAACAAATCAAATTAATGATTTTAAAAATATTAAAATAAATATAATTTCAATTAAATTAGCTGATAAAATTGTTTTGTAGATAATTATGACATATTAGGGGTGTATTAAATTATTTTTATAAGAATTTATTTTGTTTTCTGGATTTCATTAATGTCAATGCAATGAATAGTGCCAAAAATGAAACTACTGATATTTTTTCCAAATAATATTTTAATAAATTAATTAAAAATAATAAATAATATTTAAAAATAAATAAAGATCATGATATTTTCTAAAAATTAATAACTATTTCATTTATGATGCAATTTACATCATATAAGAAAAAATTACAACCTTTTAATTTTGAAATATTTTCCACCGTAATTTAAATTAATATAGGATAACTAAGGGTTACTCAGAATGATAAGGTTTAAAGAAAAACCAAAAAATTCTAAAATATATTGGTTGATTGAATTAACACATTATCATATATTATATTAAAATTAAGGTCCATTTTATGGTTTTGTTATTCAAAATAAATTTATTATAAGATAATATTTTGAGAAATTTCAAAGATCCCCTGACCTTAAGAATAAAAGGACACATCCTCCTTCGCTAAATTACACCACATTGATCCTAATATTTCGACCATAACATTCCAATTTAGCTTTTAATAATAACTAGTGACCTTTTATATGTGTGTATATTCCAAAAATACCAACCCTATAGCACTTTAGAGGAGATCCAAAGTTGACATTTCAAATAAGATGTAATTGATCTAACAGATCATTTTATCTACTGTTCCTTAACACCTCCATATCAATGATGGTTTTCATAAAATAGTAAATTATGTATACTCAATATGTTTCAATTTTATTAAGATTTTCAATTCTCCATTATAATCTCTCTTTATCATCAATAACATGTGATTATATCGATCATGCATACATATGGATTACTATCTCCACATAGTGACATATTTAATTTTTCATCCCTATATTTTATGTATTTTTAATATGTTCGGTTTAATGGTTATATATGATATTTTTGAAATAAATATACTTCTATAATGATAATATTTTGTCTACCATATCCTAATCTAATAGTTTATGAAGTGATAACGTTGCTCATGTGTACGTATAGCTAACCATCTCCAGGATGCGATGTGAATTTCATCAACTAAATATCACATGGAAAATAATGAGGATGATTATTATGATCATAAATGATATAATTTAAATAATATATATTCTTTAATTGTGTATTATTTTTTACCTTTCTTTAATTCCATAAATTTAAAATTTAAAACAACATTCATTCGTACATATGGCCTACCAACTCCATGAATGTTATAAATTATATTTCTATCTATACATTATATTAATGATTTTGAATATGTAAATAATTATAACATATTATTCTTATTCCACGAATAAAATTATTTAATAATTAGAATGAAAATAAATTTTTAAATACCAAGACTTCTGAATTGATACATTCTTGGAAAAGGAAGCAATTATCACCCAAATAGTGATTTTCACAATAAATTATTAATAAGTCAATGATACAATGTCATAATTAAACAAAAAAATATATAATAAAATAAATAGTATGGAATAAATGTATAATAAATCCATATTTATTCTATAATAGTTTTAAATGTGTCCATATAAAAGCAATATATGTGGCACTGCTTTATTCTATATCTATTCATTATTTGAGATTGTTTCTATTTAATCCTCCAATGGGTAATATTTCCCTTTATAAGTACATGTTTTGTAATAATTCGTTCAAAAAAGTTTTTACTATTCTACTATGAATGTTTAATGTCATTTTTAACAATTTTTTAGTTCATACAAAACCATTTTAAAGGAATATTATTTTCATTTTCTAGGAAAGGATCGTTGTGACTTTTATAACAAAAATATTCAATGGAAATTGTTTTCTACATATAAATTATAAGATTATTTTCATAATTTCATAATATCTTATTATATTGAAGAATATTTTATATTTTTATAAGGTTATTTTCAAATAAAATGGTTTTCTTTATAATTGAACCGCTTTTTAAATAAAATAATTATTTCAAAAATGGAAATCAAATTTTAGTCAAGAATTATTTCACGTAATATTTCAATACCATTTTCCATATATTATACCATTATTTTATGTTTCTTATTCTTTAATGGGGTGATGATTCAATTATACTATCCATATTCTTCATATGGTTGGTTTATGTTTATAATGGATTGATATTTATGAAACCCATTTCTTTTCCTTGGGTTCTGTTAGGATAAAATGGTTATAAAACCCATTTTATTAATTCGTTATGATATGATGAATGATTCATCTAGTAAAAAATTGTATGGTTTTAATTATGTGACAAGTTGTACTTATATCTCCTTCCAATGCATTGGGTAATGATTTATATCTCCTGAGATAGACTGGACTGTAATAAAGAGTGAAATCAGTACAGTAAAGAGACTTGGTCAACCATTATTGTATTGGGATTGAATCTTGAATACTATGATGTATTGGTGATTGAATCCATTAACCTATGATATTATTGTAAAATAACCTTAAAAAGTATTGAAATTGTTTTTTATGCTTATGTGTCAGCCATAAGTCCATGTTTTATGGTAATGTTATTTTCTCATTGCCCATGTTATTTTATGATTTATGTATTATGAACCTACATAATTGACTCCATGACTCACGATTATGATATATTCTATGTAAGGTATGATTCTCAAGTTCAATTTTCATGTTTTTATATCATTATTCTCATGTTATTCTAGATATCTTATTTTTTTATTCTTACTGATTATCCGAGCTCACCCTTTTATTATTTTTATTCGACCTAGGATTTGAAGAAAGGTATTAGGTATTATATTTAAAAATGGGTTCTAGTTATGAATAAATAAAGGGAGACATTTTATATATTTTATGAACCATTTTATTATAATTTCATGTTTCTAATGACCCTATGCCCTTACGATCTTCATGCCTTTATTTGGGTAATTTA
The DNA here is from genome assembly GCA_963277665.1 of Viscum album. NCBI lineage: Eukaryota > Viridiplantae > Streptophyta > Magnoliopsida > Santalales > Viscaceae > Viscum > Viscum album. The sequence continues at coordinate 1,204,521,941 of OY728134.1, forward strand.
CTAAATATTAATCTAAAAAGATGTAATATTTATATATTTAAATTATACGATTTTAATTATTTCATCATAGTAATGATTTATCTAACCATTGGAATCTAGGATGAGGAAACTATAAGTATAATTCCACATAAAATATAAAATAAAAATGTTTTGATAATGATCATGAATGAACTAGGTTATTCCTAAAGTGTTATAAAGGAAGGTGTGAAGATTTACATATCATATATATTATTTTCCATGATAATTTGGTTTTACAATATTATTTATCACACTATGAATTTGGGTTTTATTAAATGCCTATAACTATAAGGAATCACATTAACACTGAATGTGATGGGCACTACAATGGGTTTTCCCATGAGAAATCGATTGTTATGAGATCTGTAATGAAAATTTTCATTTCTATTATACCAAAATTTTCATAGGATATTAATCATGACTAATATTTAAATCATAAAATAAGGTAACAATATACTATAAAGTCCTTAATGAGGCCTCATACATATTCATTTAGTGGGTCTTCTAATCCTAATGTGGGTGAGAATTTGTTCAGTTCACTGAAAAATTATATTTTACATTCTCTAATGTTTATAAGATGAGAAATTTACATGGACTGTATATCATTAAGACAGTGAAGTAGATAATTGGTGAAATCTTATCAATAATAAAATGAAATATGATGATGTTGACTCCATAGAATGGGACTAATTTAGGAACATTATTCTCAAAAATTATATCACTCACATTCCTAATATAAATATAGAGAAGTAGTTCTTTGATATAAAAATAATAATAAATCTGTTTGTACCTATGAGGAAAATATTACAGTACATTATAATCATGTATTTGGTATTATTATCTTAACTAAAGGTAATGTTGACTGATTTCTTAGTGTCTTAATGTCAAATATCTAAAATCAATTATCAATAAGAAACTTTAGTAGATTGGAAGAATGTTTTTGATGTTTTCTTAAGATGTAGATTGAAATTTGAGTTACCAATAAATATCATAGTTTTGAAAAGAATAAAAAGATGGAATTCAATGAAAACTCCAAAAACCATAGACAAAGGAAGATTATCATTCCTTTATGCATTAATTGTGGAATTAAACATGAAATAAGTTGTTTTAAGGGGATAATAAAATGTTTTGTCTCTAGGAAATAAGGTCATCAGGATATTGACTGTTGAAGTGATTATAGAAAGTTAACCAATGATACTAATTGAGATGTCTTCACAAAATTCACCCCCAAATATCAAAGGTTAATGTGTATAGAAAATGGGAGTTATGAAAATCATTTTCCAAAATCAAATGGCTAAAAAAGATTATAAACATCAACAAAATACTAAATCCCATGATGATGGGAAAATATCATCTAATCACTATTGGTGACATGGAATACGGAAATGACGTGGGGTAATTTTTGAGTATTTTTGTACTGGAATTTAGGATTAATGTGGTAGACGTAATTTGGTGGTATTATGGTATAATGAGTCATCTAAGGATTCGACGAATATAGTTTTTACATAAGTATTTCATAGAATATGTTGAATGGAACTGGTAACTATGAAAAGTGAATGAGGTGTTGAGTTGATATTGGAAAGGAATGGTAACCCATAATATGTGCATGTTATTGGTATAATAATGAGGAAGAGATATGTTTTGATAATTATTAAATAAATGTGATTGTATTGATAACATTGGAATTGAACAACAATATAATGAAATGGTGGTTTATGATAACATGGATTGATATTTTTTATTTTTTTTGGATTTATGGAATGAGAAAGAGTTAATTTTATAAATAATTCATTTTTTCAATAATGTTTTATGATAATTAGGGTTATTACCATGTTTCAATAGAAAACATAATAATGTCTTTGTCATGTTTTGTGTGTGAAAATTAAGAGATACCTCAAGATGTTTGAGCGATAAATGATATGTTGATTTTTGAAGTTTAGTGACCTTCTTTTGAATGATTTGGATTTTGTTCTTTTTGATGTATCATAAGGGTAACCAATTATGAAATTGATTAAATATAAATTTTTATGAGGTTTTAGAGATTAATGTATTACTACTTCATATAAAAATTTATGTTTATTTGATTATTTATGCTAACCATTTTTCTATGTTGATAACTTGAGGAAGAAGGAATGATTTATCACACCATTATCGATATTACAATCCACTAGTCTTTTAATCATTATAATATTAGATTCATTTCATGGAGTAAAGGAATAGGAATAAATTGATCAAGCGAAAACTAATGAGTGATATTGTACATATGAAAAAAAATCAATAACTATATCCACATAAAGGATATTGTAATTAATTTTTATCCAATAATCATCATATTTTATTATATAAATGACCTTTTTGAGACCTATTTGGTCGGTGGTTTTCTAGTCATTATCCTTATCTTGACATTGTAATCTATCAGACTCTATTAGTTATTGGGGATTTTTTTCTCCATCCAAATAAATATTTTAATTTTTTTCCTATGTCTGATCCTAGTTATATGTCACTTTAGGTGAACTTTTTGTTTCCAACATTATATTTTTAAGGGATGTTTTATTATCATTTTTATGATGTTGGTTTTTATGAATGACTTATCAAATGTTAAACCATTAATGAAAGATAATAATTGTGAGGTTGGAATTCATTTTAAGGGGGTGAAATTTAAAAAACCAATATTTTAATGAAATATATTTTTTTATAATTAGATATATTTTAGAGCTATTGTAGCATGCAATAGCCAGTTTTGATTAATCATGACATATTTCTGAAATATTATTTTCAAGTTACAACATAGAATTTAAATTTAAGGGAATGAATATTAATTACTTTTTAATTAAACAAATATAAATTTCAGAATAATTATAAATGTATTGATATGTTTGATAGTCATCACACAATTTTTAGTAAAGGCACTTTATTCTTCAAAAATATGATTTATTCAATAAAGTAGTTATTCTTCATATTATGTGTTAATATTAAAATATAAAAAATATTTATAAAATTTATTTCAAAAATTTTATTACATTTTTTAATTCACCATATCAATATTAAATTATATTATATTTAAAATTTTATAATTTTTTTATAAAAATGGTTTTTTCAATAAATAATTAAAGATACAATGTTTTAATTTAAAAATTTATTTTATTTTAAAATATTTATAATTAAAAATAAGTTATTTAATATTTATAAATTTTCATTAGTATATATTTATGTAAAATAACAATATTATGGTTTTTAAAAAGGAATTTATAAAATAACTTATTATAAACAAATTTTGAATTTTAAGAGAGAATTTTTCCAAAAAATATTGTTTTTCATGGTATTTTATAGTCTTTTTATATAAAATTTTGAAACACATGTGTTTTATATTTTTAATATAGGATTAAATATTTGGAATCATTAGGGTCCAAATTTTTTAAATAGGTGACTTTTATTTTGGGTTAATGTGAATAGTTACTGGTAAAATTTATTACCTTAGTAAAGGATAAAACTGGTAAACATGGATAACAAATACGTGATAAGGACATATGTTTCCCATAATAGTTCACAATTGATGAATTTAGTTATATGATTAAATCAAATGTTCAAAATTGTGATGTTCAATGAATTCTATTACATGAAAAGACTAATATTGTATTTATATAATTGAAAGTAACACAATATCACTTTCTTTGTAATAAATATCACTTATGTATCTACATTGAAAGAAAAGTATTTTATGGATGAATATTACTATATTTGTTTATGAAATAAACATATTTTCATTATATAAATTTTTTAATGACTTTTTGGGACACATGTATGAGAGTATGATGTTTATAATATTTTATTTAATAAAACAACAATGATATCACATTTATGTTTTAAATTATATATCATTATTAATATACAATAATCCAAAGGATATGTTTGAAGATATATATTATTCATAAAAGTAAATTATTTATCTATATCATTGAAATTAATATCTATTTTTATGTGAAGAAATCCCCCCTTAAATAATTAGACAATGATGATGTATTAATTATTCAATTAATTAAATAACTCAAGTAAATGATATTACGAATATCAAAATAAATATAATTTTTTTTATTTATGGAGTTACAAAAATTATATAGATCTATATTAAGTATTAGGGGTTCAATAAATTATTTAATTATGGTTTCTTATTTTCATGCGAATTAAAGTGAATTTTATAAATATTATCAAAATTGACACTAATTATATTTTATGAAAATAATAAATTTTTTAAAATATAAATAAATACATAAAAATATCAAAAAAAATTAAAGTGATTAATATATGGTATAACATTTTATAAATTTTTCATTTAAGACCAAATTGACACCAAATATTTAATATTTATAACCTTTTAAAATTGATTTTTATACTCTAGTTAAACATTAAATGGGTTATGTAAGGGTTAATCAAAATGATATGGTTAAAAATATTACAAAAACTTTTTTAAAATAAATTGGACGACTAGATTAAAACCTTATATTATATTAGGTTATAATAAATATCCAATTTGTGTTATTTTGAGAGAAAATGATTTTATTATAATTGTAAATTTTGTGTAATTCCAAAATTACCCCTTACCTCCATTACAAAAGGTACCTCCTCCCTCACTACTTTAAAACACATTTAGCCTTCTATATCAACCATATCCTACCATTTTATCTTATCAACTTATCTATTAACCTTATATATGTTATTATCTTCCAAAAATACCAACCATGTACCCATTTAGAGGTGGTCCAAAGGATACGTTTTGAAAAAGAGGTAACTTCTCTAACCGATCACTTTTATTCCACTCTCCCATACCAACTATAAATAGACGTTTCTTATCATACCATAATATTTATAGTATCCAAAATCTTCTAAAATGTCATTACTATTATTGAAATTCAATTATAAACTCTCTTTCCCATCAAACAAGAAGATTATGTATCATTTTTTCATACGTACGACTTATCGTCTCCGCATAGTGATATAATTCATTTTTCATAACCATATTTTAAGGATGGTTATTATGATGGATTTAATGTTTATGTGATATTTATTATATAATTTGACTTCAGGAATGACAGTATTATGTCTACCATAGTATCATCCAATCCTTTGAGAAATGATAATGTCGCTCGTGCGTACATATGTACTACTGTCTCCATGATGCGGCGTGGTTAATTTTTACTATAATTTTAAATGGATGGTAACAAGGATAATTTTTATATTAATATATGATATATAAATAACAAAATTATTATTAAAAAATTTATTATTATTATTTACCCTTCTTTTATAGCAGAAATCGTCAAATAAAAAATAGTGTTTATGCCAACTTGTGGCATACCATCTCCATGAATATTGAAATATATAATTATTAAAAAATATGTTTATGGAATTATTAATAATATTTAAATTATTATAAAAAAAGATATAATTATAAATAACAAGGAATCTAAACTATTACATTCTTGGAAAAGGAAGTAGTTATCACAAAAATAGTGATTTTCATAACAAATTATTATTATGTAGGTGATAAATAATTATAAATAAATAATAAATGGTATAATACATTTATGTTTATGTAATAATTGTTTAGTAAATCCATATTTATCATAAAATATGTTTGAACATGAAAACATAATGGAAAGACTTGTGGTAAGGGTTTATTTCACAATCTCATCATTATTAAATATTGTTTCTCTTTAAGTCTCCACTAGTGAATATTTATTATCCATGCCCATGTTTTCAAAAAGTGTTTTCATCTTTTTTTTAATATTATAAAATTAATATTTAGCTTCATTTTTATCCCTTTTATAATTTGTATAAAATGTTTCGAAGTTAATATTTTTCTTATTTTCTAAATAATGATCCTTGATACTTTTCCGACAAAAATATAGTGAAGAAATTTTATTTCACTTACACAGAATGAGTTAATTTTCCCACATTCATGATTCCCTAGTTTATTGAGGAATAATTTACATTAGTATAGGGTTATTTTCATGTATATTATTCCCTTTATTATTTCATATACACTAAATGATTTAAGGACTTGAAATGGTAATGTTAAATTCTTATTGAATTATTTAATGTAAACTTTAAAAAAAATTTACATTTACAAAAAAATTATCTCATTTTAATTAATAATTAATTGAGTTATTATTCTAGGATAATAAAATTATTATTTTAATGTTTGGATTATTTTTATGATGGAATGATATTTATGAGACCAATTTCTTTTTTATTGGTTATGTTATGATGAAATTTTTATAAAACACATCAATTTTCATGGGTTATGATATGATGAATGATTAATTTGGCACACATATGTTTAGATTTAATTATGTGATGGTTTGGCACTATATCTACATCCAATTCATTGAGTAATTATTTATATCTCATTAGGTAGAAAATACTAGAATAGGATATGAACTCAGATCTATATGGGACTTTATCCACCCTGATAGTCATGATAGTGAACCTTGAATACTAAAATGGTTAGGGGAGTGAACCCATTACACTATTATAGTATTATAAAAGAGACTTGGATATTAATGAAATGAATTTCATTTATTATTTATCTTGTACAATTATTTATTTTATGACAATGTTAATTTTTTATGGATCATGTTCTATTATGATTAATGTCTCATGAACTACCAAAATTCATTCCCTCACACAGGATTATAAAATATGTCTTTTTGGATGTGATTTCTAAATACTACGTTTTTTAATCCCTATGCTCATGTTTTTCTTGATATCTCAATTATTTATACATAGTGAGCATCTGAGCTCACCAATTTATAATATATCGTTTCCCAAGGATACAAAGAATGGTATTAGGTTTGATATTTCAAAAAAAAAATCATTGTTTTGAAGAAAAGAGTAGGTGATGATGTAGATATTTTATCAACCAGTTGTTTATGACTCAATTTTTTCAAGGACACTATACGTTTATGAACCCTAGGTGTGTATTTGTTTTATGAAATAAATATTCAAATAAAAATATGTAATATCTATTTATGAAATGTACCGGCTGTTATATGTACTTAGTGAAACTTTGGGTTATAATAAACGCAATAATATGTGGTTCATACCCCTAGGTATATCTTTTATAGAACCTAAATCTACTTTTAGTACCCTTCTATGACATTTATTTCCAAGAGAACCACATAAGATATACTTAACCATGAATATTGGATGTTATCCAATACTTATACTCATTCGTTGGAATTTCACAAATGATATTTTATAATAATCCTAATAATCATAAAATATTCATTAAAAACTAATTAATAGTATAGTAATTCCATTGAAACTATGATCATATGAAAACTATAAATCCTTGATTACAATTATTACTCAAAATTCAAAAATAAAATATGACATCATAACCTCTAAAGTTACTTAATCCATCCTCCAATACCAATCGATCTTCCTTAAACCAACACAGCTAGATCCTTTAATAAAGACAACATATATTAAAATTTTTCTTCAATAAACATCATTAATTAGAATAACATTCATAAGTAATATAAAATTTACAATTAATTTATTATTTTTATGTTTAGAGTTTTATCAAGGTATGAAATATATTTTATAAAGTTTGATTCCATGTTTTTTATATCATCTTGAAAATTTTCCCACTACATAATTAATAATTATTCATCATCATCTCCCAAAAATCCTACATAGAATTTAGTTTAAATGGGACATCATATAGAATATTTTTCATTATAAATTGGGGGAAATGAATATATAAGAATGACGAGATCTTGGATTCTGGGTTAGAGTAAACATGTGAGATAATAATCAAATTTCATTTGTGATAATTAAATGAACTATGGGTATAATAAAGATACATAAGAAACATATTCCCAACAAAGGATAGACCGTTAATCATAAAAAATCATGGGAATAAATCATAAATTTTTTAAATATTAAAGAAACATGGTATACACAAAAATTGAGACACATCAAAAATCATAAAAATCAGAAATTATTGGATTATGTATCATAAATTGTTTCCATTGTTTTATTTGGATCCTATCACATTCTTGCTTTGGAATATCATTCTTCATAACCTTTTATGAATTTTTTATCATGAAACACTACTTGTCTCAGCATTATATGATGATATTTATTTACGTACACCATTTATTTGAGGGCTATAGAAGGTCCACCCAATCATATACATATTGGAAATACAAATTTATCCCATTTGAAAACATATTATTTTTATATCATTAAAACCCAAAAATAATAATGGGTTTCACAAAAAATTTAATTTAAAATCAATATATTTTTATCAAATAAGGAATTCATTAATTGTAAATTGTTTTTATTTAATAGATAACAATTTAACAATTGAATAAAATGGATTTGAAATCCATTTCAAAAGGATTTAAAAAAGGAAATAAATAATAGGACAATCCCATGAAAATAATATAGGGCCTCCAAAGGTATTCAATAAAATTATATGTAAATAAAATTTAATAAAACAAAAAATTTATATAATATTTAAACTGTATAGAGAAATGTTTTATGATAAATAAAATAACATAAAAACTAAATTGACATATAACAACTAGGTATAAATTGTTAGGTCATGAATGGTGATGGTAGATGGTCTATATTTTGTTGAACAGACTAGATTAAAATTTTATTCATGTAAAATTATGATGATAGTTAATTAAAAATGTTAATTAGAAGTGGAAAATAAATTAATGAACATGGGTAATTTTTATAGTGGGCCAATCTATATTGGTCATATTCCACTATTATACATATCTACGTTATGAGAGATTTATTATTAATTATAATGTTTTTTATGGGGAATTAAAACCACTTATGACCCTCTATTTCTAGTGAACGTATAAACATAATAGTTTACCATTATATAATGAGTCACTACCAATGAAAACACTAAAATTAAAATAAGTGAGTCAAAACATTAATGGTCATACCATTAAAATCTATGAGTAACAATTAGATGAAATAATGAAACCTTAATTTTGAATATAAAACAATAAATTGAACATAAGAGAACATGTGAGATATGGGGTTTAGTGTTTTAGAAATAAGAAATTATTATGAAATGAAAGATAATTAAAGGATGAACATGTTATTGTTCTTCATTAATTTATGAATAAATTTTACCAAGGCTTTAGTAGAAGTCATAAATTTTTGTAGTCATCAATTTAATTTTTCTACAATAGATGAAACAAAATTCTCATTATACTTATTTTGATCAAAATTCCAATATTATGTGAAATTATATTTTGGTTATAAAAATTGATTTTTCTCATAACTGGTTTCGATCGAATATTTATTGTTTCCACTAAAGATGACCTATAAAAAACATGGTGATCTATAATAAGAAAAAGTAATTAAAAGTAATTATTATGAATTATTCAAAAGACACCAAAATTACTCTTCTAATTAATAAAAAAATAATCAATTTAATTTGAATGTTCAATTCCAATTCCAAATAATTGGATGTAATAATTAAATAATTTATATGGTCTCTATAATAATTAGTTTTACAAATTACATAAATATATTATGCTAATATAACTATTAAATTATAATTTCAAAATGAATTTTATTTTCATACAATTTTTAGTTAAGAAAATTTAATAAACTGCATTAAATACACCAAAATATGTTTGAATATGTTCAATGTTTGTAATGCCCTGACCCTAGATGCCCAGATCTAGTGCATTGTTACATTAAATTGTAATTACTACAAGGAAGAAAATCCAAAAGTATCATTCTGTTTAGTAGTCTTGGAAATCATGATTTCATACATGATACTTATAATACAATTGAAAAAAATAAAAAATTCTCCATAATAAATGAACCAAAATGCATCGTTGAAAGCTTAATCAAAGTTCTCTTCTTCATAACCTGTAGAGAGACTCATAATAAGGGTGATCTCGAATGATAAGTAAGGGTATATAAAAAAAATTAATGAAATAATATATATATAAAGAAAAATAACTGTGTATAATTTCCATAAAAAGAAAAAGATAAGGCCTAATTAATGTGGAAAGTATGAAAATTAAAACCATGTTGTAAATCAATATAATTAGAATAAACTACATCCATAGATATATAGACACAAAAACTCATTGAAAAAAAAATAAAAAATGAAATATGAGGGGAATGTTTTTATTATGAATCTTATCTCAGGTACATAAAAACCTATTACTATTAATACATTTCATAAGATGGTTTAAAACATGGATAGAAACCCATTTAATTTGTCTGGGTTGTTGGTCTCATGAGAACCAGTCAATGCATCGAGGAGATATATAGTGATCGGGATCCAGACATCATTTATAGTTCAAATAATTCCACATATTGAAAAATATAAATAACTAATATTCCTTATCACATAACTATAATGAATGAAAAATCTATATATTTATTAATAATTCCCCAATTAATCAAATAATTGTCAAAGTAACCAAAGTATGAATAATGGTACAACGTTTAGGAAATACTAATATACATTCTATAAGAGTATTTATATTCAATTAAATTATACTAAAAAACTTATTACAATAAAGTTATCGATTCATGGAATGATAACAATTATAGAAGAAAGTGAGATTAAGAAAATTGGTGAGGATAATAATCTTTAAACATTCCATTCTGTCACATAGCATTTTAAAACATTTAAAATATAATCACCAGAAAGTTATGACATTGAATTAATCTTATAATATCATGAGAATAATAGTATTCGTTATATAATATATTAAAATGGTCAGTATGTATGGCACACAAAACAAGTAAGTAGATAATATGACATTAATCTCACGGATTTAAATAGTGAGATGAAAATCCCACACCATAACCTTCCTCTTGTTTTGTAGTATGTAAACTTTTGTACAGTGGCTTAAAATATGTAACATACTGATAACTGAACCAAATTCATGTTTATAGTATCACATATTAACTTCTTATAATATTTTATTACCTGTTTGTTTAACGATCTTCCATTATTTTTACAATTTCAGATATTAATTTCGTAGTTTGTCGAGTATGTTTTAACTTATCATTGGTTATTAATACAAAATATATAATGGTTTAAACATATATGGAATCTATACCCTGAATAAATTACTTTATAAATTCAATAAATATTTATTTATAATGGTCCATAATATTTAGATATTAGACATGACGTGTAGAGTTCATGGGGAAAGTAGGTCGTACTTATGCATGAACACTACATTCATTTAATTGTTGTATAAATATAATTAAGACTAAATTATACATATTTATATTATAATTATAGTATCATATATATTTTATATATTTTATAAAGTTTTATTAACAACAACCTTTATATGTTCCATGCATGGTATAAACGAATCATATTGCATTGAGGGGGTGGTAGTCCACACTTCCTCAAATTAAATTATCTTATTTAAAAAATATGGATATCCTAATGGTATGTTGAAAATAAAACTTAAATAATCATAAGACATCATATATTACATATATACATTATATAAATAGAGTTTCTATCATAATGGCCATCTTGAGAGGTGGTAGAGAAAAATTGCACAATCATCATTTTGTGATAATGTATTTCACCGCACACAGAAATAGTATGGTCACAACCCATTAAATGGATGTGTGTGTAAGTGTAGATTGGAAACATATAATAACAACATCCTAGTATATTTAGGATACTTTGGTTGTTATGTTATCATAGAATAATAATATTATAGGGAGTTTATAATGGAAAATAAATTATAAAGCGTTAGAGAAGGTGTTACATCTTAATCGAGTAACTTGTTTTGGTTTATACCAAAAAGGATCAGTTGGATATATTTATGCACAAATGGAATATTCTAGGTTTATGGTAGGGTTTTTTGATACTATTTTACATGGGTTGTTCAAAAATATGTTGCCTTAGAGGTGTTAGAAATGAGGATAGGTGGTAGCCTTTTATATGGTAGGGGGAGTGTCACTTTTTTAAATAAAAAATGGTATTCAATAAAGGGTGGTCCATATTAACTAAATTTACACAAAATGTAAAAAAAAATTATAAAATGGAATCATTCTCATGAAAAACCTTATACACATGAAAATATATTCATTTATTTAATTTGGTTTATTAACCTCTATGATTCCACAATCTTATCATTTTGTTTTTTATTAAATCATATAGTTTTCCAATGTAATTAATTTAACCAGTAATAATATAATAAAGAGATATTGACTATAATTTTTATTTCCAATGAACTATTAATATTATATTTAATTTATAGAAAAAAATTCTAATTTTTTTGGAGATTAATCTTAAATCAAGTGCATGTGACGCGCTAAAATGCTTCATGAACCCGGACGGTGTTAACATCATTTTTAAAATATATGGGTCAATATGGTAATTATAAAACATTAATCGGTCTATTAATATAGTATATTTAATATTTATTATCACTAAAAAATTACTTTTCAGATTATTTTATTTTTATAATTTTAAAACATTTAATAAGATTCATTTATTGTAAAATAACAATAATCTCAAATTTGAAGTTATTTATTTAATGATAATTTTAAAATATAAATCATTCATTGGAATTAAAATATATTAGGATTACATGTTTTTAACATGATATATTCATATAAAAAATAAATAAATAGAATAATTCAATCACATAAATCTACTTTTAATATTTATAGTATAATTTATTATAGTTAATTATTAACTAAATAATAACTACATTAGAGTTTTATAAGAATTTTAACTTCCTAAACCATATCTAAAAAATATTGATAATTTATTATTATAAAAATAACCCATAGAAAATAAAAAAATGTTATATATAACCTAAAATATGATGTTGTGTATATATCTCAATGTATTATAAATGTTAAAGGTAAGGAATGTTCCTTTTTTGTCATCTTCCTTAAATACCCTTGTATATAGTGCACTTCCATTTAATAATATAACAATATACATATATTTAGAACCATGTTGGGACATGGTAATATTATTGGCAGCCAATGAATTTTGGACAAGTGTTCAAGTCATTTTGGACATTAATATTAATGTCCAGCCCCTTATTAAACTTAATCATACCTTAATTGAAGTAAATAATCATCACTACTGGGAAGTTGGTTTCTCCCAATGCTTGTATACCAACGGTTCTTTAGAACCATTGGTATAGGGTTCCTTTACCAATGGTTTGAATAAACCGTTGGTAAAGGTTGGTTTAGTGAAGTATTTCCCAACAGTTTGAAGAAACCATTGGGAATTCCACAACATTTTCACCCATTGCCAATGGTTTGTACAAACAATTGGTAAAGTCCATGATTTTTCCAATGGTTTTTAAAAACTATTGGGAATGATTTTCCCAAAATTCACAAACCTGACCCCGATTACACAGAGGCACATTACTAATTTCCCCCTATTTCACGAAGCCCTCGCGCACACATGAACCCTAACCCGAGGTCGTCCATCTAATCAGCTGCAACTCCCCCATCATGGTTATACTCCTTAAACCTCTTCCCAAATATAGAAATAGAAGCTATATTCCCCTGATTTCTCCATTTATTACAATATCTAGAAAGGTACTTCCATTATTCCCAATGTCTAGGGATTTTGTAAAATTTAATGATTCACGCTATTTGATATTGAATAAATGACTAATAATTGATTGGTAGATGTCTGTGAGTATATAGAATATTTTTTTATAAACTATCCCTTAAAAGTATCAATATTTTGTGTTCTTTATGATGTGTACAGTATCATTGACATACTTTTTTTATTAATCTCAAATTTAACAATAAATTTTTTATGTCTATACTTTATGAAATTAATCCTCTTTACGATCCATGAACAACTTATTAGTGTAGAAGACTAAAATTTATCCACCCATGGGGTGCGCTTGACTTGGGAATGTTTTCCACCAAATATCCAGCGCCCCAGCTCCTAGTATGTCTGATTGTAGATCTAATACAGACCTCCTCCCGACGAATAGTCGGCCGTGAAATCCCTTCCTACCGAAGATCCTTCTTCAATCAAACAAATTTTTATTTCTACACTTCAAATTAGTAAGTGTTATCTTAGTTTTAGTGTTCATACTCTTGTTATTTTAGGTTTGATGTATTGATTTCGGTTAAATTTTCTTTATTGATGTTGTAGTACCGAACCATTTGTTTGTTTTATGTTTTTCTTGTTCTACAATTCATATATTTTAAATGGTCTGTTTTGTGGGATTTGTTTAGTGTAGGGGGTAAAGGGTTTGTTTTGTGTTTTTTGTTTAGTGGGAGGTGGGATGTCTGGGTGGGGGTGTGGGATGTTCAAGGGGGGTGGGGTGGGCTGTCCTAGACACCTTGTACCCTCCTGGACAGCCCCCACTCATGAGAATCCCCCACCACCTGGACCCCCAACCCCTCTGGATAGCCCTGCCACCCACGTGGATAGCCCACCCACCCCCTGGACACCCTATACCCCCTGGACAGCCCCACCCCTGTGGACAGCCCGCCCACAACCTGGACACCCCGTACCACCCTGGACATCCCCTCCACCCCCGTGGAAAGCCCGTCCACCACCTTGTATCCCTGTGGATAGCCCCACCCACCCCCTAGACACCCCTCCCCCCGTGGACTGCCCCCACCCCTATTGACATCCCGCCCAACCCCTAAACACCCCGTACCCTCCTAGACAGCCCTTCCAACCAACATGGATAGGCCACCCACCCCCTGGACACCTCGTACACCCTGGGAAACCCCCACCCCTGGAAATCCCCCCCACCCTCTGGACCCCCCAACCCCCCTGGACAGCCCTACCACCCCCATGGACAGCCCGTCACCACGCTGGACACCTCATACCCCCTTTGACACCTCGTACACCCTAGAGAGTCCTGCCCACCCCTGGACACCCCTCTCTCCCCCTTGGATAGCCTGTCCACCCCATGGACTCCCCCTACCCCCTGGACATCCTGACCACCCCCATTGATAGCCTCCCAACCAGGACACCCCAACCCCCTAGACATCCCCCATCCCCTGGACACCTCTGACCCCCCTAGACGGCCATGCCGCCCCCCTAGACACCCTGCACCCCCAAGACACTCCCTCCCCCTTGGGAAATGTATGTGATCACTAAAATTATCTAATCAAATATAAAATTTCTTCGATCAAAAATTTAGTCAACTCCTGAATAATTCTCCTCCATAAGTGTACATGATCTTGTACACTCATATATAGTTCTTCAAAATATATTTTGTTATAAATATAGTATTCTGTTTTTTGTTATATTATGAATCTCATATTGTGTAGTGTGTCAGTTATGGTTTCATATAAAGTGAATAATTATCATTGACTTAAATATATTTTTAATGAAACTTCAATCATATTGACTTTTTTTTGACGAAATGACTTATAAAAAATATTTTTTTTACATAATGGATAGAAGTTGGATGTATGAAACCGATTGGAACTCAAGTTATTTTCAAAATGAATTGGAGAGATTTTTAGATTTTTCATTTCACAATGCTTCATATAGTGGTCTCACACACTGCCCATGATCCATTTGTGTTGGAAGGCCTTGGTTAATCCATGAAGAAGTCAGATACCACATAACCAAATATGGTTTACAAGATAACTTCTCTATGTGGTATCACAACAGAGAGAATATGATATCTAAAATTGCTGATGATCCCAATGGGAGGACTGGAGTGGAGAATTTGTTATATGACCAGTTTCCATTTATTCATCATCATGAAAAATAAAGGATATTGACCTAAAAAGGCTTCGAAATGAGCACACATGATGCATCTAATAAAAATGATAATGTTGTGAGGGTGAAAAAATTGAATGATGTTTCCACGACTCCAGTATATCGACAATGGGATAAAATGAAAAGGCTGGAATTTTTAATCTGATTGTTTCATGGGAGAACAATGTCTGTAGCAGTACTGTAGCAGGCACTCTAGTAGTACTGTAGCAGTATTGTAGCAGTACTGTAGCAGGCACTTTAGAAGGCACTGTACCAGCCAGAACTATTCATCCATCGGGGCCATCGGGCCACCGGTTTAGTCCTCGGGTCCTGCAAGGCTTTCGGGCCACCGAAGGCCTTCAGGCCAGTTGATTCTCAAGGCCTTCGGGAAACCTTAAGGCCATCGGGCCACCCAATGTCCTTCGGGCCACATGAATGCAGACCCAAGACACACTACAAAAAAGGAGTAGCCCCATATGAGGATTTAGAGCAGGTGCACTCACCAGATTAGAGCCAAATGGATTCTCCGAATGAGAGGGTATGACTATTCCATCAGTACCAGCCTGTGCTTGCACGTGAAGCCGAGCCAGATGGTCATGAAAAGGTGGAGAGCAACTATCAAGATGTAGATGCTGGGGAGGAGCAGTTCTATGTAGATAGTCTGGTTGAATTCCCTAATACCTTCGGGTCATGTAATCTTCTAAGCCTACGGGCCATGTAATCACTAATTTTATGGGCCTTTTAAGGGTTCCCCCTCATCCCTTGAAAGGGGGGTTATCAAAAATCAATAAAAATGAAGGCCTTCGGGCCATTTAGGCAGAACAATGTCTGGGATTTCTAATACAACATTCAATTTCATTCTTACCTTCTTAAAGGATTTACTTCCAGATGATGTAGATATTCCCTCAAACCACTATATGTCATGGATGTTAGTTAAGAAACATAGATTCTCTAGAAACCAAATTAATGATTTTGAGAAATGTTGTAGTTTATTCTGGAAGGATATCGCGGAATGAAATGATTGTATAAAATTTGGAACATCCCACTGGAATTCAAAATCTGATGGAACACCATCCCGCATGCCAAAGAATGTAATGTGGAACTTTCCATTGATCCCCAGACACCATAATATTTTAATGTTTGATGAAATATCAATAAAAATGAGATGGAATGAAACTGATATAAAGAAGACTAATGATGATTTGGTTTACCCTACAGATGGATTTTCATGGCAGAGATTTGATGCTCGATATCCGGATTTTGCAGCTGACATGCAGAATGTGAGGTTGTGTCTTTCATGTGATGGTTTTAATTTTTTTGTGCATATTATTACTTCTCATAGCACAGAGACAGTTTTTATACACATTTATCATCTTCCCCCATGTTTGTGTATGAAAAAACATTTAACTTTCATGAGTACACTCATATTTGTCCCTTCTGATCCCAGCATTGATATGGACGTATACTTGAAACATTTAAAAAAAGAGTTGAAACTTCTTTGGGATGTGGATGTGCACACATACAATGCATATTCGAAATACATATTTCAGATGTGTGCTGCGCTTATGTGGATGATCAATGATTTTTCACCTTCTTCAATTTTTTTGGATAGAGAACAAAGGGAAAACATCCATGTCCTGTTTGATTGATGAATACTCGATCCAAAAGACAGAAACATTGTTGTAGTTTCAGTTTTATGGGACACCGTTTATTCTTGCCAATGGACCATCCATATAGAAATAATCGTCGAAGATTTGATAATACCATAGAGAAAGATGATCCACCTCAGCGTATGTTTGGAACTGATGAGCTTAATGAATTGAAAGATTTCAGTTTTTCATTTGGGAAGGGTCAAAAGAAATCTGGAAATAGACAGAATGTTTCCACTGAAACCAATTACAATTGGAGGTAAATGAGTATCTTTTTTGATTTTCCTTATTGGTAAACCAATTTTTTTACGTCATTGAATAGACATAATGCACATTGATAAGAATATGTGTGAAATATAGCTTTCCATACATCTAAATGTTAAGGAAAACAGAAAAGATGATTTACATTCTTAGCATGACTTGGTGAATTGGGGCATCAGATCAGAATTGCTTCTTGTGCTTATCAGTGAAAATAAATGGAATGGTCCATATTATTCTTATGTGATGACACCTATGAAAAAACAATTTATGTAAGTACTTGTGACTATTAGAGTTCCTGATGTCTATTCAAGCAACATATCATAACTGGTCAATAGAAGAGAGTTGAAGCTAAAATCATTAAAGACTCATGATTATCACGTTCTTCAACATGAGATGATTCTAATAGAAATCCATCATATTTTTTCCAATAATGTAAGGGTGGTTGTTATTAAATTGTTCTTTTTTTATTAGAGATCTTTGTGATAAGAACATGTCCATGTATTTCTTGAAAAAAAATGTTGACAGATGCGCCATTAATTTTGTGTGAGTTGGATAAAATAATTCCTCCATCATTTCTCACATCCATGCTACATCTGGAAGTCAATATTCACATGGAAATTCTTCCCGGAAGACCTGTTTATATTTTTTGGATGTATCCAACTAAAATAAATATGTACACATTAAAGCCTTCTGTTCGAAACAGGAATCTGATCGAAGGTTCTATTGTGAATGGTTACTTGGCTCCAGAATGTATGGATTTATGCTCAATGTATTTTTCTAATCTTACTACAAGAATGAACTGACCAATGAGACTTAAAGAAGAACCATATGAGAAAATTGATCCCAGTTTTCCATCACTTCCTCAAAATAGGAAAAATTCCTAGATCATATACATTTAATATATTAAGCCTTTAAGAGAGAGAGATGTCACATCGCACAGTTTTGATCAACTCTGATTTGATAGATGACTATATCAGGTAACTAAATTGAATATGTATATCTTACATATATGATGCAGAATCTAGGGGAGGGTTAGTCCTTGTAGGTTGGGCCTACGGGTCATGTATTGGGCGTAGTATGCCTCTGAGCCTCCGGGACATGTATTGCGAGTCGTGTCGAGCCTTGTTCCTTGGACCTATGGGATATTTACGGGTTCCCATTAACCCCTTGAGAAGGGGGATTATCTATAATAAAATAAAATAAGGCCTTTGGGTCATTCAGACGTATATATATATGTTAATCTATTCATATTTTTTATCTACAGGGAACAAAAATCAATGATAAATAGAAAGCATCATTCATTATATTTGAGAATGAGGGATTCTTTGCATAGAAAAGAGTTTTCTACTTGGTAAAAATTGAAGGTAAATATATTACTATTTAAAATAACTAAATAAATATTTAATTATGTTTAATATTAATTTGTATTGCAGGAAATTAGTTTTTCTACTGACTATATCTTTGAGGAAATAAGAGCTTTGGATTTTGGTCCTAAAACCGCGGTTCGTGAATGTAAGTCAGTTGTTATCAATGGGTATAAATTTATTGTCCCTGAACAAGAAAAGAATATAATAACACAACATGATGGTGTTATTATTACTACCACAAGAGATTATTATGTAAGTGCATCAGATAGTAGACCGTAATTAAAAAATGTTGGTTATTATGGAGTTGTTGAAAAAATAGTAAAATTGGATTATTACTCTCATGTACGAGTTAGGAAGTTGAAGTGCCATTGGTTTGATTTGATGATGAGACATGGAACATTTATTGATGATTATGGATTTCGAGTAATTAATATGACTCACACTATTGCTATCGAAGAACCATATGTATTTGCATTAAGGTCTAAACAAGTTTTTTATGTAAAATACAAACTTCGACCTGAATTTAGTGTCATAGTTGAAGTAATTCCAAGAAATATTTTTGATGATGGTGATGATGGAATTCAAACTATCCCTACTTCCATTGGAACCAATCCATTTATTTCTTTTGATGACTCTAATAGCTCAAATTTCAGTGTTGATTGCGAACCTGATGTTGTGGTGGAAAATATATAAAATCATCCATCTATGTTCTAAATTATTTTGGTTCACCTCGAGTTGGGTTGTTAAGGATAGTACTATTCAAATTGATTTAATATTGATTACAAATATGTTGTGTCCTATTTGATTGTTATGTGCGTTTTCAATGTTTATTGGTTGGAATTATTATTTTAATTGCATTTTTTAATTTGGAATTGAACTATATTTAAACCTATGAAACAAATATTTCTAAAATGGTAAACATTTCAATGATTCAACTGTGATTTTTATAGAATTTTTATGACTCTATGACCTATATTTAACATTTTACTAGGTAATGAACCTGATGGTTTGTAGTATTCTGCAAAACATGTATTGAAACCTGCATCATCTACCTGAGCTAATGAATGTAAAATTTTCCTTAATTTTGACAACTGTTTCACCACTTATGAATCTTGTAGAATCAATAGTCCATTATTTTAATATACTAATAACACTTAGTATATAATAATCCTACCAAAAATTAAAATTATTCCTCTAATTTTTTTTTGGGTTACACATTAGTTATCCTTTTCTATTTATATCCATATTTGTTTTCAAATGAAGGAAAATGAAACCAATTGAAGAGGTGCAACAAAAAGTGATTATAGACAAATGTCATCACATGGCTGAGCTAGGAATTCTACCACTATTGCCTATAGTGAGTACATTATTTCAAATATATTTATTTAAATAATATATTGTGTCATGTGATTAATTTTTTAAAACATTTTTTCAGGATCCATCTATTAGGCGACAATTATTCGATGAGAAGCCTAGTAGTGGTCCTAGTACTCGGGGTGTTCGTACGAGGGGGTGGGTGGTATGGGAGTTAGACGATTTGGTTGGTGTACCCGATTAGACCATACCCCTCCAACTGACATACCATCCATCCCACATTCTGTTCCCGATGTGTAGTTAGAGACACATAGGATATTTAGACATCCCATGTTTTCACCACCCTTTACATCTGAGCCTCCTCACCCATCTGTACCATATCTGATGATGATTCCCACTCCCCATCCCCCATTTTTTCATCCATCCTTGTCATATTATTTTACTTCTACTTCCTTCTATTTGGGCTTTTATATTACATCTACTTTCACTACTGCTCCCCCAGTGTCTATCACTATTGAGCATACATTGGGACCCACTCCATCTGTACAGGGTGTTCGTACAGTTTCTGTAGATCCAGCACCACCCATTGATCAGACTACTACAGGTATAATTATACAACCCAAACAAATTGTTACACCATTATTTATTTTCATTTTATCATTTATTGATTAAATATTTGTTTTTCATTCATAATAGATACATCCACTGATAGGAGGTAAGGGCGAGGGCATACACGCATGCGTTCCATGTGTAACTGCCATATGAAGTAGATGGTGGACTAAACTGATGATAGTTAGACGATTGAAAAATCAGGGTAGCTATGTCAGAGTTTTTTGGAGTTGCTTTCCAAATACTCTGACAACATTCCTGTCAGCCCACTCTCCTGGATAATGATGCCAAATGAAGTCAAGGATAAATCCTGGGCAGAGATATGGGTTAAAAAATCTGTTATATTTAATGCAATATATTAATTTTTTTATTTATATGTATTAATATTTTTGTTCCAGATGCGGTTTAATTTCCATGATGGTGAGGGTGCACAACCAGCATATATAAAGGATTTAGAAGAGCTTTGGAGAGATTATAAGCTTGATTTGTACATTGGATTGCGTGATAGAGTGGGTATAGAGTTAGAGGTGGTCTCTTTCATGGATGATTTTCCATTAGAATAGTACCAGAAGATGATTACTCATTGGTCGACTAGCTAATTTACAGTATTAATCAAATTAGAAGTATTTAAAGAGAATATTTAATGTTTTTTGTTAATACTAATTATTGAATTTTATTTAGGATACATCTAGAAGAAATAAAAAAACATTGATGATAAGAAATACGTCCACACATTGTGACGTACTACGATGCTAGATCATGAGAGATAGCTTGTATGATAGTTTATAATCTTTCTTTAAGACTTTCACTTTCTATTACTTCCTCCATAATTTATTCCATTGTGAAAGTTGTTATATAATTCTAGTTATGAAATTATTTTTATTTTTGGTAGCCTATTTTTAATAATGGTTTCCTACACTCAATGTCATTTTAGATGCATAAATTTAATATAGAAGGACCTGTGCCTCGAGAAAAACTGTTTTGCTCAAGTAGAAAGAAGAAAGATGGAAGTGCAGTTAATGAACCGACTTAGCAACATATTGTAAGTTTTACGTTGAAGATCTAAAATTTTGATCTCAATTTTGTATCTTAATAATCTATTTATATTTTTAATAGGCTTTATCATAGGCCCCTGATTCCCAGGAACCTGAAAATTTTGGGCAAAATGATCACTTACATCAAGTGTTGGGCGATGAGCACCCAGGTAGATTATGCTACTAGCCTGGGAAGAGTATAGTTCTGATGAGGTATTGGACCTCCTCAGGTATGAGTTTTAGTGCCACTAAGTTGCATCAGGTTAAGCCACAGGCTAAAAAAAGGGCCATAGAGACTGTAGTATAGTTTTCTAAGGCAAACACTGCATTTATGAAACTGATGGAAGCTTTACATCCAACACATCCACTAGAGGATGGAACTGCTTGTGAAGAATATATTTCATCGATGAATTCAATATATGGAGCACCATGTGGCAGTTATAGTGGTGGTCAATATGATGGTGAGGAGGAAGTAGATGCGGAGGAGGAGGGTGATGAGGAGGCCGAGGCTGAGTACGAGGTCAAGGAGGAGGGTGAGGACGATGATGGGGATGATGATGAGGATGAGGGTGAGGATGAAGATGATGGTGATGATAGTGATGGTGATGAGGGACATATTGATCCATTACAATTTTTATTGATATTACAAACCTTTGATGTTTATTGATTTTTTGTGCCTGAATATATGTGTGATTAGGTAGGTCACATTATCTTTATTGTTTTATCTATAAATAATCAAAATTTATTTGATGATTTTTGTTGAAATCCCATTATTTTAATGAAATTGTAATTTTTAGTAGAATTTAAAAAATTGGTGGACTAATTAGAAGATGATATAATAAAATTATTGTTTTATCCTGGAAATAATTTGCATAGAAAATATGTAAATACCTTCCCATGAACCGAGGACAGCCCCCCATATAGGCCCCCCACCATTCTCCCTGGACCCCAGATAGCCCCTCAGATAGCCCCCAAGAGAGCCCCCAAGATAGCCCCCCCACCAACCTCCCTGGACCCCAGACGGCCCCCCAGACAGCACCCAGATAGCCCACCGGACATCCCCCCCCACCCTCCTCCTGGACCCCAGACGCCCCCCTCCATGGATCCCAAATATCCCCCAAGACAACCCACAACCTCCTCCCTGGACCCCAGACATACCCCTAAACATTCCCCCGAACAGTCCCCTGGACAACACCACCAGACATCTCCCCCCCAGACAGCCCCCACCCTCCTCCCTAGACCCTGTATAGATCCCCACCATCCTCCATGGACCCCAAAGAAACCCCGAACAAACCCTCGTACATCCCCCTCCTTCCTGGACCCCGGACAACCCCCCTCCTTCCTGGACCTTAGACAACCCCCCCCCCAACCCTCCTCCTACCATGCATAACCCCCACCATATATATCCTCATCCTCCACTGGGTACCTCACAATACTATGTATCAACAACATCATCACACCAATCACTACATCATAAGGTCACTGATCCCAATCTATGCTCTATTCAGGATTCACCCTAAATCGCAATCTAATTAAAATTCCATTACTATTACTTCAGTAAAATGCACTGACCACCTACCTTGATTCTGGAGACAATATCACTCTTAATTCAGTTTCTAATATTCCAATCTAAGCACTCTTCATGATTCACCCTAAATCACAATGGAAAAAAGGGTTTTAGAGCTTCATAAGAAGAGGTGAGA
Organism: Viscum album; assembly: GCA_963277665.1. Lineage (NCBI taxonomy): Eukaryota > Viridiplantae > Streptophyta > Magnoliopsida > Santalales > Viscaceae > Viscum > Viscum album. Next base: position 1,204,545,647 of record OY728134.1, read on the forward strand.
AGAGTGCAAACCCTATTTGAAAAGAGGTAGTAAGGAGAGGATTTTAAGTAAAAATAATAGATATTCGGAAAACTGACCAAATGCTTTCTGATTTAATTGATACCTCATGAAAATGATCTATGGGTCATTTTTTATGTGTACGTGTCAACCCCACCTCAATCCGAGGAATGGTGTGGCCAGTATCACTCAAAGTGTGTCTCTATGGTTTAAAATGGACAGTGTATTAAGTAAAAACAACAAACATTTGGAAAGCCAACCAAACGTATTCTGATTGTGTTGATACTTTAGAAAGAGGATCCATGGATCATTTTTAACATGTACGAGTCAACCCTTCCTCAATCCGATGGACGGTGTGGCCGTTACAAGTCAAACCGTCTCACATTTATTTGAAATGGACAAGATTTTAAGTGAAAACAACAACTTTCATACATAAAATAGAACAAACACATTCATATTATATTGATACTATAAGAAAACGATCCTTGGGTCATTTGGAATGTGTAAGAGTCAACCCCGCCTCAATACGAGGCACAGTGTGGCTGGTACCACTCAAAATGTCTCACTTTTATTTGAAATGGACATGATTTGAAGTGAAAACAACAACTTTCATATGGAAAACCGACCAAACTCTTTTTGAATGTATTGATACTTTAGGAAAATGATCCATAGGTCATTTTTGTCATGTATGATTCAATCCCACTTTAATAGAAGGCATGTGTGGCCGATATCACTCAAAGTGTCTCTCTTTTGTTTAAAATGGACACTAATTTAAGTAAAACAACAATTGGCATTCGGAAAACCAACGGAACATATTATGATTGTGTTGATACAATATAATAATGATCCATGGGTCATTTTTGACATGTAAGAGCCATCCCCATCTCAATCTGAGGCATGGTGTGACCGGTACCACTCTAAGTATCTCACTTTTATTTGAAATGGTCAAAATTTAAAGTGAAAACAACAACTGGCATACGGAAAATTGACCAAACACATTCATATTCTATTGATGCATAAGGAAAATAATCTATGGGTCATTTTTGATGTGTACGAGTCAATCCTGCCTCAATCTGAGGAATGGTGTAGCCGATACAGCTAAAATTGTCTCACTTTTATTTGAAATGACTCGGATTTTAAGTAAAAACAACTACTAGTATACGGAAAACTGACCAATTCTTTCTGATTTTATTAATACTTTTGGAAAAAAATCCATTATTCATTTGTGACATGTAAAAGTAAACCCTGCCTCAATCCGAGGCACAGTGTGGCGGGTATCACTCAATGTGTCTCTCTTTTGTTAAAAATCGACTTTGTTTTATGTAAAAATAACAACTGGCATACATAAAACCAACCAAATGATTTCATATTCTATTAATAAATTAGAAAAATGATCCATGGGTCATTTTTAATGTGTATGAGTCAACCCCACCTCAATCTGAGGCACGGTGTGGCCCGTACCACTTAAACTGTCTCACATTTATTTGAAAACGACAAGATTTTAATTGAAAACAACAACTTGCATACAGAAAACTGACCAAACACATTTTGATTCTATTTATACTTTGGGAAATAGATCTATGGGTAACTTTTGATCTTTATGAGTCATCCCCACCTCAATCCGATGCATGGTGTGGTCTGTACAACTCAAACTGTCTCACTTTTATTTGAAACGGACAGGATTTTAAGTGAAAATAACAACTTCCATAAATAAGACCAACCAAAAACCTTTCTGATTGTATTGATACTATAGGAAAACGATCCATGTGTCCTTTTAGACATTTATGAGTCAATCCTACCTCAATATGAGGCACGATGTGGCCGGTATCACTCAAAGTGTCTCTCTATGGTTTAAAATGGGAACTATTTTAAGTAAAAACAACTGACATTAGGAAAACTGACCAAACATATTCAGATTGTGTTTATATATCAGTACAAGGATCCATGGGTCATTTTTGACGTATATGAGTCATCCCTGTCTCCATTGGAGGGACGATGTGGCCATTACCACTTAAACGGTCTCACATTTATTTGAAATTGACAAGATTTTTAGAGAAAACAATAACTTGCATATGGAAAACCGACCAAACACATTCATATTCTGTTGACACTTTAAGAAATCAAATCCATGGATCATTCATGATGTGTAAAATTCAACCACACCTCAATTTGAGGCACGATGTGGCCATTACCACTCAAAATTTATCACTTTTATTTTAAATAGACAACATTTTAAGTGAAAACAACAACTTGCATACAGAAAGTTGACCAAAATCTTTCTGATTGTTTTTATACTTTAGTAAAATGATCCATGGGTCATTTGTGATGTGTACGAGTCATTCATTCCTCAATACGAGGCATAGTGTGGCCGGTATCACTCAAAGTTTCTCTCTTTTGTTTAAAATGGACACTATTTTTTGTAAAAACAAAAGACATTCAGAAAGCTGACAAAACGTTTTCTGATTGTGTTGATACTTTAGAAAAAGGATCCATGGGGTTATTTGTGATGTGTATGAGTCAACCCGGTCTTAATATGATGTATGGTGTGGTTGGTACCACTAAATGTGTCTCACTTTTATTTGAAATGGACAACATTTTAAGTGAAAACAACCACTGGCATACAGAAAACTGAACAAACACATTAGGATTCTATTTATACTTTAAGAAAATGAACCATGGGTCATTTGTGATGTTTAAGAGTCAACCCCACCTCAATTAGAGGCACAATGTGTCTGGTACCACTCAAACTATCTCTCTTTTATTTTAAATGGACAGGATTTTAAGTGAAAACAACAACTTGCATACGGAAAACTGACCAAACGTATTCAGATTGTGTTGATAATTTAGAACACGGATCCTTGGTCCAGCCTCACACAATCCACTACTCATGTGAGGAACTCATACCCATATTCTAAAACACATGACATTTAATACGCCAATCTCATCCTCAAATAGTGGGTTTTAGGACCAAAACAATGTCCCTTTGGGAACCCTATACCAAAGACATAATTGAATATTCATACCCACTAACCAAAATGGGGATTAATCCAACATCACACCCATGAGGAAAAATTACAATTAGCTACATACCCCCTTATTCCAATTTCAAAGTCTATGAAAAAAATGATGGCTACTCTGGTAAACCATCTTATATGTTGAGATTGGGAAATGTTTCCCACTAACACATCATGAACCATTTATACATGGAAACATTGTCATTAGAGGAATATAAAAATCTCATGTGATTCCTATAACTCATCTTATGTCTATGCACATGACCACTACCATTTTCTATCTTATGGGTATCATGATTCTTGTCCACTCTACCCATGTTTTTCTGTTGTTTATAAGATAGTCAACCCAAGACCATGATTAAACATCACATGTTATTCCTATAACATGCAGCGTTGTTTCACTTGTGTGTATTGGTGTTGTGGTTTTAGTGAGGAGTGAATTATAAATTTTGAATATTTTTATAGGTGTTATTGCATTTCAATTCTATATTTCCAAATTCTAGATGTATTGGATTCTGGATGTATTGGTAATGAATTCTAAATTTTGAATACTATTAAGTGTATTAGATTCTGGATGTATTGGATTTTAATTTTGTATTGGTGTTATGGGTGTTATTGAATTTCAATTCTAGATGTATTGGATTGTGTATGTATCAGATTCTGGATTTTTCTCATCTGTTGTGGTTTGAGTGAGGAATGAATTTTAAATTTCTAAATCTTGGAATTATGGATGTATTTTAAACATACCATGTAGGCTATTGGATTATGTCTTTATGTGTGTTCTTTCAGGTCATGGAGAGTTTCAGGTTGGAGGGGGTTGCTAGCTACTGTGGAGCTGTAGGGCTGCTGGTTGCTGTGGAGCTGTCGCATATCTATACCAATGGTTTTCAAAACCATTGGTATAACCTTTTGATGTATATTATACCAATGGTTTTGTTATAAATGTTGGTATAAACTTTTACCAATGGTTTTTAAAAGCTTTGGTATGTGTTTTGGATAAATATTGTACACTATATACTAATGGTTTAGAACCATTGGTATAAGGGTTACATATACCAACAGTTTGTGAAACCGTTGGTATATCTCTTACTTTAACACATATACAAATGGTTTGCACAGAAACATTGGTATAAGATTTTACCCACGGATTATATGGCCACATTTTGGGAAACCGTTGGTATATAATATACCAACTTTGTCTAGGCCTTTACCAACAGTTCTGAACTATTGGAAAAGGGTTGATTTCCATTAGTACTTAATTGCATTCACTAATAATTTTTGTTAAAAAATTATGTTGATCTTATTAGATGAAAAATATAATACAAATAATATCCATGTATGTGAGATTTTCAAATTTCAATTAATATATGTGGGAAAATTATTATTAACACTAATCACCCTGAAGGGGGAAAAATGGGGTTTTGTTGTAGTAAAATGTTCAAAAGACTATTATGTTTTTATATTCAATTTGAAAATAAAATTAATTCTAAAGAAATTAATTTTAGAAATTTTTGTGTAATTGATATAATGTTACTCTCATACAAATATGAAATATAAGTTATGATTAATCATTATTTATACAAAAAACTATTTTTCACTAAATTGCTGTAATTTTCACTATTCCTAAAAAAATGTCGTTTCTCATAAAACTCCAAACACAATCACATTAAGATATGTTCAACATTCTGAATCAAAAAATTATGCTTGTTTTTAAATATAAAATTCATTAAATTTTCATAATTTTGTTTAAAATAGGTTCACCATTAAAAGTTTTTAGAAGATGGTCTTACCTGCAACGCAAGTTAGTGCATCAATTTGTGTGGAATAATCATAATTTTTTTACAAGGCATGCTGAAAAAATAAATTTATTCAAAAGGGAAAATATATTAATGTCTTGCGGTATCACATTCTCCCCAACTTAATTAAATTTCATCCTTTCAATTTAAAATTGGTATCTATAGTCAAGGAATTTTGAAAAAACCTATTATTAAAAGACCCACATTTTAAAAGGTTTTAATACTACATATTATTAATAAGAGAGGTAATAAAACACAATGGTCACATAATTAGGTTACCTAGTAGAAGAACATTGGTGGGAAATGGACACATGGATATGGAAGAAAAATCCAACAACCATGATATAATGGAGAGTGCTAGAGAAAATGTTCAAATGAAAGTTGTAGCCCACAAGACCATAAACCATAGGTGTGAGTAGAGCTCACAGATATAACAAAAAATATTATAATAAAAAAACATTTTTTTTTCAAAAACATTTTTTTTCAATAGTCAAGGATGTCTTTCACTGTATGTAAAAAACAATACATTAATTTTATTACGCCTTGAATTATTTCTACTTAATCTCTTAGCACATGATGTGACATATAATAAAGTAATACATTACGCTCTAAAATCTCATCCAATGATCATCTTAAACTATTTTATTAATGCTTAACTTTTCCAACATATTATGATCCAATAACTTATGAATGAATGTCCCTAAACATCCTAAGTGAACATATCATTATCCTTTAATCAACATGAATTATATTTTAATTTTTACATTCTAAACATGAGAATAAATTCATCATTTATCCTTTTGAAATATGGTGTTAACATGAATTACCATAAAACAATATTTGAAACACGCTTCCTTCCTTATTAATTAAGTAAGACACATATTGTTGGATATATTCCTTAAATCCAAAAGTGTTGTAAACTCCATCAATGATATAATTTAACATTTGTTAACATGTCGTTAATGAGTTCCTAGGTAATCAACAATTATACAAATAAATCATTTCTTGATCATTAATTCAATATCAGGAAACAATTAATGGTTGTATTTCCCTCAATAATGTGTTTTCCAAAAATAAATTACATTTCTTCTAAATATATTTTCTTAGTATCATTCAACATATTGTCTCAAATCCTTGATGAAAAAGCACTAAAATACAATACTCATATATTCCATATTTATGATAACCAATAAATTAATGACAAAATATTAAAATTACATAATTATTGGACAAGAATATTAATCATTCCTCTTCATTTTAGGCATTATTAGAACATCATCACTATCTAATAGCGTAATTTGGGGTATATTACTTTTATTCTTAGGTCTTTGATCCCCAAAATGTCTCTTATCTTTATAGTAGAAGAATTAAATATTTGAACCCTTTTTCTTATGCTTGAAATCATGAACTTGGTGTCAATTTTCTCCACACTTATAACAAACTCTCATTCCCTTAATTTTTTAACCAGGGTGATTTATACAATAGTTATCACTTGTGAGAAAATCCTTCTTCCCCTTCTTCTCTTTAACCATCTTTTTTGATGACATCATCTTCTTCCCTTAAAATACATATGACATAAAGAATTATTTAATTATCATTATAATTCATGATACTATTTCCTAATATTATAAGAGTACATGTGAGACAATATCCCATATAAATGATGGATTAAGACCATGTAAGATAAAATACTTATTACCATTTAAATCACATGAACTGGTGGAGTTATCATTCCTTATACAAAGTAGTATTACTATACAGTAGAATATACTAGATTATTTTATAATGTTATGAACTTTTTATAAATGTAAATATGGTATAACACATAACATAAATTTATGCATCATAAATCCCTAAAACTGTAAACTTTGGATACAATGGGGAAATCAATAATTCAAAATACTTCATAATGGTCGGTAAATAATATGAGAAATATCTTATGAATATACCTCATGAGTGTAAAACTAGGTACACAGTAAGACTTGTTGTTGTGTACCTGGTTTCCCTGAGTGAGGCCCGGAACACCTTGTTAGAGTTTTTACTCCTACGTATGTCTATGCCAGAACCACTTCCACTTATAGTGCCTAGATAGGGATGTAATCCTATGAATAACCACACAATCTATAATTTACCAAAATTATATGATGTTTTTCTAATATTATCCACAATTTATATCTGATGGGATTTCTCCCTAATCTATGTTTTTCTAAATCTTGTTTCCATGTTTGCTGTTAAACATTCGTTGAGACCAACTGTAACGCCCCGACCCAAATGCCTAAAGCCAGTGCACTGTTATATTAAATAATCATTACTATAAGGAATAAAATCCTAAAGGGCCATTTAGTTTTGTAGTCTTCGAAATCCATATTACATAAATTATAACCATAATACATTTTGAAAACAAAAAAACATGCTACATAAAATGGGAAATATACTGCATCCTTGAAATCTTAATAAATTTTCACTTCTTCCTATCTTGGGGACATAATAATAATAAGGGTGAGCTCAAATTCTCTGTAAGGGTATGTAAAATAGAAGCTATAATGAGTCAATATATATTTAAATGAAAATAAATAATTACACTTCTCATTAAAATAACTAGATAAGGCATGAACAATGTGTCAAGAAAGAAACTAAAACACATGCATTAATCAATAATCTAAGAACGTAGTGCATCTATAGACATTTCAACATAAAATCTCAAGGACAAAAATTAACTAATAATAATAGAAGGAAAATTTATTTCATATCATATTTCATATTATAGGCACATGAAATCCTATTACCATCAAGACCTTTCATAGGATGGTTTAAAACACAGACTGAACCCTATTTAATTTATCCATATTATTTGTCTCATGAGAACCTGTGGATGCATCAAAGAGCTATATAAATACCAGGATATACCCACAATTTCCAATAAAAATCATTAATCATATTCATTAATAATATTTACTAATATTCCATGTATAAAAACAATATTTAATGGGGAATAATGATTTATAAAACATTACCAAATTAATCAAATAATTGTCCAAGTGACCACCATATGAATAATGGTATACGATTTAGGAAGTAAAAATATCCATTGAATGAGAGTATAGATATTCAAATAAGTTTTCAATAAAACTATTTTTACAAAAAAGTTATTTATTCAAGGGAATGTTAACAATCACAAAAGAAAGTGGGATTAAGAACAATCCTGAGGAGAATAATCTTTAAAAATTCTAAAGCTTCACATACCCCTTTGAAACAATTAAATCATAATCCCCAGAAAGTTATGAAATTAAATAGATCTTATAATATCATCTGAATAATAGGATACATGATATAATATATGAAATGTGTAGTAGGTATGACCCACAAAATAAGTTAGTAGAGAATATGACATTAATCTCATAGTTTTAAAAAGTGAGATAAATATCCAGTACCATAACCATCCTATTGTTGTGTGGTCTTTAAACTCATATATAGTGGTCTAAAATATGATACACACTAATACTAGAACCATAAACATGTTTATAGTATCATATATCAACTTAATAAAATATTTTATTACCCGTTTGTTTAAATATTCCATTATTTTGAATATTTCGGGTGTTAATTGCCTTGTATGTTGAGTATATTTTTACATTTATTTGTTTTTCTTATAAAATATATCATAGTTTTATCATATACAGAATTTAAAATATAACTAAATTATATTAAATATTCTTCCCATATGTATTTATAATGGTCTCTAATATTTTTATATTAGACATGAGGTGCACCGTTCATAGAGACTATAGGTTGTACGTACGCATGAACGTCTCTTTGATATCATTGTTGAATTAAAATTATTAACACTATATTATACATATGTATATTATAATATCATTATCATATATATGTTATATATGTTATATAGGTTTATTAAAAACATTTTTTATACATTCCATGTGCAGCATAAACGAATCATATTGCTTGGAGGTGGCAGCAGTCCACGTTTCCTCAAATGAAATTATCACATTTACTCAACTTTGACAGTATAATGGAATCTTCCAAATAAAAATTAAAAAATAATAATAAATCATAAATTACAAATATATCTTATATAAATAGGGTTTCAATCAAAATTTCCACCATGGGAGGTGGTATGGAAAAATTGAACAATCATTGTTTCGTAAGGCAGTATTTCACAATACACAAAATAAATATGGTTGTTACCCATTATATGGAGGTGTGTGTAAGTCTAGTTCAAACAAATATCATAAAAATTACCCAGTATATTGAGGATATTGGTATTTTTATGAAATTATTGAATAAGTATATTATAGTGGGTGCAAAAATGGAAATGAAATTAGAAAGCATGAGAGAAGGCGTTACCCCTTAATCGGGTAACTTCTTTTGGTTTATACCAAAAGGATCTATTGGAAATCTTTCTGCCCCAAGGGATTATTTTAGGTCGATTAGAGGGTTTCATTAGACACTTTGGGTAGGTATTGGCTGTTCTTAAGTGGGTTTAGATGTGTTAAGAACATGGAGATGTGGTGGCTTTTAAAGGGTGGGGGAGTGGTACTTTTGTAAATACCCAATGATATTCAATAACTAGTGGTCTATCTTAACTAAAGTTTCACAAAAAATGGAAGAATATTTGAATACATGAAATCATGGCCTAGATAAACCTCATCCCCAATAAAATGTGCATTTTAGTAGTTTGTTTCCTTAACTTCAATAATTCCCATATTTTATTATTTTGTGATTTATTAAAATAGATTGTTTTTGAATATTATTAATTTAACCAATAAGACTAAATTAATGTGAAATTTAATAATAATTATAGATCCAATGATTAATTAATTTTATTACTACTTTATATAATAAAATTACAATTTTTTTGGAAATTAGTTTTAGTACAAATGCTTGTGACGCGGTAAAACGCTGCTTGAATCCGGACATTGTTAACAATAATTATATATTACATGGTTAAATATGTTTATTATAAAAGATTAATTAGACCTTTAATAAGACAAATTTATTATTTATTAACACTTTAAAATAACTTGTCAGAATATATGATTTTTATTAATTTTAAATCATTTAATAAGATTAATCAATAATGTCAATATTAACATTATTTATTTAATATTATTTTTAAAATTTAATTTTTATATTCCAATATAAATATATTAGTTTTACATGTGTTTAACACGATATATTACTATAAAAAATAATCAAATTCAACAATTCAATCAATTAACTTCACTTATAATATTTATAGTATAATCTATTTTTGTTGATTATTAACTAAATAATCAATACATTGATATTTATTTACCATTTTAAGTACCAATACCATATCTAAACTTTATTGATAATTTATTATGAAAATATAACCCATATATCATTCAAAATGGTATCTATGAAAAAATTATGATTTTTTTAAATTTCTCATTGTTTTATAAATGTTAATGTTATGGAAAGTTCCCTTTGGGTATTTTTTCATTACATACCCTTTAATATAGGGGACATCCATTTAATAATATCAAAATAACCATATATTTAAAATACAGTGGGAACATGGTAAAATTATTGGTATCCAATGGCTTTTGGACAAGTGTACATGTCATTTTTTTCATTACTATTATGGTTTAATCCCTGGTTATGCTTAATCATACCTTAATGAACGCAATGAATCTAAATCACATTCACTAGTCATTTTGGAAAAAAAAATTAAGAAGATATGATTAGACCAAAAATATCATTCTAATTACATTTGTGTATGTCAGATTTTTAGAATTCAAATAATTGAAGGTGGAAAAATTATGATTAATGTTAATACGAGATATGGGGTGAATTAACAGGTTATTATAGTTGAAAAACGTTCAAAAATTTGTTATGTTTTTATTTTCAATTAAAAAAATTTATTCTAAAGAACCTAATAGTATAAATTGTTTTATTATTGATCTAATGTGACTCTAAAATAATTCTAAAACATAATTTACCATTAATAATTATTTAAACCGAAAGGCTAATTTTAACTAAATTACAATAATTTTTACTATTCACTAAAAAAATGAGTTTTTTCAGAAATATACAACAAAAATAATCATAAGATAATTTATATATTCTAAATTCAAAATGAAGCCTTATTTTAAAAAATAAATCAATAAATTGTAAAAATTTATTTTTAAAATAGGTTTCCATTAAAAGGTGTTAAAACTCACTCGAGCATGTAATGCAAGTTAATTCAGTGTTGTGTGTATCATAAAATTAATTTTTTTTATAAAGAATGATTATATAAAAAAGAAAATATTTTAATGTCTTTGGGTTTTACAACATCAATACACATTAATTAAGAAAATAATTAGATAATGAGATCAACTAAAAAAAGGTAATAAAAATCGATGTTGTATGTTTAAGAATGGATAAAGAATAAATTAAACAAAAATTAAATATATTTAGTATACAATGAAAATTATTTGGATGGATTCAACAATTTATACATATATATATTATAAATTTAAAAATACTTATAAAATTAATATAATATTACATAAAATCAAATAATCATAAATAATGAAAACCATAGTATTCTTGAAATGTCTAGATTTTAGTTATTTAAATTATTTTGATGATATGACCATTAGTTTTTAGTGACAACGTGGTATAGGAATTTTGTTCTATTAAAATAATATCTTATAATAGAGTGTGATTTTTGATCTATTTTTTTTGTCAGTGTAATAACTGTGGTAATAATTATAACATATGATCACTTGAGTTTCTGTATAGATCATTATTGGTTGAATAATTCATGTGTAGTAGGTGCATTAAATAATTAGACGTGTGGTTGGTTGAAAAATATAAATTAAATGATTTTTTTCTCTATGATAGATTCATCTAATGAATGATCAATGTGATCTGTAAATGAAATATATATGTATTTTTTTATGGAAAATGAAATATCCAAAAAAATTGGTGGATTCCTACAATATCCATGAACCTATATTGTTCAATGTTCTATAAATCAAACATGTATAAGGAATATCACATATGTAAATATTTTATACCGCTTGAAATCACATCTTCATGAATCATTGTACAATATCTACATATAAACCGTATGGTAGATTGAATGCATCATAGGAGATGTGCATTCATGATGATATACAAGACACGTTCACTCTAGAATCATTTTTATTATAATTATAGTGGATAACATATCCTTATGGAATGATAATATTGAATAAATATCTTTTTAGGTTGGTGTCCTGTTATATTATTTTAATGAAATATGTTTACATAAAATATTGGATTGAACTAAGTAGAATTGTATGCCATCAATTGAACGAATCCACTCTTACAATCACCTGGGATAAAACTGTATGTGGATACATTTTAAAAAAAGTGATGACAATAGAAAAACATCATATTGTCAATTGGAAATCATCATGGGGTAATGACATGAAGTACGCTAAGTGACTATAGGAAAAAAAAATAGAATCACAATGTTAATAAATTATTCTGTGAATTTCTAGACTATATATATTTCATATGGATAAATGAATCTTAATGAATTATAATTAGTATATAGTTCAAGAATAATTCTAATGAATCAATAAATTCCACATTCTGTCTTATGTATCATAAGATATCATCAAAAATAGTAAGAAATAATATCTAATATATTTAGAAAAAATAACTAAAACATTACAGGGAATTTTGTAAATTTGTAGGGCATTTAAAGTACCATTATAGACTTCCTAATAGTTAAATAAAATATAGATAAATCATATTCCATTATAATGAAATAGGTTAAAATCAATTATATTCTATGACACTCAAGTTATCATTTTATTTTAGTAGAAAAATATAACGTGAAAAATAATATTAAAAAAAATCCATGAATCAGGTTCAAACTAAAATCCAGAATATTTATTTAATTATTTAAACATCACTATATTCGAATAAAATGTAAATAATATTGTTATATTTTATATTAAATAAGTTTTACAATATTTAATTAACTATATCTCAACATATAAAAAAGAGAGTGAGGTAGGAATACAAATTAATTGTGATTAGTAATATTTGGTAATAAAATATAATATTGAATGGTATAGTAATATTCTATAAATAAAAGATAAATGTAGAAAAAATTCCAAATACACTTCACTGTTTTTGAAATTTAAAAAAGTAAAAAATATATTTTTTAATTCTACCCCCACTTAAATTTTTTCATAATAAAATATTATGGAATATAAAAATAAATAAATTTAAAATAGAAGTTATTTGATATGTTTAAAGTGAGAAATATACCCCTATAATAAATTAAAGATTATTAGGTAAAAAATCTAAAATTATGATTTAAATACCAAAATTGTAACAAAGAATTCTTAAAAATAATTTTCTAAAAACGTTCAAAGTCATGTTATTTGGGAAAATGATTGTCTAGTTGATTTATCGTTAGAAAATATTTAACGAAGAAATTTCCTTATTAACATAATTTAAAATAAAATGAAAAGAATGTATATATGTGTGTATCTAGAATATTTAAAATGGTTTTTAAAATAAAAAATTAATATGAATTATCTTAATAATTTAGTATTTTTTCAAAATTAAAATCATTTTAATAAAATGGATGTTTGAAAAATATTATTGATCGAAGTAGGATTCCACATAGAAAAAGTAACATTCAATAATTTGGAAAGAAATATTGTTTTATTTTTAGGATATCCACTAAACTATATTCTTAATATGAATTAGACATAAGCATAATTTCTTATTTAGGAAAATTCAACATACTCCTAAATTAATGTTAGTATAACTAATTTAATAATTTTTGGTCCTATAATAAAATAATACAAAACTACAAATTCATTAAATATATCTAATAATACGTTTTGGGAAATTATTGAGATTTCTTATGATCTTCTTGGAATCGTGAACATATATGAAAATAAAATATTATATTAGGTTTAGAAGAAGTTAAATACAAAAAAAACATATAATTAATATAAAAAATATAGAAAAATAATAATTTTCCCTAAGAATTAGAATCTAATTTACACATACAACACTTATGGGTTTGAAAATATTTTCATGAATGAATACCAAAACATTTAGAAAAAATATCTAAAATATTTAGATTGATTTAAAAGTATTCCTCAATTTATCTGAAAAAATTGATGTCCCATATGTAATTTCATTTGACTCATAAGATTAATATCAATATCACATTCCCAAAAATTTATAGAATAATTCCAAACAAAATCATGCAGATAAAGAAAAATAATATCTATAATATTTATTTTAAAAATAAAAATATCATTTGAGTTTTTTTAATAAACTACGTAATATCTAATATAACATTATAAAAAAATCAATAGAAATATGCAATTCTTTCATACTAAAAATGGGGTGCCTTCATAAGGATATAAAATGTTTTTTATATAATAAAAAATATAAATATATTATTTTCAAAAATCATGGGGATGATAAATATAAATATCTTCCAAAATAAATCAACTATGAATTTAAATTTTCATATCCATTTGAAATAAAATAAAATAATAAAATGATTACAAATCATAAAATATTATTATAGTTTCAAATCTATAAATAATTGAATATAAATCATCAAAATTTATAACTTTTTATTGAGAATGACCATGAACAGAAAATCTAGAATTATTTTTAATATCCAATCAAGATTTGTGTCTCTTGTTTATAAAAATCAATTTAGTTCGAATAATATTTTTATCTATATCGGCTTGAACTATAGAACAAATAATTTCATGGGAAAATTTATTAATTTTGTAATGTATATGAAAATCTAATTATTATCATTAAATGGACCATCATGATTATTATGAAAAAAAATATATAATAAATTCAAAATTAGTATATATATTTTCAAAATAATTTATAGGATTAATATAATAATCACCATTAAATATAAAATTTTAATGAATATGATATCTATGAGTATTTAATGATATAGGGTCTGGTGGATATAGAGAATGTTTCTCGTCTATTTATTCATCAATATTCAATGGTTTTTGTTCATTAAAATTAAACTATCTAAACTCATCATCAACATCATTAGAAAAATCAAATTATTTTAATCAAACTTAAAATAAGAATATTCCTCAATAAGAATTTTTAATTTATTATTAACTCTCTATGGATATCTATTATTATAACATCCTGGATTAATATGTTGATTTATATTATAATCAAATTTATTTAAATAATCCTGAAAATTAAAAATAAAATCATTAAATTTTGTCACTGTATAATATCATCATTTAATAATTTTACATTCAAAAAATTCATATGGAGTCTTCATAAAAAATGAAAAAAATAACAATTATATTTTAAATAAACAAATAAATAAAATTTTATTCAACCAAAAAATATATTGTGATATTCTATTCACATTACGTAGTAATTTTTTTAAAACAATGGTTGCATTTTTTGTTCATGAATAACTATTTTTATTGTGTTCTAAGAGAATAAATATTCTCAAAATAATCATTAATTTTATGAAATGATTCAATTTATAAATTTATAAATTCAATTTATTTATCATTATGAATTAAATTTATCATAATATACACTTAGTTTCCAAATAAATTATAATTAAAAATAAAGGCAGATAAAGTGTCATTATTGTGTGCAAGTAACTAAAGCCATGTCAATATATTATAGTCATCAATAAAAAATATATATTTATTAACCCCATAAAATGTAATATTGAACTAAATAAATCATTATATGATAATCGTGTTTTATTTATATCACATACATGATTAACTGGGTTGAAGAAAACATTCTGTTATTTCCCATTCTTATAAGCATCACAAATATAATTTTTTTCCTTTATTCATAGTAGGTGACTACAAAAATTATCTTTTTAGAAAATCAAGACAACATTATTAAAATATCATGACCTATTAGTTTAATCCAATGAATTATACCAATCTCAAAAACATTCAAACACCATACATGTTGAATTATTAGTTTTGAAAAATCATTATTATAAATATTTTACTTATAATTAAAATAAATTAATAATGAATCATCCCTAAAAATGAAGCACATATAATTTTATGATTTAACTTTCAATCCATCATCACTTAAATCAGAAATAATAATTAATGGTTTTTTTCAAACCATTAACATATAAAAAATTATAAATAAAGGTATATTTTTATATACCAAATTTTCCAAAACCAATTACATTTCAGTTTGAAATATCTACAAATTTAATAGGTTTCTAAAAAATTAATAAAAAACAATGATGGGTCACTGATTATATTTGTTTCTCATCTACATTCCATTAATTATATGTCTCTCTTTAGATATCCCAGGAATTTCCCCTAAAAAATCAATTACATGATAATTTTGGTAACCAAGATACTTTAGGTCCAATCATATTAGTAAATAAATATTTCAGGTACCAAAAAATAATTTTTAAATTGTTTATGTCACTATTTATAAAAAATAATTAGAAAAATGATCATTTTGTAAACTATATTTTTTTGTTTAAATATCATTGAATAATCATTTTCTTAGTTTCCTTTCATGCCACATTGGAATAATTCATAGTATAAGTAGATCTGGTTATTATTTTCACATAATTATTTCAATAATTTATATGTAATCTCATAATATATCATATAATTTATTTGTTTTTAATTTCTTATCAGAAGACATAATTTTTTATTAATTTTTAAGGAAATGTATAAAAACAATTCAATGGAATTTTGATATCCTTTCCCAATTTTTCCTTTAAATCTCGAGTAGTTTTTATATTTTCAAAAATGTTATCATGAGAATAAGAAGAAATACTTATTAGTTTTTCATTCTCTTTTAAAGTATTTTTTTAAAAAAATCATTATTTTATTTAATCATACTGTATAAATAAATGGATTTAAACCAGAATATTGTCAACCATTGAATTTAATATTTTAAGTCATATAAATTTATATTTTTAGAATAATAGCGAGAACAATATCATCAAGAATAAAATTTTAAATCAAAATAAAAATTTCGAGATTCCATGTAGAATATGTGAGATGATTCATTATATTTTCTTGATTCATGACTATAATCACATTCTTCGGTATAATAGAAACAAGTTATTGATATTTTTTATTTTCAATTATTATTATTATATGGGAATATTGGAATTATATTCTTTTTATTTCTACACTCAATTCAATTCAAATCTGAATTTTTATAGTTAATACTTACATTCCTATATCCATGTGTTTATCCTTCTAATAGTTTATCTTATATCATATTTTAAAATAATTGTTTTCATTTCTTTATTCTTTAATTCAATCTAGTCTGTATAATCTTATTTAATTTATTGATTTTCATAATTTTACGAGTCATTAGAATCAAAATTTAACATTTAAGATAATTTTTTATTCTTTTTTATAGATCCCTTATTTTTATTTTCTATAATTCCAGTTTATACTGATGAAGTGGTCCAATGAATTCATCCAGAGTGTACTATTTGATTTTTTTACTTCATTAATGGAAGCCTTATTTTCATTCAATTTCATTTCTAGTTCTCATAGGACATGATAGACATGTTATGAATTTTAAAAAGTTTCTACAAGTGATATCTTTAAATTCACGGTGCATATTAATCAATTGTATAGCGAGTTCATTTTTTCATATTCACTAATCATGATATATTGGTTATTAGCTCAAAATATTTCATGATTAGTTTGAATAATATTTTCTATGAAATAATGAGTAACTTAAATAATATTTTATATATCAGAACCACTCATAAATGTAGACACATGACTAAAAACCATTAATCAAATAAATTTAGGAGTCGACACGCCTATTCCTAAAAAATATATTTAAAAATGATAAAGTGTTATTACAAGGTGGTTTCAAAGATGGGGTAAAAAACCCCATTCATGTCGAAATTGAAAAATTAAGAAAATAATTCCGGGGAAACAAAAGACTATCCCAAAGAGGCATCCCCAATTAACCTATTTGAAAGCACATACACAACCTAATTGGCTTCCCTATAGACATGTGTGACATCAATCAGTATGTGCTCAGGCATATAAAAATAATAAATCCAGGAAGGAATAATTTTCCGTTGTATTGATTTGGATCGAATCTTTATGATGTGAACCATAGTAGTGGAGTCAAATTCAAACCAATGGTACCTCCATCCACAATGAGTGGAATACCATTTTTCTTTAATTATATCCTATAGCTCCACTACAATCATTATCCCATTTCCAATGTAGTGGTGGGGACAGCCTTTAACGAAGCCTCAGTGATTTAATTGAGATGTTTGTATTGATATTAAATTAATATAAAATGAAATAAATTATATTTAATGATATATTATTCCATTCGAATTTTTAAATGTCTATAATATCTTCCAGAAAAATTGATTAATAGTGTAATTCATTACAACCATTTTATTTGCCATTGTCAATAGACAATAAATGCGAGGTAAATGATAGAATAATATTAAAAATAGAATAATAAATTACACTAGAGATAAAAATTTTGATACCACATATTGTTATCCCTAAATAAAGGAAACAGGTAAAGTCAATGTTCATAAAAGGATCAACCATAGATACTAATGTTTTGGTTGGAATTGGTGATGGACAATAGTCTATAGTGGGGTGAATAGGTAAGGACAATATTTTTGACAAATAATATTATTATCAATCTAAATTATCATATTTATTTAGTTGTAAAAAATAAATAAATGAAATTTAAGAATTTTTATAGTGGTTTAGTCGAAATTGGAGCTAGTTTACTCTGATTCTTCTATACTCTATGAAATGTACATTGTTCACCATACTAATATTTAAGGGGAATCATAACCTAATAAAAAACTATATATTCGAGTTGGTGTATAACAAATAATCATGAATTTTCTACTGGGTGTGATTATCCAATTAAAATGCTATCATTGGAAAATTGTAGCCACAACAGAATGGTTTTGACTTTAAGAATCTTATAGAAACAACCAAGATAAAAAATTGATAAATTAATTTTAATTTTAAATCACAAAATTAATGTGAGATCACATAATAAGGATGAAAAATATTTTTACAAACACCATATCTAATAGGAAATATAATTTAAATGATAGAATAATAGGTACTAATTCTTGACTAATATGTTAATAAATCTACTCATGGTAGTAGGATAGGTCCAAGATGTAATTATTTATCAATTGAAATTCATTAGTGATGAAGAAAAACATGTTCATATAGGACATAGTCTCTAATACAATTCAACATTTAGGGTAAACATAATTTTATTCTCAAATGACTATGTTATCAGAACTCTTCTCCTTTGAATGCATCTTTAATCCTTTATGAATCACCTATAATCATAAAAATGATATTTATAATTTGGTAACTTATTTCAAACAGAAACATCATAATTTTTCATGAGAGGGAAAAAATAATATTCTAAAATAATAATAAAAAAATCTATTCAATTCAAATATTGAACACTAATTTAAGCTAATTTTAATTACTAGATAAAAATTTTAGTAGATTATATAATATCAGGTAAATTTAATTTCATAAATATCATAGGATAGTATAAATATTAAAATCAAATCTCCAAATACATTATAATTTCATATTGTACATTACTCAAAGTTTTACTATACTACAATAAAAATGACCATACATGATTGAGTAAATTAAATTTCAAAAAGTATTAATTTATAAAACAATAAGGAAAAAATCAACAAAAATATAATAATTTAAATAATCTAAATAAATGGGTTCTGTTTCTGTATAAATTAACAATTAATCAAACCATTATTAAATATAAGTATAAGATAATAAAAAAATAATCATATGTATTTTATATAATATTTATGTATTTTAAATATCAATAATATTCATAAAAAAATTCATATAATTATTCATTAAATTAGATTATCCAAAATAGTGAAAATGGAGAATTCATAAAAGTTATCAGTATATGATAAATAAATAAGTTCATGAAATAGACATTATTGACCATGTGGTATATAACATATGGTCAATTAACTAACTGTGCCATCATATTATGCATTCAATTCTTGTAGTTGGGTGGTTGGTGTAATGAACATATGAATAATTATAAAAATTTTCTCTTAAATTACCATATATAGATCAAACTTTTGAATGATCATCATATGGTAGGTTTATTAACAATATAGATAGGTGGTTATTTACCACTAAATATGATAAAAAAAATATCTCGTGGTTTTTATAGAGTATAAAACTTAAACATTTTCACATGTCACCGATGGTATCGAAGGAATAGTTTTGAATAAAGAATTTGAAATAATGCATAAATAATGAATATTAGGAAAAGACATGTTGTGTATTTCTTGAAATGAATTCATATTCGGCTAGAATATATCACCATTGAATACACTATCTTGTAGATTGAATACGAAAATAGATAAATGAATGTAAGGTTGAATTCATGAGATGCTCACTCTGATCTTGTTTTTTGTTGTATAAAGAGTGGAGAACTCATACTTATGATAATATGATGTATTAGATAATATTTTGTAGGTTTAAGTTATATCACAAAAAGATATAGAAATATAGACTCATGATAATCGAGATGAAACCAGGTTGTATGGTTCCTCGGTAGCTAAAAAAACTCCTTATGCAATAACATGATGAAAAAGTCATTATAGTCACTTGAAAATGCTCATATTATTAGATAAAAAAATGACATGTGGACACTTAATAGATCCTCATAGGAATACATCATATGGTATTTTATGGTACCATAGGATTAAAATGAAGTTGTTTCATAATATTAAGAAAATAATAATTGTGTTTTAATAAAATATAAACATTAGATTCAAAATAATAACATGTTTAATAGAAGTATGAAAGTTCAATAATAATTCTAATGAATAACCAAAAACATCATATGAGATTATATATTATAAATATCTCCAAATAAATATTACAAACCAACCATTTAACAAATCCAAATATTTTACTAAAATAATGAAAAATATATTATATTTCCAATGAGAATTTTTTCACATAATTTCTTTCTTTAAAATATTATATAAATAAATTATAGAAGAAATATCTAAATTGAAAACTAATATACAGCCAAAATCATATAGAATGTTCGGACCAAAAGAGAAAATGATGAGATGCTTTTGTAAATAAATATTTATTTGAATATAATGTTAATAATCATCTTATCATTCAAATTAACTAGTATTTATAAATCCCCATTCCCTATACATAAATTTTTAATAAAATTTAAGTGAGTTTTATAAAAATATTTATATAAATTATGATTAAAATATAAATAAATAAGCTCTTTTTATGAATAATAACATAAAAATTATATAATACTATGCAGGAACAAAAAAATTAACCTAAAACACCCATTAATCAAAGGAATAACAAATTTTTTATTTACATAGGAATGTAATTGGAAGAAAAATAATGCTTATACAATGAAGAAATTAGGAATGATAAAAAAATTGTTTGATAATTATTCTGATAGAATTAAAAATTTCATAAGCTAACTAGATTATGAAGGTCAATAGTTTCAAAATAAATTATCCATAGTTTATCAAAAGTATCATTGATGGATGATTAAAAGGAATAAGATAATCCATTCAGAATAATTCATTTAATGGAATGACATGAGAAAGGATCAAGAGTTTAATTGTTTGATACCATGATTTCAATACCCAAAATTATATATTTAAATATTTATGTGTGTGTGTATATATATATATATTAGATCATAACTCAAGTATTATTAACCCCATGATGGTAGGTACCATTGAATATGAAATGAATAAAATGGTGGTGAAAACATATATGAGATTTGAGAAAAATGGTGTTGAGGTAAAATAGAAATGTATATATCTCTTTAAAATGAAAATTTCAAATAGGTGTAGTTTGAATTTTTTTAAAAATAAATCAGTTAAAAATATTTTTTAATAATTAATCTAGGAAAACAATATAATGGTTTCAATAAAAAATATGAATCCAAAGATAAATTTTTTAATGATAGGAAATTAACCTTTCAAATGCATTGAAAATACATTTATTAAAACCCAACATCTTAAATATAGTAAAAATAAATTCTTCATATTAAAATGATATTTCAAAAAAGTGGATTTTAAAATACCATTTAATAAAATATTATATGGGTGTACCCAGTAATTCAAGAAAAATATTCACAAAATAACATTATAACTCAACGAAATGATATTTGGGATTTCAATGTCACTTATGGGAAACAAACTCCATGTTCTAAAAAATAGTTAATAAAATATTCTATTTTGTATATCTAAAATAATAAAAACCAATTAAATAATACAAAATAATACATTATATATTTTTATGTACAAATTTTACATGAAATAATTTCAATAGAATACTCATAACTCAACAAATGAATTTCGAGTTGCCAAAAACTCTTATGGATAAGGTAACACTTACGGAAAAATTTATTTTAATAAAATAGAAATTGTTTCCTATAATATCCTAATTATTATGATTAAATATTTTATAGAACATTCATGGAAAATTAATACACAAAAAATGTAAATATGGTGCAAAAAAATTATGTCATAGAGAATCACAGTTGAGACTATGAAAACCCTTACTATATTTCCCTACTCGGTCAAACATAATATACAACCTAATATAACAATAATAAATATCATAATAAATTATTTTATAACCTTACTAACATACACAACATTTTATAATTTTTTTAATTTTATTGACTATATGTATATTAGTTACTTTTACCATTTTATGTAGTTCGTGTGACAAATCATAATCTTTTTTAAATGGTTTCATAAGAGAAGGGTCGTTTTATTATCATCACCAAAATTACATAATTATTAAACCATTAATATAACAATAATTTTTATTTATTATTTTTTATATAGTTATTATTTCACTATATATGTGGGTTTTTTATGATCCTTGAAGGAGAATTTGAAGATGATCATATTTCAGTTATTTTTAAGAAAAAATTGTGGTATCAAAATAAATGTGACAAATATCAATGTTAAAATTGTATAGAGAAAATATAATTATATACTTATATATGTGTGTGTGATATTTTTTCATTTATTTAGTTCTCATAGAAATCAATTATATTACATTATAGAATTTTTCAAGTTGGTTGATAAAGAAACCTAAAATAAAATGTACAATAATTTAATGGATAAAAATAATATGATTTTGATGTAATGTCAAAATAATAGAATCATAATGATTTTATCTATCTTTTATTATTGAATTATATTGTAGTTAGAAATAATTATTATAATAAAAAAATCATATGAAGTTATTTCTTAGAATGGAGAAGTCATTTTTCCCTTATTTCACATTTTGGATTGTTGAATTTAATATAGTTATTTACGTATGATATTAAAAATACTTTGTAGATTTTATTTTCCAATTACCATAAAAATTGAATATGAATAATATTTATCAACTAATCCCATTCTCTAGACCTTCCATTTAATTTTGTAATGAAAATGAAAATAAAAATCTATGATTTCATTAAGGTGGAAGACCTAACATATTCATTTATTATGATTTTTCTTTCCATAGAATGGTGAAAGGAATAATATGGTTCATTATTTTGGAATATAAACCATTTCATAGATATCATACTTATATATTATATTCCATATTAGTATAGGAAATGTATGGTGTTGGTGGATAACAAAACACATTTCTTCGGTGAGGCAAAGGTCCTCCCAATCTATTAATGGTTACTTCATTTTATTTGAGGAAAGTAGATATGTTTAAAATGGTGTCAAAACAATATAAAAAAGTAAAAACATAATAATTATACCGATTATATAGTTTTAAGATAGATTAATGTACTTTTATGATGAATAAGTGCACATAAAGAAATAAAATTTAGAATTAAGTGGTTATAAATTTTTACATTATTTCTTAGATTATCTCCATTACAAAGTTGGATAATCAATTTTTGGATTAGTACTACAAAATTAACCATTAAAAGCGCTAGTATTTATCAGATCAAGAAACAAATTTGAATAAATGTTATATTTATCAGTGATATGGAAAATACTGATAAATTTATCCTTTTATGGGCATTTTTTTAGTGCTAATAACGAAAACTATTATTTGGGCATTATTTTTAGTGGATATAAAGGGTATCCTTTAACAAATCGTTTTTCAGTGATGATAAAGGGTTACCTTTATTAGAGATTTATTTTTAGCACTAATAAAAGGTACCTTTTATCAATACTTTAATTTTAATTCTGGTAAATTTTTATTTTATCGGCTCGTTTTCAGCAGTCTTAACGGTCCCAAAAAAAATGAAATAATTAAATAAAATAAAAATTAAAAATGAGTTTATTAAAAAAATATTAGAAAATTTATTTAAAAAAATAACTATTGTTAAAAATGAATAAATTTATTATATATTATTAAATATTTAACATTTTATTAATTATATAATAGTATAATTAATGTAATTATATTCTATATGTTAAATATATAGATATATATTAATTTATATAATATTTTTTATATATTACAAAATATTTATCTGCTTTACATTAAATAGTCATATATTTATTGAATAATGATTTATAATTAAAAATTAATAAGAACTAAAACTATTGATTAATTGCATAGTACATGACATATAATTAAATGTCGTTTTATTTTTCAATTAAACATAGTGTAAAATTTTATAATATTGATTTCACATATACATAATTGATGTATTTTTATATACAATGCACACACATAAAACTTATCCATTTTTTCAATATTGTTAAAGGGACCTTATTCTTTGTTTAGTCAATTTCACTCATTTTTATCATATATTCATGCACTAAAAATTAGATATTCATTATTAATTTCAAAAATATATTTATAAAACAATATTGTTAAATAAATATATTTGTAAATGTATAATTATTGTATTTATAAAATTATATATTTATAAATATAAATAAATAAATATTTTTTAAAAGTATTTATAAAATAAAAAATAAATAATTATATATAATCAAATAATTTTTAAATTTATAATAAATTTATTTAAATGATGAATATATTTAATATATATATATATTGAATATATATATATGTATAATTATATAAATATATATAATGATATAAATATTTTTTAAAAAATATTTCTACAATTGTAAATAAATAAATATAAAAATACAATAAATATATTTAAAAAAATATTTACTATATTTATACTTATATTTATATCAGGTATATATAAATATTTACAATTTATTTATTTATATTTTTAAGTATAAATCCTTTAACATCATGTAAGTAATAAGCGCTGATAAAAGAATCTTTAACAGGACTAAGAAAAACACTAATAAAATGAAAGTTCATCAGTTTTGTAAAAGCATTTATAAAGGGATCATTTATAAGATCAAAATTAATAAGCACCAATAAAAGGACTCTATATCATTGATTTTTTATATGCACTGATAAAAGTGTCTTGATCTAATTAAAAAACACTAACCATATACAAACCGATCGTAATATCAGAATCATTTCACAAAAGCCAACTAACGCTGGTGCTCTTCCTTAGTGAATTGAATCATAGATCACAACACTCTACAACCTCCAGTTGATCAAACATCTCATCTGACATTGAGTGTTCAAATGTAGTTTGTGCTTCTGAAGAGGGTCTCATATTTTCTTAAATCTAGTGAGGTTGTCTTTTTGATTTTCTATGTGTATTTTTGTTTTTTATTTCATCTTCGATAATTTCTGTACATTTTTTTCCAATGATTTTATACTATCAAGGAAGGAATTCCAATTTTCTCGGCTTCCAATTTTGATTCTACACTTGATATCTCATGGGGAGTTTATTATTTATAGACTCGATGGTGACAGATGGCGTCACATGGAGTTCAGTAGGTTGTTTTAATTTTTTATATTTCCCAAATTGATCACCCAAAGTTATAAATATACCACAAAATACATGAATTACATGAGTCTCCTATAAAACACTTCCATAACATACATTGATTGGATAATAAATATCCAATGAATTCCATGAGTCTCCTATAAACTAAGGAAAAGGTCAACTCACTAATCATCAATATTTATTCATTGGTCATTATTAATGAAGAAAATAATTATAATCGTTTATCCCTTTAACCTATAAATATTATGTTATCCACATTGATAAAAACATTAAATCTATCCCTAATATTATTTTAAGTCCTGATTATGATTAATTGTTCATTTTTTAAATTAACGTTTCTTTAATAAATCATCTAACCTTCAATATCCAGCTCTGGGTTGTGGTTTCAATACATGCATCACCTTTTCTGTTTACATAAATTATTCTAATATTAAATAATTAGAAAACTATTTTTTTGTTTGATGTAATACCAATTCATGTAACCCATCAGTAAATTCTAGTTTTATATCTAGTTAGAGTACATTGGATTTCCTCGAGAAGGGTCAGTGTGGTGATATGACATCCCAAGAGTCTTGAGATGGTTACAAATATTTATATACAGTAATTTTAAATGTAATAATTCCTTAGGTTGATACGTCACTTGTTCGAATACATTTTTATATCTTCTAGTTGATTAAATGATAATTTATTATTCTTGTTTGTCAAATTTGAGTTTCTTATTACTCTTTAATTACCTATATTAAATTTTCATTTGTTTAATTGATTTAAGAAATATTAGATGTGAAGTAATTCTTCTCTTAAATTCAATTACCTATTTTCTTCAACATACTGACATTATTTAAAATAATCAAATGTTGAGTTTCCCTTATACGAAATTTTGATAAATTTTACTTTTGATAATGAATATATTTTTTTATTTTATTTATTTGTTTTATAAAATTAATATTTTATATACCCAATAGGATGGATATGAACCAAAAATGGATTCATTACAATTTTTTGACAAGAAAATATGAGGATGGAGTTAAATAGTAGAAAAATATTACAAGAGATCAGGCATATGAACCTTATAGAATTCCATTTCCCAATTAACGTTGTTGTCATTCAAGACAAATTAGTGAGGAATTTTTGGAACACTATTGATGTCCATTTGTCTCCATTGATCAATAGAGCCTAAATAAGGATTGTTTGTGCATCAATCAAAAATCTAATAAAAATATATGCATTCTCTATATACTTCACTACTATTTGTTAACTACCACTTAGCATATAATCTATCTTAAATGTACTACCTTATTTCCCTGTGATGCTCTCATCCCACACATGTATAGAAACAAGTTCATTGAGAATATTTAGATTTGTTATTAACATTTTGAGTGATGTACAACCAATCTTTTTAAACTACATTGATCAATGGAGAAAAAAATAAATCAATATCATTAATTGTCCCATGGTTTCCAAACATACATATAGTTTTCTAAACAGTAATGAGGTGCACATAAAATCCTTACTTTTTTTATTAGCTTATATATGAACCAAAAATCCCTTTATAATGATGTAATAGTAATGTTATGATAACATTTCCCTATTTTATCGAGAAATTATATAATGAAATGTTGATTTAATTTTCATTATTCATAATATATTTCGCTTATTTTAGAATATTTTTGTCCACATCTGATGAATTTGTAGGAAGATAAATGATGCTATCTCTTCCTAATCATAATTTTAATCTTGATGTCTTTCTAGAAAAATCATTTTCCAAAGATTTAATATATTGTCTCATATTTGTGTTTAATTATATTGTTTTTAGTATTACTCACATAATAATTGTTTTCTTATATGGGTGAATTATTTTTTTTGAGTAGGGGTGTGTTATCCAACATTCACGATTCTTCTCCCTCGAAACCATTTCACCCCTGTAATGTTGAATTTATAACATTCTATCATGTTCTCTCCACAGACTTTGCGAGAAGAGAAAATTCACTATGTCTTTACAATCACAATGGTAATCTTGGTGTTTCACAGTAACATCTATACCTATAAAATTAATGAATTTTTTCATATTAAATATTAATTAATTTTTTTAGTAATACTCGCATAATAATTTTTTTCTTATACATGTGTATTCTTTTGTTATAGATGAGTTTCTCTATCCAAATTTCATGTTATTTCTCCTTCAAA
The DNA here is from genome assembly GCA_963277665.1 of Viscum album. NCBI lineage: Eukaryota > Viridiplantae > Streptophyta > Magnoliopsida > Santalales > Viscaceae > Viscum > Viscum album. The sequence goes on from OY728134.1 coordinate 1,204,573,590, forward strand.
ACCCTCTCTCTCCTATAATGTTTCATTTGTCACTTTCATTCAGGTGATATCCACTGTCTTTATAGGAAGAGAAATGATGCTGCCTCTACAAAGACAAAGAGGTAATCTTTATGTTTTCATAGTAAAATAATTCTACACAAAATTAATTTATTATTTCTTATTTATGTTAAATTTATTTGTTTTTAGTATTACTCACATAATAATTTGTTTTAGTATATAGGTTGATTATTTTCTTCGAGTTGGGGCGATCTATCTAACTTCAATGCTTCTTTCCTCTCAAAAACATATCCCACATATAATGTTTCATTTATCACTTTATTTCATGTTCTCTCCACTTCATTTCTAGGAATAGCAATGGCATTTCCTCTATTCAATTACAGAGGCATTCATGATGTTTTCATAGTAAAATCATTTTATATAGAATTAATGTATTGTTTCAGATTTATTTTTAATTTATTTCATTTTATTATTATTAACAAAATAATTATTTTCATATATAGGATCATTATTTTATTTGGGTTGGGGTTCTCTATCCAACATTCATTTTTGTTCTCCCTAAAAACCTTTTCACCCCTCTAGAGTTTCATTTATCACCTTATTTCAAGTTCTATCTTCTTCATTTTCTGGAAGAGCAACGACACTCCCTCTACTCAATTAAAGAGGAAATATTATTGTTTATATAGTAAAGTCGTTTCTATGGAATTAATGTCTGGTATCATATTTATGTTTAATTAATTTTTTTTTAGTTTTACTCACATTATAATTATTTTCTTATACATGTGGATTCTTTTTTTAGGTTTATGTTGTTTGTTCGATGATGCTAATGGAGTGTTGGTAGTTAGAAAAATAATGTCAATGGAAATCGTGGTTAAATTGATTTTTTGGATAGATTTGAGACTTTACGACACGTATAGATCAACCACACATCAATATAACACATGATGTGACTAGTAAGACACAAAGTAATTCTTTTTATTTTAAATTGACATTAATTTTAGTAAAAAATAAAATTCACTCAATGTGTCCATTAACAGTTTAAAATGATATTTTACATTAAAATGTTTCACTCAATGATAACTGAGAAAACATACTCATGTTTTCATGATAATTTTGGGCGTCAATTCATGAATCATTTTCAATGTGTATGAATTGGTCTCACATCAAACCAATACATAATGAGATTCAAAAGAGTCAAATTGTGGGTTTTATGATTAAAATGACATTTTAGTAAAAACTACATGATACATATGCAAAACTGTGAAAATAAATTTAGATTGTTTTGATACATTAGGAAAACAATCTATATGTGATTTTGAATATGTAGGAATTAGTTGCACCTCAATCTGATGCACGGTGTCACTGGTATAACTCATTGGGAATCTTTATTTAAAATTGACATCAATTTTAGTAAAAAAACAATATAACCTACTCAAAACCCAACAAACACATTCATATTTCCTAAATACTTTATGAAAATGATCGATATGTGATTTGACATGTTCATGAATCTATCACATCTCATTTTGATGCACGATTAGACTGATATGACTCCATGTGCTTGATTTTATTTAAAATTGACAATAATATTAATAAAATGGACTGTTGACCTACTAAAAATAAATAAAACCCATTAAAATTGTTTAAATACTACATTAAAATGATCTATAAGTCATTTTTTATGTGTAAGAATCAGGAACACCTCAATATGATACACAACGTGATCAGTATGATTCAAAGTGCTTATTTCAATTTTAAAATTACATTTCAGTAAGAAAGACAAGTTACATACTCAACACTTGAAAAACACAATCATAATACTTTGAAACATTAAAAAAAGAATATTCATATGACATTTAGGACATGTACGAATCAATCATTCTTCAATATAACACAAGTAATGACCAGTATCACTCAAAGTGTGTTTTTATTTAAAATTGGCATCAATTTCAGTAAAATAGAAAACTATCTTGATAAAAGTAGATAAATATATTATAAATATTTTGATACATTACAACAATTATACAAAAGTAATTTTTGATTTTTAAGAATCATCTACACCAAAATATGAGACACGATGTTCCAGTATGACTAAAAGTGTTCTTTATCAGTTTAAAATCATCATTTGAGTTCAAAAAGTGTCAGTCATTGAAAATTGATCAAACATGGTCATATTTTCTTTATAATATTAGAAAATTACACATAATTCATTTGTGACTTCTAAGAATCCATTTCACATCAAAATAATACACGACATGATACGAATGAGTCAGAAGAGCGTGGTTCTCGTTTAAAATGGCATTTTAGTACAAAAGATACCAAATGTACTCAAAAAAATAAAACACATTCATATTGGTTTGATACTTTAAGATAATTATCCAAAATTCATTTTAGACATGTTGGAATTAGTGAAACCTTAATCTGATGTATTGTGTGACCAGTATGACTCAAAGTGTGTCTTTTTATTTAAATTTGTAATTATGTTTTTAAAAAATAAAATTTTCAATTAATTTATTGATTTATATTATTACTATCCTAAGAATTTCTTTCATATATAGGTGACTTATTCTACACTAGTATGGGTGTTTTTTTAGTAATATCATGATTCGGGTAAGGATTAATAGATAAAGGAACATTGATGTTCTTGAATGTGTGTAATAATTTGTATTTATGTAATTGTATAAACCAATGTTTGAAATGTCTATAATATAGTATTTTTATTGTTTTTGTGTTGTAAATATAATTTCATTTAAATCATATATTGGGACTTTTTTGTGTTGATATATGGTGTACTTTTTGTTCGGGGGTGTGTTGTTACATCACAATAAAAAATGGACCTTTATTAGTGATTCTAAAAGCTCTGATAAAGGTCTACATTATCAGCACATAGAGAAGTGCTAATAAAATTATATTTTACTAGAATTCATAATGATGCTGATAAATGGAACTTCATCAGCTCTCGTGTAAGCACTAATGAAGACAAGTTATTAGCGCTTTTATAAGAGTTGAGAAATGTGGCCTTTATTAGCGCTAAAAACATTAATAAATGGAACATTTATCAGCACTTATTTAGCACTGATTAATTTCCAACGTGTTAGAAGTTTTTTAACACCAATAATGTAACCCATTAACATCTATTTTTCTGTGATGATAAATGATTATGGATTTTAACATCACTCATATATTCTACACTCTTTTAGAGTTCATGAAGGCAATTTTAAGCGTTGATAAATGCGGGGTTTTTAGTAGTGAATGAGATTTTGAGAAGAAAAAAATATAATGTTCAATAATAATGTGAATGATTATGTTGGGAAGAATTTGGACTAAACTATGTTTGTTTGTTGTGAGGTAAAGTGAGGATAAGTGTCCCTTTTTATATGTGTAATGTGATATTTTTTCTAAATACTAAAAATAATTTAGTAAAGTTAATTCAATCTTAACCAATATAGCCCAAAAATTTGAAATTATTTATTTGGGAAGACATAAGGTCAATTTTTCCCTCAACCAAAAATCCCATTATTATTCTGATCATTTTTTCAATTCATTACAATTTTATTTTTCTGTTTTTACAAGTATCTTTTACTGTAGAAACTATTTTCTACCTAAGGAAATTTATCCATAGACTTTTAAAATATAATTATCATTATTATAATATATGTACACATTATTTCTAAATTTTAAATCCAAATTTATTATATTACTATAAGTGTTAATAATTAATATTAGGTAAATAAAAATATGTTTTATTAAAAAAGATATTTTTAAAAAATTATTGCTTATGTCCTAAAATTTCAAATATGGTATTGTAAATTGTATTTTTAGAATATTAATTACAAAAATAATAAAAATAATTTTTCTATGAAAAAAATCATTTGAATAACAAATTCAATATTATATACTAATAATGACATAAAACCCTTTTATTTAAAATATGATATTTTTTACTATTCAGTTAAAAATGATTAATTTTAGTGAAACAAATTCCATATTAAACAAATATTGATATTCCAAATAATTTTTTTCCAAATTAAATTTTTACACATTCAGTGTTTATCATTTAAATAAATTAATTCATGTTAATTGATAAACAATGTTCAATGTAAAATTACTTTTTTTAAAACATTTATTTGTATTATTAGTTTATTTAAAAAAACTAATAACATTAGAGTTATTATATATGTATTCTATTTTATTGAAATCTACATTTATAAAGAATATACATAGTTTTATTTAATAATAAGTACCTCGAATAAAATATATATTCACAAACACAATATTTAATTAAGTAAATTTATATATTATGACATTCATATAGAAAAATATTATTATATATCATTGTTTAGTTACTCTAATTCATACCTACTAATTAAACAGATAGAATTTTAGAGACTAATTTTTTTTTAATTTATGTTTACTGTTTCGTGTGGATTATAATAATTAACCTGTTTTAGATGTAGGAAAAATTTATAGTTAAATTATAGGTTGTTATAGGAATAATTCTAATAGCTCAACATTTTATATCCACCCAGGGAGAATGAAGATGTACATATTTTTCTATAAAATAAATTGGTGACACAATAATGGATTGTTATTTTAGAATATTTATCTTGGCCTGTGGTGTGTCCATAGATGATGGAATAGTGGGTTAAGTGCAAAGGGATTATGAGACCATTACACATAACGTCATGGAAAATAGAGAACATCACAATATATTTTTATAATTTGTGTTCCAAACATATCAAACAAATATAGTTTCACATAGGTTATGGTGGAATGTCATAATCATAATGTAAAAAATACGTATATTCTATAGCTCTTATAATGGAATTATTTTGTAAAAATATATAATAAAGATGTGGTGTGGCTATATGGAACATGAATATAAATTATATTTGATCAATATATGATTATTAAATCATAGATATTGAAAATTAACCAGCCCACATTAATTGGAGTAATGAATTTATGTGCATCCTATCATCCCCACACAAATAATAATTCATAATGAACTATTCAAAAAAAGGAGATGGTATGGAGATTTTTTCCCATGTTATTTAAGGAAGGAATCGATAAATATGTTCCATACATCAAGTCCTCATCAACAAAGGATGGAACTATATTTTACAAATTTTCCATAAAACACCCTATATATTATGAAATATAGAAACCCCAAATTTTTTAATGAGGCTGCTGAACATTTTTTGCTGGGACTAGAATAATCATAGAAATGGTATACACGGTCTTTGAAATTCCATAACATATTTTGAATTAAAAGATTCAAAAGTAATGTTTAGTTGATAGCCATTCCAGAGACTTGTGGTCTGTTATTATAGATAATGTGTTATTTTTTATATCTCCATTTAAGAGATTCACGTGGTAATGGAACAAGAGGAAGACATAATAACGATCAAACATTATTTAAATAATCAAAATGTAACTAATATTAAGGATTAAATTTTATTACATTCAAATGATGCTGAAGTTTTAGTGATATATGGAATCTTAAGAAACTCATACATATTAAACTCTGACTATTCAAAGTATGAATAACCCATCAATAACCACGATTGTCCTAGAAAAATAATCATTTTATTTAAATTTCATTTTTATTAAAATTTCATTTTATTTTTTTAAGATGAAATAACATAATAGAAATTTATACCTTCTTATAGTTCCTACTCATTATTGAGAATTATGTAACTAATTAGAAAAAATTCAGACTAAGTGAAAAATCTAAATAATTGATCCAAAAAAAGGAAACACATTAAGTTATTTAAAATTCATTAAAAAACATAATTCTTATTTCCATGTCACATGACAAACATTTAAGTTATAATAATCATTTAACCACTCGTTAAATAATCATTAATGCCTAATTTCTTGATAAAATATTTATTTTGAATATATAATAGAAAATCAAAAATAATGAATGATTTACTATAAAAATAGACATTTCACCTTTAGAGGTCATAATCATTCTTATAAAACATAAACTAATAATTTACAATTATAAATCAAAATATTTCTATGAATCCAATTCTCAGGGATATGTAAATCATTTAGGACACTTGTGGTGTCCTAATTTGAACTTGGAATCACCAAATATAATAATTCCATTAGTTTCTTGGGAGTAACTTATATTAGTTAAAATTTTCAATTTATAGGATTAAATTAATTAAAGTTGACCCCATCAAACTTCTCTTAGAAATAACATACTTTAGTAATCATCATCACTTCATTGGAGTAATTATATCTCCCTAAATTCTCTTTTGGGTTTCATTCAATAGTTGACTGATTCCCTTTACCTAATTAAATATAGGGAATTAATGGACCTACCATTCACACAATGAAGATAGTTCAATAATGTCTTGGTTTCACAAAAAATACCACATTCATAAAAAATGAACATGTTTCATGTTTCAAAATTAATTTTTTTTTAAAAACATTCACTGCTCATCATAATTTGTTTTCGAATTTCTTCCGACAAACAAAAATGTTATCTCCAATCTCATAAAAATGAGAATAAATATAATTTTCTTTAAAAACCCATTAATATAATAGAATAATACTAAGAGATTTATATAAAAATAAATTCCACTGAAACGTATAGATGAATATTGATAATGATGAAAGGGAAGGAAGGAAGGAATTTCTGTTAATGTCTTATATGTTAAAAAACATTCATTCTACACATTAGCTAAGAGAGTCCAAAGTGATAGTATACAAGATGTTGATATCATTCCTTTTTAAATAACTATAAAAAATGCACAAATTTTTTATAAATTTCCATTAAAAATATTTTAATTATTAATGATAATATTCTTGAACCAATTTTATGTAACATGGACACGGGGGAATAATATTTGGATGAAATACATTTAAATAATTTTATATTGAAAAGTCCCTTAACACATTGGTAACATATGAATAAAAAGATCATAGAATGATTGAAAAAAATATATTTTTAAATTATATTATTTTCAATAAATTAATAATAATATACATCCATATGTAATTATATACACCACCTCAATAAATCTTGTTGTGAACATGTGATGAGTCTCATCAAATAGAAATTAAGATAATAAATATGCTTACCCTATGTCTGACTCATAACATACATTCATTAGCTAGTGTATAATAATAATATATTAAGTATTAAATTTATAAAGAAACTGTTTAATTTTTATTCAATTATTATAATCACATTTATCTAATTTATTCCAATGTATCATATTCATACCATCTGAATTATTTTCTTGACTATATTTTTGGGATGTTCGATTCATTATGACCAAATAACATTCATAGGTTGAACAAGGTAAAAGTATTCATTATTACAGAATATATGAAATATTAATCAGAATATAATAATAATATTTACTAATTAAATAAAACATTAGAACCATCCATGTATGTTGGTCATGATAAATGTATTATATTTTTTCCTGGAGATGGTTTTTATGTTGGAATACATTGTCGACTTTTTCATTTATCTAATGAGTGGAAATGAAATAAAGTAGTCATTATTTTTATTTTCCTCATTCATAAATATGTCATAAGCATAAAATATATTAATTATTTATTTAGAAATCCCCATTAATGTTTATTTGTTATCTAAAATTAATCCCATAACTTGGGGGACATGGTAGTCTAAAAAATGCACGAGCGACATTCTCATTTTCAATCGAAGAGAATGGTAAAAATGTAATTGATATATTTCAATTCTATAATAATTATAAAATCATAAATATTGAATATTAAAATTAAATATATAATCTTATCAATCCATTAAATGTGGTAATATATAATTAAATACATCACTTCAAGGAGATGGATTTCTATACATATGTACGAGCATTTCAAAAAATTCCAATTAGATGGAAAAGAATATAATATAGTATTTCTCCATATAATTAATAAAATTTTATTAAATGTAAAATATTTTATACATTATTCAATCATTTTTATTGAATATTTGAAGGAGGTATAAGATGAAGTTGACATGAATACAGTCAGTTATAATTTATAACTATTGTTTCAGAAACATTATTTTGATTACACCTTAGGAATTCTATGATAGTGTTTGGAGAGACCATAACCTCAATGACATAGGAAGGAAGGATGGTATGGGATTTAGAATTATATTGATCAAGTTAAATGGATCATGTGGTGTATGTAAGAGATGTTATGATATTCCATTTTATAAGTGAAAATGGTAGCAATCATATAAATTCATGTAATATTAATATATATAACATATTTCTTAATCATCTAAATCTTTTCAAAAGTAGCATAAACTCTCATATAAGCAGTCTAGGGTACAATTATAATAATCTTTCAAAATATAATTTTTGGTATTATTATAGTCTTTATTATATAGTTCAAATCCCTATTTAACAATGTATTAACTTAACTACTTTAAAATAAGATTCTATTATTTTATGGCCATGGAAATAATTATTAAAATTATAAGAGGATAATAAATGGAACATGAAGGATAGAATGTAAAATTATCCATAAAAATGACCCATTATAGAATTTATATATATTTATAATGATTTGAAATTAATTTTTGAACATTATAAAATATTTAATGACATGACAATGATTATTCATGTATCTTAACTTCAATGGAATCAAAAGAACAATGAAGTTCGTATATAAAAATATTTCTAAATAATTATAGATAATAATTCTCAATGAAATTATTAGTACACCATATTTATTTTAATGTTTTTTAAATTATTCGTTTAATTTTTCTATTGCATGGATAAGAGTCATGTTGGCATTGAATAAGCATTAAAGGATATTACAAAATCTAAAAAATAACATAAATTACTACCATATATTGATTTTTGGAATCAATATTCCATTTTTGAATTATATATAACATAATTTCTTCTATAATAAATGATATTAAACATATTAATGAAGATTGTGATTATTTTATTTTTATAATATGAAATTATATAAATGTAATAAGAAATAAATAGTGAAAAAAACTACATTTCTTTAACTTTATTATTGTTTGGGTCAAATTCCAACCATTAAAAGAAAAAAAGATTGAGTTAATATTGAGACCATATCACCTAGTTTTAACATAAATTAATTGATTTATACATTTCCATGATTAGAAACCCAAACCATGGTAAATATTTTTTTTGAATAAAAAATATGATACTCGTAAATAATATGGAACTCTTGATCCCAAATATGAAAATTCATTTTCATGAATTAATTTTAATGAATAGAGGAAATCAATTATGACACAATTTAACATTTCATAATGATTTTTTAAATAAAATTGTATTTTTAATCGAAAAAATTTTATCTCAAATCATGTATAATGCTGGTTTTAGGGAATTAATAATGTTCATACTTATCTAATGGGTATTATTTTACTTTCAAAATATTTTCAAAATAGAAAGGGAGTTTTAATTTACAATGTTTAATAAAAGTAAATGAATTTTTATAAAAATATTAATTTTATAAATATTCACAAAAAAATATATATATTTTCTGAAGAATCTAAAAAATTTATAAAATAACTAATTTTACAATATGGGTTGAATTTTATTTATGGTTTATATTAAATTTATTTCATATATTAGTGGGAAAAATAAATAAAACCTATTTATAGAGGAAATTATTTTTTTCCGCATAAAATGAATTTATTCTCAGGCAATTTCCCAGAGACATAATAATATAAATTTAGATTATTTAAATTAGATATATATCTATTTTAACATTAATAATAAACTATAAATTTTATTAATATAATATTTTATGATATAAATAACACAAATATATAATCCTTATTTTATAGAAAAATATGATTTTTTACTTCATCATATTTTACTTCATTTCCAAACAATTTATAATCAATGTATTATTGATTATTAATTTTATTAGGAAAATAATTCCTATATATATTTTATAATATATTTATTCCTATTCATATCCAATAAAAAAGAGTGTTATATAATATATATATATATAAATAATAGTATATCAAAGTCTACATAAGATTAGTTTTTAATATAAGACATTCTATGGAATGTAATACTTGCAGGAAAAAATCTAAAAAAATTTATTGTAACATTTTACCACATTAAAATTTTTCATCCAAGAAATTTAACCCATGTTTTATCAAAAGTTTTTAAATAATTTTATTAAGACCTATTTTAGAGAGTAGAATATAAAATCAACAAACATGAAAGAAAAAACTCATAATAAATACATTTTTGGAGATACCCACATCAAAAAAAGTATATGATAACATCTTTTTCCTAAGAGGATAAGTTTATTGTTAATTACCCATAGAGTAAAAGAATATTAGTTTTCCACATAAGGAGAACATTTATGGGATATGAAAATATTGACATGGAGGAGAAAAATAACACCTATGTAATAATAGAGTGTGTTGGTGAACATGACCATGGTACTATTAATGACCAAAAAATAGTAAATAAGTAGGTTAAAAAGAAGGTCATAAAATTAATAATTAATTAATGAAAAATGTTAAAATTAATATATAATGATCCATTTCATATCATTAAAGTACACCTATATAATCTAGATAGGGAACATGGGAGAATATACAAAAGATTTCCTTACATATCATACCCATAATTTCATTGTTTTGTTCTGATTTAATAAATTTACAATCTTATCTCAGTTCATACAAAATTAAACAATTGTTAAATATAAATTTTTCTTTAATGAAGCTCTATAATTATCTTTTAGTAGATCACAGGATCCATTAAAGTATAAAATGTTATTCCCTCTATATTTAGTCATTAACTACAAAATTATTATCACAAGATTACATCATATTCTATATGAATCAATCTCAAAAATTTCAACAATAACTTTTAAAGATCAATTTAAATCATTCCATAAACAACAAAAAGTAAAAATACTCAATATACGCCATTAAATTTTTAAAATCTAAATATATAAGTGTTTTGATCCATATTCTATGATGATGAATGTAAATATTGTACCCAAATATTAACAATAACTCATAAATTAAATTAAAAACTTTTATATTCCATAATAAAATAGTATTCATCATTTGATATTAGTATCCATAAATACCACAAATAACCATAAAGAAAAATATCATATGTTATTACCAAATATAATTTACCCATTTTCTCTCAAATTAAACACCATTGTAGGAAAAATTATTTTCATCAATATTATTCATATTAGTTTCCAAATATAGTTAAAATATTCAAAAATATCTTTAATCACTTTTTCACCAAATCCATTTTCTATCCCATGGGTTTCTATACAATAAAACATATGTTCAAAAAATTAAATAATCATTTTATCCAAATTATATATAATTTCCTCAACTAGATTGATCATTTTATCCCTAATGTATTTATATAATACTCAAATATTTCCACATAATCTAAAATCATTATTCCTCATATAACATTTTTTCATGTTAAAACTAAGAGGTACATATACAAAAAACACTTATTAAAATTCAATATATGTCTTCCATTTTACTCAAATAACATAATGCATTTAAAGGTCATCTAATCCTTTATTCATATGATTAATATTACAATTATTAATTCATAATGGTATTTAAAATTCATAATCTATAGAAATCTAAACCATCCCATCCACTATTGATATTTAAACTAATGATTTAATGAAAAATATTAAAATCCATATGTTAAACATACCATAACTATGAGTTTAGTAACAAGGATTAATTTTTCCAACATTTCCAGTATATTATTGGATTATATATTTTGTGAATTAGGAAAAACTATTTCATACCTAACTCTCACAACACAATCTAGAATCTAATGTAAATTATATATATTTTTCTCAAAAATTAGATCCTTAAACACATTTGTTGAACTTGTTAAAACTATTTCATACCAAACTCTATCGATACAATATAGACACTTTTACTCAATATATATATTTTTTTATAAAATTTAGATTCCTAAATATAAACTCTTGTTTATTTTAAAAAAACATTCACTGGTTTTAACAAGTAAAAAAATAGTTGGGGGAATTCCCATGATATTGATCCTAATAATCCTCAGGCCCAATGAAAAATATTTCAATATACAGGATAGAAAAAATGCACATTGAGGTATCAAAAATGACAAAAACACTTTAATTCCATCACAATTGATAAAAACTAATAAATATGTTTCCTTATTATTCATGAAAAAATTTTGGGCTAAAAATAATAATTTATCTACTCGTGATAAAAAGTCAAGGACCAAATTACTTTTAAATAATTTTATAAGCACCAATGATGGGAAAATAATTTCATAGGAATTCATTCCCTTGAAAACAATCCATTCAGATTTATAAGATTAAAAATATTTAATTAAATTTTAAACTTGTTATCTACTTTTGTAAATAAATATATTACATTTAAAATCACTTTTCATGTATAAAGTAAACATATATGAAAATTGGGGGATTATACTTTCATCATTTAATAAACTATTTGGATAAATCCATCATTATCATAATATTAACTTATATCAGTTTCCACTACCACTTCATTGGAGTAACATATTGCATGCTACCCCAGTCTGAATTATCACAAGATTAACTTACATTGGTTTAGTCTATCTCTTTATTAATATATTTAATTTCATAAAAATTATTTTGGGAGTAATTTATATCAGTTAACTTTGTCACATTACATAATGCACTAGGGTATTTGACAAACCCACCTATCACATAATGGAAATTGTCTTATAAGATATGGTCAACTCCCCATTCCCAAATTCATTAATTTCAAAAGTTCCATGTTTCAAGATAATTAAATTTTTTATAACCTTATTTTCCTTATTAAAACATTTATATTTTAATATATACCTATAAAAAAATATAGTTATCTTTTAAAAATGATTTGAAATATATTTTTCATTTTAAAACCTTATAAAAATTAAAAAGATAAGAATAATGGGATATTTAAACACATTAGAATTAATGGAAAATGGATGATGAATACTGATAATAAAAAATATATGTGCTATGATAAAAAAATATACTAATGTATTATACGTTAAAAAATATTATATACACATATTGGTAAAAATTATAACATATGACCTATAGAAAAAATGGAAAAAAATATATTTTTACCATCGTTAAGAATGTCATAATTAGAAGAAGATTATGTTTAAAATATTTGATGAATAAAAAACAACATTATTGAAAAAAATAATATAATATGGAAATCCAGAGAAATGCTTTTAATGGAATATATTTGAATAATGTTATGATGAAATGTTCATAACAACATTTATAACATTTTAATAAAATGATCATTGAAGGAGGGACCATTAAATTTATTTTAATAGGAAAAAAATAATTAAATTAACATTAAATTAAAATCATTTATATTTTTAAAAAACAAATAATTAAAACATGGGGTTTACATTCCATGGGTCCCAGAAAGAGTAAATTGAGATGATAAATCCCCTTACATCAAGTCGTCCTAGACACACAAACTCTATAACTCATCCATAATAAAAATAAATTAATAATTTACATTATTAATATAAACATTCATTATTTTCAACTTATCATAATACATTATTTCAATTAAATATAATTTATATAAATGTAAAAATAATGACAATGTTCATATCATATTATTTGGGGACATATAGTTCATAAACTCAAAATAATTTCATTTTATTGACCATGGTAATGAGTTCAGTTTTTCACAATATAAATTATATTAATGATCCTATAATTAAAAATTTTGTACATTAAATATTTTTTTTAAAGAAATGATACAATCGGATTAAAAAAAGAATAACATTATTTTATATATAGAGTATTCTGTTTGTAAGATTGAATAACTTTTTAATTTTCCCCCTATGTGGAATAAAAATAAAATAGATGGTATATTTATTGTGAAATTTTTTGAATATGTTATAATTTTTTCTGTAAATAAAATCGTAAAAACAAATGAAATATTTTATATTTAAATATTCATAATTATGTTATTTATATCATATATATATTATATCCATCATAACAACTATATAGGAATGTTGGTTATGGAAAATTAAACACATCACTTATTGTGGATGATAGTCCATATGTATGAATGTGCAAAAATTGCATCTCCCAAGGGATGTAATATTAGATGAATAACGGTTGAGATATAAAAATAACAACATTTCATTATATTTATGATATGTATGATATTTTTAAATAATGATTATATGATATTATATGTTGATATTATATGAATAAAACATGAAATCACTCAGGTATACCTCTTCACTGAGAAAAAACATTTGGATTACAAAATAATCCTTGTAGAATGGTATTTTGTATGACACCAAAAACACTATTAAATTAATAGGACCATTAGGATGGTGTTTGGGTAGATCATGGGGAACATATATGGAATAAGAGGAGTGAGTCTTACAGGATATTTTATGCCATTTTATTTTGGAGGTTTATTGTAGTCTTTAAAAATAATAGAAATAATTATATATAACACATGTCTAACCCAATTAAAATTTCTCCAATATTATGTAGATTATAATATAGGTATGATAAGGTCTATTCATAATAAATTAGTTAAATTTTTATGTATTTATGATCCATTTTAAACAATATATTTTATTTTAACATCCCATGTAACCTTATATCACCATAACAATCATAAAAAATATTTAACCCTTTATGGACCATTGATGTATTAAAAAATATGATTATAGGAACATAAAAATACCATGAATGATAGTATCAAAAAATAACTATAATATTTCATCCTTATAGTTATTTTAAAAACATTATATTCATTGAAAAAATTCAACATTAAATATAATTAAAAAAAATTCAGGTTAGTTAATATATCATGCGTTTTTAACAGATATACATGACAATTGAATTAAAATATAAAATTTTTATCAAAAAGTAACAACATATATTTATCTAATATTTTTTCAGATTAAATTATTAATTAAAATATATTATTTACAATTATTTATAAATGTTTTATTTTATTTTTTCTACTTCATGCACATTAAGAGCATTGGCCTTGCATAAACAATCAATGAAATTGTGGAATCTCTGAAATATTGAAAAAAAATTCATTATAAAAATAATTTATTCATATTTAATTTAAAAATTTCTTACGGGTAATATATTATTATTAGCCTTATGAAAATTTATTTGGTATATTAAAAGATTGATTGGGACAATGTGAAATTATTTTTAACACAAAATAATATAATGCTGAAAATTATAGTAATGTTGAACATAAATAAAATAATATTATGGGTGCGGTGATTATGGTTGAAATACACCAATACAATGAAATAAATGTAACTTTTAGGATGATTTTTAGGCCTTATTTTTTGTTGTTATCTTAATTAACCTTTTTTACTCATTACTATAGTTATAAAATTTTACAATGGTTTCTATTAATTATGATTAATATGATATTGACATATGTACCAAATTAGAAAAACATAATTCCATATATGTAATCCATTTTTTTCATTGATTTTTTATAAGTGGAATAAATAAATTTTAATGTATGTTCAGAAACATAAATGAAAAAAAAATTGAAATTTTTTTAAAAACATAATTTACATTAAACAAAATCATGTATCCTTTTCATTCATATGGAATTAAATTAATTGTGATTAAAAAAATCATTTTATATATTTAATTAAAATTATACCCAAAATTTAATGATGATTTCAAATTACATGATTTAAATTAAATAAATTATGGTTTAGTAAAAATTATAATTTTAAAATATTCTTTATAAGAGAATTATGAAATAATGATTTAAAAATGAATTTCTTGAAACAAAACATCTAAAATTAGAGAAAAAAATTAAATATATGAGTATAAAATGAAATATACACAATCTTTTAGTTCCCTTAAAAGCATAAAATGTCCTTAATCTCATTCCTTTATTAATATAATTAATTAAATTAATTTTAATAAATTAATTTTAATAAATTAATTTTCATAAATTAAATGTTTTTATAAAAATACTTTATTTATTATAATGAACTATAAATAGTAATTGGTCTAGTTATTTATGATAAAAATAAATTTCACATATAAAAAAATTTATAGAAACTATAACATTTAACATTGAAGGATTTTATCTTCAATTAAAACCAATTGAAAATAAAAAAATTATTGATTAATAATTTCATTAAAAATGTATATATATTCATATTATAAAATAATTCTTATTCATAAAATAAAAACTAAAATATTTTTCATAATTTTCATATTTGAATTATTTTATTTCTCAATTCGATTAAGCTTGATGTTTCATATACCACACACTATTGAATATATTAATTATGGAAAATATATTTTAAAACCATTGGGTTTTATAAGATATGTATGAGATACATTGGGCCCTCTGTGACTCTTTCTCACATTGCAATAGTTTTATATTAATGATATCTTCCACCAAACCTATTTAATTTATATTATTCACTCAACTTATCCTTCTTGAGGATGTACATAACAGATCCATCACATATAAAAAATCAAGAGGTGTTATATTATTAGAATTGTCTCTATAATGAGGAGTAGCTGATGAAGATCCTGGACCACGAGTAAAACATTCCATGGAATGAGGCCCCTCCCATGTTAATTGAATACTTTGGAAACCCTATGTTTGAAGAGGAAACATGGGGAACTATAGAGGTATTTAATTATTAGACCCATCAATTTTTTGTCATTACAACATGAATGATTTTATTAGGGTGTGTTTTATTAAGATGGATGTAATGACTGAGAAGTTATAAATTGAGATATTTCTTATGAATATATGCATGTTCATATTAATTAATTTTGAAAATAAATACTTGAAAAAATTAATCATCATATCAGTGTAATAATATGTCTACTATCACAATATTTATTATTTTAGAATAAGAAATTCATTTATGTTATAGTAATAAAAAAATTTATTTCATTATTTAAAATTATATTTTTTTCACAAAATTATATTCATTATAAGCTGTATATTAAAATATTTTCTATGAAAAATATTAATTTAAATTAATAATATTTATTTAATTTCTGAATTCTACATATCAACATTACCCTGGGAAAACTTTTTAGACTAATCTAAAATATATAATTCTTAGACAAATATTGAAAATGTTGTTTTCCTAATGAACTAATTTATAAAAAAATATTTTCATTTAAGTATTACTAAAAACATATAATAATTTTATAAGAATAAATAAATATATATATATATATATATAATAAATTATGCATTTAATGTATCTTTGTTGCATTTTCAATAATCACAATTATTATACTAAATCCTAAGTAATCGTTTATTCGGGTAAAATTTAATTTAAAAATTTTCCATTTAATTAAATACTAACAATGTAGAATTTGGAATTTGTTTTTTTAATCCATATATTTAAATATTAATAAATAATAAACTAATTAATTTAATGGAAATAAAAACCATTTATTATTTTATCCAAATGTCATTTTTATTTATAATGTTTTTTGAAAAGAACATGTTAAATCATTATAGAGTAAATATTTTTGAAATAAATTTCCTTTTGAAAATATTATATAAAAAATAATAGATTTCAAATTTACAATCAGTGGCTCTAAACTATTTAATTATGTCTATTTTATTTCACAAAAAATAATTAAATTTCATAGTAAAAAATATGGTTATTTATGTAAAATAAAATATTGAGAAGTGGAAAATCATTGAGTAAAATACACAATTTCCTGATGAAAATATAGGTAAATTGTTTTATGGCATATTGAAATTACCAATTCACCAACTCCATTATTTTCTATTGTTGAAGCCACAATCCTTGAATATTGACATTCCCTTTTGTATTAATACCAAAAATGATGCTCCTCTCTAATATAAATACCAAATCACCACCCTATTTCTCAACTCAATAATAATCCTAAATCAACAAAAAACAACGAACTTTAGACCCTTGATAAATATATCCCCAATTCTAGAGTTTGTGTTCATTCCAAAAGCCAATTCTATGCGTCCTGAAGGAGTTACTCAAAGGAGAACATCAAATGTGTGAGGGAATGATCTCAACAAGTCTCTCCAAATATGTTTCTTATTATAACCTATATAATATGATATATTAATTAAAATATTATAACATATATATTTTTATTATTCTAAAATGTTATTATAATAATGAAAAATCTATTTTTAAACTTCCTCTTAAAACACTATAACAATGATGTTTTCTTCTATCATATGTGAAAAATACCACCCCCATCAATGAGGTATTCTATATATATATCTCTACCAAACATGGATGAAACAAAAGATTTATTTATTTAATAGACATGATATATATTGTCATGACCCATCCCTCAAAAGGTACCCCACCTTGGATGGAAAGGAATAAAATGAGACAATGACCCCCGAGTCCCGCCTCCAGTAGGCCTTGAGGAAGAGACTAGCACCAAGGGTATACAAATATCACAAAATGGGATGCATTAACCCTTAATAAGAAACAAGATCGGAAGATAAGAAGGATCATCCCTAATGAAACTTAAAGAAGTAAAATAAAAAACCTAAATCTATCCCACATGCAGTTGTAAAATAGAAATGATACAAAACAAAAGTCTCCACTGTATGTAAAAAATGTAAAGCTCGGTAGAGACACAAAAACTACCAAGATCTATGATTGTAAGGCCCGTTATAGTATGAATATTAGTCTTGGAAACCATAAAATAGTTTTATATACTTAGGTTTATCATAAAAGTATACTCAATATGAAAACCAAGGTCTCTCGTGCACATGTTAAAGAAGCATAGTAATGCCCCTGTGAGAAAACAATAGAACCATGAAGAACTAAACATGTATACTATCTACCCCAAAATCACCAAGGATCACTGAACAAATAATTAATTCCATGTAATGTAATAAAATTAACATCATTATAGGGTACCCCAAACCACTTCCCAATAATTAGTCGTTATTTCCAAACGACAAACATCCTGATGCTCCCACCACTTCTGAAAGAACCATATCATAGCTCGCTGACACAAACATAGACACCACCCACTACACTAAATCTCGTCACCTGGGCTATGAGCCGCATCACGTTCTACCGATAGACTGCTGGGCACTAACCACATCTCATCATGTCAGCTAGTCCAGGAGTGAAATCACATCCCGCCTGATACACATGGGCCACAAACCATATCTCATCCCGAAGAAACCTAAGAAAACATAGAATATCTTATCTCAAAGTCATCAGGGAAAGCACATAACATCTCATTCCAATGAAATTGAGGAAATAACAACAGATTTCATTCTAAAGACACCTGGGAATTCACAAACTACCCGTACAAACATGGGCCTGACAACCCATAACCTTCCTAAAGAATTTGGGAAACCACCATCTGGAAGAGACAGCAGGGAAGACCAGGTGGCCATCTATCTATCTTCCCACCAGGATGTTGGTGAAATACACCATCCCCCCATGATAATGGGGGTTTTTAATATGTTGTCCTCAACAAGGGTGGGGTTTGTATTGAAATCATAAGGTAAATGGATGTATCCTTAGAAATTCAATACCAAACACTCAAGCATAACCTATGGGTTCTAAAATAGAAAATTAGCTCACAACACTGCCAACTTTGTTGCTACCACTAAATGCACAACACCACAACACAATCCAAACCCCTATTGATATTTTCAACCAACTTATTAAACATTACAATTCATTACTAACAATTCATTTCTTCACTTCATGAACCAATCCAACATAATAGTGATACATAATTTATTATCAATTATTTATTCATTTGGTCATTACTATCTAGGAAACTACTAAGCATAATACATAACAAGATACATTGCCAAATCTAAACATAGAGAAACTCCGGGCGAATTACCCATTCTAACCTAAACACGTCTGCACCATTCAACAACATATATCAATACAACATAACAAAACCTGATCACTACCCCACTACACAACACTGCGCATCCATTCAACACACAATCAATCTCTCAACATGAGATTCCATCACTCATCCTGAACTATCCCTCTATACACAACCAAAAATCCCATAAATAACACATCGCCACATGTTCCTCGAAAAAACACAATTCCAACTTTAACAAGGTACCCTTTATTTACATTCACATGCTAATTTAGGAGTTATCATAGAAACAATAGGATCCTGGGGAATTCATTTATTAGCTGAGTATACATGAATAACTGGTTTACATTGAGGGTGACACCACAACAACCACAAATAATGTAGGAATAGAAAAAATTATAACCAACACAATAAAAGCCACAAAAGAAGAACATATTCAGTGGTGCATTTAGTGAGTATAATCAAAATATCCCAAAAAATATCTAGGCTGCAAAAACTATGAGAACCAACCCCCATACCACATTGTCCAATTTTATTTAGCTGGTTCTCAACTCTGGTTAATTTGGAACTTCCTGAATATAAAGGTACAAAAGAGAAACCCCCTTCATCATGAATCACAATTAAATGGAGATGAAGGAATCCTACCTTGAAGAAGCATTTAAAATTTTCTTTGCACCGTAGGGTGAAGAAAAATGTCCACAAGTGACAACTGCCCCACTAGAAACATGGATCAACCTATCCCTCACCTGAGTATTATAAAAACTCTACCCAAAAAATCCATTTCAATACCACCCATATAATGGCAGTGAATCACGTGGAAACAATTAGAAGAAAATGATGATAAAGTGATGAAAACTCACCACAGATCGATAGAATATCAACAACTAACAACCACCAAGATCAATGGATCAAAGAGGGAGGAATAAGGCTCCAAGAACACTTCAGCGTGCCTAGGGTTCATATAGAATGAGTGGAACAAGAGGAAATGGACAACTAAATGATTTATTATCTGAAAATATTGTTAAAAGAAAACTTGATCGGGGTATTACATGATGTGTAATCCCCTTTCACGTCATGTAGTACCCAGGGTTCAATTTCGGCCGAAAAATGCATCGCCTGTTGGTTTATTTTATTGTTTAAACCTAGAAATCGTCCATTTTATTAAACCATTATTTTAATTCCATGAAACATAGATTCAAGTCATATAATCATGTTACACAAAGTGTAATCCCCCTACTTCTTGACTTTAGCAACCGAACCTCTCTAAACACCCTCTAAGCCTCCCCTTAGCATCTCCAACCAACAAAATCAAAAATGTAATGGACTAGGGACACAAAAAATATTACATTAGATACCTCTCAATTGATTCTAATCCTCAAAAATCCAAAACCATGCCCATGAGAAAATGTGGTCTGAAAAAGCACCCATGTGAGATACCTTTCAAGGATATCTCTGCACTTGAAACTCCATTGGCAACCAAACACATCAACATTCCACAATAAATCAGCCTGTTGTTTTTTTGAATCTATAGTGGGGACCCCCACGTATAAAACCCCTCCACTATCACCTATAAATATATATTATACCATGAGTCCAATGACCACAAGATAGACCACATTAGCACAACAACACCACTCACTGAATATACAAACTAGAGAATTCCATTTTCCCTGACAATATACTATCAGATCTTGGTAGCACTAACTCGATCGTAAGGGTTTCATTGAATCACAAATAATGAATCTCGTTTAAGAATATAGTCCTTCCCTCTTCATGTGATAGGACACTATCACACATTATAGAATAGAGAAGCAACCCATATCATAATCAATAGGGTTAAACCACCATGTTTAAAAGCAAGTGAGATAAAAAAAATCGAAAAACAAATGTCAGTACTCGCAACACATATTATATTATCACTCCAATGTACTATCCTCCTCTCCAGCAAACCTCTACTACACACGAACCAAATGATTCACCAATTAAAAACCTTTTCTCTAAGATCCTAGATCTCTACTGGTCATTCTACAAATGTTGCATCTTCTTTGATATACAAATCTCCCCATTCAATGACACAGGAGTCATCATTAAGTCATAAATGAAGCTGATTGATATGAAAGACATCATAGATCCTCTCCAATCATGGTAGAAATTACATCCATTATGCCACCTCTCCAACTCACCCCAAAACCTTAAGGGTCCAATGAACCTAGGAGAAATATTATTTCCTTTCCAATCGCCTACTTCCCACATCAAGGGAAAACTTTTAAGGACACATGGTCCCCAACGTCAAAATACAAGGGCATCCTCCTATGATCGACATAAGAGATCTGCCAGTCCTGTGATAATTTCATCCTATCACGATCAAGATGAACATTCTCAGACATACTATGTACCATATACGGTCTAAAAACAGTTTTCCCCCCAAATTTCTTCCATCACAATGGAGAATGCCATGGTCTCCCATTAAATTCCACCAACAGAGGCATTTTAAAGGAAGAGTGATAGCTATTATTATAAGAGAACACCAATGAGGCAGGTGAAGTACCCAAGATCAACAAAAGTCCAAGAATCATACCCATAATATATCCTCCAACATTTGGATAGTTTTATCTATATACCGATATATCTACTAGAGTAAAACAATGCTGATGTTTATTTAGGTGTCGAAAGAATATTGTAATACCCTACAAACTCATGAGGCAAACCACACATCCAAATATGAGACAATGGATATTTGAATTCCATGAAATTACACCACATCATCTACGTACCTCCTAGATAAGGCATCAACTATGCCAAAATCCTTAATTACTAAGATGTATGCCGATTTCATCAACTGATCCACCATTGCCTAGATAGCATCATAGCCTCCATGAGCCCTAGGTAAACATGTGATGAAATCAATCGAGATTTCATCACACTTCCACGTGGGGACATTCAAGGGCCGAACCAAGCCACTAGAAACATGGTACTCAATCATCACCTCTTGGAAAATTATGAATTTCACCAAAAACATCACCACTACCCATTTCATCCAAGGCCACCAAAATTTCATCCTCAAGACAAGGTACATTTTGGAAACTCCTGCGTATACCGCTAAATGTGATCAATGAAACTCATAGAGGACTCCCAGATGAACATCCAATGTGACAAACAACTTCCCCTGAAACAAATTCTGATTACGACCATCCTACAACCATCCTCTTAGAGCACCACCATGGCCTACACAATTGCACATCACTTCTGCCTTGGATTCACCCCACATAGACTCCTCCACCTGTTGCATCAGAGAATAATACAATGTATTATGAACCAAACATCCCCTACTACCATCTACCATTTCATCCAAATTCTAGGCATCCAACTCTTCCATCACCTACCAAGAATATGAAGATTCTGAAATAGCCTCCCTCTATGACTTCCTACTCAAAGAAGCATATGTGAAATCCACCTTTCAAAAGGTGTGTGATATCTCAATATTAATTTTCAAAAGAATCTTCTTCCACATATAATGTCATAGATTCATATCATGCTCGGAATAGATAAGACTCAATTTCTTGTGATCTGTGAAGACCAAAAATTGATCCCCAATGATGTAATTCTATAATAACTTCAATGTGAACACAACTATTTCCAACTCCATAACAACTGTGGAATAGTTACAATTGTAGGTGTGTAACTGCTTTGACAGGTAAGAAATCATTACCTATTGCTGCATCAAGATGCATCCCAAACCTAAACAAGAAGGATCAGAAAACACCTCAAACATCGCCCCTTCCTCTTGAAACCAAAGATCTAGCGCACTGACCAAATTCCCCTTTAGATAATCGACCACCACCTATCACTGCTCACTCCACAAGAATGATTGGTACTTTTTAGTCAGATATATAAATGTAGCAGAAACTATGGAGAAATTGTGTACAACCCTCTGATAATATCCTAAAATAATAAGAAAACATTGAAATTATACCATATTCATGGGTGTTTACATAGAAAAAACTACATAAACCTCTAATGGGTCCACTTAAACACCCTTTTGAGACACCACATTTCTAATGAAATACACCTTTCATGTCCAGAATATACACTTAGAGAAACTCTTGTAGATATGGTGGGGTCAAGGAACCTTCAAGATAGTTTTGAGAAGTTCAACATGCTCCTCCTCTATATCTGGGTAGGTCAGGATGTCAACAATGAACATGACTACTCACTAGTCATTTAAATCATGGAAAACGGAGTTCATGATCCCCATGAACATTGATAGTGCATTTTTATTAAAAAAACTTGATTACGAACTCAATGATCTGATACCTATATATAAAAAAATTCTTTGGGATTTTACCCTCCTTCACCCTCAACTAGTGATATCTGGACTGCATATCAATCACACAAAAACCAACTCTACCTTCTTATCTAGTTGTAAAGATCATATATTCTTAGAAGAGGGTAATGTTTATTAACCGTTACATGATTTAACTTTTGGTAGTCCATGCAAAGTCTCAGAACACAATATTTCATCTTTTTGAAAAACACTCGAGCACCTCATGGAGACACACTAGGATAGATAAATTCATTTCTCATCAAATCACCATAATTGATCCTCAACTCCCATAACATAGAGGGTTCCATCCAATAAGGATCCATCAAAAACATAGAATCACCAGGCTGCAAGTGCATCCCGAACTCAACATCACATCAGGGGGTTGTGTCACTACTGCCATGGGGAAAACAAAAAATAACTCCCCGACGACACTTGGAACCTCCACCATCCGAGGATCCATTAATTCTACTGATATCTCAGATAAAAAAGAGAGAAGGGGCTCTACATGCTGACTATCCATCTAACTAACCAGTTTTCCAAATAAAACTAAATGTGTGCCATCCACATCTGAAAAATTGAATCTTGTCCAAAAATATTCTATAACAGCATGTATAGAATTAAAACTAGTAAACACATAGGATAAAATTTTATGGCCTCATATAGAGTATTAATAGATCCCCACATGACCTATGTTGTCCCATAATCAAGATGCATTTACAAAATACATCAAATATGTTGGTATGTCCTTCAAAAGGGGTACTCAAATCTAAGGCCAGGGGAAGACTCTCTACATCCTTCCCTAGAGAATGGGCTAGAGTAGGTAAAACAAGGAGTGTGAATCTCTTAAATCAAAGTGTAAGAATGTTTACTAAACAAATTGGCCTTAGCTATGAAGATCTCTATGCCTAATGGCATTGTTTCCTCTACGACATGAAATTGACCAGGCCCAACACCTCTACCCCTCAAATGATGACCACATACATGGACATGATTAGGTTTGGTCCCTAAGCACGAGGAACATCCTGAGGTTGACCTCGACCTTTTCCATCTCTCCTCAGCAAAGAAAAATTCTATTATCCATGTTGCTGAAAATGTATCCCCAAAAAGGCTTTTGGGGATGATGCTGAGCCTACCCACCTACACTATTTTGAGATCGGGTAGCTAGTGGGAACTACTTCTAAAGATGATTGTGAAATCCACAATGGAAACAACTCAACCCCATGATCACATGAAATGCATGAGGATGAGAAGTTCTAAAAAGATGATGATGATGTCTAATCCCTGCCAATCGAAACCTCGTACATCATGGCACATGGGATGTACTGTAGACATCACTATATCTTGAAGAAAATTGTTGGATCCCTTCCTATCTTATACCTCCTCATGAGTCTATTCTATCAGTCACCTATGCCTTCTTCTGGACCTCTAGATACATTGGAAACTAAAAGGGTGTAACATCATACTAGATTGAAGGATGAAGCACCTCCACAAGACATATCGCATAAGACTAGCAATTCCAAAAAGGATCAGGTGAAAATGATGGACTTAATTGAATATGGTCCCAAGATCTCGTACTAACATACTCCCCTACTGAAGGGAGTGTAGGTCCTACCTCTTCTCAATCTTAATGATTGGTGAAATAAACTCTACTTGGAATTCCTTCACTATGGAAAGCCAACTAATTTCTCATTCATTTCTATCCCCAGATATTGCATCCACCACTGACATGAAGATCCTCACATTTGGATAACCTCCAAAGGAACTCATTACTCTATTAGGGAATAGATAAAACTAAAGGTGATCTCAAGCTCTTTGATCCATCATTCCATATCCATCTCCAAAACATTACCCTCGTACATTCCTAAGTCCTTTCTCTAGTAATCACATAATGCTATCTGCCACTGTTCATCCTACACCACAAGATCAAACCTCAACTGATCAATCAGGTCAGCCTATTGAGCCTTAACTACATGAGACATACGCAGAAAATGAGATGAAACCATAGCTGAGAAGTAAACAATGAGGTCCGAATCCCAGGTAATATATAATTTAAGATTCATTTTAACTTTCATAATTCATTTCATTTATTTTATCTACATTAATCATCCAAAACAACCCAACTAAAAAATTAAACAACTCATTATAATGCATGTAACATTCCAAGGTCCCCATCCTACAAGTAGTGTAACAACACCAGGTCATTCATGAGGCTTGGGGTACTTGAATCAGCGTAAGGGGGACCCCAAAATCCTATTTCCTAACCAGTATTATGTACGCCATGTCATGAACCACAGTCACCTGACAATGTTTCCCTACCAAACCATGAAATCCTTAATATTTCTAACTCCAAAATCTATTCAATCAATCATGTAATATATATGATACCATTCTTCCATGACCCCATCCCTCTAATGTTACCCCTCATGGACTGGTAATGAAAAATGGGAGATAATAACCCTCGAGTACCACCTCTAGAAGGCCTCGGGGTGGTGACTATCACCAAGGGTATAAAAATCTCACAAAATGGGAGGAATTACAAATTTATAGGAAGCAATATTGGGAGAAAAGATGAATCATACACAATTAAACTCCAATAAATAATATAAAGGAAACCAAAATCCGTCCCACATGTATGTGTAAAATATAATTGATGAAAAAAAATTCTCCCTTTTATGTACCAAAAGTAATGGAATGCCATGATATGTCAACTATCAATATCTGAGCTAGTGATGTCCACCATGGTTTGAAATGTCCTAATGGAAAAATAAAAATAATATTATAGAGTTATGGTGATCATAAAGGTATAATTTATAGGAAAACCAAAGTCTCTTCTACACATGTGAAATAATCATAATAATTCCTCGGTGAGAAAACAAAAGAACTAAAAAACACATTATAGGATTACTATCTGCCCCAACTTCACCAAGGAACACTCACAAAATAAAGAATGTAATGTAATGTAATATAATTAACATCGATGATAGTTTAGCCCATACAACTCCCCACTGATTAGCTGCTCTAGCCTAATGGAAAATATCCTCATGCTCTAACCAATTCCGAATTTACACATCACAACTCGTCTACACACACCTAGGCCCCACACAGCACACCTCATCTTGTCCCCTAGGACATGCATCACATCACATCCCGCTTATAGACACTCGGTCCACAACAACATCCCATATCATCTCTAGGGCCATGAGCCACATCGCATCCCACCCACATACACTTGGGCCACAAATTAAATCTCCCCTCTAAGACACATGGGAAAATATATCACATCTCATACCAAAGCCACCTCAGAAAAAATAAAACATCTCATCCTAAAGACTCATATGAAATCACAACACATCTCATCTTGAAGTCACCAGGGAAATAAAAAAACGCCCGTACTTACCCACACCTCACAAACCACAAACTAACCAAGGAATCGTGTGCTACAACGACCTATAAGAGGGAGTAAGGATGAGTGGGTGGTCATACCTCTATCACCAACTGGGATGTTTAGGAAATACACCATACTACATGACAAAGGGGGTGTTCTACACATAATTCTCAACTAGGGTGGGGTGCGTATAGAAATAAAAATAGGTAATGAATGTATATAAATGTAAATATAAAACAAAAAACTAAATCAAAACCCTTGGGTTCTCAAACCGACAACTAACTCAAAACATTGCCAACATTCCCGGTACCTCTAATTGCATAAAACCCACAACAAGCAACAACCCAATTCATATTTCCCAAAACAATATTATTTATCCTTACCATTATTTACTACCAATTAATTTATTCACTCTATTAACCAAACCATACCAATCTTGTAACAAAAAATATTATCAATTATTCATTAATTTATTCAAATAATATCTCAAAAAGTTTCAAGAATAGTACCTAATAATAAACCCATCCAAATACCAAAATGTAGAAACTCTTGGTGAATTACCCATACAAACCAAAACAAAGTCCACAAATCTCAACCAAGTCAAACGAAAAAAACAAAACATAGACTTATTGCAACCCCATTGCACAACACTACCCATCCATTCTACAATCAATCAATCTATCAATCTCATATTCCAGCAAACCTTCCGAACCATCCTGTAGCACACAACAAAACATCCCACAAAAAACATCACCACAAGTGATAAAGAAAAAACAAAATTCTAGATTAAGCAAGGAACACCTTATTTAATTATAATTTATAGTTCATGGGTTATCACTAAAACATTATGATCCTGGTGAATTTTTCCATTTGCTGATAATACATGATTAAATGATTTCTATTTAGGGATATACCACACCAAGATTAACAAAAACAGAAACCCAACAAAAATATAACCAGTGCAATTAATGCCACCAAAGAACATGATTTTTAGTGGGGGTGTTCAGCCTGTATAGTTTCACCATAAAAAAAAATAAAAAGTCCATAAAAATAATGTAATCAAACCCCTCTAACCCTTTTCTAATTTTCATTTAGATGGTTCTTATATATGGTTAATTTGATACAAACAAAATCTTCAAGGATAAAAGATAAAACCCATTCTACATGTTGCATAATTGAAGACAGATAAAGGAATCCTACTTCGAAGAAGATTTTTAACTTATTTTTGCACCGCAGGGTGAAGAAGAAAGCTCGAAAGTGACAACCACACCATTAGAAATGTGGATTAACCTATCCTGCACTATAGGATTATAAAGAAATTACATAAACATCCATATAAACAAAGATAACATCACAATAGAAAATGTAGATGAAATAATAAGAGGAATGAAATGAGAAAGGGAACAAAACTCATTATTGATTGACCATAGATCCCCAACAAAAAACTACTGAGATTAATTGATATAATTGGGAGTAAGAGGGATCGAATAACACCTTGGGTAAATAAGGGTTCATCTGGAAAGAGAGTAAAATAATAAATAATATGTATACATGAAAAGTTTAGACTAAAATAATTTAAAATCGAAACTGGATATGAGTATTACATCACCTACAATTCCATGGCACATTGTGTAGAACTAGGGTTACCATTTCCATCAAAAAAATGTCTCCTCTTGGTTTATTTTATTTTTCAAACCCCAAAATTTTTCATATTTCAAAACCCTTATAAAAAATCAATGAAACTAATATTAACTTCATGTAATCAGGTTACAGTACGTGTAATCCCGTACTTCAATCCTTTAGTAACCAATCTTCCGCAAACTCCCTCTGAGCCTCCCCCAAACATCTCCAACCACCAAAAACCCAAATTTAACACATGGGAAGGGGGGGAAACTATTACATAGATAACATTTTCAATGTTATGTAATGATAATATATGGAAATCAATAAGTTACATGATGAAAAAATGATCATAGTAAATTTATCCACCTTAAATGAACATATCATGGAACCTGAGTTAATTTGAGTCCATTTATGGAAATATTTTGAAACTATATAAATTTTGTTATACTATAATAAAAAAATATATATACCTATTACAAATACGGAATTATGATCCAATTTTACAACACATTTTACCATGTTCAATATATCGAGGTTGCCTTTGTGATATTGACCGAACCTCAACAAAAACCATTCTCAAGTGATGGATACATAAGAAATATACATTTCATGATGGTAAATTTATAATAGATAATTAAAAATATTTCCAAAATAATATTTAAAATTATTTTAATAAACAAAACCTTATTTTTTATGATGTTATGTGCAAAAGAATAGAGAATATGGGCCCAAGCATAGTGAGCCCCCAAATCACCAATGTTTTTACTAGATTAAAAAATATCTTTCATTTTCTTCCATTTTCCTTTTTAATTATTCACATATAATTATTCTATTTTTAATATATATTCCTCATGTATTTACATCATTTTACTTAACCTCCCTTAGTGGGGTTATATATTTTTTATGTTTCCTTCACGATTCCCTCTTTTATGTAAAACCTATATAATGGACGATCCCAATTTACCATTTCATGTAAATTACCATACCCATCAAGGGTTTATAACAATAATATTTTCATTAAATATAGTTTATACTCATTGGTTATGAAAAAATAATTATTTATTTATACTTTACTATTTTGAAGTGAAGGAAATATGTAATGAGATGTATTTTCCATGTATTATTTTTTGATATTGTATGTATTATTTTTGAGAAAACGTAATCAGATGATGTGAGATTTTGTGGCCAGGTGTGCCAAAAATAAATATTTAAATTATATTAAAAATATTAAATAGCACACAAATATAGTTTTTACAGAAAATTGGAGTAACTTATAAATGGGATCCTCGATCAAAAATATGAGGGCAGTGTTGGGTTTAAAACGTGGGTTATACCAAGGTGTTACTTAACCTTGTTTGGCATGGAGCCTTTGTAGAGTTGTTATCATAAGCATGGAAATGAATAAAATAATTAAATAAGTTAATTTACATCATTCATTTTTGCAGTGATAATGGATTCTTTAAATAGTGTGTTATGTTAGAATTACATGGTTGTCCGCATAACCGTAGAACCATTGGAGATACATTGGAGAGAATGTTTGAGGATTTCTCTTAGAGGAATGGAAACCAGATTGTGGATTGATGATCGATGTGTAATGTATTAATATAATATCACAAATGATCATAGAACACCTTCATTCTTCATCAGTAAGGGATCTGAATTGAGATAGGATGTTTTAATTTGGATTTCTTCCTCACTATTGATTTCTTTGATAGCACAAATCAATCGACTAACAGATTTATTTTTGGATATTTTATTTTATGGGATAACTTTATGAAATGGAATATTTTTTATTTGGATAATTCTTTGTGATTTTTGATTCTTCGATTTTAAATTAAAAAAAAGAACCGAGCTCAACATGAACATCAATCAAGGTCTATTTCTCTTAACTAATCTTCTTCTTTTCTTCCCTGATTATGCATTAATTTTTGGCATTATTCCTTTGGAACATGATTTATATATCCTGATCAATAAATCATTGAACACCCATTTCTTGGGGTAATTATCTGATAGCATAGAACTCTGATTGAAATGACATGAAAATGGTTCTATGATAGTGATGATAGAGAATTAGATGACATAGAAGTCCAATTTTAATTTTCACCGGAAGGAAGTGAGGAACAATTCATAATACAATTTTATGAGTGGATTGAAGTCGTGTATCTTGTTGATTAATTGGTTTCATGGCTCTAAGAGGCTGGATCTATGTTGTTTTGGTGATGAAATCACTAGATCGAAAGCAGGAGCAATGGTTGAGATGGTTGGATCCGAATCTAATTTCTAGAAACTCCCACGTTACATGTTCATTAAATCGGATCTACACACAGTGTGGTTCCAATTACATTAGCTTGGGTTTTAGAAATGTATTATGGTTCACATGGTATGTGACCCTCTCATATAGTGTGTTACCCCTCCCTATTGACTTGGCTGGTACATATGAGGGTACACAAACATGGGTTTGACTACTTGGGTTAGAGTAGGTTGTGTACTCCCTACATAGACAAGACATGGACCAAGTACATGGTTTATCCTATGTAATGGTACATAGGCACATTTATATGGGAAAAATATATGTACCGACACATGGTTATAGTACCTGAGTATTCTATATACCAAGTACTTTTACAAGGACACGAGTAAATGACACGAGTCATTTACATAGGTAGGACCCGAGGATAAGGGACACAACATTTTATACCTACTACAATCTATGTATTTTCTTAGACATGGAATGTACACATTTTCCTTTGTATCATAGTTAATTTTCGTTAGGGTGAGTTCCCATTATCCTTTCCCAAGGGGTTAGAATGGAATTTTCTCTTGCACCTTGTACAAAAATCTATTCATCATGATTTCTTGGAGAGAGTCACTGTAATCCCTTTGTGATTCCCATATATTGATCCTTTATTCATCTCCATGCCCTTGGTGAAATTCTTGGTATTATCATGAGAGAAACTACATGGGATTCCATCGTATTCTTAGGGGTTATTCCATATTTAGTTGATTGTATCACCCCATGGCCTTAGGAGATATCCTAGTCTATGTATCATATTCCATTAGAACTATCATCATGGAATTTTAATGACAAGACCTAATGAGAAGCTCCTCTCTGATGTATGTCATCAGTGTTATCAGACCCATGAGTTTGTTCTCCCAGAGGAGTTCTTTGTGGAATCTTCAATATAGAAATCCTCGGCTGGTATACCATGGTTGTGATTTACAATAAAAATATGCGTATATTTTTAGCATATTTTTATATTCTTGTTATATATAATGTAGATATAAACTTGTGTAGAGATGACTATATTTTATTATTTGTATGATTTGTAATTTCTGGGTGTTCTATTTTGTATTTTTATACTCAAACATTAATGGTATTTTCGACATGTATTGTGTTCTGTGCAGATGATTAACAGTACGAAGAAGTCCTTAATGGACTAAGACTAGATGGTGCTTAGTGAGACTGAATAGACTGAGGGGTGTTCCTGCGGTATGCTAACTAGTGTCTCAGTTTTCATTTAGGTTTTAATTGTGTTATAGAAATTGTGGTGGGATTGTAATTTTTTCTATTTGCAATCCTTTACAAACTTTAGTTTTCTTATTTTGGGATTTAGATATATGAATAAATATTTGTTAGTTGTTTTTTACATTTATGCATTGTATAGTATTGGAGATGTGTCCATGTTTATAAGTACATGGTCTTAGGCCTCTAATTTTATTGATAAGCTGACATGGATCTAGTCTCCATACCTTATCTTATTGGAGGTGGAATTGGAGAGTCACTGAATAGGACCCACTGGAATGGGTTGTGAAAGAGTGGTATCAGAGAAGTTTGTTCTAAATTATTACCATAGTATGTGATCATGGGTTGGGGAAACACTGTTATGTGTTATAAGATCCGTTTTTTGGTCAGGGAATCCAGTGTTGGTTTGGCAGAACATTTATCCATACACCAAGATTCTGATCACCTTATTTTTTACTTGGTAATGATAACACTGGTTACATGGAAGAAAATTATACATACTTCATATAGGAAAGTCATGTGTCTTCTAGGTTCTTCTTGAGTCAGCTCACCGGACATAATTAATGGTCTAGGTATATATTGTTTATTTCAAGATGCCTCCATTTTGTATCCTATTTTGGATTCATCATCATGATCACAAGGATGATCTCCTTAGTAATGAGGCATTGATACATGGTCCAGTTATAGGGGTGATACCTCCATGTGGTGCACCGATTATACCACATGTTTAGAAGCATATGGTAACATTAGTACCAATGGATGTGGTTCATAGGCTGAGTGCACTTCACTAGTTTCAACAATGGATACCCCTCAGGTTTGGAGGTGAGCCCAACCTATAGATAGTTAAGGACTATCTTGGGGCGGTGACCAGGTTTTTTAATCAGTTTTGGATACCAGTAGATCATTTGGTAGTCCATGAGATGATAATTCTTCACGACTCGATAGATAAATTATGGGGGTTAGTGACCTACACATATGATGAGGTAGCTCAAACATGGTCCTATTTTTTCACCTTCACAAAGTGGAGTTCATTCCAGCTATGTTGAGGGATGTATGTATCTGGGAGATTCTACAGATCTAGTAGTGAAGTTAAATAGTAGACGAGTATTCATCAAGGATTACCAACCTCCCTATGTACTCTATGTATATGATTCATGACATGTTATCTAAGGATCAAACCCTTGAGTGGGGTCTACATAGAGATAGTTGATCTAATGTTATCCTTCTATGGATTTCTACATATGATGGGATCTTGAGAGATATATGGTTGGTGAGAGTTTCTTAATTGAGTAGTTATAACTAGTGGTATCCATTAGTGGGAAATTATTAGTATAGAGATCAAAAGTAGAGTGATGAAATCAATACCATGGACTTGGACATGCCATACATTTCAAGAGGAGGTCTCGGGATAGAGGATATGTAGTTCAGGGCTCGTAGGGTCGGTCCAGTATGCCAAGAGAGAGGTAGTTATTCTAATGTGATAGTATGAAACATCAAACAAGTGATTTATCAACCCACTTTATAGATGACCTAGATACCATTGATGGGAGGCCACGTAAGAGGCATCAATATGATAATGATGGTTTGAAATGTGGTAAATGTGGAAGAGGAGTTGGGAGACCATTAGAAGGTTATTTGTTCTTTGACTTGTAACCACCATGACCCTAGGTGGTCCATTCCATACATAGGGAGTTGGATGGTTAGTGATGGTCCAACTATAGGAATTCAAATAATACAACTCGGATGCTCCATGAATTATTCACGGTATGGGATGGTTATCTATAGTTCATGCCCATATTGATTATTTTAGGTAGAGGATTTCATGTTTCGATCATGATAGAACTGGGTTCTCTTTATTGGTTAGATGGAAACCCAGGATGTGCAAGATGAAGTCATGCATAGAAGGGTGAAGCCGATTACTCATTAGATGGATAGCATGTCCCTTCGTACATTAATTGTTACGAGCTACCAGTTTCCTGCAGTGATGGCAGAGTACGAGGACATTTTTCATAATGATTTTTTAGGTTTACCTCCCCTCCATGAGATATACTTATACATTGATCTACACCATAGGGAAACACCAATATATGAACTAACATATCAGATTACTCCCGAAAATATTCATGAGTATGGGTTTATGTTAGAGGATGTGCATTGGAAGGGATTTGATAGACCCATTGTATCACTATAGGTAGCAACAGTGTTGTTTTCCAAGAAGGTTGGTGAGATCTTAAGGTTATGGTGGAATACTGGTTCATGAACCATGTAACCATGATGAAAAATTATTTAGTACTATGGATTGATGACCACATTTATTGGTTTAGAGGGGAATGATGGTTCTTTTAGGATGACCTCGGGTCAAGCTATAACAATTTGAGAGTTCAAGATGCGTATATAATGAGCATTAAATTAAGTTTTTCATTACATTCACTATGAGTTATTGATAATTACCTTTTTCAGGATGAACACACCAACAGTGTTCACTAGACTCAAGAAAAATATCTCACATCCTATCATAGAATGATTAATAGTAGTCCTCATCAATGATATCTTAGTGTACTCAGAGTCTGAAGAGGAGAAACCGAGACACCTAAGGATAGTTCAAGATGTACTCTAAGAGCACCACCATTGGGGAAAACTCTTGAAGTTTTAGTTCTAGATGAATATAGTCTACTTTTTGGGATACGATATCTCAATGGACTGAGTTGTAGTGGACTGAGTCAAGGTCGAGGAAATATTTACCATGAGATCCACCAAAGAGTGTGACAGAGGTGGGGATCTTCCTTGGGATGACATGATAATACCATCGATTCATATATTATTTACTAGAAAACAACACCCATGATAGCTTTGAACTGAAATAAGAATCCTTTAGTTTAGATAGAGAGGTGTGAATAGGGTTTCCATAAGTTAAGACAATTTTTGTTGAGAACACCTATCTTTAGATTGTCATAGTCGGTTTTTGAGTAAGTAGTGTTCTATTATTAATTTGAAATTAGGCATGGTAATGTTATGATGTAGATGTAGGAAGTGAGTTCCTATGTTCATTTTATTTAAGACGACATGATCAGAACTATATGACCCACAATCATTAGTTGGCATTGGAATTATTCGTACTAAATATGTGGAGACCCAACCTTATGGGTGAGATTTTTATCACCAATTCTGATCACATGGGACTTGAACATATCTTCTCTCAAAATCATATTAACACAAGGCATTAGAGATGGAAAATGTTATTTTTTGATTATGATTTTTAAATTTTCTATAGTCCTAGGAATGGGAACATAGTAGCAATGTTTTGTGTAGGAGATCATGCCCATTGTTCTTTATTGGTGTGTTGGAGATGTTAGCCTTGTTGTAGTTACCCTTTGGGGATGAAGATGTGGCATCATACCTTCAATCAATGATTTTCACACATCCACTATTTCATCAAGATATGGGGTAAAACATGGGGATACTAACTATGAGACCCTACGTAATAATATTTCCAATGGACATTCTTTTGATGGATTTTCTATAGGTGGGGAGAACATCATTCATTTCGAGGGATGCATGATGGTATTTATGAAAGTTTGTGAGGCGGTTCTAAGGGAGTTTTATATGAATTTTTTGGAGGTACATCCATGATAAGAATTTATGTAATAGTACATTCGATGCTTGTTTTAGTGGATAGGGATGATGAAAGGAGGTGCACAGTTTGTCTCTAGAAGCCTCACAATTCAGCTAGTGATGGCTAAGAACCATGTTCTAGTGGGATTAGATCAATCCGTTTAGGTTCCCAAAATGGAAGTGGAATGTGATATCCATTGTTTTCATGATGGTATTACCAAATATTTCTAGGGAAAAAGATTTCATTTGGGTGACCATTGACCATCTCACGAAGTCGTCTAACTTCATAGAAATTTGGGAGAAGAGTTCAATAGAGAGACTGGGATGCCCATATGTGCTGGAGATAGTCCAATTTTATGTTTTCCATTGATGATAAATTCATCCCATGATGCTAACTACACATCCCAATTTTTTTAGGGATTATAGGTGGATTTTGGGACTCATTTGCATTTGAGCACAATGTTTCACCGCAAAATTGACGTCCTTATTGAGCAGACCATTCTATTTATCGAGGAAATACTAGGAGATTACATGTTGAAATTTATCACTACTTAAGAGGATAACCTACCAATGGATGAGTTTTCGTATAACATTAGCAACCATTACACCCTCAGAATGTAACCATGAAACAATTTGAATGGGTTATCATATAGATCTCAACCTTTTTTGATTAACCTAGTAGAATCACTGCTCATCGGCCAAGAGTTAATGTGAGCAAGTATAGAGAAGGTGAAGATCATATTATAGACGATGAAGAATGCACAGATCTATTATAATTCTTGTACTTGTAAACAAAAAATTCCTTTTTCATACATGGAAGGAGACCATGTTTTTCTAAAAGTTTCTTCTAAACATAAATTACATAGATTTAGATGGGGTGGAAATCTATCTCCGAGGTTCATTGGCTATTTCCAGATACTACATAGATTTGGAGTGGTGTCTTACTTCTTAGCTCTACTACCTTAATTAGACTGGGTACATGATATCCTCCATGTATCGTAGATGATGAGGTACAAACATAACATATCACATGTTATTGACTAGGGTGATCGGGACATCGAGGATGGATCTACACTTGCTGAATACCTAGTAGAGGGTAGGGATTGATATGAGAGGATCCTCCATGGGTGAGTGATTCCATTGGTATGTGTCCAATGGCAGCATTGGAATCATAAAGAGATCACATGAGAGTAGGTGGAGAAAATTCATTCTCAGTACACACATCTTTTTGAGTAGCCATTGTTTTTTATTTTTGGGGACGTAAAGCTGCAAGGTGTGGAGAATGTATTGAATCACATTTTCCACGTATTATTTTTGGATTCTGTATGAATTATTTTTGTGATCAAGCACTTATTTGGCATTGGATTTCAAGGACCGATGTGACCAGAATAAATATTGTAAATATATTAAATATATAAATAGCACATGCTTTCAATTTTCCTGAAAATGTGGAATAAAATATAAATAGCTGCTTGTATCAAA
Organism: Viscum album; assembly: GCA_963277665.1. NCBI lineage: Eukaryota > Viridiplantae > Streptophyta > Magnoliopsida > Santalales > Viscaceae > Viscum > Viscum album. The sequence continues at coordinate 1,204,611,447 of OY728134.1, forward strand.
TATAAAAGGTAATAGTTGAGTTTTATGTATGGGTTATACACTTGTTTTGAATTACCCATTCCCAGTGTGGGTTTTTTGTAGAAAAGTTATTGCTGGTGTGAAAATGAATAAAATAATTTAATAAATTGTTTTAATTTTTTCATTGATGAAACAATATATGATTAATAAAATAAGCTATTACAATAGATATACATGGTCAGCCAAATGAACAAGAAACCATTAGAGAGATACTCAAGAGAACATTGAGGGATTCCTCTCAGTAAAATAGTGACCAGATCGTGGATCGATGATCGATGCAAAATTGATTTAAGGGATCTCACAAACGATCATGTCACATCACTATTCTTCCTCAGTTCTTTATTTAAATTGTGGTAGGATGTTTATTTATTTGTATATCATCCCCATTATTTATTTATATGATCAATGTGAATCAATCAAGTGAAGGATTGATTTATAGATCACATAATTTGTCAGATGCATTTAAATAATGGGTTTTTTAATGAGAGAATTATTTATGATTTTTTATTATTATATTAATGTTCTAATGACTACAAACTGACATCTACATGAACATCGATTGAGGTCTATTTCACATGATATTTTTAGTGCTTTTAGCCTTAGAATCGTCCTCCATAACGGGCCTTCTTCATTCCGACCACATTTCAATATATCCAAATCAATTGATTGCTTCACCCCCATTTCATGTTGGAATGGTCAGATATCATTGTTTTGGGACTGTAATGGAATGATAGTGGAGAGATGATGGATACAGAAGTGGACCAGATGATGCAGATACCCAATTTTTGTGTTCATTGTAACACAATTAAGAATTATCACAAATCTAGTTTCTTGAGCAGATAGAAGGCCCAATTCTTGATGAATCGGTGAATACTGCCTCGACGAGGCTTGTTTGAAGCTTTTATAGTGGTGTTATTTATAGATCAGAAGCTGAAGCAATGGCCATGATGTGTAGATCCTGATATGAATTTATAGAAAATCCCACATTACAAGATATGTAAACTCAGTATACAAGCCATGTGGGCCCCATTTATGGTGCCTAGGTTTTTTGGTATGAGTTAAGGATAACACAGAGTGTGACTCTATCACATGGAATGTTCCCCTCCCTGGTGACATGGCATGCTCCTCAGACGGTATATGGACACCGACAGGAGTACATGGGTCACATGACTTCATGTACTCCCTCACACAAACATGACATGGACCATGTACTCTAGCTAACCCATGTACTAGTAAACTGGAAAAAATACATTGGATGATCCTATGTAATGTCATACATGTATAGTACATGGGAAGTCTACATTCATTGTACTTCTACAAAGACACATTCAAATGAAACTGGTCATTATCATGGGTAGGAACTGGGGTCATGGGACAATGCCTATGAACCCTACTACATTCCATGTATGTTCCTAGACATCGCTTGGATTCCATTCCCTATATATCTTGAATATGTTTCATTAGGGAAATTTTCCCTTATCTTTTATCTATGAGTTATTATGGAATCATCTCCTACGCCTAGTATAATGATCCCTTCATCAGAACATCATAGATAGAGTTTTTGGAATACCTCAATATGTTCCAAAGTGAGATTCTCCATTATTTTCACACCCTAGGTGGAGTTCTTGGAATCATCAAGACCAACACTATGTGGGTGTCAATCCTATACGTCGAATATTAATCCATATTGAGATATTCGTATCAACCCATATCCCTGCATGTGATCCGTATCTGGGTATCTTATTCTCTTCAGGCAATCGGTGGGGACTTCTAATGATGAAACCTGATGAGAAGTACCTCTCGGATGGATAATATCTGTGCTATTAGACTCCAAATTGTGTTCTCCCAGATATGAGATTTGTAGAATATTCATGCTGAAAATCCCAGGATGGAATACTAATGATGTGACTTACCTTTCAAATGTTATCATTGTTTGAGTATATTGGGATATTCTTATTATATGTGTTGTAGACATATACCTAGGTAGATATGAATTCATATAATTTATTGTATGTGTTTTGGTTTCGGGGTGTCATACTAGGAATTATAATACTCACCTCTTCATGGTCTTTTCATGCAGATTTTGTGACTTCGGTAGATGATCAATCTTTTGGCTGAGCCCTTGATGGACTTGGACCTGAAGGTCCATAGTTAGACCATATAGACAAAGGTTCATTCCTGATTTTTTCAAACAATAGTTCCAGTTTTTGTTCAGTTTGCACTTATGTTACATACATTGTGGTTGCCTTTTACTTAACCCCATTTCAATTCATTTACTTCATGTCATACTCTGGTTGTGAGATTTATATTTATTCAAATATGATTTTTCAGTTGTATTTTACATTTCCACATTGTGTAGATTTGGAGATTTGTGTGTGTACATGTACTTAGGTTATGTCCACCCATGTTAGCGATATGCCTACTCGGTGCTAGTAATTATCCCTAGTCCTATTAGATGTGAGCATAGGGAGTCATGGCTCAGACCCCACTATGATAGTTAGTCACAACATATGAATCTATAGAAAATGATGTGATGGTTGGTCATAAAATCATATAACCTCCCAATGCATTGTAGAATTATTTAATCACATGTGATACCATTTGTGTTGTAAGGGAAGTCATCCTCTAACACAATGATATATTAACTCTTTTATGTGACTTGATTTTTTATTATGATTTTATTATTTATTTCATTGAAATATATTTATGATTATATAAAGTTATGAAATAATTCCATTATTCTGTGGTTCAATTTCTATGAGAACTAGATTTTTTATACCATGTTATGCCTCATAAAATATTTTTGTTTCCACCACATCATGATTTACATTGATTATTCCTTTATTGGGATTTAGAGATTATCCTTTCATTTATCAATTTCTCCAGTGTGTCTTACACAATTTGAGAAGATCTATGGGATTTAAAAGAACCCAATAGAGATTTGAATAAACATATATAGATTATGTATAAGTATTATGTATTTATTTTTGTTATAAAAAAGACACTAGACCTGTAGATAGTTTGGTTGTATATATTGTAATAATATGATAAAAACCATGTTGTAAATTTTATTTATTGAGTAGGATTTATATATTTATTTTCTTTAATCACTAAAAATTGTTTGTTATTTATTTTTTTAGATACACAATGAGACATAGGTGTTATAGTGGTAGAAATCAAATAAATTCATGGATTTCATGTGCGATCCCAAGATAATCATCATAAAATTTAGGAAGTACAAAATATATTTAAGAAGAATATGCAATCTATATATTAAATATTTCATCTAAATACCATTTATTATAAATTATAATATTTCCAAAACTATTTTAATCATATATAAATATTTTATTTTACAAATCCTAATGATTAATTCCAATTTGACAAATTTTGAGGTACACCATTACTAATTATCGAATAATTATATTACACCCTACCTTGAGGGGGACATCTAGATCATCCTTTGATGTGAGAGAATTAATATATTGTTTCCTTGATTAATGAATTCAATGAAAATCTAGAGAGGGAAAATTCATTTTAAATGAATAAAAGAATAATAGAAAATAAATAATGGATGATTGTAGTAATAAATTCCATAAAAGGAAATATTATTCCTTAAGCATCATAAAATTAATGTAATTGACATTTGAGTGTCATTAAGATAATAAATTATTAGAAAATGTCATTCTTAAATAAATATTAAATTAAATTTGAAACAAATTTTTATTTGAGATCCCATAAATATCATAATTCACATCCTTAAAGTATAACCCCATTTTTAATCATCCACGATGTGGCTAGTTTCTTCCATGAATCATCTTATAATATTAATATATATTTTTCCTTTAAAATCATTAAATTGAACCTTTAAGTATATAATTGTTTTATTCTGAAGTTTACTATTTTTTCATGTCCATTAAATATTTCAAATATATATATATATAGTAAACAACCATAAGTATTTTTCAATGTGTATATAGTTTTTATTTTTGGTCAGTCATGGGAGAGAATCTGTAGAGGTCGATGACATATTGTTTGTCCTAGTTGATTGATTTATATATGTGTTTAGAAGTACTTGATTTTATATATTGATATTCTATAAAAATGTTCTATAAAATTAATTTTGATATTTTGATGCATTTTATATTTCCTTTTGACTTATCTAATTTCATAACCCATTGAATAGAAGTGAGAAATACATCCATAATAATGCAGGACTATCCAATAAATTTTATATGACATTAATTTGGTTTCATATGTCCTTAGATATGAAATATATGATATAATATTTAGTGAAATAATAAATTTCATATGAATTTTTCAATTTGAGAACATGAAATTTAGGGTGACAAATTATTCCATTAGGGATTTTTCTGTTAATTCAATGTTATATGAAATGGTTTCCTTGCTTTATGGTTAGATAATTGTTTAAAATGTTCAATAGGTAGTAATATTATTTTTTATGATAATAATATAATATAAAAATAGAATTTGAAGATGTCAAATCTATTATCAAAATCATAAAATGTCACATTAGAGATTTTATTCATGATAAATAATGAATAATCACTAAATAGTTTATATATGTTATCATTTAATGGAAATTGTTTTCTGAGATTATTTTAAATGATTTATGTAATATTTGAATATGAAAATGGTTAATATTATTCACCAAATAATAATTAACCAACATTAATGAGTCAATGATTTACTTTTTAATAGTTCGTATAATTGCATAAAACTCATTCTGATGTGATTGATATAGAAACAATGAGTCTGGGTATTCATGTTGTAGATTAGAATTATAAAAAAAACATATGGATGTTTGTATCTAGTGATAAAAATGATATCATGCTGGTTTAGTGTGATATATAATATATGTATTGTTATAATTGATAAATTTAACATTTTTTTTGATTTTGAGATGCTGATGTTTTCCTGAGGAATTTTCGTTTCTAATTAATTATGATGTAATATTAGATGGTATTTGTGGAATTATAAATGACATGTGAAATTAATAAAATTTAAATTATATTTTTAGATGATAGTTAATGAAACTATGGTTATCACAATATGTTAACTGATGGGAAATCATTAAATACTTCTATTGAGAGAAGAATATGTAATGAAAAGATTAATATTTTATATTAGTATTTATTTATATTCTATAAATCCGAGTTCTTAGAATAGATAAGATTTTCATATAAGGGAAAATTGGTATATAATTATTGAGTTTTGAAAAATCGGCAAGGGATTGATAGGTTATAATTCCTAAAGATCATATTCTATCATCTAAATATTTTTTAGATAGTGGGATAATGGATAAAAAATGCCGAATGAGAAATGATATGTTGATCAATAACATATTTTACATAGTGGGAGTTAAATATTCATCAATATTATATAGTGGAATTAAGGATTATAAAAATATTTTCAAACTAAATATTTTTTTATTAGTATAATATTTGTTAATTTTATATTATCATTGACATATTAGTGTGGTGATACTCAGTCTAGTGTGACTCTGGACATGAATACAATGACATTAAGATAATAATGTAAACTATAAAAAGTTTTGATTATTATAAATAAATCATGGTTTTGGATGCTAAAAATCCATGGAAATTTGTATATTTTCTATGAATTTTCGAATCATTATTACTATTATCTTATTAAATTATTATATATTTTTTTCATTTTAAATAATATAGAGAAAGTTTGATTGAGTGGATCTATCATTATAAATTCATATAGATTGCTCAAATGTGAAAGTAAATTATAAAAATGAAACATCATTTGTTTATCCCCAATCCTTTCTTATAAACTACCTATATCATATGAACGTAAACTGTTATTTGAGTATAGTTTCATTTATAAAATCCTTTTTGATGATTCTGATGGACAATCAGAATTAAATTAATATAATGGGTGTTCATATATTTGGTGCTAAAATTCATCATATCCCGAAGAATAAGATGATTTCATATATCATATCCTAGAGATTATAGGATTTAGATGTTATAAATATTACATTTTAATCCATTAAATGTAGTTTTACAAAAAAAAATTGTTGATTAATGAAATTAATATATAAATAGTGAGGACCAACATCTTATTTTAATGTTTGTTTCTAAAATGGTATTTAGAAATTGATGGGGATTTAGTTAGACACTGAAATCATGGACAACCAAGAATGTTTTTATGAATGAAAAAATTATAGAGAATAATAAATTATAGATATGGAGGAGTAGACTTTAAGACATCAAGATTAATGGGGAAGATGAAATTGAATATTATTTTACAAGGGTTATTTATATTTTAAGAATAATTTAAGAATTTGGGGAAATATTGAAGATTCATGTTATTATCAAAAAAAATATAAGGATTAATTTTTTTTTGACCATATGGTCTCAACTCTTGATGATATTTACAATCACTCATATGATTAATTTCACCAATGTATACAAGATAATATATGTTTCATAATTATTTAAGATTAATATTTATGAAATAGGATTTGGAGGACATGGGAAATTTGAAAATCATAAAAAGTGTTTAAGATTATGATTTAAGTGAATATGAAAATAAAAATGATAATATTGAAAATTATTGAATAAATTCTATATTTTTTATTTTGTTTTTAACATATAAGGTATTGAATAATGGAATGTTTATATTTTTTTTCTACGAAAGTAATGGAATTCATAAATTTTCCATTAAATGTTAATAGGAGAAGAGAGGTTATTTGGGATATGATGAATATGATAAGTTATAAAAACTTAATTTCAGAAAAGCTCATAAAAATCACGAAATTTTTTAATATGTATGGAGATATATTCAATAATAATGATATGAAATCTAATGGGAAATGAAGAACTGTCTAATATCACATATAACACTAAATATGAATGTAAAAGATAATAATGAAGCCTTTCATGACTGGATTACCATTCTCACGAATGAAAATAAATATATGTAGAACGAAAAGATTAAAATGAAGAAACCGAATAATGATACTGGAATGAATGAAGAAACCCTTATTCATGAAATAAACTTGTGAAGGTTAAATTTAACTGCATATGAGTTGTTGAAAAAAATTAAAGAAAATTGTTATTTAAAAGAATATAATTTTTATAATAAAAATTATTTCATTATTATGGATTATATTTTACATAATATGTTAAATACATAAATAATATTTAATATTTATTTAAATAAAAACCATTTAATTCAATAGTTAGAATATTCAAAAATGAGCATGTTGAAATTGTATATGAAAGAGAAAAAAAAATCTATTCTTCTAAATAATGTAGGTTGAAACTAAAAGTCCAATCATTTATAGAAGAAGATAAATATATAATTATATTGAAAATATCATCAATATAATTGTTAGAATCATTTTATTTTCACCTACTGCTTCTGGAGCTTTTGCCGGGGCGCGCGCATCTGTCTGCGAGGACGCGCAGCTGTTGCCCCGCATTCCCGCTTTCCAAAGGCGGGCGACATTCGCTCCTTATTTAGGGACATCTGCTCCTTGATAGAAAATGGTATGATGGGATGTCGGTTCTTCCTTCCGTGTATTCCTCCTCAGAACTCATCACCTAGTCCGGGTCTCCCTTATATATTTAATACGATGTTTCTGGAACTCTTCACAGTCATGTTTCCATGGATGTCGGTTAATTACACTGCTTCCGTCAAGACATTCCAATGGGTCTGGTCCGGGCAGCAACCTTCAGTTGGGGGTGTAGCCACGTCGAGGCATCACTTACATGTCTGGATGCGGGAGAATTGGCGTGTCTATCTTTTTTCCCTTTTTATAGGGCTTCTTGAGGGCGCAAAAGCCTGAGGCATCCCACCTCGAGCGCGGGTAATCATATTCCATAGGCATGTATCTGAGGATTTCCTCAGCTTCCTGTATTTAACACGGGGTATGCCATAAGTTTAACTTCCAAAGGAGATGGATCAGGCTGATCAGAACACTAGCTGGAGTGGATCAGATTGAAGAACCCCCTTGAGGGAACACCGATATCAGATCCAGCCCGTGGGCAGCTTCTCGAATGCTATGGAGGGGAATGGGGTGGCATGATCTCACTAGGATGTGGCGACTGGGGTAAGAATCAGGATAAGTGATGGAAACTTACACGGAGTGGAGGGGGAATGAAATGGAACCGTTGTGGAGATGACGATAGTGATGGGCTTGAGTCTCGAAGAGACTTCCTACATATCCCTATGGCAGGGAATCAAAGTCTGCGTAGTTCGGTTGGTGATAACTGACGTGAAGGGGTTCGGAACGACCAACGAGTGATGGGCTTGAACCTCAGAAATGCTTCCTACGTACCATGCCTGGACACGGATCAAAGTCCACGTAGTTCGAGATGGGGGCTTGGCATGCCGACACAAAGGTGGTCAGGACCAATAGTTGGTGGGCTTAACCTCAGGGAGGCTTCCAACGCACCATTCCTTGACATGGATCAAAGTCCACGTAGTTCAGACGGGTGCATGTCAGTGAACCGACATGAATGAGGACCTTGGACTGGATGGATGGTGGTTTCACAATGGATTAACGCTAGGTTGGGATGCAGTTTAACATCATGTGGGACAAGGGTGTGTCATAGAACCGACGTGATTGAGGACCTTGGTCCAATGGGTGATGGGCTTGAACCTCATGAGGCTTCCTACGTACCATGCCTTGACATGGATCAAATTCCTCATAGTTTGGGTATGGAAAGGGGTTGTTGAACCGACGTGAAGGGGTGTCGGGACAACTGGATAGTGGGCTTGAACCTCGTAAGGCGTCCTACGTACCATGACTTGACATGGATCTAAGTCCATATAGTTTCGGTGGATCACAACGGCTTACCACTAGATTAGAATGCAGTTTAACATCATACGGGATGGGAGTATCTGGGGCTTACACACTGAGGTGGCCCATGGTGGAGTTTGGTGAACCGACACGAAAGAGGTCAGAATGACCGGGTGGTGGGATTAAACCTCGTGAGGCTTCCTACATACCATGCCTTGACCTGGATGAAAGTCCTTATAGTTTGGTATGGTGACCTGTCGGAGAACCGATGTGATGATGGACTGGGGGTCTGACTGGTATTGGGCTTGAACCGCGTGAGGCTTCCTATGTACCATGCCTTGACATGGATCAAAGTCCTTATAGTTCGGGTATACGGTTTAAGGTCATGCGGGACGGGATGCAGTTTAACATCATACGGGATGGGATGAAGTTTAACTTCATGCGGGACAAGAGTGTTTGGGGCTTACACTCTGAGGTGTGTCATGGTCGGTGCTCACTCGAATCCCACAGGAGTCATGCTCACTGTGAGAAACAAGAGGTTGCACGGACCTGATGATCACTTCGCGAAGGGTGCATCCGTGGGAAGTGAAGTGGGGATTACGCGTTAGGTGGTCCATTGTGCTGAGACATACTATAGGATTGAGGCCCAAGGGTGATAAAACGCAGTGGGTGAGGGATTTGGGACCGAAGAAAGAAGGTGCCTCGTTCCCTATCACGCCCTCCACTGGCCCTGGTGGTGGGTACGTACGGAGGTGCATGGGTTTTCCCTTTTTCATGATTGACCAGGGGATTACACCAAGATGGTCTCCCTTTCCCCACAGACAAACGCCACTCCCAGAAAGAGGATATCATCCCCTGTGGCCCAGAAGGAGGACATCATCCCCTGTGGATACCAAGGGGCATGGAGAATTTCCATGGTGGGGGAACCCCGCGTGAGAGAAACATGGCGATGTTAACGTCATGTGTTGAGGATGAGGGTGCTTGGTAGTTTAACTTCCTGAATCTCGGATGAAGAGGGTTTACTCCACACCCCTAGGACTTACATAACTGATACCTTATACTCTTTCTGGGTGGGATGTCACGGGAAATTCCATATAGAAGGGGGGTCGCAGATCGAACCATCAAGGGGTCCACGTTATCATGGTTATGAGAAAAAGAAATAACCATTAGCGTGTCTATGAGAAGAAGCATTAGGCAAAGCAACTCCATAGGTGGTATCCTTCAGGGGACTTTGAAATCACATCGTGCAAACCTAGAGGGTTGCACGGGAGAAGGAATTTCCAAGCAGATGGGTCCATAGGAAAGGGCCTTTTGTTGCTCAGTTGCTCTTCGTAGTGGAGGGCACAGGTGAAGGGATTTACTTCATGAAGTGGTGTTCCATAGCCCTAGCATGGGGCAGAGGTGCAAATGGGAGGTTCTTCACGAAGTGGAAGGGTGTTCGCGGAGCACTTCCCTCACGGAGCATAGGTGCCTCACGAATAAATGTGTCGTGAAGTAGTGTGCTCAATGAAGTACAATGACCCTGCCTTGGCATGTGGATCATGTGTAAAAGAGGGGTGTTTCGTGAAGCATAAATGCTACAAACAACCCAAGTCCCCTTGGGGATCCCCTTCCTTCGCGACTTCCCTTAGGCTTTGTGAAGGGCATCCCTCTCGGAACAGGGTATCAAAACGAGACAATGCAAAGGCACCTTGCGAAGCAAAAATATCTTGCGTAGCTCATGATTCACAGAGCAAAGGGTGCTCCACGATTTGGGAGGTAGGAAGGAGAATGGTTGGATTTTCCATCCAAGAGTCTTAGGGGGAGCTTGGTATTTATACGCTAGAGGCGCTGCGAAGCAAAGATTGTGCGGCACGAATAGGGCTTCGGTTGCTTCGTGGCGGGTCACGAACTTCAACCGAGTTCGCGGAGGGGTTCCGCTTTCTTTACTTCACGGGGGGCTCACGAACGTCAGGGGCATTCGCGGAGCGTCCCACTTTCTTTGCTTTGCGGTGGCCACGTTGCTTGGGGGATATCCGCACCATTGCTTCATGAGGCAGTTTGCAGGGCCTCTCTTTTCTTCTTTCTTTTCTTTAAATATTTTGGTGCCAACAAATGCCCCCCCCCCCCCTCATACATGGAGCCGTGGAGGGATCAAGGGTCAAAATCAAAGTAAAATCTCCAAAATTATCAGTCGTTCGCGGTGCCGACTCGCGAAGAGGGCGCGCGAGGCGGACGAGGGCCACACGGTCTGGACGCGCCGCAATGCTCCGCGCGGGCCGGACACGCCACGATGCTCCGAGGGCCGCCACCTATAAATAGAGGGTCAGACCTATCTTTTGTCCTTTCCCTCCAGTCATTTTGCGCTCTAGATTTGTGAAGCTCCGTGTACTGCATGACTACTCACCGCGAATTGAGCTTCGCGGAGAACCGTGACTCTCTGACTCCACGACAGCACCAAGAAAACGTGTTCCTGTAGGCCGAGCCCAGGCTCCACAATTCTGTTTCGCGAAGGACCTCCGCGAAAAGGCTTCGCCACTCGAGATATAAAATTTCCAAAGCCTTTCAAATGAAATGGCCCATCAAGAAGCTTCCCAGGGGGTTCTTTCGGATTCCGCCCGGAGGGATGAGATGGCCAACTATCTGGGCATGGGGGAGCTAGTACGAAGCCACTTGGACCATAATTCTTTGACAGAACTGTTATCAGAGAGCCAAAATAACTATCTGATGTGCAAGAATATTCCATTGTATGGCTTCAGTCTGAGGGATGGCGTCTTCATTCCTGAGGCGAGTATCGATGAGCCAGTTTGCTGGTTCAGAAGCATGTCATGCCAGCGCCAATGGTTCAGGGAGGCCGATGGTCATGAACGGGAGGACTTCACACCCATCACCACCGACTGCCTGTAAAACTACCAGAACAACATTGATGGGTAGTAATTATAGCTGGAGATGTCTCCTCCCATGTACCGCACAATACTGAAGCTAGATTCGAGGGATTCGAATAAAGGGTGGTCTGATGAGTGGGACCTACGCCAGGGTGACAACTTCACAAATGACTGGGCATGGGCCTACTGAGTTGGTGCCTCATCCGAGGTGTTTGGAGCCGATCTGAGGAGAGTGGGTTTGTATGAGGAGGCATGGACCTCCAAATTCCAAATTTATCAACTGAAACAGCTGATGCTAGAGCTGTTGAGCAGATTGTCTTCTAGGACCAAGACTTTTCACCCGAACCATGGGGAGGATGAAATCAGTCTGTGGGATGTCCATCAAATTTCAGGGGTCCCAATCTTGGGGGCTATGTATGATGAGTTCCTCCCCGATGTGCTCTAATGCACGAGAAAGGTAATGTCTGGGGCATTGGGATTTGTCCAAACATAGGGAAGTGGAAGGTGTGAATCACGATACCCAGAATCTAGAACACTATGGGGATGGCGTGAAAATAAAGGATAACTGTTGACCGTGGCAAAAACACTGTATCCATATTGTGTTAGCCTGAAACGGGGATAACAAATGAGGGCTGACCATTTACCATGCTCGAAACATGAGGCCTAACTCACAATGCTACCCATTAGTCATCCAAAATGCTTGACCATGACAATAAGCGGGACATAGGTCGAGCATCCACACTGTTAGGGGGTTCCTCCAGATATGAAAAGGGAAGAGGGTACGAATGAGGGGGTACGCAAAGCGTGGAATGTGGAGTGAGGGTTTTTTCGAATAGAATCCAACACTCTTGAGGTTACACAATCGTGGTGGAAGCACACTGGATGGACGCATCAGTTTTTTCATTGATCCTTCCTTCATTCAGACATGGACTCTCTGGCGAGGGGGGTTATCGCTTCCCAATGCCATTGTAGGGCATCCGAACTTGTTCGGGGCAAAATTACAGTTACATAATTCCACCCGAGGGGTCCGTCCAGGGGGCCAGAAATGGGAAGAACATGATTTATGAATCATGAGGGTTGGACACTAGGAAAAATATCATGGTTTCCCTAAATATCCCATGAGTATGGGAATCAAGCCACACATATTTGTAGAAGCATAGTTTAATACCATGAGGGACGATAAGAAGCCTGGTTGCGCCGGTACACATCCCAACAAAACTACTAATCCCATGTGAGTCATGCTCGATGTGGGAAAAAAGAAGTAATAGGGAACTTTCCCGACATAAGAAGAGGTATTTCAGGGCGAAGGGATGCCCGGTAAATACTTTCCCAATGATTCTAACACGTCTATGTAGCGCACCTAGACACGCGAAGAGATACCGTCGAGTATATCGGAATTCCACTTGAACTTGAGGAAGTGGAAATGTGTGAATCATGATGCTCGAAATTTGTTTCACAATAATGGCGGAATGACGTTAAAGGCTAAGTATTGACCATGGCAGAAACACATCATCCGTATCGCATTAGCCTAGAATGGGGACAAACAAATGAGGGTCGGTCGTTGACCATGTTCAAAACACAGGGCCTGTCACAAATGTTTTCTGAGATCCTTAGGGATGTTGGCCCAAAACGATAGATGAACCCTTAGGCCCATCATCCATGGAGAGCCCTTAAGCCCAGAATCCATGTCATCTGAGGGTCATTTTTGGATGTGTAAGAGGATGAGGATCCAAACAGCGAGCGCTCAAATCTTGGACATGGAACGAGGGGATATCCCCATGAAAATCTCACACTTTGGGATCTTTGAAAAAATGCATCTAAATATGAAAAAGAGATGTATTAGATAGAGGGATTTGAGTACCTTCGAATTGGGAGATCTTAGTTTAGGTTGGTAGAGGTTGGAACATGGATGAGAGGAAACACAGGAGGCACGTGGTAGGTAATTAAAAAAACCTGACGTGAATGGGAACCGGGGATGTGTACAGCGTAGTGAACAACCCAAAGTGAATGAGGACATAATCCCATACCACACCACACAACCCCCTTGGGAGAGGTTTTAGGTCAAGGGACCAAAAATGAGAGTTGATCAAGGCCTGAGGCAAAATGCACAAGTGTTCATATGTACCCCATGGGGATGGGGATCAGGCTGCACGTAGTTATTGAAAAGGTCTTAGTTTAAGGTATTAGAACTCGGACCATGAATGGGTAAGGAGAGAAGGAAACACATGGTGAGTTGGTTACAAAACCCGACATGAATGAGGACATAAGACCTACTTACCATGTGTTCTCTGGGGAAGTTCTCGAGTCGAGGGACCGAACACGAATGTTAGGTTGGGCCCGCGAGGAAGTGCTCGAGAACTCCTACATTTCTCATGAGGATGATAATCAAGCCACACGTAGTTCTTAAAGGGTGGAACGACACGGTAAGGTACCAGTGGAAAGGATGAAAGGGCGTGCGATCATGGACCCCACGCCAAGAGAAGCGGTATTTTATAAATCTTGTTTGTCCTCTAAGGTGACTGGTTTTTTTTGAAGCAAAAGGCCTTGGGTAGCCATCCATGGTGTCACCACAAGAATAAAGCCATAGTAGGAATTGACAAATGGTATGGTGCTTGATCAATACCCAATGTGATGTCCTCTAAAACAAGGTCATCAAAATGTAGTTCTGTTTTTCGTCCTGTGCCCAGGATGATAATGTCATAGTTTAGGGTCGTGTGATAGGACCATGCATGAATTTTAACGTCATGAAACATAGACGTAGCATAGAAGATGCTAGGTGGGGAATGTGTACGACAAAATAGAACACACCAGACGTGAATGAGGACATGATCCAATGATACACTATACTCCATTCCAAGGAGAAAACCTCGGGCCAAGGGGACAAAATAGAGGTAAGAAGGAAAGGGGGCATGAGAAAATATCTCCCAACAGAGCCAGACTCGAAAACGAGACCTCTGGGTGACCCCACGTATCCCATAGGGATGAAAATCGAGCCGCACATAGCCCTTAATGAAGATCTTTGTTTTTGGTCTTAGAGATCAGATCGTGGGAGCCCCGAAGGATACTGTATTATAGCCTTGTCCCCCTGACGTGCAGAGGTTCACTAGGGGAAAACGCCAAGAGTGTCGAGATTCCACTCGGACACGATGGGGTGGAACATAATATGAATCATGCAACCAACATTCAAGTCCTAAAGGGGATGGAGTGACGACATAAGATTGTTACTGACCGTGGAAACAATGCAGTATATATGTCGCATTAGCCTGAAATGGGAACAAACAAATGAGCATCGACCGCTGACCATATTCACAATGCGGGATTTGTATAAATTTTTTGTCCAAAACCCTCGGGGGGCACTGGCTCATAATGGTAGTAGATCCCTTAGGTGTGGTATCCAGGTCGTTCATGGGGGTCCCTCCTGGTGTGAGAGATAACGGAGGCCTAAATGAAGGGGAAGACGAAGCTTGACAAGTGGAAGGAACTTGACCAAGTTGAATATGACACTCTTGGTCCTAGACTAGAGTACTCTTAACATAGGGGAAAACCACTGCAAGGGGTCGAGGGACTCAACTTAAGGGCAGCCAAGATATGGAGGGTTCCCAGGAGAAGGGTGGAATGGCGCCAAAAACCATGTACCACACCTATATATCCCCCTCATGTAGAGGAACTGGTCAAGGGGCCTAGGTGACCGAGAGATCGGTAGATCTCTAAGAAGTGGGCTGGACCGAAATTCTAGACATTCTGGTGGTCCTACATATCCCATAAGGATGGGAATCAAGCCTCACATAGTTCTAGAGGGTTCCTTTTAATGTCCTGCGGGATATGAAATAGGAGGGATAATTTTTTAGAATAGGGTGCACGTGGTGCACGTATTTCAAACCCGACGTGAATGAGGACATAGTCCTATACCACTCCATATAGTTCCATAGTCAAGGTCCTAAATTCGGGAAAAATAAGATGAATTAGCATAACTCAAGATGGACCCAAAGGCATAAGGTCTGGGCATTCCTACGTATCGTCGTGAGGATGGGAATCAAGCCAAACGTAGTTCTGAGATGATCTACGTTTAGGGTCTTAGAGCTCGGACCATGAATGGATGGATACTTTCCAAGTACGCGCTGACCAGGACCCGATCCCTATGCCCACATCAGTCAAACTCGGTCTGGGAAACAAGGGAGGAAGATCCTTATTTCAATACTGGGAATGTCCATCAAAGGGGATTAGGTGTAGAGCCCTGAAGGATACCCTTATCACGGCTTTTGTCCTTCTAACGCGCAAATGCACACTGAGGAATAGTATCAAGAGTTTCGAAGCTCTACTTGGACATGATGAGGTGGAGAAGGATGTGAATCGTGTAACCGACATTTTGGACATAATGGGGTTGGCGTGGCGATGGAGGATAATTGTTAACCATGGAGGAAAAACAGTCTCTATAATGCATTAGCCTGAAGTGGGAATAACAAATGAGCATCAACGACTGACCATATTAGCAACACAAGATCTATATCGATTTTTTGTCAGAAACCCTTGGGGGCGTTGGCCTGTAATGGTAGGAGAGCCATTAGACGTGGTAACCATGATGTTTTTTGTGGATCCCTCCGTGTGTGAAAGGTGATGAAAGCCCTGATGAAGGGGAACACAAAGTCTGAAAAGTGGGTGAGAACTTGTCCGAGTGGTGTCCGACCCTCCAGGTAATAAACTAGAGTACCCTTAGGCACATTGGTGAACCGCCAAAAAGGGTCAATGAAATGGCTCAGGAGGGAGAGGTAGGCCAAGGGGCCATGGTGGGATGGAGATTTCTGAGAGATGGGGCTGGACCCGAAGCCTAGACATTCGGGTGGTCCTATGTATCCCATAAGGATGGGAATCAAGACACACGTAGTTCTCAAGATGAATTTTAAAGTCATGCAGTATGAGAATGGATGAAGGATACCCTCAAATAAGGTAGGTGTATGGTACGATGGACAAATCGACGTGAATGGGGACATAATCCCACACCACACTATACACTCCCATAAGAGAGGACCTAGGCCGGGGCCCGAAAAGGCCAAAGGGCCTGAAAGTTGGTCATTGGTCAGAATGGTCTGGCCTACTCACAGTTTAACATCTTGCAGTGAGGAAGAGGGTCAATGAATAAGATTCCCTGGATAGGGGAGGTGTACTAAACGACGAGTAACCTGACGTGAATGAGGACATAATACCACACCACATCGTACACTCAGGGCATGAACTAGGGCTAAGGGCCCTAAGAAGGCCAAGGGGCCTGAGTCTGGGCCTCAGTCAAGAAGTCCTGACCAGCTAGTCGTTTAACGTATTGTCCTAAGGATGGGGGCCGGGGCCTGGAAAAGCCAAGGGACCTAAGGCTGGGCCTCGGTCAGGAAGGTCTGACCAACTTGTAGTTTAACGTCTTGCAGTAAATACGAGGGATGAATAAGGTGTCACGTTCGGGGATGTGTATGGCATATAAAGTAACCTGGTGTGAATCAGGACATAATCCCACACCACACCGCACAATCCCATCATAGAGAACCTGGTTCAGGGGCCCGACCATTGGTCCTGCCTGGAAAGAGTTCGTCGCTTCGGGATGGGTCAGAACGAATCACTACACTCGATGTTTGGGACATCTTGGGGTGGACCCGAAGATCCAGGGCAGCTGTTGACCATGTTAGAAACACAGTGTTCCTATGGTGACCTGATATGGGAGCAACAAATGATCCTCAACCACTGACCACATTTAAAACGTGGGACTTGTATCGGCTTGTTGCTTGGCACCCTCGAGGGAGTTGGCCTGAAATGGTAAGAGGGCCCTTAGGCCTGGTATCCATACAGTTTAGGGGCCCTTTCGGATGGGTATGGTGGTGGAATCCCAGTCAAGGAGTGGGTGAAGCATAGTTGTACCCATCTATGAAAGAGGAAAACATCTCTAGGGAGGGGGCGTACAGCCAGATCGAGGCTAGCTCGATGTGAATTGGGAAAAAGTATGCACACATTCATATGTCTTGACCTGAGGGGGTGATTTTGGCTTTTTGGATGGGCCAATGGATGAAATGTATGGGCATTCCTACATATCCCATGAGGATGGGAATCAATTCGTACGTAGTTCTCAAGATGCCATGCAGTTTAACGTCGTGCAGTGAAGACGTGGGAGGATACAAGAACGGTAGTTGGCACATGGTGAGAGCATTATAATCCTCGTATGAGTCGGGCTAAGGAAGCCTACACTACATCATGTGAGGACCCTCTGAGGAAACTATACCTGGGGGGACAGTTAAAGAGAAGAGCTTGGGGTTGGGCTCAAGACGAGACGTATGAGCGTTCTTATGTATCCCATGAAAATGGGAATCAAGCTATACGTAGTTCTAGAAGCACAGTTTAACGTCATACAGGATGATGAAACACTTCTCATCTGGGGATGTGTACAGTACAGAAAGTAACCCAACATGAATAGGGATATAAAACCACACCACACCATACAATCCTACAAGAGAGCCTAGGTCGGGGAAGGCCACGGGGCTTGAGGCTGGGCCTTGGTCAGGAAGGCCTGACCAGCTTGCAGTTTAACGTCTTATAGTGAGAAAGAGGGTCGGGGGGGGGGGGGCGAGGAGGCCAAGGGGGCAGAGGCTGGGCCTCGATCAGGAAGGCCTGACCAGCCTGCAGTTTAACATCTTGCAGTGAGGATGAAGGAGATCTTATTTTAGGGTCATAGATATCGGCCCATTTTTTAGTTTATTGTCATGAGTATCGATAATGAGCAGTTTCACATCATGATGGACGATGATGTAGTTTAACATCGTGCAGGACGATGTTGTGGTTTAAAGACATGTAGGACTGGACAGTTTAAGGGCATGCAGGACCATCGTGCAGTTTAGGGTCATACGGGGTCGTCGAGTTTAAGGTCATGTGGGACTATAAAGTTTAAGGTCTTGCTGGACCATCTAGTTTAAGTTCGTGTAGGACTGGGGTTCAGTTTAGGGTCATGCAAGACCCAGTGGATCAGGCAACATATTTCTTGAGAAACTTGGTGTTTTAGGGAAGAGTTATGTGCTCACCATCCATGGTCGCCAATGTGTTTTCTTCATTAGGGTATACCTTATGAATGATGTAAGGTCCTTCCCATTTGGGATCCCGCTTGGGGGGTTTCCTACCAGGGATCATTGGCGCTCGGAGGGCCAACACCAGGTCGCCTTGTAGAAAAGAGCGAAGGCAAACCTTCTTGTTGAATGCTCTGGGTATCTTATACTGATGCCTTTCTAGATTGTGCAGGGCACAGAGCCTGTTCTCTTCGAGTGCTTCCAATTCAACTAGACAGATTTCAGCCACATTATCTGGAGCCTGCTGGTCATAGACTGTATTGCGTAATGATGGAAGCTGGATCTTGATGGGAAGGATGACCTCACCCCCATAGACCAGGGAATATTGAGTCACCTGGGTGGAATTGCGAGTCGTCGTCTGATACGCCCAGAGGGCGTTGGAGAACTTATTCGGCCACCTTTTCATGTTCTGACCAACCATTTTCTGCAAAATGTTAGAGAGGGTTTTGTTGAATGCCTCGATCTGTCCATTTTCCTTCGCATGATAGCGAGAGGTACGGTTCGAACAACTATTGTACTTGGCATACAATTTCTTCATCTCGGTTGCTCTGAAGTTGGTTCCATTATCGGTGAGGACAACATTAGGGACTCCAAACCGTTGGATGATATTGGAGCTCACAAAGTCAATGAAAGAGTGTGTCTTGACCACTATGTGTGGAACTGCCTCTGCCCACTTGGAGAAGAAATCTGTAGCGGTCTGGGTGAACCTACACTAGCGAGCTTCCACTGGTGGATATGGTCCCACGACATTGAGTCCCCACACCGAAAATGGCCAATAGTACTTGGTGGAGTGGAGAGGCTCTAGCGGCCGATGCAGGAAGTTAGCATAAACTTGGCACGCATGTCATCTCTTGGAAAAATCAATACAATCATGGGTCATAGAGGGCCATAAGTACCCCAATCTCTGGATTTGATGGGATAGCTTTGGCCCGGCTTGGTGGGCACTGCAGGAATCGGCATTAACCTTTTGCATGACCTGAGAAATCTCGACTCCTTGAATGAAACAGAGTAGAACACCATCGAATCCCCGCTTATAGAGGATCCGCTCAAGACTTGGACAACTCTAGAGGGTAAACTGCAGTGCGCGGCATCGGATTCACTCGCACTCGACCCGATCATCTGGGAGGCAACCATTTTGGAGATACTTGAAAAAAGGTGCCCTCCAATCAGTAGTGGCCTCAACCACTACATCTGAAGAACTTGGGGCTCTTGGCGTGGAGGATCTGATGGTAATATGGCTTACCCACAGGTCGTCATCATCCTCTAGGGTGATAGGGGAAATAACCCTATGGTGTGAAACATATATAATTAGATCATCCTTATCGGGTTCTGTAAGTGATGTAGCTAGGCCGGCCAAAGCATCAGCTCGACCATTCTGTAAGCGAGGGACAATGGTAACCTATGGTTGAGAAGGTAACTGGGTCATTAGACGTAGGGTGCACACCAACAATGGCACAATCCCTGGATTCCAGACAACATAGTCTCCATTGACCTATTTGATGACTAGTTCAGAATCCCCTTTCACGTGAAAATGGGGAACATCGATCTCAAGGGCCAGCTCGAGGCCAGTGATGAGATCCTGATACTCTACCTCATTGTTGGTGTAGTCTTCTGACAATAGGAATGAGTATGGAAGAACGTCTTGCGCCGGGGTGATGAAGACAATACCCAGACCCACTCTGTTGAACTTAGGATCCTTAAGCCTCCTACCGGTGGGGCTCCGGGAGGCACCGTCGAATTGCATTTTCCAACATGAGAGGGCATGATCGACTGAGAGGATTGCCACATCAGGAAAATCCCTATCCAGGGATTGATCCAAGGAGTTTGGATGGCCAGGTAGGAATTCTGTCAATGCCTTCCCCTTGATAGCCTTCTGAGGAACACACATGATGTCGAACTGTTGGAGGATCACCACCCACCATGCTAGTTGGCTAGTCAACATGGGGCAGTTTAGAATGTACTTCAGTGGGTCTACTTGGAAGACCAACCATATCTCATGGTGTTGCAGGTAATGTCACAATTTCTATACGGCAAACACGAGCATAAGGTAGATCTTTTTGATGGGGGGTTATCTGGTCTCTGTATCAAGGAGAATGTAGCCGAGGTAGTAGAGCTTGTTCTTTGTCACCTAATTGTTCTTCTTGGGGATCAGGGTGCCGAGAGACCCTTCTAGAGCGGTCACATAAATGACCAGTGGCTTTCCAGCAATGGGTGGCATCAGGACCAGAGTCTAGAGCAGATACTGCATGATTTCCTCGAAGGCGGCCTGACACTCTTCATCCCATTCATAGGCGAATACTTTCTTCATTAGTCGGGAAAAGGGATTACACTTGCCATCCAGATTCGCAATCAATCGACGTATGTTAGCTAAGTGGCCTTGGAGACCTCGAAGATCCCGAATATTACTCAGGGGAGGCATATGGATAATGTCCTTGATCTTCTCTGGGTCAATCTTGATACCTTAGTATTTGAAAACAATTCCAAGAAACTTCCCAGAGGTGACCCCGAAGGCACATTTAAGTGAGTTCATCTTCTGGTGGCAGGAGCGGAGGAAACCAAACACATTCTTAAGGTACTCGAGATGGTCCTAGAACTGGTGAGATTTGACCACTAGATCATCTACATTGCACTCTACTAATGTCCCGAGAATTGTATTGAATATGTGGTGCATGGCCTGCTGATAGGTGGAACCTATATTTTCTAGGCCGAAGGGCACACCCTGGTAATAAAATGTACCTTGGGGGACCTGAAAGTGGTGGACTCCTCGTCTTCGGGGGCCATCTGGATCTGGTTGTATCCAGAATACCAATCCATAAAAGAGACAGCTTGGAACCCGGTCATGGAATCAATCAACAACTCTATCATTGGGAGGGGAAAATCATCCTTCGGATAGTAGCGGTAGAGCTCGCGGAAGTCGATACACACTCTGATCTGCCTGTTCGTCTTCCTGACTAGAACAATGTTGGCTAGCCCCATGGGGTACTGAACCTCCTTGATGGATTTTCCTTTGATAATCTTGTCAACTTCGGTCTCAACCATGCACCGTGAGAAGGGTGCATCATTCTGGGAGGCTGCTTGAACCTGCCATGGTTTGTCAGGAGACCAAGGCGGTGGACGGCTACCCGAGGATCTAGTCCTGGAATCTCACCATAACTCTAGGCAAACACATTACAGTACTGATTAAGGAAGTTCACGTACTGCTGCTGCTCACTGAGGGACATGGAGGCACTGATCAATGTAGGTCTGGGATTTGCCTCACTACCAAGGTTCACTTTTACCAGTTCATCGGCCGTGGTAGAGATGCCATCTTTAAAGGCAGGGGTAGAATCCTCTAGATCCTCTTATCCACTTGTGGGGAGATCCTCCATGGGGGGAGTAACTTTCGAGCCACCAGGCTCTGATGGGAGGCCAGTTCCAGCCTGGGCAGTAGTGGTCATTACATTATGAGACTCATGTGCCATTGAGACCATAGTGATGATGGTAGTTGATCCAATCCCATTTGGTCTTCGTCCCAAGGGGCCACGCTTGATGACATCGAAGTAGCAGTGGTGTGTCAGCTTGAGTCGGTTGATTCTTGCCCAGCGGAAGAGACAAGTATGACGTACCACTGTTGCCATGAGCCTGACATCCCGATACCGTACAGGGGTAGGAGGTTCCGGGATCACCTGAGCCTAGTTGGTGTAGGAGTACGAGGTGATTTTCAGCTGTCGCTTTGACCTGGGAATATGCCTTCCTCTTATACACAAAACAAAAAAACATTGCCCCATGTCTAGGTCCATGGCCTCCAACTGATGGATCGGGTAGATGCAGGCATCATCCAAACCTTCCAAGGGATCACCTGTGATCGGGGCGCATTCAACCTCACTTTCCAGAATCTGCTTAGCCTTTCTCTTGTAATAGTCAGCGTCCAGATAGTGGGCTTCACAAGAGGAAAAAGGTGACGCATCTTTTTGGATCATGCCTACTCGACCATTGAGGGAGTATTTGAGGCATTGGTGATATGACGAAGGGACCACTGCATACAGGTGGAGCCATAGACTGTGCATCAATGCATTTTATGTGGTGTCCTTGGAGACGACCATGAATTAGGTACTAGAAACTATGAAACAGAACTGAGTCTTCAAATGGATCTTACCAACCAAGATTTTCTTGATCCTATCATATCCCTGGATCCTTAGGTCGGAGAGAGTAAAATCATCCTCGGACAACCTAGGCTTCCGCAGTGTCCGAATCGGGATTAGGTTAATCCTAGGGCCCGTGTCTACAAGATAGCGACGGACTTCCACTCCATTGAACTAATAAGTGATGTACAGTGGAAGAATGTGCCCATGTATGGGAGGGTCTTCGTCTTCACCAGAGAACAAGATAACTACCTGGCATTAGGTGTTCTCAATTGCCTCAACGTGGAAGGCTTCTACAGCTGATACCTCCGTCTCAAACTGGAGGGGTTTCTTTAGGGCCTCGGCAAGCGCGCCACGCATGTCAGATGAAATGAGATGAGCCTCAAGGATAGAAATCCTCATTGGAATGCCTAAAAGGTGCATCAAAACATCTTACTTCTGTTCCAGGAAAGAGACTATGCTTACAGTAGTCTGCTCTGCAATTGGAGGCACGGCGGGCCCTACCGGCTGGGCTGGCAGCTAGCTAATGATAGGTACGCCCTATTTCTCACTAGTCGAGGCCTAAAGAGTAGCTATTGGATGAGGACCGGAAAACTGAGATCAGACTGTAACAGGGCAAGACTGGCCATGGAATGGACGAGGTAGCTCTGCCTGATCAAGTATCACGAACGGCGGTGGGACGTAGATCTAAGGACGCCAGATGAGGAGGTTGCGTGTGATGAGCTCTGCGCTGGGCCTGCTGTCTGGTCTCAGTAGCATGAATGGCCTGGATGAAAGCTCCAACTGTCATGCCTTGATGACCCATGTGGTTGCGGTTCCACTGACGTTGGAGTTAACTGGGGACGTTGGGGATGTTTTCCTGGCGTTCCCCCTCGTCGGGAGTCATATATCGATTTACCAACTCTATGGTATTAACCGAAGTGTACCCCTGACTATCACTTGAGGAGTCCTCCACCACTGGCAGGATTTCGGGAGGAATCCCCTTCTCAGGGGGCATGAAGTCACATAGAGTGTGGGATGACGACGACAGTGGTGGAGCATGTTTCTTCTTCTTGCGTCGCTGCTACCTGCACTTATGGGAAGAGGCCGGCTGAGATGATGACGCAGAGGTACTAGTCACATATTCTGAAGGATCAGGCTGATTCAGGCATGCATGAATAATACCATGGGCACGAGCGAATATTTTATGAGCCATCCATGCATCGTATTTTTGGGATCCACGACTGGGAACCTGCTTCCACTCACCTTCATCATCGCTACAGCTTTCTGACCTCACAAAGACACCTTCCACTTGTGCCAGGGTCGGGCCTAATCTGACCTCACAAAGACACCTGCCACATGTGCCGGGACCAGATGCAGTTTAACATCATGTGGGATGAGAGAATTTTGGGATTACACTATGAGGCAGCCCAGGGTGTGTCATGGTCAGTGCTCACTCTAAGCCCACGAGTGTCATGATCGGTGTGAGAAACAAGAGGTTGCAGGGACCTAACGATCGCATCGCGAAGGGTGCGTCTATGGGATGCGAAGAGGGTCTTACGTGTTAGTTGGCCCAAGGTACTGGGACTTACTCCAGGATGGAGGCCTGAGGGTGACAAAACACAGTGAGAGAGGGATTTGGGACCGAATAAAGTAGGTTCCTTGTTCTCTATCATGCCCTCCACTGGCCCTGGCTGTGGGGAAGTACGGAGGTGCATGGGTGCTACCTTCCCCAAGAAGGACTAGGGGAATACACCAAGATGGCCGCCCTATCCCCATGGAAAAACACCACTCCCATAAAGATGATATCATCCCCTATTTCCCATAAGGAGGATATCATCCCCTGTGGAGACCAAGGGGCGGGGAGAATGTCCATGGTGGGGGGGGGGGCTATGTGAGAGGTAGGGGAAATGTCATAGTTTAATGTCGTTTGTTGAGGATGAGGGTGCTTGGAAGTTTAATGTCCTGCGGATCGGATGTGGTGGGTTTACTTCGCACCCCTAGGACTTATAGAACTGGTACCCTATGCTCCATGTGGGAGGGAAGGCATGTGAAATTCTGTGTAGAAGGGGGGTCGCAGAGCGAACCATCGAGGGGTCCATGTTAGTGTGGCTATGAGAAGAAGCAATATCCATTAGTGTGCCTATGCAAAGAAGCATTAGGCGAAGCAATACCACGGGTGGTATCATCCAGGGGACTTTGAAATCACATCGTGAAAACCTGGAGTGTCACACGGGAGAAGGAATTTCCAAGTAGAGGGGTCCACAGGCAGGGGCCTTGTGGACCTCAGTTGCTCTGCCTAGTGGAGGGCACTAGCGAATGGATGCACTTCATGAAGTGGGGTGCCTTAGCCTTATCATGATGCAGAGGTAAAAATGGGAGTTTCTTCGGGAAGTGGAAGGGTGTTTGCGGAGCACTACCTCGCAGAGCATAGGTGCCTCGCGAAGAAAAGTGTCGTAAGCAGTGTGCTTCATGATGTCTAGTGACCCTACCTTGGCATGTGGATCACGTGTACATGAGGGGTGTTTCACGAAGCATAAACCCTCTGTGACAACCCGGGTCCCCTTGGGAATCCCCTTCCTTTGTCAATGCCCTTAGGCTTCGTGAAGGGAATCCCTCTCAGAAGAGGGGATCAAAACGAGACAATGTAGATGCACCTCGTGAAGCAAAAATACCTTGCATAGCTCATGATTCGCAGAGCAAAGGGTGCTCCGCGATTTGGGAGATAAGAAGGAGAATGGTCGGATTATTCATCTGGGAGGCTCAGGGGGAGCTTGGTATTTATAGGCAAGAGGTGCCACGTAGTAGAGCTTATGCGGTGCGAAGAGGGATTCAGTTGCTTGGCGGCGGGTCGCGACCATCAACCGAGTTCGCGGAGGGGTACTACCTCTTTTTCTTCGCAGCGGGCTCGTTAATGACAGGGGTGTTCGTGGAGTGTCCTGCCTCCTTTGCATCATGGTGGCCGCGTTGCTTGGGGGAGCACCACACCGTGGCTTCATGAGGCAGTTTACAGGGCCTCTCTTTTCATCTTTCTTTTCTTCAAATATTTTGGCACCAACACCTACCAAATAGACAAAAATTCAAACATATACATTAAAGTATAATATTTTGATATCATATAGGGTAGATTGTTTACAACTCTACAAGATTAAAATTCTATGGATACTATGATTATTTTCTAGTGTTTTGGTCTAAGGCCTATTCATGAAGGTATATAATATCACTAGAAATTTAGTATAGCTATTTCCTTTAGAGGAGAGGAATTCTGATTCATTGTGATGACAAGACAATAAGCAAAATACATCTAATTAAGAAACTAAGAATACATTAATGTGTCTCAGGATTTTGTGTTAATTTTTTGAGAATAATGGTTATATTGTATTGAACTGTGTGAATGAATTATAGAAAAGGTCACTCATGGTATGAAATGAAAGGGTATTTCAAATCACAATGAAGAAAAATAATGTCTATAAGAAATAATATTAAAGTATAGAAATAAATCTATTTCATGGGATGTTGATTGATGGATCACTTTTGATATCGCATTTTATTGGAATATTTAAAAAAAATAAAATGAATCATGAAGGATTAATAGTTATTTTTTTACTGATTATTTTGTAAAAATAAAATGGACTGGATCTCTTGAAATTGAACCTCAAAACCTGAAATTCAATGCTCTTTTGAATATGTAATTGTTGAATGAAAATAATTTTAGTGTTAGTAAAATATTTGTTGATGGGAATGTATGTTAAAAAAGACTATATATCACTAAAATATTAATATATTGAAGAACCACTACAAAAATGAAAAATATTGAATATCTATATATTTAGTTTTTTTTATAAAACTATTTTGTATTATTTGATTCAAAATTATAATAATATGTAATGAAACAATATGATTTTTTATTCTTTCAAATGAATCTCATAAAAAATTTAGACAGATAATTTTTTTTGAGATCTTCAAAATATTAATATATGAAATAATGTTTTCTTTGGAACCTACCAAAAAAGGAACATGACTCATAAATCTCACTAGAAGGTTCACATTATTTATTTTATAACACACGGACACATACACAATAAAATATGTTGTTTCATGAGGAAAATTACTAAATTATATGACTATTATTTTTAAAATATATTTATGATTTTAGTGGGTTATCTAATATAATTTTCATCAAACGCAGGATAACATATATTGATATATTTAAATTTTTGTTGAGAGAAGTCAAAAAGAGTTGGTACACATAAGAAACTAAGGTGTAATAAGGTAATGAAATATAAATTTGATGAATTTTAAATCCATAATTTAATAAATGGAATTAAAAATAATTCCATCACACTATATATAGACAAATAGAATGATGTATCAAAGAGGAAAAATAAAATCACCATCGATATTGGAAAAAAAATTCAAGCTATAAATAATGTCTCAAAAATATTTTTTGAATGAATATTTATGAATTAATCTAAGATATAATCATTAATTCGTTTTGATACTTTAGAATTATTCTAATTTATATTATATATGGTATAATTTGAAACCAACTCCCATGTACTTAATTTGTTTAGATCTCCTTTCTTTAAAAATAATTAATACTGTAGGATAGAAATTTTTTTACAAAATAAAGATGAAATAGATTTTATGTGTTATTATTTCAAGGGTATATGAAAAATACTCAATAATAATAATCTATATCAACTTTTTTAATTCTATAGTGTTAATATATATGCAAATCAAAAGCTTTTAGAGGTGCTTATTGAGGATAAATGTGATGAAACACATGTTGGAAGCATGAAAATGTTCAGAAAATAGGATCAATATATGGTTGGATTTTTTTATAATATCTCTAATATTGAATCCAAAATATCGTTTGATGATATGTCTACACAAAATTTTGTTTTTGGAAGGTCAAAGGTTCAAATATAAATTTTGTATAATAAATATTATATGCAATAATGAGGCACTAGTCCAAACTAGAATATAATTGAGAATAGAACACCAAACTGATCATAGATTGCAGGTGGATCCAAGGATTGTGGGTAAATATATTGAGAATGATGAATTTTTCAATCCATAAATGATTTTCCAAAAAACTGATCATAACTCAAATTTTGATTTTGTGATATGATCCAAAGAAAAAAATATTGTAATAATAATTTTTCAAAAAATGATAATATTGATGTAATATGTAGGATGCATATGGTAGAATAAAAAGGATATAATCTAATAAATTATTTCAACATTGAAAAAACAATGAATCTATAAATAAGAAATGAAACAAAAGGATTATTTGTAGTGGAAATAAACATGAACAATATATTTTAAGAAATGGATGTGAAAATAGCAGTTTTAATTAGTTATCTTGAGGTATATATTATTGGGAAACCATCAGCATTTTATTCTCGATATTTATGAAAACATGAATTTGATATTAAATAAGGATATGCATGACATATAAAAAAGATCATTTATCTTTGTCCATAATATATGATTGTGGTTTGAAGTAAATAATATTCATATAAGTGAATGTTGAGAACAATTTACATGATAAGGTTTTGAATGTATGTACATTAATTGTTAATATTTATATTGATAAAATGGTTTTAACTAGTTATAAAGTGTGTATTAGTGAAGAAATTTCTATTATGATGAAGAATAATGTATAAATTCTCATATATGGAGAAATAATTTAAAAATGCAATTATAATCTTATTTCATTTAAAAACATCAGTAATAGTCATAGCCTATAAATTGAACCTATGTGCTAATTTCAGAGTGACCCAGAAGATATAAAAGGTATTGATAAAAAACATATCTGATGATACGTAATGTCTACATCGAATTATGGTCTAATATATGAATGTGGTGTTTATTTGAACTTTTTTCTTATAAACAATGAATGAGGATAATCTGAACGCAGGGAAAGAAGATCTAATTTAGGTAGAAAAATTGTAATTTGTTAGGGTTGTTTGAGTTGGTATTGTTTGTAGAATAACTAAATGACAGTAAGAACAACTAAGATAGATTATCTGGAAGATAACCATTCATGTAAAGGTGTTTTAGGTATTTATGTGCAATTTTTTAATCTGAATGATGAAATTGAGAGTCCATTGAGGATAATTTCTATGAAAACTGTTATTTCTCTGTCCATGAATGTTTTACAACATTTCTAATCAATTCACATAGTTATTTGTTATCATTTCATCCTTTAAGGTGATTAAAAGATAGATATCATAATGAAATATATTTCAATATTCAACCATATTTCAGTTATCTTCAAAAAAAATTATATTACAAAAGTGATTTTTTGTGTAGATTTTGATAGATATTTCTAATTCCCATCCAGTAAAATTATAATTTTTGCAATGAATCCATATATAGAATTAGATATTGTTAATAATAGTGGAAACAACACTTCAAAAAGTAGAAAAACAATAATTTCTAAGCGGATTGTTTTTTAGGAAATTTATGTATTATTATTTAGATAATGATTAGTGGAGGATATATTCAGCATTGATAGATATATGTTAGTGGTTTATTTATTCATCCTAGGAGAGTCCATTTATGTCTCCTCATCACATTTTCTTATAACTATGAGGTAAATTTATCTTAATATAATTACTATATTAAATAATTAGGTGTGAGGAACATTACATATGAGATAGGATATTATTTAATAATTCCCAACATATTCTTGAGATTTTAAAACTCGTCTAATTAAATTTATAAGCATTGAGTTATATTTCCAAAAAACTAAATAAGGAAAATTGAGTTCTTTAAGAGTTTTTTATTGTCTATTTATTTATTATTCATATTATAAAATAATCATTAGTTGAAGATAAGTTATTTAAGTTGATTGTAAATTTTTTATATTCTTTTAGATTTCCTATATTATATATATATAAATTCATTATATATGAGTTTTATTAAGAAATTTTGATATTTGGAAATTCATAGAATTCTATATTATATATCTTAATTTATATTCCTTTATATGGAATCCTGAATGATTTCATGAATCACGGATGAGATTTTACCCAATTTTATATGACTATAATATTATTTCCTATGAAATTATATCGGGATAGTACAATTCAATTTTTATAACACCAAACTTTTAATAATCATTTTAATTGTAGTTTATAATATAGAGTGTAACTGTTTATGACTACATATATTTTTCTGAAATCAATGTCAACTAGTATTATTTAATGCCTTTTTATGTTTCTAAATGTTGATTATTTCACTAGATTAATATTTTATTATGATGAATATAAATATTTTGATTAAATATTGTCCAACTATTATAATATTAATCTCCATAGTTTAATGTATCACATTTAAAATATGACATAAGATTTATTATGAAATATATTGATAATGGGGACCACATTCCACTTCAGTTGGAATATTTATGATGTGTTTATGTTATTAATTTTCTTTTCAATTTTAATATGTGGTAACTGAAAATGATTTAGTAGAAAACATGCCAAATAATTTAATCTGACGATTCGTTTCTGATTTTTACATCAAACGGTTTTTTCGAATCATTTTTTATTTGATTAATGATAAAATATTGATTTTGGTTATTAACTATGATGTTTAGAATAATAAACGTTTTTATGAATGTTTCAGTTGAAGAAGAAGATCTTTAGTTGGATTAGTTTAATGGAGAAAATTTGTGTTCTGTATTTAATAAATACAATTTTGATACATAATAATTTACTTATTTAATATATATATATATATTCTCATAGTGTTTTAATTTATATTTAATTGTTAAGATAAATCATAAAAATAATTGTGGAATTATCCTAGGGACATGTTGTTTATAAAAGTTATGAATATTTTGAGATAATGGTGTATTGAATTTAGAATAATGGAATATTTAAATTGATATGAACATATAGTGTAATTTTATTCAAAGATCAATAATCAATTTTGAGCTAGAATATTTTTTCTAGATTTTTATTTTCTGGAAACAATGGTAACCATTTATGTTGATCATTCAAAGGGAGTGGAAATTTCAACTATATATTTTAATATCCAAGATATAGAGAAGAAACAAATGTGCTTGATACCAGATGTTTAGATGTAATCATCCATATACAAATGATAAATTTTTATTATTTAATCATATAAAATATTGAGAAAAAATAAAGACAAACATAAGATTCCACATGGAATGAAAAATCTATTGATGAATTTTTTAGAGGCTCATATATTAAAATCATGATAGTCAATTTTTTTATAAACTGAATATTTAAAGATATAAATCATATTCTTATTTCATTATCTATTAATTATATGCTTGAATCATCCCAATCAGGTATGATTCTAGAAAAGCATAGTGTGAGGTTAATATAATTTCAAGAGATTTAAATATTTATTCTTATAATAATGTTACATACTCATATTGTGGGGTGTGGAAAAATAAAATTACAATGTAAATATGTAGTATATTATCTAACCACGGTTTTCTTCAGAGTGGATCACACAAAAATATTATTTGTCTGTATAAATTTGAGAAAGAAGTGTCTATTTTTTTAATTGTTTTATTTTGAAAAAAAATAAAGAAACAGAAAAAAGTAATCCAATTAAAATAAATATTATGATTAAATAAACAAAATATTTGATTAATAATATAGATATGAAATTTTTTGATTAGGTTGGGGTTGGTTTTCAAATTTCAATGTTATCATGGTTCAAATAAAGCCAATCCTCTTTCATTAATCCAATTTAAGTGAGATTTCATCATTAATTCCTCTCACTCAATTGGTCAGTGGTGCTAATGAGAGTAAACCATAAAAAGATATTAGTTTGGTCTTAAATAATATCTTCAGTGAAAGATTAGCAGAAAATACCCTCAATTGATTTAGGCAATTCCATATCGGGTTGTTTTAATCCCAAATAATCAATAATATGCACTACACCTCCAGAAGTACTGACGATCACTGAGTATTTCAGCACTAATCCTCGATCAATTCCATCATATATAGACTATAACCTAGTGGAGTAATATTATGATCATTTATCAAATAAATAATAAGAAAAAAAATATAATTAAATGTGGTTTCATAACATTATAAAAATTGCTATTGGAATTTGAAAACTACTTCCCAGATGAGAGAGAGTTTTTATCCAATCATATAAAATAAATCAAGAATTCTAAAATATAAAACCCAACCTTACCAAATCAAATAATACGTTTATCCCACCATGGTAAGGTTAATTGATAATAATGGGAAATATTAAGGCATTACAAAACTATGTTGAAGAAATGAGAGAAAAGAATGAACAAAATAAATAATCCTCCAGAATATGTCCACTAGAAGTTTTATTCTATTCTATGCAACATATAGTTGAATCATTCCATGGTTTATTCTTATAAGATACGAGAATTAGGTTTTAAATAAACTATATAAATTTCATAGAAATTAGACATGTTTAAAATATGTTATGGATGAATTAAAAGAGACGACTTTTTCTGGCCACCGAACACTATTCCACCAAAACCACTTTGACATGTTTAAGGCCAGCATTAATGAAAGACATTATCCTTGAGCATTATTTTAAAACATTATAGTCATGTTTGATTTCTAAACCAACTATAATAATCCCATTTTATGTTTTGTGTCCTGATATATGAATCATTGAACGAGGTATGGTCCATTATGCTGACCAGATAAATTGTTAACATTAACCTTATTATTTAGGCATATGGGAGTTCAAATTGAATCTTATTAAAGAATAATAATATTTATCCAAATAACATATAAATCCTGAAAAAATTTAATCAAATGAATTGGGACATAATTATAGGAGTTATTCTCAAAATACAGAGGCAATAAAAATTGGTAAGTGTCCAAAATTATTCAATTTTCAAACATAATCTCAAAACTCACAAAATATCATTACATGATGGAAATAATATCAAATTGATTAATGGGATGGGATTAAATAATTTAAAAACACATTAATATGTATTAAAAATATTAACTCTATAAATTCTCTGAAACAAAGAACTTGGAATCCATAACATGTAAATAACAAAATAAAATCAAAGAATATTTCAAAACACATATCCTTAAGATCCAACAATTTAACACTAAGAAACTAAATATATCATGCCTCAACAAAATATTTATTTAATGTTATTAATTGAAATCATTAAATATATGTTTATTCTTCATTTCTCTTCCATTGCATTCAAAACAATTACCACACTTTAATTTTCTCTTACCACACAAATTACAATTTTCCAACAATGTCTTTCTCTTACAAACTCATACAAGGGTCCCCATAGGCTTTAAAAATATGTACATATCCATCTGATTTGATTCAATCTTATATGCAGATTATGAAGGATTTTTAGTATTGTTATGTGCCTTCAGGTTGGTATTATTTAGATGTGAAAATTTATAAGGATAAAAATGGATGGCATGACTCTTTTTGAAGAAAAATTACAATAGTCCAATTTTCACAAAAGTATGGTGTTTTCCTCGCTCCCCTTAGAATCAATTAATCTCCATTATCATGAAAAATCAAGGAATAGTCATATTATTCATCATTTTAGTAGAAAAAATTGAAATCTTATCATGCTTTATTTTCTTGAATGCTCCAAACAGGCATAACATTCTTCTTGTATTAGAATCTATATAATGGAACAAATTCCCTTATCATGAAAGCTCCATATATGTTACATCTTTCATCAAAATGATTTTTTAGCAGAAAACACATCTCTTCAAAATTTAATTTTCCACCCAAACATTCATAAAATGAGTTATCACAATACAAGATAGTTTTCCCAACACTTATGATCAACTATATTATGCAATTTCACTTTAAGAACTATTTGGATAGTGAAACATGGCTTGTAATGTGGCTAACATAATATGTTTTTTAGATTATAAGGGCTAAATGGATTAAATATTTAAGGTAGGCCATTATAAAAATGATTCTTATGAAAAGGGTCCTTTAATACCAAATGAATTCATCAATAATTTAAAAAACATGTACCTAAA
Organism: Viscum album; assembly: GCA_963277665.1. NCBI lineage: Eukaryota > Viridiplantae > Streptophyta > Magnoliopsida > Santalales > Viscaceae > Viscum > Viscum album. The sequence continues at coordinate 1,204,645,353 of OY728134.1, forward strand.
ACCCTCAATTTTTTATATAAATAAATCAAATTATAGTTAAATAAATCTTTATTTGGTTCTCTCATGAAGTGAGGCGAATGAAAATAATATGAAAATTGTTTTTCAGAAGACTCATATGAAGGTGATTTTAAATATAAAGATAGTGAGATGTGGCACTAGATTCAAAAATCAGATTACATTTCATTATATTCCCTATGTTATGAACATGAAACAATGTCCTTTTCAACATTCATTTATGGTCAGTTTCTTGTGCTAAAATATTTCCCACATTAACATGGTTTTCAAAAGATGAGATGATAATTATTTTGTCTTAAATTTTTTATAATAACACTAAAATTTTAAAAAATAGACATTTTTTTGAAGAATATAAAATCAATTAAAATTACTAAACAAATATGTCCCCCCCCCCCCAAAATAAATGATGTAGTGTCTAAAATTAATTTAAGTTACATTAACAGGTAATTATATATTAAATTTAATTACAATAATCAATAAATTGATTAAGATTGGTACTATCTGACATATTATTAGTGCAATGATGAGTGAAGCTCCTAAGTGTTGCACACTGAAAATTTACAACAAAAATTCGGGAAAAAAACATTATAATTTTATTAAATGAAATGAAAATATAAACAGAGTGATAAAATAAGGATAGATCTTGGTTTAATCCCTCTTGTAGGCCCTAGGTTTTGACTGACTTTAGATGGGATGTTTCAGTTGGTTATCCCCAATCTAATGTTAGGTAATGTTTCTTACTCATGAACTAAAAAAAATATTATTTCTAGAATGTAGTTGTTCTATTTTGATGAGGACCCCATGGATATAGTACACTAAATCCACCCCATGAAAATGAGATTCATCTTGTATAGCAGGGTTAGTATAAAGAATGAGTATGACTATTTATTTATTTAGACATTCACAACTTTTTCTTCATTCTCTATTGGGTGTTCATGATATGATACCTCAAAAGAATAATTAAAGGGAATTTCAGAGTGTAATTATATTGGAATAAAATTTAAACATGGTGAATCAATATAAAAATATCCCATTCAGTGTAAAAATGTTGTTTCTTATTATCCTCAGAAAATTCCATCGTGGAATCCTCTTGAACTCCCTCTAATAAATGATCAATTTGTTTGGGGAGATCTAGGTGTTCCTATTCAGGTGAATCTTATTCTTTTTCCTCATCCACCAAGTCAATTAAATTTTTTGGAAAAATATCCATGATTTTTACTGACCTCAATTGAATCTTTGGTGGAAATAACCTGTTAGAGTTGAATTACATTAAATTAAGGTAAGCAGTCAAGCTCCTCCATTTCATAGACCTCTATAGAAAAATTAGGGATGAGTTGGGGAGAATATTCATGAACCTTTTACAAATTATAAAATTAAATAATGTAGTGGGAAAAATCAGTTATCTCCATTGACATTACTTAAAAAATTTCCCTGTTCATGTCCCCCTTGAGGCCTTCTATAAATTATATGAATGTTGGCTCCCCATTATATGATATTAAAAATTGATTCATCTATCTTAAAATAAGAGAAACACCATACTATATGGATAAGGGTGATATAATAATTGGTTCTCTAACTTTGAGTAATTATTCTATGAAAAAAATAAATTATTATTTGAAAACAACATGGAAAAAAGTTCTTTTTAGTTTTTTTATAAAGTGTCAAATATTTAAATTTTTATTGTGGCATTGACTCCCTAGAAATGGATCCATGTTTTGATACAAGACTATCATGAGGTATAGAAAAAAAATTATTTCATATGTAAAAATGTTGTATACTTGTTAACCTATGTTTTCTCCACATAGGAACACACAAAAATATCGTTTATCATTTTAAAATTGAGAAAGAAGTGGAGGATGTTTTTGAAATTATTTGATTTCGAAAATATGAGTATGAAACTAAAAAAATGGAAAGATATTAAGAAAACGTTTTAGGCTAAATTAACAAAACAAGTGATTAATAAATATATATGCATTTGATGACTATTTTTGTGTTAGTTTCCCAATTTCAATGTTATCATTGTTCCAATAAATCTAATCATCTACCGCTAAGCTGATTAATGTGAGATTAAATTATTGCTTTCAGTCACTCATTTTTTCAATGGTGTTGGTTAGTATAAAACATATTAATATAATAGTATGGTCTAATATCCTTAATTTTTGTGAAAGAGTTTCAGAAAATACCCTTAATTGGTTTAGTCAATTCTTGACCGGGTATCGTTAATCCCAAATAATCAAGAATATGCACTACACCTCCACATGTACTATAGATTACCGAGTAATTCACCATTAAGACCTGATATATTACATCATATATTGACTAGAACCTAGTGGAAAGATATTGTGATCATTTATCAAAGAAATATTAAAAACCTAATATAAAATCAAATGTGATTTAATAAGATAATAAAAACTGATATTGGAATTTGAAAACAACTTCGCAAAAGAGAGGTAGATTTTTTATTCAATTAAATGAAATAACTCAAGCATTAAAAAAATATAAAACCTAAACTTCCTCTATCACCTCATATGTTTACCACACCATGTTATAGGTAATTGGGAATAATGGTTATGATGAAAACATTACCACACTAAGAATAATAAAAGAGAGAAAAGAAAGAACAGAAAAATAATCCTCCAGAATTTGTCCACCAGATGTTTTCTACTTTTCGAGGCACCATATTGTTGAATCATACCGTGGTACCTTACTGTAGGATGTGTGGAATGGGGTTGGTCATTTAATTTTGAAGTTTTAAAAAAAATTTACATGTTTAAATGATTTTTTAACCGAATTAAATGAGATGACATTGTCTAGCTGCTGAACAATATTCCACCAGCCCCACTTTTACTGGATCAAGGGCGACCTTATTGAAAGACCATATCCTTGAAATTTATTTTTTTCATCCCCATCGAGTAGGATTTCTAACCTAGTTGTAATAATCCCATTTTATGGTTGGAATCCTAATACATTCTTCAGTGAATGAGGTATGGTCCATTCTGCTGATGAGATTTTGTGATCACATTTATCTAATTATTTGGGCATTTAGGAGTTCGAATTTGATCTCATTCTGGAAGAATAATTTTTATCTGATGAACATAGAAATCAAAAAAAAATAACATGAATTGGATCATAATTGTAGTATTTATTCTCAAAATATAAAGGCAAAAAACTGCTAAATGTCAAGAATTAACCAATTTTCACTTTTAAGCTAAAAATTCACCAAATATCATAAAATGAGGCAAATAAGATTAAATTAATTAATGGGAAGGGATTAAATAATTTAATAACATAGGAATAATTATGAAAATATTAACTCAATAATAACGAAACCATGGTTGGTGGGACCAGCAAACAATGGTAAATATTGTTTTCTTAAAAAGGGATGATGCGATATAAATAATTTGGAGTTCATTTATCATTCATTTTCAACATGTACAAGTGATTTTGAGAATTCTTATTTATGAGGACCAAAATATAATTGGTTTGAGATGCTAATATAATGTGAAATGAAAATAAAAAAATTGGTCTAAAAATAATTTTTCCTCCCTTTCTCATTGATGCATGAAAATATAAGGAACATCAAAACCCATTATAAGGTCAATATAATCCTAAACAAATTTGGGTACATGTAAATAATATTGAAATACAATATGACACCAAATGACTACAATATGGGATTGAAACTCTGTGTTTTTTCAATGTTTTCATCGAGAGAAGAAGGAACGTCGATGTATCACTACTATTGAAATCAATGGGGATTTATAAAGCTCAGAGGATGAAATCTCTAGTGTTGTTTTTATCTATTTTGATGGCCTATATTCAGAGAAAGGGAACCCCAATTTTTCTCACCTGATTGATAAAATGTAGGCCGCCATTGGTGCTCAAGATAATCGGATGTCGGTGGCAGTACCAACAGAGAAGGAAATCAAGGATGCATTAGTTTCCTGGAATATTGATCATGTTGTGGGGACTTATGGTTTCACCGACAATTTTTTTATGTTATGCTGGGATGTTGTGAACCTTGAAGTTATTATAGATATTGGTGAGTTATTCAGTCATGCATCCATGCCTTATGTTTTCAATTCATGTTTTATTGTTATGTGGAATGTTTCTTTTAACCTGTCTAATGTGGCTAAATGAATTAGGATGTCTTGGCTACTCAACATGATTATGATGAAGTATGGGGCATGGGTCTATTCAGACTAGAGACAATGGAATGATGGCAGATATTGTTGAATATCATTTAAATGATTACATTTCATGATGGAATGTGCAGATAGGGAGTGATGGTGTTAGGGAAGATTTTAGTCTTTTTCAGGATGAAGATGTTGGGCATGGCCAGTGGGAGGTACAATTTGATTCGATCAATGAATCTACGATGAATGAGGAAGTTGGTGATGATCAATCCACTGGTGAGGATCCTCAAGGTTTGGCCTTGGAAGACACTAATACATGAACCTAATTTATGTGATGTGGCATTGTACAACCAAAAGGATTTGATATACTAGTTTATAACCCAAGAGATGGAGATCACGGCACTTACAAAATTTAATTACCATGAGAAATTTTAGAAACATAATAGCTCTTTCCAATTTTCTAATATGTGTAATGATGTTACTGATTATGACAATGTGTCTAAAAAAACCATCATAATTCCATAAGATTTAGTAAATAATCCTTAGAATAAATCATCACACATGGTAAAAAAAAGATGATTGACAACGGGAGCTTCATTTCGTCTCCCCCGAAGAGACGGTTAAGGAAAGAATACTCCAACTTTCCAAGGACCATGTCTTCCAGTTCATATTCTAAAGATTTATGGCAGAGTGATGTTGAGATTTTTAAGATCTTAAATCAAGGTTGCTCTCAATCTCATTGTGAAACTGCTAATGAGTAACGTTACGAGAATTAATTATCATATAATTATTTTTAGTCTTCCTTTTTCTGGACATGGGAATGTTGTGATCCCTATCCACTTTTCTTGTGTACCTTTTCATACTCCATAATAAATAGTCATAATATTTCTCTCCTAATTGTAAATTTTTGGTTCATAACATAATCCAAGAAAAATAATAGATTTTCATATTCACATGTAATATTTTGCTATATTCCATAGAGTGATAAAAGTTTTCATTTCAACCAATAATTTTCATAAAGTTTAATTGGAGATGAAAAAATTGGTTTTATGGACTTATAATTATAAAATATTTTCAATTCACGAATTTGAAAATCAATACCCAAGACATTATTGATAGGAATCACTGGGAAATTTTCATTGCGAACTGATGTCAAAAAAGTTTAAATAAATTGAACGTATATGAATAGATATTAAAAATGAAATCAAACTTCTAATTAAAATAGTGATCATCCTAAATATAAATATATTTCTCTTCTTCACTATTTTCATTTTTTGGCAGGCATAAAAAATACCATTTCAATTAAATAATGTTTTCTGAGATATGATATAAGTTTCAATGATTTTAGGATTACATGTTATTTTTTACTATATTTCTATGTATTATAGTGTCATTAAAATATGAAACATAACTTTAATAGATCGTTAAATTATTCAATTATTGTGAATTAATCAAGGTATAGATAATGAAATGACCAAGACATGAATTTTATATGCACGAATCACATTTATCTTCTTGATGGGAATGAGACTTCTAATTATTAATGCCACTTAGATTTAATGTATAGAAATTATCATGATTTTTTTTTGATTTTATATGATATCATATAGAAATTTTTATAGAACATGAATTGTATTTGGAAATTATGAAATATATCTCATTATATAATATATTTATTCTCTTATGTTAATAATTATTTATATCAGGATAATGTTATATAGAAAACGAGGTTTACCCCATATGGTGATGTCTCTTAATCACATAATCATTAATTTTACATTGTTTTTTGTTTTTTTTACAAATTTTGCACCAATTTCCTTTGAGTTTTATAAATATGATTCCTCGCATATTATGTTGAGGAGATACCATTATCAATTTATATGATGTTCTATATTGTACATTTGTTTTTCAAAATTACTCACAACATAGAGTTACTTATTAATTTTTCTAAAAAAATATTTTAATTTATTAATTAAATTTGTATTGTATAACAAATTATATTAATTGAAATATTTTCAATGATTTTTGGAGAACAAAAGTGTTTTCAAATAATTTAAGAATAGTTAGGGAAGCAGGATGCATGTCATCTTCACTAATGTAATTAAAAAGAGATATTCACTAATCCCATGTACCATGACCAATTAAAATATTGTTTATATTAAAGCATATTACCAATTTACATGAAAAGTTCTTATCCATTGACATTTTTTCCTACACTATGATGTCTATCAGATCACATTCCCCCATAAAAGGGATAGAGTACCTGAGATAGTTAAATTAAGTTACATGTAATATCTAATTATCTTTCATATATAAATACATCTCGACTATTTATTTTATGAGAGGGAAACCCAAATAAAATCATGATAACCAAATAAATTATTTTCGGTTTCTGAGCCTTCTAATTTTTCTCGTGGATGTTTTTTAGGATAACACATATTATCATTTAAGTGGGATAAATGATATTTATTTAGACAAATTATTGTGACTATCATAGGATATCACATATTTCATGACATCATATACACAATTGTTTACTGATCATCACTAAGATATGTTCCCATGTATTGATTGGGCAACCTCATGATTCTAAATAATTTTTTCAATGGAATCATGCGCATTTTATACGGTCTATATATGGGAACCTATTCCCTAGGGTAACCTATAAACTTCATTTAACTATTCTTCCATATCATCCAATTCAATAATCAATTTAAATAATTTTAAATAAGATATTTCCTAAACTCGATATTACAATATAATTAAAATACATAAAAAATAACGCAATATTGAATCGTAGTTTAATTATTAAAAAAACTATGAATACATGTTCCCTTGTAAAGTTATAAGAATATATCTTTGGATGTCATAAATATAATATCCCTCCCCATTTATAAACACATAAAATTATTAACATATTTTAATTTTTGACATATTTTTCTCAGAATGAGAAAATTTATTCCAATGAACTAGATGATGTATGTGGGAAAATATAATTCCTTCACCTTGAGGGTTTGAGATTAAAATCCCTATAACAGTATACTTTTTTGAAAAGCTCCAAATGATAATGTTTTTTCAACTCCACAAAATTCTAATATAAGAACATTGTATTCAATATCATATATAAAATGCAACACCATACATTGAAATTAATTTTTCCACTCAAGAAATTTTAGAATATTAATTATATTCTATTTCTTTTTGTTTATATAATACTAAATTATACTGCATCACAGAGAATAACGAGTTCTTTCTATAACATAAATTACATGAAACTCCAATTTTTACCGAAAATAAATATATTATTAAAATTTTATAACAATATATAAACCTCTTGATATATGGGTGGTTATTAATATTATTATATAAAAAATTAAAATATAATATTTATCAAAATATAAGATGAATTCATAGGTTTCCAATTAATTATAAATAAATTTCAAAATAATGAAATAAAAAAAATATGCTCACCAAGGTGTTTTGTCATTATGAATTAAATTAATCTATATTAGTTAATTATATTAATGAAATATATATATATATTATAAATTAAATAAAATATTTTTATATTCATCCAATATATTTGATAATCATATGAAAAGAATAAATCCATTTTTACGCTAAAAACATGTATTTTTCTAAACTTAGATTTAACACCATTTAATGTCAGAGATATTTTATTACCAATTTTTTGAACTTTTTAAAAGTTTATGTGTAAAAATAAAAATTTATTTCTTAAATCACAACAAAAAATTACTTCATGTTTATTTATTTGATTTTTCCATGAATTTTCATTTTTTTGATGATTGTGAAAATGGTGGATTATAATTGAAAAAAAATCATGTAAATAATTTACAATGACAAATTATATTTTAAGTTTTTTATGTAAAATTATGGTAATTATAAAACAATTAATTAAATTTGTGTTATTGGAATAATTTTCACATATATATTGGATATAAAAATATTTGAAACAATTGAATATTTTTTATTTTGTTAATCATCTTTGTCATCCCATCTACAAGATTCAATTTAAATAAATTTCTGAAAAATATGTGATTTGGAATTCCGAAAAAGAATTCCATATTTGGAAGTGGAAATTTTTTAATTTCTAGTAAGTTTTAAATAAGTTTTGTCAAAAAATATTAGTGAAATTGATTAAAATTAATTATAACTATTAAGTTATAATTTAGCATAACAAGGGTATAAACCATAAACATAAGATCCAAAATGAAATAGAAATGTTCCCAAAACCTATTTTATGGAAATATTTAGAACATATACTCCATTTTATAGAATTTGGTTCATTATTGGAAGAACATGAGGTAATATAGACTTCTCTATAGTGTCTACCTTTTTATATTTACAAGATTTCCACTCAGCATTTAGTATAAAAAGGAACTCACCCCTCGCACATAGTCACACCTATCAAGCCCTTTAGATCGTCAATAACTTATAAAAATAATCTCAAAAATTCCTTAACATTATCCTATAATCATGAATTTAGGAATATGGAAAACTAAGGAGGACTTTTGGTATAAACCAAAAGGAGTTACCCAAATAAGGGGCAGTGTTCTTCAACAATCACTTTTTTCATTACTTATTTACCCCTTATCTTATTTTAATATCATGATTATTTAATAACATAAGTATATTAAATATATATTTATTTTTTATTATAAGATTTATACATAATCATTCAAACCAATAAATCAAATGGGATACACAATCATTGTTCGTGTGTACGGAGGACTTCTTCCTCACAAATTGATTCCATACATTCTAACATTTTTCCCCATTCAAGGATAAAACTAATAACGGATTTATACTATATATAATATATATATGATAATTATAATGTCTTTATTATTTTTCTAATTTTTATATAATACATACCTTCACTCTTACTATTTTTTGGGAATGTGATAACTTCATTTATGGATGTGTGGACTACCGCCTGCTCAAAATGATGTGATTCATTAACACCATACATGGAATGTATCAAGGAATATATTTAGGGGAAAAATATGAAATATATGACGTAAATATGATTAATTTATGATTATATATCAAAATCACATACTTCTTAACTATGAAAATAAAATGGAAAAAGCATTCATGTGCACATAAAGCTTACTGTCAGCATGAATGATGCATTTCATTTTCTATCACCATATTTTATGTATTAACCTAAATACATAAATAATTAACAGTTATTATATCTTAATAATGTTTTAAATTATATATATATGATTAAATCATGACTGACATACGACAGAAAAAATAATAATCCAAAAATACTTGAAAACTAGGCACATAACACCCGAAATAGTGAAAATAATGAATGATTTTTAACAAATTGGTAATAAGATATTACAATATGACAATATATAATATTATAAATAAATATATGGTTAGTATATAAGTTAATAATATTATTATAATGATTATACAAGAGGTTAAAGGACATCCACCCAAAGGGAAACAGATGGTAAAGTATTTTTGTCCTAATTAATATTCCCAGATACATGAGAAATTTTCCCCACATATATATTTTTATGGTGTATATACTTCCCCTATATTATTTTATATCCTTAATAAATTTACATTCATGGTTTTTACTTTTTAATTTGAAAATAGTTTCCTCTTTGTTACTATAATTCAAAAAAATTCAAGTAGTAAGAAATTTTGACTCAATTTCCTTTCATTGAGGCATATTGTAATATTATGCACATAATTTCATTTAAATGGTTTATATACATCCCCATTAACATTAAATATCAGGAATACATAATTATTTTAAGGATTTTGATTTTCAAATTTAATTATTTCAATTCAGGGGATTTGAGCTTAATCTTACCAAGTTGTTATGAAATTTCATAACTCAACACCTCTTCATTAGGTCATATTACTTCCACAATATCCTAATATTATATTATTTTGTGTACAATGACTTTGAAAATATATTTATTGTTTTATAGTTTTTATATTTGGATTTATAGTTGATACACATAATCAATTAATTGAATAATTCTCACTTCATATTTATGATCATTTTATGGGATTATTTCACAATCTCATTCTAATTGGGATTTAGTATTTTTGAAATTCCATTAAATTAATTTATATTATTATTTACTATTAGAAAATTTTATTTTATTATCCTCAATCTGTTGATGACATTTTCATGAAATATTAATATTTTTCCACTCATTGGTACTAAAAATTTTCTATAAAATATTTTATGAAAATATGATCAAATATATATCTTTAGTAAGAGAATATATTTTCATGTAAAACAATATTTTCTAAAAAAAATTACATTTTTTATGTCTTAAGAAATTATTTATTAATGAAACTTTTACCCTTTTTTCTTTTACTAATTATTTCAAAGGATTATTCTTATCTCTTTTTAAACAAGGAACTTTTTTATCCTTTTAACCTAAAATAAGAAAAAAAAATTACCTTTTATGATATATATGATATTGTCCATCATAATTTATTTGATGTTATATTGAAAGTTTGGAATGTTGGTTTTTAATAAAAATGTATTTAAATGTTGATTTAAATGAAAATGATTTTCAAAATAAGAAAAAAGCTTTCCTTAAAAATATTTTTAACATATATTTTTATTATATTTATTTTCGTCAATGAAAAAATGATTAATATTTACTACATTTGGAATATTTTGTATTGATGGATTCTTAATTCATATTTTAGATAATGTTTATAAGTTTTTCTAAGTAAAATTCCTATACACACATTCCTAATTCATTTTTATATCCCCCATGAAATATTCACTTTATAGTGACCATTAAAAAATAAATTTCCCCAAAATAACCAAATTATATGTCATGAATAAGGTTATATTCTAAACCATATCTAATATTTACATACGATGTCTACATAGAAAATTATTTGATTATTTATGAAAAAATTGATAGTATTCGTTACTCAATATAGATATCTGATAAAGAATATAATTTATTAATTAAATTGATTATTTGATAGGAGGAATGTCTTAGATTGGTAGAGACGAGTGGGGATCGGTATTTTTATATCCCCTTGAGGGATCAATAATTTCTCATGAGACAAATCATTTGAGAAAAATAAATTGTGTCCTAATTGTAGTTTTAAAATTTCTTTGGGAAGGCCTTGAGAGTAGAAGTTTTCTTGTGCCTCACACATGAAGTCCAATAATTAATCATTTCCTTCATTAAAAATTAAATTATTATTATTATTATTATCATCTAACCAAGATATAATTTCATTGAAATTATCTATGGATGAATTTCCTCAACTTATTGATTAAATGTCCTGTGGTTTAGTTAATTAACTTCTGTTATTGATTTTTCCTTATCCAGTTATTTTAAATAGCATGATTTTTAGTTATATATCATTCTATATTGTTTAATCATCCCCTCTATATTTATTTATTACATGTAATATTTTTTTCAGTTAGTTACCTTACCATATTGATTATATTCATTGATTCATTTTTTTCACCATAATTAACCCTTATAGATAATTTGAGATCTCTATTATTTTTTTCGTTCTACTGGAATCCATGAATTTTATTATGAAAGATTTTCATTGATATACTATGTTGGAATATATATATTCTCGAAAAAAATTATATTTTATTTATTGTATCCAGTTTTAATGTAATACTCACGTATTATCTGGTATACCAATACTAATAAAATATTTGATCCATCGGGATTTTATTCTTTATATCCATGCTGACGTAATGGTAGTAGAAACTTGTTCCATGCTTACTAGGGTGAATTTAATATTGTTGGTATAGAAGGATGTTTACTAAAAACCATAGGAACTGAATTTTTGTAAACATAGATAAGGTAACATAACGCTAAGATAGGCATTGAGAATTAGTGTAGAAGAACATACTTCTTATTTAAATTAAGGGTTATGCATGCTATCACAGGTCTGTGAAATTTTGGCTGATCATAACTTCTTTGTCCAATACTCCTCATTTTAGGTTTTATGTGGTGGGATTCTACTAATATTAGGGATATTTTGGATGACATTTAAATAAATAAATTTTATAAGTTCAGAAATTTTTTTTGTTGGAAAACTATTTGAGTAATAGTTACCATACATTTCAATCACATCAGTTTAAGTTTATTGATAACCATTATGGTTAATATGTTAATTTTTTAAATTTTAATTATAATCAAATATGTTTATTTTTCTTAAAAAATGTTTTTTAGTAAACCATAGAAAAGGGATATTTAATAATTATCTTAATTTTAAGGAAGTCCCTCAATTTTTTGGATAATTATAGGAATGTGGTTTATAAAAAAGATAACATATATTCTGGGTGACAGACCAAGGAATACAAAATTTACATAGGACATGAACTCGTAGTATAAAGATGATAAGGTTTTCATGCAAACTAAAAAACTATGTAGTGTCTTGATTAAAATATAATTTTTTTTGAAAAAACAAATTGGTGAATAAATATAAATGAAGAAGTTGGTGTGTTTCTTTTATATTTTTGATAATAATGCATTAACCATGATTCTTGGAGAATATTTAGATATAAATAGTAACACTTTTGCTGTTTTATTCTCCTTACGATTCACTAAATTTATATTTTTGTGGTCTGGGAATCAGAGATAATTTTTCAATATCCATTTGTCGAAGTAATTAATTAATAATAAATTCATGAAAAAAAATCAAAGGATTTAAAATTTTTTCTTTAATATAAATAAGTCATGTAATTATATTTTCTTATATTCATTGCTAGTAAAATAATTAATCAAAATTTAGAAATGGATCTCGAAAAAAATGTTCGCCCATTACATTCATTTTGGTTTAACCTATGGTGTTTCAAATCATCATTTATTTATTGATTTTAAGCCCCCAACATTCCATTATTATTTTAGTCATTTGTGATCAATAAACTCAATAACTCCCTATATTGATTATTCTTTTCCTCTAATTATATATTTTAGCATTACACTAATTTTATCCTACATCGAAATCTTATTATATATTATTCTATGTGACCATTGTACATAGAATTCTCTCTTATTAAGAATATATTTTATAAACACTTTTATGATGTGGGTTTTCCAGCAAGCTAATTTTTATATATGAATCCCAATAATACTAAGATAATTTTTAGATTTCAGGGATGTAATTTAATTATGTTTTGAAGAATGTGACACCTCAAAATTATAATATAAGAACATTTTATTCCATATCATGTCTGACACACAACAAAAAATTGAGAAAGGAATATTACCTCATTAAAAATTATGTTATATTTATATTTATAATAAATTTAATACAATACATAACATGCAATACACACATGTCTGAATTAGCTTACATCACACATAATAATGAATTTCATTGATAGATTGTGTTACATTCATGAACGAGTTTTACCAAAAAAAAAATATTATTAAACTATTATAATGAGATATTACCTAGTTATTAAAAGAGAATATATTATAAGGAATAACTAAAATTTTAAAATATATGGTCCACAAAAATATATTAAGAATTCATAGGTTACCAATTAGTTTGAAAAGAATATATAAACTAATTGCATATAAAGAAAATGTTTTTATTCTCACAATTGTTTTTTATTAAAATTAATTAAATTAATTACTATTAATGAATGATATTAATGAAAAATAAAGATTATATATTAAATAAAATATTTTCTATATTCATCCAAAATATTTGATAATAATAAGATAAGAAGAAGTCCAATTTTATGCTTAAAAATTGCTTTATTTTAAAGGAAGATTTAACACCTTTTAAAGGAGAAAATATCTTAAATTAAAACTTTAGAACATTTATATATTTTATATTTCAAAATATAAATAATATTTTAATTCCTAAAAAATTATCTGAGGAATAATTTTTTGTTATTTTTCTGTGAAGTTTCATTTTTTTGATGAATAGTCAAAAATATGGAATTTTATTTGAAAACTGAATTTTCATGTATACAATTTATAGTGTTAAATTATATTTTAAATTGGTTTTAAAGTAATTCTATATCTATTGTATATCCTTTAATATTAAAAATTAATTTCAATCAATTTCACATTAAAATTGGATGTAAAAACATTGCAAAATTTTGAACATTTTAACTTTAAAACCCCACTCTGTAGTCCTGTTTGAGGGATTAAATTTAAATTAATATATGCCAAATATCAGAATTTAATTTGGAATAATATATATTATATTTTTAATAAGATAAATTTATAATTTATTTTATGTGCAAACTTATTTTTTGGGAAAAAAATATTTGTGATTGTAATTAAAATTAATTACAATGATTATTGAAAAGTTAAACATACCAAGGTATTTAATTTTTAACATAAAGGAACGATTTAATTATAAACATGTCCAAGACAACTTTTATGGAAATATTTAGACTTTATTCGAAAATTTATAAAATTTGGTTCAATATTTTATGAACATGATGTAAGTGAGACTTCTCAATAGTGTTTACATTTTTAATATTTACAAGAATGCTTCTCTCCATGCACTATAAAAAGAAACTCACCCCTCCCACTTATTCACACATATAAAAACTAGTGGATAATCAAAATACTTTCCAATTAATATAAATACCTCCATACCCTCATTATAGAACCCTAAATTTGGACATAAGGAAATTCAAGGAATCCTTTTGGTATAAACCAAAAGGAGACGACTACATATGTGGACATGTGGACTACCGCATCCTCAAAGGAATATGACCATTTAGGATATAAATAGAATGTCTTATAAGATGATTTTGATAAATCCAGGTGGTATATGTGATGTAAATACTATAATTTAATTATATATATAAATTAATTTTTGAATACTAAAAATAAATATAAGTTGCATTCATAGGTATATTTGACCTACCATCTCTATAAACAGTGCATTACATTTCCAATCTCCAAATTTTATAGATTAATATAAATACATATATAATAAATATATATGATATTTGAATCATGTATTTCATTATTTATATGATAAAATCATGATCAATGTAAGAATAAATAATATTACAAGTCAAAACATATTCTAATAACTATGCAATTAACATATTAAATTGTGAATAAAATGAATGATTGTTAACAAAATAGTAATAATATAATGTTATAAGATAAGATAAAATACAATAAATCTGAGTATAGTTATTTTAGAAGTTAATTAAACTTGTATAAACGTTATACTATTTGGTAAAAGAAGTTCACCTAAAAGGAAAGGCACAATAATGGATTCTGGTCTCATTTTTCTTTCCATGAGGCATACACCATTATCACCACTTATATATTTTGTGAAGGTTATATGAATAAACTATCAAATTTTATATCATAAATAAATTTATCTTCATTTTATTAAGAGTTTCATTTTGAATCATTTTTATTAATGGGAATTATAGTTGAAAAGATTCCATGTAGTAAGGGATTTATTCTCAATTTCATTCGGTTAAGGCATTATATAATGTTAAAAAACTATTTTATTTTACCTGATATATATATTTATCCATTTAAATTTAATATAATTAATACTTCATCATTCATGTTATTTTTAATTTCAATATGAATTATTTCATCTAATGGGATTTGAAGTTAAAGGGATTAACATGTAAAGAAATTTCATTACTCAATTTCTCTTAATTAGGTTATATTAAATCCACATGATCACTAATATTAAATGATTGTATGTAAAATATATTTTACTACCTATTGATAAATTTCCACTATTTATATATGTATTTAAATCTTACACACATAATCAATTCATTGATTATTTCTCACTCAAACATTGTGGTCATTTTGAAGGATTATTTCACAATCTCATTCTAATATAGATTCCTTGTTCTTGAAATTACATTAAAGGAATTTATATGATCATATTAAAATTAAAACATTAATTTTATTCTCCTATGAGTATTAATTGACCTTTTCATGCAATAGTTCTAATTTCCACTCTTTAGTACCTGTAATGTTTTATAAAATATTTTTAAGAAAATCCAACATCATTTCACTCTTTAGTCAGAGAAAATATTTTAATCTAAAATACATTTTTTCTAAAAAGGATTTAATTTTTTATCCTTTCTATAATTATTTATTGAAGGCATTTTTACCATTTTTTATTTACAAATTTCTTCAATGGAATAATCTTATCTCTTTCCAAACAATGATATTTTTTTAAAAGTTTTACCTTATAAAAGGAATGTTCCTTTTCACTTTTTATGACATGTATAGAATTACCCACTATAATTTATTTGTAATTTCATTTAAATATTTTAAAGGTTAATATTTAAATAAATAATTATTTAAAGTGATTTTTAAAGAATGTTATTTAATTTTTCTTTTAAAAAAACATCTTCCAACATAATTTTTTTAAATGATATTTTTATAGTATTTATATTCACCAATGCCTATAACACCTTAAGTTTACTCCACTTGGAATATATTTTATTGATACAATTTTTATTCTTTCTTCGGATGGTTATTTTTTAATTTGGATACGTATTTTGTTAATATTCAGTTTCTTGATTTTTTTTTATATTCCACTTGAAATATTCAATATATAGTGAAAATTGAAAATTTAATCCCCTTGAAATATCCACATTATATATAAGATATATGACTTCTTCCTAAACTATATTTTATTTTTATATACGGGTTTTCCTTCGAAATTTATTTCATTATATTGGTAAATATAGATAAATTTGTATTATTTTCTAAATATGAATTTTGATAAGTGATAAATTTTTTAATTAAATAAATTATATGATATGAGGAATGTTATAGACTAGCTTTGATGGGTGGCTCCCAGATAGGATATCTCCCCTTGACGTATTGAAAGGATCTCATTTGAAAAAAAAAAATTGAATGGGTATCTACTAATAATATTAATCCATCTTGGGAATGGGATTGGTGAAATATGATTTTATGTTTCCTATACATGACCTCAAATACATAAGAATTGTCTACATTTTTAATTTATTGATTACTTTTACTATCTATTCATCATATTTTCTATTTGAAATTATCTATGGATTCATTTAATATTCATATTATTAATTTAAATGGATGTCATTTTAGTTATGTTCCTTCCCATATTGATTGTTCCTTATTATGTTATTTTAAATGTAATGTGTTCTTAGTTATTTAACATTCATTATTGTTTACTCACTTACACTTATTTGATTGATTAGAAAGAATGTGTGTCTAGTTATTTACCTTTCCAGATTGGTTATGTTCATTGATTCATTATTGTTATTAAAGTAATTAACCCTTACAAAAAAATTTAGCTCATCATTAATTTTTTCCCTTTCCCAAGAATTCAAGACACATACTGAGATAGAAAATAATTGATATACTAATTGGGAATAATGTTATCCTTGAAAACAATTATGTTGTAATTTGTGCATCCATTTGTAATTCAAGACACATATATGTATCTGGTTTACCATGACTAGTAATATCACTGGTTCAATGAGAATTGATTCATTATTACCATGGAAATTTAATGGTGGTAGACATTGGCACCGAGCTTACTTGTATTAGGTCACTGCAATTTGGTGAACACTTTATATATTTTCTCCTTTGTAAGAAAAATTCCCAGTGCAAAAACTTTTCTATCCACACTGTCTTCGAGGAAGTGATATTTAATGAACATATTCTATGATCTATAATTATATACAAGATTACTAATTAAATTGATATAAATTTAATTTTCACAAACAATAAATAAAAGAATCTTTACTTATACCATTGGTTTATATGGGAGAGTTTTGATTCACAGAAATTAGGTTATTGGTTTAGTTCCAAATATTTATTATTAATGAAAAATTCAACATATCAAAATAGATGGATTCATTGTATTCTAACAGTGAAGCCTAACATTTTATGTTCATAGAGGTGATTTAGTGCTAAAATCTGTAATATTGCATCCAAAAGGCCGGGGTTTGAATCCTTGTATTCCCCTTAGTAGATTAATGATGTAAACACTAATATAGTTTCTAACATTAGAGGAGGTGTGGCACGCCTGATACGAGCAGGTAGTGACATAAACATGACATGGGAAGGTAGTGAAGCAGGCCTAATGCATGGAAATTTTCTATTGAACTATGGGCTATGTAATTGGTATCCCTCAACCGTGACATAAAGTATTATTTTGTCCATAATAAAAAGATTCATTTTCCACAACATAAAAAACACCCCTATATCCCACAATGGAAACACTATTAGATATTTGTCTACGATAATCTCCACATTCTATGAAATCTTCAATGCCATTAAAATAATAGTTTCAAATATCCTTTTTTTAAAAATACTTTTTGTTGAATTTATATACATAAATATAAATTTTTTATCCATAAAGATTTATTTGTTAATGAATATTAGAATATTTATTTTTTAAAAAAATGTAGATAATATACATCCTTGAATATTCCAAAAATACTAAACTTAAAATGAACTTTTGAAATTATCTTGGATCCAATTACTTTACATTATTGTATTTCGACAGCTCATTTACTATTAAGATAACATAGAAAACTAGTATTTAATGCTCATTGAAAAAAATTCAAGAAGTCACTTAGAATACATTTCTTGTGAATAAAATATGTGATATCTACCATGACAAATTTGTAACAATATTATTTAACCTCTCCTAGAAACCCTGTATATTTCAAAAAACTAACTCATCTTAAGAGATATAATTTCACTAATAACTTCTTCATTAATAGAAAAAATGATACCAATTATATAACCAATAATATAAATAGTTACCTTTTTTCATTTATGATGGTGATATTGTTTCCTCAATTATTTTTCTAAATATGAACATATTCATCTTGAAATCCATCATAGAAAAGTAAGATATTATGGCTTGTTTGATTCCATATTGAGTTTAGTTTATTCTGAAAATCATATTTTAAAAAACAAGGTTTCTTAGTTTAAACCTCCACTTTCAATTCTTTATTGATGGTGGTAGTCTCAACATCAACATTGAAAATCATATATCTCCTTTGAATTGAAATATTATGAAATATTATTTTTATGTTAATCCTGGAAACAATAAAAATGGTTTCATAAACATAAACTTTATAAATATGAGAACAACCCTTATATATATGATGTTATGATTGTTTTCAACTATTTTCATATTAATATGAACTTCTTCAGCTTGAAATACTTCATCAAGCACTATGATATTAGGGACTGTTTGAATCCATATAGTTCCTTGTTAATTCTAAAAAAACATTCTTAATATTATCGATGATCTAAACCTCCTACATTTATTATGGTATTCTTGAAATTAACATAGAAAATAATTCATTTCCTTTATAATAGAAAATTATGAAATTGTTTTCTAAATTTAAGACGTCATCGTATCGATTTATTCAAATTAAACTCCATCAACATGAGAATATACATTAAACATATGACTTTCATTATTTCAAAAATAATTAAAAATTTATTTCAACATTATTCAAAATAGGAATATTGTTGTTTTAAAATTATTATATATTATATTGTCTAAAAATTACTTTTTCTAATTTGTGTCTTTATAATCCAATTTTTATTTCATCCTATCATCCAACTATAGATGATAAAACACTGCTTTATCATATCTATATAAATCAATGAAACAATTAGGTATGCACTGATTTAATGAATATTATCCCTTACTAAACCGACAAACCTGAATCACTAATTAATTTCTAGACGTATTACTGTCTTTTATACATTGGATTATAATAGTGGGATTACTCCCCATCATTTTATTTTGATAAATATCCTTCTTCAATGTGAACTTAAGAATTTCAACATTTTTCTAAAAAAAATTCCGATGTTTTACAAATACATATTCAAATTCTTCAATATTGGAATATTCATTATGTTTTTATTCCTTCTTTATAGGTTTCATAACATTAACATCAATATAATAATTAAATTTCGATTATTACTTGTTCTAGAAATTGTATAAGCTTCCATTTGGAGGATAAAATAGAGTGATTCCATATAAAACTATTTTATCAAAAAGTTTATGATTTTTATCGTTGACATTAATAATTTAGGGGCCACTAAACTCCACTAAGTATTTAAAACATTGGGTCTCATTAAAATATATCTTTTATATAAACATGTTTGAAATCCATCTATATATTTATTGATTCGAAATTGGATTTGTTGCTCAAAAAACCATTTTCTAAACGAGTTGAATAATAAAATATTCAATTAACATGGTCTAATACATATTCATAATTATATTATTATTCCTTGAAGCCATATTATTATTATTTTGTACGGTACACCATGTTAATGTAATATAAATTTATTTGTATGTAATTTTTTAAATATTCACTTATTATACCTAACACCATTATATATATTGTTCTTTATCATGGTGTAACCAAACTAATTTTAAATATTTTTCTTATAACTAATGATCACATTATGATTGTTTTATTTATTTTTTGTACACACATTTATCAAAGCCTTAATCTTTTACTCCTAGATCTGGAACCCAAAATATATATATTTTTTCATTTAAATATTTTCTCCTCGTAAATGAGACCCCATTTAAGACATTAAATGAATAAAATATCAAACAATGATAATAGATCACTTAAAAAAACATGTAACATGTAGGTTTAGTGTGTCATGGACTTATGGAAAACACATATGTAATAAAACACATGACATCCTGTGGGATATTTTTTACAATATCTTTATTTTATTATTCCATGTTTTTTCTTCAACATATCCCACAAGTTATTCACACATGGAATATTTCAATACACAATTCATCTAGAATATATCTTTATAACATATGGAAAAGGGTAACATAATAATAGAGATCTCAAATGCTTAGGTTGGGTAAAAATAAGCATTAAAGATTTAATATCCATAGAGAGTATAATAATAAAATAAGGTTATGATGAAATATTAGATGTGTATGGGTAAAATATAAAAGAATGTACACATATAAAAACGTGAATTATTAAACATGTGAAATGTAATGAATCATTGACTAGGGAAAGAGTCATAATATTCAATAACCATGTGCTATGTGATGACAATCATGGTTAAAGTAACCACCAAACACAAATATCAAACATTGGGAAAATGTGTTGTAATCTAGTAACATTATCCTCACCTCCTAAGTTAAATAATTTTAGACATAACTAGAGCCCAATTATATCTAGTGGATAATCCACCCTATTTAACTCTATCAAACACTTCATTGTGGAAAATTAATAGTACCCTATGCATTTCAGATTTATATCTGGATCACCCAAAAAATAAGATACATTAGGATCTCCTATTGTCATGAGATAAATTGGTCCCACTCATCATTAACAATAATTTTCCATGTACCACTCATGAATATGAAACATGGAATAATATATTTTCATCATCTAAAATTTAATAACAACCTTTATTAAATTTTAGATTGATTGATCTGTGGAACTGAAAAGGGTTTCATTGTAACATCATTACAACAATCATCATAATAAATCCATATATATATGAATCATTATAATGAAAGACCATATTCATAGTGAATTATAGGAAAAATTAATGTATTTTGATAGAGAATAAGACACTCATAAAATAACATTTATATAATTAAATTGATAATAAGGAAAAATAAAGCATTATTTCGACAATATTTTAAAAACATCAATAATAATGGGGAAAATATTTTCATAGAAAATATTGTTGGAATATTAAAATGGAATATTCAATGAAATAATTGTCACTACAGTTGAAAAATATGTTCATGTCAGAAATGATACAAAGAATCTTTTTTTCACTCCGTTATAAAATGTTTGAAAGTATCCCATATGAAAATTGAAATATATTTTACTTTTTATCCAAAATATGTTCTTTTAGTTGGATTAGTACACTCTAGAAGAGGGTAAAATTGAGTTCTTATAAAAAAATCTATCTTACAAAATATATTTAGAAGTTCCCCAATTTGAAATACAAAATGGCCCAATAAACCAATGTAACCACCTTATAAATATTTTGATCCATTGAAAGACTTCTCAATGTGTGATCAGTTCTTAGATATAATAATATGAATCACTCTTCTAAATTTATAAATCAATCTGTTGAACCAAATTATAATATAAACATTGGCTCAGATTAACTATCATAGTAATGTAATCTTTTCTAATTTAAATAAATTAAAAAAACATAACATATGAGAACACAACAGAAATAAAATAAGATGTTAAATCTCATGAATAGAGTTAATCATATCTACTTGTCCATCACTAATAACCAAGAAGTTTAAATAAATAAACAAGGATCCACAACCGGGATTGGGGTAAACAACATTATATAAACTGTCTAGGTCTTTAAATCCTCTTCCATAGTTTTTGTGGGATTACTAAAAAACATGCCACATGGGGACCTCTTACACAATTATTTTTTGGTAGTGTGATGTAAAAAAACATGGTTTATAAAGATATATATGTATCTTCTAGTTTTTCATAGGAGTCAATGCATTTTTATTAGATAGATACACACACTATTTGAAAGGTAAAACTATTCAAAAACAGAGAATAAATAATAGAGAACAGTGTTAAAAGGATTTATAAATTTTCTATGTTTCTTGAAAAGATAAAAAGATGTTTTTAATAGAATCTTTAGTCAAATTCTAGAAATAAACAGTAAAATTGAGTGTTGTGATAGATTTAGTTTTCTATATCCAGTGAGGTTTATGATTTTGAAGATGAACTCCTTTTTTATCTTAGTATTTCATTTCAAGATGTTGTTCAGTTTGAGTAAACATCATATTTTCATTGTGTATCTATAGTTTTCATTTCATCAGTTTTTCTCAGGAAGTCTAGTACTTTCTAATATTTATTTATCCATGTATTTATTTTGTTCTACTCATAGATTTATAAACTACATCTGATAAGGAACATTTACCTCATACCCTGTACTACATTCTGACATCCATTAAATGTTATCTACAAAAGACATAAAATTACATTAAATTAAATAATGTTACTATATTTCATAAATATGACTGGTGGAAATAATTTTGAATTTAAATGTAAATGGAATGGTTGAAGGTGTCTCAAATCGATAGGTTTGGAACAGTGAGTCAATATCAGTAGGGTTGTTTGTCAGTCAGTCCACATAATGGTAGGTCAACTATTTTTAGGTCAATGTGATAATGTCTCATCCTTCATAAAAGTTTTGAGTTTATCATTCATTAGGTTGATTTATCAGTGACTCATACTTTGAAAAAATTATCATGCCATCGGTAACTCGTCCTTTCGGTAACTTGATGCCAATAATGAGATTCCAATCCGTTATTTCACCTTATAAATGACTTATACATAGTAGTGCTAGTGAGTCCATATAAACAGTAACTTAACCATAACAGTTTCCCATAATTAGTCATGTAGTGGAAACCTATCTAATGTTATGATATACTAACATAAAATATTAATTTTTCATGTAATCATGATTTAACAGGTGTAAACATAATTAAAAATGATTATTCATGATTTGTGATAATTAAAACAATAAGAGTTCAACAATCTTTCCCTTTTTGATGATCATGAATCCTAGAATTAACAAGACATTAATTATAATCAATGTAAAAATTAATAAATGTTCTAATTAATATATCATACTAATCATGTGAGAATAAATTATGATAACAGACACACACAAATTAAATACTAAGAAAAGGCCATCTAATATTTCTCCCCCTTTTGGGAGTATTAAAAGAGAGAACAAATAAATTAGATGATAAAAAGTGAATGATAAGAGATAAAGAACATTGAATAGATAATAATATATATTTCATTTCCTGGCAAAAGGATTGTACATTAGATGATAAAAAAAGACACCATTAGATCCCGATCAAAGATCGAATCACTTTTTCTACAAGGAGGGATCCATGGGTTCTTTTCCCGTGTCTAAATTAGTACATAGAGTAATAGTTGGTAAAGAAAGTGAAGGGGTATATAACTGATGAATGATAATTCTAGAGGGTAGAACATGTGTTGGACATTGAGTATAAGAAGTAGGAGCAGTAAGTTCCCTATAGATCACAGGTCTTATATGAAATAGATCATGTGTACCAGACATGGGAAAGGGTTGAAGGGTTATAGGTAGAGGAGAAAATGGATTTCAGGTCATAGTAGCTATGAACTGAGGATCAACATATCTATAGATAGAGATTGAAGGATTTTTCTCAATCAATGGCCAAATAAGGAATTCCTTCGGGGATATAATATAAGTACATTGATGATGTAGGTAAGGAATCCAAAGTTTTATAAAGTCCATTATTAATTTCCCATATTTCTATATAGCCTTTTTGAAATCATCTCTATTCTCCATAAACATTTTAGGACCATGCGTAATCCCCTTGAGTGGTTTTACTTGTTCCTTGAAGGCCTATGTGATAGGAGTTAGCCTCAGATTATCAAAAATATATTTTAAATAACTATCCACATATTATTTTTTATAAATCATTTTACTCTAGTAATGTACTTTCATTTTTATTACTTCTTGAGTAGAAGTAGAACCTTTCATGTAAAAACTCCCCATGTCATGTATATGGTCACATTTCTTAGAAGTTTTCTTAGGGTCTTCTAATATTTTCCACCCATGATGGTCTATAGTTCTTCTCTTACAAAATTTCTTATCAGATCAATATCTATATTCTGAGGATTAGAAGTAGCATAGGTTGAAGAATTATAAACAGAATATTTGACAACATTTCCTAAAATATCTAGATCATGAGTTATAAGAGGATGTGAATTATACTAAGAAGACTCAGAAGTGGTGTCTCCAATACATTTTATAACCTTGTCAAATTATTCTCAGTATTTAATGGTCAAACAATTAATTGTGTAAACAAGGGAAAAAAATTCATTACTTAAATATTTATTGTCCATTAAAATGTATTGAATCACTAAAATCGTGTGCGGTTTGATCTAGGAACCATCATTCTCTGAAATTATAATCGCATCAGTTTCACTGAGACTTACAATAGTAGCTGGTTAACGAGGAAGGAAAGATATAACTACAGATCAGAACTCTTACTCAACCATTTTTAAATAATTATAAGTTACATAGTATGTAGGAAAAAATGTAATAGGAGGATTTGAATTAAGAGTAGGCACCACAGCTTGAGTAGGTTCTATTTCCAGTGTTGTTACAACTATACCACTTTGATAATGATCTACTTATTCTACCATTTTTTCCATAGGATCAGATTCTTAAATATTTTAATCAGAATAGATTAAACTATGAGTGACATACCCAAGTTATTTTTCTCATTCATGTTCAATCACATTATATGGAATGAGTGTATCATCTTTTACCTTTTTTGTTTGTTTCTCCCCCTAAATAGATATTTTCATTATGGCATAAACATTTTTAGTCATTGTAGCTACTGGAACATAATCTTTTGCTTGAATAGTGTCACGTATATGAACATCTAGAGATCTTTTTCTCAACCACAACGAACTTAAGAGATTCTTTGGATTTCATAAATGATTCCTATTCCACCAATGAAGTTTCAGTAGGATTTTCCAGCATAATAGGATCTAGAGTAAGAATAGCAGGCCCTACAACAAGACATTGATCATCATTAGGATGATGAGATCCTCTATCAAATTCACCACTAACTTATTATTCATCGTCATTTGAATTATCTTCATTTTATTTTACAAATTCTTCCCCTTCATCCTCATCTTATTCATCTTCATCAAAATCATCTTGTTCTTATTCCTCACTATTTGACTCCATATATTTATTAATATATCTTTCACTATCATATTCAAAATTCTCATATTCTTCAGTGTCTCCATCAACATCTTAAGGAATGAGAGGTCCTATTGTGGGAAGAGTATTTGGAGGGAATGCAGTTCCATAGGTTGTTATTTTAGGACTTCTTTTAATATATGGGTCACCTCTATCATCAGTAAGAGATTATTCTCCTTTATTTTCTTCATCATATTCTTCTTTTTCATCTGAATACTCCCCAACTTCATCTGGTCCTATAGCAAAATCAACCATGTATCTAGGAATTTAGATGTTCTCATTAGGATTGAATACCCCATAAATCTTATCATACAAACTTTTTCATCTGTGGATTCCAATTTATCTTAATTCTATTACAAATAACCTTTTTGGTGAAAAACCCATCACTATTAGTTTCTGATTCTCCATCCTCATTCACTAGACATTTGACCTTAATCATTGTAGAAATAAGTTTCAGATAAAACCTGGAATATGAATTGGATTGTGGTTTCATTGTTTCATTAATATGTACCATTAGATACCTACACATGTTAATCTAAGGTCTCCATTTCATCATATATAAAACTAAACAACCTGGTATTTGAGATAGGAAAAATCCCTTTTTCAAGGATATAGCTCGTGCTGAATTAATTTGAAAAATAACATGAATTATACATTATGTTGTGTTGCTATTGGTGTTCTTGGAAATACATTCCTAGTAAGATTTATCAATGTTTTATAAAAACTAAAAATACCAGTAAGAAGACGTGAACTTCTTTGGAAATCACTAAAAATACATTTATGTGGTACATCGATGATTTCATCTTGTTGATTTGATGAAAAGGAAACTATTTCCCTATTTTTCAAGGAAATAATAACAAATATTTCTATGCCTTATAGAATAAACTGCACATTCAAACAAAACTATTGCATAATCTTAGTATAAAATGGCATCTTGTTGTTGTAGAACCACTCCAACCAACATTGTTCATACAAAACAGTCAATATGAGATAATAACATAGATGTAACCATTCAGAATGAACTTCCTTTTCGGGTGTGAAGATTAAGATTTCAAGTTTGAGATATATAGATTTTAGTTTAGGATTACTGGAATCACCATTCAACATATTAGTAGGATGAGACTCAATGATTAACTTCCCAAAGAGACACATAACGTGAGCCATTTATGAGATTTGAGGTTTTAGTTTAAAATAGAAGGGCATTAGTTTCAGAGAGAAGTATACGATATACGAAGTGTGAGAGTGAGAAAGTGAGTTGGATCAATTTGAGTTTTGACATTTTGGGACATAGAAATCATAAATCAAGAAATGAGTATTAATATAAATTTAATCAAACAAAATAGAGACATTTCAACTTCTATGTAGAAAAATAACAGAGTACAGAATGGTGTGACACAACGGTCAGTCCTATCGGTGATTCAATAATGGTGAGTCATCAATAGTGATACATAAATGGTGAGAGATAAATAGTGATCCATCAACATGGAGACAACAATTGTGAGTCATCAATAGTGATTTATCAATGGTGAGACATCAATTGGGATTCATCAATGGTGAGCATCAATGGTGAGTTAGTAAAAGTTGATCATGTCTAATTCATGTTTGGTGTAACTCATTCTTTCAGAGTTTAATGGATTTGAAAAAATATGAAAACTATGATGTTAAGTGCCAATGAATTATAAAGTTATATCACATTTCTAATAATGATCTCTAAAAAAGTGAAGTCTTACATCAATATGTTTTGTTCTTGAATGAGAAATTAGATTCTTGGAAATGTTAATATAACATGTGTTGTCATAGTTTATAGGGAAATGTCTAAATTGCTATCCATAGTCTAGTAATGATTGTTTCATCCAAAAAATTTGAGAACAAGAACTACTAGCATCTATGTATTAATATTTAGTAGTAGATAATGCAACATAATTTTTCTTTTTTCTACACCATGAAACCATAAACTTTCAAAAAATGTAACATGTTCCAGAGGTTATTTTTTCTATCAAACATTCATTCACCAAAATCAGAATCAAAATAAATAACTATGTCAAATTATTTTCCTATAGGGTAGAACAGTACTACGTTGGTAGTATACCTGAGGTATTTGAACATTATTTTAAGATAAATTAGATGTGACTCTTTAGTATTTTATTGAAAACAACCACAGATACATATACTAAATATAATATCATGTTATCTACCAATCATTTAATTAAGAATTCTAACCAATACACTATAATTAGATTTATATAGTAATTTACATCTTCATGATGATCAAATTTATAAGTTGTACTCATCAGAGTATCAAAACATTTAGTGATAACCACATTAATTTTTTTAAAAAAATAGATAGTATGTTCAAATTGATTTTAAATAATACCTTCCATATTTTGAGAAATTTTAAATCCGAGAAAAATTATGATTTCACATATTTAACTCATTCTAAAACTCATTTTGCATCATTTTTGAAAAATCAATACATAATTAATTTTTTTACGATCCAAAAATAATATCTTCAAAATATATTTGAAGAACTAAAACAGTATTAAATATTATTTTTATGAAAATATTTGGATCAACTATACCTTTTGTAAAACATTTTGAAATAGGAAATGTGCTTAGCCTATCATACCAACCTCTTGGAGCCTTTTTTAAACCATACAAAGAATTTTTTAATTAAAAAATGATTTGTAAAATGAGGTTTTGTAAAATTGGGGAGTTGTTAAAAAAGCATCATCAACTATATAATGATTTAGGAATGCACATTTGACATCCATTTGATATTTTTTTAATCCAATATGTTATATATATGATTGTTGTATTGTAATATCTTTGTGTCAGGAAATAGGTGAAATGGTTTCTTTACAGTCTATTCCTTCTTATTTACTATAACCTTGTGCAACTAGTCTAGCTTTATTTCTTACTATAGTTACATCCTCATCTACTTTATTTCTGATAACCCATTTAATGCATATTGTCAATGCATATTTTGTTCTATCAAAATGTTTGAAAACACTATTTCATTAAAAATGGTTTAACTCTTCTGGCATAGCCATCATCCCGTATACATCATTGATACCATCCTTGATGTTTTTAGGTTCATGGTGTGAAAAAATATTTGATGTTCTACTTGGTTTCGTAGGGAACCTATAAGCTATGTTCCTTTTTTTGTCTCCAACAGATTCATCTAAATGATGGTTCTTAATAGTTCTAACATATCTAGATAATGAAGGTCCGGTTATATCAGTTTAATCTATATGTTTGGATTCCCTTTGGTTAAAAATTTGGAGTGTTTCTGGAACAATATTTTTCTTTCTGGTTTGACAACTGAATCAGAGGGTTTATGATTATTTCTATAAAAGATAGATTATACTCAAGATTTTCTTGGGAGTTTTTGGATTCATGTTGGTCTATTTCATCAAACCTGACATCCACATATTCATCAAAACAATTGGTTTAATTATTTAGGCCTCTTTTGGATTTACGTGATATTTAATAACCTAGGAAAATATATTCATCAATCATGGAGGGAAATTTTTCAATATTTTCTCATTTCTTAAGAATAATTAATTTTCAACTGAAAATATTGAAGTAATTAACCTTGGGAACCCAATTATTCCACATATTATATGGGTCCCCATAAGGATACGTCTTTTTAAAAATCTATTGATTATGTAGAAATTTATATTTACAACTTCATCCCCAAAATAAGTAGGTAAATCATATTCATTAAATATAGTCTGAGATATTTCGTGTATGGTTCCATTTGTCTTTTATACAAGTTAATTTATATTGGGTGACCTAGGAGTAGAGAAACTATGTCTATATCCATTTTAAGAGAGAAAAGATTCAAATTATTTATTTTCAAACTCATGGCCCTGATCACCTCTTAAGTATTTGATTCTAAGTCTGCATAAATTTTCTACTGACAAATTATACTTGACACAATAGGATAAATACTCACATTTGTGAGCATGAAAAGTCTAGTATACCATGAAAAGGCATATACTAGAAAATAGATGTAGTGCTTCCTAACAAACATGAAACTCTAAAACATCCAAATAAATTTATTTCAACCAACTCAAGATTTTTTGAAGTTGAATCATCTTTATTTGGTTTAAAAGAAATTTTTTTTTGTTTTCATTTTAGAGAATCATTATCATTTTGAAAATCTAGTTTAGATATATCCTTGACTAGTCCTTTTATAGTTATCTTTGTAAGATTGTGAATGTTACAGGGCCCTAATATTCTATTCTTGAGCCATGACACTTTATGAAAGGCACATAAGAAATAAACATATTGTGAGACTATATAATATAGATTTACAATATATAAATTTTAATTTCTAAAAGAAGTAAATAAAAAATCATTTTTATAACTGAAAAAATTACAAACATAATTTTTAAATTTATCATGAAACCTATCATCACATAATTGTGAAATTCTGTGTAGATTGTACATAAGAAAAAAAACATAAATACATTATATATTAAAATTGAGATAGTGTTACAAATTTGGAAATGGATAATAAATTTTCATATTTCATTGTCCCCAAAGGTGAAATGTCCCCCATCCATATTTATGAGGTTGTCAAAGCTAAAATAGTACATTATCAAGTTTCTCAAACACCCACTATCCAAGTTGAACAATCTATCATAAGATCACTTCAAACAAAATTCCTTTAAAAATAATTTTCTCAAGAAAAGTATTTGGTACCTAGACTTTCTTGGGTCCAGTGATATTAGTGACTAAAGCTTTAAGAACCCTTATTTTCATCATGGGTTTCCTATAACCAATTTTTATTGATTTAGAAAAATAAACTATATTAGGTATAAATATCTATAAGAAGTAAAAGATTTTATATCATTGGAACTTTTAAAAAAATATTTATAATTGGGTAGAAAACTGAGTTTTCCAGATTTTGATAGAAATTTGTTTTAACATAATTTTGTTGTCAAAGTTGATAACCTATATCACTAGTAAACTTAGGAAAATAATTTCCATGAATTTAAACTAATTTACATTTAATATTTATAAATTTCTCAAGATCTATTTTTAATTTAACATTATAAATTTTAATTTTTGTGTTTTGATTGAGTAGTAGAGAATTGTTTTCTTTTTCAATAGTATGTTTAGATTTCATAGTAGAAGAAACAGAAAGTTGTTTCTTAGTATATTTATATTTATCTGTCAATTTATTTCTTGTATCTTAAGGGAATTTAAAATATTCAAATATTTCCTCATTACTAACATTTTTAGATTAAAATTCATACTATATCTAGAATAATAATAAATCTATGTAGGAGATTTTAGGGTTACCACCGATGTGTTTTTCATAAAATTCATATTGGATTTATCAGCCTTTTCATCATGAGATGATTCGAATTCACTGAAGTTGTCCACTAATTCACATCTGGTAGCCTTTATTTCCTTTCTATACATTCTATCACTTTACACATACTTCTTCTTGTACTTTAATTTACGACAGTCATCCTTCACATGACCTCTTATTTTATATTTATAGTATATGACCACATTTGGATTATCATCCATTTGTCTATTCACTTTCTAGTTGCCCCTATCTTCATATTTCCCTATGTATATAGGATTTATAAAGAACCTATTTTTTCAATAAAGCATTTTAAATCTCTTTTCTAGTTGAATCATTTCTTCATCATTGTCACTTTATTCATCTTCAATAAAAGATCTTATAGAAGGAACATTTATTTTCTCCTTTTGTTTTGAAGAAGTGGTTTTGAAACCCATATACTTTCTTTTGGGTTTATCATCTTCTTCTCAGATGACATTCAGTTCTTTCTTGTACATCTTTACTTTTCCAATCAGTTCTGTTTTAGATAACTCATCGATGTCATAAGACTTTATAATTGATTTTTATGTCCCTCTCCACCTTTCTGGAAGACATATCACAATACTCATGATCCGTTCTATCGTAAGGAAAATCATTCCATGTGATATCATTGAATTTATAATATCATTAATCCTGATATACATGTTAGTGATAGGATCATCGGCCTCATTTTAACACTATTATATTTAATAGTATATGTTTTGGGCCTCATTTACATTACATTAGTGGTTTCTTCATATGAAATAACTAAAGTATCCCAAATTTCAATGTCTTTTTAATAGACATAAATCCTATTTAATTCTTCATTACCTAGAGCACAATATAAGGCTTTCATTTCATTTTAATTATTATAGTAGGTTGCCTTAGTGGAATCATCCCAAGTTATTCTAGCAGATGTTTGAATCTTATATTCATCAAATATAGCAGACTATATTTTAAATCTCCTGATTTCTAAATGCATTTTCATTTTTAGTTTCCATTGAAAAAATTTTGTTCCAATAAAATAGAGAGGTTTTTTGTAGTAGAACCTTTTTTATTGTCCATTTTTAATTTTTTAATGAAATACAACTTTCAAAATATCATAAGTTTATAGATATTTAATAATCAACTAAAATAATTGTTGAAATTTTTTAAAAACATTGAATGAATTGAAATACAAATGGTGAGAAATCCTCTAATACCAATTATTGGTCACAGTAAGACACTCAAGTGGGTGTTGAGTTGAGTATCTATAAAAATTTCTGTTTGAAAACATTTATTGACATGTTCCCCAATTTTGAATACAAAATATCCCAGTAAACCAAAGTAGAAGATTTATAAAATTATTGATATTTTTAAGGAATTCTCCAAGACTGATTAGATCTCATTTAAAATAATATGATTTATTATTCTATCTTTTGAAATCAATGTACATGAACCAAATTCTAATATAAAAACTAAATATGATTAAATATTAGAGTGAAGTAATGTTTTATGATTTAAATAAACATAAGAAAAGAAAAATAAACTTAATAAAACACAAAATATATAAAACAAGAGGTTCAATATCAAGAAAAGACATAACCCTCTCCACCTAGTGAACACATGCCACCAAGATGTTTCTATAAATAAAAAAGGATCCACACCCTAGAGTGGAGTAAAACAAACATGTCATGCAATGATATCATCTACCATTATTTGAAGGTAGTGTGATGTGAAATATACGGTTTGTGAAGATATCATTGTACCATCTAGTTTTTCATCGGATTAAGTGTTTGTTTAATAGAAAGTGACACAAACACTACTCAAAATTCAAAATATTACACAAAAACAGAAAAAATTAGAGGTAATAGAGTTATAAGGCCCTATGTGATTTTCAATGTATCATGCATCTCTTGAATTATGTGTTGAAAAGAATAATTAGTCGACTTCTTGAAACAAATAGAAAATTAGAGTGTCGTGAGAGAATCTATTTTGTTTTTACATTGAGTTAATGATTTTTAAGATGGTATATTCTTCTTTGTGACTATGTTTCTGCATGATGTTCTTTGGATTCATTTCATAGTATTGTTTCTCAGTTTATATACTATTTCCTTTACTTGAGTTTCTTTTTTTTAAGAAAGAAGCACCATTTATTAATTAAAGAAACAACAATTTGGATGAGTCGAAAGGATGGGATTCTATTACAATCTCTTTCAAAGAGGTGAAGTGAATCAGCTGGCAGCGCATCCAGCCAAATCATGCTCTGTTGGAAACCTTTGTTGGCAAGGGCATCAGCAACAGAATTCACTTCACGAAAGACATGTGTGGCAATATAGTCAATCACCTGAAGCGAATTCAGGCAATTCATCCAACGCGTAGTTAGCGGCTAGGTGAGATGAATAACTCTGTTCCAAATGGTTAGTTCAATATATTACATTGGCCATAATGGTTTTTATCTATTCATGGATTCATAAAATGCATCCAAGAAGGATCATGTACCTCATACCACATACTACATTTTGACATCCATTAAATGTTGTCTACAAAAGATATAAAATGTCATTAAAATAATAATGGTACTAATTTTCATAAATATGACCATAATAAATAATTTTTAATTTAAATGGGAATGGAAGGAATGAAGGTTTCTCAGATCCCAAGGTCAGGAACAGTGAGTAAGAATCAATATAATGGTATGTTAGTAGGTCAGTGTGATAGTAGGTTAACTATGAGTCGCTCAGTGTGAAGGTGACTCATCCATTACATACAATTTGTGCTGAGTTGTTGGCAGGTTTATGTATTGGTGACTCATACTTTGAAAAAAAAATTATTCCATCAGTTGCTCATCCTATTGGTTACATGATTCTGATTCTAAGATGTCCATTAGTAAGTTTACCTTATCAGAGACTCATAATTAGTGGTGTCAGTGAGTCCATATCAATTATAACTCAACCTTAATGTATTCCCACACTTAGTGAAGTCTTTTAACCTTTTCTTATGTTATGAAATATTGAAAAAAAAAGATTAACGTAATATGTAAACAAGATTAAACATGTTTAAAAATAATTTAACTTTTTGAAATATGATTTGGTATGATTTGAGAGCATTAAAACATGATTATTCCAACAAAATAATTAATAATTGAAAACAGAATTTGGAAGACATATAATTATAGAAATGAAAATTATTGAGATATTTTAATTAACAATGAGGATGATATCAGTTATTTGTCTATAAAATCCTTAAAACAAATAATTTGTAGAACAAACCCTCTCAGATTTGAAACACAAAAAACTTTTTGAAATAAATACCATAATAAAGAATATAAAATTTCTTGGTGTAAAATGTTACATGATATTATATGTAACTATTTTTTATATAGAAAATAAATTTATATTGTTGCATCAACCACAATACATCTAAATAAATGATGTTTGAAATGAGAGACCCATAAAGCATGGGTAATGATTGAATCAGTAATCCAATTAATGAATGAATATATAATGACTATATTAAAACTAAAATTTAAATGAATGGATATATTAAAAAATATGAAAAAATAAGTACAATATTTAAAAATATCTTTTTGTTAATCCTTAGTTTTTTTCTGAATGAATCGATATTGACTGTATGAAAACCCTTCAAAATTTTATAACATTTGAATAAATATTTCAAGAAAGAGATAACTCTAAAGGAACATTAAATATAAACACTAATGATTAATTCATGTAATATTATCTCATTAGTTAGTATGCACACATTATAAAAGAATGTAGGTGCATAAAACAATACATGTCTCGAAAACACAACATTGAGACAAGTAATCCATACAAAGACTGAATCATTAACGTTAATATTAATCAATGATATGATTATATGTAACAATTGGAACCCCATAAAATTTCTCAAGTAAAATATGAATACAATAATAGTTCATTTCACCCATATTATAGGCATAAAATAGTCAATGAAGTAGATTTATAACCTATAGAATTATAATTGAGTTATGAAACCCCTTACCCAAAGTCTGAACATTTTATATATGCATATAACACATTTATAATAAAAAAATAAATTATATATATTATTTACAAATCTATTCAATGTATTTTTATTTTTCATTATATAATTTCTTTCATTTATTTTGGTGACATATTAAATTAATAAATTAGTTTGGTCTGAATTTTTTATTTTGAGGACGTTTGATTCATAATTTAAAATGGATTTGGCATGTTGATTGTGGACAAATAGTTCATTATTCCATCATCTCCATATTAAAAAAAATAAATTTTATTTATTATTGTACATTAATTATGATTTTATAACTATTCAAAAATTATTTACATTAAAAATTATTTACATCACTTTGTTGAGGTGCAAATATACATATACATGTAAACATCAATATCATTTTCCAATGGATGGAAGAGTAAGAAAATATATTATATTTTACCAGACAAAAATAATAATTTTTCCATTTATAAGATATATATTTAATTAAAATCCATCATTATTAATAGCCTTGAGATGTATTTTTAGATATTAAAACACATCACTTCATGGAGGTGGTAGTCCACACATAGACATAAAGGATTTTTTCATTCCCCATCTGATAGAAAAAGTAAATGAATAAAGTTATGTAGTTAAAATAATAGAGTAATAATATATGATAGATAAGGATGTTATAATATTTAAAGTCTTAGGATAGTATTGATAAACCCTCATGTTTACATATAGAATTTTTTGAGACTTGGCCTTTCTCTATTGAGTTTCAGGATGTTTCCTAGGGTCATCGGTCATAAATTTTTATTTATAGGGGAAACATTTCATAAAAATAGTTAGAGAACATGGTTTGATAATCCTTGTAGACACTATCTAGGTTTTGGTTTATTTTCATAGGCTTACACACGGTTTGAGTATTGTTTATAAAACCATGCAATCCAAGGATATTCCATGATGATGTCTGCAGATTTTTCTAGAATTCTCACAAGGATTGTTTAGTTATATTAAAAAATATGTCTCTAGTCTAGAAAACTATTTGAATCTAATTATCTAATAACAAATTCAAACGATTGCTGGTGGATGGTTTAAAAAACAATGAGGCCAAACTGTGTGATTGGTCTATATCACTTAAATGTTGGAATTTTCTTAATTTACCTTCTTAGTTATCAAATAAAATCTCCCAATTATACATCTTAGGCTTAAAATAAACACCTTGAAAAACATTAGTGGTCTCTCCCATGGTATTCGTCAAAAATACATCATCATTCATTGTAGATCTTTTCAAGGTATGGTTTATTATTGTAACGACCCAATCTTTTTGAGTAGTATATTAACTTACTCTTATTGATTTAATAAGATGTTAATGGTTAATGCAGAAAGAGGAGGCGATGGCTTCATCCAGTAGACTTGAACCTTATTAAGCCCACTTATCAGAGCTTGGGAAGGAGGTAGCATCTGTGGGCTTCGCTTTGGACCAAGCCCAAGCCGAACTCCAGCGTGTCAAGCTTGAACGGAAACGCCTACAGGAGAAGTTAAAGTTAGTAGAGATTACTACTAGGGCAATGTTATCTGAGCCTCCCTCAGATTCTCTCACCATAGCACACCTTACACTTAGGTCTTATGCCAGTGTTATAAGGGGCTATGTGACGAGACCCTAGCTTCCTTGTGTAATCCTTTTGGGTGAATAAATTGAGATTTCTACCTTTAGTGAAGTTTGTGAAATTTCAAATGTCCAGATAATTTTAGAATGCTTTTTATTGATGAATTTTTTGGAAAAAGGATATTCTAAAATATTTATGAAAACCCTAAATAACTAATGATGTGTAATGATTTTCAAAAAATGGTCTTCTACAAAAGTGTTCAGTAAGTAATTTTGAGTCTAATAAGATCAACTTAATTTTTGATGAATAGTAAATTATGAATTGTGATTTTACGCTTAGGATTAGTAATGTGACCAAATGGATTAGTAATTTCACTCAAAGAAAGTTTTAATATAATTTGGACACCTAGATTAAGTAATGTGATTCAATAAAATGGGTAAATAACGGTTTCATAAATTATTAGTCAAGTATTAGTTTTTTCAGATTAATAGTGTTTTTTAATTAAAAATTTAATTAAAAATAATTAGAAAATTATTTTTATAAAAAGGACTTTATTTTTGAACTCAGTGCATCGATATTATGTTAAGGTAATTTTTGGGGATTTTTCTGAGAAAGTTGATTTTTCGATGAATAGTGAAAATATAGTTTTCAAGTTATGGGTGTTTAATGACATCATTAAATGATGTATTAAGTATATTTCAATATGATCGAATTATGAATAGTAAGATAAGGTATGAGGTGTCCCAAGTTGCCAATACCATGGGCAAATACCATGGGCAAGCCCATGGTTTTTCCAAAACCACTAGTGAGGTGTCCCTTGGCCATTATTGCCTTATCCCCTCACTTTCCCTATAAATACCCACCCTTTCCTCCTTTAGTTTTCACTCCCAACTCTACCACAACGAAGTTCTGGTCTACTTACCTCCCAAGGAGTCCTCCCAAGGTTCCCCCAAGCCCTCAAGGTCCAAACCTTTGAGTTTCAAGAGTCACGTTTTAAGGTAAGGGATCCAACCTCTCTCTTTCTTTTCATGTAATCCCTTTTATGTCATTCCTTTTATGCTCCATGTTCTAATGTGAGAGGATGTTCTTTTATATTCCTCTTACTTCCCTTTTCATGTTTATATGATGAGATATCCCCTCTTACTCTCATCATTTCGTTTTATGAAAGTTTAAGTGACGCCGTTAGGCTGCCGAATTTTTAAGGGATTCTTTCACCCTTCTCATTTTTCATGTTCGATTTTCATGTCAAGTCTTTCAAGTTATTTTTTTATTATGTTGGGGTATGATCTCTATATCTATCATACTGATCTCTTATGATCATATGATTAGAGACCCTATTTGATCTTGTCAATTCATTTTTATTGAAGTTTAAGTGACGCCGTTAGGCTGCCGAATTTTTATAAGAGAAATCTAATTTTTGTCTTCCTTCCATGTTTTTCATTTCAAATGGTATGTCCTTAAAATTTCATTACCATGTTCATATATCCTTCTTATTCTTCCCCTCTACTGTTTTATGGGTCATTTATGAATGTTGGACCCATGTCCCCTCTCTTTTCAATGTTTTCTAAAACCCCGAAACATAGCCGTTATGCTGCAGAATTTTCGTCTCAAAATGCCTCTCTCTTTTCTCAAAATTATTTTATGTTATAAAGTGAATACTCAAAGCTCTTATTTCTACATGGGTATTTACATATATATCAAAATTATCTATTTTAAATTCTGGGATTTACATACATGAGACCCGCTCTCCCCTTCCGTGGGTTTAAAGTGACGTAAAGATCATGTCTTTAAAGCAGTTTTTAAAAAGGTTATGATTATGAAATGAAACCCATTTATTTTATGCTATATGGGTTATTTATGAAATTTTTGATGATGATATATGTGGCTCACATTATAATAAAGGCAAATTTAAGGTTGTGCCCTGATAGCGCTCCAATGCATTGGGTAATGATGTAACCACAAGAGATTACAATTTTCACGATACCTTGGTGAATAACCTTGGTAATTTTCAAATGACACCTTGGGGATGGACCTTGGTGATATGTTCATGATTGTCTATGTTAAATTTTGTAGCCACATCTTCAAGTTATGGAAAATGTTATTTTTATTATGAAATTCCTCATGATTTCTTTCTCATGCCTTAAAGTTCTTTTCATGTCCTTATTGAAGTATCTCAAGTTCACATGTAAAATGTTCCTCTTGTTTCCCTTACTGGGCCTTCTGCTCACCCTTTCTTTTGATGTATCTCCCCAGGTTATGAGATGAATTAATGAACCTAGGATGAACTTAAGGATAAGCCTTTCAAGTGTTTAAGAAGAATTTTTTATGTTGTTTTCATGTATTATGTTCCTGGTTTCCAAGACACTAGACCTTGAAGATTCTCAGTTTTGTGTAATGTAATGAAAGTTTATGTTATAAATTGGCGGGA
Organism: Viscum album; assembly: GCA_963277665.1. Lineage (NCBI taxonomy): Eukaryota > Viridiplantae > Streptophyta > Magnoliopsida > Santalales > Viscaceae > Viscum > Viscum album. Next base: position 1,204,684,670 of record OY728134.1, read on the forward strand.
TGCCATAGTTGGTATCAAAGGATGGTTTAGTTATTTGTGGAAATTAGGATATAAATACTTTAGGAAGAACCCTATAGAAAAGTTTAAATATAGGAAAACTTCCTAGTATTTTGGTAAGTACTGAGTAAGTGGTTTATCAAAAAAATACATCCCTGTCTGGATACAAGCAGGTAGAGGCGGCTCTGGCACAGATGTAAATAGGGGTAAAACCCGAAAACACCGCTTTGAGATAGACTCGAACGGGAACTGGTGCACGATAATGGGCCTTGCTGCACTCTTGGTTACGACACCCCCGGGGGATATGTTTGGTTAATCACAAGATTTTTATGAATCATTATGAAGGAATTATAGAAAAGTGTAATTGTCTAAGCATGAAGTCTTAGTTAAAAGATCCATAAATGAAATAAGTTTCTCACTAAGGTTTTATTCTTTTAGAAAATGGCGGGAAATAGGAGGAACCGTGCCGATGGTGACCGCAATGCACCATGTGCTGACGGCCCTCCGATGGAAGCCGGAATGGAAACATTCATGCGAATGATGAACCAACTGACTCAAGTTATGAGTAATAACTTGAATCAAGCTGAGAGGCTGACCTCACCACGAAGGGAACAACTTTCTTTTGAGTCCTTCATGCGTCAACGACCACCAAAATTCAGTGGATCTACTGACCCATTAGTTGAGGAACAATGGATAAGCTCCATTGAAAAGATCTTTTCTGTACTTCATTGTTTGGAACAAGAAAAAGTCACCCTTGCTATTTACCGCCTAGAGGGAGAAGCTGATCAGTGGTGGTCACTGATCAAAAACACGAAGACACGAGGAGAGATGGAAGCTATGGAGTGGGAAGAGTTCCGGGGAATATTCTTTAATAAGTATTTCCCTCGTTCGATGAGAACGAGAATGGAGAAATAATTTCTCGAGCTGAAGCAAAAGGAGAATGAATCAGTTGGAACCTACGAGATGAACTCCACAAGGCTTTCCCGTTATACCTCAAGCTTCGTCATGGACCCTAATGGGAAGGTTGATAGATTCTTTGGTGGACTACGACCTCATCTATGGAAGAATCTAGCCAACAGGGACTATGATAGCTATGAAGAAATTGTTCGAAGTGCTATGAAAGTTGAACTAGAGTTTGGGGAGACATAGTGGTCTCACAAATCTAATGAGAAGAAGAGAACTCTAGAACCATGCCTGGGAAGAAGTTTTGATCAGGAAAGAGGTGGAAAGCATATGCAACATTCCACATGCAATAAATGTGGGAAGAAGCATTCGGGGAACTGCTTGATCGGAAGTGGTAAGTGCTATAGGTGTGGAAAAGAAGGCCATATTTCTCAGAATTGTCGTAGTGATGTGAAGACTCAACTTCACAACACTAACGACAGAGGAAAGATGGTTATGGCCCTACCCGAAGTCACTTTCTTCAAGTGTGGACATCTTGGGCACTTTGCTAATCAATGTCCAAATCCGAGGGCGGTGGAGGGGAATCTCCATCAACCTCAGCAGAGGCCAAGGGAGCAAGGTCGTGCTTTTGTTATCACAACAACTGAAGTTGAAGTTCCGAACGATGTGGTAGCAGGTACTCTTGTTGTACTCTCAAAACTAGCAAGTACTTTATTTGATTCTGGTTCTACGCATTCCTTTATTTCCTCCAAGTTTGCAAGGAATATAGAATCAATCCCCAAACTGCTAGAGGTAGAGTTGTCAGTCAAGACTCCAAGTGGGATTATCCATGCATCAACAATGTTTATAGACTCTAGTGTTTAATTTAGTGAGAACAATCTTATCGCAAATCTAGTAGTCATTACCATGTTGGAATTTGACGTTATACTAGGGATGGACTGTCTCTCAAAGTATAATTCTAAGATCAAATGCAGAAGTAAGGAAATCTCAGTAGTCTTGAATAAACGACCTACAGTTATCTTACAAGGAGAGATATCCCGAACTGATCCCTATCTAGAAGCACCTCCCATAGCTTTCTTTATGGAGTTAATCGGTGATGATGAAGAAGGAAAAGGGAGCATACAAATAGAAGATGTTCCAATTGTTCAGGAATACATGGATGTATTTCCCGAGGAGTTACCTGGACCTCCCCCAGAAAGAGAGGTAGAGTTCTCTATTGAACTCGTACCTGGGTCTCAACCGATATCAAAGACTCCATATAGAATGGAAAATGTGGAGCTAGAAGAGTTAAAGAAACAACTCCAAGACTTTTTGGAGATGGGGTTTATCCGACCGAGTGTGTCTCCTTAGGGGGCACCAGTTCTCTTTGTGAAGAAGAAGGATGGATCAATGCGGCTATGCATTGATTATAGAGAACTGAACGGGATCACAGTGAAGAACAGATACCCTCTTCCAAGAATTGATGATTTATTTGACAAACTTCGTGGGGCTCAATTCTTCTCTAAGATTGACCTTCGGTCTGGTTATCATCAACTGAGGGTGAAGAAGGAAGATATTCCAAAGACTGCCTTCCGATCAAGATATGGGCATTATGAGTTTACTGTTATGCCTTTCGGCTTGACTAATGCTCCTGCTATTTTCATGGATTTGATGAATAGAGTCTTTAAGGACTACCTTGGTAACTTTGTGGTAGTTTTTATTGATGATATTTTGATATATTCAAAAAGTCGTGAGGAGCATGAATATCATCTGAGGGTTATTTTGAAAACTATACGGAAGGAGATTCTCTTTGGTAAGTTCAGCAAGTGTGAGTTTTGGTTACAACAAGTGGATTTCTTTGGGCACATCGTAACCAATGAAGGAATCTCTGTTGACCCTGCAAAGACAATGGTTGTGGAGGAGTGGCCTCAACCCACAACAGTAACTGAGATTCGTAGTTTCCTTGGTTTAGCGGGATATTATAGGAGGTTTGTGAAAAACTTTTCATGACTTTCTAATCCACTAACCAAGTTGACTCGAAAAGGGGTTAAGTTTATCAGGACAAAGGAATGTGAGGAAAGTTTCCAAGAGCTGAAGAAGAGATTGGTTACTGCACCTGTGTTAACACTACCCTCTATCGGAGAAGGATTCGTTATTTTTAGCGATGCATCTCTGAAAGGGCTTGGGTGTGTCCTCATGAAAAATGACAAGGTAATTGCTTATGCATCTCGACAGTTTAAGATTCATGAGAAGAATTATCCTACGCATGATCTAGAGCTGGCGGCAGTTGTTTTTGCTCTAATGATATGAAGGCACTATCTTTATGGGGAGAAATGTGATATATACACTGACCACCAAAGTCTAAAGTATATTTTCACACAGAAAGAATTGAACATGAGACAAAGGAGATGGTTGGAGCTTATTAAAGACTATGATTGTTCAATTCATTATCACCCTGGAAGAGCAAACAAAGTCGCTGATGCATTAAGCAGGAAAGATCCTGCTGTTCTAGCAACAATGAGGATCCTAGGAGATACCTTGATTAAAGATCTAGTAAAACTGGACATGGGAATTATAAGGAAAGGGACATCATCAACCCTATCCCAAATGATTTCTCAACCTTCATTACTAGAGAAGATCAAGAAGGCTCAAAAAGAAGATCCTTTTCTGTAGGAGAAGTTTGAGGCTGTAAAGGATGAGAAGTTCTCTGATTTAAATATTGATCAAGAAGGTGTATTGAAATTTCATTCAAGACTATGTGTTCCTTCTATTCCGAAGATAAAGAAAGAACTGATGGATGAAGCCCATAGCTCTACTTTCTATATACATCCGGGAAGAACTAAGATGTATAGAGACCTTCGTGATCATTATTGGTGGGATAACATGAAGAGGGAGATTGCTGATTACACTACAAGGTGCCTGGTGTGTCAGCAAGTAAAGGCAGAACGACAACTTCCTAAGGGGGTATTACAACCGCTACCCATACCAGTATGGAAGTGGGATAATATCACTATGGACTTTGTAACTGGTCTCCTGAAAACATCCAAAGGAAACAATACGATATGGGTGATTGTGGATCGTCTCACCAAGACAGCCCATTTTATCTCTATTCGGGAAGATTTCTCTCTGGATTAGCTTGCCAAGATATACATGAAGGAAGTGGTAAGGCTGCATGGGGTACCACTATCCATCGTATCTGATCGTGACCCAAGATTCACATCAAAATTCTGGAGAAGTCTTCAACATTCTCTGAATACTGAATTGAATTTTAGTACGGCCTATCATCCTCAAACTGATGGGCAATATGAAAGGACTATTCAGACACTCGAAGACATGTTGAGATTATGCTCAATGGAATTTAAGGGTGGATGGGATCCACACCTCCCATTAGTGGAGTTCTCCTATAACAACAACTTCCATGCGAGTATTCAGATGGCACCCTATGAAGCTCTATATGGAAAGCGGTGTAGAACTCCTACTTGTTGGGATGAAATAGGTGAGAGGAAGCTTCTTGGGCCTGATCTCGTGCAAGAGATGACGGAACAGGTTCATGCCATCCAACAACACATAAAGGCAGCTCAGAGTCGGCAGAAGAGCTATGCTGACAATCGTCGAAGGGACTTGGAGTTTGGTGTTAGTGACAAAGTCTTCCTTCGAATCTCTCCATGGAAGAGAGTCATGCGATTTGGGAAGAAAGGGAAGCTCAGCCCTAGGTACATTGGCCCCTATGAAATCCTTGATCACATAGGAGCAGTGGCCTATCGTCTAGCACTTCCACCGAACCTAGCTCAAGTTCACAATGTCTTCCATGTATCTCTCTTGAGGAAGTACATACCCGACCCTTCGCATGTACTGAACCCAGAGGTGGTACAACTGGAACATGACCACTCTTATGAGGAGCAGCCAGTGGAGATCTTGGACCGTAGGGACAAGGTTCTACGAAACAAGACTACCCACCTTGTGAAAGTGTTGTGGAGGAATCATAAGCATGAAGAAGCGACTTGGGAGCCTAAGGAAACGATGAAGAAAAAGTACCCTCACCATTTTGACTAGGCCTCAAGTATAAATTTTGGGGACGAAATTTCTTAAGGGGGGAAGAATGTAACGACCCAATATTTTTGAGTAGTATATTATCTTACTCTTATTGATTTAATAAGATGTTAATGGTTAATGCAGAAAGAGGAGGCGATGGCTTCATCCAGTAGACTTGAACCTTATGAAGCCCACTTATCAGAGCTTGGGAAGGAGGTAGCATCTGTGTGCTTCGCTTTGGACCAAGCCCAAGCCGAACTCCAGCCTGTCAAGCTTGAACGGAAACGCCTACGGGAGAAGTTCAAGTTAGTAGAGATTACTACTAGGGCAATGTTATCTGAGCCTCCCTCAGATTCTCTCACCATAGAGCACCTTACACTTAGGTCTTATGCCATTGTTATAAGGGGCTATGTGACGAGACCCTAGATTCCTTGTGTAATCCTTTTAGGTGAATAAATTGAGATTTTTTCCTTTAGTGATGTTTGTGAAATTTCAAATGTCCAGATAATTTTAGAATGCTTTTTATTAATGAATTTTTTTGGAAAAAGGATATTTTAAAATATTTATGAAAACCCTAAATAACTAATGATGTGTAATGATTTTCAAAAAATGGTCTTCTACAAAAGTGTCAGTAATGAAATTTGGAGTCTAATAAGATCAACTTAATTTTTGATGAATAGTAAATTATGAATAGTGATTTTACGCTTAGGATTAGTAATGTGACCAAATGGATTAGTAATTTCACACAAAGAAAGTTTTAATATAATTTGGACACCTAGATTAAGTAATGTGATTCAATAAAATGGGTAAATAACAGTTTCATAAATTATTAGTCAAGTATTAGTTTTTTCGGATGAATACTGTTTTTTAATTAAAAATTTAATTAAAAATAATTAGAAAATTATTTTTATAAAAAGGACTTTATTTTTGAACTCATAGCATCGATATTATGTTAAGGTAATTTTTGGTGATTTTTCTGAGAAAGTTGAATTTTCGATGAATAGTGAAAATATAGTTTTTAAGTTATGGGTGTTTAATGACATCATTAAATGATGTATTAAGTATATTTCAATATGGTCGAATTATGAATAGTAATATAAGGTATGAGGTGTCCCAAGTGGCCAATACCATGGGAAAATACCATGGGCAAGCCCATGGTTTTTCCAAAACCACTAGTGGGGTGTCCCTTGGCCATTATTGCCTTGTCCCCTCACATTCCCTATAAATACCCACCCTTTCCTCCTTTAGTTTTCATGCCCAACTCTACCCCAATGAAGTTCCGGTCTCCTTACCTCCAAAGGAGTCCTCCCAAGGTTCCCCCAAGCCCTCAAGGTCCAAACCTTGGAGTTTCAAGAGTCATGTGTTAAGGTAAGGGATCCGACCTCTCTCTTTATTTTCATGTAATCCCTTTTATGTCATTCCTTTTATGCTCCATGTTCTTATGTGAGAGGATGTTATTTTATATTCCTCTTACTTCCCTTTTCATGTTTATATGATGAGATATCCCCTCTTACTCTCATAATTTCTTTTTATGAAAGTTTAAGTGACGTCGTTAGGCTGCCGAATTTTTAAGGGATTCTTTCACCCTTCTCATTTTTCAAGTTCGATTTTCATGTCAAGTCTTTCAAGTTATTTTTTTATTATGTTGGGGTATGATATATATATATCTATCATACTGATCTCTTATGATCATATGATTAGAGACCCTATTTGATCTTGTCAATTCATTTTTATTGAAGTTTAAGTGACGCCGTTAGGCTGTCAAATATTTATAAGAGAAATCTAATTTTTTTCTTCCTTCCATGTTTTTCATTTCAAATGGTATGTCCTTAAAATTTCATTAACATGTTCATATATCCTTCTTATTCTGCCCCTATACTGTTTTATGGGTCATTTATGAATGTTGGACTCATGTCCCCTCTCTTTTCAATGTTTTCTAAAACCCCGAAACATAGCCGTTATGCTGCAGAATTTTCGTCTCAAAATGCCTCTCTCTTTTCTCAAAATTATTTTATGTTATAAATTGAATACTCAAAGATCTTATTTCTACAGGGGTATTCACATATATATCAAAATGATCTATTTTAAATTCTGGGATTTACATACATGAGACCCGCTCTCCCCTTCCGTGGTTTTAAAGTGACGTAAAGATCATGTCTTTAAAGCAGTTTTTAAAAAGGTTATGATTATGAAATGAAACCCATTTATTTTATGCTATATGGGTTATTTATGAAATTTTTTATGATGATATATGTGGATAAAATGATAATAAAGGCAAATTTAAGGGTGCTCCCTGATAGCGCTCCAATACATTGGGTAATGATGTAACCACTAGAGATTACAATTTTCACGATACCTTGGTGAATAACCTTGGTAATTTTCAAATGACACCTTGGGGATGGACCTTGGTGATATGTTCATGATTGTCTATGTTAAATGTTGTAGCCACATCTTCAAGTTATGGAAAATTTAATTTTTATTATGAAATGCCTCATGATTTCTTTCTCATGCCTTAAAGTTCATTTCATGTCCTTATTGAAGTATCTCAAGTTCACATGTAAAATGTTCCTCTTGTTTCCCTTACTGGGCCTTCTGCTCACCCTTTCTTTTGATGTATGTCCCCAGGTTATGAGATGAAGTAATGAACCTAGGATTAACTTAAGGATAAGCCTTTCAAGTGTTTAAGAAGAATGTTTTATGTTGTTTTCATGTATTATGTTCCTGGTTTCCAAGACACTAGACCTTAAAGATCCTCAGTTTTGTGTAATGTAATGAAAGTTTATGTTATAAATTGGCGGGATGCTATAATTATCTTCTAATTTCTCCTAATATTAGATTACCACTTTATTTATTCTATCCTCATTTAATTGGATCCTGATGAAGATATGATTCTTGGATATAAGTGGATTGATGTATATGTATTAAAATGTATTATAGATATTGAGTTTTAAATACTGGATCTACACATTTGAAATCTCTATTATGGAAAGGGACTGGTTTTCCCTTTGATGGAAAGGTAGGCGTCTCTATATATTTGAGTTGACCCATGAATTACTCATTATTCTAGTGAAATTTACCTTGTTTTATTATGAAATTGATTTATTTATTTTATCAAGTCATTAAAATTATTTTAAAATGATTTTTTGGAAATACTTTTACTTATTTATTTTGTTTGATGAAATAAATTTATGAAACTTTTGTCAAAAATGTTATTCTATAGAATTCTTGTTGTGATTATTTATTATGAAGGTATTTTATATATTTTTATCATATTTTATTTAAATGTATTAAAAAATGTCACATTTTGAACCCTTGGTGCATTATGAAAGAACATATGCAAACCATAGTTAGTGTTTCCCCACTAGGGGTTATCATGGTGATATCTAAAGACTTTGGATGGAATCCTTATTCATAGTTTCACATTATAATGGATTAGGGTCACTAAATATGCATCAGCACATATTCATATAGGCTAGATCCCAGTACGAGGTTTTTTTCAAGTTATTATTAACTATATGATTTCACAAATGATTATTATATTTTGATTCCTTGTATATTTTTGTTATGAGTTAGTTTTATCAATCATTAAATTTACATATTGCATGATATTTTGAAAATGTAATGTTTTAAAAGAGTCCAATGGTTGTTTTAATAAATGAGTTTTCTTTTATAAAAATCATATTAAAATGGTTTTTTGAGAAAGTTAATTTTTTTTGTTTCATTGAATTAGAGTTACTATAAATTCATTTGGGATATGCTACTAGGATGTTTCCTTACCCACTACTATACAATTTTTTTGTTTTAGACCGTATATTAAAGGACTCAGGTAAGGGGAAGTGTATCATTATGTTCAATCCCTTCATTCATCATTACCACCTTCTATGTGATAGGTGTCGATAGTGATGGTTGGTTGCTTGGAAATGTTCTTTAATTCATTGTTTTTGTTTTTCTACCCAGTTAGTCTTTTTAGGGTTATTTTTTATGTCTCATGGATTTAGTTATATTTCTTCTTCAATTATTCATATTCTAAATATATACTCATTTATTCATGACACTTATTTAGGTTGTGTTTTATATGTATATCTTGTGGATTGACCTCTATGGATACTTTTATGTTATCCTAGGATGGTTTATTAAAACATTATATTAGAGACATTACCCATATGTAATTTTTTGAAACTTCTATGATATGCATTAGGTTCTTTATTTGATAGTAGATAGGATGTTCGTAATTGAAAAATTAAGGGAAGATGGGTGCTAGGGATATTCACTTTTATGTCTGAACTCGAGTTACCATGGATAGTCGATGATTTTTATCAATATTGGGCATGTATTGTGTGGTTATTTGATCAAATCTATTTCAATATTGTTAATATATCTTATTCCTTTTTAAATATTTTCATCTCATTTACAGAAATCATGAATTCTTTAAATTCATGTTTTTTAAATGTTTAAATGGATTCTTTATGTTTTACATTTATTTATAAAAATATCATTTATAGTAACTGTACACTAACTTTTATGTTTATTAGACATTTCCTCTGAGAAGTTATCTTCTAAATTATGGTGGGAAAGAAATGAAACTTGTTATATAAGATAATAATCTAGTAGATCCATGTTTTGTGGAAGATATTATTGACACAATATAGTCTCTATGTGATGTGGGTGTTGGATACTAGGGAAAGAAGAGTAGACCATGGTACCAAATTTACCTAGATGATTCCACTGATCTCACATGGTGAAATGAAACCCTTGGAATTTAGAGAGTGTATTAAATAAATTTAATGGATAATAAATTTTCAAAAACCTCTAGAGGACTCTAAGGTTCGATTTTTTACATACAACGTTTAAGGAATGGAAAGTAAACTATAGAATATATAATTAAATCTATGTTTCAGGGGGATATGACCTGGACTACAATCAAGAATATGTTGTACCAGCAGTTATGGACTAAAAAATTGAGAGTGGAACATACCTAGAAATTTATAGACATAGAGAATGAGATAATTCTTTTTCAGAGTATTCTAAACATTATTCAATGTTGGTTCACCTACCACATTAGAATGGTTGTTATGAAAACCTCAAACCCTAGAGAAGGGAGATTTATTTCTTGGCTGATATTCAGTAAATGCAGATTCTATTATTCATTCCTACCATTTTTGAGGATATCAATCAAGAGACTATGGCTGAGGTGGGAATTGCTAGGATATCAATATTATGTAGAGAATCAGTGGTAGCATGATGATGTTATGTTGTGTTTTCTAGAAATAAAAAGTAATAAAATGGAAAATAGTTTAAATCATAAGATGGTTTTGATACTTCTTCGAGTTGAAGATGGTGGTCTACAATAATTGTTGAAGTCCTGATAAGAACTAGAAAAACTGTATAAAAGATCCTAGGTCGTCTTATCACTATTGGAAACCTGGTCACAATGTGTTTTTTTCAATCAGAATATTTCAAGGCAGTAGAGCATGATCTACTCTTACTAAAGGCTTATTAATTAATGTTGATACATAAAAGGGATGTGAATCCCACTATAATTCAATGGGGATACTCAAAAAACAATGAATTCTCATTGAGTATCTATGAGCCGATATATTTATATAGTATTTTTTTACCCAGAGGAATCATAGGTTAGAGAATCTGTTGTTAGAGGTACGATGTTCATTTCATCCTATATTGTACTAGATTTATTTGGTATAACAATGACTTGTTATTTCATATCATCAATGTTGAATGACATGGAGGGTTAAATTACATGATTATATAATTAATTTTTTTTCATATCCATGATTTTAGTAATAACTTTATAATAAGGTTTTAAATTTCCAATTTTTATGTAATGAAATCCAACATTGAATTTGTGTGGTATTTCATCATTTTTAGAATTGAAATCATTGAAATTATTTTTTGAATGGATTAGAAAATCAAAAATAAATAATAAATCAACTATTTTTGGCATTGTGTTCAATTTAAATATCTGGATTTATTATCTCAAGTATATTAGTGTGATTGAGATTCTACATCATGGAGAGTGGTTCTTACTTTTCATTATGATGGAATGATCTCATGTTCGTTGTCTACGTCATTCATTGATAATATTGATCCTTCTTTGGGTATCTCATATATAGAATTATTGATTTCATACCCTAATGTATTTATTAATGACTTTTCTATGTTATTACCATAGAGAGTGTTCATGTAGGCTATTTAAATAAACCCTTGTAGAATTACCATTTCAATTCCACCCTATTGCATATCACATGCCAGGTTCAATAAAAATAAGCTTCAAATGGTTGATTTTTAGGCCCATAGATTTATTCATCATATAATTTCACATTAGGATTCTTTTATTCACCCTTTAAAGGAGGTAAAAGGAATCCTCACACATTTTGTTAATAATTGAAATTGAAATCAGGTGTCCGATTAAAAAAATACCACATATCAGGAATTTATGATGCACTTCATCAAATAATAGGGGATCATTCATTTAAAAAATTACCTATTGTTAGGATACAATTATTTTTTATTCCTAGAAGAATATATTTGTAAGATATACTTTAGTATCTATTATTAAAATTTTGAGATTCTAATTAATCCAAACGATCTCAATAACACTCCTATATTGTTTATTGTATTGATGGGACAATGCTTTCTACATTTCATGAATTATTTTATCATCATATTTATAGTTATATTTCTGTTTACTTGATTTCATTGGAGGAACACATAGATCATTTGGATATTATTCATAGAATGTAGAAATATTTTCATTTGTATGATAATATTTTTTAATTGTAATTTTGTATCCATGAATTAATATTCCACGTCTATAATATATATTTGAGGGGAATCTTAGTGGATCCTGAAATGATGCTAGTGGTAATATCCTAGGAATATCCAAGATATGTATTTGAGTGTTAAATATTCTTTTAAGTATCTAGTTATTAGTGGTTGTTTGTTTATCACTTTTATATGCATTCATATTCTTTGAAAAAATTATTTCACACTGGTGTTATGATTGAGTGGAATGATAAATGTATGAGATCGTATGAGGTGTTGAATAAGACGGTGAATTCAAACTAGGGTTTCTATTATTATGGAAATAATATTTTGTTATGATGTTTTTTGAGATGTTTCTAGTATGGTATTGGTTTTTTTTATGTTGAAAAATAATGTGGTGGTCTATGTCCCTCACTAATTACACCATCATGAGAAGAACCATTTACACACATATTTGAGTTGTTAGTTTTTATAAAAACTATAAAAACATGGAGCCCATATCACGTTGGTAGAATATAATGGTATATTCTAATTATAAGTGATATAAGTAAGTAATTATTCATAGGTAAATGAATTTTTGACATATATGATGGGTTGAGTATTTTTGGACATTTAATTATTATATTTTTTATACTCCTAGGAAATAGAATGGTCACATCGATGCATTGAGTAGGAAATTATAGAATTGGGCATTGATGGAATCATTAGGGGATTGGTATATAATGTTTTTATACAGTGAGAAGTGATTACGAGTGGAATATATAGGTTTGAATGTGTTATTTTCTTCTTTTATCCTGAACTCATAATTTGATGAATTAAAATGTCATGAATGGGCAACAAAAACTTATCACCAACACATTAATAGATCCATATGTGTATGGTGACCTCAATTCATCAGTGTATGTCTCCAGTTAATGTTTTGTGTTTCAGATGAAGGATGGTGATTCCTATATTTTTTAGGTAGTATTTATTGAATAGTGGCCACCAATCTGGTTGGTCCATACAGATTGTGACTATAAATAGTTTTCATTACAAGGGACTTCAAAATTAGTGGTCATGGATGAGGTGTTTTATTAAAAGAATCATTTCACAGAGCCTTACTTATTAGTGAATTAAATCAGGGCACTATAGATGACCATATTTGTCTTTATAGAATGTAATTAGGGTATTTAAGTGTAATGATATTTCATTGAACTTCATTTTCAGTTCACCATGAAATCCATGTTGTAATGTTATTATTTGGGTAATCATTTCATATATTAGGAAATAAATCCATTTATTACATATAATGGATCTGATAAAGGTATTTTATCTCTGGAATGTATACATCTAATAGGATGTGACGCGTCATGAGGTTCCCTATTCAATTGTTTTTTATAGGGAACCATGTTTTAAAAAAAATCGAATTTTTTGACATAGTATGTGGGTTTCTAGTAAAATATTTTCACAAAATGCCATCCCTATATGTGTCATAATATTGAGAGTGATATTAATATCCTTTAGGATATAAATTTTCAATGAATTCTTGATTTTTTTTGTCTATGCAAAATGTACATACTTTTGGTTTTATTTTTCTCTAACCATTTTTATTATGAGTCAATTAAAATGTATCATTCATATAATTTTATATGAATTCATGTTCATCTACCTTATTCTGAGTACAGTTAGAAAAAATATCCTTGGTTGGAGGAAAACGTTTTCAAGAGATGATAGATAATGTAAATATGATATTTGAGAATGTTAGTGACATCTCAAAATAATTTGTAATCATATAAGGACCTTCAATTTAATCCATTCGATTTTGAGATTTTTTATCAATGTTTTCTTTTAGTTTCCTCTCAATTGTACCCCATTAGTTGGGTATGTATATTATGTCATAAATTAGGTATTTTCCCCATTGAGAGTGTCGAATGAATTATAATGGTGATGAATCGATTGGGTATTTAATCTATCTTGATGTTGATTCCTAATGTGTTTCATGTTTCAATGGAATGGAGTTATCATCCAGACTATCAAAAACCAACCTGGATTAATCCTAAACCGGTCACTAGAGTCAGACCATGACATCCATGTGGAGTGTTACTGGTAACCTTGGGATGGATACAAGCACCAAGAGAATTAATAAGAGTCCTTGGGAATGATTTCTCCCAATATAAATCAAATAGAGAACTGGGAAGACTAATAGGAATACCAATATAAAATAAGTAGACAGAAAAAAAAGAAATAAAACTAAAAAAGAAAAACATAACGACCAAACAGATTTATATGTGTCCCTGCAGTTCACTCACCATACCCAAAACCCAGTATTACTCCATGATGATAAAAACCAAGAAGGACCTCTACCTGAAGCTAAAAACAAGAATAAATTTATAGAATTGGTTCTTAAAATGTAGTAGGAATCACTAGTAATAATATTCCCTATGTATTTCTTTTTGAAAAGTGATTCTTTAACTAATAGTATGAAACATATTAACTTTTTATTATCATAAATTCTATTTCAAAACAAAACATGGTCTTTTACCATATTTACCTAAAACAAATTTTTTAAATGTGAGAGGGTTGATAATTTTAAAAGAAACTTGAAGAGGGAGGTAGTGAGAGAGGAATGGTGTGTTAATAACATTTCAAATAAAATTTATGAAAATATTTAATGATGTAAGATGTTAAATTTTTTAAAGGGATAAACATAATAAAAGGAAAGAAATAATAAAAATACTTCATAGAGGGAAATGGTAAATTATTAATCAAGTAACAAAACCATATTTGGCACCTAGGTTAACCAGCATAGATAAAGAAGTACTAGAGAGCATGGGAATACCTAGGATATTAGAGGACAATCGTGAACAATCTATAACCTGATCCATCCTGTCAGTGTTCTTGATAAATTGAAATTACCTTGATGCTCTCTTATACACTACCTATCCTAACCAAGGAGAAACATCCACAAAGTAGATACTTTCCTTAATAAGGGGTCAAATTAATGTGTGTAATCCTAAACAAGTAAACCAATTTTTCTTGAATATTCCACTATAAGTTCTAGGATCCCAAGTCATTTTTATGTTGTGGGTGACCCAAAGAGAAAAAAACAATCAATAATTATATAGAAAATAAACCAAAAGAATCCCACATCCAATCCTTACCCCCGAATCACCATAAGGAATAATCCCCCTTTCCTTCTGACCATGAATTGAAAATGTACATCCCATTCAAATGACCTCCCATTTCATTTAACGATGAACAATGAAATAGACTTATATCTTAAAGGATATTTTTTGAATGAAAAACATTTCCAAAGGGGACAATTATGCCTCACGCATTCTTTGGGTGACAACCAATTCTCAAAGAACAAAACGAAATAATTATAAAATAAAAAATCAATTTATAAATCTATTCTAGAAACTTGAATAACAATTTATAAATGAAATTTTTTTATCTAAATCTCTATAGTAAATTTTGACAAATAATTGGTATGTGAAGGTCAATAAAATAATTTCTCACAACTGAATTCAGATGGGAAACCATTCCGATTCATTCCAAATATGTTTTCAGGAAATTATATATCACTAGTCTATATCAATATTTTGTGAGAACATTGGGAAATTAGTGATTCCTATAATTTAACTTCAAATGCATATGAAAACCTACCTCAAAACCATAATCCTTTGATAATGAACACTTCACACTTGCAGGGACATAATCCCTTATATATATATATATATATATATATATGTATTCATCCTTGACCTCATACACATATTTCCCACTCCAAGAGGTATTATTCACTATGAGAGTTTATATAAATATACATCCCAATGTTCAGTTGAGATATTTTTCTTTAATGGGGAACAATGTATTGCCATTGATAAACACTACAACAAAGAACCTCAAATAAACCCCTAAAAATAATAATGACCATTAATCCACAAACACACACGCCCATATCATGTTTTGATTCACCCAAGCCGCACAGAACATATGATGGGTAAAGGATACCAAGATTTAGGGGAAACAGATGGAGAAGATGAGGAGGAAAATCTCACTAAAGATGATCACATTAAAAATTAGAGGCAAAACTAGCTCAATGAAGGACAGAGGGGAGGTGAAATGTTATGCTAGGAGCATATCCTAGGAATGGGTTGAGTGAGATAGGTAGAGAATAGGGCATGTAATTAAGGGTAGGGGTTCATTATACTAATGGTTTTATTTAATTTTATTTTAAAATTTAAATTTTAATTAATTTAAACCCTCCTATTGGAAACTGTCATGACTCATGATTTCATTTCATGGTTTGGAAAACCTTGCAACAACCGTGTGCCCTCTACTGCTATCCCGAAGCACCCCACATGTGTAGTTCAAATAGTTTGGAAGACCATGCACCAACAATATGGATGGATCTATCATAAATTGAAGATTATTTCACGTAGTTATTGAATGGATTAAAAAATTGGGTTCCTTAACCATGATACAAGCATTTCATGGTCCAAAACTCCCAATTTCATGGGAGATATCCTAGAAGAGAAAATAAATTATGTTTATGTCAAATATAAATTAAATAACATAATTGAATCCGGTTAGGTGTTGCACTTCTATCCACCATGACACTTTCTTCCCCCAAAAGTTCCTAGGAAACTCGGTTAATCAAGACCAATGCATGGATAAACTACAACCCAAATAGAGATTACGAAAATGAGATGCTAAAAAACCAACAATTTGGTTCAAATAAATCCAAAAACTCTAAAATACCAAAATGAATTAATTAGGACATCCTAAATGAATCCAAACATCTGTGGAAGAAATCATACATAACCAAGGAACTCAAATAAATAATGAAGGGATTACAAATAAGAGGCTCACATTTTTTCAAACACAACCCAAAAAGAGCACCCTGAACCCTAACACAAAAACCATAAATAAAATGCATCTTGGAATGTTCTATATTTCTATGGGAATCCATCACAAAAACCCAATTCATGATAGCCAACTACTATGACTAGAATCGGGTAGTGAAGAAACAAGAATGCGCCCTACCATGAATACTTCGAAGATGGGTTTATCACCCGATCATCCTATAGTGGTATCCCCACTATATTATGTCTCTATAAAAACATTGATTTTAAAATATGTAACAACTCATGAATCATACCAAAAAGAAAAAACCAAGGTTAATGAATCATAAAACAAATAATGGCACCATCACATAATAAAATTAGTCAACAATTTACTTAAGGGCACTTAAATTAAGAATATAATTATCGGAAAGTGTACACAAAATCATTCTACATATCCAAAAAATAAAACACTAAAAACAACATCCAAAATAGAAAAAATATAAAAAATATGAATCCTTAAACTTAACCCAAATCAAGACCATAATCTAGATAATTGGGTGTCGGTGATTCAGATGGTGTGGACCTAGCTCCACATAGAATCCTGGAAACAACCCATAAAAACCATTTCATATAACCGAAGAATCCAAAGGTATGGTAGGTATTTTGTTATTCAACACAATATCGATTATTGTGACACTTCTTGACTCAATGATGTCACACTAGGGTCACATACCCAGAACAAGAAGAAGGCGGGTTTGAAAGCCTCTTAATTCCACCACCAACATAATCAACATCATTCCAAATCGCATTAATTTGATTGAATTTTCTTTAATTATTCATGTTACTGAAGGATGATTAAATAACTTATGTTCCATAACTAACATGACCTCAACCATAGTTATTTTCCTCACCACGTCAAGAAATATGTTTAGACTGAATTATGAAAACCACAACTAAAGATCGTGAAAAATACAATTCTAAATGTATTCTATTTCAAATAATTCTCCCAATCCAAATATGGGAGATAGGGAACCAAATCCAAAAAAATACAGAGAAATTCCAAGCCTAATCTATAAACATGTTAAAGGTAACAATTATTCATCTTCCTCACCACCATCACAACATTAGAGAAGAATTTTTATATGAAAAAATCTAGGAATAATTCCTCTAAGTGGTCTTCCCATGTATTTTAACTAATGAATGACTTCCACCAATCCCATCATGAAACATTCAGTATAAAGGTCATCAAATTGAGATTATTAAACTTGTTATGTTTGATCCATGAGAAAAGATCTTGTTTGGTTTTAAAAAATCATTTTCTTTTCTAGTTCCAATGGCTCAAAGATGAAAAGATGGAAAACTCTAAAACCATCTTGATTAATTCATGATACCAAGGACTACTATTCTCTATTTAAATAATTGACAAACTGGGAAACTCATAAAGGAATTTATCAATTTAAAGAATGAAGTAGAATACCCGAAAAAAATATCGATCAAGACTTGTTAGAGAATAGTGGGGGTTTACTTGAAACAACATGAAAATAAACAAACAAAACAATTTATCCTTCAATAACACAAAATAATTTAACACAAAACACTAATAAAAAACCCACAAATTACAGAAATCATTTTTGTAATCTCACTAACCTGAATGTTTGAAACCATTTTCAAATTCATAATTCATACAATACAATTCCAATAAAATCCTTTAAATCCCATTAAGAAATACATCCCTCTCCTATTTAAACCAATTTATCTATTTAAATAATTCTTTAACCATTCCATTTATATATCCCTCATCGTCCCTTTTTTAAATTAAAAATGAAGAATAAAATTATTTTATAGAAACCCTTTTTATTAGAAGTAATTGAAATTAAAAATAAATTTTTTTCATATATTTATTTGAATAATTTGAAACGAACATTTACCTTTTCTATAAATCAAAACATCACAATTTTAAATAAGTTATTTCATAATTTATAAATAGTTTTTTATGAAAATCATGAAATTATGAAAGGCCAAAACTAAATACATAGAGGTAACTAGTGACAATAGGTGTTTTTTCCATATGTTTGGTGGCCATATGAAAATCCCACCACTCCCTGAAAGAATTGTTTAGGACCACATCCTCGTTCCCACATGGATTTTGATGCCCAAAAGGCTCACCAAAAACAAATTTACAAACTCTAGTTTTATTACCAAAAAAATACCCCATAAAAATCCCCAAAAATTAAATAAAATGATCACCAGAAACGAAAGTCATGAAATACCAATAAATATAAATATAAATAAAATAAAAACTCAAAAACCAACATACCATGGTAACCTAGGGTATGGCACTAGAAGTGTCATCCAATTATATCCTCATAACTATACCCCAAGTCCATACAATTTAAAACATTCTATGTTAAAAGACCAAATAACTAAGGGTTATCTAAAATCAAGATCCTTTAAAGAAACCATGGATATAATACCATTTTTTAATGAACCGTCATAGGTTAACCCCGAACTAGTCACTCGATCCAACCAATGACATTTCTAATGTTCAGACTTTATTTCCTTAGTGCGGTGATAAGCACCAAGGGAATCAATGAGAGATAGAGGGAATTATTTACCCCTATATTAAAGAAACCTATTATTGAAAGAAAAACTGGAAGCCAAATTTAAAATGAATATAAATGATACGAATAGATAAATTAAAAATTAAATAAAGATGATCCGGATGACCAAACATATCTCCATGTGACCTAGAGGGCTACTCACCAAAAAAATCCAATATCGCTCTATAGAGAACAAAACCAAATTGGTCAGTAACCTAAAGATAAATATGTAAATAAACGTATATGTTTGAGTATTTAAATAGAGTAGGTGATCCACAGTAAAGAAGTTCCATATGAATTTCTAGTAAATAAAATAATATTTGAAAAAATATTTGAAATAAAATATATAATAGTAGGAATATTATTCATTAAGTCACAAAAAACAAGGTGCATGACCTAAATTATTTAAAATATTTTTTTCGAGAATGGGGTATTTAAGAATGTTTAATGAAAGGGGAATATAGAGATAGAGTAGTAGAGGGGTGTGAAGAACCTTCCAATTTTTTTAATGAAAAAATTTTAGAAAATATAATACTATATTTTCACAAGGTATTAGCATTACAATAAGGGGGAAATATATACAATACCATATAGTGGAAAATGGTAATATAGTACTCAAGTAACCAAACTAAAAGATAAACCTAGATTATCTTCCTATGGTAAAAATGTACTAAATAGAATGAGAATATCTTGGAGATCATGGGAGAATCTTGATCATACTATAGCATGATCCATCTAGTCTTAACACTTAATGAAATCAAACATCCATGTTCCTTAGTCATACCCAACCTATCCTTGCTGAGGGTAAACATCCCAAATGTAGACTGTGTTCTTGCTAAGGGGTCACTTATCTGACCATAACCCTAAACTATTGTAACAAGTCTTATAATATAATCCACTTTATATTCTAGGTTTTGATGTCATGTTTATGTTGGGGATGAACCAATGAGGATAAAAAAATCAACACATACACAAAGAAGACTACACATGAATCACACATCTAAGCCTCATGCTAGAATCACCCAAAGGAGAAATCACCCTTGCCTTCTAATGGAAAATTCACAGGGTATGTCCCATTCAATGGACCTCTAATTTCTATTAATAGTGAATAAGTTTATATAGAGATATCCCAAGGATAATGTTATATATAAAACCATTTTCAATGGTACTAACTGGGGCTCACATATTTATCGGGTGACAACCACTGCCTAAAAAACCATACACATCAATTAAAAAACCAAAAATAAATTTAGAAATCCAATTTATAATCTCAAATAAACATTTTGAAATAAAAAACAAATCTATAAAGTCTGATTTGTCATTTTGACAAACAATTGGTGTTTATGGATCAAAAAACCTCCATCTCAAAATTCAATTCCAAGGGAAAACCACTTTAATAAATTCCAACTACTTATTCTAAAAATTATATTCCACTATTTGATATCAAAATAATGTTTGCAAATTGATAAATCCATGAATCTTTCAATTTAACGCCCAATACATAGGGTAACATAACATAAACCAAGAAACATTTGACAATAATAATGTAAAATATTCAGAATTATACACCTATATATATATACCCCTTGATCCAATTCACAAATTTCCCTCATCATGAGAGAATATATATATAGGGATGGTATATATTTTTATACATACATACCTATGTATATGTGTACATGTCATCTTTGTGGGGACACAATGGATCACCATTTATGAGCAACAAAACAACATACTCCAAATCAACCCTTAAGAACCCATGGACAAAAAATCCACCAAAAAAACTATAAATTTATGTTAGGTTCACCCAAACTACGTGAAACACGTGATTAAAAACGGATACCATGAAAGAGTGGTAATATAAAGAGAATATGATCATGAGAACCTAGATAAAGATGATCACACTAGTATTCAAAGGAAAAACTGTATCAATGGTGGAAGTATGGGAGGAGTGACATGTGGCTATCAGCACCTCCTGGGAATGGTTTGAGTGAGAGAGAGAGGGGATACGGGGAGGGGGTGGT
Organism: Viscum album; assembly: GCA_963277665.1. Classification (NCBI taxonomy): domain Eukaryota; kingdom Viridiplantae; phylum Streptophyta; class Magnoliopsida; order Santalales; family Viscaceae; genus Viscum; species Viscum album. The sequence goes on from OY728134.1 coordinate 1,204,705,817, forward strand.
CGTGTGAGTAAGGGGAGGAATAAAATTGGGTTATTTTATGTTATTTTATTATTAAATTTTAAATATAATTAATTTAAACTATATATTATTTGAAAGAATACAAAACACCCATTTTTGGTCCCAAGGCTTGGAAAACCATGTGCTAATTGTGTTCCCTCTACTCAGCTCCTAGAAAACCCCAATTGTGATGGAAAAATAGTTATTAATATCATGTTACAACTGTATGTTTGTTTATGTAAATAACTAATGAAGTTGCCACACAAATACCATATAGTTTGTAAAAATGTGTGCCTTAACTATACGACAAGATTTCTATTCCCATAAACTCCAAATATCATGGGAAAGAACATGAGATAAAAAATAAATACATTGGAACTCAAAAATAATTTTAAAAAATAATATAGTTGGGTTGGAGTATTAAATAAACCGTTCCCATTTAATTTAATATAAAATGATGATATTTATCTTGGATCCTCTGTGGTTGAATAGTAGTTTTAGACTATAGGTCATATATAAAATGTAATACATGATAATGAAATTCACCATGAATGTGTATTGTGGTAGTGAATATGGGATATTGACATTACATGAGAGTATAAATATTTGACGTTGAAGTAGTGGAGTTCTAGTATTGAAAATTTAAAATAATGATACAATTATTTGGACTGAAATATTTTAACATGGAGATAATTACAACACCAACCTAGACAATAGTATGCTTTAGTTTGATCCTTCTCCTTCCACTTTTGAGGATGGGGATGTTTTTAAGGGATGTAGGATTAAAATTTCATTTTTTGGTGAATTAGAATAAGATCACAGTTAGGGTTCTTGGTTAACTAAATCATTAGGTATCCATGTGGCTTGGATGGTTGGTTTATAGCGAGTTCCAAATAGTTTGATCAGGGTTTTTCAAACCCTGAATGACAAGTGAAAACTATCTACGGTTTTGGGTTGTTATATGGGGGATTTGAAAAAAATAATTATAGTATTTCAAACCATATGTCTCAAATATAAAAAATTATGCCTCTCCATTTCACTGGTATAATTTTATTCACAACTAGAACATCATTTAATAAACCATATGGACCAACAATGAAACCCAATAAGAACAAAATAAAATTTGGAATATACTTCATCTAACTTGTACATTTTATGATCTAATATCCCCTTAATTAATCTAAGCCTTTAACTAAGAATCCTCAAATTCTCTATAGGTGTCATCCCATGGATTCATGATTACCTATGTTTGTTATTTGTAGTTTTATTACTGGTATGTTTGATTATAATTATGTTTTTTCTATACTCTTCTTAGATATTCACATAATATATTATATCTTTTATTTATTATAACCTGATGAATAAGTTGTTTCTATATCTACGGTTTTCGATAATCAATTCCTAATCGTTCATATAAATCATCGTTTTTTATCAGATATTGTATGAACATATTTTTTGACTCAGGTATGGATCCTTTAATGTTTGGAAAATAATTATTTTATGGAACTAATAAGGATTCTTAATGATTTCATGAAGGTATCATGGGTTTCTGGGGCTTGTTCAGAGCCTGGATCCCAGTTTTAGTGGTGAAAAAGGATTTTCACCTAGATAGTTTAAACAATTAGGTCTAGGTTGCACAATTAGTTTTAACTATGTAAGGCTGGACAATATGGTCTTATAGAGAGCATCATTTTCATTAAATGTTCTCTAGGGGCCATACAGTCGTGAAAGTACAATAAAAAAAATTCATAGGTAATTCACATGGTTAGCGTATTGTTTCCCAAACCATTTAGAATAACCATGAGGGTTCCCATTTTCATCAGTAGACTGTGAATAGTTGTTACACAGTTTTGAATACCATGTGTCCAAACCATGCGAAGAAAATGTTTTGGGAGATTTTATGGGTTTTCTCGTAAAAACTAAATTAAATGAAACACTCATTTATTAATTCTCTCGAGTAGATATCCCACCATATTTCCTCCCTTTTGATATTTTCGAAGGCCTAATATTGTATTTGATCATGAGTATCCGTTTGGAATCCTATTTGATAACTGTTTCTCTCATTGTATCTTTATTGGCATTATCTTGATTCGTTTGTAATCTTTATTTATTCTTCATCTAATAAAAACTAAAGGCTAATACCATATGATGAGAGTAAAATGATCACAATATAGGTGGTCTATTACTCATCCCTCCTGTTTAATTATTTTATAAATGGTTGTGTGGTCAAACAGATTTCATTTTAAATCTCTTATTTTACTAATATTCCTTTTATTTTTCCTTAAATACATCTTCTTAGACCCATGTCATATATGTTATTCATAATTGGTGGTTTCTTACACAAGTCTGACCTCCCCAAGTAAAGTATTATCCATAATTGGATTTTTAGTTCTTGACTTGTGTGTTAGTGACATTGTTTGTGTGTACCTTAGCATGACCATGTAAAATTTAATCCTTACTTGTTAAATAATTGTTATGTTGAAATTTAATTTACCATGAATTCTAATCACTCAACCAATTTAAGGTAATTTCTTTAACATGACTAATCGGTGTTAAATTGTAAATTTGATAGAATATTGTATATATATAACTTGTACAAGATTATAATAAATATATTTCATGTGGTTTCTCTTCCTTATCTTATCCTAGTCATGTTATGTAAGGAAAAGGATAGAACCACATAAATAAATATGAAATGAATTAAATAGATTCATGTCCCATTGTCTTGTCAGACTAAAAAATTGAAATGATTCAACCAAATGAACTTTTTAATAGACATGACCATGAAATTTATTAATTATATAAATTAATCAATTGTAAGGTTTCTTATTGTACGTGGACCATGTCATTTTTATAAGCGTGTTTTGATTTTTGTTATATTTTTGATTCCAAAGGTATTTCCTTTAGCGGTTGTGAATTCAATTCTGATTCAAGGATTTTAGCTTCCTTTGTTGATACCCACCTTGAAACATGATCCTCATATATTTGTGGATTCCAAATATGACATTGTATGATCCCTCTTTTACTATTACATTATTCCTTTGATACAAAACATAGATCTATTATTGATTCAATGTAAAACAGATGCCTTTGTCAAATCATTGGGTATAGATATTTATTATCCCATATTACCTTCGATGTATTCTATTGAATTTGTTAGATAAAACTATTATAGAATGACTTGGACAATGCTCCTTGGATTACACACATATACCATTGACAGAATGTAGTTATTACAGATTTGGAAAATATTATGGTATATGATTCATTGGTTATAACCATGGAACATTTTAATTTCAAATAACATCATGGAATCCATGTTCACTATGGATCCTTCAATATTATCTTGTAAATGATGGATTTACCTCAGATGACTTCATTAAATAAATAAGAACATAGTTAATTAATGAAATGGTTATATGCTTAGGCACCATCTGAGGTCATAAGATGGTACGTGGATATTTATGTTACTATACTTATTTACTTTATATAAGCATACTCACACACTCATTCAGCTTATATAACATGGACATGTTGTTATAGATTCTATTGGTGTTGGCCTACTAAGATTTATCTCACATGCTATTTGGGCTTCCATTGGAACACCTGTAGATTATATGTATGGAACTGTTGATAAAGGTAAGTATTTCTCTTCGGACAAATGATTGCTTTATTTCTTAGGAAAGAGCTGGAAGAGAATGGCCAAGCTGGAGATCTGGTTACTTGGATAGTTTTTGAATTCCATTTTCTAATATATTATATAATATATTTTCTACTACTTTGTATCCATGTGTTCTAGATTATTTGATACAAGATATGTCATCGTCAAATTTTGATTATTATTATCAGCTTTTCATGTTGTAAACTACCTGCTTATGTTTTGACTTCTATTTATTAGTTTTCATCCGCTAATTCTATCTTGTTATATTATATTCATTCACAATTATACCCATTGGTAATGATGTCATAGTCTCTCCACAGACACACCTCAGACCCTTGATGCAAGTTATAAGCCTCCAGTGTTTGGGGAGAAGCACTTGAGGCCATGTGTCCCACTGGGCTTAGGGAAATTTCAATGGAATCCATATCCAAGACCCCAAAAAATTAGTAATAGTTATGTACCATTCTTTCTTTACTATTTAAAGATAATACCTTAGAGATTAAAAATACTTGGAACTCAATCATATGACATTCTTGGGTTTCATAAACCCATGTTTGAGGTAAATTCTGAGTTTCCAAAATTATGATTGTTGTTCAAATTTTTCATATTATAGTTTATATCATTTCACCATTGGACGACACAAATGATGTGTTATAGAAATTATTATTATTCTCATTGAGATTTCAATATATCCTTGGCCCGATGATATGAGCGAAAAGAGAAATATTACCTGCATCATCATAGACACCTAGAATTCACATTCCATGCATATTTATATACAATGTAGGTGCATTCCACTTCATTAATTTCTTTATATGCTAGTGGTTTTTGAGTGAAACTTGTTATATGTGTGTTCTTGCGATACTCTTGTGCTGTGATTGAGTGATTTCATATTTCTATTCATGTGTTTTATAGTCCCTCATGCATTATATTGAGTAATTTACCATGTCAATACATTAACTAAAATTTAAATGGGTGTTGATATCAATGATAAGGATTTTGGGCCCTGGTTCACTGGGATGAACAACTCATTTTAAATGAATCTTGATACATGAAAATGATCAAATTCAAACTGAAATGTGAATTATGACTATAAAACTAAACTAGTTTCCAATAAATGATGAGGTTAAGTGTAATTGAAAATTTATATACTGGATCCCCAATAATTTTAAAAAATATAACATACCAATACATTGCCTTCTAAGTTGGTAGTTGGTGTAGTATACCATGGTAATTGATCCCTTCATGGTTGTTATTATTTCTTTAGTGTTTCATTTTATCCTCCTATAAGTCAATTATGAGGTGTGTGACTCATATTTTGTAGACCAACACCACCATGATGTCCTTGTGTCCTATTTTTTTAGGTTTGTGATGACCATACTTCAGATGTGGTGTGCCTTGAGCCACCAATATTACCACAAGGAGGGCCTTAATTGGCATTGCCTATTGTTCCTAATCAGAGAACAGATGATCATAATCATGATAGTATTCTAAATCTGATGCAATATATGAAAGGTGTTCCAATGCCTGATCTTATGATGGATGATCTGATACATGAGTTCCAACTGCATCATACTTCTACCTTCGTTGGGGATTGAAGTTCACGGGCTTTTAATCCTTAAGTAGATTCCACATATTTTATCTTTTATAATCTAGACACACCTATAGATGGGAGGGTTAGGATGTATGAAAACATGTTGTGTGACTCGTCAAAGAACAAATAGGGTGTAGTTACCCATGATGGTCACACTCAGGGCCTCGTATGGATTTTTTTTAGACTTCTCTATATGAATAGTTCTTTACTCGGATAGAGATATCTGAAAGAGCATGTGATTTCATGCTTTTAGAGAAGGTTTTTTGTTAGTCATAGAATATTCTATGTGCATCACTATGTTGCACCAGGTTTTACTACTTCTAAATTATTATGAACATTCACATTCAAGAAACTTTATGTATGGGATTTAGTATTCCATCATTACTATGCTGAATGACATTCTCCTACCAAACATCTTTGAAATAGGAAATTGGGATTTTCTCACTAATCCCAACATGAGTCATAATGATAGTAATAGTTATAGTGGATCGGTTCCTTGGTAGTCCAATAGTTCTTCTAATAGTAGGACACACTTCGATAACGATTCAAATCAGGGAAGTGAATATCATAGTACCCATACATGTATCACTATTGTGTTTCATTATTGTGAATGATAGGGGAATCTAAAGCTTCAATGTGATAAGGGCCATTGGAATGGTGGGATTCCAGTTGTGGGTGGAATATTTAAAATTTTTGTTTGACCTTTCCATCATCTACTAGTGGAAGAGGTTCCTCACTAGCACCACCTTTAGGTTCAGGTTCATTTAATCTACATGAGGTGGAGATTTAGAGTAGCATCGATATGATTGGAATAGTAGCAGGGCATATCCATAGTAGCAAGACTCCTGATCACCAGTAGTGTCGAATTAGTAGTTTTGATCATGGTATTCCAACTATTTCATATGTTCATGGATCATGTTAGATGGATATACTTAATATGATACATTAGGATCATGATGTAGTAACATCTATAGTATGAGGTACTGTTCAAGTATCCATGAATATAGTTTATTTTTTATTTGATATAGGTTCTTCACACTCCTTTATCTCTTTATCTATAGTGGTAAGTATTGATAAAGAAAAACGTAATTAATGTTGTGTAATGGCCATGGATACACCATTGAGAGTATGATCTGAAGGAATATTCCATTTCATGGTTTGTTCCCTTGAATTAGAAAATTACTCATTATTCTGGGACCACATTGTTCTCAAGATGACTTGATTTTATTTCATCCTCAAGACAGATTGGTTGGTTCTGTATCTTGCATTTGTTGACTAATATCAACACATGGTGTCATTTACATCAATATAGGGAAGCATTTATCAACTCAAGTGTGAGTGGGGTGTCCATGATAGCAGATATGGACCAGAGAATCATGGGCTAAGAGGAGCGACTGCGTATATTAATAATAACTTTATAGGGGGCCAATGTCTTCTTGAGGATGAATTCCCTCTAGTAGTATATCATTTTAGGGGCGTCTTTCGAAAAACAAATTCTATAATACCTTTTGAGAGAGATTTATAGATTGAAAATGATATTTTTCTAGGATCATCTACAGTTTCCATTCATCTGTATAAGATGGAAACATTTGAGGTCTAGGATATCAAGATGTAGTTTGTGGATCTAGAGGCCAAAGGTTTAATATGACCAATCACTTCATCTTGGGGTCTGTCCCTACTTTGTGGAAAGATAATGAATGGGATCATATATCTACGCATGGATTAAAAATGGTTGAATAAGATTATGGCCAAGAACTGGTATCCACTACCTCAAATAGATAATAAATTTGTCAAGATTTGAGGAGTTGGGGTGTTCTCTAAGATCAACCTCAGATCGGGCTATCACCAGGTGTGAGTCAGTATATCATACATACCTCAAAAAAATTGATGATGTAGATATGGTCGATATGAGTTCATGAACATGTTGTTTGGTATTACGAATGAACCTATAGTTTTCATGTTTTTGATTAATGGGGTACTCCTTCCCTAACAAGATTCATTCATTATGGTATTTAGGGATGATATCTTAGTGTACTCTCACACTCATTGAGACTATTATATGTACTATATAATCATTCTATGTGCACTAAATAAGAAACAAAATTATGACAATCTTTTTAGGTTTCACATATAGATTTACAATATTCACTTCTTGGTTAATATTTTTTCAAAATCAATAGTATCTGTTAACCCACAACAGTTGAGTGTTGTGGATTTTTAGGAGCATCTGAAGAATGAGTTTGATATAAGAAGGTTATTGGGGATAGATGGATACTAAAATTATTTCATATTAGAATTATAAACACTATTTCACCTCAAAATAGTCTTATAATGTTGTGTATTATGTTTAATAGTAAATAGCATGCATGAAATAATTTCAGGGTTTGAATGGTAGGATTTTGTTTACACCTTTTATGATATTTATAGATCATGGAAGAGGTTATATATTTTTATGTTATTCATAATTAATTAGATTATTATTATTGATAATATAAGAGGATAAAGTCAATACATACAATTCTCATCATTTGAGGGCTCAGGAGAGAAACTACCTAATGCACAACATACACATAATAGTTGTTTTTAATGACTTACATTGATGGGGATATTATATAATGGGTGATTTCATTATCATGTATATGTAATAAAAGTGAATCAAATATATCATTACATAGAATGTCTTGAATCTTTCATTGTTAATATTGTATAATATTTTATAGTCCATTGATTATGAGTTTGCATATATGCTTAGAAAGGAAAATCTAGTAATAGATGCACTGAGTCTAAAAACTCATTCACATGCCACACCAGAAACCAAGGACGAATGGAAATTAATAGAGTTATATCCAAAAACACAATTATAGTATCATGATAGTCTTGCGAAGTCTTATCCATTAACAATGATAGTTACCTCTTCCCTCCATGAGAAGGTGAAGAGTTAGAAATTATTAGTTCCAAAAGGCCTTGTTCTTTCTATGAGTATTGTAGGTGGTGATCTACCTCCAGACTGGTCTGCGGATAATGATGACATCACGGTTTTAGATGGACATGTTTTGGTTTCTATAGATATGATATAATAGTTGGTTCAAAAGTCCCATACATCTCAAGGGGATATCCGAGTAGGCATCTCCAAAATGTATCATGATATGTGATGCTGGTATTGGTGGTCTCAGATGAAACATTTGATAACATGACTTATCGCTCAATTTTATACATGTTAGGAGATGTAGGCGAAGCACAAAAAAATTATGGCTAGTTAAAGCTAACTATATTCACATAATTAAAATGGGAAAAAAATTCCTAGACATTATAGTTGGTTTTCTGATGTTTCCAAGTGGTTGTCACATTGTATAGATTTCCATTGAAAAACTAATGAATGTAGGACACTTACATACTATCTGGGAGACAAACTTAGTTGTTGAGCTGGGAGGAATTTATGTTGATGGGATCATACAACTACAAAGGGTCCCTTGTGGTGTCATTTCAGATAGGTATTCTCACTTTATTTAACTTTTTTGGAAGGGTTACAGAAATCAATGGATACGCTGGTTGTTCTGAGCACATCCTTTCACCCTCATAATGGTGGATAGTTGGAACCGATGATACTGATCCTTTAAGAAATCCATCAATCATTCTCCTTTGATTTTGATGGTTCATGGGAGTAGCATATACCTCTCAATGAGTTCGCCAATAATAATAAACTTCATGTGAAAATTTTGATGGTACCTTTAGTGGTCCTGTATGGTTGAAAGTTCTATTCAGCCTTGTGCTGGCTTGAAGTAAGAGAGGTATCCCTACTAGGACCTCATCTAATGAAGAAGAATTCAAAAAAATGTTCAAATGATCAAGAATAATATATCTTCTACTCAATCTAGATAGAAATAATATGTCGATTTTCATCAAATACCATAAGAGTTTGAGGTCAGGGATCATGTTTTCTTTCGGTTATCACCCAAGATAGGTCATAGAAAAATAGAAAGGTAAGGGATGTTGTTGCCTCATTATGTAGGGCCATTTGAGATCAAAGAGATAGTTGGGACACTTGAATATTAGTTGGTATTACCTCTAAGGTAATGTTCCATGCATGATGTCATCGACATTTGACAACATCTCCATTATCAGACCGACCTATCTCATATCATTGAGCACGAGGAAGTTGTGTTAGATACTTCTGCTACCTTTAGGAAGTATCATATAATCATTATTAACAAAATCATGTAGGATATCTGAGGATGGTATGTCTCTTTAGTATGGGTGCTATGGTAGCACAACCATGTACATGGTTAGACGTGGGAGTGGGATGCTAATGTAGGTGCACAATGTCTAGAGATATTCTCAAACAGTATTTCACCAACCTTGTAAGGTGAAATCACAGATGATTTCCTTTAAGGGGGAAGATTGTAAGAACTCGGTTTTTGACTCAGGTATGTATCCTTTAAATATTGGACTAATTTTCTATTATCGACCTAGTATGGATACCTACTACGTATGTGAAGGTCACCAGGGTGACAATGTCTTGTTCAGAGCCGAAAACACAGTTTTAGATTTTAAAAGGCATGTGTAATACATGTGGGGTTGGCCATAAAGTTAGTTTTATCCATGATAGGATGGACAATGGGGTGGTATAAGGTTCATGGTTTTCCAAATATATTCCCTAGGGAATTCATAGTCATGAAAAATATGAAGAAAAAATTTTAGAGGTGTCACACAGTTGGAACATGGTTTCCCTAATCATGTGGGTGCCCCTTCCTTCATCATAACAAGCACGGTTGGAACACGGTTTGGAAAACGGTGTGGCCAAATTATGTGATGGAAATTTTCAGGGGATTTTATTGTTTTTTCCTAAAAAACAAAATTAAATAAAACCCTAATTTCTTATTTCCTTAAAATTTAAATCCCATCCTATATCGTCTCTTCAATGATTTTTGAAAACCAAATATAATATTTGTTCCCAATCCCCCATCTAGAGTTAGATTCAATTATTGTTCATATTGTTGGATCCACACTAGTAAGATCTCATTTCCTTTTTAATATTTTGTCATTATTATTCATGTTGATGATGCTATTTAGATAAAGGCTCAAATGACCCAATTTTAGGGAAATGAACCAATCGTCACATTTCTTCCAATAAGGTTGAAAATTAAGGCTGATACTATATTAGGAGAGTCGTACGAGTCTTAGGTAGGTGGTTTATAACTCATCCCTCATTTTTTTCATTTTATAAATTTCCTTGCCTTCATGTTGATTTCTTCATGAATCACCTATTTAATTAATATTCCTTACATGTAGTAATTAGATCTGTGTTCTAAGATGAATGTAATGTATATTATTCATCGTTGGTGGATACGTACACAAGGTTGACCACCCCAAGTTGTGTGTTATAAAAAAATTGGTTTTTAGTGCATGGCTTGTGTGTTAATGCCCCCATTTGAGTGTGCCTTACCTTGAACATGATACAGGAAAGGCTTCCTTGTTAAATATCTTAAATTTAAATGGAATGAATTGTGTTTATTAATCACATGACTCATATCATGTAACTAATTAAACACGATTAGTCAATGCTAAATGATTAATTGGAACATATATTATAGATATGACTTTCCCTACACAATTTTAAACGAATTGAATGTGGTTACTCATCGATATCACATCCTTCTAATGTTATGAATGGTAAAGGTGAGAACCATGTAATTAAATATTAAATGACATAGATGGTTTTATTCCAATGGGCCTTGTCACCCAAACAAACACTAAGGATTGAACCAAATGAAACTATTAATATAAATGACCATTACATGATTAATTATATCAATGATTCAATTATAAGGGTACTAGTTATATACAGAGGTTGAAATAATTATAGCAGTGGTGAGATTCTAGTTAGAAATCATATTCATGAGGCGATTCCTTGAGTGCTCATGGATTCCCTTCCAACTAAAGGTTATATGTTTCAATTGTTGAGACCCACCTTGGAACCCGATCCTCTTCTATAAGTGGATTACAGTATTAAACTGTAAGATATAGATTTTCATATTATAATATTCCTTGGATATATTCATTGGAACTATCATGGATCTTATAAACATGAGACACCTTGTTTTCATACTTGGTTATAGCCATTACATTTCACATTTTACCCTATATGTATCCCGTAGACTATGTTAGATCACACCATTGTACAATTCCTTAGATGATGATCCTTTTATTATACTCTAAATCCATATCCATGATGCATTTACTACTTAGTATGAGACCATTGATATTTAGGTTTCTGTTGTTATAACCTTGGATCCTCTTCATTGTAATGGATTCCTTTTTGACCATGGATCCTTTATTATTATCATGTTAATGCTTGATTTACCTCTTGTGACTTAATTACATAAATCCAAACATAGTAAATTAATGAAATGGTTACATGTCAAGACACCAACTGAGGGATAAAGCATATACTTTGATATTTACATTACTATAATACATTAAATTATATTTGAACTCGTGTAAACTATTTCATTTTATATTTCATAGACTAAATATTATAGATGTCGTTGGTGGTGGGCTACAGTGATTTATCTAACACCATATTTTGTCACCTATTGGCACTCAGAATGATTATATGTATGTATGTGTTGAAAAGGGAGGAGATTTTCTTTGGAAACTTGATTGATTGATTTCATAAGATGATGCTTGTAGAAAATGACAGAGTAGGTGCACTAGATGCTTGTATAGTTTTTGGATCCATTTTTTGTACTTCTTTATAGCTTGTATTGTCTACTACACTGTTCCCATCATTTCTAGATTATTAGATATGAAGTGCCCAGATCAGTGTGAATCACTGAGAGTGGGAGGGGGTGAATCAGTGATCCCTTTAAACTTTTTACTAATTGATTCTTTATCAATTAAACCTCTATGGCTGGTTAAAGCCTCTATCCACTCTTCTTGTATCTCTCACCTTTCCACGAATGATGCAGTAAATGTAAAGGCACTGGACACAAGGATTTACAAGGTTCGGCACCAAAGGCCTACGTCCTTTCCATGTTGGTTATACTCCCTAACATGGTTTCTCCATTATAACCTGTTAAAATTACAATGGTCGATACAGAGTCCCACTGTATCTCTCCTGAGTCCCACAGGAGGGTCTTTATACTGCGTCCCACAGTGTTACCAGAGTCCCACTGGCCTGCTCCAGAATCCCACTGAAGACTTTTTCCACACTGAGTCTCACAGGGGGCTTCTCCTGGCTCCTCGAGTCACACGAGTAGCTCTTCTTCTCTTTAGCTCTTCAAGTATCTTCAGCAGTCTGGGATAAAGACTGCTGGCCTTGCTCTGTACCTCTACTCACTTGTGATGAACAGGTCTTATCGTCTTGCTCGGGCTTTATCACCTTCTTCTAAGGATGACCCGACCTCTCTCTTCAACTACTGAATACTCATACAACTGATATCTTTAACTTCAGTCTGGTCCAGTCTCAGTTCACATCATCTTCATGCACTGAGTGCATGGCATATCTTCATCTTCAAGAACTCCTGGTCTTGGACAACTCAAATGCACACAACCAGATTCAGCTTTGTTCACGTGTGCATGTGCATGCATTCATGCATGCACTCCCCTTCTTCTTCTCTTGGTGCAATAAACCCACAAAGGGTGTAATCCTTCTTAGCACACACCTTCTCACTTCCTTCACACACTTAATTACTTTTGATTACACACATAAATGTGTGTTATACTTTAGTGTGAGAGTCTTCCACTTCTTCTAAGTGTATACACTTCACTTAGTGCACACACTAGGTTCGGCCTTTTTATTCCTTTACACACACATCACTAAGGTAAGTCTTTAGCCTTCCTCCTTCACTTTGCACACACACAAAATGTGTGCTCTTCACTTGGTGCACACACATAGGCTTCAGCCTTGTTCCTCTTCTTATTTTGCACACACACAAAATATGTTCTTTTATTAGTTCTTTAAAGTGTGCAGCCACAAGGGCTACGGCCTCCTCTTGTTCACTTTGCACACAAGGCACTAAGGCCTCGGCCTTCCTCTTGTTTAGCACACACACAAGTGTGGTGGCCTTCCACTCCTTCTTGCGCACAATCCGTAGGCGTGCACTCACTTGGCTAGGGTGTATTATCCTTAAGCACACACACACAAGGTGTGTAATTCACATCACCCGAACCTCCTGCCAATATGAAGGCGCGCAAGGTGTGCAGCCTAACTTCCTCAACACTTCCGCGCAAGGTACCAAGCCGCAAGGGCCGTGAAAGCCTCAACCAACCTTGAGCGCGCAAAAAGATGCGGCTCGGGTTGTGCAAGCCTCAAGAGTGCAAGAGCACCTTGGGTGCGCAAGCTTCTCCTGCCGCGCAACTATGCGGGCAGGGAGAGCTCTTCCTGTCGCGCAAGTGATGCGCGCAGGGGACCTTCGGGCCTCGGGTGGCACCGGGACTTCAGTCGCACAAGTGTGCGCGGTGCTTCTACTTCGCGAGGAACAAAGGAACTCACGGGTCTTCCATGTTTTTCAGCAAGCTGCACCGAGGTCTCGGCCTCTCTTTATATAGGCAGAGGCGGTGCCTCAAATATTCCGCGTGGGATAAATCGAATTCCCGAAGTTTTCGGTTTTTCAAAATCTTTCCAAATCTTGAATATTTCCTCTGTTTCCACGCGGGTCTCTTCCTTTATTTTTTTTTCTACGTGCATGCGACATAGAACGCATGCATGGCCTTCGGTTAAGGATAATCCATGCAAAGAATAAACCTCATAGCCTCAGCAACATTGTTTGCCTTGGAAGAACTCCAATTTTCTCCATTCAACGTGTGCATGCATATTTTATTGCATGATTGTGTTCATACGGCTCAGACGAACTCCATGGATGCTTCGGCTCGATTTATGGTGTTCGGGATCTCAAAATCCGTTGTCGGGAGGCGCCTGGTTTGAAGGAGGCATGCGGGGAGGCCTCGGACGAGCTCGAGGTAGTGGATGACTCGCCGGGCGTTGGATAGGGCGATTGAAAGACATCAGACGGCCGGGATAAGATCTCGAGCGGCGAGATGCGCTGAGCGGCGGAGATCGAGCGCGCGATGAGACGGACGGCCAGGATTTGCTACGTGGAAAAATCCCGCGTCCCACATCGAAACAAAGCGAGGTTTTTCCGCGGCTTATCAACCTAGAGCTCCCCCAGCCGGCTCAGTTAAACCTCCAACCTCCACGGTGCCGGCCCGCACCGTGTTCTCTCTGCGGGCGCGCTCTTGCGCCCACCCCTGCCACTCGGGCGCGCCACTGGCGCCCACGCTGCCTCTCGCGGGCGCGCGCTATGCGCCCCTGCCTTGCGGATTTGATCACCGCGTGGCCTCCTTCCGCCTTGGGCTTGCTCCATGGGATCCCCCATGGGCGTGGCGCCTAGGACCACATGTGCCTTGGGGTTGAACCCGTGGCTGGCCCTTGGCTGGCCAATTTTTTGGCAAAGGACAAAATAATACTTTGTATAAAAACAAAGTACTCCCAAGTGAAATATTCCAAATGCCATTCACCTCTTCTCTTCTAACACATATTCTCCATATTCTTCATCATAATTCCTCATCTCTTCATCAATTTTTATTCTTCACTTTAGGAGGGACTTCTTCTTCAACCGATCTGCTTAATCAAACATGTCTTCAATGATCTTCATTGATCCAATCAATGATCATGTTGGATCTTCTTCAGATTCACATGCACTAACTGATAGTGCATGGACTTCATCATTCCACATCATCCACTTAGAAGTTGTGGATGGATCATCTTCATCTCCTCATGCATTGTTATGACAATGCATGGTCTTCTAGAGCTTGTTGTGACATTGTATCAAGTTGATACAAGTTCTTGGAACTTAAAGAACAGTTCAACAATCGTCAGATGTAATGATGATGCTCCATCATCATCCATTCTTCAAGTGGTGTAACTTAGTATCATCTTGATACAAGTATTGAAACATTAAGATCAGTTCTTCAATCGTCTGATATTCATAGAGAATGTTTCAACCACAACATCCTATGTCACTTAGTGAATCTCCTAAGTGACATGCATCTTAGTACCATGGCCATTCTCCTTTCCTCACCAACACCATCACATTCTTTGTCATCCACATATTGAAACTTCCTGAAATCCATCCATTCCTTGACAAAAACATACCTCATTGACAACAAATGCAACACAGTGCACTTCAATCTCCCCCTTTGTATTTGTTGTCAATACACTCCTTCAACACATATGAATGGGTCAATATGTGTTCCAATCTTTTCTCCCCCTTATTGGCAATCAAATTCAAAGATGTGGTGTGGCTCCCTTCCAAAATGTCTCTTCCTCCCTTCGAATATCATCTTCTTGAAAAGCACTAAGAGAGGGATGATGTCACATGTTCTCTTTAGCAAAGAACCTTTAGTAGATCAACTCTAAGTCTACGTGGGCTAACCCGGTGTAGAAAACAAGAGTGATGTAACCAAGGTACTCAATGTTGTCCAACATTCACTATACATGTGAGATCATGCTTCAAGGGGCTTGAAATTTTTCAGATATAACAATGAATTTGCTAAATCCTGCACAACTTCACAAAACTCATTAGAAAGTTCAAGTGCAAAGATAAGGCTCCCCCTTTCAACCATTTTCCTTCAATCAATACTCCCCCTTAATTGTCATGATGAATACAATTAAGAAACAAGGGATGAATGTATGATTGGAATACCTTTATCTTTTCTTAAGATGATATTAAATCTTATAATACCATCTTATCCAGATTCGCTCCCCCTCAAGGGGTGCACTCCATTCTGTCCAAACCACTCTCCAGATGAGAATGATCATCATCTTCAATTCCCTGCAATGTTAGCACATGTAAATACCAGAAGTATAAGGGAATAAGATGGAACCTCCTTGGTTCATCAATGTGAACAACAAGTTTGAGAAGATTCTCTCAACTGAGATGTCCCATTTTCACCATTTTTCACACTTGCACATTTGATCTTCAATGATGTTTGTGCTGATGTGGATCTCAACACCTCTTTAACTTCTTTGTGTGTGACTCCTGTATTTCTAGGTGCCTTCTGAGCACTAGAGTCTCCTGGTGCAATCTTCATTCTTTTGAAGAATCCCTTCTGAGCTGGAATGAATATCATGCATTTATCACTAGTATGTCCAGCTTGATTGCACCTCACACACAGAACTTGATCTTCATGTGAAATCTTTTTCTTTCCTTTTGACTTAGAAATTGCCAGAACTTCATCTTCAGCTCTTTGCAGATCTTTGGCAAGTTGCAACTGATTTGGCCATATGACTAGTAAGTCACTTGGAAGTGTGGCCTCAGTTCTGGATATTCCACATGGTTCCTTCGATGATTTCAAGCTACCTTTCTTAGGCAACGTGTTTTCAATCAATCCCTTCTGCTTCTTTTGGATTGATCGTCTGTTTGAGTCCAGTCTGCCTCTATTGAATTTCATGGCTTCTTTACAAAGATCCATGATATGTCCTTTCTTTCCAGAGTAGAAGCATTTCTTCTTAGTGGTCCTTCTGGATGCATCACCCTTCTTGGATTTAGACTCCAAGGTCTTCTCTTCCTTTTTCATAATCTTCTTGGGAGCATCTTCCACTTTCTTATGCTTGCTTCCCAAGGATTATTTCTGAGCCAGGTTCTGTGATCTTTTCTTCTTTATAGCTCTGGATACAGTTGGAGATTGACATGTATCTTTTTGACCACTTTTGCAAACATCCCAGATGTTATCAAGCAATCCAAATATATTTGCAGTAAACAGATGTCTCTGGACGCTGTGGATGTTGCTTCTTTCCTTCTGGCTTGCTCCCCCTTGACATGGGCTTCCTTTGTTCTTTTACATTCAGTGGATTGTACCAACAATCTTTTGCACAGTGCCCATACTTATTACAACACCAACACTGACCCACAAATCTTGACCTCTTGAGTCCTTCTTGTTGTTGGGCATTTCTCTTGAATTGTTGTGTTGTTTCAGGAGAGCATTCTTTCGTCATTGTCTTCATCCATACTTGTTTGGAATTATTCTTCCATCCTGCACTTTTTGTGGAAACACATTTAGAAACATGAGTACAAGATGGGATGGATGGTACCTTATTTTTAGAAGTTGTTGCCCTTTTATTAGAGGATGTCTTTCTTTTAGAATCATCCTGCTCAATGCATACTTGAGTAGCAACATTTCTCCTTTCAACTGACTGGGAGGCTTTGGCTTTGGGTGATTGCTGATTGTTCAATATCACCTCCAGTTCTAAGAATTTCATATTGAGGGAGTTCTTCTCATCCTCAATAGTTCTTAGCCTTCCTTCCCATTTCTCTTCCAACTGCTTTATCTGGTCTTCATGCACCTTATTCATTTCAAGCAATGAGTTGTCAAGCTCCTTCACCCTTTTTACTTTGTCTTCAAGTTGAGAATCTTTAACAACCATTGATACTCTATGCCTCTTCTCCAGTGCATGGTAAACATCTTTGATTATTACTTTAAAGAATTCTTTCTCAGAAAGGCTTCTTTGCAATTCTTCAGCAGTGTCTTCATATCTTTCATTGCAAAGAGAAACGGTTTCATCTTTAGCCTTCACCAGCTTTCTGAGAGTGTTGGTTATGCCAACCCTTTTAGCCAACTGATCTTCCATTGTATTGGCTTCTTCTTCTAGCTGTAATTTTTCTTCTTGAAGATCAAGGATTCCTATAGCAATACACATTGCCACTTCCTTGGGGACTGTATTCTGAAGATATTCGATTGCACTTTGAAGATCTTTCATTGTTCCAACATCATCACAGATAGGATAGGCTTTCTTCATCTTCTTGGCCTGCTTCTTCTTTCTATTTTTCTGAGTCTTGGCAGATATCTCCATTTGAGGCTGGTCACTCATTTCCTCAAATCTGCACTTCATAAAGACTCCCTTGGATCTTTTAGAGGTAACCTCTCTCTGATACCAATTGAAGTGCCCAGATCAGTGTGAATCACTGAGAGGGGGAGGGGGTGAATCATTGATCCCTTTAAACTTTTTACTAATTGATTCTTTATCAATTAAACCTCTATGGCTGGTTAAAGCCTCGATCCACTCTTCTTGTATCTCTCACCTTTCCACGAATGATGCAGTAAATGTAAAGGCACTGGACACAAGGATTTACAAGGTTCGGCACCAAAGGCCTACGTCCTTTCCATGTTGGTTATACGCCCCAACATGGTTTCTCCATTATAACCTGTTAAAATTACAATGGTCGATACAGAGTCCCACTGTATCTCTCCTGAGTCCCACAGGAGGGTCTTTATACTGCGTCCCACAGTCTTACCAGAGTCCCACTGGCCTGCTCCAGAATCCCACTGAAGACTTCCTCCACCCTGAGTCTCACAGGGGGCTTCTCCTGGCTCCTCGAGTCACACGAGTAGCTATTCTTCTCTTTAGCTCTTCATGTATCTTCAGCAGTCTGGGATAAAGACTGCTGGCCTTGCTCTGTACCTCTGCTCACTTGTGATGAACAGGTCTTCTCGTCTTGCTCGGGCTTTATCACCTTCTTCTAAGGATGACCCAGCCTCTCTCTTCAACTACTGAATACTCAGAAAACTAATATCTTTAACTTCAGTCTGGTCCAGTCTCAGTTCACATCATCTTCATGCACTGACTGCATGGCATCTCTTCATCTTTAAGAACTCCTGGTCTTGGACAACTCAAATGTAGACAACTAGATTTAGCTTTGTTCACGTGTGCATGTGCATGCATTCATGCATGCACTCCCCTTCTTCTTCTCTTGGTGCAATAAACCCACAAAGGGTGTAATCCTTCTTAGCACACACCTTCTCACTTCCTTCACACACTTAATTTCTTTTGATTACACACATAAATGTGTGTTATACTTTAGTGTGAGAGTCTTCCACTTCTTCTAAGTGTATACACTTCACTTAGTGCACACACTAGGTTCGGCCTTTTTATTCCTTTGCACACACACCACTAAGGTAAGTCTTTAGCCTTCCTCCTTCACTTTGCACACACACAAAATGTGTGTTCTTCACTTGGTGAACACACATAGGCTTCGGCCTTGTTCCTCTTCTTGTTTTGCACACACACAAAATATGTTCTTTTATTAGTTCTTCAAAGTGTGCACCCACAAGGGCTACGGCCTCCTCTTGTTCACTTTGCACACAAGGCACTAAGGCCTCAGCCTTCCTCTTATTTAGCACACACACAAGTGTGGTGGCCTTCCACTCCTTCTTGCGCACAATCCGTAGGCGTGCACTGACTTGGCTAGGGTGTATTATCCTTAAGCACACACACACACAAGGTGTGTAATTAACATCACCCGAACCTCCTGCCAGTATGAAGGCGCGCAAGTTGTGCAGCCTAACTTCCTCAACACTGTCGCGCAAGGTACCAAGCCGCAAGGGCCACGCAAGCCTCAACCTACCTTGAGCGCGCAAAAAGATGCGGCTCGGGTTGTGCAAGCCTCAAGAGTGCAAGAGCACCTTCGGTGCGCAAGCTTCTCCTGCCGCGCAACTATGCAGGCAGGGAGACCTCTTACTGTCGCGCAAGTGATGCGCGCAGGGGACCTTCAGGCCTCGGGTGGCACCGGGACTTCAGCCGCACAAGTGTGTGCGGTGCTTCTACTTCGCGAGGCACAAAGGCACTCACCGGTCTTCCAAGTTCTTCAGCAAGCTGCACCGAGGTCTCGGCCTCTCTTTATATAGGCAGAGGCGGTGCCTCAAATCTTCCGCGTGGGATAAATCGAATTCCTGAAGTTTTCGGTTTTTCAAAATCTTTCCAAATCTTGAATCATTCCTCTATTTCCACGCGGGTCTCTTCCTTTATTTTTTTTTCTCTACGTGCATGCGACATAGAACGCATGCATGGCCTTCGGTTAAGGATAATCCATGCAAAGAATAAACCTCATATCCTCGGCAACGTTGTTTGCCTCGGCCGAACTCCAATTTTCTCCATTCAACGTGTGCATGCATATTTTATTGCATGATTGTGTTCATACGGCTTAGACGAACTCCATGGATGCTTCGGCTCGATTTATGGTGGCCGGGATCTCAAAATCTGTTGTCGGGAGGCGCCTGGTTTGAAGGAGGCACGCGGGGAGGCCTCGGACGAGCTCGAGGTAGTGGATGACTCACCGGCCGTTGGATCGGGTGATTGAAAGACATCAGACGGCCGGGATAAGATCTCGAGCGGCGAGATGTGATGAGCGGCGGAGATCAAGCGCGCGATGAGACGAACGACCAGGATTCGCTCCGCGGAAAAATCCCGCGTCCCACATCGAAACGAAGCGAGGTTTTTCCGTGGATTATCAACCTAGCGCTCCCCCAGCCGGCTCAATTGAACCTCCAACCTCCACGGTGCCGCCCCACACCGTGTTCTCTCTGCGGGCACGCTCGTGCGCCCACCCCTACCACTCGGGCGCGCCACTGGCACCCACGCTGCCTCTCGCGGGCGCGCGCTATGCGCCCCTGCCGCGTGGATTTGATCACTGCGTGGCCTCTTTCCGCCTTGGGCTTGCTCCATGGGATCCCCCATGGGTGTGGCGCCTAGGCCCACATGTGCCTTGGGGTTGAACCCGTGGCTGGCCCTTGGCTGGCCAATTTTTTGGCAAAGGACAAAATAATACTTTGTATAAAAACAAAGTACTCCCAAGTGAAATATTCCAAATTCCATTCACCTCTTCTCTTCTAACACATATTATCCATATTCTTCATCATAATTCCTCATCTCCTCATAAATTTGTATTCTTCACTTTAGGAGGGACTTCTTCTTCAACCGATCTGCTTAATCAAACATGTCTTCAATGATCTTCATTGATCCAATCAATGATCAAGTTGGATCTTCTTCAGATTCACATGCACTAACTGATAGTGCATGGACTTCATCATTCCACATCATCCACTTAGAAGTTGTGGATGGATAATCTTCATCTCCTCATGCATTGTTATGACAATTCATGGTCTTCTAGAGCTTGTTGTGACATTGTATCCAGTTGATACAAGTTCTTGGAACTTAAAGAACAGTTCAAAAATCGTCAGATGTAATGATGATTCTCCATCATCATCCATTCTTCAAGTGGTGTAACTTAGTATCATCTTGATACAAGTATTGAAACATTAAGATCAGTTCTTCAATCGTCTGATATTCATAGAGAATGTTTCAACCACAACATCCTATGTCAGTTAGTGAATCTCCTAAGTGACATGCATCTTAGTACCATGGCCATTCTCCTTTCCTCACCAACACCATCACATTCTTTGTCATTCACATATTGAAACTTCTTGACATCCATCCATTCCTTGACAACAACATACCTCATTGACAAGAAATGCAACACAGTGCACTTCAAGATACATGAAATAGCTTAATTAATTTTTATTATTATTATAAGTAGTCCCTTTTTTCTTTATACTACCCACTTCTACAGTGAGTTATTTTTATTATATTAATTCCTCTAGATAACTGTTCTTATATTATATTCATATCCTATGCCACACTCTAGTAATTTTGGCATAGTTTCCTAATGATCACACCTCAATCCCTCACTCCTAGTCATATTCCGTGAGAATTTGGGGAGATTTTCTTAAGGCCGCGTGACCCCCTTGTTCAAGGAACATTTAGTGGCATTCAAATCTTGGAAATCATAGATATGATCATTTCAAATCACCATAGATCGAGGAGACTTGTTTTCCCTAAGTTAGTATGGTATATGTCTCTATAAATTTCACTTATCACATGAATTAAAAATCATTCTTGTATAACTTATTTGGTTTGATTATTAATTTTTTTTAATATATTACATCAAGGCTTTAAAATGTGATTTTTAATTGTTTTTTTAATTATAGATTTATTCATTTCATGTGTTCGATAGAATTTTTTGATGGATTTTTTTTCTAAAAAATGATTTTCAATCATAGTAACAATGATTATTGACAATGAAATTTTAGTATAAATTCTGATAACATATTTTTTAATGTATTTGGAAAACATAGTTCAATGTGATCATTCAATGTGTTTGGTATGGAAAAATGAATTACTTTCAAAGTTTGACACCACTACTCATTATCTATTTGATATAGAAAGGCTTTGGGAGGACAAAATAGTTATATTATCACATTATTTTATTTTAGTGTTAATTCAAAAGTCTTGTGAACATATTCTCATAAGGGAAATATATTTTTCTCTTTATTTTAAATGTGTTAGTATTATAACAAAATTTATTACTCACTTGTATCATATAAAGTGATTCCATAGATTATTCTATTATGAATTTATATTATCATTAGTGAACTTTTTATGTTCCTTTTTATTCTGAATACATTATTTTTTATAATGTGACTTATGGTTGTTTTAATAAACTAAATTTCATATGAAAAGTTCATTTCAAACTAGTTTTTATTAAAATATAGATTTGGGGTTGTGTGGTTTTAGGCATTGTATTGATTCTTTGGTGGTAACATACAGGGATTTTAGGTCACACCCTAATTATTATTTTGGGAGATTGTTGACCCTTTTTTAGAGGACCTGAGTGACATGAACAATGTCTTTAAATTATCCATATTCTTATACTATATTCGATTTATTTTTGAGCTGGTTCATTGGTAATGGATGGTTACATGGATATGGTTATTAGTTCGTATTTTGTATTTATTTCTAGTAAGACTTTTATATTTTCATTATGTCTCATTGATTTATTTACATTTATTTCACATGTTAAACAGATTTATATTTCTTCGTAATTATTCATGAGAATTTTTATGATTCTGAAACAAATTGATTTCTTTTGGTAGGTCATCTCTAGTGATGTGTGTCTGTGAATTAGGTGTTTTTATTTGAAATTTTATTCAGATTAAAGAAACGGAAAAATATATTTTTTAAGATAATTTACTCCTCATCGATAAACCACATTTGGAACTCTTCATAAGGACCCTATGCATGTCATGTTTGTCACTATTAGTTCAATATTAATGACTTTATTAGTACAATAGAACATGATTTCTTTATTAATTAAACATTATGATCACAACATTACTATTCAACTTCATGATATTTGAATCTGATAATTTCATAAAAATATTTGTTTCACAAAAACGGTTTTAATATTCTCATACAATAATGTGTACCTACAAGTTCAATGAAAATATTCATGAAAGAATTTATGTGGATGGATGATATTTAATGATGGGACATATATGATAGAGGCTTTTAGGGGTAGGTGGATATGAATACTTTCATACACCATCACATTGTATTATCTAATGGAAATCAATCTGATAAGAGGTTTTGAGATCAATGAAAAAAATTGAAATCCATATTTTTATGTGTCATTTGATGTTTCATTTTACAGATTTGTGTATTGATCATTAAACATTAATGTTTTCATTAATTAATATCATGAGTTTTGTAAATTAATGTATTGATTTAATCCATTATTATATTTGACCACTATGATGTATCATACATTGGGTGAATCATGAGTAATATTTCATTACTGGATAATATGATATATGATTTACCCCTTCTTTCCCTTAAAGGAAGATGATATCTCAGACACTTTTATAGGAATGTATCTTCCATCATAAATCTATGGTTATGATACTCAGCAGGACAACTCATTTTAAGAATGTGAATGAAATAAAAATATGTACAATGGTTGATGGATTCATGATGAAACTAGATTTGTTAGATATATCAATATAAAGAGATTAAACTATATAATAATCATTCATAAGATGTTGGATATTGTTGTTGAATTTATTTCATTCTGTAAGGGTTCTCAAGAATGTTTCTATATTCTAGTCATGGAAATGTAATGTTTATTACTAATTCAGTATAGAAACTATCTTAGAGAGTCACACACTTTGTGTATCTAAAATCTCACTAAAATTCTTGTATCAAATTTTATGAGATATATTAAATAATATTTATTTTTTATTGTTTTATCTCAACAATTAATCCTATTTTATTCGAAATAATAATAGATATAAATAATAATAATATTTTTAGTTTTGACAATATAATATTTATTCTATTTATTATAGAATAATGCATTGATATTTATATATTAAATTGTAATTACATGAGGATATATGAAGGTCGATGATGCAGATCAGATCGAGCTCAACGATATTGTAAGAAGTGGTATAAAAAATTTTATTTTTATTTTTAATGTATTTCACATTTTGATATATTGATAAAATTATTATTACTAATGAAAATGGGAAAAATAATGAATATGAAAATTGGTGAGGGACATCTATACAATTTTACAACCCTAAATCCACAATAATAAATATATAATTATATAGTAATATATAACTAAATTTTTGTGTTCACAAAGGATATATAGAGAATATATCAATCCAGATATATATATATATATATATATATATATATATATTTTGAATGAGATAATGCTTCCTCTACTAAAAAACATTCAAGAGTGAACCAATAGTTCATCCTCCGTTGAGAACAATAAAACTGTGATCAACGACAAACAACACATGTGATCATGATGGTGTGTACATGCACCCAGTAATTCTTGGACAATATTGAGATATTATGTTGCATGTGTGGATCAATGCTAGAGGGATTTTTTTACTTTGATCATTTATTTTAACAATGGTACAAGGGGATCCATTCCACCATATCATCATAGAATGACGAATTACTTGTTAATGTAATTCTATATCATCACATAAATTAATTATAATTATATATGAATAACAACATCTTCTATTTCAATAATATTAATATAGTCCTGTAATTTATTATATTCACATGACAAAAGTTTTTTTAGTTTAAATGATTAGATGTATGATGAGACAAAAAAAATAACAGTTGGCCATATAATTAAATGACGCATCCACAACAACCGAAACCTTAAATGTTATATCAAAACTGTTACATGTTTATATTATAGTTATATATTTTTGGATTATTTCATGCATGTGATGAAATTTTATTTTACTTATATATATATATTTAAAATATTTGGCATCATCTTCAATTCACCTTCATCATTCTTGATAACAAAAACCAATAATTTGTTAATGGTTAGATGTGAATAAGAATTTATTTAAAAACATTTTGAAGGGACAACATCCCTACCTAGAAATAACAAGAGTATAAAACATGTTCTTCTTATATAAATATAGTTTGTTTTTTTACATATGGATATTATGATAAATTCAAATTTATCTGAGGTAAATGGAATAAATATTCAACTATAGCATGTGTTTCAAACATTAGCATTGGAAAATAGACATTAGGTTATATAATTCATACCATGTAGTCCTCTATATATATTCTATTCATTTTTTGATGAAGAGAAACTAAATATATAATCAAATCTACTCATATGTTTTCTACGTGAAATTTATTTCAAAATGAACATACAATATAATAGTTTAATCATTATATATAAAATAAATCCCATGTTATTATATTGTAAAGTGATAAAAAATTTCCTTCAAGTACAGTCGTATACTTCAATATGGTTAAATAAATTTTTTTTGTTTAAAATTATATATGATGGTGACCTAAAGGTGTATTTTTTGAATTTTAATAAATTTAATTAGCTCAATTTATTTTGTTCGACTTATTTTAATTATTAAATGAATTAATTTAATTGATAAAAAGATATTATATGTATGCTCGATGCTTGATATTTAGATGATAATGATTTTAAACAAACATTTTGAATTTGATTGGAATCATTTAATTTATTTCATGTAAATAAAAATTTTATTATTATGGGTCATCCCATCACCCATATTATGTAAGGTCTTGCATGAATATATTTTCTTTTAGTTAGATCATATTTATCTGAGCCATTTGAACTTCTCACCTATGTGTGTGTATATTTTTATATAATTGTAGATCTCCAAATTTGAGAGTATTCTGTTTGAGTCAATCCATCGAGGTTAAACTAATTGAGATGATACATAGATGACAAGGTGGAACTTTATAACACAAACCATGATACTTGTCAAGGTGTATTCCCACAGAGCTTGAGGATATTTTATCATCTACCAGAGAAAATAATTATTAGGTAATATCATAATTTTTCCTCTGGTATTTTATTTTTTTAGTTTAATGGTTAACTATCTATGTATGCTTATGTTGTGTAATCACCATACAAATGAAATAACAAGCTCTGAAGATTGAATATTATATTACCAGATTATTTATAAATGTTTTATCAATAAAATTTAATCACATAAATAAAACCACATAATAACAATAATGAATGGTAAAAGATAAATAAGGGAATTGTTTTAAATTAATAAATACCTCAAATAATCTACTAACTAGGAATATCCTTTGGTATTGTTTCAGCTAAAGTGTTACTTTAGACAATCCATATTGAAATACACAAACATAATACTAGTATATTTCATGTATTGGATCTATCCATAGGGAGATGAAGTTAATGTATTTTTTATTTAGTTTGTAATTAATTAGATGAATATTACTGAAATTTAGAGTTCATGTTTTTATGTTTCAATGAAAGAGTAATTAAACATTTAATTTCCTTACAAATTTCTTTTAAAAATAAATTAAAATTAAAAATTTTGATTTTTATGATAAGTAGGAAGAATGCGTTGGGGTTGTGGATTTTTAGGATAATTAATAAATCAATTTTCTTATGAAGTTGTGTTATTCATGATAAGTCACATCCTTGGGATTTGGATATAATGGAACCATGCTGGCCTGGTGAATTAGATTGGAATCAGAAGAAACCAATTCCCTAGTTTGATATTTATTTTTATTTAATTTTTTTAATTGTTACAACTTTTTAGACGATAAGTTCACCAAATGATCATGGATATTATTAATCGTAATTTCTTAGAAGATCCCTAGAAATCTCGTTCTTATTTGGATACAGTTTTCTAGTGAAATTAGGAAAAAATTTCTGAGGGGTTTTGTGAGAAATATAAATAACATGATTACAATATAGAAAATTGATAAACAACATCCCATAATCATTTACAGCCTGAAAACATTGGGTATTTAGTTACACATGGATTAGCTAGTGACTGATAGACATATGATACCTCAGTTAAACATCACAGAAAAATTGGATTGAAGATCATTGGGAAGGTAGCCGTGACACCTCTTTTCTTATCTTTTCCCCTTCTTCTCCAATTGGGCATCTCTATAATTGTCCCTTAATTGTGTCTGAGTATATGTCTAATTGGATATAAATACATGGAGTGTACCAAAGTCAACCTGAATTGGGGCCATTTTCTCCACCAGTGAGTGAGATACCACACAACCTATATCTTTGAACATGGCACCACTTAGTTGGTGGGGTTACACGGTGTGTAACACCGCCCTACATGGCATGTAATGTCAAACCTTATCAACCAACTAATTCTAGAAGGGGGAAAAGGCGTCTAAAAGGTAATAACTAGACATATAATATCTATTCAGAAACACGTGCATGCAATTGTTCCTTCCAATCCATGTTTGGGGCAATGTTACATTGCATGTATAATAAATGTATGCCTTTTATATTTTAATTGTATTTAAACCGTTCCTGATTTGTGTCTTAGGATGAAAAATACCTAGAAATCATCTTGATTACTGAATTAAAGCATTTTTTCTTGAAATCAACACATATAAGTGGTTAAAATATGTTTTTATATTAAATAGAATTTATGAAAAGTTATACAAAATTCGAGCACATCAAACTCCCCCACACTCAGTCATTTTCTTGTTCTCATGAAAATTATCAAATTCAAATCAATATAATCTATACTCTAAAATGGAAAACCTTCATCTATTATAATTGTAAATACTATATCCATATCAATGTATTTTAAAACAAAAAAAAATTTTCAAATTCAATTATATTCAATTCATACATCACATATATAATTCAATTAAATATTTTCATCCCCTATCATCTATATTAGTTAACTTTTTATAAATAAACATGCCACTTGATGATTTTCCTCTCTGAAAAGTGCCTCACTCATCAATCAAGATTATTTAATCCATGTTATTATTAATCGTATGTATATGAACTCTATCCATAGGCTTCAATGTGTTCTCATTCTAAAATTTAGAAGTCAGATCACAAAAATCATGACATCTTTAAATACGATTCAAATGTTTTCGAGGCTATGGTTTGGTAGGTAATGTTATGAAAAATAATCTGAAAGGCTTGAAAAAGGAGGAAGAATTTTTAAACAATAATTCATGAAATTCAAAAAAATATTACTAAAAATTCAACCCCAATTATGATTGTTCAAAGTGTATCATCATTGTGAAAGTCTCTTGCCAACATGAGACAATAATCCATCTATAAATTATAATGAATGAATCTGATCCTTTTTTTTCATTTCTCAATATTTTTCTATATTTTCAATAACGACTACTAATAATAAAATGAATAGTGATCTTGGAAACCCTTCTGCCCAAATGAACAAGTGATAAACTTCCCCAGTCTTAAGTGTATGGTTGATCACCAAAATAAACCATGAATGGCCAAAAATCCTTATCTAATTCTCAAATGAATAATCATGAAAAATTATAAAAGAATTATAATTGGAAGTGGAAATATGATTGTAATGTATATTCCTATCAAGGAAATGCATGGGTTTTAATGGTTTTACAATGATCAGATGTTGGGTGGGATTCAAGGTCAATGGGGCTGAAAAATAATCAATTTCCTCAATAATTATAATGTGGTTAATAAATATTCATGTTTTGAAGTGAACAAATAGAAATTTATGGTATTTATTCATATCCTAATAATCTCTAACGAAATAGGGTAAGTGTAATAATATGTTAAAAAGTCTTAGAATACCTCTCGGGAATGAATAAAAATAAAAGGTCAATCGGGTCATGATATGAGTAAAAATGATCAGTATAAAACAAATTAAATGTCCATGACTTGAGATCCAAAATCAAAATATATCAAAAAAGATTTAAAAATAATTAAAAAATTGAAATAAGCATGTAATTTTTAAAATTCCTTTTTATGTATTTATTATTGGTAATTGTAATTAAAAAAATATCAATAGTTTGAAATATTTCAAATATTAATGATGTCTTCTATATTAGTTCAAGGGAAAAGACTTGTGTAGAGTCCCTCCCCCACCAATAATAGTACACATGGTACCCCTAGTGCAATACCAAGTAAGAGGAGAAGATGTGGGGAAACAACACTGGTGAATAAGAGGGGATGTATTGAATGAATTAATCCCAAATTAAAAAAGGAAATATAAACAATGAAAAATACTCCCCTCATGGTGAATCAACAATTATGGTAAGGATTTGAAATAGAGAAGCCCATGTCACCCTAGAGAACTTGTGATTGTCGAGGGAAGGGAAAAAGATATATGTAGATACAAACATCATCACATCACAAGCATAACACAAAAAATAAATATATAATATAAATATATGTTCCAAAAACCATTCACGGGGTCACCTCAGAAGAGGCATAATCTACAATAGTGGAATCGGCCAAGGAAGAAGCACCTGCAGCGAAAAATGGAGGCACGAACTTGACACTCTGAGTATGAGGCACAATAGGTACCTCATGCAAGACAGCAGAAGAAGTGGAAACTAGGTCCATAGTAGATAGTAAAACTAAATCTATGCCCATAGCTAGAAATGGTGGCTATTTTGGAGAATGCTGAATAGTGGATGGAAGCACTCAAACAGGTGATTCCACTTGTAGTGAAAGGCCCATGTTCTGGAGGATATTCAGCAACATATCGTCCATCTGTGTCTACAAATGAGTGATAGAATCCTGGTGGAACTGATGATGGTTTAGGCAATAGTGTATCTTGAATAGGCATAGGGTGGTGGGGATATCAGACGAGGGTGAGGGGGGGGGGGGGTTGGGAGGTGGAAGGCACAAAAGAAGAGGGGATGATGGAAGAAGAAGGAAGGACAGAAAAATTGGGGTGTGGTGGAGAAGGAACATCTGATGGTGGATGAGGTAGGTCGGGATCCCAACACCTGTAGAAGTAACCAGGTCATTTCTCACCCCTATAGGATCTGGGGTGTCCTTCACGAGCCTATATCCAATGCCCCAATGCTCAACCATCCATATGTAGATAATCATGAGGAAGTTGATAGGTTGATGTGAGACTAAGGTCTCAATAGGGAGAGGGGGCTCAAAAACATAGAGATGGTGGGCCAATTAAGTGTTATAAAAACTACCATTCAGGTTTCCATGATGGCCATTTTTAATAGAGTGGAAGTAATAAGATACCATAAAAGGGTGGTCAGGGTATTCATTCTAGAAAATTCAAGTGAGAAGGTCCAAGTCATAGCCATAAATAACACTCATATACTCAAAGTGGGGAAATAGGTTGTCATTTAAGCATAGGTGATGGAAAAAATTTGAGGGGAAATAATGATTGTGTTATTCTGTGAGGTGGGGGTGTACCTATGGTTAGGAACAACAAGCTCTCACCACATCACAATGAAGTCAGAGCACTCAGGGTGCCTAAGGGGGGAGAAATGAGGTAGTGTGGAAGGATGGGGGGGTAGAAGCCACACCCTCAGTTAAAATATTCCATGGTAAGGAAACAATGGTGTTTGCCTATCTGAAAGCAAACATGGGTAGCATTATCAATGGGAATCTGTCCGTAGGCGGGCCTATCGATCTTGATGGTCGTAATGAAATCGGAAAATTAATCTCATTAATTATGAGTGCTAACCTAGAGTGTCTCGAAGATATGATTATCTTCAGGGACCTCCTGAATCTTCTCTCAAATGCCAAGGCACTGGGGAATGTTGACGTCAATAAAAAAGACGCTCAAGTGATAGTAAGTCATGATATTCACCACAATCTTTCTACCACTAGATGACCCTAAAGAAATATTAGGCATGGATGTGGATGAGGGAATGGAACTGGTGGTATGGGATGAGTTTGATCAGCTAGTGAGGGGGTATAAGGGATAGTTATTCTAACAGTAGGTGGAGCAGCAGATAACATAGCTTCCTCTGAGGACAATCTAGTAGATGATAGAAGTTTCAGTGTAGACTGGTCAACTACTGTCATAGAGGGTGGTGCCAAATGGGTGCATCTGGAAGACATAACAACAACACTAGAGCTCTCATCCATGGTGGATGGTGTGAGAGTAGCCATAACAGGAGCAGTGGGGGCAAGGAGGGGCACAATGAAATCAACCAGTCTGACGGATGTCAATTATGGAGGTGCTGGTAGAAGAGGAAGGAATGAGGGCAACGTTGGGGGATTTAAATCTAGAAAATCTAATCTAGGACACTAGAAATGTTGAAGACAAATCTGATGGTGAGGTGGCCACTCACCATTAGTAGCAGAAGCATGTCTCTTCCCAGTTGGGGGATCGTCACCTGTTATAGCTGAAAGAAAATAAAATAAAATAAAAGAAGAAAAAATGAAAATGTGAGAAAACAGTAAACAAAGTAGAACATGGAATGTAGATTCATTGTACAAAGTGTGTAGTATGAACATTATAAGAGACTTTTTACTCTGTTATACATGTTGATAGGGAATTTGTTCGGGGAATAACTAGAACATACAATGTAAAAAGGTGTACACAGTGTGTGTTACAACATGAAGTGGTTCCCATGTATATGGCCAGAAATAGCAGGACTTTGGCAGGGGTTATTGAAAAATACACGCCATGGGAAAGGGGTGCACACCGTTTGGATAAAAATGATTGCATAGGCGTGTACTCCATCCATTGTGATTTCTCTCAAGGAATGGAGGACACAACATATACCGAACATAAATGCCTAGTGTGCGACATGGGAAGGTGCCTTGTGCCTCAGGACACGGGATGGTGCTTAAGGGGCAGGGGAAGGTATGATACACGATGTGTACCAACCGTACATGCTATATATATTTGAAAATATGACCATGTGGATGCGTGGATGTGTAAAATATCTACATGACATGTGTTCTTCGAGTACCCGGTGTACTGCCTGGGAGACCCAAATGGTCTCTTGATGAAACATCATCCTAAAGGCCTATGAAAACATAAAATAATAGGTGGAGAATGGCGTACAAACATAAAGGATAAAAATGCGTAAGAGATCAAGACCAAAAAAAATAAAAATTGGTTGATTGGTGTGGTGGAAGGATTACAGATTGTTGGAGAATAAAATGGGGAGGAGGGGGTCACACGACATGGGCTTTGGCCAGGTAGGCCCCCGACCATTATACCCGAACTAAACTGCGTGTCATAGAGGGTACACGCCATGTATGTTTTTTTAATAACATAAATATAAGGCATTTATTTATTTACAAATAAATTATAAAATAAAAATAATTAAACATAAAATAACCTTGTACATGTAGTGTGTGATAGGATAACCCGATGTGTGTTCTAAAAGTTGAAAAAGGGAAGTACAACATTTTTCTGGTGCTTGGGGAGTGATTCGAACAAGAAACCAGCCATTCGGAATGTAAAACCTCAACCCATGGAGAAAATGTTGTAGTGATTCTCATTTTTAATAACATTGAATATTTATTTTATAAATGAAGATCTACATGGGATGAAAAAAATGCATGATATGTTGTTTTGATTAGAATAAAAGGGATGAAGCATTGAGATTTGTAGAGTTCAAACTCGGGTCATTGGAATCTAGGATCTATACTTTTCCAATCTTCCAACATCACCCAAAAGTGTTCTATTGTTTTGAAAATATTTTAAATTATTAATGAAAATATGGCACATTATATTTATATCAAAATGCATGCCATGTGGTATTATTAATAAGAAAATTTTTGTAACTAAGCCTATTGTTAGGATTCCATCCTGAGTCATTTAGATCCCATTTACAAACATGGATAGACAGTCCATCTCTATCATGGGTTTTCATTTATGCATAAAAACATTTATTTTGTTTTGAAAATTATCTCATACACTATTTAATTAAACAGTGGTTTAAAATTATGAACCCTATACCGAAGGCAGGTATAGAGTTATTCGAATCGGTGATAGGTTGTATACATTCTGGTGACCATGCCATCAGTACAAGCATCAACCAATTTTATTAACATAATTAATAGATACTAATATTAATTTTTCTATTAGAATATACATTTAAAAGGAATGCCAATATAGTTTCTAAAACGATTTACATGGTGTTTAGTCTCTGGGTTGCCTCTCAGGAACTGCCATTGTTTTATGTATTTGGCTCAATCGTACCCTAGCATCTAGCTACCTGAATTCTATGGTGGATATTGACCCACCATGTCATCCATGTGAAAATTGGGCTTCAGACGCAGCACATTTACATTAAATATTTGACCATTATCTCTAGTAACTTCCACTACACCACGATGGAAAACCTTGATCACATGAAAATTTCTTGACCACCGGGACATTAATTTTCCTAGAAAGAATATGAAATTGGAATTAAAAAATAGTACCTCATCCCTGGGCTAGAATGGTTTCTGGGAGACCATGCGATCATATACCGCCTGTGTATTCTATTAATATAGTCTAGCATTATCATATGCCTCCTGCCGAATCTCGTCAAATTATTTCAATTGGAACTTTCACATCTCTTCTACAACTTTTAGATCATAGTTTAAGGCCTTCACCTAACAATAGGATTTATTTTCATTTTCCACAGGTAAATTACATGGATTTCCATAAATCTACCGGAATGGGGACATACATAGAGGTGTCTTGAGGTCATTCATGTATTCCTACAAGGCATCATCATGTTTCTTGGACCATTCCTCCCTTGAAGTTCCCACTATCTACTATAGAAGCTGATTTAATTCCCTATTTGACAAATCTACCTATCCATTGGATTGGAGATGATTAGGTTTCCCTATGTTATTCCTCACACCATATTTTATATGAACATTCCATATCAACGCATGGATGAAATGTGTACCTCGATCACGTATCAAATCCCATTGAACACTGAACCCGCTGAAAATAGTTTTCTTCAATAATCCCATGATCACCATTATTGAGTTATCTATTGTGGTTGCATCTTACACCCATTTTGATACTAAATCTACACAAAACAGTATGTAAGAGTTTCCAAATTATGGGGTTAAAGAGACCATGAAATCAATACCTCATGCATTGAAGACCTCGACATCAAGGATAGGGTGTTGAGGCGTTTTAGCTCTGCACCCCATGTTATTTGTCTGTTGGAACCTTTCCCAATGTGTAATAAAATAACAAAGAATCCTTGTGCATCGTAGGCCAAAAAAACAAGATTGGAAAATTTTAGCTATTGTTTAGTCTAGACCATGATGTCCCCCAGCTAGGGAAGAATGGAAAAACAATAGAATTCCTCTAATCTCTTTTTTTAGGATGTAGTAGAGGATCACCCCATCCCCACATGAGTATAAGAGAGGTGGTTCATCCAAGAATAATCTTTTCACATCCGAAAGAAGTCATTTCATTTGTTGGAATGAAAGACAAGGGTGAACGACTACTATAGAAAAGTAATTGGCTATGACGGCATACCATGGATGAGGTGTAACTCCAACCGAGAAAAGATTCTTGTTTGGGAAGTCCTCCATGATTTCTCTATCATATTCTATTTCCAAATGATGAAATTCTAATCTGGAGATATGATCGGAAATAATGTTCTCAATTCCCTTCTTTTTACAGATATCCAAGTCAAATTATTGGAGGAGAAGCACCCAACAGATGAGTCATGGTTTTGTATCATTCTTCTTCAACAGTTATATAAGTGCTCCATGGTTAGTGTAAACAATATCATTGGATAGCACTAAATAAGAGAAAAACCTATAGAATTCAAAAACCCCTTTTAGAATTTCCTTCTCTGTGGTAGTTTAGTTAATTTGTGATTCATTGAGGGCTCTGTTGGCATTGTAGATTGGTTTGAAGATTCTATTTAGCCACTTCCCATGAACTACTCCAATGGAATAGTCACATTCATCACACACAATCTATAATGATTCCTCCCAATTTGGGTAAATAATAATAGGGACTTCTACAAATTTTTTCTTTAGATGTTTTAAGGCTATGGTGCAGGTTTCCTTAAATTCAGGGGTAACATATTTTGAAAGAAGATTCGTTAATGATTGGGATATCTTTGAAAATTCATGAATGAATCTTCTGTAGAAACATGCATTCCCAAGAAAGCTCTAGATTTCCTATGTATAATATGGGATAGGAAGTTGTGTGATGACTTCAATTTTGGCCGAGTCAACTTCTATTATCTTCACATAAATTCGGTGGCCTAAGACGATTCCATTTTGTACCATAAATAATAACTTATTATAGTTTAAAACTACATTGGTGTGCTCACACTATTCCAAGACCAATTTAGGATTTCTCAAGAAAGTATTTAATTATTTTACAAAGACCAAAAAATCATCCATAATGACATAAAAAATTTTCTCTTCCATATCAAGGAAAATTGATAACATGGATCACTAAAAGGTGGATAGAGCATTGTACACGCCAAAAGTCATACTTGGATAGGCATAAGATCCAAACAGGAATGTGAAGGTTATTTTCTCTTGATCTTTATAAGAAATTTAAATTTGGTTATATCTGGAATAACTATCCAAAAAATAATAGAATTTGTGCCCTGATAATCTCTCCAGCATTTAAACCATGAATCGGAGTGTGAAGTGATATTTTTTTGTGAAATCATTTTGTTTTATGTAATCCAAGCCTACTATATATACTATGACTATTCTTGTTTATATAAGTTCATTTTTACCATTAGTGGTCACTTTAATACCATTTTTGGGTACCACTTGCAAAGGACATACCCATGGGCTATTAGAGATCTTCTAGATGATTACCACATGAAAAATCATGATCACCTCTTTCTTCACTAACTCATTTATTGGAGGATTTAGCTGTCATTGTGGTTACCATGAAATTGGGGTCATTCCTCAAGTGGAACCTTTTGGGTTCAAATGTTTGGTTTGATCACATTAAGATCAGCTACTTTCCACCCAATAGCTTGTTTTCATCATTTAAGAACATAGAGAAGTAGATGCACATCCAGTTGATAGAGAGAGGCATTGAGTATTACTTGCATTGCGTGATTATCAACAAAGTAAACAAATGTAAAAGATTGTGGGATATGTTTAAGTTCATGTTGTGGGGATTTCAGAAAATGGGGCACAATTCATTATACCTAGTCCCAATCGAGAATATATTGGACAATTTCATGTTTCCAACAAAGACCACCATGGACTATGATTAATTTCAATTCATCTAGTTCACAATAAGGTATGATTTCATTGATTAATGTTTTATCAGTGATAGAACATAATTCCATTTCATCTTCCTTATGGCCCAGTGATTCTTCACAATGTTAAATGCATAACAGTCCTCGTGTTCCATTAGTGATATATCGTTAACTACATTGATGGCATTATAAGATAACTTTTCATCTCCCACGTTGAATATTAATTCACCTTGATGAACATATATTAAAACATTCTTAGAATCCTTGAAGGGTCTTCCTAGAATGATAGGTTCCTCTTGTTCTATCTCCATTTCAAGGATGATAAAATCAGCAGGAAGAATCAACCTTCCCACTTTCATGAGCACATCCTCAAATAGACCTTTAGGATATTTAATGGATCGATCTGGGAGCTGCATTTCCAATCTAGTAGGTTGTAAATAATTTAACACCAGATTCTTAAAGACTCCATAGTGAAAATGATTGACACTATCCCCCCAAGTAACAAATGGATCTCCAAAACTCACAAGACCCAATTGTGAAAGGAATTGTAAAAAAACTTGGATCATGGGGA
This sequence comes from Viscum album, assembly GCA_963277665.1. NCBI lineage: Eukaryota > Viridiplantae > Streptophyta > Magnoliopsida > Santalales > Viscaceae > Viscum > Viscum album. The sequence continues at coordinate 1,204,742,787 of OY728134.1, forward strand.
TTTAGAGGAAGAGAGTTCTAAAAAACTTCCAAACATTCTATTGTGAGAGTAATTATTCCCAAATCATCCACCATCCTCTAATTTAATAGGATTTATTTCATAAACTTCATATATGTCTGAATTTGAGATGATTTCCCCATAAAATTGATATTAATATGAGGTTATCAGAATACGTCCAGGAATTTTCTGAATAGCAGATCCAGCTACTATTGCTTCATTTGTGTAGGAAATGGTAAGGGGGTTAATAAGGTGTGAGCACCTCTTTTCCCTTACCATGTACAACCTCCTTTTCTTTTGATACTTCCTAGATTGAGGGGGACTCTTGCATATTGTCTTCATGATTCGAAGAGGGTGTAGGTGGAGTTGTTTTTTTACATTGATTTGTAATTATTTCCTAAGGTAGTTTCTTCCTAATTAGTAAAGATATATCATTCACATCCTCCTTTGGTTTCTTCTCGGCATTACCTTGTAGTGGACAAGGTTTCATTGAAGATGGATGATTAGAAAGTGGTCCAATCTATTTCTCAAGGATCAGAATTGATTCTGTGTAATTCTGAAATCATGATTCATCTGGTGTTATGAATATTTACATCATTTCTTCTAGATTTGATGGGTCGTCCTTCTAAGATTCCTGGACAGCTGGATATAGTTGTGGAATCCTTGGTGGTTGTGACAGATGAGGGTTTTGATACCCTTGTTGTTGGAATGATCCCCGCCGCTACTATCTTATATATAGGTTATGGTATTGTTGTGAACCATAATTAGTTGGCCTTTGAGGGTGGGGTTGAGAATTTTGTTTTTTCTGTCCCTAGCCCATGTTGGTGTTATCTTTCCAAGATGGGTTTTCATATTGAGGGTAAATATTTGGCCCTCTATTTTGAGAAACTTATATTACCTCACTAGTTATGGAACAAGAACTTTTCCTTGGGAATTATCCCATAACATGAATTTCACCACATTCACTACATCTTGGTTTATTCACTGTTTGAGCTTGAGATTAATTTTTCAGATTGAATGTATCAATTTTATTAGTCCAACCATCGAGTTGAGTAGAAAGAATCACATTGACATCAATGATATACATGCCCTACTTTTGAGTACCTTTCTCTTAGTTCCATTGCAAGCTGTATGTAGACATATATTCTAGAAATTCCAAGAGTTCCTATGTGTATATCCTCATAAACATCAATCAAGAAGCTGCATCCACCATAGATTTTGTGTTTATCGTAAGACCTCTATAGAATGTTTGTACTTCCATCTATAATGGATGTCTATGATGAGGGAACATCCTCAACATTTTTTTAATGTGTTCCCAAGATTTTTAAAATGTTCTTGAATCAGGTTTCTGAATGTTTAGAATTTCATTCTGCAAAATCACCTTCGTGGATAGTGAGAATTAATTTGATATAAATTCTTTTTCCAATGCCTCTTAGGTGACGATAGAATGTTGAGGTATTCCTTTAATCCCATAATTCACTTTATCAATTAATGAGAAGGGTAATAAGTGAAGACAAATAGCATCTTCTGACATGCCCTGGTAGTGAAGGGTGTCACATATCTTGATAAAATTTGAGTGATGACCATTTGGGACTTCATGTGGTAATAGTCCAAATTGAACTGTGTTTTGGATGATTTGAATGATGGTAAGATTGATTTCAAAATGATAGGCCTACACCGGTTGTTCGACAATTTCAGTATCGTCCCCATGGATAGAAGAGAGACTATAATCTGTAAGGGTATGACACAAGGGAAGATGTTATTTATGACATGGGGAACCAATTTCAAATCAGAAGAAAAATAAATCCCCTGACCATGACGCAAGTACGACAACCGATCTGGTCTGGGGTTTTTGCGGGTCATAACCTAGAGCAACTAGAGTCGTTTGTGTTTTATGGATCAGTGGTATGAACTCCATGTTGTTTGCTGGTTTAATTTGGTTCTTCTCATCCTCAACATCTTTTTTGGTTCTATTTGTCCTTGGGTATGAATTGTTGTCCAACATCTTGGAAAATAGTAGGGTCTCCTTCTTCTATGTTCTCCATGGGTGAATTTTGTTTGTGATCACCCAGAAGTTCTCAACGTCGCCTAAAGATCATTCGTTTGTTATCCGTATCAAGTGGAAGGACTTCCAATGAGTCGACACTTTTATAACAGGTGATTCATCCACTCATTCACCTATGATTATCTGCACAACACTAAACAACACACAAAGTGTAAAATAGGAAGGATAAAATAATAAAAAATAGAAATGTGATTAAGAACAAAATTTTAGAGAATTTCTTATTTTTTATTTTCATATTAATTAATAAAAAATGATTAATCAAAACAAGGTTAACATTCATCTTCCCAGTAATGGAGCAAAATTTAGTATTGTTTCAGCCGAACTATTGCTTTTGACAATCCTAATTGAAATACCCAAACTTAATACTAGTTTAGTGAAAGTATGGGACTAATCCATAGGGAGATGAAGTTACGGTATTTTATTTATTTAATTTCTAATTAATTAGGTAATGTTTACATAATTTTTTGTCAATATTTTTATGCATCAATGATAGAGTAATTAAACATTCAATTTCTTGATAAATTAGTTTTAAAGATAATAAAAAACACAAAAATTTTATTCTGATGATAAATGGGAAGAATGTATCATGGCTGTGGATTTTTAGGATAATTAATAAATCAATTTTATTATCATGTTTTGTTTTTATGATTACTCACATATCTAGGTTTTGGATGTAATGGAACACCCTTTGTCTGGTGAATTTTGTTTTAATCAGTAGAAACAAAATCCTTGGTTTGGAATTTGGTTTCTTTTAATTTTGTTATTTATTGCCCCTTTTGAGACGATAATTCCGCCCAATTATCATGGATGTTCTTAATCGTATTAACCCAAAAGAACCCTAGAAATCTCATTATTAGTCTGATACGGTGTTCCCATTGATATTAAGAAAGTTTTTTGAGGGATTATGAGAGAAATATAAATAACGTGATTGTAATATAACAATTGATAAACAACAAACCGTAATCATCTACAACCCCAAAATATAGGGGATTTAGCTATGCATGGAGTAGCTAGTTACTAACAGAATTATGATACCTGGGTTAAACATCGCACAAACATTGGATAAATGGTCATCAGGATGGTAGCGGCAACACCTCCTATATTCTCTTCTCTCATTCTTCTCCCATTAGACATCTTCGGAATTGTCCTCTTTTGTGTCATAGTATATTTCAAATAAGGAGGACCTTCCCTCCTATTCATAAATTTTTCAAATACATTGAGTTTACTTCTAGGTACATGGTTTGTCCCCAAGTAAACCTGACTTGGGCCATTTTTTCTTACTGGTGGGTGTGCTACCACATTTCCCTTGACTTTGAACGTCATGCCACATTGTAGGTTGGGGTTCACTGCATATAACGCCACCCCACATAATGTGTAATGTCAAACCACATCCACCAACCGCTTCTAGAAGGGGGAAACGATGTATACATGGTAATAACTAGGTGTCTAATCTATGTTCAGAAACATGGGGATGTAATTGGTCCTGATGATCTGTGTCTGGGGTAATATTACACGGCACGTGTTATAAATACATGCCATGTATATTTTAATTTTTGTTCTTACCCTTCCCTATTTGTGTCTTTCACTGGAAAATGCATGAAAATCCGCATGAATATTGAATTAATGTATTTTAACTTGAAATCAACACATATATCCACTTTAAACAATTTTTATAGTAAATTGAAGGTAAGAAAAGGTATACACAATTTGGGAACATCATCCTGCCACTACATAAGTTACAAATAACCTCTTAGTTCATTGTAGTTGACCAACCCATGTTTAGGTACTTTTAATTAACATAGAACATCTAGCTAGACATTTTTTGTAGACATAACTGGGTTCACATCAAGGGTTAGATGCCCAAGAATGAAATTGTGTAAATAAGAGGAATGTTTTGATGAAATATTTTAGAATCGTGTTTTATGTTTTAGTATTCCAATCAAGAGAGTAATGAACTAAGGGTTAATATAATTTTAATGTTAATTCAATCTAAAAACCTTTGAATAACATGTAATTCCCATACCATGGCTATGAGAATGGGAATACTGATCCTTACCAATATAATATATATAAAACAATATAGTTAAATACTAATGGTGAGGGAAATTTTGTTTTCAAAATTAGTTGGATATTAATGCAATCTAATTAAATTTTAATTTTTTAATCCATTTTTTAATCAAAACATTAGTAAATATCATCTAATAATTTTTAGAAAAGGTAAAATGATCGACATTGATAACATAACAAGGAAATAAAAGTGAGTTGTATAACATTATCAAAACAATGAATATCCAAAAATGGTATTGGATCAAGCATGTTATACAATGCCAAAAATGAAAATTATATGTGTTGGAAAGACCACATCCCATGTTTCTTTCTAAAAAGGCTAATAAGGAATAAGTATCTATCTTCGAATGAAGTGGATGAAATAATGAATAAAGGTTTATGTTATCCACTATGAACAATGAGTATTTTAATAAATACGACAATATATAGGTGTATCGAATCTTTTATAACCATTTAGATCTATAAAAATAGAAGGAAAAACTATAGAGGCATGAAATCTCTAACACACTATTACATTACAATATTAACAAGTCAATGACAACTAAGGTACAAGTATTCAAAACGATTTGATACATTGATAACATAGATATATTTGAGTTTTAGATCTATAATGAGATTTGGAAATATATTATTTTTTCTTTACTATAAAGAAACATCTCCAATTTTATTGTGAATTTTAATATGAGTAATAGTGAGAAAAAACTATCAAAACATATTACATTTATTATCTATATTGATAAAGATATGAGGCATGAAGAAACCCACATTCCATTTTTTATCAAATAAGTGGATGAAAATTAAAAAAGGCAAAATGACTAATTGTAGTAATAATGAACTAGAGCACCATCTCTCTAAAAGAAGAAGATCCATATCGAATGAATGAAACATGATGATATATGATTTTATTATGGGAAGTAAGTCCACTATAATAGTAACTTCATATATAAAAATAATCAATTGGAAGAATAATGTTTGTTCAGTGTTGAGTGTAATGACACCATATATACATTTTGGGTGTTAGACACTCCCTATAGTGTATACTTTTTAATTAAAATACTTGAACCATGTACATTTTATATGAATATAATATTTGAATAGGATCTATGAGAAACCAATATGGTGAGGTTGCATTCCATAGTAACTGGCGTGTACCATCACACATTTTAAACATGATTGATTTTAGTTCTAAGAAATTTCTATTATTTTACAAGTGTTACAAATAAAATCCCTCCTTTTTAGATATAGTTGGATTTAATTACAGTTTTGAAAATAATATATTCTAATTTTATAAATTTGGAATTCATTATGGTGAGAGACATTGAGTAATTTCTATTATGTATTTAATTATGAAAAAATATTAAATTGATAATGAAACAATTTCAGGAGAATCATAATACACCTAGTTATAGAATCATTGTATTGGTCACCTAAACAAGAATCATTTAATGAATCTATAAAGAGATGTTAACTTAGACAATTTTTGGATTAATCCACTTAAAATAATTCATTATTCTTTCATGGTACTATAGAAAAACTACCATTTAGTGATCGTGGTGAATGAACAAAAAATCTTCAATATTTGTAACAAACTGACATGTGTTGAACTTCATGAGTAGAGGCTAGAGGTGGATTCTCATAAAATATCAATTTTACAGATGAATTGAGAATGTATTTTTATATATAAAGAAATATGTATAAGTATGAAAAATTTGATAAATACATAGTATTTATGAATGAAAATGAGAATCTTCTTCGTAGGAAGGAAATGAAATCTTCATTGTATTAGGGTGGTGGTTATATTAACCAAGGAATTATCGACATTCTATAAGACTATATGATTTTATCTAAGGTCACTAAACCTTATACACCATAGTGGAATGGTTCTATTTAAATGAGGAATCTGAAAATGATAGACATGTTAAGGGTGATGAGGATCCACTCAGGATTTCCTTTAACTGTTTAGTTATATTTATTATAGCTGTAATCATACTAACTAAATCAAGTTCCAAATGAAGCTGAAAATTATACTCCCTCCATGTTATATAGTTTAAAGATTCATGTATCATGACATGTTTATACATGGGGTTGTGAGATGTTTTCTAATCCAATATTAATAAAAAAATCTAGCACAATGAGAGATAGTGTATCCTTATACGGTATCCTAATCACAGAAAAAGATATTATCAATACAAACTTCATAAAAGATTATAATTTTCAAAATAAATGGAATCATTATTGACATGGAGAAAATCCTCATGGATGATAATGTGATAAATTTTTATTTGATGAAGATTATTTTTTTGATACATAATAGTTGATACATTATCTGATTCCATAGGTCCACATGGAAGACAATTTTCAAGAAACACCTATATAGAATAGAAGACAGAGAGAGGTAAGTGGACTAGAGAGATATATATTTCTAGTCACCAATTATGGTAACCCATTATTGGATGAAAATAGGTGTCCTATATTATATAATGAGGCGTTGAAGATCATAAATGATAAATATTGGAACAAATCTATTAATTTCAAGAGAGATTCCTCATCTAAAAATTAATTTTGGCTTCTGATTGATCCAACTATTGTTATGAACCCTGTTGGATGTAAATTTGTATTAAAGATGAAAATATACCAAAATGGTAAATTAAATATCTATAAATAATTAGACTATACTAATGGTTTCATAAAATGTCATAAAATTGATAAAGATAACACAATATCACTTGTTGACATGTTAAAATTTAATAAAATTCAGTTTTCTATGGTACATTACAATGAATATTAAAATTGGAACCAGAATGTTCAAAGTACATTCCATAATGGGAGTCTTCAAGAGTATTTATAATAGAATCAAATAGAATGGTTTCTGGTTCGAGGAAATGATAAAAATGTATTCAAGCTGCAGAGATCTAATTATGGATTGTTTAAAACATCAAGGTCATGAAAATTTTTATTTTAGGAATACATAAATGTATTTTATTCCACTTATAATGAATGTTATATATGCGTTTACAAGAAATTTTGTGGGATTATAGTAGATTTCATTGTAGTATATTTTTTTACATATTACCAATTTGAAATGATATATAATCATTATAAGATGTTAAAAAGTGTCTAAGAATGTGCCTATCGATGATGGGATTAAATAATGTAGCGTAAATTTCAGGATCTATATTATGAACGGTAGATACATGTGGTTTCTCAAACTATGTCAAGGAACATATATTGACTATTCAATTAATATTTTTATAATGTAACAATACTTGAGAGGATTATTTGCATGAATATTTATTTCTCTGACCATATTTTTCTGATAATCTTTGGTATCTCTGGCAGGTCTAAAAAACCATTGGTGTTGAAGTCAATTAGGTGGATTCCCCCAATCCCTTCTTGGTTGAAAGTCAGTGTCAATGGGGTGGCTGCTGGTGCACCTAGGTTTGCAGGTTGTGGTGGTGTTTTCCGTACCTATTGGGGATTCATTAAGGGATGTTTCTATCATTACATTGGGCAAGGCACCACTATTTAAGTTGAACATTCGGCCATGATTAAGGCCATCACTTATGAAGTTCATCACTGATGGCACTTTCTATGGCTTAAATTTGACTCCATGGTGGTTGTAACAACCCGAGATATTATGAGAATTTTTCTATTTAATTTCATTTATTTCTTGTTTTGTATGCTACACCAAAATTAGCTTGTGCTATACACAACACCGTATTAGATTTCAGTATATGAAACACTATTCATGGCTCGTGTTACACACAATTTCAGGTTCGTTTTATAGAAATTATTCTACGCAACATTAAGTATAGATTTTGATTAATGTATAAATGAAATAAGTTTTTATTATGTTATACACAACAAAAAATGGATCTTACACTAAATGAAACCTTGACTTGGCTTGCATTACACGCAATTGCGACCTTCCTCGATAGCGTGTGTAGTACGCAATACCAGGTATCACTAAACAAAGATATATTGTTATAATATTATGAACTAGCCATTATGAATATTATTAACTAAATTTTGAATGTTATAACATTATTATTCATCTTACACATTTTCTAGATCATCGTATGAGAAAAAAATAAAATTTTCGAGTAAAATAATTATTTTTCAAAAAATGCAGTTTTGTCACCTTTTGAAGGCACACACACATTAAATCTAGTTTATGACATGTTTATAAGTACCATTTGACAAAATAAAATTATTCGTTGGAATCATGATATAAAATTTTACTTTGGATAAATTATTAATATTTTTCTGATAACATTCATATTTTAATGAATAGTAAAAAACGTTATATTTTAATTAAAAAAACATTTTTCATCTTAATAATTTATATTGTTAAATTATAATATTGAATGGTTTTAAAGTATAAATAGAATATATTTTTACCATTTAATATAATTTATGTCATTAGCCTTGATTTTACATTGAATTTATAGGTAAAATCATTTCAATCTTTTGCAATGTTTTAACTTTTATAACTCGTTTTCCTAACAACCGTATTAATTTTAAATTAATTTCTACAAATTCTATGATTTAAATTTGGAAAAATGGATTCCATATTTGTAATCAGTACTTCAAGATTATTTTAATAAGCTAATTTTTATTCTTAGTCATTATGAATAGTAACTACGGTAAATTGTATTTACCATAGTTAAAGGTAAATCGGGTAATTAAGGGTAAATATAATATTATAAAATTACTCTAACTCTTTTCTTAATATAATTTGATGATTATATTTTATCATAAATCATACATGGGTCGAAATTGAATCTAATGGAACCCACTTGTATTTGATTAAGACCTTTTATTTATTTTATTTAAAGGAAAGTGAAATGTCTCACTCAAACTTTAATAATTAGATTATTTTTAACATAAGGTTATATTGAATATAAATTAGACTATAAATACTGATTTTAAATATAAAAATTATTTATTTATCATGGTAATTTATTTTTAATTTTTAAAATATATTTAATTACCTTAATTTCTTATACATTAACGATGAAGAAATTATTTATTTAGTGAAAAATCAATAATATCGTTTTTATTAAAATAACAATACCTATCAAAAGGACCAGAAACTTGACCAAACATTATTGGTCGATTATATATATACCCTAATCATCCAAGAGTCGATTTTTGGACCATTTATAGCCTTATAAAACCAATTACGACATTTATATTATTTTATTTGCAAAGATATCAAAGATGTAACCTTTATAATTTAATAAATATAACAATTTAAATGTTGTCATTTTAAGATACTAAATTCGAATAAAAATATTACTATAAAAGGTATTATATTTATAATCATCATAGGAATTTATTTTTAATTTTTATGCATTAAATAAGTATATTAAATAATTATACAAGAATGTTGTTGTAATTATTTTATTAAGAGACATACCAAATAAATGGTTTTCAAAATATTAAAATAAATAATTTATGAACAAATTAATGTGCCCCATGAATTTTATTTTATGAATATTAAATTTTAGGAATCTATTATATATTTTTTTGGAACATATCTTCCATGTGGTTTTTATTTAAATTCAAATAATGAATAGTGTCAAAATTTACACTATTGATATTTTATAAAAATAACATTTTATTAAATTATTTAAAAATTACAAGAATATTTAAAAACTACAATTTGATAATTATATGGTCTAAAAGGTTATAAAGTATCAAATTATTGGAAATTGACAACATTTAATTATGTATTTATAACAATTTATTATTTATAATTTTATTAACACAAATAAAATTAAATAGATTAAATAATTATAAATCAAGTTGATAAGGAATAAAATAAACATAAAACATGTCTAAATATTATTGGTTGATTAGATTACAACCCAATATCATATCATATTCTAATTGAGTCATTTATGGAGATTTCTATGCGTGGTTTCATTTTATTATTAATTAATATGTTTAAGGTTTCCAAAAGTGCCCCTCACCTCTCTTATATAAGGGCACCTCCTTCCCTCTCCTCTTCACACACATTTCATCCTTCAATATTGGCCAAACTATGACCATTTCACTTATCCACTTCCATATAAACCTAATAGAGGTCCTGGACTTCTTTAAAGACTAACTTTATTCCCTTAAGAGGAGGATAAGAGGAGCCGCGTCGAAGAAGAGGTAATATCTTCTACAGATTCGTTCAAGTTTCTTTCTTATTCAACTTATTCTTATTTAGTTGATTAATTATAAAGTAATAACATCAGTATCACTAATATACTGATAATTAATTATAAATATGAAACAAACCAATTTCACAATCTATCCATCCTACTGAAAATGAAATCACCGCGCGTGCGTACGTACCGAATACTATCTCCACGCCTTGGTGTAATCAGTTTTCCCACCACCACCTTACTTGGATGGGTATAATGGTGTAAATAATAAGTATATATGGTTATTATAACATCATAATTATTCTGAGATATTATATCATCCGCTCCAATTCTATTAAATAATTATGGGAACAATATCATCGCTCGTGCGTATGTACGGACTACTATCTCCACGAACGCGATGAGATTCATTTTCCATGATTAACCATTCATGTCTTATTATAATGTATAAATAATAAATAATCATAAAATATATTATATAATAATTATATTGGATTTATGTACATATATGTTTCATTTACTTAATTCCATTTAATTCAATTAGGAAATGAAAATAGTGTTCATGCGTACGTACGACCTACCGTCTCCATGAACGGTGTATTTAATTCCATTTATCGATATATCATATATATTTATATGCTTAATATATGTTATATATAAATAATTTTTTACATTCTATAATTATGTTAATCGAGATTTAAGTAATAATATCAATAACAACAAGTCGAAACACGTACGATAAATGAAACGATTTTACCCAAAACGCTGCTTTAACATGGAATTTGAAAAAGAACGGGTAATATGAAGCCAGAAGTGAACCATATATGATATCATAAAAATGAATGTGATTATGTAATAAGTAAATGACATTATTTAAATCATTATACATGAGGCTTAGATACATACAATGCATATCAGAGATAATGTAAGGGATAACTTTTCCGATCTCATTTTTATATAAGATTGTTTATTCGTATGTATTTACATGGGTTATATTTATCATCCATGTCCCTGTTTTCTAAAAATGGTTTCAGGTATTTTTAAACTTTTTTGTAACATTTTTTGCTTTTACTACATGTTATGTAAGGAATCATTCTTTTTTTACCATACGAGGTACTTTTTGACTTTTCCGGCAAAAGTACAAGAAGTATGTTTTTTTAACTTATACGGCATGAACAGATTTTTACGGTTTCATAAATCCTTATTTTCATTAAGCTTCCTCCACAATATTTAATGACTATTTTCAACAAAATCCTTTTTTTTAGAATTTCATGGGATTTTTTGAAAAGAAAATGATTTTGATGAAGAAAGGATATTTTCCTCAAGAATTAATTTCATGTGTTTTGTCAAAACTATTTTCCATCTTGGATGAAATTATTTAGAATGATTATGTTTCAAGTATAATGTTTCTATTATTTACATGGTTTTATTCTTCTTATGATGAAATGATATATATTTGTTTTATATGGATTCTGTTATTATGGGATGATGTTTATGAAACCCATTTTATTCTTTGGGTTATGAGGAATGATTTATGTTTATTTTGTGGTAAACAAAAGAATGATTTCAATATGATATGGGTGGGATATATATCTCCCTCGAATGCGTTGGGTAAAGATTTATATCTCATGAGATAGACATGGCGGGAACGACATGTTAATCTATTTTAGTGATACAGGACTGGAACAAGGAGTGAACTCGATTCAGTAAGGGAATTTGTCCACTAAGATGGTATTGGCAGCAATGCCTTGGCTACTATGGAAATCATATCAAGTGATTAATGTTTTCCACAATTACATGTTTTATTCCCATGATATTTTATCATGACTGATGTTCCATTATGATCTATTCCTTATCTACTGTCGTGTTTTATGTCATTACTCAATATTTAGATGTTTAAACATTATGGTCATGTTTTTAAGTTCAAAAGTATATGGTTTGTTTTATTTTCTCAATGTTTACCCTTACTGAGCATTTGACCTCACCCTTTATATGTTTTCTTTTCCCCCAGATATATAGAATGGTTTTAGGTAAGAAAACAAAAGGGGAAGATACTTATGGGATATGTTGAAGATCTTTCACCATGATTAGAAGATTATGTTCCAAGTTTCCAAAGACACTAAACTATTACGATCCTTGAGTGTTGGTTTTTGTTATGTATTGATTATTCTGAAAAATTAATTTAATTTCCATGTACGTCATGCTTTGGGTCTCTATAGTTGGTATCAGTGGAATGGTTTCGTTAACCTGTGGAAACTAGGTTACGAAAACTTTAGTGATATCCCTATATATATTTCTAAGGTATGTCTAAGGATGTCCCTAAGGTTTTGTATAACTATATTTTAAAGTCCTAGAATTATGTTCATGATCAGGAATAACCTAGGGTGAACCTAAGGTGTCCTGGATTAAAGAATGTGTGACAATTTAGACATCCCATAAGTGACTTTTTATGATTATGTGGTTCCCCGTTATTTTAACTATTTCTTACACCATAGATTTTGGTTTTAGTAAATGTAGGTAAACAAAAGGAATTGGGTCAACATTGAATCCAATGGAAAAATTGGTGACTCTGAGAAACGAAATAGCATAATTCCTAGAAATAAATATTTTGTGATTATTCTAAATCATTTATTGTGATATATGATTAACAAGGTGAACTTTATTGGTATTACTAATTCATCAAATAAGAGGAAGATGGACTTTTATGCATGTTCTCATGTTGAGGATCATAGAGAATGGAAGATTGAGATTTCAAAAGAATGGAAGAAGAACCTTGATGAATACATCAAATAGAGGGGAAGATGTTATCTATGAGAAGAGAAGGGTCATAGAGTGACAGACTTTTATGGAGTTCAATGTCATATATGTGGAGAACATGGGCATTACCCAACTCAATGCCCTGACCTAAGAGGTTACTTCTAAATCAAGGAAGGACTTATTCCATGACAATCACTAAAGATGATGGATTTAAGTGTTTATGTATTGGTATTCAAGAATAATTTTTTTGAGGTACTTTTATGGTATATTGGAATATCTATGTATTTGTCCATTGTGGTTTTCCATAAGAATATGGAATCAGTAACCATGGAAAGTGATTGAAATATTTCTGTAAGGTAGATGATATGCACAATAAATAGAAAATAATATGTTTGATAGTATTTAGGAGATCATGACTAATAGAAGGAAAACGTGATATCATGGTTTGAGTATAAAGAATTCATGGGATTTGGGTATGTGGAAAGAGATAACTTTTGAAATCATTCATCTTTTCACTAAGGATATATGGTAATTCATGTTTCAAGAGGATAGATAATTAAGGTATTCACATGTTTAGAATGTGACCAACAAGATATACTTTATGATATATGGGGGATAAATGATGGTATTCACATGCTTGGTTGATGACATTTCTAGTAATCGTTTTCTTTATATTATGTGCTTGTATAGAAGAATTTTGGATAATCATAAAGAATAGAGTGGATTAAGTAAGACATCAGATAATATTCTTTAAGGCTATAACATTTGATATTATTTCTTAAATTTTATAATAGTATAGTTTTAGAAAAAGGAAAACCTATAAGATGAGCGACAACCCATCGCTTCGGAAAAGGTTCCGGGAATCGAACCGACAACTGAAGTACAACATGCCTTTATCACCTACCACTGGCCTAATGGAAGTCCTTGGTCAGTAGAAATTAGTTTTATATTATTAAGCGGTATGATAGATGAAGTATCAGTTCATTTTTGGAACCATATATGATTAATCTCACCGTAGATGGACTTATGTATATAATTATTGCTAACTTTATGTTTGAGACAGAGGGTATGACCTATCATTCTATCGTATGATCCGCTAACACTTCACGGAAGACAAATTCAACTTCATTTCTTTAAGAGATAAAGTGGAAATTGTTCAAGGCACGAACAACAGTGAGATTGTACCAAAATAAAGTAAGTATTTATTTTAGTACAAAAATTCTTCAACATCAGGGAAATGACCTTGAAAACCAAAAATGTTTCCCTAGTGCTCTCATATCTGATGAATTAGATGGTACCTATGATCATCACAAATTTATGGCTTTGTGACTGTTTTCTTTTTCATAGGCATGTCCTCTACCACTCTCCATCAGAACTTGATGGTTAGATTTCTCTTCCATATCCATATTTTCAACTATGTTGTCATATGTGGAAACCCTGTGATTTGTTTATTTGGGTAACCTTTACATTTCATACATTACTTTTTAATGATATGTTTTGGTATTCCTTTTTACTATGTGGGTTTCTTTGAAAGAAAATTTCAAGTAGTAAACAATTTATAACCCCGACAAATTTCGAGGGTGAAATTCATTTTAAGGGGCGTAGAATGTAACAACCCGAGATTTTAGGAGAATTTTTCTTTTTAATTTCATTTATTTCTTGTGATTTATGCCACACCCAAATTAGCTTGTGATATACGCAACACTGTATTAGCTTGCAGTATATGCAACACAATTCTGGGCTCGTGTTACACAAAATTTCAAGTTCGTTTTGTAGAAATTATTATACGCAACATTAATTATTGATTTTGTTTAATGTATAAATGAAATAAGTTTTGATTATGCTATACGCAACAAAAAAGGGATCTTACACTACACACAACATTGACTTATCATGTATTGCACGCAATCACGACCTTCCTCGATAGCGTGTGTAGTACGCAATATCGGGTTTCACTAAACAATGATATATTGTTATAATATTATGAACTTTCTGTTATTAATAGTATTAACTAAATTTTTAATTTTATAACATTATTATTCATCTTAAACATTTTCCAGAACATTGTATGAGAAAAAAATAAAATTTTCGAGTAAAATAAGTATTTTTAAAAAAATGCAGTTTTGCCACCTTTTGAAGGCACACCCACATTAAATCTAGTTTTTGACATGTTTATAAGTTCAATTTGACAAAATAAAATTCCTCTTTGGAATCAGGATATAAAAATTTACTTTATATAAATTTTTCATATTATTCTGATAACATTCACATTTTAATTAATAGTAAAAACACGCTATATTTTAATTAAAAACATCTTTTTTCATCGTAATAATTTATTTGGTTAAATTATCATATTGAATGGCTTTAAAGTATAAATAGAATATATTTTTACCATTTAATATAATTTATGTAATTATCATTGATTTTACATTGAATTCATAGGTAAAATCATTTCAATCTTTTGCAATGTTTTAACTTTTAAAACTTATTTTCGTAACCACGAGATTAATTTAAAATTAATTTTTGCATCTTCTGTGATTTGAATTTTTTAAAATGGATTTAATATTTGTAATCAGTACGTCTAGATTATTTTAATAAGCTACTTTTTATTTTTAGTCATTGTGAATAGTAACTACGGTAAATTTTATTTACCATAGTTAAAGGTAAATCGGGTAATTAAGGGTAAATATAATATTATAGAACTACCCTAACACTTATCCTAATATAATTGGTTGATTATATTTTACCCTAAATCATACTTTTGTAGAAATGGAATCTAATGGAACCCAATTGTATTTGATTAAGACATTTATTTATTTTATTTAAAGGAAAGTGAAATGTCTCACTCAAACTTTAATAATTAGATTATTTTTAATGTGAGGTTATATAGAATATAAATTCAATTATAAAGACTCATTTGAAATCTAAAAATTTCTTGTTTTTTAAGGTAATTTATTTTTAATTTTTAAAAAATATTTAATTACCTCAATAGGTTATACATTAATGATGATGAAATTATTTATTTAGTGAAAAATAAATAATATAGTTTTTAGTATAATTACAATACCTATCAAAAGAACCATAAACTTTAAAAAACATTATTCGTCGAGTATATCTATATCCTAAGCATCTAAGGGTCGATTTGGGGACCATTTGGAGCCTTATAAAACCAATTAGGAGATAAATATTATTTTATTTTAAAAGATGTCAAAGATGTAACCTTCATAATTTAATAAATATAATAATTTAAATGTTGTTATTTTAAGATGAAAAATTCGACTACAAATATTATTATTAAAGGTATTATATTTTTCTTCATAATAGGATTTTAGTTTTTATTTTTATTCAACAAATAAGTATATTAAATAATTATACAAAAATGTTGTAGTAATTATTTTATTAAGAGATATACCGATTAAATGGTTTTAAAAATATTAAAATAAATAATAAATGAACCAATTAATGTTCCCCATGAATTATTTTGATGAATATGACATGTTAGTAATCTATTGTATATTTTTTTCGAGCATATCTTCTGTGTGGGTTTTATTTAAATTCAAATAATGAATAGTGTAAAAATTGACACTATTGATATTTAAAAAAAACATATTATTAAATTATTTAAAAATCACAAAAATATTTAAAAACTAAAAATTTAAACTTATATGGTCTAAATGGTTATAAATTATCCAATTATGGGAAATTTACAACATTTAAGTTTGTATTTATTACAATTTATAATTTATAATTTTATTACCACAAATAAAATTAAATAGATTAAATAATAATAAATCAAGTTGATAAGTTTTAATATAAACCTAAAACATGTCTAAATTTTATTGGTTGATAATATTACAGCCCTATCTCATCTCATCTTCTAATTCAGTCATTTTTTGAGGTTTTTAAGTGGGGTTTCCTTTTATTATTAATTAATATTCTTAAGGTTTCCAAAAGTGCCCCACTCCTCTCCAATATAAGGGAACCTCCTTCCCTCACCTATTCACGCATATTTGAGCCTTCAAGCTCAGACAACCCCTGACCATTTAACTTATCCACTTCCATATAATCCTACTAGAGGTCCTGGACTTCTTTAAAGACCAACTTTAGTTCCCTAAGAGGAGGATAAGAGGAGCCGCATCGAAGAATAGGTAATCTATTCTACCGATTCTTTCATGTTTCTTTCTTCATAAACTTATTCATATTTAGCTATTTCCTTATAAAGTATTAACATAATTATCACTAATATAATTATATGTTAATATAAATATGAGACAACCCCATTTCACCTTTTATCCATCCTAAGGAAAATGAAATCACCGCGCGTGCGTACGTACGGAATACCGTCTATGTACCGTGGTGTAATCAATTTTCCCACCACCACCTTACTTGAATGGGTATAATGGTGTAAAAAATAACTATATATGGTTATAATAAAATCATACTGAATCTGAGATATAATATAATCAACTCCAATTCTATTCAATAATTATGGGAACGATATCATCGCTCGTGCGTATGTACGGACTACCGTCTCCACGAACGCGATGAGATATATTTTCCATGATTAACAATTAAAGTATGATTATAAAGTATATATAATAAATAATCATGAAAGATATTACATAATAATGATACTGGATTTATGTACATATATGTTTCATTTACTTAATTCCATTTAATTCAATAAGGAAACGAAAACAACGTTCATGTATACGTACGACATACCGTCTCCATGAACGGTGTATTTCATTCCATTTATCGATCTATCATATATATTTATATGCTAATATATGTTATATATAAATCATGTTTTACATTCTGGAATTATTTAAAGCGGGATATAAGTAATAATATCAAGAACAACAATGCGAAACACGTATGATAAATGAAACGATTTTACCCAAAATGCTGCTTTAACATGGAATTAACAAAAGAATGGGTTATATAAAGTCAGAAGTGAACCATATATGATATCATAACAATAAATGTGATTATGTGATAAGTCAATGCCATTATTTATATCATTATACATGAGTTTTGGATACATACGAAGCATATCGGACATATGGTAAGGGATATCTTTTCCAATCTCATATTTATCCGAGATTGTTTATTCGTAAGTATTTACTACTAGGGTTATATTTATCATCCATGTACCTGTTTTCTAAAAATGGTTTCATGTATGTTTAAATTTTTTGTACCCATTTTTGACTTTTACTACATGGTATGTATGGAATCTTTCTTTTGTTTACTATACGAGGTACTTTTTGACTTTTCTGGCAAAAGTATGAGAAGAATGTTTTTTTAACTTCTATGACATGAACGTATTTTTACGGTTTCATAAAGATTTATTTTCATGAATCTTCCTCCATAATATTTCATGACTATTTCCAACAATATCATTTTCATTTAAAATTTCATGGCATTTTGTGAAAAGAAAATGATTTTGAAAAACAAAGGACTTTTTCCTCAAGATTTCATTTCAATTGTTTTGACAAAACAATTTTCCATCTAAGATGACATTATTTAGTATGATTATGATTCAAGTATAATGTCTATATTATTTACATGGTTTGATTATTCTTATAAATAAATGATATCCATTTGTTTTATATGGATTATGTTATGATGGGATGATGTTTATGAAACCCATTTTATTCTTTGGGTTATGATGAATGATTTATGTTTATTTTGTGGCAAACGTATGAATGATATCAATATGAGATCGGTGGGACCTATATCTCCCTCCAATGCATTGCTTAATGATTTATATCTCATGAGATAAACATGGATGGAACGGAAAGTTAATATGGTCCAGGGATACAGGACTGGAACAAGGAGTGAACTCGATTCAGTAAGTGACTTTGTCCACTAAGATGGTCTTCGCAGCAATGCCTTTGCTACTATGGAAATCATATCAAGTTCTTAATGGTTTTCCACTATTATATGTTTTATTACCATGATAATTTATCATGAGTGATGTTCCATTATGATGTATTCCTTATGTACTACTATGTTTTATGTCATTACTGAAGATTTAGATGTTTAAACATTATGGTCATGTTTTTAAGTTCAAATGTATATGGTTTGTTTTATTTTCCCCATGTTTACCCTTACTGAGAATTTGAGCTCACCCTTTATATGTTTTAATTTCCCCATGATATAAAGAAAGGTTTTAGGTAATAAAATAAAAGTGGAAGATCTTTAGGGGATATGTCGAAGATCTTTCACCATGATTAGAAGATTATGTTCCAAGTTTCCAAAGACACTAAACTATTACGATCCTCGAGTGTTGGTTTTTGTTATGTATTATGTATTATATAAAAGTAATGTAATGTCCATGTACTTAAATCTTTGGGTCTCTACAGTGGCTGTTGATATTCATAGGTGGTGGTCGAGGAATGTTCCTTGAGTGATGTTGTCACCTTGGGTTGAATGTCTTCCACTCATTGGTGATCTCACCCATAATATGATGCATGTCTACAGAGAGGCGAATCAGATTGTTGATGTGCAGTCAAAGAAGGATATTGAAGATTCAAGATTATCATTGTCCTATATATCTCTTGGGTGATGCTCGGATTTTGTTGAGGTGGGTTCATATGGTACTTTGTATACTATGATTTGTAAACCCCCTTTGTGATGATATGAATTTTGTCTTTTATTTATTTTTTTAAATTTGGGTAGGAGTGGGGTTTCCTCGCTCCTCACTTATTGAATATGAGTCTTGATTTTTCCTATTAATTAATATTGGTATGTATTTATTTTGTCAATCAAAGTGAACAACATTGTATTACTATAGAGAATAGGCTCAGTATCTGAGGAAACTAAATATATGTTTCCAAAATATGGAGAAGATTAAGGGATAGTGAATAAGGTTTATAAAAATGGTTTCTTTTAGATTGAATTTAATTATATTAAGTTATTTTCTAGATATATCATTTGACTCAATGGAGTAGCATGTAGATGGAAGTGTTCAAAAGAAATAGAGTCCGCTACTTCTGAAGCATTAACTCAGTATATTACGACTTCTGATGAATCCATGAAATTATTTTGGAATAATTTTTTTCCCAATAGATAATTGTGTTTACTAAAAATAAACAACCTTTCACTCATTACTATGATTTCACTATAGTTGTGGATCTCTCCAAGGAGTTTCTTTCACCAAAAATGGAAATTCACAAATATTATTATTCTTATCCATTGAGGTATTTTTATCAAAAATAATTTTTTATTAGATAATACAGTAAGGAAAATGTGTGGGACCCTTAAGCAAGGATTTATATTAGTAGAGGTAATAATATTATGTAATAGATAGTGAAAATAAATTTGTTATGAGATGAATTTTGTTAATGTGGGAGTCTATTGGTGTTAGTTCTTTAGAACAATCTTTCAAAGTCAGTGATTACATGATTTCTTTATTTAATAATCATTCTTATCACATCATCATTTTTCTATTTCATGAAATTTTTATGTCATGATATTTTTAGAATATATGTCACCCAGAATAGGTTTTTGAACTTCCCCACTATAATGATAACCTATATGTGACAAAAAAAT
The DNA here is from genome assembly GCA_963277665.1 of Viscum album. NCBI lineage: Eukaryota > Viridiplantae > Streptophyta > Magnoliopsida > Santalales > Viscaceae > Viscum > Viscum album. Next base: position 1,204,763,388 of record OY728134.1, read on the forward strand.
AATCTAGAATAACTATTATTTGTTAAATTATTTTATCTGATGGGACATATGTGATGAATTCTATCTTAGGTGGGAGGATCATATGACACTAATAAAACTTCTCATGGGTTTTCCCTTGATAATATTTATGATTATATATTATTAGAACAAACCAAATAATACAAAATCAACATTTTATGTTTGGTTGAATGTTCTATTTATAGACAAGTGTATTGATCCTTTGAATTTTCCATAATCATTAATAGTGATAACAACTTATGTATATTAATATAATGATGAAAAACGTGATGAAATATAAACAACATGACGTTGTATATTTCGGGTGCATCACAAGCGATATATTATTAATGGATAATTATAGAATAGATAGACCCCTTCTATACCTTGATGTGTGCTCACATCTGATGACCATTTATATTAGTGGAAATTGAACATAAATCTATGTACATGGTGTTCAGTGGGATATTTATTTCCATAATTTCAAAGTGAGATGAATTTGAGCATATTATTAGATGGAACTTGTTTGAAATTTTCTTGATGAGATATATTGAGATCAAGGGATTATATTACATTATATAAATTCATATGGGAGTTGGATGTTGTTTTAGCATTATCTTATTTCTCTATAGGTTCCATAACATATTTCAAATTTTATCCTTAGAATTTGGGTGGTTATGTCTAATTCCAATGATAATGATACCTAGTGATTCGCACAAAAATTATATCAACAATTTAATTTAGATTCTAGGACTGAATTTATGAAGTTAGAAATAATAATATTAATTCATTATTAGATATTCAACACAATTAATCACATGTTATTCAAAAAAATATGTGTATTAAATAATAATATTTTTTTCTTTTTTGGTGAATATTATATTTTTTATAATTAGTGTACAATAATCAATTGATGTTTATTTATTAAATAATTATTATTTAAGGGTCATTAACTATTAGCGATTGAAACCAGACAGAGATTAATTATTTAGTTGGAAATATTAAAAATGATATATAATTAAGTTCATATTTTATTTCATACGTTAAGGGGTTAATAATAATATTATTTTCAATGAACATGGGGATAATTATAAATATTTAAGTTGTTAGAGGCATGCATGTGATTGGAAAACCCCTAAAAACTTCCATAATAAATATTTAATTATATCACATTACATAATTGATGTTTTGTGTGGATAAATCATGGGAGACATTCTATATCCAAAGATAGAGATTCAAATATCTAGAATGAGTTCTACCACTTTCTCTTATACAATTGTTTTAGGGATCACCATCCATTATTTGTCCTTTGATAAGAATACTATGATAATCAACCATGAACAATGAATTTATTCATGATCGACTATGCTAGAACATAGTGATTATATATTGACATTTAGAGATTTTTTTTCACATTTAGTTCACTTCTAGAGGTATTCTACATTTAAATATTTTATAAAAACAATTCAATGATGGGATATATTCCACCATATCATCAATGAAATATGAATTAAAAGTTGTCGTAATTCTAAAATTTCACATGAAATAATTATAAATTACATGTGGAGATCCTTCCCTTATTATTTCTACAATATAACTTATTCATGTAATCTAATGATTGCATTAGAAATGATGCTTTAATCATGTATGTAACTGATTATAGTTAAATTAAGTAGGAACAATGAGTTGGATATACATTCAATAGATGATTCACATGTTCCTGGAACCATATATTTCGAGGAGACCTACGCCGATAGGAATTAGAAATTCTCAATTATGTGTTTTTTTATTATGTTTTGGTTTTTAAAAATGACTTATGTTTTTTTGAGGAATAGAGGAGATGTGTTTTTCTTATGCTAGAGAGGATAAGGGAAACTATAGAACCCCGATCTAACATGAAAATTAATGTTTTATTTTCAAAAAACATTTAAACAAAAAATGGGTGACCAAACAAGTCAATCATTAAGTGTTTAAAACTAAAAATGAACTCATAAAATCATTATAGAAAAAACTTTTATTATTAGAATTACTCACCCTCTATAAACAACATTGTTGTGTAGTTCCCTGCATATCTGAATTATCGTCGATAATATATTTGAAATTATTTTCCATATTGTTAGATGTTTAGATATATTCCTGAAGATTAACATTCCCTAATTAATTATATAATCCAATATATGATTATTTTTTATGGTCCACTTAGTTTTATCTTGATTAAGAACAAGTTGAATCAGTCTATCATAAATTTTATCATCATATACCTATGAAACGTTGATTTTGAAATAATAACCTGACCACTCTTCCAAAGAATTTGGGATAAGACAGAAGTTGAAATCTATATCACTAGGAGGTAATGGTGTCCCCCTATAATTCCACATTTCTAATCTATCGCTGGGGTTGGACTAGTCTCTTCCTTTGTAATATTGAAATTTCCTGATGATTTTTTTAAAATAGGCTTCAAAAGGACAGAGTATTATTTTCACATCGTAGGATTTTATTTTTTTATTGAAAATAATGCTTCATTAAAAATTTACTTGATTTCCATTTATCACAAAAATTAAAAATACATTAACATATATTGATCTTATTCTAACTCTGAAGTGGATTTGGGTTCTGATTTATTGTGATAGAAAAAGTACTAGTCATCATAAAGCAAGTCCTCTAGAATCTCCTTTTCTCACTTCAATGGAGAAAACATCATTTTCCTTTTATATTTAACTATTTCTTATCCTCATGTATCACCCTTTTTAAATTTTTTATCTCTTAACAATAGGGACATATAACACTCTGTGATTTTAGAAGAAGAATATTGACAAGGATAGAATGTATTACATGCAACATAAAGATTAGAAGAAAAATTGACATGAAAGTATCAAATATATTTTTATTAAATCTTTAAAATCAATACCATTATTAGAAACGTTTATTTTTTTACATTACATGAAACTGTGAGTTTCTATTTTGACATTCATTATAAGAAGGTCTAAGTCTTACAGAATTACAATACCTTATTAAAATCTTATAATATAACAGTTATAAACTAGGTATTAAATTAGAGGGTATGAAAAATATTATATAACCTATGAAAATATACTTTTTTTCACAATATTATTAGTTTTATATTTATTATAAAAAAATAATGATCATTTTAATGAAAACGAAATGTTTTCTAAAAATCTCTATTTTTCAAAAAGACTATTCAATCATGCTTTGTGAATATAATATAAAAGTAAAATTTATGAATGATATAAAGTACATTTTAAAAATTAAACATCATTTATTAAATTTCAATATCAAATTTCATATTGGGATATTATTTGTGATTTTTCTAAAATGTATCATTTTATTGATGAATTGTGACAAATACTGAATTTTAATTTCAAAATAAATTTGATTAAATTCTTTAAAATGATAAATTATTATTTAATAGGTTATAAATTAAAATTAGTTATTTTTTTGACCCATAATCTATTTTAGGTCAATTTAATAATTTCCATATTTTTTTTATCGAAAACCATGGTACACTTTTGGACATTTTCTATTCAGAAACCTGATTTCTCATCACGTTTGTGGGATTAATGTTTAATTAAACATTACCACTTATGTGAATTGAGTTTGGAAAAATATATTCCACATTAATAATAATAATGTTTTTATTTTCTAATAATTTATAATTAATTTTTGACTAAAATCAACAACAAAGGCAGTAATAATAAATTTCCACTGTTAATGTCAAAACGGGATTGTTGGGGGTTAAACTAAATGGATATCAGTAAAAATAACCAATAAACTCATATAAAAACACATTTATTCCATATTATTACCAGTAAATATCTCAGGATATATAATTTTATATTTTGGTCCCTTTTCACATTTAATTTTTTTTGAATAACTCTGTTCTTTTCAACCATACCATGTGTGTCATCTCCAGCACATATAAAAGGCCACCCAAATCCTCTTTTCATCACACCATCGAACATCTTTGTATTTGAAAATAACTACCCAAATAAATTGCCCAAAATCCCTCCTCACATTCTGGAATCCTTACTTTTGGCATAATTCCATCCTTTTAATGATTTAGTGAAAGCCTAATGAGGATACCCCAAGAAGAGGTAATGTTCTTCAACGAGTGAATTTATTATACTTCTTTATGTACATCAGTAAAATTTTATATAAATATTATTATCGTATAAACTAAATATATTCCTTATAAAATGTTTTTGTTTACAATTTAATGACTAAAAACCATCTCTAAATCCATCAAATAGGTTAGAAAATCATAGATCATGTGTGCGGAGGACTACCTCCTCATGAACCGATGTCATTCCTTTTTTCCTTTTCCACCGCTCAAGGATGAGTACGATTTTAGATATAAAATATTTATAAGATATATATGACATATATATACATATTTAGTCTAAATACAATATTTTAATTTTTATCATTCATTCCATAGATGATATGATATCATCGCTCGTGTGTGTGACAGACTACCGCATCATGAAGCGATGTGATTCATATTTTACTAAAACTTCAAATAGAAGGAGATAAAGATAATGTTAATGACTATATTTGATATAAAAGAACAAAATATCATATTAATGAAATATTTAACATTATTTACAGATAATACATATCCCATTTTTTCGTTAATTTTTACTCATGTAATGATGGTAACATTATTCATGTACAGGTGTACTAGTTCCTTCACAATGTGATGTTACTCTCTTTTAATCACTACAACAAATGGATGGAATATATAAGTATATAATATGGTGTGTGTATATATATATCTATATATATATGTGATATTATTGTTATTATTTATTGATAAAAAAATATTTACCATATTTCTAGAATGATCATTGAAAATGGAAATGAAACTCATGTGTACGTAAATCGTACAATATCCATTATCATATCACACATTATTTTCCAATACATCCTTCATGATTGGGTTAAAAAGTAAACAATATATAAAAATTTGATAATAATAACATTATTATTTTTCAATATATTATATAACTATATAATATGTGATAGAACTGGATTATTCATCGAGAAATAATGATGAGAAAACATTGAAATTAAAAGATGAAACAATGAAAATGATGAAAGATTATTAATGAACATGTAATAAGATGATATAATAGGATTATATATGATATAATAATTATTAATATGATTTTTCATTTGTTAATAACATGTTTAAAACAACTATATAGAATTTTAAATTGCATACAAGCAAAAGGAAGCGTGCAGTAAGTGATCTCATTTGAATTTAAATCCCATTGAGGCTTATTTATTATTATTATAGAATTAATTTTAATATTGTTTAGATCATACCCATTTTAAATGAAAGTCTATGACTTTATAATAATGGATTATATTATTTTATTTATTTCAATGAAAATTCATTTTTTGATTTTTGAAAACACTTTTTGGTTAAGAACTGAGCAAGAGAAACAAACCAAGACGGCATGTCCAAGGGAATCCACCATTGCAGGCACACGCCAAACCAACACAAACAAAACAAGAAAAAGCAGAATGTCCGAGGGAAACCACCATTGGAGACACAATTGCGGCAAAGTGAGAACCAAACTCAAGAACCTAATCATCAGATCCATCAACACCATCCCAATTTGCCAAAGAAACCTTCGAACCAGCAAAAAATGGAGGCGTGTGCGAAGGGAAATGTCCAAAGAGCAGCGGAGAATAAACAAATGACGTTGTCAGACCGTAGAAAACAAAACAGAACCAGAAAGGGTGAAACGTCAAAAAAGGCGAGACCACGCCAGTAAATTGCTCAATCACGGAGCGTTCCTGAGGTTGCGCTCTGTGACCTCGTAATGACCCGGTAGAGCATTGACCCTGCCTGTTCCGACCCCAAAGAAAAATAAACTGAAAAGGAGAGGACATCGTCGGTACCAAGCATTCCTGCATCTGCCATTCGCATTTGAGTACTAACTCTGGAAAAAAAAAAAAAACAATGTCCATGCCTCCAAGAAACCAGCAACCCGATCGTTCTTTCGACGTTTATCCGTGTCCGCGTACAACACCAAGATGTCGATGATGCTATGAATCCAATGGGACCTACAAAGCAAACATTATAGGAGGGCGATGCCGAAACGAAAGATCTGAAGTCAACGTGTCTTTGAAGGATGAATGGCGGAGGAGTCTTCGCCGACAGAGCACTCGAGACGTCACTGGGGCTGCAGATGCGAGGAAGCCGAGACCACACCACACCAGGTCGACATCCTCTATCAAGACCAAACAAAACCACCGAGCTCGGATCGGAAACCTGTCCAAGGAAAACTCCAGCATGAAGCCGCCACCGTTTCTTGGAGGCCGAAAGACGGAAGCCGTTGTGCGGCGGCAGATCCAGGAGTCCCGCGGACAGAGGCACACAGTGACGGGTACGACAGACGGCACACTGTTGCCAGACGGAGATGCGGCATCGCGCGAGGGGTAGCCGAACGGACGTCAGCTGCATCGTGTGAGGGGGATCCGTATGGAGGAACGGTGTTGTGGCGCGCAGGGGAGCCAACGGAGGCGGGATGAAGCGGGGATCGGAAACCTATCCGAGGAAAACTCAATTTGATTTCATTGGTTTATACTAATTCCTCGTTGTTGTCATTATTCTCAAATTACGTATATAATGACTCTTTATTATAATATATTTTATGTAAAATTATTTTATTTGTATTTTTGTTGGATATTGATAATCTATTTTTTTTGTTAATTCTCACATGAACATTATGACCATTAAAATGGTTTACTTCACAATCTCATTTTAATTACGATTGTGTGCACATGAATTTACATCAATGGAAATAATTTAATCAATGTTTAATATGACATAAAATATTCTTATATAATGTTTATTAATGATATTTTCTATGTAATTATAAAAAGTTTCCCACCAATTGGTACTTAAAATAATTTGGAAAGGTTTTTAGTAAAATCGTAATTAATTTCTATCTTCAGTTAGAAATTTGTTTTCTTCCAAGACAATGATTTCTAAAAATATTTTCAAAAATATATTTAACCATTCCAAAATGAGTAATAAAAGTATGTTTTACTAATTTTTATACATTAAAAAATTTCAAATTAATCTTATGTGGTTTTCAAACGGATGCAATGTTAACTTTTACTGAAAACGTGAAAAAAATATTCTTGTTATTTTTTGAATATGGAACTTTCCAAACCTCTTTACAAATAAAAATGAATGTACCATTTTCTCTTTTATGACACTGAATTGATTATCATTAGTCATGAAAATAATTTCATTGAAGATTCTATATTATTTTTACAAGGATCTTTTTAAAGAAAATGATTTTAAAAGCGTTTTTAAATGAAAATTTTTATCAATTTAATTTTCGAATTGAAAATAATAATTTCCTCATTAATGTCATTAATAATATTTTTTTATTAATTTACATTAAAATATTAAAATAACCATTATTATTACTCTAATGAGTATATATTTTTACTATAGCTTTTCTTCCTTTAGAGATTTTGTGATTATTTTTACCAAGAATGGTATTAATAATCACCACATTCCTTTATGTTGTTTTCATTAACTTCTTACTAAAGTTTTATCATTTCTGTGATCATTAGAAATTATATTTAATCTAAATATTCATTTTATTTATCATGTATAATCATATTTCATATAATATATTCCATTTTAACATACAATGCTGACATTGAATGTTAATTTTTTATCTGCTGAAATATGGATAAATATGTAATCATTTCTCAATATAGGTATATGATGATAAGGAAAATTGTTTATGAATTTAATTAATTATTTGATATATGAATAATTAATTAGATATTGAAAATATGGGTGGGTCGAGGTTAATGATATCCCATCGATTCATTAGTAGTCTCATGGTACGGATAAATTGGTTCAACATAGTTATATGGGTTTTTACCTATAATGTTTTAAATTTTCTACATGACAGATCTTGATGTTAAAGATATCATATGCCTAGGAAACATGACATTAGACATTAAAGAATTTTATTCATTAATAATTTATTTATTAATATTAATGAGATGTTCTCAATGATATTATTTAATTATGCATCATGTTCCCAGTTTATTGATTAAAAGGAATGTGTTTCTAGTTATTTACCACTCTGTATTAAGTAATCCTTATTAAAATATGTTAGTTAGTTAATTTATTAAATGGAATGTGTTTTAGTTATTTACCTTGACATTGATTATGTTAGTCAATTATTTTAATTTCATTGGTGTTTTGATGTTTCCCCTTCCACATTGTTTATTAATTGTAGATTACACTTGTAGGATTAATGATAGCTTCCACTATAATTTACAATTATAAAGAATTTGAAATCATTCTTATTTGTTTTCATTCTCTGTAATCCATGAAGTGTATTATATTTTATATGAGAGGATATTGTAGGTGTAATAATATAATTCCTGGAAAAAATTATGTTGTAATTTTTTTCTTCAAATGTAATGAATGACTCGTGTATTTATATAGCTTAATAGGACTTCTAAACTATTCCATCCTTTAGGATGTGATTCCTTGTATCTTATGCCAATGTAATAAATTAATACATAGGCACCGACCTATTGGGGTTGGGGTCTCTACAGTTGGTAGCATATGAAGTTTATTAGAAACTCTGGGAACTAGATTTATGAAAATATATATTAGGGAACATATCCTTTTGATTGAATTGGAGGTTAATTATAGAAGATTATCTTAATGCTTTGGTAAGGAAGATATTATGTGGTTGTTCCAAAAAATTCATCCTTGTCTGTATACGACATGTGGATGTGATTCAGTCACATATGATCCAAGGGTTAATAAAAATGAAAAGGGAACATTATGTTTGACCTAATCATCACCTAGTGGACGACAATAGGGATTACGGTGCACCTATTTTGACACTTCTGGGGGATATTCTTGGGGTAATTTACATTTTCCTTTAAAAAAATTATAAATGGTTATAATATATGAAGACAATGAATGACATAGGTTAGACCCAATGTGTCATTGATTAAAATTTTGTGGCATGATTTAAACATTCTATAAATTATTATATGTTTCTCACACTATGACTATTATTGGTCACACAATGATTTTTCATTTTAGTCAATCGATAGAACCCTACATAACTTTATTAACATAAACCATAATGGAAAATGTGGTGAATATGAGCTATCAAATGTAATTATGATATGAGATAAATATATCATGATTATACCTAAAAAAGTTTCCCTGAATATGATTAACAAAATATACCTTAACAAACTCCTAGACACATCAAATAAGATAAGGATAGAGATCTCTATGAAATAATGTGATGATGACCGTGGAGGAATAATGGATCAATTTTCATCATGTTAGAAATTTGGAAGGAGACTCCTAAGAAATTATATTAATGTAGTGATAAAATGTATATGTTTAGGAGGGAAGGTATTAGAGAAAAGAAATGTCAAGGGAAAATATAGAGTTTTATTTAAGGAAATAAATATCATCATAGATATCCATTTATTTTTTATTGTCATAAATATGTAGATCCATGGAATTATGCTAGTCAATTTTGTCTCCTAAAGGTTAACTCATAGACCATGGAAGAACTTATGTTGAAATAAAAGTTTTGATTCATTTATTGGGATTCCCTAATTAATTATATAATTATTTTTTAACAATTCTATTATGTTATTTGAAGTATTAAAAAAATTTATGATTATATTAAATAAAAAATAATGTATGTCTCTATTATAATATGAATTAGGGATACCATCGTAGGTTAGTGAGTCTAATATGGATTACAAGTTAAAATCATCAACCATATCTTTTAAGGTTTTATGTGATCAGAGTTTAACAATAGTAAGGATTTTTTGGGAAAATTTCATGGTATGAATATGTTTTTGTTAAAATATTATTTGAGTAATATTTCCTTTAAATTTTATTGAAGTAATTGTAAATGTATTGATAACCATTAGGGTTGAAATGATCATTAATGAAATTTTAATAATATAAATATATGATTATTAAACTTTATGAATAAGGTTATATTTAAAACCATAGTTAAATGGTTTTATAATGATTAATTTTTTTCTAGGATGATCTATCATTTTTGGGAAATGTTACAAGAATAATATGAATTTAGATTACAGAAAGGAAAGCATGCATACTAGGTTACAACCCATCACATTTTGTAGGGTTGTGGGTCATGAACACATTACCTAAGGATGATAGGTGTTTAGTGCTTACCATAGGCCTACGAAATGTTGTATTCAATATATTATTGTATTTAGTTAAAGTTTTTTAAAATAAATATTATTATTGAACCAATAGTTTTAATTTTATGATTTAGAGATTGATGAATTATATAGGATTAATGGTCTTGACCATATTGGTTTTCAAAAATATTTATTGATAGATGGAAATAATTTTCACTCTTTTAAAGATCTTATAGTATGTTAAAACTAAATTTTAATAATTTAATAAATTCATTTTTGAATATTCATTTATTATAGTATGTGAGGAATTGGAAATTTACAAATTAAAAAATGAAGTATTAAATAATGATTATGAAATAGAAATGTATCATGTATGCATATTTCCTTATTTTTTAACAATAAAATAATTCCATATCTTCAACAAAATGATCTTGAAACAAAAAAAATATCTTATTATATTCAAATCTCATAAATAAAATGTTCTTTTAAATATTCATATATTGATATTTATTCCCCATAAATTTCCATTTATAATTAACCTTCTTATGATAATAGACCACTACCCCTATCTATATATATGTATTAATTTAATCAATGTTCATAACATAAATATTCATCAATGTTCTCCATATTTGAAACCTAGTTTTCAGTCATTCTATATAACCTTGGTAATTACGCTTATCTTTTTATAAGTGGATTATTTATTACCCCTTTTACGATGTTGGTTTTATAGGAAATTGTTTTCCAAACATAAAACCATGGATTTCCGAGATCAAGTTCATATTGCGAGGACACGATTTATTTATGGTTTGGATCATGTAACACCAGATGATTTTAAAATAAGGACATTATATTTGATAGTGTATATGACATGAAATAAAAATATTAGAAGAAAATATATAACTCAACACTTTATTATATATATATTCAATATCATCAATAGAATTCATTAAATGCATCATTTATTTTATCTTGCATAATTATAAGCAATTAGATTCTATGATGGGTTGTGTTACAGACAATATTGTGTTTTACCGAACAACTATAAATTATTAAAATATTATTGTATAATATTTATAACCTAGATCTCTTATTTGAGGCTATGAATAGTTTTAACTAAATTACAATAATATATAGTAATCACATTTTTATTATTCATCCATTGATTAGAAATAAAATAACGATAATTAAAAATAAAGATAAATGTTTTCTAAAAATATGCATTTTTCTAAATGAAGGTTTAATGATGCCTTTCACACATAATATAAAATTTATTTATGAAAATTTTATAAACATTATTTGAAAAAAAATCAGAATACCTATATTTTATTGTGGTTTTTTTATTTTAATGAAATGTTTACATTTTTTAATCAATTGTGTGAATTTGAGAATTTTAATTGAAAATTTCCTTTTGGATTAAATTAATTATAATGTTAAATTACATTTTGGGTTTGTTTAAGAATTCAATTTGTCAAATTTTATTTCATTTAATCAAATTTTGGCCATTCAAATCATTTTCATTATGAATTGTAGAATAAAAACATTGTAAAATCTTGGAAATTTTCTCTTTTAAAACCTCACAATCTTATCACATATATAAGATTAATTTTAAATAAAACTATACCAAATTTTGAAATTTAATTGGAAAAAATGAATATAGTATTTCTAAAAATAATATTTCAGAATTTCTAATAAGGTAATCATAATTTTTGACAATAATTAATAATTAATGCTTTAAAAATTAATTAACATAGTCAAGGTGATGATGGGTTTTCTATGGGGTTAAATTAAAAGGATAAAGGTAAAAATTAACTATAAACTCGTCTAAAAACTATTTTATGGACATATTTCAACAATTAAACCTAAATAGTTCTGTTTTGATTCATATAGGATGCTTTTTACAAATGTTAAATGTGAGAACCCTCAATTTATTTAAAAAATACCATGTGTGTCCACTCCCCCACTTAAAAAAAGACACCCCATATCCTCTCTTCTTCACACCACCATACAACTTATTTTAGGCCAATATGTTCCCAAATCACATTAATACTTTACTAAACTCATTATTGAAGCCTTATTTTGGGAAATAATCCAACCATTGAATGGTTTACTGGAAACAGATGTAGGATACCCGAAGAAGAGGTAATGCTCTTCAATGAGAATCTATAATTTACTTTTTCTATACATCCTTATATTTTTATTAATACATTATAATATTATAAATTAATTATATTACTCAGTTTGGGATGATTTGATAATAATTTAGGTACATAAATTATTTATAACTCAATAAAATGTTTAACAAAGTCATTATTCTGGTGTACGACAGACTATCACATCGCAAACCGATGTCATTAATTTTTTCATTTCCACCTCTCAAGTATCGGTATGATGATAGATCCAAAGTATATATATTATATTTATACCATATTTAAAACCTATTTAATCACAAATATATATATATATATATATATATATATATTCTATTTCCTAGGATATACATTAGCATCGCTTGTGTGTACGACACACTATCACCTCGTGAATCTAGGTGATCCGTCATTCACAAACTCTCCACAGGGAAGCTAATAAAACTTAATTCAATTATTATATTATATATAAATGACATAATTATTATATTAATTACATATAAATAATTCTAAAATGATTAAATATTTAATTTTATTTCTATCATTTTTACCCATGTATAGATGATAACATTGTTCGGGTACATGTGCACTACCACCTTTACTATGAGATGTGAATCACCTTCCATCACCACACGACATGGATGATACAGATATGTATAAAATATTTTAAATATTATATTATTATCATTATGAAAATATGAAAAATTACATAATTTTTTTTATAATGAAATTTAAAAAAATTAAAATGTTACTGATGCGTACGTACGACATACCATCTCTATGACAGTAACATACTTTGTTTTTCAGATCCAACATTAATGATTTTTTTAAAACTAATTTTTATGTAAAAATATAAAAATTATTTCATGATTATTATCTTGTATATTATTTAATTATATGATATGTGAATGAAATTGATCATTCATGATGAAACATACATGAAAAAACAAGGCAACTAACTCCTCAAATAATGAAAATAATGAATTATTATTTATGAACGGTTAATAAGATGTTATAAAATGATCATATATTATTTTATATATATGAATATGGTTTTATTATTTAGTGAATTACATGTTTAGTACCACAATCAATAAGTTTCAATCACATTTACCAAAAAATAAGCATTTGGTATGGGATTTCATCACATTTTACATCCTATTGGGACTTATATTTAATTATTAACCAATTCTATTTTATATCGTGTATTGCAATGACCCTAAACTCTCCAAGCCATTCCTTTTTTGAAAATCTAGTTTCTGGGGTGTTTTGGGAGGTGTTAGGGTATCATTTCCAATGTTTTCCAAAAAAAATACACTTTTTCTATCAGTAATTCATTTTTATACTATCAGTGCCGAAAAGTCTTCTTTTATTGTTAGAGTTAGTGAGTAATTTTTGTATTTTCGGTGATGGTGAGTCATTTTTGTACTATCAGTGTTGGCAATTCATTTTTGTACTATCTGTGTCAGGGAGTTATTTTTTTTACTATCAGTGTTAGTGTGTCATTTTTGAACTCTCGTTATTAGTGAGTCATTTTTTCCTGTCTGTGTTGGAGAGTCATTTCACACTGTCCATGCCAGTGATCCATTTTTCTACTATTAGTGTCTGTGAGTCATTTTTTTATTGTCAGTTTCAGTGAGTGATTTTGTACTATTGGTGTTGGTGAGTTGTTTTTGTACTATTGGTGACAATGAGTCATTTTTCTCTGTCGGTGTCGACATCAACATCTGTGTAGGAATTGGCATCAATATCAACATCAACATTAGTGTTGGAATTGACATCCACATCAACATTAGTGTCGGTATTGGCCTTAGCATTAGCATCAGTGTCTACGTTAGCATTAGCATCGACATCTACATCAATATCTGTATCGGCGTCTGCATCAGTGTCGGTTTCAATGCCAGTGTTAGTGTCGGTATGTTCGTCAGCATTAACAATAGTTTCATTTCCAGTTTTCTCGGGTTTTTTCCTATTACGCCCATATTACTTGATTTTCATCATTAAATAAGAACCTATCAACTCTTATCCCTTTTAATGAATTTCCCACTATCTCTGAGGAGAATAATTAAATTCTCAATATCCGTGACATCTCTAAAAACTTATAACCACCCATCTATGTGGTCAAACATCAATCCATTTTTCATTCACTTTGAAATCATCTCACTTGTTATTAGGATATCACTCTTTCTAAAGCTAATATCTCTTATTTCCTTAGACTCTCTCATTCTCTATTGCTGTGCTTGGGGTTTCTAATCCTCAATGAGCCATGTGCATGTGTTGTAGCTCCCTCCCTATAGGGTATTCGTGGAGTCCATATAGCTCAAGCAACCCCACATTCTTGGCACAATGAGGAATTTTTATTATCTGTTGTACCAAGTAGGTATTTTCCATCATCTATATTTAATTGTGCATTATATGGGGTGGCTGTAGTAATGATTATTGGTAGAGAACATCTGGATTATTCCATTAACAAGAGTAATAAATTAGGGGGAAATATAATGATAAAAAAATAATATGATCTTTTTTTATAACTGGAAGGGAATTGAAGATAGATGAATGTTGAGAGCTATTTTATTTTATTATACTTTGTTTCCTGTTATAAATTGGCATGGCTATAAATCCTTCTAAAAATAATTTTCGTTGGTGGACTTTTATAGTGAACACACGATGTTCCTATTATTTTAGTTGATACTCTATCTATAATCAAAAATATCAATCCATTTAATCATGTATACTTGGTTAAATAAATAGATTCCCCAAGATCAAACATGTTCTGTGATCACCCCTATTATTTAAAGTGGAATTAAAGAACCCCTCTTGCTAAATCTGAATATTCATGGATTAATGGTGTCATTGTGTGTTATGTTTGATTGGAATATGTACTTTATGGGGGTTGTGTGAAGTTGATATTGGTTTCATTGTTACAGGTATGGGGGTGGACATATGGAATGAATTTCTGTTTTGGGTATGTCCAGTTTATGTTGTGGAGCTTCTATTTTTTGCTGTTTTTCTTTGGGGTTTGTTAACGAGGTGGTATAATAGGTGTGATGGAATCTAAATTTGAGAGATTTTTTTATTTTGGAAAGGATGGACTTGTAGGCAGGGGGACTTCCTTTGATTGTGTTGTGGCCGTCGAGCGACATTGTGCAGTGGGATTGCAATGTGGTTATGTGTTGTTTATGCATCTGGAGTATATCTTGACTTTCTTATTGTGTTGAGAATGGTTGTGGATAGTGGATTTTTGGGCAGTACTAAAATTAATTATAGTTAACTCCTTATTAAAAATGAACAGTTATTAAATGAAAAAGGGTTGGGTTATTTCTTTGGTTTTGGCTGTTGTGTAGTTTTTCATATAGGGATTGCAAATGTGGTAGTTATGTGTGGGAGGACTGTTTGTTTGAAACCAAAATAAAGGGCTTAGTTCATGTTTACCTATATGTATAAATTTTAGTTCCCTATTATTTTCAATACACACCCCATCCATATTTAGCACTAAGTGCCGAACACCCCCATTTCATGGGGGGATTTTTCATTTACAACATCCTGGTGGGAGTATGGATGACGGCTTATTGACTTTCTTCTTCACACCCCTTCTGGATTCTTACAAATTGAGCATATCCGGCTAGGCTATATTGTTTTTAGGTTTACTGTACCCAAGATCATTCAGGTAGGTTTTGTTGTGGATGAGGGGACCAAGTGTTTGTGGCCTAGGTTTGTTTCCCCAGTGACATCACGATGTGGAACATTTGTTTTCGGGTGAGTGGTGTGGTAATTGTGACCTAGGTTTCTGGATGTAGGATATGCGGGTTTTGTGTCCCATGTGTGTTTGGTCATTTGTGTTAATGGGATTGCATTTAGGAAAGGATGTCATCATCATGATGTTAACTGTTAGGAATGAACAGTGAACTCGTGGGAAAAGTGGTGGGGGTACCCAAATCATCGATTTTCGTTTATTATTACCTTAATTGCCTTGATTTATTTGGTGGGAGTTCCTTGCATAGGTTGGACTGGTTAGTGTTTTTCCTTGGTAGGCGATGTTGGCTTATGTAGTTTTTATAGGGTAATTAGTATTCCTCTACCACTTGTGTGTGAGTGACTTTGGTCTCCCTGCTGAGTATACTTGTATGCTCACACTGTGTTATAAAACAATTTTCTAGTTTCCATGACAACTTTGAGGACCGAGATGGACTTTAGTATCTCACGAATTAGGATAGTTGTTGTGCTACTACTTAGACTCTCCCTTTTGGTACACTCTTTGGTGATTTTGTTGTACTTTGGTCACAGTTTACTTTTAAATCATGTATGGGTTGGATTTTGGTTTCAATTATATAAAAGTTTGGTGATGTTTGAGATTTTTATCATCTTATCTCATGATCTTGTTTCATTAAAAATAGAAATTCCTTCCATTTTGTGTGAGATTCTATACCCTGGGTGCTATTAGCCACTCCGGGGCCCATTTATGGTGTGACTTGGGGGGGTCATTATCTCACCTTCATCGTGAAGAAGGAAGGACATGACACTTTTTTGTCCCTTCCCTCATCTTGATGAAGGCATTTTGTGAAATAATGGTATCATAGGTGATAGTTGAGAAATAAGATTTAGTGTAGAGTAAGGCACAATGTAGATTTTATGGGATGGGTGGGAAACAATGTTAGGGAATCTTGGTTCATGAAATAGACGAGGGAAGACTATATAGGATGTGGGATTTTAGGCCCCTCATGATTTGATTCAAGGAATCTAGGCCTACCAAATGACCATGTAAGGCAGCACTGATTGCATGGTAGAGACCCTTGGAATGGTACATGCATCATAATGAATTATGTTCTTATGAGTCTTTGGGTGTTTTGGGAAATTAAGATAAATAAAGAGTTCAAATAAATCTTAATATAATATTTCAAAGTACGCAAGCTTAGGAGTTCCTTGTTTAACTTTTCAACTATGTTACCCAGACATTGCCCATGTATGGTATTAAAAGATGATTCCTAGTAGGCCAGCCTGGTTGATCAGCCATACAATGTAATCATAGCCTTCGACGGGTTGTTTTTGGTGCATGTAGTTATTAACTACTTCTAGAGAAGAGTCATGTACTTTGATGTGGATGGACATCACATAGATTTTATTGGAGATTAGAGTGATCAGTTGGGTAGTCAGCATATTGAAAATCTTCTGTCTTTTTTTTTCGAGCTGTTAGTGAAATCAGTAGATATAGGGATGGTAGAGGTTTCAAGGGTTTTTAGAGAGTTTATAGATGACATCCCAGAAGAGGTTGTGTATCTAGTACCTCAACATGATATTGAGTTTTGAATAGACATTAAATCGGTTTCCCATCCAATTCCAATGGATCCCATCATATGGCGCCTTATGAGTTAAAGGAGTTGTGCATTCAGATCGATGATCTAACGAGGAAGGGCTTAATTTGGACTAGTGTGTCGCCATGGGGTGCTTCGATCTTGTTTGCGAAGATGGTAGATGGTGGTCTCATGTTGTGCATCGACTAATGGAGACTAAATTAGGTAACAGTCATGTATCATTACCCCCATTCTAGGATAGATGATCTTTTTGAAAAGCTGAGCAGAGCATGTTGGTTCTCTAAGATCGATTTGTGGTCCGGATATCACCAGTTGTGGATAAAGTAGGGGGACATCACAAAGATTCATTTTAGGTGTAGGTGTGGGAACATTGAGTTCGTGTTTATTATGTTCAGTGTCATGAACGTTCCTTACATCTTTACAGGGCTTGTGAACTATATTTTTTGCGAGTTCCTAGATTGGTTCATCGCCAAGTACATCGACGGAATCCTAATCTACTCAAGATTAGAGGTGGAGCACTCTGATCATCTGAGGACTGTCTTAGAGGTCCTCTAACACCACCAACTCTATTGGATGTTGTCCAAGTGCATGATCTGGATGTGAGAGGTGCACTTCCATAGACATGTGGTGTCTCAGAAGGGGATAACAGTTGACCTGTCAATTGTCGAAGTGGTTTTTTATTATGAAGTACCCAAGAATTTGGTTTAGTTTCATAGCTTCCTGGGTTTGGCAGGAAATTAAGGAAGGTTAGTACCCTATTTCTCACATGTTTCAGCTCTATTGAAATCCTTGAATAGTAAATAAAAAAACCTTTTTACGGAGCGATCAGTGTTTGAAATCATTTATCTATCTGAAGGGGAGGATAGTCACAAATGAAGTGTTCAGGTTTTTAGAGGAAGTGGTGGTGTTCGACGTGGTCAATGATTCCACTATCTTAGGTTTGGGTGATTGCGGATGTTACCATGTGTATTGATCTCTTTTGGTTCTATGTAGTTATGTTCCCATGAATGTAACTATGTCACCAATGATCTTGAGCTTTCAGCAGTCATGTTTGAGATGAATTTTTGGCAGCATTACCTTGTCGGGGAGGACTTTGTGGTCTTTATAGATCACAGGATCTTATGGTACATGTTTTCCATGAAGAAAATTAACTTATATAAGCAGAGGTGGATGGGTTTTCTCTAGGACTACAACCTCAAGATCTCTTACACTAATGGTAACTGAAACATTGTGGTCGATGCCTTGAGTAGGAAGCCGAAGAGGTATGTGGTTCTAGAATCTACGGATGCATGGGGTGATAGAGTAGTTGGATGAATTGGACCTGATTGTTGGGGTGGATGGTGGTAGTGGATATCTAGTTTAGATGAAAATATTGTCATCATTAAAGCATAAGGTGGAGGAGTATCAGTGAAAATACTTAGAGACTGATGTGATTTTTGATCGCATTGACCGGGGTGATGCTTTGGAGGGATGGTCGGAGGATGGTCAGAATTGAATTCTCTTCCATGGGAAGTAGTTTTTTCTAGTGGAATTTCATGAGGTATTTCTCCATGTGTTCCATAGATCACCCTTAGTGGTATACCCACGAGTTTCCAAGTTGCACTGAGGATTGAGGGAACAGTTCTGGTGTCTTAGTGTGAAGCGACCATTAGCGAAGTTTGTGGAAAGGTTCTTGGTGTATCATTATGTGAAGGCAGAGCACCATTTCCTTGGTGGTCTCTTGAAGCCATTATATGTACTTTAGTGGAAGTGTGATGAAATTTCAATTGATTTCATCATAAGGATACCTAGGGCTCAAGGATATTGTGAAGATATCTAAGTAGTGGTAGACCGACTGACAAAATCAGCTCACTTCCACACGATCAAGGAGTCAAGTGCAGTTGATTTCATAGGAAAAATGTATGTGGATGAGGTGGTGCAGCTACATGGGGTTCTGAGACCCATCATCTCATATTAGGATGAACAATTTACCTCATGAGTTTGTAGGGGATTACAACATGGTTTCAACACCTGGATAAGGATTAGAACTTCCTTCCACCATTATATGAATGGGAAGATAGAGAGGACCATCCATATATTACAGGATATGCTTCGAGCATGTTTTCTAGACTTTGGAGGATCGTGGTTGCAACACTTCCCCCTTGCAGAGTTTTCCTTAAATAATAGCTATAACTCTACCATTAACATGGCACCGTTTGAGGCTTCATATGGAATTCCATTTCATTCACCCATTTTTCATGATAGAGGTTGGAGAAGCATCCCTTATTAGAAAATAGGTAGTGAAGAGAACCACATATAAGGTTTATATTGGGAGTGATAGGATGAATACATACCATGACTGGTAGAATTCTTATGCCAATCAAAGGTGGAGGCATTTGGATTTTGATGTTGGTGACTATGTTTTCATAAAGGATTCTCCTAGACATTGGAAGCGGAGGTTCGGTAAGGGAACCAGAGATTCTCCCAGGGTCATTGGGCCCTTCGATGAGTTTTGACATGTCTGTGTGGTGCCAAATCTTCTAGCATTTCCACCATGGTTGCAGATGGTCAACAAAGTCTTTAGTGTCTCTCTGTTTCCTCAGTATCTACATGATGAATCCCATGTCATTGACAGGGGGAGTTCGATATTGAGGACAATGTGACATTCGTGTAACAACTGATGGAGATCTAGTACCATCACGAGAAGGTGCATCATGGATGGAACATTCCTTTGGTTCATGTGTTGTGGAGGCACGATGGCCTTGAAGAGAGTACTTGGGAGTGGGAGGCACATATGTGTGCCCAGTACCCATAGTTGTTATGAGTTTTTCTATTGTGTTTTGCATTATGTTTTTCTTATGTTTTAATGTTTGACATCATATCTATAAAATGAGTTGTTTCCTTTACTCTAATGTGTGAGAATTCATGACATACGTGGATGGGAGGACGTAATTCCTAATCAAGACACATTAATAAGGATGCGATTAAACATGTGTGGGTGAGTTAGTGTCTCCCAAAGTAGATAGTATCTTGACATGAAGAAAAGATCACCTAAGTCAACGTGTTGGGGTAGTTTGATATTTGAGGTTCGCATGGCTGTTTGGGGTAGTAGCTGTTGGGGAGGAGTTCGTGGATGTCAAGGTTTTTACATCAGTTTTGGAACAACACATGGTGGTTTGTCCTTAAGTGATATCTTACTTGGTGGTTGTTCGGACCCCAATTTATCCTGGTGTGCTTTTGAATTCACCAGAGCGTCAATAGTTTTAAAGGTATCTGTTGTAATCAACAGGACCTCTCTAGGAAATTCCATTGTGAAAAACCTGTGTCAGGGTTGTTATGGGAGGTGTCAGTGACTCAATTATAGAGTTTGTAAAAAAAAATCTAGTATTCCTATTACGAAATCATTTTTGTACTGTCAGTTTTGGTGAGTAATTTTTTATTGTCGGTGTCGGAGAGTCAAATAATTACTATTGGTGCAAATGATTCATTTTTGTAATATTGGTGTTAGTGATTACTTTTTTACTATCAATGTCAGTGAGTCATTTTTTTACTATTGGGGTTGGCGAGTTATTTTGTACTGTCAGTGTCGGTGAGTCATTATTGTATTTTCATTGTCAGTGTTTCATTTTCGTATTTTTATTGTAGGAGAGTCATTTTTTATTGTCAGTTTTGGTGAGTCATTTTTTTATTGTTGGTGTCGGCGAGACAATTTTTACTGTCAGCGTCAATGATAGCATCTGTGTCAGCATCAACATCAAGATCAGTGTCAGTGACAGTGTAGATATCCTCACCAACATCAGCATCATGGTCGGCATCGGTGTCACCGTCATTTTTGGTGTTGGAATCAGTGTCAATATCAAAATCCATGTTAGAATTTGTGTCAGTTTCAACATCAATGTCAGTGTTAGCATCAATGTCGGCATCAGTGTCGACATCAGCATCAACGTCTGCTTCAGTGTCATTTCGAGTTTTCTTGGTTTTTTTCTAGATTCACCCCACTTATGTGTTTTCCATCCATAAATGAGATCCTATCAACTCTTATCCATATTAATGCACTTTCCACCATCTCGAAGGAGAATAATTAAATTCTAAATATATGTGATGTCCAAAAAACCCTGTAACTTCCTAGTCACGTGGTCCAACCATGATCGAATTTTTATGCACATTGAAATACTTTTCTCGGTTATTGGGATCTACCTCTTTCTTAAACCAATATATAATTTTTCCGTAGGCTATTTCATTATCTATTTGAGCGCTTGGGTTCCCCCTCCCTTAAAGATTCGTGCACCTATGCTATAGCTCCCACCCTGTTTGGTTTTCATGGAGTCCCTTGGTGCTCACATGACACCCCGTTCTTGGTGTAAGTAGGAAAAATAATCATATGTTCTTCCATGTATATATTTTCTTTCATCAATATTTAATTGTGTATCATGTGATGTTTGTGTAGTAATGATAATTAAGATAGAACATCTGAATTATTTCTTTATCAAGTGTAATAAATGAGGGGGAATATGATGATAAAAGGATCACATGATCTATTATTGTAATGAGAATTCAATTGAAATTGGATGAATGTTGTGCACTATTTTATTTTATTATCCTTGTTTTCTTATTATAATTTTTTTTGTATATAAGGCCTTCTGAAAATCATGGCCATTGGTGGCCTTGGCTTGCGTACAATTGATGTTCATGTTCTTGTTGTTGATACTCTGTGAATAATCAAAAATATGAATACATTTAATCACATAAACATGGTTAAAATAATGGATTCCTCAGGATCAAACATGTTCTACAATCACCCCTATTATTTAATTTGGAATTAAAGAACTCCCTTAATAAATATGTATATGATTGGCTTAATGATGTGGTTTTGTGCTATGTTTGTATGCATTTTATACTTATTGGGGGTTGTGTGATGTTTATATTGATATATTTGTTACAAGTATGAGGGTGGAAAGAGGGAATGACTTTGGGTTTGGCGTATGCCATGTTTTTTAATTAGGGGTGCTTTTTGGTGATGTTTTATTGTGGGGTTTGTGCATGGGGTGGTACCAGATATGTGATGGAATCTCAAGTTGAGATAATGAATGATTTTGGGAGGGATGAACCTATAGGCAGTGGGACTACCTTTGTTTGTGTTGTGACTATCGATCAACATTGTGTAGTGGGACTGCAATGTGGATATGTGTTGTTTGTGCAGTGGAATTGTAGCTTAACATGCTTGTCATGTTGATAATGGTTGTTGATAGTGGTTTCTTAGCTAAATTTCTAATTAATTAAAGTGACCTCCTTAATAAATAATTACCAATGATTAAATAAAAAATGGGTTGGGTTTATGTTATTTGGTTGTGCATATAAAGGTAGGAACAATGGTGGCTCTGTGTATGCTAGTATTTTGTCTCAAACACATAGGTTGGGTTGAATTCTTATTTACATATATGTATAAACTGTAGTTCCATATGATTTTAAATAGACACCCCACTCTGGTAGAGCACTATGTGCCGAACACCCTCATTCCATGGAGGAGTGTTTCTTTCCCATTATCCCAGTAGGAGGATGGATGGCTGGTTACTGGATTTCTTCTTCACAACCCCTTTATATTTTTATCTGCTCAAGCATATCTGGGTAGGATGTAATGGCTTGAGGTTTACTATATCCCATGATCATTTAGGTAGTTTGTTTTGTGGATGAGGGACTTAGGTGTCTACAGGTTAGGTTTGTTTCCCAGTTGTCTTCAGGATGAGTCCCATGAGTTTTTTATTGCGAGGTGTGGTTATTGTTACCAAGGTGTATGTGGGTGGGATATGTGTGGGTTGTGTCCCTGGTGTGTGTGGGAATCTATGGCAGTGGGAATACATTTGGGTAAGGGTGATATCATCAAGATGTTATTCGTTATGGATGAGTTAAAAATAAGCGAGAAATGTGGTGTGGGGTACCCAAATAATCTATGTGCTTTTGACTTGCATTATTTTGTGAGTATGCCTTTGTGAGCATGCCTTCATGAGTGACTTTGGTCTCCCTACTGAGTATACCTCTATACGAACTAGTTTTAAAAAACTATTTTCAGTTTTCCAAGAAGTCGTTAACGACCATGCTGGCCTTTAATAGCTCAGGCATCGAGATAATTGTTGTGATATTAGTTAGTATCTTTATTTTCATACTATATATGGTGCTTTGGTTGTACGTTTGTAGCAATTTACATTTAAATCATGCATGGGATGGATTTTTGTTTTCTACATATAAAGGTTTGGTTTCGATTGATACTTTTTCCATATAAACTCTCTATCCTATATTCATTAAAAAAAGGGTAATGCCTTCAAATTTGTGTGATATTCTTTACCGTTGATGCTAGTCTCCAATCCATGGCCAATTTAAGGTGGGACTCAGGGGGGTCATTATCTCTCCTTCATCTTTATGGTTGAAGGGAATGGCTCATTGTTGTCCCTTCCCTCGTCTTAAAGAGGGTTTCTCGTGAAATGTATATGATAAAACTTTTTTATGAAATATTATTATTTCATAATAATTCTAGGTAGATTGATTTTCAATTTAAATTATTAATGCCATGTGGACATTAAATAATATTTACAAAGTTTAAATGAATTTCATAACTAAATTTTGTTTCATTAGGTTATACAACTTCCTCGTTGTCGATAATATAATGTGATTGTGTGTATAATGACATCTGATTATCATAATTTTTTAATTAAATTAGTTTTATGTGGATTTATTTTTAATAAAAACATTTTATTCATTTGTTAATTATAATTGGAAATGTAGTATATTTTCAAGGGTATAGTTCACAATCATTTTAATCTGAATAGTATACAAATGATTTTCCATTAAATTAATTTATTTCATCATTCATCAATAAACCCTTAATTATTTTTCTACACTGGGTATTAATGATATTGTCATGTAATTGAAATTGTTTTTCCTATATTTGGTACTTAAAAATAATTTATAAATGTTTTTTTCAAAACCTATCTTTGTTTATACCTTCAGACTGAAATCAGTTTCCTTCAAAAAAATTGTTTTATAAAAACATTTTGAATAATATTTTTCATCTTTGAAAAATTACATATTAAATGAATTTTCTCCCATTTTTACTTGTTGAATTTTTTTTCAAAGGAATATTATGTCGTCATTAAAAAAAGTTCATGTTTGGATTTTCTTGAAAAGGTGAATGGTATCTTCTTGTCTTATTCATAATAAGAAACATTCCCAATCTCTTTATAATGAAAAAGGATTGTTTCATTTTTATTTTATGTAATGTATATAATTATTTACCGTCCTGATCTTCATTTATATGATGTTTTAATGTCATGTTTATGAGGAAATTTTTGATGAAATTGATTTCAATATTGATTTTCCAAGAAATGAATTTTCAAAATGAATTGGTAATTTTCCACAAAGGTTTTATTAATGATCATTTTCTCGTAGTTATATTCATCGTATAAAATATATTGTTATTCATACTTCAATGAGTATATGTTAGTACTATCCTTTTTCTTCCTCTGGATGTTTTAGGATATTTTTTACCAAGGATAGTATTGACTTTCATTTCATTGTTTCATTTTGTAGACATTAACATCCCCTTGAAATTTGAATATCGTTTGATCAAGAGACATTAAATTTAAACTAAATATCTATATAATTTATCATGGATATTATTTTTCATAGACCATATACCAATTTCAAATATGATGATTACTCTAAATTGTATTTGATTATTTGGTTAAATATTAATAAATCTGTATTGTTTGGTCAATATGGATATTTGGTGATAATGATCATTCTTATTGAATTGAATCATTTATTCGGCATATGCAGAATTCTATGGAAATTTAAGACATGAATGGGGTCTAGTTAATTATATCCCCATGATACATTGGAAGTATCATGGGATGGATCAATTTTCTAGGTTTAGTTTTATGAGTTTTCACACTATTTGATTTAAATTATTTTGATGATATATTTTGTAAGTATTGGTATCATGTGGATTTGAAACATAACATTTAATGAATAAGAATTTCCTTCATTAATAATTTATCTATTATTTTCCATGGGATTTTGACAATGATTTTATCTATGGATGCATTTAACTCTTTGTATATTGAATAAATTACTTATATTTTCATTTATTTATCTTTACATATTTTCTATGCCTTATGATGTTATGATAGTCAGTTTATTGATTAAGTGTATTTTTTTAGTCCTTTACATGACAATTCATTATGATATCCAATTAATTACGTTTTATGTGTGTTCATATATTTACCTTTAAATATTGTTCATTCCATATTTATTATGATGCATTGAATTGTGGTATATTCTTCTATACTTTACACTTACTACGAATTTGAGGTAAGCATTACATTTTCCCATTTTTAGGAATCCATGAAGTATAATATATATGATATTCAAGTATATTATAGAAAAAATAATTTTCTTCTCAAAATTATCATGTATTAGATATTTTTCCTAAAGTAATGAATGAATCAAGTAAATAACAAGATCACAAAGAGTACAAAATTATTCAATCCTTTGGGATGTAATTAATATTCCAATGTAATAATGTAACAAACTGACTCAAGGATACTTGGGTTAGGGTCACTATTATAGCTTTATAATTTTTAAAAGTGTTAAATTAATATAAATTAATTTTTGTGTTAATGTGGCTTAAAATTTATATATTATCCTCTAAATCATTTTTTTCCATTCTCAAAATGCCGCTTTAAGGGTTAGCGGGAAAACTTACATTTCAAAGGTTCACATTTCAAAAGATCAAAAGCTACGCCAGTCCACAAATTAAAATTCAAATTACAAAATTCAAGAAAAAAATTACCATCATCACCCCATGTGAATCTTGAGTCACTCGCCCACCTCGAGTCGCACACCTATCGCTCAAACATCAGGTCCATCATCACCACACCGGCGAGGCCACCAGAATCCCCATCGTTATCATCATCATCTTCAACGATGTCTCACAGTGTTCTGCAATATCATTTTCACTTTCATTGACACCGAACCAGTTCCACTGTCATTTTCATAGACCAAACACCACACCAGACAGCCGGAAAACATCGCAGATCATCGATTCGTCGTGAAATATTGAGACTTGCCTACATCCATCATCACTGAACCACACAAAGAAGTAGCGTGACAATGTCGCGAACATCACTGAAAGCTATCGAAGAGAACCAAAAACAACATCTAAAGAGAAATATGAATAAACATTGTAACTAGAGAAATCCACCGTATGTCATTCCACCCGGGGACCTCTTAACGCTCCTTAATCAAAACCCAAAACTCCCTTTGTATCTGGTGCACCCAACCGACCTGGAAGGAAGCAACAGACCAGGCAGCAAGAGTAGTGAGGAGCAACAAAGAAGGGGAAAGGACAAACAAAAACTGACATGTAATGAGAGATATAAACACCGATATTGAAATCCCATGTAATAGAAATTGATACCAATAACTGGGAGAAGTAGGATCAAAGAAGGCTGAACTGGGATTGAAACCCAAATAAGAAAATGGGACTGAAACCCTAATGATGAACCCCAAAAAAATCCACAGAAACTGAGGAAGAATACATCAAAACGGAGGATACTGATTTAACCTTACTTCCACCACCACAGTCCCAAACCGATCTTAAAAAACCAACACAACCAACCAATATGGGGTTGTGTGTGCCGAACCAGATCAGCAGAGCAGGGATAGAAGAGGGGAAAATAGGATAGCTCCATGGAACCTGAAGAGAACGAACCTAAGAGGATGAAACCCGAATATTCCGAAGAAGGAGAAATGATCCATCATCGCGAAGGAGATGGTTGAAATATGGAGAATCCAATAGAGGAGGATAGGCACATCACTTTGGGGAGAACCAGAACCCTAGGTGGAAGCAAATGACGCCAAGAGCGGAAGCTGGAGCAGAGATCGGTGCCGTGTGAGTGAGGCGCCATTTTCATTTATATGTTAGGAATCAAGGATATTGATATGGTAAGACCCTATCATATAATGAAATTTAGACAAGTTTTAATGATGCATCTGTTATCAGTTTTTTAACCACTTATTAACCCTTCTAACAATTACAATAATGATAATAATTTTTACACTTTTGGTGTCAAGAATGTTACTATATGAAGAATAGTTACACATTAATAAATGTAATTGTATATTATAGACCAAATCCAAATCACTTTTATTTAAAAAAATATTTAAAAACATTATCAAATCATTTAAATTAATAAATAACATAAAATACAATTAATTTTTTTTTCTGGAATATTCACATATTTTACAATAAAAAATACTTGGGCAGTAATTTATTTTGAATATAAAACATTAAAAAATCACTAATACATTATATTTATTTTATTTTATGCGAATACCATAAATCAACCTAAAAATATTTGTTTATGTATTATTTAAATCATTTAAATGAGTTTTCTATGGCTTGAAATCATAGTGTGTTAGAATTGTGTAATAATTTATTGTAATTGTTAATTAAATAAATATTAAAAATAAACTATCATGAATTTTTTTTAATATTTAAAATAACTATCTAGTATAAAAATTCCTTTATCCCTATGAAAAAATATTAGAGTTACAAAAACAATTCGAGTGGCATTTTGGATTAATTTGTTTATAAAAATAGTTGTGCAATTATTATCAATTAATAAAAGAAATCAAATTCTGTATTTTATATTATTGGAAGATGGTTTTCAATATAAAATCATCCTATAGAAACAATTTAGGTTATATATTTATTTTTAAATCCATATATTGTTACTTTTAAACTTAACTACCTGATTTACCCTTATAGAGTCGATAAATAATTACCACAGTTACTATTAATAATGACAAAAAACATTAGATATTTACAAAATATGGAATTAATGTTAGATATGACAAATCCATTTCATTGTATTGATTCCATATGATTGGTAGAAATTAAATTTAAAATAAAATTGCAAAACGTGTCAACAAGCAGTTTTGCAGAAAAATACAATTTTACGTAAAAAATGTTTAAATATAAAAACTATGCATAATTTCAATTTAATTAAAATTAATTTCAATATTTTCATTGTAAAGGAAGTAATTAAATTTTAAAATATATTTAATACAAAATTTTTCAGTGTAATTATTTTAATAGATGTGACGGTTCTCAACAGCATTTGTCTTTTTCACTATTTGATAAAAACTTCCTCTTCTTAGAAAAATAATAAAATTTTACCATAAAACAATTTGTGTAATTTTTTTTAAATAATTACATAAATTTCACCCCATATATTTTTAAAAACTGGAATAAATATTTATAATATTGATGGATAAAAAATATAAAATCCATTTTTTGAAGAGGAACTATTTTGAATCGTAAAATTACATGACAAAATAGTTGTGTCCTTATTTCCTAATAATGTATTAATATATTTTTATTTTCTAGGCCCATTATATATATATATATCCTAATTCATATACCCAAAATTATAACCACTTTGTCAATGGAAGGTTTATAATGGCCACATTTAAATAATAATGTCCCTCTATCATTGAAGCTTGGTGTGGTGTGTTATTCACTCTATGAAATATAGTAGTATTTTGAAAATATCATGTTATTACATTCTACAAAACCTTAATAAATTCAAACCATTACAATTTATCTGAAAATTGTTCATTCAATATTTTATCATTTTAAAATCTGATCTTTGAAAACAACATCATAAAATGTGATAATAAAATAATCATTAATATGTGGATGTTGTTACCCAAATGGTTACATGAAATAACTAAATATTTGGTTCCTGGATAAAGTGAAAAGTATTGGTAAGTGGAAATATAGAAATTGGGTATAAAATTAATGTTTGAAAAATGAATAGGAGTGACAGAGACAATTAATTATAAGAAATATAATGATAATGAAAAAGTAAATGACCACAAAACTATAAATCACTAATTGATTTAGAGGAACATATATTCATCCAAAATAAAGGTAATAGGGTAATATTTTTATTTCAAGATCATTTCCCATGATTGGATGAATTCCATTAACATATAGACTATAAAAACAAGGAAATTGTTTTTCTTGATTTTCATTAATTTCAAAAAATCAATTTAATCATTGTTCCCCTCTGGAATTGGGGATGACCTCATTGATTTAAGGTTCAAACATTTCAAGGGGTTTCTAATGGGTTTTTTTTGTAGAACCAGAAACATCCAATGATTCTATATCCATTTAAACCTACTTTCCAAAGGTAGGTGCTCATTAGTTGTGGGCTGATGAGGCTTAGGAATTTGCATTGGTCGAGAGGATGTGAGGTCAGACTCATCACACCTTTTTGAGGGGAATTATTGTCTACTCCGGGACTCTCTTTATAGATTTAAGTTATGTTCATGAATCCTTATTACATTAACAAGTATAAAATGGGCTTTCCTTTAGATCTGACAATAAATGATTGATATGTAGGAAATTTAGAGAATCTTTATATGTATTTGAGGTTCTTCATCGATAGAGAATCATCTGTATTTGTTAGAGATTCTTAGTCAATGGTATCCTTTGATAAATAAAATACTCTTGGTCATTATGATGACCATACTGGTTTTAAAGCCACTGAGTGGGGCACTTGAAGTGTATTGTCATTTAGAAGGACATTGATTATTTCAGGGTTGGGATCGTACCCGCAGATGGGCTACCTACATATCCTTTGTTTTGGAAAACGAATCAGAACACACATAGTTCGAGTAAGGGAATATGTTGTTTATGATTGATGGCTCAAAGAAAGATATCATAATTACTTTTTCACTCTAAGCTCAAGTGAGTCATGCTCGGTGTGAGAAACAAGAGGTATTGGTAGAACCAGACAGTTGTGCCATGAAATATGCAATCATAAGAAATGATGTGGGGGATTATGTATGTATGACTACCCAAATAGATGAAGATTAGGATTTATTTCAGGGAAGAAATCCAAGAACAGGGTCCATAAAGGTATATTTACTTTATGGAGATTTGGATACTCTAATTTGGGGCTTACTCCTGAAAAGGAGGCCCAAATTAGGAGGGGACTTATGATTGGATTTTACTCCTGAGAAGGAGATCCAGATCAAAAGTAAATTAGGATTGGTTAAGAGAAAATTAAGGGACTTGGGGCTTACTCCTAAGGAGGATTCCCACATTTGAGACCGAGGCTTACTCCTGAAAAGGAGGCCCAGGTTAATGAGGACTTGGGGCTTACTCCTAAGGAGGATGCCCAAGTTTGGGAATTTTACGATTGGGGCTTACTCCTGAAAAGGATGCCCAGATTAAGGGACTTGGGGCTTACTCCTAAGGAGGATGCCCAGAATTGAGAATTAAGACTGGGGCTTATTCTTGAAAAGGAGGCCCAGGTTAAGGGGTTATCTTATATTTAAAGGGTGAGGTTAAATGAATGAAATCTCAATCTTTAGTGACAAAAGGATGTGAAAATAACAGGTTAGGAGAAATGTTCCATGGAGTTCCTTTCAGATAAGAAATCCAAATCAAGAAATCATGCCATAAATGGCTTTGAAGAGTGTCTGGAAGACTGAATCATGAATAGGAGAGGTGGAACGACATAAGAGGGGTTAAATGGTCAATAATGGCACCCAAAAGGCAGGGGCACGCAAGTCCTAGCAGGCGTGCAAGTACTGCATGGGAACGCAAGTCCTGGTCGCGCAGGTATACTTGCGCAACACATGGGTACTTGCGCGTTTGTAAACCAGCAAGGTAATACTTTGGGGATCCTTGACCAATGCCTTTAGAATTATCCTGATGTACTTCCAGAAGAGAGGCGCGCATGTTTTGGTGAGAAAGTAGGGCGACGCTCAAGTATGTTCATTTCCCTTAATGGTAAAACACCTGAGGCACGCAAGTGTTAGTGAATTCTAACACTTAGACCTTACTCCTCTTATTTATACCTTCCATTCTAGGTAAAGAATTACCTTAGAAGTGCTTGGAATACCTGAATAAGAGACTTGGGTGTTTAGAGCTCTAAATGTGAATTTTGAAAAATTCCCCTCTCTGAAATGGGGGGCCCACAGGGTCTATTTATAGGTTGGAGAAGACCTCGGGCGGTTATCCTTTATGGCGCGCAAGTCACTTGTGCGACCATTAGGTGGCGCGCAAGTATACTTGCGCGACAGTGATGAAACTTGCGCGACCCTTGTGCATTTGAAGCTTGTTCATGCCTTTGTCAATTTTTGATGTTTTCTTCAAAGGGTGAATAAATTTGCGCTAAGATATTTCACTTTCCATTATTTTAGACAATGTGATGAAAAGGAGCATCCAAAAAAGTCCTCCCTCAGTGTTGGATCTGAAAGAAATGAGGATGTGACTCTGAAGAAAAGAAGAAAACTCAAGGAAAGGTGGCGCGCAAGTCTTCAGTGCGCCACACTTGGCGCGCCTGTTTGAGTCACGCAGGGCTGGAGCGTGCTGGGTGTAGGCGTGCAGGTGGGCCGCCTAGCCTATAAATACACGGTCATTTTCCGCGCATAGAATCTGATTCCGAATTTTTGAGCTCTCTCCATGCAGGTCCCCTTCGCCACGCAAATTTCTCATTTTTCGCAATTTCTTCGTTTTTGCGCTGTTGTCAAGGTAATAGGACTTGCGCGGTGATACTTGCGTGCCAAAATCTTGTGCGGCACATTAACAGTTGTGCGATACATCCATACTTACGTGCCAAGTTTTAGACTTTCACGCCTTAACGCCTTTTCCATTTTTTTGAAATTCCTTCACAAATTTTATGAAAAATCATCTTACTTAAAAGTTAATTTATTCAACTTTTGTGCAGAATCAATGGCTCTTAGAACCGGAATAGCTGATGAACTGGATAGCAAGCGGATTTATGATATGATGAACATCATTTTCCATGATTATTATACCTTCAAATGTAGTACTCTTCTGGATTTGGCTAAGTATCTGAAGAAATATCATCGCGACTTCCCCCAAAGCATTTATTTTCCTTTGTATGGCTATGGTCATCTGCAAGAAGTTACTATTCCAGAAGCAAAGAACTATCTCCCATTTTTGTGGTTTCATAATTATACCAACTTTTCTTCAGCAAATATCTCATGTGGAGGAGTATTTCTAAGTGCTGGAATAGTGGAGAAGGCCTACATGATGCATCATAGCCCTTGTACACCAGATCTGAAACCTCATACACCTGAGCTGCGACCACATTGTTATCCTTCAATATTCCGAAATGCTCAGATGGATCAATCCAAAGGCTGGAAGAAAAGTTGGGACTTCCGTCCTGGGGGAGGTGTGAAACGAACTTAGATGTGGGCATACTGGGTGCGAAAAGCTTGTGCAGGGATTGTTGAGGATCTGAAAGGAGTGGTGATATACGAAGCTGTTTGGGTTAGGCCAACATATGTTTACAGATATGATAACTTCGTGTCAGAGATACTCACCCACTGGAGCCCAGAAACTAATTCTTTCCATCTGACTCATGGAGAAGTAGGTATCAGTCTGTGGGATGTCCACAAGATCTCAGGGGCTCCAATTTTGGGCGATATGTATGATGAATTAATTTCTCCCAAGGTGACATGGAATGATTCAGAGAGGACTCCTGCTTTAGCTCAGGAATTATTTAATATCTTCCATAGGCTCAAGAGTTTATAGACTTCGTTAACTCATTCTAGAAAAGATATTCATCTGGAGGAGTGGATGAATATATTTCTTATTGAGAAGAAAGAGAAAGATCCAAAGGAGAAGGAGCCTAAGGAGAAAGGATCCATGAAAAAAAATCCAAGGATAAGAGGCCCAAACGTCCTACCACCTTCCCACAACCTGAGAAGTGGGGTGCTCCTGGCACATTCTAGCCAACTCTAGAAGAAGGAGAGTTTGAGAAATGGGGATATGAGGTGAATCAAAGGATCCCGAAGAAGACTCATCTGGAGGGATTCTTGGCTTTGTGGCTCAGCGTTTATCTCTTTCCGGTAAGGGATTCTAAGGGAGGCGTCAGTCTAGGGACCTTCATCATTGCGGCAAAGTTGTCTGAGGGAAAAATGGTTGGGTTGGATACCCCCATTTTAGCAAATATTCACATGAGATTACTTCATGTCTTCATGGGTAAATCTCCTTTATGAATAGTGGGACCATTCCATGTTTTATGGGGATGGATCACCACTCACTTCAGGACTTATAATGTACAAAATGGATTACAAATTCCTGGAAGTTATTTCAAGCCATCAGTGCAATAATTCTCTGGAGTTGCTCCATTATATGTTAACGCCTATGACATGAAAGTGAGGCTGATTATGTTTAAGGAATTCAACTTCTTTCCCTATGGATATCCACCAACCGGGCGGTTTGTTGATGATGGAACAACTCATTTGGATCTGAGGGCATACATGCTAGCTTGTAGAGATGGTGTGCTGGTTTCCATGATTGACGGAGAAATTATATGTAAGGCCTATGCTCCATATATACTTGCACGTCAATTCAAGTGTCTGCAACAGATTGTTGTATCTCCTTCAGTACATGTTAGGTTAGAGAAACATCCGATGGTTGCTCGGCAATTGTGGCTGTTGATCTCAAGGGAGAAGACTGGGGCGGTATTTTATCTACCAGTCGAAAAATCGGCACATATCTTGACTACATATTATGCTGAGCACTGGATATCATCATACCCAAAAGGGGTACTGAATCACCCAATTTATCAGGTGGGGAAAAGGAAGAGGAATGTAGAGAAATAAATCCTTCCTCATGAAGGTGATGCTTCCCCACCTGAAGCCAATTCACCAGATTCCTCTTCTAGAATAGATTCACCGGATTCCCATGATGAGGATGATGAGGCACAACAAGTGGAAAAGCGGCCCCGTGCCCGATATAATCCTCCGGTTAGAATTAGGAGACCTACTCCATCAACTCCTGCTGAGTTACTTCATTGTGGTAATTAAATCTCTGATACTTTATAAAGTAATAGGTCTTATTTTCTTATTCCCTATCTACATTTGGAGGAGTTGGGAAAAAATTGAAGTGAAAGATTGTAGGACCTTCCTCGCAGCCTTCATATCTAAGACCAGAGGCTGTCCAGTTATGGCAGAGTTTATACTATGGTACTAAGACCGCCTGGATGGATTTGTGTGAGGGCCTACAACTTCCTAGAATAGGGAATATTCAAGATTATACAGATATCCAATTCAAGGATAACCTCAATGAAGTGAGGGCTTACATCAGAGAGATATAAATTCTCATATATGCCACTGATGAGTCCGTTCCTGTCACCAGGCGAGTGATGGAATTGATTGACCATGGCGCCGCTGAGGGGACTGATGAGGAGTGGCATGATTACGTGGCTCTTGAAGATGTTAGTTTTCTTTCCTTATTTTCTTTGCAACTTGATTCCAGTCGAATCTTTGTTACTTTGCAAATCATTTTTCCCATTATCAAAAGCCATTTTATGGGTATCGGTACCCCAACCCGGTTTAAGGAAAACCGGAAACCACACAATAAAAACCCAACCTTCACCGGAATCCAACGAAATTCAAATTTCAAAATCAAACCAAACACTTTCCACAATACACGACGTGTCCCACCTCGATCCGTGAGCCCATCATCACGCGTCACTATCTTTGAAGATCGTCAGAGAGGTCGACGGAAACCTAGAGGTCGTCGCCGGCACAACCGAACAAACCACCATATTCAAAGCATCCACGGGAGAACAAACCACGAATCTCCTGAACATCACCATTAGAACATCACCATGATAGAAGAGCCCATTAGAATCCCCGTCAGCGTCAACTTCAGCATCACAACCCCTCATAAATTCATCCATTCACAAAAACACAAAAAACCACGCAAACCATACAAATTCACCGCCTCACATAAGGCAGAACCCCCAATCCACCAGAAGGAAAACAAAATAAAATCCATCCCGCCATGACACGAGAGGAAATGAAAACACCCTAATTAAAACTGAACATAATCAGATCAAATAAATCAGAAGAGGTTTCACCAAGAACTGAAGCAAACTGCGCACGAACAACACCGTAAGCAACACCCTGTTTCTGAAAAATCCCACCGCCACCAACCAAATCGACCGCATCCGACACAACGGAACCCCAACGCACTCACCTGAGAAGTGTCGGAACCCCACAAACCTCCTACACATGAGCGCGACCTTCAAAGGATGAGAAACACCCCACAGGGCAACATCGAGCTGCAAAGAACAGAATCAGGAGCGCTCTGAAGAGTATGCCGTCGACGAAGACCGGTATTACACCCGCATCTCTAAAATAATAACCACTGAAGTCCATTGAGAATCTCCATAGCCAAAGAGGAGACCACGAACCACATAACTCCACTGCAGAAAAGTACTTCCAACAAGCCACCGCACTCGAGGAGGAGCGTCGCGCCGTCCGCAGCGAAGGAGCCTGCGGCGGCGAGAGGAAACCCTAGATGGTGTGAACATTGATGTCAACCCTACTATTGCAGAAAAATTAGCTCAAGTAGATATAAACCCAGTAAACCCTATTGAGACCCATATTGAAGATCCTATTGAGACTGGGAAAGATGGGGAGGAGTCTTCTCAGATTGCTGATCTACCGTTGGGTAATGGATAACAATATTTGTGATTATATTTAATTTTCAAGAAAATCGATTCTTTTGTTATCTTTTGAAACTAACCAAAGATTTAAATTAATTATGCAGGGCCATGAAATGCAGTGGCTAGATCTGGAGGTGAGGCCCCAGCCTCTTCCCCAATGGGAATTGAAAGCGAAGAAGCACAGGTCAGGGGGGAAGGAGCATAACATGGCACTTCTTTAAGTGCATTAATCCCAGATTTCATGCCCCCCCTGTGATGATGATATTGAATCCGACCCAGAGGTGCTTAAGGCGCTCAGATTATCATGACACAAGGCATGGAACAACATATGGAAAATCATATCTGAGGTGCCTTTAGAAGAGATATCATCGAAGATCCCTCGATTGTTGTCCCGGTTTATCATGATAGGACTTGGCAGTTTTGGATACCAAGAAATCCATACCGCGTGAAACAAGTCATCTTCAGGAGGGAGCATGAGAAAAAGTGTCGTGAAGATCTTAACAGGGTGAAACTTTCAGTCAACATCGGCGAATTTGAGACTACGGTATCCTGAGCTGAGGCTGACTATGCTGCCATGATGAAGGATCTAAAGCATAAGATCAAAGAAAAAGTCATCCAGAAGATGCACCTTCAGCAACAGTTAGATGTTGTTACTGGGGAGTTTGACCAACATAATAATTCACTGGAGGGAGTTCAAATGAATGGTAGGAAGACTATTGCAGATGCCAAGAAATCACTCCATTAGGCTGAAAAGAGTGAAGTTAGTCGAGTGCATGAGCTTCAAGTAGCTGCTGATGAAGCTCGAGATGCGGTTCATCAATTGAAGACTTATGTTGACAGTCTTTTGTAATTTCTTGGAAAAGAGAAGAGACTCCAATCTTTTGATGTCCTTCTAACTCTGGTGCATCAAATGGAAAGAATGCTTTCATCTCCAATCACTTGTGCACATATTTTTCTGCTACCTGCTTTAAATTTTACCTAAGCCAATGGGCCAAGTAATCATAGTTTGATTTTTACTAGGATTAGTGTAAATAACCCTACAATGTTTGAATCTTTAAATTGCTCAAAATTACCTAAATCATAAAAAATGTATGTTTAGTGAGCTGGAACTTGACTTTTATTCAGATTTCCCTTGTCTTTTATGGGCAGTTTAAAGTAATGCACATTGGACATAAAGATGCTAATGTTTAAGGTCAAAATAGCTTCGACCGAATGAATTAGAATCGACTCAATTCCTTGACAATTCATCTCAAAACATAGTACCATACTCAAGTATGAGAGAAAATATGTAAACTATGACTTAAGAATATTTGAATCTGGGGAATGATATGAAAAAGATCTAAAAGGCATTAGAAGAAGTAGTTCCCAAGAATGAAGTTACCATTATTTAACAAACCCGTTATGGGGTTGAATTATGCAGGGCCACCTAAGGGCATTGGATGCTTAGTCAAATAAATAACATCTTTTGGATGATATGTCTGTTATGTAGACTACTTATGCAAGGTCACCTAAGGGCACATGCTGCATAGTCAGGCAAAAGAACTCTCAGAAATTTACTTTCCTAGTGCTAAAAGCCAGTGAATGTTTATGGAGATTCAAATTTTCCAAAGTATAGAGTTTTCTGTATGGAAAGAGGTACTTGAATATGGAGAAGATATTTCCATACAAGATTATTGAAGAACTGGATGGATATCACTCCTACGAAGGTCTGGCCAAAACGTAAGGAAAAAGAATATAAACCATAGACTTGTATACTTTCAGATCATGAAAAAAGATATGGGATAAATATGTTAAGGATGGATATTTTTGCGGATCCCTACATATTGTTATTTA
Organism: Viscum album; assembly: GCA_963277665.1. NCBI lineage: Eukaryota > Viridiplantae > Streptophyta > Magnoliopsida > Santalales > Viscaceae > Viscum > Viscum album. The sequence goes on from OY728134.1 coordinate 1,204,801,446, forward strand.
AGACAAATAAAGACAAAAGAGGCTTTGTTACCAAGAATGAAGTTAACAGTATCCGAAAAACCCGTTAGGGGGTTGAATTATGCAGGGCCACCTAAGGACATTAGCTGCATAGTTAAATAATAGCATCTTTTGGCTGGCAAATCTGTTATGGAGACTGTTTTTGCAAGGCCGCGTAAGGGCACATACAATATAGTCAGGCAAAAGAACTCTCAGAAGTTTGAAATTTTTGTGACTAGAAGTCAAGAAAAGGGTTATGAAGATCTGAAAATATTTAAGTTTAAGATTATGACACATAAAGATGGGTATTGACCAATGTATGCAGAGATACACAAATCAATTCTAACCATAATCTTGTTGTGGCTGGGTCCTGAATGGAAATGTTGGACTTCACTACGTATCCCATAAGGATGGGAATCAAGCCATAAGTAGTTCTTGAACTACCGTTTAACATTGTGTGGGAAAAAGGATTGGAGATCTTAGTTTAGGGTCATAGAGCTTGTACCATTATAAGAAATACACAATGTGTGTTTTCATGGGGACTTTTCAGTCAAGGGACTGAAAGTGGAATTTGGGGTTAGGCCCAAAAGACTTGGGGCAGGATTCGAGGGACACTCGAACGTTCCTACATATACCATAATAATGGGAATCAAGCCCACGTAGTTCTATAACTACCCTCTATACAAATTTGGTTCGTACATGTGAAGGGTGAAAGGGGACTTTTAGTGCAATGATGATTTAACCCAAGATAAAAGGTTTAGGTATTACCATGTATGCACTTTGTCTTTGAAATGAAACATGATTGAAAATCAATGTAAATAATGATTCCCTCTCAGGTGAGGGTATCAAAGAATATTGTAGTTTATTGTCATATTGGACAAAAGTGTTGTATAGTTTAATGTCGTATAGCAAGGAAGAAAGTGAACCAATGTAAAGGTATTGATTCTAGGGGTGGTTTCACAAATCAACATCGTATGAGTTGGAGGTGAACCAACATGAAGATATTGGTTTTGGGCTTGAACCTTGGGAGGTTGCCTATGTACCCAGCCTGGAAGGCAAGGATCAAAGTCCTCCTAGTTCAATTAAAGAATGAATTAGTGATAAAGTTCTTCTTGGGGACAACGACCTAAAAAAATGATGGTGTTGGGACTTACACATGGTTAGTAGCCCAGAGAGGGTGTTATGGTTGAAGTTTTCTCTAAGATCACATGAGTCATACTCGGTGTGAGAAAAAAGAGGTAACAACAACCTTAACGATGCACAGTTTAATGTCATGTATGACATATGAAGGGACTATGGAGTTTAAAGTCTTGCAGTTAGGACTATATGTGATGCATAGTTTAGTGTCATGTAGTAGGGAAAAAGTACATTTTAATGTCATGTAGGACATATTAATGACTTTCTGTATAGTTTAGCGTCATGTAATTAGGATGATAGGGACAGACGTAAGAGAATTCTGTACAGTTTAGTGTCATGTAGTAAGGACGTCATAGTTTAACGTCGTGTGGGGATAAAGGATAAAAACAGTTTAAGGTCATATGTATGGACTGTGGATGGTTTAGTTTAATGTCTTTCTGGACGTAAGGGACTTGAAAATAGTTTAGGGTCATATGTTGGACCGTTGATGATGCAGTTTAATGTCTTGCTGGACGGTGGTGTAGGTTAAGGTCATACCGGACCATGGTGCAGTTTAAGGTCATACTGGACCATTTTCAAAAAGGGACGATACAGTTTAGCATCATGTTGGACGAAAGTAAAAATATTTTAAGGTCATATGTATGGACCATGGATGATGCAGTTTAACATCTTGCTGGATGTAAGAGACTTCTGTACAGTTTAGCATCATGTAGTTAGGACGTCACAGTTTAACGTCTTGTGGGACGAAAGGATAAAAACAGTTTAAGGTCATATGTATGGACCGTGGATGGTGAATTTTAATGTCTTGCTAGACGTAAGGGAATTGCAAATAGTTTAGGGTCATATGCTGGACTGTTGATGATGCAGTTTAATGTCTTGTCGGATGGTGGTGCAGTTTAAGGTCATACCAGACCATGGTGTAGTTTAAGGTCATACTGGACCATTGATGATGCATTTTGTGTTTATACAAAATACTTCTTCAAAAATATGGCATTTGTTGGAGTAGTGATGAGTTCTCCATCCATCGAGATTAATGAATAAGCTCCATTGGAGTAGACCCTGTGTATTGAGTAAGGTCCTTCCCATTTTGGATCAAGCTTGGGAGGTTTCTTTCCGGGTATCATTGGAGTTCTGAGAACTAATACCAATTATCCCTGAGTGAATGAACGAAGATGAACTTTTTTGTTGAAATCCCATGCTATTCGATTCTGATAGACTTCCAAGTGGTTCAAAGTGCAAAATCTTTTCTCATCTAACCATTCCAATTCATTCAATTGCTTTTGAGATTGTTCCTCTATAGATGAATGTTCACAAATGGATACTCTGAGCGAGGGTATTGAACATCAATGAGAAAGACTACTTCTGTTCCATATACCAATTAATATGGAGTTGACCGCGTTGTAGTGCGGGTGGTAGTCCGATAATCCCATAAAGCATGAAAGAGTTTATAAGGCCATGAATTCTTATCTTTATCCACCATCTTTTGAAGTATATTGGAAAGAGTCTTGTTGAAGGCTTCTATATGGCCATTGGACGCTTCATGACACCGAGGTGAATGATTGGATTTGATGTTGTATTCTTGATACAACTTCTTCACCTCGGATGAAAGAAAGTTTGTGCCATTTTTTGTCAATATGGTATGAGGGACACCAAATCTGGTAATGATGTTAGACTTGATAAAGCTAACAATGCCTTTAGAAATGACTTCTTTGAGAGGTATTTCCTCTGCCCATTTGGAAAATAAATCTGTAGCAGTAAGAATATAACTTCTTGGCCGTAGCTGAAGGGTAAGGTCCCACCACATCCATTCCCCATGTGGCAAATGGCCATGAGTATTTAGCTATATGAAGAAACTCTGGAGGTTGATGAATGAAGTTGGCATGTACTTGGAATGAATGACACTTCTTTGTGAAATCAACACAATCTTGTATCATTGATGGCCAAAAGTATCCAAGCCTTTGAATCTAATCAGACAGTCTATGTCCAGACTGGTGGGCACCACAGATTCCTACATGCACTTCTTTCATAACATCCATTGTCTCTTCCACATCAATGCATCGGAAGAGAAATCAATCAAAAACAGATTTGTAGAGAATTTTCTCTAAGTGATCTAGGCTATCCTAAAGAGTAAAATTGACCATACGTCGCCGGATGTGTTCTTTCTCGGCTCTATTAGGTGGAAGTGTTCCATTTTGAAGGTATTCCCTGATAGGTTACATACATCCTGTAGTATGACCATACGGTTCAGGAATGGGACTATCATCATTAATTTCCTCTGTTCTGATTCGAACATGAGATGAAATTACATGATGGTGGGAAATACTGATGGTTGTCTCGTCTCGATTTGGATTTTCCAGAGGTGTGGCTATATTATCCAGTGCATCAGCTTGATCATTTTGTGATCTCGGGGAATAAGAAAATGTCAGTTCTAAAGGGAATTCCACTATTAACTCTCTGACGTAATCATGCAAAGGGATTAATTCTTCTTCTCTAATGGCATAATCCCCATTGACTTGTTTGATTAACAGGTCTGAATCACCTTTCACCTTTAAGTGATTCACCTGTGCTTGAAGCGCCAATTCCAAGCCTGTGATGAGAGCTTGGTATTCTACTTCATTATTGGTACCACCTTCCCATAATAAGAAAGAATAAGGTAACACTGCCTTTTCTGGAGAAATGAGCACAATTCCTAAGAAAACTTTGTTAAATTTTGGATTTTCCATTTTCCTCCCTGTTGGACTTCTGGAAGGACCATAAAAGTACATTTCCCATGTCTAAGGAATATCCTGAATAGGGAAGACTTCCTCATCAGGGAGTTCAATATCTGAAGATGTGTCTTCCACTGAAGGGTGTTCAGCCAGGAAATAAGCCAGAGCTTGGCCCTTTATTTCCTTTTGAGACACATATTGAATGTCGAATTACTGCAAAACAACTTCCCACCTTTCCAGACATCCTGTAAGCATTGGACGAATAAGGATGAATTTGAGAAGGTTATTGTGAGATACCAATTGGACCTTGTGATGTTGCAGGTAGTGTCTCAATTTCTGAACTGAAAAGATTAATTCCAGGCAGCACTTCTCAATACTTGAATACCGGGTTTATGCTTCAAGCATAGTCCGACTGAGGTAGTAGTGGCTGTTTTCATTCCCAACATCAATCTTATGAGCAGGAAAGGCACCCAATGATTGGTATAAGGTTGTCATGTAAAGGATAAGTGGCCTTCCTTAAACAGGTGGCATAATTACCGGTGGACTCAAGAGATACTTCTTGAGAATATCGAATGCTTCTTGAAATTCTTCAGTCCACTGGTAAGTGACTCCCTTCTTCATCAATTTGGTGAAGGGTAATCTTTTGCCTGCTAAATTGGAGATGAAACGCCGAGTATAGGCTAAGTGTCCTTGAAGTCCTCTTAATTCTTTCAAATTTCGAGGAGGTGACCAAGGATTGACTTAGTCTTCTTAGGATCGACTTCAATACCACGATGGAATACAACAAAGCCGAGAAAGTTTCCTGAGGTTACCCCAAAATCACATTTTAGGGGTTCATCTTCAAATTATGTTGTCGAAGCTTGCGGAATATGACTTCTAAGTAAGCCAAGTGATTATAACATTGTTTGGATTTGACCACCAAATAGTCCACATAGCATTCAACAAACTTCCCTAAAAAGTGTTTGAAGATACGATGCATGGCATGCTGATATGTTGCACCTGCATTCTTTATGCCAAAGGGCATTACCCGGTAGTAAAACACACCCTGAGGGGCTCTGAAGGCTATGGATTCTTCGTCTTCTGGAGCCATTCGGATTTGATTATATCCATAATATCCATCCATGAAGGAAAGTGCTTCATATCCAGCTGTTGCATCAATTAAAAGTTCTGTAATCAAAACTGGGAAATCATCCTTAGTACAATGCCAATTAAGATCTCTGAAATCGATTCAAACTCTAATTTTTCCATTCTTCTTCTTCACAGGGACAATATTAGCCAACCACTTGGGATATTGAACTTCTCTGATGAAGTTAACTTTGATAAGCTTATCCACTTCAGCTTCAATTTTGGAAGCATAAGTTGGGTGTGTTCTTCTCGCGGCATGCTTAAATTCTCGATGTTCTTCTGGTAAACCCAAATGATGAGTAGCCACATCAGGATCAAACCCGGTCATTTCTGTGTAGTTCTAAGAAAATTTATCTCTATTTTGATTTAAAAAGGAAATATACATCTCTTGTTCTTCAAGATTCATGGCTGCACTGATTAAAGTGGCGTGTGGATCTTTTTTTGTACCCAGATTTATTTCTCTGAGTTCATCCATGGTGGTAGAGATACCCTCTTCAAATGCTGGAGGAGCATCTCTGAGATCTTCCTCTTCTTCTTCATCATGTGTTGTTTCTTCCATTTATACTTGCATATTAGATGATGAAGAAAAATTTCCATGATCAGAAGATATGTTAAAATTTGAACATCTTGAAGAAGAGGCTTCCATTTCTGACCCAATTGATGTTGAAGGGTCTTCCTTGGGAAATAAAGAGGAGATGATGGATTGAGAATCTACATCATGTTTCACCTCCGATGTTGCTGTAACTTCTTCTAGCTTGGTTGGTAAAGTATAGACTTTCTGGATTTCTGCAGATGAAATGAAGACATCTCCATTTGAGCTTTCATCATTTCCTCGTGGGTTACCAGTTTCTCCCATGTTGTCCGGATCGATTGCCTTAATTGACATTATGGATATTTCTATAAGATTATTTTGATTTGGGTCTACCCTATCAATTTGACTGATAGGCAACACATAATCTGTACTCACATGCGCAAATGGATTTACTGGAATCTTTTCCAAACCATATGGAGCATTAAATTTGGTAATCTCCCTGGTTGTGGATTTATCATTTCCCTTCATGTGATAGAATTCCGCCTCAATGTATTGAGACTCACATGTCTTGAATAGGGCCTTATCACCATACAATGTACCAACTTGACCATAAAAACAATATTTGAGACATTGATGGTATGATGAAGGGATAGCCGAATGTTGATGTAACCAGGGTCTTCCAAGAAAGATGTTGAAAGCAGATTCTTGATCAAAACCCATGAAATCTGAATTGGATACAAGATCTCCAAACTGAGTTCTTAGTGTGTCTTTGCCTAGTGGTTCTTGTTCATTTTTATCATATCCTTGTAACATCATGGAAGAAGGAGATAAATTAGATTCCGTGAGGCCAAATCGACGAAGTGTACGAATGGGCATGAGGTTGACTCCTGAACCATTATCAATGAAAGATCTTTGGACGTATACTCCATTGAACTTTCCAGATAAGTACAAAGGTCTAATATGTCCATGCACGACATCATCTTCATCTTCATCAGTGAAAGATATCACTGCATGGAATTCCGCAGGATTATTCTCTACGTGATAGACTTCAGCTGCAACAATTTCAGTTTCAAACTCCCGAGGACTTAACAAAGCCTCGATGAGTTCCTCCCGAAGATCCTTTGATAGATTCAAAGCATCCAGAATTGATAACTTGTCCGGTACTTGGGCCAGGTGTTTCAATACATCATACTTTTTATCCAGAGGTCTGCGTTTCCCAATAGGAACATGTGGTTTAGCATGTGCCTTGGAAGCAGATGCTTTGGAAGTTGATGCATCTTGTATCGGGATGGGAGTTGGCAATATTCCAGGTTTTGGAAGATTATACCGATTAGATACATTTACTTGCTGAGAGGAAGAAGATGGAACCTTCAACCAGTCTTCCAGAATAACTGTTCCAGGACTGAATTTACTATTGGTGGAAGAACTTGCTTGTTCTTGTTGAGCTCACTGAAGGGCTATGCCACGAGTTTCTACTGCGTACACAGTTCTAGCAAGGGTAGAATTGGAATAGTGGCTTCTGAAGGATCCAAGTCTTCCCCTATATCCTGAGCCTCTAGAACTTCCTCTGATTCCTCTATTTGATATAGGGAATTCGGGCTCATCATAATCGAAACTGCAACTGGCATACTAATCTGTTAATTGAATCATATTAACATAACTAAAAATAAATTCTTCATCTGATGAAGACTCTGCCTGACTAGCCAATTTAGTCTGTTCCGTTTGATGGGGCGGTGCCCTTTTCTTCGAAGTAGATGTCATGAAATCTAAAAGGGTCAAAGAAAACATAGGATTTGACATGTACTCATCTTCTCCTGACTCTTTCTCTTTCTTTGAATCTTGTCATTTCTTCGAGGATTTTCCCTCTGATGAAGAGGGTTTTGCTGCGACATTCATGGTAGAAGGAACAATTGGTTTCTTCAATTGTGTTCGCAAAATAGCATGAGTTTAGTTGATCATCATTATGACCATCCCTTCATAATATTTTTGTGAATTTTTTTTCTTAACTTCTTGCCATTCACCTTCCTCCTCTGGAACTATAGCAGTTACACATGCTACCTGAGCTGAAAAACCTTTCAGTTTGACTTTTCCCAAGTCGACCATCTTTGGAAAGAGGTATTTGAAGACAAAACACTCCTGGATGGGATGTCCCAGTATATGATGAAATTATAAATAATTGGGACGGTCTTCATCTCCTTCCTTTTTTGGCCTCTTGGACATTGGAAATTGAACCAAATTATTTTCCAAAGCCAAAATTAAATAACCAGAAACATGTTCACTTTGGAAAGAGTATGTTTTTCTCTTCAGATCCTCAAATTGTTTTCTTCTTTGATCTATTTGATCATCTTGAAGAAACGACCTCTACTGTTGGTGCTCAGGAGGTGGAGCCCTTTGAGAAGATGAAGGTTTTGAAGTAGAAGCAGGAACAGGTTCTTGCTTAAGCACAACTCTAGCAGTCTCTGATTTACCTATTCTCCTTCCTAGAGATGATGGAATTACACAAAATTTAGCCTTAGTCTGTATAAGAGAATCTTCAATCTCTTGAGTAACTGAAGTAAGGTCTCGAAACCCTCATGTGTATTTCACAGGGATCAACGGCGTGCGTAATTCGTCACGCATATTTTCCACAAAGATTGGCAACAGTTCTTGTTGAGGGAGTGCTAAGCTCAGGGAATATGTCAACCCCTTCCAGCAAGCAATGAAATCAGATACTCTTTCATTCTCCCTTTGCTTACAGTTTGTAAGATCAAAAATTGTTGTCTTTGGAAAAGTTGAGCTGAATTGAAGAAGAAATATTTGATGGAGATCTTCCCATCCGGTAATTGACTGGGATTTCAAGCTTGTATACCAGACAAAAGCTGGTCCTTGCAAGGTTTGGACGAAGCACCCGAGTTTCACCGCTTCTTGCTGCTCTGGAGTTCCCATCATAGGATCGAAACAAGACACGTAATGCATCAAATGTTGTTCAGGATCGCTTGATCTATTGAAAATAGGGAATACCGGGTTCCCAAAATTTGATGGGGAAGAGATTGAATCTACCCATTTAGGGTAAGCTTTCTTTTTCAGTTGAACCCACACACGCTTTCCTTACATAGCTTCAAACCGAGCTGTTAATGACTCAATAGTAGATATTAACTTATGAAAAACATCCGGTTGAGCTTGAATCTGAACAGGTGCACTAACTGGAGCTTGGACAGGTATGGCAGCTGGTACTGCAACTGATGGAAGTACTGCCAATTTTTGTTGCACTTGACCCGTAGGATTAGACCTGTGAAGGTGTACTGATAAAGGAGGATATTCTTGATCTATCTCAGTAGCTGCAAAAAAATCCCTTAGCTGACTGACTGCATCACGCTTAGGAGGAAGACTACCTTGAAGTAGTTCTGCGTTCATCCTCCTCAATTCCTTCATTTCTTCCTCCTGTTGCACAAATCATTGCTCTAGTGAGAGCGATTATCCCTCTCCAGAGAGAGGATATGTAACCTGATTCATCACCTTTCCCTTGTTTTATCCCTTTTAGAGATGGGGAAGTGGTTTATTTGAAGGAACACCCAGATTTTGGGTAAACCTTTGATTTCGTGTACGAACACCTTCTTCATTTGTGTTGTCCGTACAACTTCCTGAACATGAACCTCTTCATCTAATCCATCTGAGTGAGCCTCATCTGGTGGATCAAAAACAATGGCATTAATGACATTGATTGATGCATAATGCATTTCATCCCTTCTATCAGCATTTCTGTGATATTGTCTCCTTCTATGTCTTTGATGTGACATTGCCTTGTGTTGATTTGATCCCTCAGGAACTTCTTGACGAACCATAATTTGGAGGGAATCTCCTGATAATTTGGCTCTTTGTTCCTCCTGTGGCTTCTTCCCCAATCGAGAGAAGACCGACTTTCTTTGAGGAGGGGATTGATGATTTGAAAAATTCCCCAGTCCGGTGGACTGGGGCTATTCCTTCCGTCTTTTCTCAACTCCTCGAATCCTATTTGTTGATTCCAAGGGTTGGTTTAAAAGAGTCCCCAGTCTGGCAAGCTGGGATGGCTCTTGACATGCTATGTCTGAGACTTTCTTAAAAGATCTTTTGATCTTGTGGACCTTGGTCCCGAAATTAGCTGGATGCATCAATCGACATACACATTTATCACCCGGTTCAAAAGACTGTTGGATGATTTCTGACACTTCTGTCACTTGGTTATGTGCTTGCCCCAAACGAGAGGCCTGTTCAATATTCTTGTTTGCTTGATGTAGGAGTAATTCAAAAACTTGTTCTCCGTATTCTTGATTTTTAGAGGAACTAGTTGAATCCTATTCTTGGGCAAGCTTTTGATTACAAACAAAGCCTAGTATCTATGGCCGACCATGGTAAATAACATTGCATGAGACCATTTTCAGCGGGCTTTGCTGACTGGAGAGCACTATGAAATGCAGTGCTCCATGAACACCCCATCCTCTGACATGAATACCATATGGGGCATTAGCAATTAACTGGCGCAACTTTCTTAGTGCGCCAAGGCATGAACGCTGAAGGGATCTCTACTGCTTTTCAGCCTTCGGATATCGAGAGACTGATAGAGATGCCAAGTCAATTTGCCATTGTAATCCTTCTATTATATTAACATGATTTTCATATTAATCATAAGATAATACTTTATTTTTCAACTGAGAAAGTGTTTTCCATATGTTGAGATGAATATCATGAATTCCATCTTCCGTCAACATTTTTAGAATGTCATACTGAGAGTTAGCCAGAGGCTAAAACATGACTGGCACTTCACCTTTCGCCAATTGTTTTCTCATGTTTTGCATTTCCTCTTTATCATTTGATGAAGATTATTCTACCTGTTTTGACCAGAGCTGGTGCTTCCTTAATGCTTCATTGGATTCAACAGGATTGGTAGAGAAATCACTGATTAAATTAGAAGATGTATGACTTAGGGGAGGTTCGGAGAATGACCTACACCCTAGTATATCTTCCTATTGAGAAAGTATTTCACCTGCCAGTGATGAAACATCAGAGATGACTGGCTTCACATTTGGAAGTGCATTAAGATAAGAGGGATTTCTCGGCACTACATTGTCCACTGGAGCATTTTTCGGCCAATGTGCATCACTACTACAGAGAGGACTTTTGCAGCGAAATTCATCTTCATGGGGAGACCACCATGGTGGGTTACAACAAAAGATGAGGAAGTGTCTGTTGATGACCTTCTGAATTAATGTTCCCACTATTGGTAAATGAGGGAATAGAATATTGAATTCCAACAGATAACTATCTAAGGGCATCAAGAACTCCACCATCGAGCAAGGCCTTGTTATAGATTGGATCTTGATCTCTTGACTGTGCTGGGAGGGTCTTTTTCTTAGACGACTTCTTACTCACCTTGGAAACCACTTGTTGAAGAAAGTGGTGGCTCTAAGCAGGTGTATGTGCCTGATCAGGAGAGATGGATAGGTTAGGATGAAGATCTCCACTCAAATTAGGTGTATGTTCCTGACTTGGTTGTCCATATGATATGGGGGAGTATTCCCCACAACCCACTTGGACTGGAACAGAAGTGTGTGTCTGTTCCAGAGTGAACTGTTGATGTGTCACTCTACTTGTAGGGATATATTTTTGTGTCTTTCCCTGAGATTCTGTTGAAGTTGTTATAATATCATGACAGGCATCTAGGATATGAGAAGGAATTTGCTTCTGCTCTTTCACCATTGATAGAATATGCTTGGTTAGTTCAGCTGCCGGAATGGGGATATACGTCAATTCTGGGATTTGAGTAGGTGTATGTGCCTACTCCTGTCCTCCTTTTCATGTCAGTGAATCCTGATAGTACTCAAGTGTAGGGGAAAAGTGTTGAGTCTGCCTCTTGTTTGTCACTAGAGCTTTCCGACTGACTTCTCCGAATGCTACCAATCGAGACTGTTGGTAGGATTGATCAATACTAGAAGGTGTATGTGCCTGTTGATTGCACTTCGCCGAACGTGGTTTAAGAGATCCATCATATGTAGTCAAACGAGATTGCTGACTAGATGGTGATGTATAAACAGGTGTATGTTCCTGCCTATAGTACTCCGCTAGAATTGCGTGGAGGGATTGGCGTGATGCTGCCAGACGAGTCTGCTGGACAACAGAATTAAAACATGCAGGTGTGTGTGCCTTCTCATTGCTTGCAACCAAGATAGGTTGGTGTACTTCTCCAGAGATGGCAGAGATGAAACCTCCTCACTGTTAACCGGATTTCACCTCTAGTGATTCATCTTGCCTACTCAGGTTCGAGGAACCTAAGCCGAACGCATGGTGTCGGTACCCTGATCATGTTGAGGGCGCACTGCCGCATGATTTTGGCGACGATTGTTGGTGGGAGCCCTCGGGAAGGACCCATGTCTGCTTGAATTAAGGACCTGAGGGACCTTCTCATTCACCTCCCCAGAATAAGGGAGTGAATGGTGATGGCGTTCCAGGGACACCGACCCGAAATGGTTGGAGACGGTGGTTAGAACCGCCTACTTCATGATCATTGGTCATCGCTGTCCGGATGACCAGGGTGAGTTATTCACTTGGAGGGCTTGTCGTGCAGCCTCCAGAGTTATAATGGTACCATGTTGACGGTACTCCTTAACTAGCGTGTTTGATACCAAGCGTTGAAGATGCTGAGTAGGTGATATCGTCCTCAGAGCGGACGACGATCCAGCAGGAGTAGCAATAGTGACATTCGCAGCAGCGGTATTCACAGGTGTGAACATAAGAGAAGCCATTTCGGAAATGCAGAAGATCTTGGAAAAGAGTGCATGTTTGATATAACGGACATAATCAAGATAAGTCCAGCCACTACATATTTTGGATGAACACATATGTTATTGATTATCTTGTTGGACCTCTCATTGAGTTTTAAATAGGGGCCTAACAAATAGGTAAACTATCATTTTAACTTGGTTAAGGATTCACGTCGGGTTCACAATTTTTTGTTCCCCTATGGAATTGGGGATGACCTCATTGATTTAAGGTTCAAACATTCCAAGCGATTTCTAACGGGTTTGTTCGTAGAACCGGAAACATCCAATGATTCCATATCCATTTAAACCTACTTTCCAAAGGTAGGAGCTTATTAGTTGTAGGCTGATGAGGCTTAGGAATTTACATTGGTCCAGAGGATAGGAGGTCGGACTCATCACACCTTTTTGAGGGGAATTATTGTCTACTCCGGGACTCTCTTTATAGATTTACGTTATGTTCGTGAATCCTTATTACATTACCATGTATAAAATGAGATTTACTTTAGATCTGACAATCAATGATTGACTTTTAGGAAATTTAGAGAATATTTTATATGTATTGAGGTTCTTCATCGATAGAGAATCATCTGTATTTGTTAGAGATTCTTAGTCAATGGTATCCTTTGATACATAAAAGTCTCTTGGTCATTATGATGACCATACTGGTTTTAAAGCCACTCAGTGGGGAACATGAAGTTTATTGTCATTCATAAGGACATTTATTATTTCAGAGTTGGGATCGTACATGCAGATGGGCTACCTACGTATCCTTTTTTTTGGAAAAGGAATCAGAACCCACGTAGTTCGAGTAAGGGAATATGATGTTTATGATTGATGGATCAATGAAAGATTTCATAATTACTTTTACACTCTAAACTCACGTGAGTCATGCTCGGTGTGAGAAACAAGAGGTATTAGTAAAACCAGACAGTTGTGCCATGAAAGATGAAATCATAAGAAATGATGTGGGGCGTATGTATGTATGACTTCCCAAATAGATGAAGATTAGGATTTACTTCAGGGAAGAAATCCAGGAACATGGTCTATAAAGGTATATGTACTTTATGGAGATTTGGATACTCTAATTTGGGGCTTACTCCTAAAAAGGAGGCCCAAATTAGGAGGGGACTTATGATTGGGTTTTACTCCTGAGAAGGGGATCCAGATCAAAAGTAAAGTAGGACTTGTTAAAAGAAAGTTAAGGGACTTGGGGCTTACTCCTAAGGAGGATGCCCATATTTGAGACTGGGACTTACTCCTAAAAAGGAGGCCCAGGTTAATGAGGACATGGGGCTTACTCCTAAGGAGGATTCCCAGATTTTAGAATTTTAAGATTGGGGCTTACTCCTGAAAAGGATGCCCAAATTAGTGGACTTGGTGCTTACTCATAAGGAGGATGCCTAGAATTGAGAATTAAGACTGGGGCTTATTCCTAAAAAGGAGGCCCAAGTTAAGGGGTTCTCTCATCTTTAAAGTATGAGGTTGAATGAATGAAATGTCAATCTTTAGTGACAAAAATATATGAAAATCACTAGGTTTTGAGAAATGTTCCACGAAGTTCCTTTCAGAAAAGGAACCCAAATCAAGAAATCATGCCATAAATGGATTTAAAGAGTGTCTTGAAGACTGAATCTTGAATAGGAGAGGTGAAATGGCATAATAGAAGTTAAATGGGCAAGAAAGGCACCCAAAAAGGTAGGGGCGCGCAAGTCCTGGCAGGAGCGCAAGTACTGCGTGGGCGCGCAAGTCCTGGTCGCGCAGGTATACCTGCACGACACATGGGTACTTGCGCATTTGTAAACCAGCATGGTAATACTTGGGAGATCCTTGACCAATGCCTTTAGAATTATCCTGAGGTACTTCCAGAAGAGTGGCACACATGTTTTGGTGAGGAATTATGGAATCGCTCAAGTATGTTCATTTATCCTAAGGGTAAAACACCTTAGGCGCGCAAGTGTTAGTGAATTCTAACACTTAGACGTTACTCCTCTTGTTTAGACCTTACATTCTAGGTAAAGAATTACCTTATAAGTGTTCGGAAGACCTGAATAAGAGACTTGGGCGTTCAGAGCTCTAAATCTAAATTCTGAAAAAATTTCCCTCTCCGAAATGGGGGGCCCACAGGGTCGTTTTATAGGCTGGAGAAGACCCCGGGCAGTTATCCGTTAGGGCGCGCAAGTCACTTGCACGACCATTAGGTGGCGCGCAAGTATAGTTGCGTGACAGTGATGAAACATGCACGTCCCTTGTGCATTTGAAGCCTTGTTCATGCCTTTTTCAATTTTTTATGTTTTCTTCAAAGGCGGAATCAATTTGCACTAAGTCATTTCCCTTTCCATTCTTTTAGACAATGTGATGAAAAGGAGAATCCACAATAATTTTGATGAGTGTATTAATTAGTTTACACCATTATATCTTATTTTAAACCAAATGAAGAGTATCCAAGATGAATATTTCTTATAAAAAAATATAAACATTTAATAGACCATAAAAACTAGGGAAGGATAAAAATATAAACCCCTTGTATTTTGTAATTCAAAAATTGGTAGTGTCTATTAATTAATATACCTTAATTTAAATATATGATACATTTAACTAAATTTTTTCAATAATAATACCAAATCATCTATTAAAATAGTGGGTAACTTTGACTCATCTATAAAGTACATTTATTTACCATATCATGTATACAATTATCTATACATGAAGATAAATTACCATTATAGAGTAGATATTTCATTATACAGTATTTAATGGTAATATCCATAGATTAATGGTCATATCAAAAGGTAATATAAAATATCATTCTATATTGAAAACCTCGATATACTATGACATTAATCTTAAATATAGTTCATATTTTCTAGAAACATCATACTGAATTGACAGAGTAGATGTTTGACTATCAAGAGTTGGGGACTCATAAGTAGTGAAATGTATTCCCATGAAGTTCTCACTTAGTGATCACTATTTGTGAGATCCCGAGGACTGATCTGCTAATAGGAACACCACCTATTTTGGGTGTCATTGGTTGTTCCTATCTACAGACATGTGTTTTGGTCTCCGAACTAGAGATCATTACAAGTGTGTTCCATTTGATTTGCATAATTTGATGCAAGTAAATGACCATGATATTGAAATTGTAGAGAGGTATATTGTGTTGGTTCCATCATTGGTGGTATGATATTGGTTGAATGTTCAAGAAAGGATTTGTCACTACAATGTTAAGGAAGATGTATATCTCAGGCCTGGTTGACCAGGATGGTGCTACCCATATAAGTCTTTGAAAAAAAATGTCAAAAGGTAAATCCATATAGATATATCCAAAAATAATAATGAATGAAAATGGTGATGACACATGTCTGCATCCTTCTTTATGTGATATTTAAAGAGAAAGATATTATATTAAATTGTACATGTTTTTTGTTTGGTATGGGTTTCCCTGACCATCCTTATCAATTTTGGGGCCTTATTGGGTATTTAGAATATTCTCTTGGTTTGTGGGTTTTATTAAATGCTACAGAGATAAGGGATAAGAGTGTCACACCAAATTACGTATTCAAGAATCATCCTTATTCAGTTGAATAGGTATATTGGACATGGTGGGACCCACTACTAGGTCCGAGTGTTGTCTGTGTTATCGATCACTAATGAAATAAATAAATTCATTATTACTAATATTAAGAACAATTGGGAATAAATTTATTTAAGGTATTTACATGTTATGTAAATACAAGTAAAATATTATTCGAAGGAATAATATTTTAAAATTCAATTATCATTTAATAATTAGCGGGAATACTGACTCAAGTTAAATGTTCCAGTTTTATCATATAATATTATATATATATATATGTATATAAATTAAAAGTATGTGGTAAATAAATAATAATACTTATGGTACAGTTTAGTTCATCTTAATTATTATTTAGTGGATGTTAAATTTCTGGGGGCTGAGGATCCCTACCGGGTATTTTTCATGATTCACTAAAAATAGAGAGAGGCTCTCCCAACATGAAGTATTCATTCATTTATGATTTAGAGAATCTCTCCACTCCAATTTTCTATAGAGACAGATTATCCCTCTCATATGTTGATCCATGTTCCTCTGTCAAGAATCGATGGTAGAGGATCATGGTCATCGTTGAGACATTAAAGATATCTTCAAATCACCGTGCTTGCACCCGTATTTCGATGGTCTGTGCTCCCACAAATTGTTGAAGAATGTGTGGATGATTGTGCAGGATCATGATATAGATCCATCAAGAAATGATCACCAGTGACAAGTTACAGTCTACCAAATCTGCATATATTAAAAGGGTATGTTAAATGTCTAATTTTTTTGCTCTATTAATTTATGCATGATCCTCAGACCATAGAAGGGCTCGAATTGTTAGAGAAATCAAGTTCTGTCATCTTGACGAAGAAATATTTTAAATTCCCCAGCCCATCATCTTCTGTTGTAGGCCCCAATACAATAAATTTTTATCATAACAAGCTCGTAGATTTTCTAATCTAAATAAAAATTAATTTTCATTAAAGAAAAATAATTATGGGACTGAAAAACAGTTATATTAGTTGAAATATTTAATTAATTTAATTTAATAGAATAAACCTTGTACATTTTTTAACACAGTTTGTTTTTAGCACAATTTATTTTTACACGCCTACTAGCCTTGATAACAGAAAAATGTATGTCTACATTCATTTATGTCTATCCATATTCTTTATTTTCAGTTAAAATGTATAAGGGATTTTGTGTCCATTCCATCCCACATAAATTTACACCCATAGTTCCCTTAACCTGTATGCATGTATTTAGTACTTTGGAGGAAGGCTATGTAGGCTTACCAATATGATGTAATACGTGACATGGATCCCACCAAGAAGAGGTGGTACTTTAAGACGTAATGTGGACCCTTCTAGGATGAGGCAGTACTTTAGAAGAGAATCGAACATACAATATGGGGAAAGCAATAACAAAAGTCATGTGAAAACTTAGGAATTATTACCCTGAGTCATTTATATGCACAATAGTAACCAGAAAGTTGTTAAAATTATGTATTTAATTATTATTTAACAAATTTTTAATAGTAGAAAAAAATATAATAAATAATAAAATGAATAAAGAAGCACCATAAATTTTTTTATTGATGTTAAGTTGTAATCATGAAAAAATTGGTGAACTATTTTAATAGAAATGGATTATATTCGTCTAGAGAAAAACACAAAAAACCCTGAAAAAATATTAATTCATTATCACCTTCCATTATTCATGTTCGAACAAAACTGGATGATTGGGGGGCTCATCATGCCAAAGATAAGGGTTCCTATTACTACCGATGAGTTTTTATAAGAGTGGTTGGTTGACATAACTAACGTTTCAACAAAGAAATATCAAAATCTATCTTTTAGTTATTTTAGTCGAAATAATTGAGTAAATCAAGTAATGATTTTAGAAACATGGACTTCCCTCAACGGACCATGGAACCACAAGTTAGTGTCGTTTTCTATCCAAAAACCTACTATAAACCCAATTAGTAGTGGCATAGCCAATGATTATAGACTATAATGGGAGGTTTAGGTATCCTTTCCACTTTAATACTCAAGATATATAGTATTTCGATTCTAGTACATATCTTTCCCAAAATTTGATAAAATAGTAGGGGACATTAAATGATTAAAATAATCGGTAATTTTTAATTCGCTTATCATGATATAAGTCCAATATAAAAACGTTTATTTTTATAAAATTGGATGAAATACCATAAAACCAAAATTGTGATTAATATTATTCAATGTTAAATGTCCAAAAATGAATGAATTTAATGTGTTGTGCACGATCTTTCTTATAATACTACTATATTAGAAATTCAAGGTGCTAGTGTTCCAACTTATTAAGCTTCCTCATGAAGTGAATGTGTAAAACAACTAACTGGGGACTCATTTTTGAAGTATATGATTGTTATGTCATAATTCTATCATCAACGACTAATGTTTGTTGCATATAAAACATCAAATAATGGATGATATCACATCTAGTCTCATCTCTAATAAGTTCAACGGGAGAAATTAAAGCAATATTTGAATGTAATGACTACATTAGATTTGTGTGAACATTAAAGGTTGACTATGATCATTCATGGAATCCCATTATTACTCCTTTACAGCCAATTATTGTAGTCTTGTTTATGCATAATAACAAATATTTTTGAGTAATAACTTCATTACCTTTTAGGTATGGTTTTCAAAGTAATAAGGTTATTAAAGAATGAACCATATTTAGTTCATATGCCGATTAAGTTTAAAGAAAATGAGAAAATGTTGATATCATGTGAAATCAGAAAGTAACATATAAAAGGTCTTTTAATGAATAGGTTGGTTATTTAATAGGAGGTTATTTGCCTTTCATATCTTGAAAGAAATTTATGGATGATTAAAATTAAATGAACTATATTTAAGAAGTAAGAACTCACATTTTCATTAGTGTTTATTAATCAAATAGATGTAATGTTCCATACACACATATTGGGTATTAAATAAAAAATGACTTTCAAATAAGTGTATCAAAATACAGTAACCAATTAAGTATAGAAACATTACAAAAAGTAAGTTTCCTCCTCCAGGAAGATGAGAAAGGATAATTCCTAAGTTAGTAGTGAGAAGCACATAACTTATATTTTCCCAAGGATTTATTCTTTTTTATCAATTTTATGAGTTTAACCAAGATATTTATCTCACATTACATTTGGATATAATGAATTTTTTTTCCATGTTCTAGAATTAATGTTCATTGTGGTATCATACTCAACAAATAGTTCAATGATACTTGAATCATAAGCAATACATGATCAATATAAAATTAAATTCTTATTTACTCAATTGTGGGAAAATAATTATTTATCAATAAAAAGTAAAAGTGTACATAATGAATATACCCTGAAACATATTTAGGCTCATCCCTACTAAACACCATTGATATAATCGACGTCTTTACTTAGGACAAAGAAACCTTTAGAAATAAATGTATGTCACAAAGATTATGGAATTTGTTTAAAAATAGAACATAAACTATTACAAGTTAAATACTATGGTAATGATACTTTATAAGATTCATTTATGTTGTTAGGTAATGAGAATGTGAAGTATAATCTTGGTCAGAAGATATGAGTTTCTTCATATTGGGATGTCAAAGTCTATCCTGGCCATGAATTCATCGATCATGATAATGTGGAATGGAGTAATTCATAAATTCACATTACCTTATCCAAATCACAACATTGATGACCATGGGGAGGATCGATCATGAGCCTTCCATGTTAACATTAATAAAAAAAATGTATGGTGGAGTAATTTCTAAACACATATTTCATACATCAATGTTGTTGTGTAAGTATTATATATGTTACAACCATTACTAAATTCTACCAAATTTCATGACATGTTTTGCAAATAATAGAGAAATTTTATAACTAATATTCTAACTAAAATGAAAAATGAATATCATACTAGTCCAAGTATTATGGAAATACATTATGTCATATGACATGTTTTTAGAGGTAAGGAGTTTTTTAGGAAATAAACAAACTTGCATCCTGAAAAAACACATTGTTTATCTTTTGTAATTATCCTAATAGTTTCTTAAGATATTATATAAATCCCCATGGTAATAAAGTGGTCATCCAGTAATAGACTATCATTATATAAAAAGGGTGCACATTTCTACTTGATAAAGTTGGAGGAAAATTGACATAGGTCTATTCAATGACCTTGATGTACAAATGGATGGCGTTGGGACATGTTCAATCAGTATATGTGGAAGAGGAATGTTCCCAAGTCATTTACTACCTAGGAAGGTTAATAACCATGGTACACAACAGATGTTGTTACATTATTCATTGTGAATAATAATTCATAAAAGTAAGTATTATACGGAAAATATCTGTGATTCACAAGATCAATTAATATTCACTAATGAATTCCTTATATCAAAGTACAAAGAAGCATAAAAATTAAATACTATGGCGGGTATTAAACGGAGATGATACAAGGATGGAACAATAGAAGAAATAATAAGGATCAATTGGTAATATCAATTCATTATGTCTAAATCCATTATAAGTTTTCTTGCCATAACTACCATTTAAGATTGTTCAATTGGATAGTGGATTCCAGATGAAATTTCAAGGAAGGGGTCAATATGACACTACAAGAAGGGGATGATGACGCCATTGGATGCCAATAAAGGTTGCAAGTTACTAAAATTAAGTTCATGATTAATGTTAAAAACAAGATCTTAGAGGATTCATAATAAATTAATCTTTTCATGTTTCTACTAGAGGTTAGTTGGAGAGCCATAGTTTTCCAAAATAAATATGTTTTCCAACATATTAAAAATAGATATTTATAATATAATTAGTCATGTATAAGATGAAAGCAATTGTCTAGTTGTTGAATTAAATTAGAAAACTGTGTTATAGGGAATATGATCTATTGAGGTATATTTAATTGTTTCTTGCACATAGTCAATCAAACATATAGCGACATGGTATTGAAAATTATAATTTTGAAAAAATCGAGTTAAGAATTATTTCCAATGTCTCATAGCTAAATCTCTCTCGGTTCACATGTTTAGAACATGAGAGAAGATTAAAGTTGTGAGTTTCGTTCCATATGATTGATTGTTGTATCAATAACATATTGCATGATATATACAGGAATTTATATTTTCAGTATGTACTTAATAGTTGGAATATATCAATTATATTCCAGAGAACTCATAGTGACGCAGTCAAAACCATCATCATGTACTTCAGAAAGTACAAATGATCTGTACCTGGTATTTAGATAAGAAGGATACTAGTCACTGTGAGACACAAACTAGTCCTACCCAGATCAATATGATCTAATATCATAGTTACTCTAAGGTTTTGAGCAATAGAAGATTATATAACCCAGTGGTAGCCATTACTACAAATACTGAATATGTTGCAGCTTCTAAGGAAATTAAGAAGCATTTATCAAACACAATGATTTTTTTCTTGTTCTTGGAATCACACCTAATAATGTTTTTTCATAATGTAAATTATGATATACATACTATACAATATTTCATGTTTTGATATTGGAAAAAGGGATATATTCAAGGTTACCATGTCATGAAAATTTTTAATCAACGATATGAGGTCACATATAAAAAAATTGTCATGCGGAAGAAACATGGAAAACCCGACTGCTAATGTCATTACATATTAGAAACATGATCTTTATCATGTGAGTAGTAAACAATCATGGTTAGAAACTTAGATTTAATACAAGTTGGAGTGTTGAAATAGTGGGTTCCCTAAACCCAACTATGACGTACTTTTGATTACCATATCATGTATATAGTTAGCCATACATGATGATAACATACCATTATAGTGTAGATATATATATATATATATAATATTTAATTGTAATATTAATATATTAACAGCCATATACAAATGTTATAGAAGATCCCATTGAATAATGAGAACATCAAGAAACCATGGCATTAATATAAAAAAGTTCCTCTAGTCATCATAAATCATACTAAAAGGACATAATTGATGTTTGAATATTAGGTACTAGTGTCTCATAAGAATTGCGATTTGTTCTCATGAAGTTCACTCATGGTGATATCTACTAGTCTGATCATGAGGACTGACTAGCCAATAGGAACACAACCTTTTTTGGGTGTCATTGGTTGTTCCAATCTATGGACATGTGTTTTAGTCTCCTGAATTGAGATCATTACTAGGGTGCGCCATTTTTTCATACATTTATGCAATAAAAAAAACCATGATATTGAAATACCGGTGAAGTAACTTATGTTGGGAGTGTCCTTGGTGGCATGATATTAGTTTAATGGTCAATAATGGGTTTTTCACTTCCAAGTTAAGAAATTTTTATATGTAATGCCCCAACCCCAGTTACCCAGAGTTGGTGCATTATTTTAATACATTGGCATGATTACAATGAATCAAGTCCCGAAGGACTGATCAGTTTAGCAGACTTGGAAAATAGATTACATACATGAATGTTACATTACATGTTATGACATACAAAACAACATAAATAATCCTTTATGAATGGCATTATTTCCTTGTCTTAACCCTGCATATCAATCACAATACACTTCTTGGAATCCTGGGAAAAATAAAACATAGAAAGGGGTGAGATCAAACACTCAGTAAGGGTAAACAATACAGTGAAAACATTCATAAATAAGCATAAAAATTTAAGGCAATGTATAACTAAAACAAAATCCTTTTAAACTTGAACTTCAGCATAATATGGAAAAAATAAAATGAAATAATTCCATTTACTTATTCACATGGATATTATACCAGTCGAATAATCAAATGAAATATCAATAACCACTTTCATAATAATGGAATGCATAATTCCAGACTATCATAACCACATAGTCAAGGCCTTGTGCCATGACTACAAATAAGATTTTGTCAAGGCCTTGTGCCAAGACACTAGTTTGTCTCATGAGACCTACCGATGCATCGAGGAGCTATAATAGGATCCACCCGTCACTTACTAAGTCCAATGCATTCCTCATATGAAAATTTTGAAACATAACATAAAAATTCGTATTGAATCTAGCATAAGAATTTTCAATACTTTATCCATAAACCATGAATGGTATAAAAATAACACATCCATAGTCAAAAATAACTCATTCAATACAATATGGAATATTGTATTGTAACATATTAACCTCAATCAATAATAATGAAGTATATTTACATTGATGAAAATAATATTCAAAACTATTAGAGAGAAATATCCCCCCTTTTCTTGAAATCATTTAAGTCACACAATTTGTCAAGAAGCCATTTAAAAATAGATTTTTGAATCAAAGTGTCCCATACCACTTTGAAATTTTTAAACAGAGTTTTAATTTTTAAAAATTAATGTCTATAAAAATAAATCCTTTTAAACCTTTTTTATAACATGGACATTAATGAGAAATATTTATAATAATAAATCTTTAAAACATTTAAAATAATATTTTAGTTAGAGTTCCTAACCAAAAGAGAGACACTTGAATACAAATAATCGAGTTAATAAAAACATTATAATATCATGATAATAATGGTATTCATGATATACTATGTCAATGAATATTATATACACCATATAAAAGTGATTTGGGGTATAGCAACAAAGAAGTCTCAATAGAATGTAAATTGAGATGAAATCTCTAATAAAGACCGTATCCTTAAGTTAAGGATAAATGAACGACATAATTATGTGTGAAAAATATAAATAAATGCAATATTATTGTATATTAAGTGTAAATCAATCAGAGGACATTCACAAATATTCTATTAAAAACAACACCAATGAATCAGATGCTTAACTCAACAAATGAAGATTGAGTTAAAATTACTCTTATCATGTTCATATCGATGACATTATAATTTATCAACGGAGTGATTATGTGTATCAAAAGTATATACACAGAAAGGGGAGAGGAAATTATGACATAAGAAAATGAATAGTGATTCCACACATAATCTTGGACTAAAATAATCAATGAAGTATGCATAAAGCCGAAAGAGTGGAAATTGAAATTTCAAATTCCCTTATCGATTTGGTAACATATGAAACATACAACCATGAAAGAACGATCTTACAATGATGATTTAAATTTCCATAAATTAAATTATATTACACAATTAATACAATCATGGTTAGTACACACACCGCATGAAATAAATAAGTGGAGAACAATGGAAATCTCACCGAATTAAAAGTGAGATAAGAAACCCCTAACCTTGTACTTTTTACATGGTCGAGGGTAGGTTAACCTCATTTATAATGGTGAAATAATTTTTATTGAATTATAAATGAATCATATACATTAATATGATATCATATATGATCTTTTAACATTGATTTGTTAGTAATATCTTAGTATTATCTTAGTTTCAGGTGTTAACGGTTCGTTTTCCTTTATATTCTTTATTATGTGAGCCATATTTGTAATGGATAGAATGTATCTAACTCATATCCAAAATTATATCATGACTCTATAAATTATTTTTAATCACCAAATGAAATTTATTCTTGAATGGATATGATGGAGAATGAATCTCCTCATGTTCATGGAGACTGTAATCTGTACGTACGCACGAGCGACAATATATTTCTATTGATATTAAAATAATAAATAATTGGATGGTATATAATATATACAGAATAATTATCATGTTATATTTTATTATTTACATTAATTACAGACCATTATTATACCCATCCAAATAATAATGTATTGAATAAAAATTACACCACGACGTGGAGACCGTAATCCGTACGTACACACGTATGGTGACATGTCATTCAAAGGATGGATATAATAATGAATATTGTTGTAACATATTTATAATAACATCACTGTATATATAATAGACTGGAGTTATTATTTTATAATGGAAATAACAAATAAAGATGAAGTGGAAGAAGAAAATAACTTTAAAGAGGGTGGTGAAATTATTACCTCCTTTTCAAGTTATTCCTTTTGATTTGATCAAAAGGGCTTTTTAAGTTAGTTTTATGACAAAAGAAGGGACTCTGGATTAATTGAGGGAAGTGGAGAGGATATTTTGGTAGGGGTTGGCCAAGCCAAAGGCTTTGAAGGTGTGAATTAGAGATAAGGAGGAGTGCCCTTTTATAAGAGGGGTGAGGGGCACCTTAGGAAAAGCTAGAAATATTATTTTATAATAAAATCATTTTCGGTTTATAATGGCTCAAAAATAGATTATTTAAAGTTTAAGGTGGTGATAGTTATAAAACCACTCAACCAATAAGTTTTAGATATGTTTCGGTCACTATATTAACTTTATCTTTTTGATTTAACTCTTAGTTAAATAGTTTGACATTTACCATGTCTCTTTGTATTATTATATTATATAGTTAATAAACGTACTATAAACTTCCAAGATACCTCCACATGGTCCATTAATAATACACATATAATTATATAAGTCTTTTGGCCAAACCTTATATTTTTAGGAATAGAATATCAATTAATAATATAATATTTGTTTTAAAAACTCATTTATGTCAATTTTGACACTATTTAATAATTTGTTTTTCTTAAAGTATTAGAGACATTATTAATTCAAAAAAAATTAATTTAAGTAATAATAACATGTAATAGTAACCAATAAAGTTTATATATGTCATAAAAACCTTGAAATTATACTTATTTTAACATTTACAATACCAATTATTTGATTCATTCACTAATAAGGAAAATACTCCATCATTATTGTGTCATAAATAAATTTAATTATTCAATGTCTAAAAATTGAAAATAAAATACCATTATGTATGAAATAATATTTTATTTCTAATAAATATTTATAGTTTAAAAGATAACATATATAAACCTATGTAAAAATATTTTTTTCTAAAATATAAATGCTTATGTCATTTTTGTATTTACTTTAACTAAATTAATATAAAGTGTCATTATCACTTATAAGTGGATCCATGGGGTCCCAAAATCGACCCAAATATGGCTATAGTCGGCCATGTATCAACAAATAGGGTTAGGAAATGTTTTTAGGTAATTTATTATTATTATAATATTATTTGTTTACCCTTATTTACCGGATTTACCCTTTAACCACGGTAAATAAAATATTTACCGTAGTAATTATTCAAAATGTCTAAAAATAAAAGTTACCTATTTAAAAAATTTGTACATACTGATTCTAAATACGGAATCAATTTTTTTAAATTCAAAACACATAATTGGAAAAAATTAATTTAAAATTAATTCCTATTGTTAAAACAAAAAACGTGTTTTTAAGAGATAATAACTATCAAAAGATTGACCCTTGCTTATGTCCAGTTTAAATGTGAAATTATGTCCAATGACCAAATTTATATTAAATGGTAAAAATATAATCTAATTATACTCTAAAATCACTAATATTCAAAATTTATCATAATTAATTGTTTCGATTAAAAAAGTTGTTTTTAATTAAAATTTAGTAATTTTCACTATTCATCAAAATATGAAAGTTATCCGAAAAGTACCAAAAATTAACCCTAAGATAATTTTGGTATTCAAAATCCTAAAATGAAGTCCATTTTGAATGATAAAATGTATTAAATTTCTAAAATTTGTTATTACTATTCCTAACGACTAGTTTGATTGGTTGTGGTGTGTGTTAGAACTCGAAGTTGCGTACAACAAACGCTACTTCATTATTCAAAGAGAAGAGTACTATGGAAGCTAGGAGTGTTAAATTCTCCCCTCCTTCAATAAATTGTGTCCTCACAATTTGAAATTATTTTTCAATAATAAAAGGTTGAAAATAGAAAATACCATTGGGAAAACCCACATAAAAAAATAGGTTAATGAAATTTAGTATTAATAAGAGGAAAGGGGGAATGAAAAAGTCACCACCAAATTAGTGATTCTGACAGGATAACATTGGTGGAAATTATAGACACTTAATTAGAGGGAAAACGTAAATATTTATAGGGACTGATTGTGGTCATCAATCACAAACAAGTGTAAAATTGAGGGCCTCAAAGCCATCATTCTATGATGACTTAAAATATCATCAGTTCAACAAAACATAAGGTATTAGGATAATTTTTTTTTGGTTTTAAGATCCCTTCCCTAAAGTTTAAGTATTAATTCCTTCATATGATGAAAAAAAGTATACTTGGAAAGTAGAGTTACATCCTTTAATTAATTTCTACCACAAACTCATCTTTCACTGTAAAAGATAATTGAACATAAAAATATTCTATATATCCTAATCGTATAGGGATCCAACAATAAAAATATATCATTTAAATGATGAAAACTATTTTGTAACAACCAGGGACTTTATGTAGGCTAGTGTTAGGTAATAAAGGCCTGTCGCACTATGATTGTGGGTTCGATTACTACAGCTTTGTCCGACGCGACGGGTTATCGCCCGACCCGCAGGTTGTCATTTTCCCAAGACTATAGTATTATAATATTCCAAAAATAATCATAATAAATGTTTTAACCTTAAAAAAAATATCCAAAGTGAAACTTAATCCATTACAAAAATTATAGTTTTCCACAATACCTATATCCAGAATCTCTGTAAAAGGTATCTAAATTCCAAAATCAATTGTAACATCAGATTCCACAAACAAAGAAAAGTTTCTCTTATTGTCACATACTGAAAATATGATTACCTTAGTCATATTAAAATCTTAATGAAAACAACAAGTACTGCAACACAATACTTATATATATAACATTATTCTTATAACCAGATTATAGTTCTTGAATCCAAAAAAACAAATACAATAATTATTCACCTTCAACTATAGTTACCACATATGCTTGTCCTTGCTCCCTTGGCCTATTCTGAGGTAGTTTTCATTTGTTCTTAAGACATTCATTTGCATAATTCCACATTTCTCTACAATTATATCATTCCATGTTGACATAAACTTTCTTTCCCTTACAATAATGAGCTTGGTGGCATTTTTCACCACACTTGTAACAGACTCCAATTTCTTTTAGGCAAGTACCAGTGCGTTTCTTCCCACAATTATCACATAATGGAAAATACTTATTTCACTTTTTCCCATTACCTGTCGCTTGCTCCACCGTTCTCTTCTTGTCTTGCTTTACATTATTGTCATAAGATTTAGAGAATTCATTTTCTGTCTTGATAGCACATGAGACAATATCTTCGTACGACGAGAAGTACTGTGAGACTAATACTCGACGAAGAAATGGTTTTAACCCATAAAAGAAACAATAAATCTTAATTATTAGGTTTTGTATATAATCTGTAGCATGCCTCGCTAACCTTGTAAAGTTATCCTCATACTTTGCAACATTCTCATCCTCAATTTTCCTCAGACTCAGAAATTGCCTTTCCATATCTGCTCGATGGTCACGAGGAAAGTATTTTTCAAATAAAATATCTTTAAACTCACTAAATTCCATATTTGATACTTCATCATCTTCTTTTGTGTTTTGAATCAATGACCACCATTGATCAACAACTCCAGTGAGGCGGTAAACTTCCATGACAACTTTTTCCCTTTCACTACTCCCCAAAGCCTAAAATATTTTCTCTAGGGAACTTATCCATTGATCAGCTACCAATGGATTTGTATTCCCATTGAATGTTTTTGTTTTTTTCCTCATGAAGTTATCTAACATTGATCCTCTGTGTTGTGGATCAGGGTGCTCCATATGGGTAGGGTGATTATTCATAACCCGAGTGAGTTTTCCCAGTATGGTGATAACCTGATCAGCACTAGTTGTATCACCAGCTCCACTATAATTTTCATAAGTAGGATGGAAATCCCTCTATGGAGTAAGTTCACTTATACAATTTACATTCCTTCCACTAGGTTCTATTTCTAAAAAATGGAATAAACTAGATTAGTTTATGAATCGAAATACATAATTCCAAACTTGTAAAATACCAAATGTAAATTGAACAGTTTATGGATATAATCCATAATCATAAAAATGTTTTCTTTGAGAAAGTATATACTCGTAATCCCTTCATAATGGTTTGTAAAAGAAAATGAGAATTATCCTATGCCTATCCCCCGGGAGTGTTGTAACCAAGAGTGCTGTAAGGCACATTGTCGTGCACCAGTTCCCATTTGAGTCTAGCTCAAAGCAGTGTTTTTGGGTTTTACCCCTAGGTACATATGTGCCACAGCCGCCGCAACCTTCTCATATCCAAACAAGTATGTATTTCTCAAAAAAACTCACAAAATCTCTACAATACAAAAATTCTAGGAAGTTCTTCTATATTAATCCTCAAAGTACATCCTAGGTCTATGTGCTCTAATCGGAGTTTATCTAAATCTATCTTCCAAGTTTTGTATTAAACTTCCTCTGATACATACTATAATGCCCCGACCCCAGTTACCCAGAGTCAGTGCATTATTTTAAAACATTGGCATGATTACAAGGAATCAAGTCCCGAAGGACCAATTAGTTTATCAGTCTTGGAGAATAGATTACATAGATGAATGTTACATTACATTTTATGACATACAAAACAACATAAATAATCCTTTATGAATGCCATTATTCCCTTGGATTAACCCTGTATATCAATCACAATACACTTCTTGGAATCCTTGGAAAAATAAATCATAAAAAATGGGGTTCTGAAACGCTTATGAAGGGTAATAAATACAATGGAAACATTTATAAATAAGCATATACATTTAAGGTAATGTATATCTAAAACAAAATCTTTTTAAACTTGAACTTCAACATAATATGGAAAAAATAAAATGAAATAATTCTATTTACTTATTCACATGGATATTATACTAGTAGAATAATCACATGCAATATCAATAACCACTTTCATAATGATGGAATGCATAATTCTAGACTATCATAACCACATAGTCAAGGACTTGTGCCATGACTACAAATAAGATTTTTTCAAGGACTTGTTCCAAGACACTAGTTTGTCTCATGAGACCTACCGATGCATCGAGGAGCTATAGCAGGATCCAACCATCACATACTAAGTCCAATTCATTCCTCATATAAATTTTTTGAATAATAACATAAACATTCGAATTGAAACTAGCATAATAAATGTCAATACTTTATCCATAAACCATGAATGGTATAAAAATAACACATCCACAGTCAAAAATAACTCATTCAATACAATATGGAAGTTTTTATTGTAACAGATTAACCTCAATCGAGAATAATGAAGTATATTGACTTAGATGAAAATAATCATCAAAACTATTAAATATAAATATCCCCCTTTTTCTTGAAATCATTTAAAATTCACACTATTTGTCGAGAATCCATTTAAAAATAGATTTTTTAATCAAAGTGTCCCATAACACTTTGAATCTTTTAAAAGGAGTTTTAATTATAAAACATTAATTTTCATATAAATAAATCCTTAAAACCATTTTTAAAACATGGACATTAATGAGAAATATTTAGAATAATAAATATTTAAAACATTTAAAATGATATTTTAGTTAGAGTTCCTAACCAAAAGAGAGGCACTTAAATACAAATTATTGAGGTAATAAAAGCATTATAATATCATGAGAATAAATTGATTCATGATATACTATATCAATGTACATTTTATACACCATATAAAAGTGATTTGGTGTATAACAACAAATAACTCTTAATGGAAAGTAAATTGAGATGAAGTCTCTAAGAAAGACCGTATCCTTAGGTTAAGGATAAATTAACGACATAATTATGTGTGAATAATATAAAGACACTCAATATTATTGGATATTAAGTGTAAATCAATCAGAGGACATTCACATATATTCTTTTAAAAACAACACCAATGAATTGGATGCTTAACTCAACAAATGGAGACTGAGTTAAAATTACTCATATCATGTTCATATCGATGACTTGAGAATATAACAACGGAGTGATTATGTGTATCAAAATTATATCCATAGACAAGGGAGTGGAAATTATGACATAAGAAAATGAATAGTGATTCCACACATAATCTTGGACTAAAATAATCAATCAAGAATGCGTAAAGCCGAATGAGTGGAAATTGAAATTTCAAATTCCCTTATCAATTTTGTAACATACAAAACATACACACATGAAAGAAGTATCATACAATTCTGATGTAAATATCCATAAATTAAATTATATTACACAATTAAAACAATCATGGGCGGTACACACACCACATGCAACAAATAAGTGGTGAACAATGTAAATCTCACAGAATTAAACGTTAGATAAGAAACCCCTTAATTTGTACTTTTTTCCTTGGCTAAGGGTAGTATAACCTCCTGTATAATGGTGAAGTAGTTTTTAATGAATTATCAAATAATCATATACATTAATATGATATCATATATGATCTTTTAACATTTATTTGTTAATAATATCTTAGTATCATCTTCGTTTCTGGTGTTAACAGATTCGTTTTCCTTTATATTCGTTATTATGTGAGCCGTATTTGTAATTGATGGAATATATCTTATTAATATCCAGAATTATATCATGTCTATATAAATTATTTTTAATCATAAAATAAAATTTAGTCTTGAATGGATTCCATGGAGAATGAATCTCATCGCGTTCGTGGAGACGGTAATCCGTACGTACGCACGAGCGATAATATAATTCTTTTGATATTGAAATAATATATAATTGGATGGTATATAATATATACATAATTATTATCATGTTATATTTTATTATTTAAATGAATTACACATCATTATTATACCCGTCCAAATAATAATGTACTGAATAACAATTACACCACGACGTGGAGACAGTAATCTGTACGTACGAACGTATGGTGACATGTCATTCAAAGGATAGATAGAATAATGAATATGGCTGTACCATATTTATAATAACATCAAATTATATAGAATATACATGATTTATTATTTTATAATGGAAATAACAAAGAAAGTATAAGTGGAAGAAAAAAAGAACTTGAAAGATGGTGGTGAAATTATTAAATCTTTTTCGAGTTCTTCCTTTGTATTTGATAAAAAGGGCTATTTAAGTTGGCCTTATGACCAAATGAGGGCCTATATGATTAAGTTAGTGTAGTTTATAGGATATTTGGGTAGGTTTTGGTCGATCCAAAAGGCTTTGAAGGTGTGAATTAGAGAGAAGGAGGAGTGCCATTTTATAAGTGGGGTGAGGGGCACCTTAGGAAAAGCTAAAAATATTATTTTATAATAAAATCATTTTCGGTTTATAATTTATTTAAAATGGATTATATAAAGGTTAAGGTGGTTATAGGTCAAAAACCACTCAACCAATAGGTTTTAGACAGGTTTGGGTCACCATATTAACTTTATCTTTTTGATTTAACTCTTAGTTAAATAGTTTGACAATTAATATGTCTTCTTGTATTTTTATATTATATAGTTGATAAACACACTATAAACTTTCAAGAGACCCCCAAGTCGTTCATTAATAATACACCTATTATTATATATGTCTTTTGGCCAAACCCTAGATTTTTAGGAAT
This sequence comes from Viscum album, assembly GCA_963277665.1. Taxonomy (NCBI): domain Eukaryota; kingdom Viridiplantae; phylum Streptophyta; class Magnoliopsida; order Santalales; family Viscaceae; genus Viscum; species Viscum album. The sequence continues at coordinate 1,204,833,772 of OY728134.1, forward strand.
AGAATATCAATTAATAATATAATATTTGTTTTTAAAACTCATTTATGTCAATTTTGACACTATTTAATAATTAATTTTTGTTAAAGTCTTAAAAACATTATTAATTAGAACCAAATTAATTTAAATAATTATAACAAGTAATAGTAACCAATAAAACTTGATTATGTTATCAAAACATTAAATTATATTTATTTTAAAATTTATAATACAAATTATTTGATTCTTTCATTAATAAGGAAAATACTGCATCCTTATTGTGCCATAAATAAATTTAATTATTCAATGACTAAAAGTTATAAATAAAATACCATTATGTGGGAAATATTATAATATTTCTAATGAATATTTATAGTCGAAAAAATGACATATATAACCTTTTGTAAAAATAGTTTTGCTAAAAGATATATGCTTATGTCATTTTTGTATTTACTTTATCTTAATTAATATAAAGTGTCATTATCAGTTACAAGTGGATCCATGGGGTCCCCAAATCGACCCAAAGATTCCCATGGTCATACCTTTATCAACCAATATGGTAATGACATATTTTAGGGTAATTTATTATTATTATAATATTATTTTTTACCCTTATTTACCGGATTTACCCTTTAACCATGGTAAATAAAATATTTACCGAAGTAATTATTCCCAATGTATAAAAACAAAAGTTACCTATTTACACAATTTGGAACTCATGATTCTAAATATGGAATCCATTTTTCTTAATTCAAAACACAGATGTGGCAGAAATTAATTTAAATTTAATTCCCACTGGTAAAATAAAAAGTGTGTTTTTAAGAGATAATAACTATCAAAAGATTGACACTTGCATATGTTCAGTTTAAATGTGAAATTATGTCAAATGACCAACATTAGATTAAATGGTAAAAATATAATCTAATTATACTCTAAAATCACTCAAATTAATAATTTATCAAAATTAATTATTTCGATTAAAAAAGTTGTTTTTAATTAGATTTAGTAATTTTCATTATTAATCAAAATATAAAAGTTATCTGAAAAGTACCAAAAATTCACCCTAGGATAATCTTGATATTCTGAATCCAAAAATGAAGTCCATTTAGAAATATAAAAAGTATAAAATTACAAACGGTTGTTATTACTATTCATAACAACTAGTTTGATTGGTTGTGGTGTGTGTTAGAACTCGAAGTTGCATACAACACACGCTATTGCATTATTCAAAGAGAAACATACCATGGAAGCTTGGGGTGTTACAATATATCTCTGTCCTAGTTGACCAGAATGATACTACATTAATAAGACATTGTCCAAAGAAATTGAAAGGTAAATCCATCTAAATATATCAAAAAATAATAATGCAAGAAACGGGTAATGAAACATGTGTGCATTCTTCTTTATGAGATATTTAAATATGAAGAGATTATATTATAATGTACGTTTTCGTAGGGTGGTAGTCATTGTAATGACTATCCTTATCTATTTAGGGACTTGACAGGTTACTAGAATCATCTTATGGTATGTGGGTTTTATTCAATTCTATCAAGATAATGGCCCAGATAGTCATACATAATAGCATATTCAAGAATCATATCTATTCAGTTGAATAGGTATATTGGACATTGTGTTCCCACCATGGGGTCTGAGTGTTGTCGTACGTTTCTATCCACAGTGAAATAAATAAATAATTTTTTCTTACTGTTATGAATATTTGAGATTAAATATGTTTATGTTATATACATGCTATGTAAATACGATAAAACTAATATTTGAATGAATATTATTTTAATATTCATGGTTTGTTTAATAACAAGTTAGAATGGAGAGTCGAGTACAATGGCACAGTTTTATCATGTAATATATTTTCTACATATTACAAGTAAGTGATAAATTATTAATAATATTTATGCCTCATTTTATTTCATCATAATTATTATTTAGTAGATGTTAAATTTCTTGGGTTTGGGGATCCCAACCAGGTGTTTCGCATCATCCCCTATAAATATTGACAGAGGCTCTATCATTAATAAATAATAATTAATTTACAAATGAGAACCTCTCCCTCCTCTAGATTTCTAGAGAGAGTTTCTCCCTCTCACATGTCGATCCATGTTCCTCCTTCAAGCATTGAAGAGAGAGGATCACTGTGATCATTGGGCTGTTGAAGCTATCGTCGAATCACCACACTATCACCTAGATTTCGATGATTGGAACTCCAGATATTTTTGAAACACATGTGGATGGTCTATAGGTATCTTATTATAGATCTTTCAAACAACGATCTCTAGTGATGAGTTGCAGTGAACCGTAGATTTAGATCTGAAAATTTTATGTCTACAATTTAATTTTACAACCCTTTTAATTTACATGAGATCCTTTGACCATATTAGGGCACAAATTGTCATCAATGATAAGTTTCATTGTCCTGATGATGAATTTTTTTAAATTCCCTGGTCCATCAGCTTGCACTGCGGGCCCTGGTACCTCCATGTTCAGAATATATCATAACATAAATAAATATCCATATATTCCAAATAACATCAACATCATCAATGAAAATTAATTTCTTAAACCAAATTATTATCTCACACCTTTTTAAAAATATCCCTAAAGCATTAATAGTATTCTTACAAATAATTCGTTATGTCAAAATTAATGGTATACCTCAAAAAATATAATTTATCCCAAGATATCAATAATCACATAAGAATACATTCACTTAAAACCAGAAAAGTTCCATTCTAATATTGTAATTATAACCTACCATAAACATATAAACCAATGATGGTATCAATAACACTTAATTTAACCATACATGAAAAAATAAAAATCTCCCTTTTCCTCGAAACCCTAATATTATACCAACTATAGAATCCCTGAACCCACACAACCCATTACATTTCTCATCATATAATCCTACCATTTCAATAATGGATACTGATAAAAATTGTCCAATTTTATCCATCCAAACAAGAAAACATCAAATTAAATTGTTGGATCACTTACACAACTAATGATATAACAACCATACTCTTTATTACACACTTAAACATGATTTATTACATAAATAAGAACTTAAGAAAACTCTTAGGATCGATAGGTCTAGTGTATTTTGAAAATCAGGAACATTATATAATAACTTAAAACATAAAACAAAATATCTTTATTGAAAACCTCTTTTAAATGACGACAACATTGCTTTGTATGTAGCATTGCATGAGATATCCTGAGGACATGCATAAGAAAAGGGTGATCTATAAAGCCCCATAAGGGATTAAACCATGAATTACATGAATAATATGTTACATGTTAGGCAATAGTAATATTGATGGATAACAAGAGAAATATGAACATAAAGGCATGATGTAGCATGCTTATCATAACATTGACATGTGGAAATAACATTTAACATGATATTAGCATGAGACAAGGATCATTGCACAAGAAGCATGAGTAATCCCTCACTGAACTTGAATTAGCGTGAGTAAAACCTCATTTAACTTAAATTAGAATGATTAAACCCTCGTAGAATATGGTGTTCCATGATACTTTTCTATACCCAATGTATTGGAGTACTATAAGGGCACACCCTTTATAAAAATTTTATTTAATGCATAAGTGTGCCACATGGATCATACAACATTGATTAATTAAACATCATAATTTATTCCACTAATATAAGATGATGAATAGAAAAATTTATGTCATTAATCAACATTTACATGTTCATAAAGGTTAATACACTTGATAGTGAAATGTGTATGGTATTCATTTACATGATGATTTTGGCATGGGAAATTTTGGCGCAACTTTTGAAGCATAACGACTTCAAATATATATCATAAAATTGGTTGATGGGAAAATAAGGGGTATCTCCAAGTTTATACATTAAATAGAGATTAATGGGGTCATTTAAAATAATATCCTAAAATATGTAAAGGAATTTAGAGGCTTAATATAAACAAAAGTTCATGAATGTAAATGAGAAGGGAGAAATTATATATAGAATTTCATCATGGTAAATGGTGTACATAGGAGTAATTAATGAGATGGAAATAGGTTTCCAATCATAAAAACATATTAAGGGAAGTATTGGGTAGGTGTAAAATAATACTTGAACCATTTTAATTGAAAAAATGGTATAACATTATAAAGAAATTTTGATAGCACTAATAATGGAAGAAATCCCTTACGTGGAAGTGTGATCCCAAAGGCTTGGGAGAGGATTTAGAGAGTCTTCTTGGGATCCTAGTGTAGCTTTGGGAGATTCTAGAGAGAGTAGGGAAGATTAGATACGTTCTCCAAGAGTTGTTTTGTGAATATATGTGGCAGATTGGGTGTGTTTATATGGGAAAAGAGATGGGAATTGTTTAATATTTCCCAAACATAGGTTTTGGAATCTATATAATTAAATATTTAAAACCAAAAAACAACCCATGGGGTTTCCCATGGTTTTTTTTTCAATGGGGAGTGGAAAACTTTATTTTATAAATCCAATGGACGTATATAATAAAATATCAGGTTTTCTTATGTAGAGGTGAGTCACACTCTCAAGGAAATCATTTTATAATGTTCTAATATTTTATAGGTCTTGGATGGTCCACTAAGGAAACATAAAATTAATAAAACAAATGTAAAAACACATTATTTTTAGTTAAAACATATATTGGAAGATAAAAACTTTTATATAGTTTTATTACATCCCTATTGGGTCATTATGACGTCGTAAAACACAATATATATTTAAACGGTGTTTAATTTTTACCCAAAAAATCGATTGTCTCAGAAAATTAAGAAAAAATTACCGTATGATAATTTTGATGTCTTGAATCCAAAAATGATATTCATTTTGTCTAAATAATTATATAAATATGAGAGTTCCCATTTTTTAAATAAAAATTGACATTTATTGAAAATTTATGGGTTTTGAAAAAAACTATTTTCAATCCTTAATAATAATTTCAATCATATTCCTATAAATTATACAATAATATATATTTAATAAAAATTAATTTAGTAAAAATAACTTATTAAATTATTATTCAATTAAAACATCAATTTATTCATAAAAATTGATTTCTTAATTGAATTGATATATTAATTAAAAATAGTGTTTGTGCTTTTAAAAAAACATTTACAAATTAACAATAATAAAATGAATGTATATTCTTTATAAAAAATAATCCATATAATCCTAGTTCTAGGGTATTCTTACATAACCTCTTATAACACCAGCATAAGATCTATGGGTAAGGTGTGTAGTGATGACCAACTGTTGTGGCAGCTCAGATAACATTTCTCATGTGGTAATCTCTATTAACTTCTACATCTCCCATAAGTGGTACGGTTCAAGCTTAACATGTTGAATCTTGACTTTGGCTAGGTCAAAAACGAACCCCAATGAAGCTATCTTCTTTCCATGCTCTGAAAAATGGGCTTTATATATAGCAATTCTATTGGATGAGGTCATCACTTCCTTTTTCTGAGTAAATTGGATTTTTTAAAGCCATATATTTATACTAACCATGTGATCATTGTTGAAAAAAAATATTAGTAATGAAAATAATTATTAATGGTATTTTAAAATCAAAAAACTTAAAACCATAGAAGTGAATGTGTTTTATATAACCATAATAAGAAATTTAATTACATGAATATGAATTTTCATTAAAAAAATTGGGTCATTACAATATTCCCCCTTAACAATGTTTTCCCAAAAATTTTCCTATTCCTACACTAAAATAGATGTGTGTAAATCTGCCTCATCACTTCCTCTAATTCCGAAGTTGCCTCTTCAAACATGTAGTTTCACTACATCACCTTGATGAGGGGAATTGACTTATTTTGAAGAAATGTTTCCTTCCAATCTAAGATCTGCACCGACGTCACTTCATATGAGAAGTCATTCACCTATGGTACCACCTATAGAATGAGTAGATGTGATGGGTGAGGTATGTACTTTCTCAAGAGTGATACATGGAATACATCATGTAATTGAGATAGGTTTGGTGGGACTTCTAGTCGATAGGCCACTTCTTCCATGAGTTCAAGGATATTAAAATGGCCGATGTATGGTGGACTATGCTTTCCCTTCTTCCCAAATATCTTAACAATCTTCCATGGTGATATACAAAAGAATACCATATATCCAACATTAAACTCTAGGTATCATCAATGATTATCAACATAACTCTTTTTTTAACTCTGAGTAGCATTAATATGTTGTTGGATGGTCTTAACCTTCTCTGCCATTTCCTTGACTATTTCTGAACAAAAGAGTTTTTGTTCCCCTACGTCATCCTAACATGCCAGTGTTCTACACCTCTTCCAAAAAAGGGATCAACAAGGATCTATTTGGATGCTTGAGTGGAAACTATTATTGTAAGATAACTCAACCAGTGGAAGATGATGATTCCATCCTCTTTTGAAGTCCATTGAGTATGATCTCAACATTTCCTCAAGTGTTTGGATAGTCCGTTCAGATGGGTCATCAGTTTGTGGATGAAAAAGTCTTAAATAATTTCCATTCAGTATTCAAATCATGTAGGTGACTCTTCAAGAACATAGAGGTTAATCATGTATGTTGATCAAATACAACAGATAGTGGTACTCCATGAATACTTACCACTTATTTGATGTAAATCTGTTCCAGTTGATCCAATGAGAAATTATTTCAAATTGCAATAAACTATGCCGCATTTATAATATGATCCACATAAACCTTGATAACATTGTTTCCATTGGTTTTCTTCAGTATTCTGGTGACAAATTCCATGGTGATGTTATCCTATTTCCATGTTGGTATGGGTAATGGTTTCATCATTCCCTTGGACTTCTACCTCTCAGTCTTCATTTTCTGACATTCTTGGCACTTTGATGCATACATACCAATCTCATTCTTCATGTTATCCCACCAATAATTCTCTCACAGATCTCTACACATCTTAGTGTTTCATGGGTGAATGGAGATATTCTAACTATGTGCATTATCCTATTGTAATTATTTATCTCATGATTTGACAGAATGCATAGTCTTGACCCAAATATCACAATTCCTTCTTCAATAACAATTAACTCCAAGTATTTCCACTTTTTTATAGTTTCCACTTTATTATGAATTACAACATTAATCATTGAGCATCCATTAACCTTTCCAAAATATATATTTGATAAATCATTTGTGAAAGGAATGATCATATCCCCTTCATTAGGATTCCCATGTCCATAATCATCAAATATAAGAAGATTGGATCCTTTTCAATTCTCATCAATGATAGAATCACTAGGTCCTTTCTACTTAGAGAATCTTCCACCTTGTTCAAAATCCCAGGGTTGTAATTGATTGAGTATTCATAGTCTTTGATCAGATCTAAAAATCTTCTATGGAACCTATTCTACTATTTCTATGTGAATATATACTTAATGATTTTGTGATAAAGATATATATTTCAAAATTATCTCTAAAGATGTAATATCACCAAAATTTTAAATTGAAGATTACTACAGCCAACTCCAGATCATTTGTTAGATATTTATTCTCATAAATGTTCAATTTCCATGAAACATAGTCATTTAATTTTCTATTTGGCTTCAACACATAACCCATACCCTTCTTTGAAGTGTCACTGAATACCACAAAATGTTCTCCACAGGGGGGTAATGTGAGCACGGGTGCATGGATAATCCTCATTTTCAACTCATTGATGCGATATTTTCATTCATCAATCCCTGAAAAATCTACTCCCTTCTGAGTTGGCATGATAAGAGAGTTTTATAATCGTGGTAAATTTCTCAAAAATCAATGATAATATTTATCTAACCTCAGGAAGCTACAGATGTCTATCACCAATGTTGGACTCATCCATCCCTCAATTGCACCTGTCTAGTTGGGTTCCATATATATCCCATTTTGTGTGATGATATGACTTAATAACAAGATCTCATTTAACCATAACTCACAGTTGATTAACTTTTCATAGAGATTCTCTTTTCGCAAGGTCCCTAGTTCAATGCTTAGATTCTACTCATGATCCTACTTGGTTTGGGATTATATTAGAATATCGTCCATAAAGAATAACAAAAACATGTTGAGGTAATCATAAAGACTCTATTCATCAAGTCAATGAATATTTATTGAGAATTAGTGAGTCCTAAAGGCAGCACTATGAATTCATAGTGCCCGTACCTTGTATGAAAAGCAGTCTTTGGATATCCTCCTTCTTAACCCTTATATGGTAATATCCCCACTGTAGATCCACCATGGAGAATTATTATTCTCCATGTAGTTAATCAAACAAGTCATCATTTTGTTATAGAGGATACTTGTTCTTTATCATGATTTTGTTGAGCACATGATAATCAATTCAAAGTCTCATTAACCCATCCATCTTCTTAATGAATATGACTAGTTCACCCCATGTTGAAGTACATGAGCATATAACCCCTTTATCTAGATTCTCATTTAGTTGTTTCATTAGATCCTCAAGCTCCAAAAAATCCATTCTATTTGAAATCTTGGATACTGGAAAAGCCCTAGGTATATGATCAATTGAGAATTCAACATCTCTTCTAGTAGGAAGACTAGGCACTTCCTCAGGAAACACTTTTTTGAATTCCCTTGCAATAGGAATGTCTTAAAGGATGGTTGCTTCCTTAGAATCAATCATTTGAGAAAGATATATGTTCTCATAGGGTATTAATATCCATACATGATATGAAGGTACTATGAAATATTCATCCTCCTCTATGCACTTTTACAAAATCGGGGGTCGATTTCCCATATAGAAAGTGATTTCCCTATCACAACAATTTTTTTGGATCTATATTTGGAAAGACAATTCATGCTATGAATTTCATCAATTTCCACCAAAGGGAGTATGACAAGGTTCATTGAGAAGTTCAATCCCAAAATTTTTATAAGGGTGGAGTTATATTTGTGGGTTTCATTGATTTCCCCATTTTTCATTCTCACTGCCATCTCTACTTCCATAATTAGTTGTGGTGTTGGTACTGTTCAACTAAACCTTTGAGATTTAAAACAATGTATTGAACCAGAATCAAAAATAATATTCACTATTCATTAATGTATAACTGGTGTACTTTTCACCAATTCACTGTCAGGGTTCGCTTCAGTGGTAGTGAAGGAAAAAGCTCTCCATTTCTACCTTCGAGGTTGTTGGTTTCCTCCGAAAACACTTGGCTTAGAGAACTAGTTTGAAAAGTCCGCTGGTTCATTGTAGTTAAATTAATGAATGATTTGTTGAGGGTTGTATAGAGAATTCCTTCCTGCTGTTGCTGTAGTGGGTTTTTATTTTCAGTAGTTAATGGCCAAGTTCTCTTCTCTTCAACTCCTAAGGCATTTCCGCATCCCCTTCAAAAAATTTCTTGGGTGCTTTTTTCTGCACCATTGGCACGTGGGGTGCTGGAATTTCATAGAATCGTTGGATTTATCCATTGCACCACCAGAATTAAAGTATAATTTTGGATTCTTATCCCTACGATACCCCTAATATTCTCAGTTCTCTATTTCAACTTTGAGGGAAAATTAGACAATTCCCTAATAGATTTCGAAATCACGGATCGCTAGGGATTTCTATAGGCTTGGATTATCCCACCAAATAAGCGGTAAAATTTTCATTTGGGGGTAATGAAAAATCTAGAGGTGTATCGTGCAAGCCTTGTGATGTTTGGATCGTATGCTGTGATGTATTTTTGTCCTTTTTACATAAGGGAAAGGAAATTCGTTTTCATCTTAAGCTAGATGGTGCATGGAAAATATTTATCGAAAAACATTTTTTATAAATCCTTCCATTCCAATGCCTCAATATCTTTATCAGGCGTTGTATTTTTGATCAATTTCCACCATTGATCAGCTTCACCATCCATATGATAAGAAGCTTGAAGAACCTTAACTTGTTCGGAACATTGAAGGACACATATGACCTTTTCAATGGTATTGATATATTATTCGGCGATTGAGGGATCAGATGATCCATTAAATGTAAGTGGAATTTGTCTCATGAAGCTCTTGGTTGTGGCTTAGTTTGGGGGGGGGGGGGGGGGGTGGAATGTTTCTATTTACCCATGATTCTATTCAAAACTTGAGTTAACTAAGAGAGTATCAGGAAAGAAAATTTTATTCCCACTCCCATTGGATTTTACATCTCATTAGAACAGTCATCACATTGATATTTGCATCAGTTGTAATCTCAATTCCTCATATTATCATCCATTGGATGAAATAAAAGGAATGTTAGGGGTATCTTATAAATTACATTTATTTCCTTAACTTATGAATTTATAGGTGTCACAAACCATCTTCCAGGGCCCATTATGTGACTACCCCATGCCTGCCTTCTATAAGCCAAGGGCTATTGACTAGAACCAAAAAGGCATATTCCAAAAAGGGAAAGAATTGCCTATTAACATGTACACACACAGACATGGCATACTGCACAAAGAAACACACAATGGTATGGAAGTAGTACAACCAGCACAAAGTATCACTACTGAGAGTAATGTGTGTAAGATGAAAGTAATGGTGGCAGAATACAAGCCCAAATGAAAAGAAAATATAGCTAAATAAGTACAAGCTTCAGATATCATCCGCCAAGGATCCTAAATGAAGGGTTGGTACAGCTCTCTTTTCGATGTCACTACAACACACACTATCTATCAGTCCACCTACAAGCACTGTCTAGTCATGGAACTCACAAAGTCCCAATCAAGGATATCTGTCATCTGCACAAGACACAACAGGTGTGGGAGAATTCCATATAGGGGTGAGTATAACAATAATCAGTACGGACCCAGAGACCCCAAAGGTATCTCAGAAATATATGAAGTAAAACCCCACAAAGAAAATACAACTGAGGTAAAACCCCCAATAAAGACCCCAAACACATATCACTAAGTAAAAGACACAACTCAACCCAAATATAATGTAAATATAGAGTCAAATATGATTAGTCGTAAAGATAGATCATCCTATTCCGTCGAGAGGCTCTACTACTGATCTGCATAGGGTAACTAGGTATTGACCCACAAAGGATCACTAGGTGTTGACACAAAAAATATAGTTAGGTGCTGACCCCTATAAGATCACTAGGTTCTGACCCCCACAAAATCTTTAGGTGCTGACCCACTCAGTATATCTAGGTGATGAACCACACTTGATCACTATTCTTTCTTCACGTCAAAAACCATACACTAGATTCTCGCAGTTAGCACGCTTGATTTCTAGAGGATCTGATCCTCAATTCATTGGTTGTACCTCAACCTAAATGAAGTAACCCCAAATGTTTGTTTTGTCATAAAGGTCCCAATGTAATAGACAACACGTCAATCGGACGCCCGGTCGGTAAGATATTGGATTTTTTGTAAAAAGGGCCCAGTTAGATTCAAGTCTGATCCAACCCAGCCATATAACATCTACTTCAAAAACTCACGTAGAGTATCTCATAATGACTGCCCCATCACAAGGGTCCCAATTCCATAGATGGAATGTCAACCGGACGCCTGATTTGAGACATACAGGCCTTTTAATGAAACAAGGTCGGTCGGGTCTTGTCCGGCATGGTTCTGGATCGCAATGGTTTGACCCCACCAAGACCAGTGATGTTAGTCTGGGTGGGGGCGCACACGTCCAGGAAATCTGTTTGCCTCATTTTTTTCTCAACACATCCAGCAGATGTGGGCCACTCCTCCACGTGGTGCCTAGTGGCACCGTGTTCCAACTTATATTTGCAACTGACAGCCAGCAGCCTCCTGCCATCCCGCCACGGCGCGCACTGCTCCCCCTGCCATCGACACATGCTGGTGGCCCCTTTTCCACACCGTTGTGGCCATATTCTTGTGACTCTCCTGTTGTCGATGCGTGCTTCCTCCCTCCACCCGTGACTCCTAATACGGGCCACCGCCAATGGCCGCCCCCATCAGTCGCCGTTGCGGGCCCCCACCAGCCTCCGTCGCAGGCCCCCGCCTGTTGCTGGTGGCTGCTGTATTTGGCGCCGACGCACATTTGGATCCTTCTATAGGCCAATGGTGTTTCTCATGTGTTTCATTTTTTGATCCACCTGTGTCTATGGGATCATTAGGCCGCCACCTTCACTATGACATCCTCAAACCCGCCTTGTCACTGATTTGAACATTCTTCAAACAAGAACGCACATGGAGGAGGGGATAAGGCATTGTTTTTGTTCACTCGCAACATCTGTGTTAGAAGCTAAAAAATCAGGTGGAGGTTTGGGGATTTTAATTCGACCAACAAGAGCTATGGTATAATCCCTAATTAATAAAACCCAAAAGAAGTCACTCTCTCTCAAAAACGGACGGTCCTTGGATTAACCTATTTATTGGTTAGTCTTATTTCTTTGTTAGAAATAAGAAAAGAGAAAATTTAAAATCAAATAAATCCTTCCTCTTTGATGTTTTATGATGAAGCGTTCATCCTTGAGGTTTTGATATGTTGGTTTTGCTTCTATGTCCATTCATTGTGGAACATCAAAGATGATGATTTCTCACTAGCGTTCATCATTATTCGTTGGGGAGGATATTTATTGCAAGTTTGTCAGAGTATCCTCACCGATTCATCCTCATCTCACCATCACATCAAACAATTTAAAAGAAAACACATCGCATCATTTCAGTTACATTGTGACGTCGCCTCATTACAATGTTTCATTTATAAAATGGTATCATTGTTACGCTTCCATTAATTTATCCTTACTCCACATGAAACAATCCATTAATGAGCCTCATATTCACCTTGTCACTGCACTGCAGCGTCACCATCCACCACTCAATGATGAGAAAACAAATAAAATAATTATTTTAAATTATATTATTAATTTTCTCAAATATTCCAAGTAATAACTTTTCTGCTCAGCCATTTCTCGCCCAATTTAAGTCATTTCTAGAAGAATACAGGCATTCTGAGTTCAATGGTGCCCTATGATTTTTGATTCAAATACCAGTTCAAAAGTTAGAAAAACACACTCACACCTTTATAGAACATACCTTAAAAGGGTTAAATATTCTGTTCTGGGCTCACCAGGCCCTGAAATCACCAACCATCAGAGCATGTGGTCTCAGAAAAATTACATATAATAAAAAAACATGGAATTTCCAACACATTACATTCTATCAATCTTAGGTCTTCACTTCCCCAAAATCCAAAACAAAACTAATCAAATAGGTGGGGGTCACTGAGCACAAATATATGACTCCTGCTCCCATGTTCTCTCCTAGAGATTCCTGTGCTGCCACAAAAATCACACCTGAGGAATCAACCACCACTGAAGGACCTGATCCTGGTGATCCTCTATCTCCCCTGAGGACTACATAAACATATCCCCATCGACAATGTATTTCTCACCCCATTCAATTATGGGTGATGAATCATGCACGTTTCTCCTCAGTTGCGACACGTGGAAAACATTATGTAGCTGGTGCATCTTTAAGGGATAATCTAGGTAGTACGCCACCTCAAAAAATCTACCCAGGATCTGAAAAGGTCTGGTGAACCTCAGAGGTAGCATTCTGCTTCTTGACAAATATCTGCAATCCTCATCAGGGTGGGACTTAATGAAATAATTGATTGCCCTTCGGAAACTCAACGGGTCCGTGTCTCGCATCGATAACACTTATGAATGATCTGTGTGGTCCTCATTTTTTCTAGGATGATCTGAACCTTCTCAATGGTAGCCTATGTCAACTATGGACCCATGAGTGCCAAATCTCCTAGGTCTCTCCAATATAGGGGTAGTCAGCAAGTTTTCCCCAACATGGCCTCAAACGGTGTCCTGCCAATGGTTGAGTGATAGTTGTTGTTGTACGCAAAATAGACCAGTAGTAGGTGGTCCTCCCAACAACAACCAAAATCTAGGAAGCACACATGAATCATGTCCTCCAAGGTCTGTATGGTCTACTCCTTCTAACCATCTATCTGGGGATGATTCTCAAACACAGATGAGTCCTAAATGCCTTCAGTATCCCCTTCCACAATTGAGATGTAAATCATGCATCACGGTCTAAGAATATTTTCTAAGGAATCACTTGGAGTCGCACTATATCCTGGATGTAGAGGAGTCCCAAGCCCACTACTAGTCCCTACTCCCGGATGGGTAGGAATTGATCTGACTTATTGAGTTGGTCAAAGATCACCCAGATAGAATCATGGCACCTAGATGTACGTGGTAACCCCATCACAATGTCTCTGGCGATAACGTCACCCTTCCACACTGGTACCTCAAGTGGTTGGGCCAATCCTACTGGAACCTGATGCTTGACTATCACTTTCTGGACAATGAGGCATCACGAAACAAACTCAGCCACTGCTTTCTTCATCCTTGGCTACCAGTACTGAAATCGGTGATCCTGTTACATCTTCACCACTTTAGGATGTACTGCCAATGGGGATATATGGAACTCCCTCAACACCTCCTCCCACAACATCACTGGTACTACAGTGAGCCCTTTGAAAAGGATGACATGCTCCCCACCTCTCAAAAACCAATCAGAAGACCATCCTGAGGATATCTAAGCAGGTCAGGACACACGGTCAATATCCACTATTTGTGCCTCCTTAACTCACTATAAGAGTGTTGGAGTGACAGTAATAGACATGAGTCAAGCTACTGTATCAAATTCTATGAAGGATATCTGTATCACAGCTAGATGCTCAGTCTCCTCACTCTGCAGCTATAAGCCATACCTTCTGCTAAGTGTGTCTTCCACCACATTCCCCTTCCCAGAATTATATACTATCTCAAAATCATAGTTTGAGAGGAAATTCATGCATCTCCATTGTCTCTAGTGTAGGTTCTTCTATGACAAGATATACCTTAGACTCATTTGGATTGATTAGACGGTAAAACATTCACCCATCAAGTAGTGCTACCACATATTCAAGGCAAAGACCACTACTAAAAACTCCAATTCATATATAACATAGTTATTCTCAAGCTATCTCAAATGTCATGATCCATAGGGGATCACTGCTCACTCCAGAATGAGGGAAAAACCCAGTACTGTCCCTGATGCATCACAATCGACTACATACTAAACGCCCTCTTATAGTAGTCTCAATATGGTGTAACTTGTTAGCCTATGCCTCAACTAATGGAAACTCTGCTGTCTTCTATTCACCCATATGAAGGATTTTCCCTTCATCGTCAATGCTCAAAAAGGTGTTGCAACTTTGGAAAAGTTGGGCACAAATCATTGTTAGTACCCAGACGACCCTAGGAAACTCCTCTCCTCTATCACAGCCTAGGGTGCCTCCTAAGAAAGCACTTCTTCTATCTTCTATGGATCCACTAAAACTCTAGCCTATGAGATGTCGTGTCCTAAAAATTGGACCACACGAATCCAAAAATGGCCCTTCGAGAGATTACCATAAAATTGGTGCTCTTAGAGGGTAACCAGTACTATCCATAGGTGTGTAGCGTGGTCCTCCTATGATGCTAAATACACCAAGATGTCATCAATGAAGACTGAAAAAAATTGGTCAAGATAAGGATTGATGATCATCTTCATGAGTCCCATGAACACAGCTATGGTGTTGTTCATACCAAATGACATCACAAGGAACTCATAGTGGGCGTACCGACATCTAAAGTTTGTCTTCAGTAGGTCTTAATACCATACCTATATCTGATAATAATCTTATCTGAGTTTGATCATTGAGAACCACCTCACTCCCTTTAGCTGATCTAAGAGGTCATCAATCCACGGTAGTAAATATTTTTCTTCACGGTCACCTGGTTCAGGCGTCGGGTATCCACACATATCTTCAATATCCCTTCTTCATTCATGGAAAAAAACACTGGGGCTACCCATAGAGAATCACCGATCCCTACAAACCACTTCCTCTATATGTCCTATAGCTATACCCTCAACTCAAGAATCTCGATAGGAGCTATCTGATATGTAGGTGTAGATATTGATGTCTTCCATGGGTACAAGTCAATGAAAAAGTCTATCTCTTTGTGAGAAGGTAGGCCAAAGACTTATTCTATAATGAAATCCTCACACTTGTCCACCACTATAGGAAATCTCGGAATCCCCTCATCCACTGTAAAAATGGTGAGGCTAGCCAACTGGTGAGTGATCGGCTAAACCCTCTAATGTGAAAGTCCATCATGTGCATCAAAGTGTCCCTTCTCATCGGTGAAGGAATACTAGGTCCCATCCTCACAGACACACCACACAAAGTGCATAAAACAGTTGATTCGAGCATGGACTTTGGATAACCATTCCATACCCAAGATGAAATTGTAAGGACTTGACATTGCTAGTAGGAGATCCCAGTCGAAGTTCTCTCCTCCTAGAGTAAGATCGCACTACTGGAACCACTGTGTAATCATTGAATCCACTCACATAAGAGTATCTGATAATAAGTATTGAGCCAGCGGAACGACTGAAATCTCTGAGCCTCAAACTTGGTTCATGGAAATTAATGATTGACTAGAACCTATGTATATAATAACAACAACTAAGGTAGATTAGACACAGATCGTATCACTAATAACCTCTGAATAACTGTGGTTGTAGGCCTCCATTGCTTGAAGTTGTCCCCGCCTCATTCCACCTTATTCTGAAGCTCATGCCGGACCTCCTGGGGGTTAAAGTGGTAGTACCTCGAATCAGTATACATTGCCAGTGGCTCTAATTGCTCCCTTGCCACATTCGACACCCTACAGACCTCCTCACTCGATCCTCTGTTGCTGTCTCAGTGGACCTTCAATTGTATGATGGTCATCTATGCAGGGAGCCGGACAATCACGAGGCATGTGCCCTTATATGCCGCAAGAGTAAAAAAAATCTATCCCTTAGATGAATTACTCATCCTTGTGAGTCCTAAACCTCTGACCCTACGTCTCCAAGTCATCATATGAATGGTCTGGATTATGTGGACCTCTACATAGTCTGCCTACTGCCTTTTGTAGATGACTCAGCCACATGTCATCTGGTGGTGTCTCTCACTATTAGTGGCTACTCAGTTAGGAATCTCTCCACCAGTAGGGCTCACTCTTGAACTCTAGCCTGCATCGGGTTACTGAGAAAAATCATCGATACCCTAATCACCGATCGAAGAGCCTACACAAAGGTCCGGGCCCTAATGAAATGGTCTCCTATAATGTTGGTGGAGTAGCGGGACATGTCAGTAAACCTCACTGAGTACTGGGCCATAAATAGGCTGACCTGTTGTATGTTCAGTAACTCCATAATACGCACAGAGCATAAGGACGTTGGTATGAACTCTGCCATGAAGATTCCCTCAATGTACATCTAGAAAAGGGTTGCCTCCTCCTGTGTATAGAGCGTTAAGAACTACCACCTCCTTGACTTTCCCTAAAAAATTCTAATATCTAGAAATACCATCTGGTATTTTGGTTTCTCTACTAGGAGAAAAACCTGAGTAACTGCCTCCATCCAATCCTCAGCTACCTGAGTATTTATATCACCTCTAAACCTTAGAGGCCTCTATCTCTGGAACTTGTTCAGTGCACTTAGTCGGTGTGAACTGTCCACTGGTGGGGCTAGTAGAAATTACTGCTCTTTGTGTGGTGGTGCTATTGGTACACCACCTGAAGGTTCTATTGATGTTAACGGTCCCTACATAGACGCCTCATCACTCAGTGGACCATTGTCATGATCTCTCACTGGAATCATGGCTGCCTATCTTTATGGGGGCATACTGTAAGGAAACAAATGTTCCATATTCAATAATTTATACCTAGTGATCTCACTCAAAAGATATCAAGAGAAAAAAATTTCCAAAACACATGCAACTAGTCTTTTCATGTACCGAGTCGGAAAATAGAATTCAAGGTCCTAGTTTCTGTATACATCGGCCGCCACACCAACACTGGTCTCCCTGGACTGAAAGATGAACTCAATACACATGATAATGTTTCCCCCATTGAAAATACAGACTCATAGTTCTTCTAGTAAAACTGACCACCCACTTATTCCACATTGTCACAACCCATCCCCCAGGGCCCGTGTCGTAAATACCCCATGCCCTCCTTCCATAGGCCAGGGGCTGGTGACTAGCACTAGAAAGACATATCAAAAAATGGGAAGGCGTTTCCTCTAAAACTATACACACAGAGATAGGTTAAACCACACAAAGAAAACCAAAATGGAAGGGAAGAAGTACAACCACCACAAAGTATCACTATAGACAGTAATGTGTGTAATATAAAAGAAAAGGGGCTAATATTCAACCCCAAATAAAAGGAATGTACAACTATAAAAGTACTAGCACTGGAGATGGTCCACCATGGATCCAAACTGAAGGGTAGGTACAACTCTATGTTGGATGTCACTACAGCACACCATGTCTACCGATCCAACTTCGAGCACCGTCTAGTCCTAGTTACACAAAAATCCTTGTCAAGGATATATTTTTTCTACACATGATACAATAGGTTTGGGGGAATCCCATGCATGGGTGAGTATAACTAAACTCATTAGGTACCATGAGACCCTTAAGGTCTTTCAGTAATACACGAAGGAAAACACCATAAAAGAAATACAACTAAGACAACACCACCAAGAATGTTATCAAGCACATAGAACAATGTAAAAGATGTAGCTCAAACCAGGTATAACTAATGTACATAAGTAAAGATGATTAGTTTTAAAGCTAGATCAACTTATTCTATCAAGAGGCTCTATTGATAATCTGCACTGTGTCATTAGGTGATGACCCACAGAGGATAGTTAGGTGCTGAACCACAGAAGATCGCTAGGTTATGACCCAGAGAGGATCTCTATGTATTGAACCACATAGGATCTTATGTGCTGACCCACTCGGGATCACTTGGTGCTGACCCAAAAAGGATAACTATTATTTATCTACATCACAGGTAGCCACTAGATTCCCACACTTAACTTACTTTATTTTGAGTGATCCACTCTTCAAGACATTGTCCATACGTCAAATCACCATGAACTACCAAATATAGTAACCCCAAAGGGATGTATCGTTGTATGTGTCCCAACTTATTAGACAATGTGTCGAACGGATTCCCAGTCTGTAAGATTTGAGAATTTTGTAAAATGGGCCATGTTGGATTCGAGTTTGATCCAACTCATCCGTACACCAACATCTTTAAAACATAGGTAGAGTATCTTAGAAATACTTCACCATCACAAGTGTCCAAACTCCACTGACGGCGTGTCAATCAGATTCCCAGCTTGAGTGATACGAGTGTTTTAGTGAAACAGGTCCTGTCAGGTTTGGGTATGGTCCGACCCGATCTGTCCGTCCTGGCCCGACCCTGTCCGGGGACCACCGACCCAGACCTGATCTAGTCCAGCACAAATCTAGCCCGGATGGCCTGTTGGGGCTTTAGGTCTGGCCTGACCAAGTTTGACCCAGCCTAAGGGGAAGCTGGGTTTTTCCCATACATGCTCGGTCGGGTTTGGCCCAGACCCACTCAGCCTGTCTGGGTGTGGGCGCGTGTAATGACCCAAATATTTATTAATGAAAATTCCTCTAGATACAATTAAATGTCTTATTATGTAAAATGTTTATAAAAAACATATTTACATCCTTGGATTTATGTTTTTTGGATTTTAAAATACTGTTAAAAATTGTGACAGTTGATAATATAGTAGTTGATGAATGATCACGTGATTAGTATTAATATAGGGCTTTACCCAATCCAATTTACATAGAAAAAGGAAGGGATGGCCTCATCCAGTAAAATTGCTCTATACAAATCCCACTTTTTGGACCTCAGAAAGGAAGTGTAATCACTGGGCTTCACTCATTACCAAGCCCAAGTTGATATTTAACATGTAAATCTTTAACAGAATTGCCTATGAGAGAAGTGGATGTTAATAGAGATTAACACCCGAGCAAAGTTATCTGAGGCCCCCCAAGAGTCTGTCACCATCACACACTATACCATTCGTTTTTATGGGGGGGGGGTGTTATAAGGGGTTATATAACACTGCCCTATCACTATTATTATGTACATTATTTTTTTTTATAGAGAATAAAAATTCATTTTATTATTGTTACTCTCTAAATGGATTTTAAATCACAAATTGTATTTTCATTTAATATTCAATTAAAAAATATATTTTGATGAATTAAAATATTTTAGAAAAAATATTATTTATAAATTAATTTTCATTAAATATAAATTATAAATTAATTTTTATGAATAAAATTCTAATTTTTATTATGGTTTGAATTCCGCTTTTTGTCAAAACCTATGACTTCGATAAATATAGCTGTTTATTTTAAAAGTAAAAATTTACATATTTAGAAAATTATTTAGATAATATGATTATTACTTTTTGAATTAGGACATCGAGATTATCTAATGGTGAAACTTTCATAACATTCTGAGACTTTCAAATTTTTGGGTAAAAATTGATTACCGTTTGAATATATAATGTGTTTTATGACCTAACAATAACACAATAGTGATTTAATAAAATACTATAAATGATATGGTTGGAAAATATATGTTTTATATTTAAAATAATTTGATTTTTCATATTTTTATCAATTTAATGGGGCCTTAGTGGACCCTCTAAGACTTATAATACATTTTAACATTTTAAATTGATATCCTTGAGTGTGTGACTCACCTCCACATAATGAATCCTCATATTGTAATATGTTCAACCATTGGGAATATAAATTAATTTTTTCCAATCCCCTTTCGAAAAAACCTTGGGCTAAATCCATGATCTGGTTAGTGATTTTGATTAGATTAACATGTAGGGTTGAAAACCAAAATAACAAATATTTCCCAACCTTTTGTTATATAAACCCACCCAAGATCCCACTTCCTCTTCACTCAAAGCCATTAGAGCTCGACCAAACCCTTACATAATCTCTCTATAATCCTCTCAAGGTGCCCCATGCTCCCAATAATCCTCTCTCAAGCACCTCCCAAGTCTTCAGGATCACACTTCCATGTAAGTGATCTCTTTCTTTCTTATCTTTTTCCATGTTTTATTATGTTGTTATACCATTTTAATTTCAATTAAAATTTTTGGGATTTTATATTTCACCTCCCCCATACTTATATCCTTATGTTTTAATGATTATAGAGCTGTTTTCCTTTAATCAATGCCTCCCATGTACACTTGTAACCATGCCAAAATTCTGTAAGGAATTTCTCTCATCTCATTTACATTCAAGCTATTCTTTTTGATAATAAATCTAAATCCCCTAACATATATTGGTACATGTATCTATATTACACCCTTACTATCATTTTCATGTAAATATCATGAGACACTCCTTTATCTCTCATAAACCATTTAAATGAATTCTTATGTCCCGCTGTTATGCTGCCGAAATTACACCATGATTTTCTAAGTCAAATTCATTGTGTATTGAATACCTTTCCCATCTCTCTATCAAGGGTATTAATCTATATGAACATTTAATTGTTGATTATATTGTTTCATGTCTGAATTATTAATTTTTTTATCATGGAGTAAATGATAATTTTTTATGAAACCATATTGAATGATCTATGTGGCACACTTATGCATGAAATTAAATAATTAAGAAAGGTGCACCCTGGTAATGCTTCAATGCATTGGGTAAAGATTAGTATCATGATAGATCAAGTGAAATGAGGGTTTAATCATTTTAATGTATGTACAATGAGGGTTTACTCATGATCCATGTTCAATGACCCTTGGCTCATGCTAATATCATGTTAAATGTAGATTCCTCATTTCCATGTTATGATATGCATGTTATATCATGCCTTTATGTTCATGTTTCTATTATTCTCCATTGATATACCTATTTCCTAATATGTCCTACATTATTCATGTTATGCTTTGTTTACTCCCTAATTGGGCATTATATCTCACCATTAGCACATGTATGTCGTCAGGTTATCCCATGCAATGCTAAGTACCAAGGAATGTGTGTCGTCATGTAAAAGAAGTTTTCAATAAAGTTGTGTATTTCATGTTTTAAGTTGTTATGTAACATACATAATCCACAAAGAAACTATACATATCAATATTATATGTTGTATCAAGTGAAGATTTAATGTAATAAATTATGTTTATGTGTGATTTAAAGAGCATGGTTTTTATTGTTGGTATTAAAGGATAGGTTTAGTTATTTTTGGGATTAGGATTATAAAACCTTAGGGAAAGACATTAGGATAAGACTAGGCATAATAAAAACATACGTAAATATTATTGAGTAATTATTAAGTGGTTAATCATGAAAATACATCCTCATTTGGATACGATCTTCTAGAGGTGGCTCTTATAGAGATATATATAGAGGTAAAACCCGAAAACACCACTTTGAGCTAGAATTGAACGAGAACTGGAGCACAGAAAGGTTTCTTAATGAACTATATGTTAAAACAGTATTTGGGGATATGCTTTGGTAAATTCACAAGATTAGTATCAAACATTATTAAGGTAATAATAAAATTACCCTAAAAATAAATTTTGGAATGTAGATCATGGATAACATAGATTGAATGCTATAAATTCATAAATTGAGAAAATAAAAGTAATTTATAAGTTATACATTTCTTATTTGGATTATCCTTTATATTTTACCCCTAACATTCCTTTTATTCCATCCAATATAAGAGGACTCGGGATAATGACCAATTTGAAGATCAATGTGATGATTGTTCAAATGAAAACCCCAATTCGATTGGAGCGGGAATCACAAACATTGTCACTATACTCTCTTAGTTAAATTAGGTTTTCAATAGAAACATGGGTCAAGAGGAACATTCAACCCCCCTCCCAATGAAAGAACATGTCGCAATCGAGATCTTCATGAGACAAAGGCCTCCTACTTTTAATGGATTAACCGATCCCTCTATCTTCGAACAATGGATCGACTCTATTGAAAATATCTTCTCCATCCTTAAATGTTTTGAACAAGAGAAGGCTCATATAGCTGCTTATCCTATGGAGGGTGAAGCTGATAAATGATGGACATTGACAAAAAATATTATGCCTGGGGAAGAGATTTAGGCATTTGAATGTAAGGATTTCTGAAAGACTTTCTTGATAAATATTTTCCTCACACCCTCCGACTTAATATGGAAAAGGACTTCTTGGCCTTCAAAAAAAAAACGATGAATCCATCAGTTTGTATGAGGAAAAACTAGCAATCCTTGAATGGTATGCTTCCAGCTTTATCATAACCCCTGAAGGCAAGGTTGACTGCTTCTTTGGATGGCTAAAACCCAGCGCATGGAAATCCCTATCGATCTATGACATCGAGAGCTATGTAGAAATTTCCTGATGTTCCCTCCAAGTCAAAATGGATATCCCAAAATCTCAAGGGTATCATGTGGATAAGATGCATAAGGTGGACTTCAATTCTGGATGTCCGATGGATAAATCCAACTATTCTAAGAATACACAACACCCCACATGCCAAAGGTGCATAAGGAAGAACCCCATAAATTTCCAGAAGGAGATGATGAAATAATTTATGCGTGGAAGATAAGGGCACAAGACCATTAAATGAATAACAAAAAAACCCATGGCTGTGAAAAAGGAGAGGAACACTCTGTTTGACCATCAACGTGTTGCTTATTTATTCACCTTCAATGTACCATGGCACTTTTAAAACCATTTTCCTAAGCCATGGGTTTTCAAAGGCAACCAATAGCCTCCAAGGTAGCAAGGGAAATCGTTTTCCATCACTACCACCAAAGTGAACCCTGACAATGAAATGTTTACAGGTACACTAGTTATTCATTCTATAATAGAAAACCTGAATTATGATTCTAGCACTATGCATTCTTCTATTTCCCAAAAGTTTTGTATAATATTCCCAACACTAGCACAAAACATGGAATTAAAAATGTAGGTGAGAATGAAAAATGTGGAAATCATTGCAACGCATCAATATAACTCCACCCTAGTCAAAATTTGAGGATTGATTTCCCCGAAATACCTCTTCATACACCCTCTAGAGGAATTTGATGCAATTCTTGGCATGGATTGTCTTTCCTTATATAGAGGCAACATAAATTGACAAGGTATGAAAATTAATCAACATATGGAGAATCGACCCCCAGTTGAAATGGACTTAAGGCCTTAATTTTTAAGGATTTTTGATAACCCCGGTTTCAAGGGATGAGGGGAAACCCTTAAAAGGCCCGTAGGCTGAGTGATTACATGGACCATAGGCTAAAGATACATTACATGACCCTATGGTCTTAGGTAATTCAAGTGTGGATATTACTATCCTATGAGCATGTGTATCTTGCTTAGATGATTGAGTCTAAGGAATCAAGCATTCATGAAGACATGCCTATTGTGAGGGAATTCGTTTATTTGTTCCTTGAGGAATTTCCCGGTCATTCACCAAGAATAGATGTTAAATTCCAAACTGATCTTATACCTAGGGCGTTTCTAATATCTCAGACTCCATATAGAGTGGTTGTTGTGGAGTTCATGCACTTGAATAAGTAACTACAAAAGAATCTGGATAAATGGTTTATATGACCAAGTGATTCACAATGGGGTTCAGTAGTCTTCTTCATCAAGAATAAGGGTGGGTCAAGGCGCTTTTTCATTGATTATCGTGAGCTCAAAAAAATTATGATAAAGAACTAATATCCTCTTCCCTGAATTAATGACTTGTTCCATCAACTATGTGGAGCACAATACTTCTCCAAGGTGGATTTTCGGTCTGGATATTTCCATGTAAGTGTGAATAAAGAGGATATCCCCAAGATTAATTTTTGTACATGGTACGAGCACTATGAATTCATAGAAATTCCTTTAAGACTCACTAATTATTCAGAAATTATCTTTGACGTGATGAATATAGTCTTTATAGATTTCCTTGAAAAAATTGTGGTAGTCTTTATAGAAGATATTCTAATATACTCCAAAACCAATGAGGAGCATGAGGGGAATCTATGAACTATACTAGAGACTCTACGAAAGTAGAATCTCTATTCAATGTAAAACAAGTGTGAGGTTTGGTTGATGTAGGTCTCATTCATGGGTCATATCATCACAAGAAATTTGGTTATCAGTGGATCCCTCCAGGTTAGCTTCAATTGAGGGATGGCCAAGGCCCACATCGGTAACATATATTTTATGATTTATGGGTTTAGTTGGATATTATCACAGATTTATGAGAAATTTCTCATGATTGTAAAACTCTCTTACCAAGCTAACTCAGAAGGGATTCATGTTTTCTTATAGTGATGAATATGAAGCAAGATTTAAGGAGTTGGAAAAGTGGCTTATCACTTCACTCGTGATCACATTACCCACATGTGGAGAACATTTTTTGGTATTCAGTGATGCTTTATAGAAGGTCTTGGGTTTTGTTTTGATGAAAAATGAAAATTTCATTGCCTATGAATCAAGGAAAATGATAGTTAATGAGAATAACTATCCAAAAAATGATCTGTAGTTGGACTTGGCGATATTCACTTTAAAAATTTGTCAAAATTACCTCTTTGGGTAGAAGTGTGAAATATATATGGATCACAAAATCCTCAAGTACATATTCACACATAATGAGTTGAATACGTGCCTAAAAATATGGATAGAGAGGATCAAATACTATGACTGCTCAATCCATTACCACCCTGGGAAAGAAAACAAGGTGGCAGATGCTCTATGTATTAGGGTCCGAACAATTATATCATTGATTATAATTGAAATGGATACAAACTTAATATATTTGATGAAGATGGACATGGAAATCATAATGAAGGGAATATTATCAATCCTTTCACAAATGATTGCTCAAATGTCTCTTTTGGATAGTTTAAAGGATGCTCAAAAGGATGATTTGGGAATTTAGAAGGAAGTGGAAGCTATCCTAAAAGGTAAATCCCCAGATTTCAATGTTAATGAAGAAGGATTGTGAGATTTGGGTCAAGACAATGTGTTCGATCAAATCTGGAGTTAAAGATTGGTCTTTCAGATGATGACCATATTTCAAATTTATCTAAGAACCTAGGAAACACAAAGATGTATTGAGATCTATAAGAGAATTATTGATTGGATAAAATGAATAAGGTGATTGCTGAGTATGAATCAAAGAGCTTGGTATGTCAACAAGTGAAGGTTGAGAGGCAGAATTCTAAGGGGATGATGCAACCATTACCCATACCTACGTGAAAATGGGAGACCATCATCATGGACTGTGTCACCCACATATGAAGACATCAAAAGGAAACAATGCTATCTGGGTCATTATGGATCATCTTACAAGGAATGCACACTTCATTGAAAATCGAGAGGATTTCTCATTGGATCAACTAGAACAGATATATATCAGATAATTGGTAAGGCTGCATGGAGTAAAACTATCTATTGTATCTGATCGAGATCCAAGATTGACGTATATGTTCTAGAAGAGTCTCCAACATACTCTGAATACTGAGCTGAACATTAGTATGGATAATCATCCTAAAACTGATGGACAATCTGAGCAAACTACCCAAACAGTAGAATAAATGTTGAGATCAAGCTCAATGGAATTCAAAGGAGGATGGGATCAACATCTTCCTCTAGTTGATTTCTCTAACAGTAATAGTTTCTACTCGAGCATCCAAATGGATCCTTATGAATCCTTGTATGGGATGATTTCTAGAACAATGACATGTTGGGATGAAGTTGGGAGTGAAAAATCATAGACTAAAAATGGAAGAAAAAATAATGGAGAATGTTAAAACCATCATGTAGTACATCAAAGCTTCTCAGAGTTAGTAAAAGAAAGATGCTAATAATAATCAACGAGACCTAGAGTTTGGTGTCAGAGACATGGTATTCCTCCATATATCACTATGGAATAGAGTTATGATATTTGGGAATATCGGAATTCTTAGTCCATAGTACATCAAACCTTTAGAGATCCTCGATCACATTGAAGCATTGGCCTATCAACTAGAACTCCCACCGAACCTATCTCAAGTACATGATGTATTCCTTATATCACTATTGAGGAAGTACATACCTGACCCATTGCATGTACTCAATACAAATGTGGTACCATTGGAGAATGACATCTCTTATGAAGAGATGCCGCTTATGATCTTATATCATAGGGAAAATGTTATATGAAATAATATAATTCCCCCCCCCCCGTGAAAGTGTTGTGGAGTAACCACTAGTTTGAATAAGCATTGTGGGAACAAGAGGTAGTAATGAGGAAGAGTTACTCACATTTGTTTTAGTGTGGGAAAGGAAATTTCGAGGGAAAAATTTCTTATTGGGGGAAGACTGTAACAACCCAATATTTTTTAATAAAAAATCATCATGATCCAATTAAATGTATTATTTTGAATGATGGTTATATAAAACATATACAATAAATTGATTTTAGTTTTTTCTGATTTTAATATTCTGTTATGAATTTTGACCATTTCTATTATAGCCATTTAAAATTGACCACATGATTAGTATAAATACAGGGCTTTAACAAATTCAATTTACTCAGAAAAAGGACGTGATATCCTCATCTAGTAGAATTGATCCATACGAAGCCCACTTGTTGGAGATTGGAAAGGAAATGGTGTCTCTGGGTTTCGCTCATGATGAATCCCAAGATGAGTTTCAACACGTTATGCATAAATGGAATTTCCAACGGGAGAAGTGGAAGTTAATAAAGATTACCACTCAAGCAATGTTATTCGAGCCACCCCAAGAGTCTATCACCATTGCACACCTTACTAATTGGTCTTATGAGGGTGTTATATGGGGTTATGTAGGAAGACACTAATACTATGATTATTGAAATTAATTTTTCACAGATAATATACATTCATTTTATTATTTTTACTTTGTAAATGGGTTTTAAAGCAAAAATATTTTTTTAATATTCAATTAAAATATCTATTATGAAGAAATAATGGATTTTTGAATTAAATAATATTAAAATAAAATATTATTAATAAATTCAATTTTATTAAATATAAATTATCAAATAATTTTTATGAATACAGTTGTAAACTATATTATGGTTTTGAGCTCATTTTTGTCAAAAACCTATGAATTTTTTATAAATGTCGTTTTTATTTTCAAAGTAATAATTTACATATTAAGAAAATTATTTAGATAATATGAATATTATTTTTAGAATCTGGGCATCAAAATTATCCAACAATGAATTTTTCTTAATTTTCTAAAACTGTCGAATTTTTGGGTAAAAATTAAATATTGTTTGAATATATAATGTGTTTTATGACATCACAATAACACAATAGAAATGTAATAAAATTAAATAAATGATTTTTTCATCCTATATAATTATTATCTTTAAACTAATTGATTTTATACTTTTTTAATTAATTTCATGGTTCCTTAGTTGACACTCCGAGACTTATAAAACATTTTTTCTTTTTAAATTGATTTCCTTGAGAGTGTGACTCACCTCCACATAAGGAAGCCTAATAATATAATACGTTCGAAACTTGGCCATATAAAATAATTTTTCCCTCTCCCCTTTGGATGAAAACATTTTTAAAAACCATGGAATGGTTTGTGGTTTTGATTAGTTAAATGTGTAGGGTCCAAAACCTAAAAAATAACGATTACCCTCCCATTTCCTATATAAACCCACATAATCTCCAGATTCTTCTTTACTCAAATCCTTTGGAGCTTGGGCAACCTCTGACCTCTACTCTATATAATCCTCCCAAGATTCTCCATGCTCCCATGAATCTTCTCTCAAGACCCTCCCCAACCTTGTAGATCACACTTCCATGTAATGGACTTCTTCCTTTTTAATCGTTGTCCATGTTTTTTTAGGATGTTATACCCTTTTAATTTCAATTAAAAATGTTGGGGTATGATTTATCACCTCCCCCATACTACATTAATTATGTTTTAATGTTAAGATACCTCTTTATCACTCATCAATTCCTATCATGTACACCCGTTACCATGCTGAAATTCCGTTAGGAATTTCTCTCTTCTCATTTACATTCAAGAATTTGTTTTGTGTTAGGAATATAAATTACATTACATATATTGGGAAATATATTTATATGGTCCTGTTATTTTCCGTTTCTTTTAAATATGATGATACACCATTTTTTCTCTCATCATCCAATTTTTTTTAATTCTTATGTCACGTCGTTATGTTTCCAAAATTGCACTACGTTTTTCCAAGCCCAAGTCATCTTGTCGTGAATACCATGCCCATTTCTTTATCATGGGTATTCACTTTTAAGCAGATTTAATTTTTTATTATAGTGTTTCATTTATGAATTCCACATCCCTTAATCCTGAAAAATATGATGATGTTTAATTAATCCATGTTGTATGATCTTTTTGGCACACTTATGCATTAAATTAAATGACTAAGAAGGGTGCTCCCTGATAGCGCTCTAATGCATTGGGTAAAGATTAGTATAATGATTCGTCAAGTGAAATAAGTGTTTAATCATGTTAAAGTAATTTATATAAGTGTATACTCATTCTCCATTTGTAATAATCATTGGATCATGCTAATATCATGTTAAATATCGGTGCCACATTTCCATTTTATGATAATAATGCCATATCTGCATTTGTACTCATGTTTCTCTTGCACTCCACTGATATGAATATTTCCTAACATGTACTGTATTATTTATTATATTTTTTGTTTACTCTATTAAATTTCTTTATAGCTCTCCCTTTTCAGAGTTATGTGCTCTGGTTATCTCATGCAATACTAAGTATGATGGAATGTGTGTGGTCATGTAAAAACAATTTCAATAAAGATGTGAATTTCATGTTTTACGTTATTATGTAATGTTCCTAAGCCCCAAAGACACTAGACCTCTCTATATTATTTTTTGAATCATATGAATATTTAATGTAATAAATTATGTTTATGTGTGATGTACAGAGTAGGGTAGTTATAGTGCGCACAGTAGGTGAACCCAGCCACCCCCTTTTTGCTCAATGGGCCCCGCAGATGCGGGTCACTCCCCCACACGGTGCCCAGGGGCACTGCCTTCCATCTCAGCATGGTGGCCTCTAGCCATCACACCATGGAATGCACCTAGTGAGCTGCTCCCAACTTCCACCTGTGAATGTCGGTGGCCCCTTTTCCGCACCACAGCAGGCCTTCGCCAACCACTGCCAGTGCACGAGCGGTTCCTTCTGTGGGCCACCCGTCCAATAGTCTGTATCTCGATTTGTCTATCTATAAGGGATAATTAGTCCAACACCCTTATTGTGAAGGTCTACTATCCGTCTTGTATCCTCTTCAAACATTCATTAAACAAGAACGCTTATGGAAGAGGCGTTTGGGCCTTGTTCGTGTTGGCCAGTGCCCTCTACATAAGATGTTAAAAATCATGGGGAGTTTCAGGGATTTTAATTCAACCAACACAAGAGATATTATAATATCAGATAGAGAATACCCAAAATAAGTAACTATCCCTCAATAATTCATGGTCAATGGGTCAACCAGTTTGTTGGTTAATCTGTGTTCATCATTTGAAATAAGGTTGGGGAAACATTAAAATCAAATAACCCCTACCTCATTGATGTTTTATGCCAAAGAATATTTCCTCGAGGTTTCAAGATGTTGACTTCACTTTTGGATCTGTTCTTCGAGTCATGTCGAGTAAGATTACGTCTCGCTGGAGTTCTTCATTGGGAAGGATGTTTTTTGGTGGTTCATCAAGGGAACCTCTCCGATTCCTCATCTTCTCACCAACGCATCAAACAATTAAAAGGAAAACACAACACATCATTTTAGTTACGCTTCAATGTCACGTCATTATGATGTTTCATTTATGAAACATCATTGCTATTATACATCCTTTATTTCATATTTACACGGCATGATAAGGGCAATTAGTGAGACTCATTAATGCACCTTATCACCACCTCATCGCTGCACTTTAGCATCTCCCTCCACCACTCAAAGTTGGGAAAAGAAATAAAATAAATCCATTAAATTATTTTATTATTTCTCATGAATAGTCTAAAAAATAACTTTTCTGCTCATCCCTTATCGTTTGAAGAAAATTCATTTCTAGGTGAATCCCAGCTTTCGGAGTTGAACAGTGCTATCACGACCCCCTCCCCAGGTGTACCCCTCATGGGCCAGCAATGTGAGAAGGGAGATAAGGACCCCCGAGTCCTGCCTCTAGTAGGCCCCGGGTTGGAAACTAGCACTGATTGTATAGTGAACACAAAAATGGGAGGCATTAACCTCTAAGAGAACACATGCAGAAGAGAGAGATAATATAGACACCAACAAACTCCAAATCACCCCATGTACACATATGTAATGTTATGCAAAAGTACTACAACTGAAAGGTGGAAAATGCAAGTACCCAAAAAAGTCAAAACAGCAGAAACCAAAATCCCAAAAAGCTCCTACAACCCCAAGCTAGTAGAAACCAACCTAATCTCCATCCTGCTCCATGTGGCCTGAAAAATAGTTTATACATACATAGGGTGAGTATAACAGTATACTCCGTTGGATCCCCCCCGAAGCCTCTTGTGCAAAGGTAAAGAAAGAATGCTAAAGCACAGTGAACAACAAGTGAAACTAACTCATCATCAGCATATGTATACTAAGTTCCTAGCCTCACCGTGTCTAATCTCACCAAGTAACATATTCAAGAGTATATAATATAATAATGAATATCAAGGGTACCCCACTACTAATTCCCCACTATTTTTTCTCTTTTCCCCAATGTCGCACATCCTAAACATATCTCTCCAAAAAGGATTGCTCGCAGACACCTGGGTAAAGCACCACAACATGAACCACATGAAACCAAACCACTAAATCCACTCAAGAAAGTGACCAGGTAGTTTTTGGGAGCCACCATAGCATGCATAATGTGTATCATACTTCAGGTATTTAACCTCAAGCCATTAAAGCCAATACACTGAGCAAGGATCCTCAAGCCATCACAGCCTATACACATTACACCTATAGTAGTCCATAGTATACTATATCCATAATATATGTGTGTGAATAACAACAAGCCATTATATCCCTCTACACACATATATGGGGAAAACGTACCAATGTGCCTACCTACAAATGTATCTACAAAGAGAAGAGAGCGAGGACAAACGGTGTAGTCATCCCTCCATCCTCCCACTATAATTTTGGGGAAAACACCCACCCAAGGCTCAGAATCCCCAGGGTGTTAGTTTCCCTTAATGATGGGTTAGAGTGGTGTATGGAAACAAAACAAGTACATAATATATTATATCTCAAAACCACACTATGGGAATAACCTAGTATTATACTGAATTGCAGCTAACGTATATTGGACTCCCGACTACCACCTATAAGACTAGGTATCCTATAATCCCAAACCCATTTTTAAGAGCTTTAATACATTACTTTATTCCATTTTTTTCAGTTAAAATTTACGTTAATTAATTCATTAAACATTCATTAAACATTAATAATTTCCACATTGAATTTCATTAGCATCACACCCATTGTCCATTGTCCCTTTAAAATTGTAACCACAACATTTCGTTCAAGCAAGCTCCAACCCCAACTGGTAACATCATTTATTAAATTATTCATTTACATCATTACATTCCCACATTCCCTGACATTCTAGAAAAACATTCTATACTACTAAACAGAAGGGGGCTCAACGCGGTGAGTAGATGAACTACCTGTTGATTCTTTGCCGCCTATAGCTTGAGTGTAGACCCATCCTCCCTTGAGAAGCTAAACACGGATAGAACATGGCTTGAACCATGCGTATTCTCTCCTTTTGGAAGAAGGGTAAGCAATACCATCTTCCTTGAGAAGTGGGGAAAGTGAATAAGATAAACAACCAAAGAAACAACAAGAATTCAAACATTCACATCCAACCCATTTCATCATCCTTGGAGTTTTTCTCGACACTCACATGCATAAGATAATGCATATCACCACTCTAGGTGTCAACTGCTGCCACAACCATTAGGCGTCCCTACCCCCCACATATCACAATAGTCATCCAGGCTCACATCACTACACAAGTAGTAGGAAATCAAACATCATATCAATTGGTGTCATAGCCCTTAAACAAGAAAAAATGGGTAACTCAGAACCCTAAAAGGAATTAACTTTTATCAATTAACCCGTTCTTTAATCAATCTTTGATTAACCAATTTATAATTCATATGATTCAAATACTAGAAAACTAACTAGTAAGATATTACAAATAATTAAACATGCTTATGGTACCGATTTGATTATCATCACATTAAAACTACATAAGTCATATTCATTCACATGCCTTTTTATCTTTAGCTAAGTGATTATCAATTAATTCCGGATCTACATTATTTCCCAATTTCCATCAACAACAAGCATAGATATCACACTATCTAGAAAAACAAGAGGAAATAACATGCGATCGATATTAATTTCTTTATCTAGTTCAAATATTTATTAAGTCAATTCCATTGTGATCCAGTGGGATAAAACATTCTAAATGTACAGTTGCACGTTAAGGAAAAGAGAATAAATGAATCCCCTACCTCAAATGGTGCTTTTTTGTTCTTTATACAAGAACGATCCACACAAAAAATCATGATCACCTCCTCTCGTGACAACTAAATCAACCTAAGGATGTTGTTGTATGATCGCAACAATAGAAACCCATGAAAACTCAATTATAAGTATAGAGATCACATACCATAATAGGGAATAAAGAAAAAAAATTAGACTGACCCAAAAGAATGTTGATAGATCATACCTTATATCAAAGATTGATCGATACTGATTTGTTGCATCAAAATAGAGTGGAAGCAATCCTAGGAGGAATGTTTAACTATCCAACTCTTACTGGAAGGAATGGGATGTTCATGCATCTCACACCTAAGAACAATGAGAAAGATCTAGGGGGGAAGATATATCATCCCTTTAGATGATTTAACGGAGTAGTGGGTTAAGATACGCTGGGTTTTCCATTGAAAGAGAATCACATTAAACCACACAGTTTGACCAAGTAAAAACATTCTGAGACTTAGTAGAAATTTATCTACGGGTTATGGCCTTTGAATCAGCCTTAGAGTCCTTAAAACAATGCTTTAAATGCATTTTATGTCAAAGGAAATGTTAAATGGGCAAAACTGTAAGAATCTAGGAACATTGTTCACAACTCGAAATTTGGAAAAGGAAAAACACTGTTCATGAACCTCACCATTGGAACCTCGCCGTTCTGGAAACATTATTCATGAACTAAAAATTTGGCAAAGGAAAAAGGTCACCATTAGAACCTCACCATTCTAGAAACACTATTCATGAACATGAAATTTTGAAAATGAAAGAGGTCACCGTTGGAACCTCACTGATGGACTGATCACTGTTGGAACCGTTCATAGAATTGAAAATTTGGAAAAAGAAAAAGGTCACCATTGGATCCTCACCAATGGACTGTTCATCGATGGAATTGTTTGTAGAATTAGAAATTTGGAAAAGGAAAGAGAGGTTATTGTTGGACCTCATCGTTGGCATAGTTCACTGAAGGTTACCGATGACACTGTTCACATAAGGTCACTGTTGCAATGTTCACATAATGTTACTGATGACACTGTTCATAGAAGGTCACTATTGAACTATTCACAACAGTCTACCGTTGGGGTTGTTCACCGATGGTCACTGATGACACTATTCATATAAGGTCACCATTGCACTATTCAAAAATATCTACCATTGGAAATGTTCACCGATGGTCACTGATGAAACTATTCACATTACGTCATTGTTACACTGTTCACAATTGTCTACTGTTGGAACTGTTCATAGATGGAGCTGTTCACAGAAATGGAAAATTGGAAAAGTGTTGGGGATAA
Organism: Viscum album; assembly: GCA_963277665.1. NCBI lineage: Eukaryota > Viridiplantae > Streptophyta > Magnoliopsida > Santalales > Viscaceae > Viscum > Viscum album. The sequence goes on from OY728134.1 coordinate 1,204,868,545, forward strand.
ATCACCATGACCACACAAAACACCTCATACACCTGATTTCGCAGAGGAATGGATCAGAGAGGTCTAAGCCATTACATCATATTCCTCTCAAAAAATTCTTGTCCTTGAGAATTCAAACCCATCCTAAAGGGAAAAAGAAACAGGGTCCAAAAAACCACCCATCGATATACCTCTGAAAAGAGAGGAAGCCATAAGAAGAAATAAAAGATACCCTTATTAGAAACATGAATGGTCTATAAACACAATGGATTCATTGATACATGAAAAGAGTTAAACATCAAAAAAATTTGGGTATTGAGCATGTATTTGTGACTCACATTCCTAGGTACTCTATTTAATGCCACCATGTTACCACAAGACACGAACCAAGGTGATAGAATGCCCATGAAACACCTTCTCTTTGCAGTCTTGGATCTCCACAAGTCACTCTGCAAAGTTTGCATCATCATCAACATCGATCTCTCCCCAATCGATGACGTGAGAGTCATCATAAAGATAACTATGGAGAGGTGATCCATGGAAAACATCATGTATCTAACTTATATATGGGGGAAGTTCTACTCGATAATCCACAGCTCCAACACGAGATAACACCTCGAAAGGCCCAACAAACTGGGGAGAAATCTTACTCCCATGACCAAACATTCGCTTCCCATGATGGGGAGTCACCTTCAAAAACCCATGATCCCGAATATCAATCTATATGGGTCTATTCCTTGGATCAGAATAGGATTTCTGATGATCTTGCGCTGTCTTCTTCCTCTCACGAATCACCTAAACCATCTCTGTTGTATTTTGCACTAGTTGTAGTCCGAGAATTGCTGACTCTCCGACTCTAGTCTAGAACAACGGAGAATGGCATGGTTTTCCATAAAAGGATTCAAATGGCACCATACTGTTGGTGGTGTGAAAAATATTTTTGTAAGAAAACTCCACCTAGGGTAAGTGCCTCATCCACAAACCTCCAAAACCCAGGACACAAGAGCATAAGATGTCTTCAAGAGTTTGGATGGTCCGCTCTATCTGACCATCTATATGAGGTTGAAAAGTAGTTCAAAGGCATAGTTGAGAACCAAAATCATACTGGAGACCTCTCCACACTCTGGAGGTGAAACAAGGATCTCAATCAGAACTGATCATCCTGGGAACTCCATGAAGTCTCACCACCTCCTCCAGATACTACCTCGATAAATGTTCCACTAATCTCAACTCCTTGATTGCTATAAAGTGGGTTTATTTCATTAAACTATCCACTACCACCCAAATAGAATCATGTTCTCCCTATGATCGAGGTAAACCAGTAACAAAGTCCATTGATATGTCCTCCCATTTCAATATAGGAACATCTAACAGTTGGATCACACCACTAGGAACATGGTTTTTGGCCTTCACCTTCTGGAAGACCAAACATTGAGACACAAACTCTGTAACTGCACACTTCAACCCAGGCAACCAAAACTGGATCCTCAAGGCTCGATACATCTTTTTCACGCTAGGATGCACCTCTAATGGAGAACTATGGAATTCTCTAAGAACCATCATGTGCATCATCAATGGAACAAAAATCATTCCATGATACAACACAAGGTGTTATGCATCCTCAGACCAACCATCTGGGGCCTTCCCCCAAACCACTCGGTCTCTACAGACCTCCACCTCTAGATCCACCAACTGGGACTCTTCCACATTCTGCACCAGAGACGACTACACTGACATCTGAAAAAGACAACCTCTTCCCCTAAATTCTCCCATATTAAGATGTAATGCTAACAGTTTTTCCATTAATCTCCATAAATACCTAGATTCATGCACTACATCACCACCTGACTTCCATATCAGTGCTTCAGCTACAAAATTCCCCTTTCCTAGTGTATATGATATTTAAAAGACATATTCCTCTAAGAAATCCATCCATTGATGCTTTCACAAGTTTAAGTCACACTTGGAGATAAAATACCTCAAGCTCTTATGATCGGTGAAAACCACAAGGCGCTCAACGATGAGATAATGTCTCTATAACATCAGAGCAAACACCATGGCTTCCAACTGAAGATCATGGGTGGCATAACCACATTCAGGAAGATGCAACTGCCAAGACCCATAAGAAACAACTGATCTTTGCTGCATAAGAACACATCCCAACCCCAGTTATTAAGCATCACTCAAAACATCAAACTAAACTCCCTCAGCTAGAAGAAAAATAACTGAAGCAGTTACTAACTTCTCTTTTAGATACATAAAAGATACCTGATACTGATTAGTCTATATGAATGCATGATCCCTCCTAGTTATAATGTCAGAGGAGTCACAACTCATGATAAATTGGCTAAGAACCTCCTGTAGTAGCATGAAATAACAAGGAAACATTGCACATATAACACTTCCTTGGGGGATGCCAAAGATATAACGAATTTTATCTTCTATGGATCTGTAGATACACTCTAATGAAACACAAAATGCCCCAATAATCAGACTTCTAGAGCCCAAAAATCCCAATTTGACTTCTTCTCAAACAACTGATGTTGATGAAGAACTCCCAAAATAGTGTGTAGAGGCTCTACATGCTCCTCCTCAGATATAGAGTACACAAGGATGTTGTCAATGAAAACCACCACAAACTTTTCCAGGTACTCACAGAACACAGTGTTCATCAATCCCATGAACACATCTGGAGCATTCATCATGCCGAATGGCATTAAAACGAAATCATAATGCCCATAAAGACAATGTAAAGCAGTCTTCAGGATATCCTCATCCTTCACATGCATCTGATGATATCCTCACCGTATGTCGATCATTGTGAACCAACTTTCACCCTTCAGTTGATTGAATAAATCATCAATCCACTGAAGAGGATATCGATTATTTATTGTCACTTTAGTTATGAGACAATAATCTACACACAACTACAAACTACCATCATACTTCTTCACGAAAAAAACAAGTGCACCTCAGAGTGACACACTCGGCCGAACAAAACTGCACTATAACAAACCATCAAGCTGTATACATAGCTCTCATAACTCAGAAGAGGCCATCCTATATGAATAAATGAATATATGAGATGGTCCTCATTGTAGCTCAATCCCAAAATCGATCTCTCATCGAGGAGGTAATGCTACAACCTCTTCTGGAAATACATAAGGGTACCCTTCTACAACCATAAAAAATGCCAATGTTTGAACCTCTAAAGAACTTAGCATCTGATTGGCCATCATTGATGATGAGGATGTAACATGGCTTTGTACAATCTGAGGGTCTCACTCACCAAGAAACACCACTGGATCTCCATATGCATCAATGAATAGAACCTGCCTCCTGAATCAATCCAAGATCACCTGAAATGAATAAAACCAATCCATGTTGAGGATGAAATCATATGGTTGTATCCGTAAACATATGAAATCTCCACAAGAGCGGTCCTGCCCCAACACTAGCTCACAGTCTCTACATAATTCAAACAAGTCATCTCAACCACCAACTTGTGTAGTCAATGCCAAGGGCCCTGGATGCCTCTCTACTTCAAGTCCCAAAGCATGGACAATGGTAGGTTATACGAAGGAGTGTGTCACTCCTAAAGAAAAAAAGGAAAGCACCAAGGTCGAAAACAAGAAAAGGGTAACTCAAACAACGTCTGTCTCACATGATGCTGGCAACACTAAAGCATGAGGTTGACCACGACCTCCTCCACATCCTATCTGACCTTTATGATGACCACCACCACGGATAAGATCTGCTCTCTGAGATTGGGGAGCATCACGGTGTAGTCCTCCGCCTGCCCCATCTACCCTCTGCTAAACTAAAGCTGGTGCAACCTACTGCTGCAGCCTCGGCTGGAACTGCCTCAATGGAGGAAGTTGAAGCAGAAAACTTGGTTCACGATGACTGCATTGTATGTTTGGGAACTCTCAATATTGATAATCTCGACCACCACAAGAAAACCAAGAGCATCATACCTTGTATTATTCTTGAGAGCCACTGCCCCCGGTTATACGAGATGTTGAGGCCTAGGACCTACCCCCGGTCCAACGAAAACTCTTCTTCCCTAAAAACCAGGAACCCCATACCAAAGTTCGTCTTCGTGAGAAATCATGAATAATACCCACTCATGATGATCTGGTTCTATCCAATTTATTCTCGATGACCTCTGCCATTTCTAGCACCTCAAGATATTTCTTCCTCATGAATGGGGTGACCTGACACTAGATCTTTGGACACAAAGCCTCCTCGAAATGACTCACCCTAGCCTTCTCATCTGGTAACAGGTTTGAAGCATATCATAAAAGGTTCCTGAAATGGATTCCAAACCCTCTCATTCTAGAGCTCCCCTATTGATGGTTAAGAAGCTCCTAGTGAAAGGACACCTTTGCAGTCGAAGAAAAAAACTTGACTCAAAACATGTCTTGGAACTCCTCCCATGAGATCGCTGACTCCTCACAATCCTCGAGGAACAAGAACCACCACTGCCTCGCTGCTCCACCCAACATTTTCACAACCAAGGACACCCAATAAACCATCATAGAAAAGCTCAAACTCTAACCTATCTCGACCTCCAACAACCAGTCTTTCTTGATTGCATCTGAAATGGAGCCTTCGTACATCTGCATACTCTGGCACTGAAACTCTCAGAGTGTCCTCCTCCATGTGTTTTCGTCATCAACCTATACCCTATGATGATCTGCTAGCACAACCTACTAGATATCTTCTATGTGATCTTGACGAGGACGCCGACCTGGAGCCATACCTATAAAATAACAAACGTTTAGATATACTAAACCTGGAATATAGAAGACTCTTCATTATTTAATTTGTCGTTTTATTTTATTAATTTTATGTTAACCTTTCCCAAGGTCTATCCCAGCAATCACAGGCACATAGAAGAATGATCCATGATCATTTCATAGGTCTCAACCTTGCTACTAGTATCACCTAGTTTATTATCCATTTTAAAATTAATGGTCCCTATATCAGATCCTAGGGGGCCCTAAATTCCTATGTATCAGTCAGTCTCCAGTGTTTACATCACTTAATGAACATGAATGACACCATTTCCTACCAACCCATGCAGCCTCGCACATGCCTAACACCAAACTCAATCCAATCCCTCAACCTCCCTTTGATACCACTCTATCAGGAACCCCTCCCCACAAGGTGTACCCATCCTGGGATAACAATGTGAGAAGGGAGATAATGACCCCCGAGTCCCGCCTCTTCTAGGCCCCGATTTGGTGACTAGCACTGAAGGTAGAGTAAAGGCACAAATGTGAGGCATTACCCTCTAAGAGAACACATGAAGAAGAGAGAGATAAGATAGATATGAACCAACTCCAACTTAGACTAAAATATAAAATAAAACCCAAGTACACATATGTAATGTCATGAAAAAGTACTACAACTGAAAGGGGAAAACAGTAATTACCCAAAAGAAAGTAAAAACATCAGCAAACAAAAGTCCAAATAGCTCCTGCAACCCCAAGCTAATATAAACCAGCCTAATCTCTAACCTGATCCAAGTGACCTAAAAATAGTTTATATATATATAGGGTGAGTATAACATTATACTTAGTAGGATCATCCTTAAAACCTCTCGTGAAAATGTAATGAAAGAATTGCTAAAGAATAGTGAAGCACAAGTGAAACTAACTGATAAACTTAACAGGTATACTAAGATCCCAAATTCACCCTGGATACTATCACCATTTAACGCATAAAAGAGTATATAATATAATACAGAATATCTAGGGTACCCCAATACTACTTCCCCACTAGTTTTTTTTCTTTTCCCCAACGTCACACGTCCTAAGAATCTCTGTCCAAAAAGGCTTGCCCACAGACACCAGTGAAAAGCACCACCACATGAACCTCACGCAACAAACCCACCACATCTACACAAGGAAGTAACCCTGGTGTTTTTTGAATCCATTATCTATTGAATAACATGTATCATACTTCAAGTATTTATCCTCAAGCTATTATAGCCCATAAACTAAGTAAGGATCCTCAAGCCATCACAACCTATACACGTTACACCTATAGTAGTCCATAGGATAATGCATCCACAATATATGTGTATGAATAAAAACAAGCTATTCCAACCCTCTACACACATATATGGGGAAAACTAACCACTGTGCCTACCAGCACAAGTATCTACCATGAGAAGAGAGCGGGGCTAAAGGGGCTAGTCAGCCATCCATCCTCCCACCGGAATGTTGGGGAAAACATTCATTGGGATCAGAATCCCCAAGGTGTTAGTTTCCCTTAATGATGGGGAAGAGTAGAGTATCGAAACACAAAAAGTACATAATATAATATAGCTCACAACCACACTGTGGGCGTAATATAGTCTTAGACTGAATTTCAGCTAATGTCTCTCGGACTCTCGACTGCCACCTCTAAGACTAGGTATCCTATAAGCACACAACTATTTTAAGATCTTTAATACATTACTTGATTCCATTTTGGTCAATTGTACATTACATTAATTAATTATTTAAACATTAATTAACCATCAATAATTTCCAAATTAAATTTAATTAGCATCTCACCCAATGTCCACTGTACTTTTAAAATTGTAACCTCAACATTTTATTACAGAAAGGTCCAAACCAAAGGGTTATCATCATTTATTCAATTATTTATTTATAGAATTACTTTACCATGTTACCAGGAATTCTAGAAAAACATTTGATACTGATAAACACAATGGGGATCAGTATGATGACTAGATGAACTACCCGTTGAGTCTTTTCTGTCTATAGAAAGAGCGTAGACCCATCCTCCCTTGAGGATCCAAACATGAAAAGAACATGGCATACCCCATGCGTTTTTGCCCGTTTTGATAGATGGGTAAGAAAGGCCAGTTGCCTTGAGAAGTGGATAAAGTAAAACATATAAACAACCAAAGAAACAACAAGAATACAAACATTCACACCCAACCCATTTCAACATCCCTGATGTCCTCCCCAATAACCACATGAATAATTCGATGCATCTCGCCACTCTAGGCATCAACTGCTGCCATAACCAGCAGGCCTCCCATCCACCACTTATCATAACCACCATCCAGTTCACATCACAACACAAGCAGTGGGAAAACAAACATCATGTCAATATGACTATTGGCCCTTAAACAAGAAAATAGGGTATCTCAGAACCCTACAAGGAATTGACTTTTATTAAACAACCAGTTCTTTAATCCATCATGGATTATACAATTTATTATTTTTAGGTTTTAAATACATGAATCCTAACCAGTAATCTATGAAAAATAATTAATAATTCTTACTAAACCAATTTGATTAACATCAAATTACAACAACATGAGTCAGATTCATTCACATGCTTCTTCATCATTACCCAAGTTATTATCAATTAATTCTGGGAAGACCTGCTTTACCAATTTCCATCAAGACCATTATTAGATATCACACTATCTAGAAAAACAAGAGGCAATAACCTGCGATTGATATTATTTTAGTTATCTAGTTCAAATATTTATTAATTAAATTCCATTGTGATCCAGTAGGATAGAACATGCTAAATGTTTAGTAGTGTGTGAAATAAAAGAGAAGAAATTAATCCCCCACCTCAAATTAATCTTTCAGTTATTTATACAAGAATGATCTACACAAATAATCACGATCAGATCCTCTCGTGACAACTGTATCCACCTGAGGATATTACTAGATCTGGATTCAAGCACCCTTTGAATGCCCAACCAAATATCCAATGGAAAAAGAGGGTTTTAGGGATTAAGAATAGTAAACATGGAACCAAAAGTACTAATATAGAAAAGATATGAATGAAAAGTGTTAGACATACCCAGATCATTGATCTACACCCAAAGACACTCCAAATGGCCTACAAATGAAGGAGATCGCCCCTTTAGAAAATTTTGGGGTTTAGTTTCATCTCTATGGTAAGAGGAGGATAAATGTAGAATATAATCAAGTGAGGAATAAAAAAATCATGCGGTAAAAATGGTAAATTCTCAACTTTTAATGGATCTCATATTATGGTCACACAATTTGACAAACCATGCACTAGACTGTATAAAAGAGGGGTCTATGTCAAATAATTACTTGGGGATCCTGAAAAGTTTTAATAACCATGCACCACCTGTATGATATGCCTCTATAAAAGGATTCATGGTTTTGATTTCCACTTTTCACTATTTACTATGACCATGTTCCTACCCTAAAAGATGCATTGGATAGCCCTATTTCCCATTCATTAGCCTCCCAAACCCCTGGAACACCCACGATCTTCCTCATAAACCTGGTAAACAATTAATTAGATAACGTGAAGGGATTAAAACCAAAATTTAGACAATAATATACCTTGATGATTTCCAGGGTCTTACAACCTTTCCACCTTATAATGAACCATCTGATTCCACACTCTTAAGAATCAATGAGATTTTAAAGATATGGTAATGGGAAACCAATCTCACATATCTAAATCTATACCCCATGTTTTCTCCTGAACATTAAGATGCTTCCATAAAACTCAAATCAATGGCACTTTATTTCCCCTTAAGACTTTATCACTACGATCTACAATAAGCACCATATGCTCTTCAAATTAGGCATCGTCCTCAAGATCAACATCCTCAACATTAATCACATGAGATGGGTTAGGGTGATAATACTAAAGCATTGATACATTAAAAACATTGGTCATAAAAATATTAAATTATGGACGTTTCAATCAGTATGTAATTGGTTTGATCCACTCTATAATCTCAAATGGCCCCACAAACCTGGTCCCCCGTATGCACTATTTTTGAATCCGACGGTGGCCCATCCTTAAAGACACCAAAAGAAACTCATGATCACCCACTATAAAATCATGAGGTCTAAGATGCCTATATTCATATGAGTTTTTCATTTTCTAAGTGATTTATATACATTACCCAATAAAAATAACTTGTTCCCATATCTCATGCATAAGACTCGGTCCCAACAATTCTGATTCCATACCTAACATCCAAAACAACAGAGATCTACATTGTCAACCATAAGTCACATCAAATAGTTCCATTTGAATTTTATACTAGAAGATATTATTGTATGAAAACTGAACATCTGAAAAGTTATTCTCGTATTATCCAATTATTTCTCAGAGATATTACCTTAACATGTCCTTGAGTACCTGAATGATATGCTATGATTTCCCATCCATCTGCAGGAGGAAATACATACTCAAAAATACCACAGTTCCAATCTCATTCTATAATCTTTTACAGAAGCACCTTGTAAAATGTATATCATGATATGAAGTTATAGTCAGTATTACCCCATAGAGACATTAAATTAAAGGCAAACAATATAAATCCTCATTTTATTTCTCCTTGATCTAGCTTTGAATTATAAACTCAACTACCAAGGATGTAAGGGTAATTTTCCCATGGTACTATTGGACCCCCAAATGCATCTCAAAAAATAGTGCCACCATCTGCCACTCTGAACATGATTCTAGAGTTTCATGCTTTTGAGCCTTCTGGCTCAATGAATCTACCACACTGTTCCACTTTATTGGCATGTAAACACTCTCAATGTCGAAAGACTGCATGTATTCAAAACATATCCATTGTCAACGATTTAATTAATTCTAAGAGAAGATGTATATAAGTATTTTATTAACATTATACATCATAAAAAATTATCCCAACAATTATTTATTCTAAAACATCGAGCCATATACCACAACGACTAACTCAAGATCATGAGTTGGGAAATTTCTTTCACGAGGACTCAATTTTCATAACCTGTATGCCACAACATGATCATCCTCCATCAACAATGCCGAATAGTAACACCAAAATAAACACAAAAAGGTATATTTCTTACTTGGATCATGTATTAATTTAACTAGTGTGGTAGTCGACTGATACATTACGCTTGGAAACCATTATGCCATGCTTTTGACCAGTCTTGCATTTTCCCTTATTTTTCAAACTCGATAATGGATCTACCAAATGAGAAAAATATTTAATGACCCTTTAGTAATAAACTACAATGCCCATTAAACATCAGTCTTACAAAAAATATTGGGGATGCACCCAATACACAAATGCCTGCACATTCTCCATGTATATAGATATTCCTCCCTTATAGATTATGGGACAGAAGAAATGCATGTTATTGATCCAAAAATGATATTTGGATATCATGGAAATATAATATTCTATCTTAGTGTAATTAGGATGATGTAAGGATGTTTGGAATGATCTTCATGAGTCTTTGAGTACAACATGATGTCATCAATAAAGATAAATACAAACTAATCTAGGTAAGGATAAAAGATTCATTTCATTCAGTCCATAAACACTACTGGTGGATTTCTCCACCCAAAAATTGACACAAAAAACACTTACAATTCATACCTAATACAAAAATAATTCTACGGTATATCCTTATTTCTCACAATTAGATAATGATATCCTTATGTAAAACTAATATTTTATGAATTGTTTTTTTGAATTAATTTTACAATTTGGAAATTTATCATTTCATGCAATAGAGATAATGGTTTATTTTAAATTAAAGAACTATGTTTGCCTTGTTTATATACAACATCAATTTAATGGTACACCACATGTAAAATATATTTTATCATACTCTTCATGGAACACCGAGGTTAGCTTGCATTGCACACAATAATGACTTTCCATGATTGGTTGCGTAACACACAAGACAGAATTTTAACAAATAATAATATATAATTAAAATGATATTATTTAATATATTAACATATTATATAGATATTAAATTATTATTTATGAAAATTATTAAATAATATATGAAAATATACTATTTAAACAAATATAAAAGGAGTTCAGAGGTTACAAATTAATTTGAAATGAATATGAAAACTGACTGAATATAAAGGAAAATATTATTACATTAAGTTGTCTTACCCTAATAAATAATATTAATTATAATTAGTGATTGATATTAATTTAATATATAAGTTATATATTGAATCAATTTTTATTGATATCAATCTAGTATATTTTATAGAAATTAGTTATGAACACACCCAATTTTATGCAAACATTATGTATTTCTTAAGGTAGTTTACTACCTTTTAATATAGAACCATTTTCAAATCCAATTTCTAGAACTTATATAGATTTAATATGTCAATACCCATATAATTATAAAACAAAACATAATAATTAGTTTATGATATATATTTTTTCCTGTGAAGTTTCATTTCTTAATGAATAGTGAAAATAGTAAATTTTCATTCAAAACTACTTTTTCATTTACATTATTTATAAGGATAAATTAAAATTAATTTTTTTAAAATTTTAATTATATAATATTTTTATAAAGTATTCTTATTTATTTCAATGGAACCAATTTCACATTGATGTTGGATGTAAAAGCATTCAAAATTTTTGATCTTTTTGTACTTTAAAAACCTGCTGTGTCATCCTACCTGTGGGTTAAAATTTAAATTAATTTATTATACTAATGTGATAGGAATATGGAAAAATATATTTCATATTTGGAATCATAAACTATTAATTTTATAATGTTCTCATCATATATTTTTACAAAATATATTAATTAAGATAATTAAAATTAACTACATCTCTTATGGTGAAATTAAGGTTAACTAAGGACTAAACTTTAAACATAAGACTTTAAAAGACATAGAAACTTGTACAAGATAAAATGGATGACCATATATTGATCCTATCCTCACATGGATATAATTTTTTCCATTATTGGATCTACTTAAAATATGGAAGATGTGGGTGTAATTCTCTATACAAATGTTTATAAGAGTGGCACTTTTCCTCCACTATAAAAGGCCCTCCTCTCCTCCATCTATTTTAACCAATAAAAAATTTTAGGGTCATACATTATATGATAAAATATACTCCAAAAGATCCTCCAATCCTACTATATTTATTATATTGGATATAAATAATTCCATGTAATAATTTCGGCAAAAACCAAAAGGAGTTACCTAATTTTAAGTAAACGACTTCTCTCAAACTCCTTTCTTTTATTTTATTTCTCCACCCCATTCAATATCATTATTAAATTATTTTATTAAAAATATTGTATCATAAATATAATAATATTATTATGCTATAGGATATAACTAAACTTACACAGACCACCATCTAATGGGTAACGAAAATTTTATTTATGTGTACGGTGAACTTACACATCATTAAATGATAATTGTTTGTTTTTTCTTTACTGTCTATCATGATTTGAATTATTATGGAGAAATTGTTTATATATTTCATATATTATATTTATTATGAATTTAATATTCTATATTAATTTTACAACACATAGCCTTTTTACCATCCATTTGGTGTAAATAAGATAATTTCAATGGAGTAAGTGTGGACTACCTTCCCCTCAAAGTGATGTGATATGTTCACACACTACACGGAATGTATTAAAGATGAGTTTAGATAAATAATATGATATATATGATATTATAATTATACATTACTGATTTTAGATTTATATATATATACAAATATTTCATTATCATTTTTTGTTGCAATATGAAAAAAACATAAATGTCGTTCATGCGTACGTACGGATTATCGTCTCTATGAATGGTGTATTCTATTTCTTAATTATATTTTCTATAGATTAATTTAATAAAAATATAATATATATAATTGATATTTATATGATGGTATAAATTTTATAATCATGATATTTGTATAAGGAAAATGCTATAACTAATTGAGACCAACGCGAAGAACAAAGAAAACATTATCCGAAATAAAACCTTAACACAATATGGTTAAAAAGTGAGAAATATAATGTCATAGTTAAACCATATATGGTTTTATATATCATATTATAGTTGTTTAAGATATTAATAAAAAATTATATTTTATATACTGGTGGTTTGAATGAGTACGACGAGAGTCAAGACACAAGGTAAAAGAATTTTATCTCACTTTTTATTTAAACGAGATACATCATTTATTAACCACCCATTATTTTTGTGTGTTGTGTATACGTTCTATGGATATAATAAATTATTATTATAGTTAAATTTATTGGTAATTAAATTTCCATTATATGACCCCTATTTCAATTGGTTTATGTTTCAAAAGACACTAAAACTTTAAAATAATTTTCTCTCAATTTTCCAACATTGAGACTCATGTTTTGTTATGATCCTAAAATATTTTTCATGTGTATATACTTAAATTTTACATGATATATCATGAATCTACATTTTATCTTGATATAATAATAATCCTGTAATTCCCATTTCTTAGAAGGAGAGTATGATCCATCCTTACCAATAGATAATAGTTTATTGAAACAATCTCATCGGTTTTCAGGTCAGTTTATGTTTAAGCTTCCATTGATGAAATATTATCAAACATATCTGAAAAAATAAAGATTTTTCTAATCCTATGATTAATCATGATATATTAATGTTTTTTTAAAAATTTATACTATTTTTTCATAAAGATATTTATGAATGTTTTTTTAGAAATCCCGACTTTACCCTCTCTTCGTTCAATAAATCTATGTTTTTTAAAAAGGGTTTCCAAGTATATTATTCCATTATTATATAATATTTAAATTTAATCTGACCATTTTATTATTTTACTGATCTCTTTGATGGAATATTCTCTTTCTATTCTTGGAAAATTCATTTTTCAAAACATTTCATCCTAGAAGAGGAATTTTCTTTTTACCTCATACGACCTATATGGATTTACCCACCACCATTTCATTAAGGATTCAGTTGAATTTTTATAATGATTATTTAAATGAAAAGTTTTTTAAAAAAGCGATTTAAATGGAAAAGTATTTTAAAAATGTTTTCAATATTATTTAATAAGTTTTCTAGGAAAATCTATTCAATAATTATTTATAATATTTAAATATATTTTCAAAGAAATGTTTTTATAAACATTTTCAAGCCAAATCCAAAATATTTCATGTAAATAAGTTTTCCAGTTTTTTTGAGGGAATTAATTATTTCACAACCCCATCCATCCCCTTTTTCATTTATTTTCCTTTTTTTTACTTATAGGGATCTTCCCAAATTTCTTGGTAAAAATCATTTTCCGAAGAAGAACGGATATTTTCATCATGAAACATTTTTGCAATAAATTTCAAAATTATTTTCCATCTAAGATGATATATATTGATGTCACTCATTCCTTTTTTGAAAATTATATAGTGGTTCCATTAATATTCTTTCTCTGAATGGATTATGATTAATGTCACGATCTATATGAAACAATTTTCTCATTCAAGGGTTATATGCTTATGATAGCAATTTATCTTTACTAGGTTTTGATTCAGATGAAATGATTATGAAACCTATATCTTTTTCCATAGGATACTATATGTTTACATTTTTGTGATACCGAATTAATTACAGGTGTTAAGATGTGATTTTTTAAGATATTTTGGCACTTGTATGTATGATTTCATTATGAGATGGGTGGACCTATATTTACCTCTAATGAATTGGATAAATATTTGTATATCATGAGATGGAAAAAGATGGTATTGGTAGTGAAACATGATAACGAAGAAGGCCATGGGAGTGAACGATGATTTCCAAGATGGTATGGGGGGATGAACTCATACTACCAAGATGGACATGGGAGTGAAATGTGACTAACAAGATTTTATGGGGAGTGAACCCAAACATCTTAGATTTCTTTATTAGTGATGCCTTAGCTATTATTGATATTATATTATATAATTATGTGTCTTCCACAATTCGATGTTTTATTCCAATGTTATGATTTCAAGTGATATTTTCTTTATTTGATTGTTATTCATCTATTATGAACATCAATGATTTATACAATGATTCATCTATATTACCACTAATATGAAGGGTATATTCTTTTATTTTCATGATAATGTTATCATATATTTATGCTCATGATTATGCTTATATATTTAGATTGTTTACCACTACTAAGAATTAGAGATCACAACTTTTTATGTTTTCTTCCCCATGTTGTGAGAATGTGTATTATGTTTTATGTGTATAAGAAGCATTATAGTCATGATAATCTTAGTGGGATATAATTTATCTCACATATGTATATCTGTTTATGTTTCCATGTTTCCAATAGAACAAGACTGGTACGATCCATGGGAGTCTATTTTTATAATGATTTATGTATTTTTTAAATGTTTTGTAATGTTAATGTATGCTAATACTAGGTTGTTATAGTTGTAATCATATTGAAGGTTTAGTTATACTTTGGAAACTAGGATGATAAAAATTTAGTGATATTCCTAGGTATATTTCTTTAGATATGTATAGGTATGTCTACTAGGATAAGTTTAAGGATGAGTAAACATTAAGGAAAATGAATAGGATTTTTGGTAAAGGATTGAGAGAGTTTTTTCCTAGAAATACATCACTATATGGATACTACAAGTGGATGTGGATCTACCACCTATGTACCTAGGGGAAAAAACTCTAACAATATTTTTTTGGTCGGACTCAATATAAGGCCTCAGCCTTAAACCTTACTTAATATTGAATTAAATGAATAATTCACATTGAGGATCTTTTCAGGTTTAGAGTTTTAGAGAATTAGAACATAACTATTACATCTCAAAAGATTAAAAAGTAGAAACTTCTACTAAGTTTCCATAAAATAAAAAACTCTTAAAAAGAAACATATCTAGTTCCATGTTTTAGGTAGCATGACTTTCCCTTGATCCCATCCTTGACCCTATTCCACGTTAAGTCCTATGAAAAACATTTCAAAAAAAAAAACTTGGGATGAGCATAAAAAGCTCAGTAAGGGAAACACAAAGAAAGAAAACTGATAGTTTTTCAAAACAACAAGTAAACCATGTATACTTTATAAAAGTAATACTTTTCACCTTTTCAAAGTAGTAAAAACTCTTCACTGAATAAAAGTTCATTACTTACCCTTCTGTAACCAAAAGATTACCATAAAACCCATATAACATCACATAACATATAAAGGTAACTTGGGACAAAAACATACTTATGTGGAACAACCATAAGGTCGACTTCCACACATATCACTTAATGGAATAGCCATTTGGCCAACTTCCATACATACTTAATGGAATAGCCATATTGCCGACTTCCATACCCAATGCATTGGAGGTTATAACGTAACCACCCGTCCTGGTATTCACGGCACCACCCGTCATATGGTTTATCACATAACCACCCGTAAAATGTCCAAGTACCATCATTACACATAAAATATTGAAAATATAAACATTTCAATAACAACATTTCATTTTCAATCACAATAAGTAATTCCCAGATATTGAATTAATCAATCCATTTTCAAAAACCATTTAAAAGAGATTTTTGAATCAAAGTGTCCCATACCACTTTGAAGATTTTAATGGAATTATAATTTTAAAACATTAATGTCCATATAAATAAATACTGAAAACCATTTTGAAAACATGGACATTAAAGATAAAGATTTAGAATAATAAATCTTTAAAACATTTAAAACAATATTTTTGTTAAATAGTTTTAAACAAAATGAGAGACTCTTGAATACAAATAATAGAGGAATAACATTTAATCAGAACTTTATAATATCATTAGAATAAAGGGATTCATGATATAATATGTCAAAGGACAGTATACACACCATATAAGAGTGAATCGGTGCATAACAACAATGAAGTCTCAAAAGAAATGTAAAATGAGATGAAATCCATTATAAAGAAGGAATCCTTAAATTAAGGATAAATCAATCTCATAATTATGTGTGACAAATATAAATACACCCAATATAAGTGGATATTAAGTGTAAAACAATCAAAGGTTATTCAAACATATTCAAAGGATGACATATTCAATAACTACATGTTGAACCCAAAGAAATCGAAATTGGGTTAAGAAGTTCCCATGGTAAAACTCGACAGCCTATCGGCGTCACATAAAATTTTACAAAAAGGGTTGATGAGAGAGATAAAGGGGATCTCATAACATGGACATAAAATTTACATAAATAATGACATAGAAGAACATATCCCAACATAATAGTATGCGAATTAAAAGACATAACAAAATAAGTCTTTTAAAAAGAAGGAGGGTAAAAGGTCCCCTTACCGAGTTGGGTAACTTTCGAAAAGTACACCCCATGGAAGAAGGGTCATACAATGAAGGTGTAAATACCCATAAATGAAATTATACTACACAAAGTTTATAATAATGGGCATTACATACACCACTCTAAGGAAATAGTGGCAAATGTAGCATAAATGTCACGGGAATAAAAGTGAGATGAAAAATCCCTTACGAAAACTCGGCAGCCTAACGACGCCACTTAAAACTTCCAAAATGAATTGATGAGAGGAAATAGGGTCTCTCATCATATAAAAATAAATTTTATAGAAAGAGTAATATAAAAGAACATCCCTCAACATAACAAATAGTAGATTAAAAGAAGTGACATAAAGGAGAGTACTTAAAAAGAAAGAGAGAGGTTAGATCTCTTACGAAAATTCGGCAGCCTAACGGAGCCACTCAAAACTTCCAAAATGGATTGAAAAGAGAGAATAGGGTCTCTCATCATTTGAACATAAAAATTACAGTAAGATTAATATAAAATAACATCCCAATAACATGAAATATGAGCTTTAGAAGGAATGACATAAAAGAGTGTACTTAAAAAGAAAGAGAGGAGTAAGATCCCTTACATCAAGTCCAACTTGTCTTGTTCGTTTCTTTATATTCCTGAATAATAAACTTGAGTTAATTTATAATTCCTTAAGAACCTTTTTCAAGTTCATTATTCCTTTCACATCACTTATTACCATGTCATAAACATTATGTAATCATTTAAGTTAATAATGTTTGTTTTGTCGGTATTTGGTTCTTAAGTCGAAAGTGGACTTATTACAATTACATGTTGTTCATGTGGTCAAAGGTTCATTATATATATAATTGTATTCATGATGTATATATCATATATATCATATATATCCAGTATATTCATGCATTTATAATATTACATAACATTTAGGGTTAAGAAATGAAATGCACCGTTCATGGAGACGGTAAGCTGTACGTACGCATGAACGCTACTTCCATTTCTATTTCATATTTAATGGAATTAAAACATAATGATACATAATAGTATTTTAATTCCAGTATGGTATCATATATAATATCATTAAATATATCCTTTATACATATCACATATGGTATTAACGAATAAAATCACTTTGAGGGGGCGGTAGTCTGCACTTCCTTAAATGAAGAAATCGCGTTTACCCATAATGGAAACCATAAAGGTATGCCATAAATACAAAATAAAGAAGCTTAAGTAAAAAATAAATATATAATATATCATATAAAAATATAGTTTCATGTTAATGGACACCTTTGAAGGTGTTAGAAGAATGTTGAACAATCATCGTTTCGGGAGTCAGAAATTCACCATCCACGGAAATAATATGTTCTTTAACCATTAGATGTAGGTGTGTGTAAGTGTAGCTCGAATCATTCTTATAACAACATCCTGGTATATTTAAGATACTGTATTTGTTACAAAATAAATTAATAAAAAGAGTTTAGGGGGTTGGAGAAGTAAAATAAAACAAAAGGACTCAAGCGAAGACATTACCTTAAAATCGGGTAAATTCCTTTGATTTTAGCTCAAAGGCTTCCTTGGAAAGTATTATGCCCAAAGTGAGGCTTCAAGGAGTTATAGAATGATGTGGAGAGACAAAATGGGCAGGGTTTGGCCGAGCCAAAGGCTTTGGAAGTGTGGTTAAGGAGGTAGAGGTGGGGGCCTTTTATAAGAGGAGAGGAGGGGCACTCTTGGAAAGTAATGAAATGTAACTTTATTTTAAAATGAGTTTGGGATTTAAAAGGTACCACATTGATATAATTCGAGGATAAGGTTATAAAAGTTTGAAATATACCCATCCAATAGGTTTTGGAAATGTTTAGGTCATAGATTTTACATTATCTTCTCATTTTATTTAAATCCTTTATTAATGAAGTAATCGATGCATCATCATGATGTCCTAAATAAATTAATTTATTTAAAGTATAAAAATTATTAAAACAAATACTATGATGTAGGAAATCGTTTTAGCTTTCCAATTAATATTTATAGTCAAAAATCTGACTTGTATAACCCCATGTAAAATTTTTTTTGTAAAACAATTCTTGTTTGTGTCATTTTTACTTTTAAATTAAATAAAAAGATATTTATGCCATTTTCCAACCAAAGTGGCTCTATGGGGTCCCCAAGTTGACCCATGGATTGTTTTGGTCGGCCATGACACATCAAATGAGGGTAGGACATGTGTCTAGGTCATTTCATTTTATTAAAACATTATTCTTACCTTAAACTACACTAATTACCTCTAATCGCGATTAAAAACATAATAAGTTACTATTCACCAAAAAAATATTTTAATCCCATTGAACCACATTTTACTTATTAATGACAACCATGTATGTCGGATTTTTGAAATTCAAAACACAAAGATGGAAAAATTTCATTTAAACGGAAAATCAGTTTTTATAAGTACCACATATTGGTTTCACTATTCATCAAAAATTGAAGTTTTTCAGACAATTACCGAAATTTCACCCTAAGATATATTTGATATTCTGAATTCAAAAATGATGTCTATTTTAAAAAATTCAAAACATATATGTTGCATTAATTAATTTAATAATTAATTCCTGCTGTCAAAACAAATAGCGTGTTTTTATGAAACAAAATGTATCAAAAGAATGACACTAGTTTTTGTCCGATTTCAAAGTGAAATTAATTTCAACGACCACTATTGGATTAAATGGTAAAAATATATTCTAATTTCACTTTAAAACCAATTCAAAAGATAATATATTCATATAAATAAATTATATTAAAAGAGGTTTTGAATTAAAATACAACATTTTTCACTATTCATTAAAAATTGACATTTTTCGGAAAAATACCAAAAATTTACACAAAGAAAATTTTGATGTCCCGATTCTAAATAAGAATTTTATTTTGTCAAATATAACACATAAAATTGTCAAAATGTGGATTTAAAAGAGGCTCTCCATCAAAAGGTGGTTAATTGACCTTTTAAAGAATATTAGAATATTTACGCTTAAAATTGGATTCATTTGCATTTTTAATCCACTAACATTTATTGTAAAAAGTAAAAATATTTGAAAAACATATATAATCATTTAGTGGTTAGTTCTGTTCATTCCCTCCATTACAAAGGCTAGGAGTTAACTACTATTTAAAATAATATTATTTTATTATTAGAGTGAAACGTAAGATTCCCAAGAAACTCGTTGTTGTGTGTTGGGTACGCCACCGAGCAAAGAATCCCCTTTAAATTAAGTTTAATATTTTATTCAAAAATATAGATAAATATAAAAATGTCATGTTCTTTATTTACCTGGGGTGTTACATCCTTCCCCCCTTTTGGGAATTGCGTCCTCACAATTTTAAAATTGAGCTTGGAAACATCCTTTAAAGTCTCAAATCGGAACAAGAGTCGGTAAAACAATCACTTTAAAATAAAGAAAGATAATTACAAAGGTCACCCAAGTTATCCCATACTAAGATTCCATGTAGGAAAACATGGACATGGAGGAGAAAACATAGGGCCATGTTCTGATGGAGAGTGATAGAAAACATGTTTAGAAGAAAGTTAACCACAAGAAAATCACAAACTTGTGATGGGTTAAACGGTATTCGATTACCCAGTAAAAAAAGTTAATAGACAAAATTTTTGTTTTAAGTTACTTTTTATTGAGGAATTTATTCATAAGGAAACATAATCACTTATCATGTTGACTTTCAACTTTTATTATATTCCTTACACAAACTCATATTTTCTCCAAAAGACGAGTATTTAGGAAGACTTGTTCACATTAAGAGTACTATAATAAATTTCTAGAGAATCACCTAATCCACAATAGAGAACTATATAATTCCCATGTCTTTAGACTCTAACCAAAACCAAAACCAAAAAGGTTAGTACAAGATCAGATAATCCAGAAAAGGATAACCCTTTATAAAAAGAAAATCTATTCTTAATCTCCAAAATTTGTCCAACAAAACCCAAAGTTCAACGGGGACCATTCGATAAACAATTTGTCCATAAAATTCTTCAAAGTAAACCAAACTAAGATTTAAACCCAAATATTTTAAGGTTTTAGTCACATAGTCTTCCAAGTTAAATCGTAACATTTATCTCCAAACAACATCAGTTTCTCTTAAAGTCTCATATTGAAAAGTAATTAACCTAATCACATATCCTCCATGATAGGTTAATATATTTCTATAGATAACCCAAAATCAAATTACTCTTAATTCAAAAAATCATCTAACTAAAATTAATCAGTTAAACTAATGAGGGACTTCACGTAGTCCAGTGGTAGGCGATAAATACCAGTTGCACTTTGGTAGTGGGTTCGATTCCCGCAGCTTTGTCCGACACGAGGGGTTGTCACACGGTCTGCATGTTGTCCTTTTTCCAAAAATATATAATTCTAAAATCATTCCCCAAAAAGAGATAAAATCATCAAAAATAACCATAACGTCATTTAACCTCAATTTTATCTCATTCCTTTGACTTCCATCATAACATATAGTAACCCATAATTACCTCAAAATTAAGGATCATATAAACCCAAATGGTTCTTTATAACTATTTCCACAAATGAATAGATAACTATTACTTGAATAAAATTTTCATATATTAAACATCAAGGTTACACATACTATAAAAAGTCTTCTAATATAACCCCATCATCAAGAGAGACTTAATACTCTTAAGAATTTCACCATAACTCTTGAAGCCCTTATATGTTGACTTCTTACTCATTCAACATTCTTCATGAACCATTAACCATTACTTTCCAACTTATTCTGAAATACATCTTTCCTACAAAAAAAATCATCAATCATATCCTAAGATTCCAAAATGGGAAAACAATAGTTATGAAATAATCCATACCTTTGATTGGTCATTGTCAGTTTCTTCATCCTCAATCGGAATGGCATTAGATATTGGTAAACGAACATTTGTACGATCTTGGTGATCCCATTCACGAAACTTCTTCATAGGAAATGTGTTTGCATAATGACCATGAACACTACATTTAAAACATTCAATTGATCCCTCAGAAAGAACGTCTTTCCCTTTCCTCGAGTCAACTGGATGCTTCCTTTTTCCATGGCAAGTTCTTGCTTTATGACCTTCATTTCCACATCTATAGCATATTTCTGTCCATTTGAAACATTTTCCTAGGTGTTTCTTTCCACATCTTTGACACATAGGTTTTTGAACACACTTACCTTTATGATTATTACCTGTACTTCCGTAGGGATTTGTTTCTCGCATATATGATGCCTTAGAGAAATCTCCAATGTTTAGGCGGTCAATCATGACTC
Organism: Viscum album; assembly: GCA_963277665.1. NCBI lineage: Eukaryota > Viridiplantae > Streptophyta > Magnoliopsida > Santalales > Viscaceae > Viscum > Viscum album. The sequence goes on from OY728134.1 coordinate 1,204,890,968, forward strand.
CAGATAGTTGGTTGAGGATAATCACAAGAGTTATCATTGCAGCTCCCATATCATTCAGTTGCTTGCTCAAAAAACTGTCACAGTTTCCTTCACATCCACTGTTACTTTGGTGCCTGCTAGATTCAGCCATTTACTGAAACCAAAAAGGTCAGTGTGAGTATATCAACAAAACCATCATTTACTAATGAGGAAGATAAACACTAAGATATACATACTCATTCACTTTAGCTAAAACTAGGACTCTTTCTGAATTCCTAACCATTATGGTAATGTCACTTATGCTTAAAGAATACCATAACCTCTAAAGTTATCTAAACCAACCTCTGATACCAACTATAAGGCCTCAGCCTTAAACCTTACTTAATATTGAATTAAATTAATAATTCACATTGAGGATCTTTTCAGGTTTAGAGTTTTCGATAATTAGGACATAAATATTAAATCTAAAAAGATTACAAAATAGACACTTATACTAAGTTTCCATAAAATAAAAACTCTTAAAAAGAAACATGTCTAGTTCCATGTTTTAGGTAGCATGACTTTCCCTTGATCCCATCCTTGACCCTGTTCCACGTTAAGTCCTATGAAAAACATTTCAAAAAAAAAACTTGGGATGAGCATAAAAAGCTCAGTAAGGGATGCACAAAGAATGGAAACTGAAAGTTTTTCAAAACAACAAGTAAACCATGTATACTTTATCAATGTAATACTTTCCACCTTTTCGAAGTAGTAAAAACTCTTCACTGAATAAAAGTTCATTACTTACCCTTCTGTAACCAAACGATTACCATAAAACCCATATAAGATCACATAACATATAAAGGTAACTTGGGACATAAACATACTTAAGTGGAATAACCATAAGGTCTTCTTACACACATATCACTTAATGGAATAGCCATTCGGCCAACTTCCATGCATACTTAATGGAATAGCCATACAGCCGACTTCCATACCCAATGCATTGGAGGTTATAACGTGACCACCCGTCCTGGTATTCATGACACCACCCGTCATATGGTTTATCACATAACCACCCGTAAAATGTCCAAGTACAATCATTACACATAAAATATTGAAAATATAATCATTTCAATAACAAAATTTCATTTTCAATCACAATAAGTAATTCCTAGATATTGAATTAATCAATCCATTTTCAAAAACCATTTAAAAGTAATTTTTGAATCAAAGTGTCCCATACCACTTTGAAGATTTTAATGGAATTATAATTTTAAAACATTAATGTCCATATAAATAAATACTGAAAATCATTTCGAAAACATGGAAATTAAAGATAAATATTTAGAATAATAAATCTTTAAAACATTTAAAATGATATTTTTGTTAAATAGTTTTTAACAAAATGAGAGACTCTTGAATACAAATAATAGCGGAATAACATTTAATCAGAAATTTATAATATCATGAGAATAAATGGAGTCATGATATAATATGTCAAAGGACATTATACACACCATATAAGAGTGAATTGGTGCATAACAACAATGAAGTCTCAACAGAAATGTGAAATGAGATGAAATCCATTATAAAGAAGGCATCCTTAAATTAAGGATAAATCAATCTCATAATTATGTGTGACAAATATAAATACACCCAATATAAGTGGATATTAAGTTTAAAACAATAAAAGGTTATTCAAACATATTCAAAGTATGAAATATTCAATAACTACATGTTGAACCCAAAGAAATCGAAATTGGGTTAAGAAGTTCCCATGGTAAAACTCCACAGCCTATCAGCGACACATAAAATTTTACAAAAAGGGTTGATGAGAGAGATAAAGGGGATCTCATCACTTGGACATAAAATTTACATAAATAAGGATATATAAGAACATATCCCAACATAATAGTATGTGGATTAAAAGACATAACAAAAGAAGTCTTTTAAAAAAAAGGAGGGTGAAAGGTCCCCTTACCGAGTTGGGTAACTTTCGAAAAGTACACCCCATGGAAGAAGGGTCATACAATGAAGATGTAAATACCCATAAAAGAAATTATACTACACAAAGTGTATAATAATGGTCCGTACATATACCACTCAAAGGAAATAGTGGCAAACGTAGCATAAATGTCACAGGAATAAAAGTGAGATGAAAAATCCCTTACGAAAACTCGGCAGCCTAACAGCGCAACTTAAAACTTCCAAAATGGATTGATGAGAGGAAATAGGGTCTCTAATAATATCAAAATAAAGTTTATAGAAAGATTAATATAAAATAACATCCCTCAACATAACAAAGAGGATCTTAAAAGAAGTGACATAAAAGAGAGTACTTAAAAAGAAAGAGAGAGGTTAGATCTCTTACGAAAACTCGGCAGCCTAACGGTGCCACACAAAACATCCAAAATGGATTGATGAGAGAGAATAGAGTCTCTAATCATTTGAACAAAAAAATTACAGTAAGAGTAATATAAAATAACATCCCAATAACAAGAAATATGATCTTTAGAAAGAATGACATAAAAGAGTGTACTTAAAAAGAAAGAGAGGAGTAAGATCTCTTACCTCAAGTCCAAATTGTCTTGTTCGTTTCTTTATATTCCTGAATAATAAACTTGAGTTAATTTCTACTTCCTTAATAACCTTTTTCAAGTTAATTATTCCTTTTACATCACTTATTACCATGTCATAAACATTATGTAATAATTTAAGTTAATAATGTTTGTTTTTTCGATATTTGGTTCTTAAGTCGAAAGTGGACTTCTTACAATTACATGTTGTTCATGTGGTCAAAGGTTCATTATATCCAGAATTTTATTCAGGATATATATATCATATATATCATATATATCCAGTATATTCATGCATTTATAATATTACATAACATTTAGATTTAAGAAATGAAATGCACCGTTCATGGAGACGGTAAGCCGTACGTACGCATGAACGCTACTTCCATTTCTATTTCATATTTAATGGAATTAAAACATAATGATACATAATAGTATTTTAATTAAAGTATGGTATCATGTATAATATCATTAAATATATCCTTTATACGTACCACATATGGTATTAACGAATCAAATCACTTTGAGGGGGCAGTAGTCCACACTTCCTTAAATGAAGATATTACGTTTACCAATAATGGAAACCATAAAGGTGTGACATAAATAAAAAATAAAGAAGATTAAGTAAAACATAAATATATTAGATATCATATATAAATATAGTGTCATCTTAATGGCCACCTTTGAATGTGTTAGAAGAATGTTGAACAATCATCGTTTCGGGAGGCAGAAATTCGCCATCCACAGAAACAGTATGTTCTTTAACCATTAGATGTATGTGTGTGTATGTGTAGCTCGAATAATTCTTATAAAAACATCCTAGTATATTTAAGATACTATATTTGTTACAAAATAAATTAATAAAAAGAGTTTAGGGGGTTGGAGAAGCAAAATAAAACAAAAGGACTCAAGCGAAGACATTACCTTAAAATCGGGTAACTTCCTTTGATTTGAGCTCAAAGGCTTCCTTGGAAAGGATTCTGCCCAAAGTGATGCTTCAAGGAGTTCTAGAGGGATGTCGAGAGACAAAATGGGCAGGGGTTGGCTGAGCCAAAGGATTTGGAAGTGTGGGTAAGGAGGTAGAGTTTGGGGCCTTTTATAAGAGGAGAGGAGGGGCACTCTTGGAAAGTAATGAAATGTGACTTTATTTTAAAATGAGTTTCAGATTTAAAAGGTCCCACATTGATATAATTTGAGGATAAGGTTTTAAGGGTTCAAACTATACCCATCCAATAGGTTTTGGACATGTTTAGGTCATAGATTTTACATTATCTTCTCATTTTATTTAAATCCTTTATTAATGAGGTAATCACTGCATCATCATGATGTCATAAATAAATTAATTTATTTAAAGTATAAAAATTATTAAAAAAATACTATAATGTAGTAAATCGTTTTATCTTTCCAATTAATATTTATAGTCAAAAATATGACTTTTATAACCCCATGTAAAAATTATTTTAGTAAAACATTTCATGTTTGTGTCATTTTTACTTTTACATTAAATAAAAAGATATTTATGCCATTTTCCAACCAAAGTGGCTCCATGGGGTCCCCAAGTTGACCCATGGATTTTCTTGGTCGGCCATGACAATCTAATGAGGGTAGTACATGTGTCTAGGTCATTTCATTTTATTAAAACATTATTCTTACCTTAAACTACACTAATTACCTCTAATCGCGATTAAAAACTTAATAAGTTACTATTCACCAAAAATTTATTTTAATCCCATTGAACCACATTTTACATATTAACGACAACCATTTATGTCGGATTTTTGAAATTCAAAACACAAAGATGGCAAAATTTCATTTAAACGGAAAATCAGTTTTTATAAGTACCACTTAGTGGTTTCACTATTCATCACAAATTGAAGTTTTTCAGAAAATTACGAAAAGTTCACCGTAAGCTATATTTGATATTCCAAATTCAAAAATGATGTCTATTTTACAAAATTCAAAACATATATGTTTCATTAATTAATTTAATAATTAATTCTCGTTGTCAAAACAAATAACGTGTTTTTATGAAACAAAATGTATCAAAAGATTGACTCTAGTTTAAGTCCGATTTCAAAGTGAAATTAATTCTAACAACCACTATTGGATTAAATGGTAAAAATATATTCTAATTTCACTTTATAACCAATTAAAAAGATAATATATTCATATAAATAAATTATATTAAAAGAGATTTTGAATTAAAATACAACATTTTTCACTATTCATTAAAAATTGAACTTTTTTCGGAAAAATACCAAAAATTTACACAAAAGCAAATTTTGATGTCCTGATTCTAAAGAAGAATTTTATTTTTTCAAATATAACACATAAAATTGTCAAAAAGTGGATTTAAAAGAGGCTCACCATCAAAAGGTGGTTAATCGGCCTTTTAAAGAATATTAGAATGTTTACGCTTAAAATTGGATTCATTTGCATTTTTAATCCACTAACATTTATTGTAAAAAGTAAAAATATTTGACAAACATATATAATCATTTTGTGGTTAGTTCTGTTCATTCCCGCCATTACAAAGGCTAGGCATTAACTACTATTTAAAATAATATTATTTTATTATTAGAGTGCAACGTAAGATTCCCAAGAAACTCGTTGTTGTGTGTTGGGCATGCCATCCAGCATAGCATCCCCTTTAAAGTAATATTAATTTTTTATTCAAAAATATGGATAAATATAAAAATGTCATATTCTTTATTTACCTAGGGTGTTACACTCAAGGTAATCAGTTACATGATAATGGGCCTTGATGCATGCCTAGTTTGACACTCCCATAGGTTATTCTATTAGATGTAATAAAACTCTTCATGAACGATCATGAATTATTTAAATATATTTTGGATATGAATAACCTATGGTGAAAATAGGGTGTCATATATTAAGGATGGTGTTATAATTTTGAAATTCTATAATTAATTCATTTCATGACTATGTGGTTTTGTGATATGATAAGTAATTCTCACACTATTCTTCAGGTTTTAGTCTATAGAAGTAACCCGAAGAAACATGATTATCATTAAATGTGAAGGGTGGGTTTCCAATGAGATATCATGAGGGATGATCAATAGAGTGAAAGAAGTTGTGATCATGCAAAATCAGTTTTCAAGGAACATGATTAACAACATGTATGTAAACCTACCTTCAAACTCACCACAAAAGATTAAGAAAGAGTTCATATAGAGTTTATATAATGGAGACTATGGAGGAAAGAAGATTCAAATTCCATGGTGTCAATAATTTTGAAATAATCTAAAAATTGAATATATTAGAGGAAAAATATGTTTGGAATGTGGAAAATAAAGACAGAAAGAAACTAACTATTATGGGAAAATGAAGAGTTCAGTTAATGAAATGTATTTGAATATTGGATTCCCTAAGACATAAATGAATGTTATGTGTTTTAAGTGTGGATTAATTGGTCATTATGAAACTCAATGTCCCAAGATGAATGCTTCTAAATATAATAATCATGCTGGTGTGATAAATTGTTATATTTTTGATGATGAGGGGACAACAAATGAAATATGAAAGGAAAGACGTATGGTGTAATAAGATGAGGTAGCCTTGTTAATGGAATAAGGATGAAGAGGAATAATAATTTTTTTTTCTTTTTTTGGAATAAAATATTATGTTATAGGAATGATGTAATATAAAAGAATTGTTCTACTTATGTTTTTCATTTAGTATTTACATGTTTATGTTAAATATTCCCTACGAACTAGTGAGGCGATTTAATTTATAGATTATATTTCTAGTAAGGGAGTGTGGCCCATAATATGTTATTTATGTTAATATAATGATGATATGAATAAGTAAATTTTATGGAATTTATTACCTTATTGCTAATTAAGGACTTTTTGATAGGTGGGTTATGCTATCATTATAGAGGTTTACCGCATTGTTTTATTTAAGTAAAAGATATAATATACTTTTGGAATAAGGAATCATGCATGTTTCTAAAATGGATTTATGGAAACTAAAGTTATTATCATGTTTTAAAGGAATATATGACAAGGGTATTAACAATTTGGAATGTGAAAAACAAGTGCTACTTTTTGAAATATGTGGGACAAATTTTAATTTTGTTTCATGACTATATTTTGAAATATTTGTATTCAGATTTTTCAGAAGGGTTATAACGTTTAAAATTAAAGATATGTTAAAGTCAAAATTCAGTGGAAGTATTTACATACATTGTTTGTGTTGAAAATATTTTTAAACTGAATTTTATTTTTTAACCTTATTTCAAGGATTTAAATCATATTTATTTTGTAAATATTAATAATGAGGTTTAAAAAAGGACATCATATATGTCAGGTGGAAACCAATCTTGTCTAGATAGGCCACGCATGTTGAGCCTACGAACGAAATATGATAAAGGTTTTACACCTACAACTATCCTACACAATGTCTGGGTGAATGTGTAATAATATTTGTTAATTAAATATTAATAATGAATTAGTAGTGTTACTTTTTATTTTTATAGATTAATGTGTATTTATGGTTAGACTTTTCATTCATTTATCGGCTTTAATTTGGTTAAATGAGTATTTTAGTGCTTTATGCATTAATGTTAATTTCCATACATTCACTACTTGAGGTAATGGATGTATTAGAGATTGATAAAAAAAACCAAAGTATGAATTTTTTTACAGAAATATATCAATAATTACTCAACATTTTAATAGTATTGAAAATGTTATGTTGTCCAAATACCTAAAATTTTGTTGAACTGAATGATTTTTTGAAACTATCCCTTATTTATGACTTTGAGGCCCTCATGTTTTCTTTTATCATTAAATTATTTTTTATTTATGAACTTAGAAAATCTGTATTAATATTTTTATTATCCTCTATGTAGAATCTTCCATATCAACCTCTGTTCTCTTATGTGGAAACTCTATTATGTTTATGTTGGGTAACTATTATCGTCCCAAATATACCCTTTTAAGGGAAGTCTTATTATCCATTTGCAGGATGTGGGTTTGTTTGAATGAAATTTTCAATTATTAATCCTTTGATAAATAATATTAATATTTATGGCTAATTTCATTTTATGGGTGGTAAAATGTAACACCCTACGATTTTGTGATTTAATTTTTTTTCGGATTAATTTATCCTTTTTCATATTTTTTATTACAGAAAACACTAAAAATAGTTTATTTTATCTTAAATCAATATGTTTTACTGGTGTTATATGAAACACTAAGTTAATTTTTCACTACATGAAAAATAAATTTTATTTTCTCTATATGGAACATTGAGGTTATCTTGTGTTGCACACAACAATGACCTTCCTTGATGGCTTGCATATCATGCAAGACTGAGTTTTACCAAACAATAATATATAATTAAAATTTTATTATATAATATAATTAGATATAACCTATATGTTAAATATTTGGTTCTAAATACTAATAACTAATTTATAAAAATACAGGTTTTATAAAAATATAAAATTAATTCATAGGATACTAATTATTTAGAAATAAATATAAAAAATGATTAAATAAAAATAAAAATATTATTATTATAAGATATTTTACCATATTAAATAAAATTATTTATAATTATTGAGTGATATTTCATTAATATATATACTATATATTCAATCAAAATTTTTTGATATTCATCCATTAGATCTGATAGACATATGTTTAGTACAACCCCAATTTTATGCAGAAAACATGTATTTTTTTATAAAGGGATTTTTACATCCATTTAATGGGGAAACACTTTTATGTCCATTTTTTGCACTATTACAGATTTCATATGTCAATATAATATTTATATTTAAATGAGAAACAATATAATTAGTTTATGTTAATTTTTTTTTAATTTCTGTGAAGTTTCATTTTTTAATGGATAGTGAAACAATTAATTTTAGTTTATGAGAAATGTTTCATCTAATTTATTTATAAGGTTATATAAAATTTTAAATTATCTTAATTTTTTAATTAAGTAATATTTTTATCAATTAATCCAATTTAGTTCAATGTAACTTATTTGAAATTGAGATTAGATATAAACACCTAGCAATCTTTTGGTCATTTTTACTTCGAAAACGTTCAGTGTTGTCCAGTCAGCATGATTAATTTTAAATTAATATTTTCCCCTTCATTGTTTGGAATCAAAAAATATGATTCCCTATTTGTAAGTTTAATCATTTATAATTTATAATAAGTTAAAATATGTTTTTTTTAAAAAAAATATTAGGTAGTGTAATAAATAGTAATTACATCACTGAAGGTAAAACTAAGAAAAGCCAAGGAATAAAACAAAACTTTAAGACTCTAAGAAACCTAGAAAATGGTCCAAGTTCTATTGGAAAGACATATTTAAACCCTAAATTCCCTTTTATAGACTATTTTTTATTATTATATCTACTTGAAAAAGACAAATGTGGGTGTAATTCTCACTTCAAATATTTATAAGAATTCTACTTTATCTCCACTATAAAAGGCCTACACTCCTCCACTTCATTACACCTCTCAAACCATTAATTTTAATCCACTATCTATTAAAATATACTTCAAATAATAATCCCTTCTTCCTAAAATCCTTCCATTTTAATAAATAAATCCAAGTAATTCTTTTGGCACAATCCAAAAGGAGTTACCCGATTTAGGGGAAATGTCTTTTCCCATGCTCATTAATTTTATTTTCTTCCTCCACCCCACCTCTATCAATATTTAGTTATTTTCTAAAAAAATGTATAATTACCATAATTTGATTTTTTATATTATGGTTTCTACCTACAAGACACCTTTATCTTTTGGGTAATAAACATACGGTTTAAGTGTACAACGTACTACCCCCTCACTAAATGATGACTGTTCATTTTTCCTTTACCACCTCTCCTGGTGGAAATTATTATAGAAATTATATTTATATATTTCATATATTATATTTATATTGTCATTATTTTTATATTTTACATTTACAACACATATCTATTTACTTTTCATTAGGTGTAAATATGAAAATTTCATTTGAGAAAGTGTTCCCTACAACCCCCTCAATGCGATGTGATTCATTTATACACTACATAGAATGTATTAAGAATGGTTTTAGTGAACATATATGATAATATATATATATTAATTTATAATAATAAATTAATTATATTTTTTATATATACACATATATTTCATTTTATTTCATTCTTTTAATATAACAATAAGAACAAAAACATCATTCAAGAGTATGTAGGACTTACTGTCTCCTGGAATGGTGTATTCCATTTCATACATAGATATTCTATAGATTATTATAATAAAAATATTATTCATATAAATTATTTTTATGTCATGTTCTACCACGGATGTAATCAATTATTAATATAGATAAATCTATGGTTATTTACATATCCATTATATGACCCTTATTCTATAGGACTTATGTTAGAAAGGTTATTAAATTGGTAAAATTGTTCTGCCTCAATTTTCCTTCATTGAGACTCCAATTTTTTTATGTGTATAAATTAATTTTGAGGATTATATAATTCCATTTTACGTTATTTGTCATGAATCTTCATATTTTCATGATATTTTAAGATACATGTAATTTTATTTTATTACAAGGAGAGTATTATCCTGAATTACCAAGTGATAAGAGTTTATTGAAATTATATCATCACCTTTTGAGATTGTTTATGTTTATGGTGACTTTGATAAAATCCTATAACTCATCTCTCATGAAATTTCATGACTTTTATTTTCCTATATTTATTCATGATATTTCTAGGTATTGGTACCATTATTATAGTCTTTAGTCAGTAAGATTGTTTATAATGTGTTTTTTGAATTCCCAACATTACCATCACTTTGGTCTGAAAACTATGTTTTCTAAAAATCTTTTCCAAGAATATTACAACTTTATCCTATAATATTTAAAATACTTTTTACCCATGTTATCTTTTTCCAATCTCTATAAATGAATATTTTTGTCTCTTTCAAAACAAGTAATTTTATTGACATTTTTACCACGCCAAAGGAATGTTAATTGTAGTTCATACGGCAAGTACGAATACACCCACTGTCATTTCCTAGATGCTTAATTTTCATTCTTATAAGGATAGTTTTTATGAAATTTTTTTAAGGGTAATTTTCATGGAAGATTCATTTGAAATTATTTTTGATCTTATTTTATAAGTTTTCAAAGAATTTTTTTTTCAAATTGTTTTCACGGTTTATTTATATTTTTTCAAAGTATTTTGAAAATAATGATTTTCAAAACATTCTCAAGACACCTTCAAATTCATTCATGTAAAAAGGTTTTCAAAACATTTTCAAGATTTCCTTATATGTTTTCAAATTGTTTTCATAAAAAATTCATTTATAATTTTTCAATTATTATTTTATATGTTTTCAATGAAAAAGGTTTTCGTAATGATTTCATGTATTCTTTATATGTTTTAAGGTATTTTTTAAGAAAAATATTTTGTAGTGGTTTTATTTTTCAAAAATATGTTTATAAAGAAGATATGATATTTTCCATATGAAACGTTTTTGAAAGATATTTCAAAATTGTTTTCTATCTAAGATGACATATGTTGATGTTACTCATGTATTTATATCAAATGATCTAAAGGATCCATTCATATTATTTATATGAATAGGTTATTCATAATGTTATGGCCTTTAAGAAAACTATTTATTCTCCCTGAATTATATTTCTATAATCCATTTTCCTTTCGAAGGTTATCTTTTTGATGAAATGATAATGAATCTTGCTTCTTTTTCTATAGGTTATTATATGTTTATAGGTTTATAATACCCATTTAATTTAATGGGTTATGATATAATTGTTTATTATTTTGTGGAACATATATGTATTTTTTCATTATGTGATTGGTGGGACCTATATATCCCTAAAATATATTGGGTAAAAATTTATATCTCAGGAGATAGAAAAAAATGGTCTTGGGAGTCAAACTTGACTACTAAGATGACCTTGGGAGTGAACCATGGCAACCGAGATGGTATGAAGAGTGAACTCATGCTACTAAGATGACCATGAGAGTGAACCATGGATATCATGATGGTATGGGGAGTGAACCCATACTACTAATATGGAATCGTTAGTGATTCCTTGGTTACTATGGAAATAATATTATACTCATATGTGTCTGCCAAAATTAGATGTTTTATTCCTATGTTATGCTTTTAGGGATTATGTTCTTTATTTACATATGATTCATGAATTATGAACTGCTGTGATTTATATCATTATTCATGCATATAGTCTTTAATTTTAAGTGAATTAACTTTATTTTTTTCATGATAATGTTCTCATACACATATTCCTGTGATTATGATTGCATATCTCCTTTGATTACCCTTACTGAGCATTTGATCTGAGATTTTTTATGGTTCCTTGCCGAGGTGGTTAAGATATATATTATGTTTTATGTTTTTACAAAGGGTTACATTAATGGATAACCTATTGGGAGATAATGTAGGTCTCTTATGTATCAGTGTTTATGTTTCCATGTTATAAAAGGCTCTAGACTAGTACAATATTTGGGAACCCATTTGCATTATGTTTTATATATTCCACAAGTGTTATGAAATGTTACTGTATATCAAGACTAGGTCATTATAATCGACCTCAAATCAATCATGGGGGACACTAAAGCACCTATAAGAATTTAAAAACGATCATCAATTCTAGGAATAGGGTATCTATTATTGAATATAATTTGATTAAACATCCATTAATCGACCTAAAATCACAGTGATCTGTTATCATTTGTTAAAAAAAATTGGAAATTCCCAAGGAGACTTACTAAGATGAATAAACCCTATACTCTAAATCCCCAACAACTGAATTCTAATGTTCTTTTTTTCCTGTGCAATCTAATGTGGTAGAGTGGAAATTAGGTATTCTCATTGAAGCTACATTATCATGAACTCAACATCCCTCTCAAGTGGCATCACAAATAATTATTCAAGAAACACATCCTGAAATAGATACACCATTAGAGGTAGGAAAATCATATCTACTCTCACATATTCAGGCATAAGAAATGCCACATGGGCTGGGATTTCACCAAAAAATTGTAAAACTAGCCATGTATAGCTGAATTGGATATCTCTTTCCCAATGATGAACATAAGTGTCTCCATCAAGGGATGTGAATGTTACCATACAATAGTAACATTCAATATATTCTTGGTAGAAAGTTATCCAATCGATGCCCAACAGTTGATCAAGACCCAACATATCATGCACATACAATTCTGATAGGTACCAGTACCCACCAACCTCAAGAGAACACCCCTTAAATTAACTTATATTTTCTTTCTTCATGTTTAGTGATGTGTCAATCGACATAACCCACAAACACATTCCACCACCAAGACTAACACACACAAAATCTAAGTCGATATAAATGAATGTGTGCTACATGTATCAAATAATGAAAGAGAAATCAAGGAATTAATATGAATCATTCCTCAAACAGTAGAAGTCCTAGCCTTACCACCACTAGGTGTAAACTGAATTGCATGAAGCTGACCAGCACCTCTACCCTAGGCTTCGGTCTGAGTTCCTAGTGCTACAATACCTTGTTGATATAGACACTATCACCCTATAGTATTAAAATTTATACCTATAATAATACAACCAATCGATCTCCAACTATGTACTTGATATGGTTTAACCGACCACCTTCCTTCACTCTTCATTAGCCTCGATCATCCATCACTACATGACAATTGAGGGTTCCTATACAACCTCTACACATGACTCATCCTACTGTATACCCTACACAAAACTGCTGGTTTGGGTCACTAACTGTCCATGTTCCCGAACCTACAACAATAATAAAAACACTATGTCACTCCCATTTTAGGATAGTTAACTTTTTGACTACCATGTCCACCACCTCCTTGGTGTAGACTCTTGAAATTGTGCTTCCTGCTAATAGATATCGCACCATTTAATCACCCAACTGGAACAACATGTAAACCACTAAATATATGCTTGATGTTACTTTAAGTAATAAGGGAATAATCCACTACCTCAGAAACACTTTTTTAATGGTTTATTTTATACTTAATACCTAATATCATATCAATTACCATCTTGGAAATACCTTACCCTGGCTACCTCATCACCAACCAATGTTCAAAGTATGTGTTGCAAGTTAGTAAGTGGACAGTAAACTCTATAACTTCTATTAACCCCCAATTATAACCCTTTAAATTTTACAAAATTATTATATTTCAATATATCTAGATAGTCATAAACTGCACAACATTCCCATGTCTCATGCTCTCTAGATAAAAAATGTCCATAAACATTTCCTATAAATCCTTCCATCTTATTCCATAAGACTGCTGGGTCTGGACCAATATATACCACCATATCATTTCCAAACATTTCAACATATAAGTCAATTTCATAACATTCATATCTAGAAGAGACTCTAAGTAATAAAGAATCATCTGTATGGATTATATCTAGAACATGACTGGATCAGTCCCACCATCTCTAGAACAAGTTGGATGGTGTTATAGTTAAAACACCCTAGTGAGATCAAACATACTCGGTACAACCCACCCTGAGTCCTGATCTATCATTTCCATAAAATGAGCCATGTTTTCACTAAACTACTCATCTCCTCTATTACCTTGGTCCATTGAGTTTTCTAGATCCACTTAGGGAGAATGACTTTTAGCAACATCATCTTATCACCCAACCAACACATGATGTCATGGTGGCATCTTCCAATAATTCCAAACACACACCTCAGAACACCTAACACAATGCTTCCACAAATTCATAAAGAAAATCATTAATTAGGAATAGAAAACACACCCCACATACTATCCTAAAGTACATGATCAAACTTCATTGTCAATTAACACAACAAAACACAAACTTTTATTATGAAAAAAAATATTAATAATACGTCACATTTTATATATTTAACCATTACCATCAAATTTATTAGACCTTATTTTAATTGAATTTTTATATAAATGAAAATGAATCCCTCCATTCATTTCCTACATACCCATCACATGTGGGACTATCATGATTCATGCCACCTATATCTCTAAGTACCTATAATTATGTCTGAATGAAACTCCTTAAGCTATTCGGCCATGAGAAAATATCATAAAATAGTCACATCACACAAGTAAGGAATCACCAAATAGTGAAATATCATCCAAATATAAAAACAGACGTCATGCACAGGAATTCACATCATGGGTACTTGGGTGTTTCCCCGTACATGGGTTAGACAGTCTCATGCTTGAGCTCACTAACAAGTATAAAAACATCATAATCTCCAATCTACCATTCCCAAATAAGAAGGCACAAAAAATAACATCTCTGATACCACAATGCATTGTCCCTAACCTAGAGAAAACTAAATTGGTTCCTTGATTTGGGTCACCACATAACCTCAAGAATGATTCCCTGTATTCCAGAGGCTATTAAAAAATAACGACGGTATAATTAAACATATAGGGATACTAAGACCTCATAATCAGAGTTTTTAGATTTCATATAACAATAAAATCTAATGTAAGATGTAATCAATAACCAATAAACAAGTATTTATTACCATTTATCAAAAACTAGTTTAACTCCACAAATAAATGATAAATATGTCATTTCATTGTGATAAGAAAAAGAGTGAGGGAAACCCAAAAATAAAATAACATCTAAAAACCCAAAATGGGTCCTAACTCCATATATATATCCCTCACCCATCCATATCCCATTCTAACTAAACCCTCCATTATATGGCCTTTCCCCTAACCCGGACCTATAGCGATGTAGTTTACTTAGGTACCCAATAGTGTCCTCATTAGGGTGTGAGTAAAACTCAGTATTCTACCACCAAAGATACCAAAAATATCCAATAAAAACTTATTGTTAAAGCTAGTACTAAATAAATAATAATATATAAAACAAAAAAATTGAGTTTTATTAGTTAACAACATTCTCTTTAGACAATTCCATTCTCTGATCCATGGGTTGGGAATTTAAATCATTTACACTATGGTCTAACCTGGTCCATTTATATGATTAATTGAGTACATAATGTTACCTTTATAACTAGTGATAATATTTCAAAACATTTAAATCAAAATTAACTCAGATTCTTGGTTAAGGTAGTTTTATCGAATGCAACAGTTACGTACGTAAATCCTTAGTCCAACTCACTAACCTGTGCATTCTAGGGGTATAGTTTAGATCCTCAGTCCATCCCAACCCATGGAGGAGTATCATTACAATATCCCACACCAAAAATCCATTTCTACATGGTCTTTATCCACTAACAACATATACGACATCAAAAACAACACAAAAAAACAATACACATACCATTTCCATATCATATTTATTCAACATGAGAGTTATCCTCAAGACTAAATCCATTATCAAATTTAACAAGTACACTGTATATATCATTTTACCAATTTCCCATTATCATTACTAAACTAATTGATATAATAGATAATTTATATACCTTTCCCCATTTGAAATATTCATCAATTTCCCAGATATTAACCCATTTAACACAACATTTAATTCACAATAATTTACCCTTTCAACATTCTCATAATTTTCACATTCATTAACCCACTTCTGAATTTCAATTATAAAAAATAATTTATTTCGAAAAATCACATTATTTAACAAAAATATTTTATATTAAGAAAAAAAACCTTATTCCATTATCAAATAATAAATACAACTATCAATATTCCCTTTTAAACTAAACCTATATATCAACATGTTCATCAGGGGACCTACATTATCACATGTTAATTATAATCATAACATTAAAATTTACCATGTTCAGGAATATTAGTGCACCACATGGGTGAACCAAAATAGAATAATTAATATTAACGCATCCCATTGCAATTAATATGGGGTCTAAATCATCATTTATCTAACCAGTTTCTATATCTTAATAATGGAATCAAATAAACATAAATAGGAACGAAATATTACAATGATAAAGGAACAAATTGACAATGAGACTATGGCATATAACTTTGTAGACTATCTACTACAAATTAAAATACGAACACACCATTTTACATAGACTTATATCAAGAATCAATCACACATTGATGCACCAACCAAAGATCTTCTAGAAAATGAATGTTTTAAGAATTAAAAAGAATAACAATGAAACCATAAGCACTAATACAAAAAATATATGTAAGAGAAGTGTTAGAAATACATGGATATTCAATCTGAAAACAATGACACTACATAAATCCAAAAATGAAGGAGACCAACCCTTAGAATGTTTTGGGGGATTTAAAATCATCACTAGGGATGGAGAAGGAAGAATGGAGAATAACATCATGTGAGGTACCTAAAATCCAAAGGGAGAATGGTAAATTATCAATTTTTTAATTAGTTTCCAAATTATACAGCACAGTTTTCCTAAACATGTGCCAACCATGTGCTAGCCTCTATCCATGATGGGTCCAAGTTACACAGTTACCTAGGTATAGTACACGATTTGAAAAATCATATTCTGTCAATGTGGAATTCCTTTACTTATGGTTTCACAATATGTCTTCCCCACATTAATGGTTTACTCTAAATATGTTCCAACCATGAAACATGCACTGGATGGGCTAAATTTCCCTTCCTTCATATAACAAACCACTATAACACTCCAAGAATCCTCACATACCTAATAAACATTAATGTATAATACATCAACGGATTCAAACCATAATTTAAACAATAATGTACATCCACAAAGTATGATATCATAATGAGTTTATAAAAGAAAATAATTAAAACTATATCATTCATATAAATGTTTAGGAATAGTAATTAAAACATAGTTATGGAACATAAAATAGATTTAAAATAGTATTTCGTAGGTCATCTTGATATTGAAGGTGGATGGTACCTTTTGATGAATACCTTCAATCAATCATACAATATTTATTTAAAACCCTATTATAATCCCATTGAAAAATTCTATGAAAATAATATTTTCCATTCACATCGATTTTTTTAAAATACTGATTTTATTAAACTCTGATATAAATATTTCTTTGTTAGGAAAATATTAAAGAATAAGGGCGGAGGTCTCTTAGAATATGAAATATGAAATGGAAATATATAATCACAATGAAACATAAATGTGAAATTACATTTGGTAAAAAATGAAACATACAGAAAACATTTTAAATATTTCATTCTAAAAACATTTTTATGGAATTCACAGCTATTGAAAGTACCCCTTTTAAATAAAATTTATATAAGGAATTTTAAAATATTTTAAATGACGACTTAATACATTTTTTACATTGAAAACTAATAATTTTGAAAATATAATATTTATTTAAAAAATTAGTGATATCCACATGAGAAAAATGAATATTATATCATTCACTATTAATAGGTGATGATAATAATTAAGGTCACTTGAAAAAATATAAAAGATTCTTTTGAAAGGTAAAACATGGATATGGGGAAAATATACAATTGAAATTACATGAGTCATTCTTATCAATATATTGATTTTATTTGGAGAAGATTTTAATAAAAGAGAAGGTTATTAATAATAGATGACGTATCCCTATATAAAAATGAAACCAACTTTTTTAATAGATTATGGAACGAAAATGGGACTTGAATGATCAATATAAATAATAGATTTAACATGTCAAGGGAAAATGAACATGATTCAATAAAAAAAAATACTTGACTATCATTCTAATAAAAAGACCTGAAAGAGATAGATAGTTAAAATAAATCTAAAATACCATAAATAAAATATTTTTCAAGATAAAATATTTATTTTTTATTATATACACCATATAAAATCTAATTGGTGCAAAATATTAATCATTTCTTAATAAAGGGAGTTGGATATAAAAATATGTTACTTTGTTTCCCAGCATAGTAAATGAAACTATAATTTCATTTAGAATATAAATAAATCTCTCAATATTATATTGAATTACATTATTTATATATTTAAACCATTCATTAAATTTATTTTTATTTATTTTCTTTTTATATAACATTTCATTAGAGATTATTTTTTTCATTGGGTTTAAATGATTTTATTTTCCTTACACATGCTTTGTAATGTTAACAGCGATCCATGACTTTTGATATTGAGTATATTATCTCTATAAAACATATGGGTATTTAATATAAATCCCATAACATTTTATAACATTCCAGTTTCATCAACTAATTGATTAAATTAAAAATCTTGAATAAGAGATCATAGACAAACTTTTTTCAATAGTTTTTAATGAACATAGATGCTTTATTATTAACATGCCTAGATAATAATATAATAACTATAGAAAAATGAAAAAAACATTTAATACCTAATTGATCCAATTAATTATAATTTTATAAAATTCCTTAATTATTCACTATATAAACATTACATCAACACACAAGTGGACGGTAAATTGATAAAAATTATAAAGTGTGTCATCATGATAGAATGAGTAAGAGAGTGATATAACGTAATGTAAACATAATTTTTAAAAAATAACACATATATCATATATATATATATTATATCTCTATAAACACTATTCTTATTATAGTAAATAATTGGTGGTGATTAAAAATTATTTCATCATTTTTTGATGTGGTATTTCTCACGTACTCAAGATTAATGAACACATTTCAAAATGATTAGAATGGGTGATGATATATGAAAATTTATAAATTAATAATTAAAAAATGATAAAAAGGTAATATTATTTTACTAATTAAATATTATTTTCCTTCCATTTTAGGTGGTCAACTGAAATTAGATGCATATCTCGTAGTGGTAGTTATCTCTACTTACTATTGAGTAACAACCTCATTCCCTAACTAATGGATAAAATGAGGGTATATATAAAAGGATAATATTTTTAAAATAATATATGTAAAAAACATAATTAATAATAAATATTATCCATGATACCAATCCTAATATGTTCCAATGAAAAATGAACCACATCATATCATGAAGGTGATTATCTACACATACGCATGATCGATGTGATTATGTTTCATAGAGGATACTATAGAATGAAAAAATAATTAACGTTCCATTAATATAATTACATTTTATAATATATATGATACTACATTTATAATTTAATCAAACATATCTTTGATTATTAGAGGAAAAATTAAATCAAATGAAAGATAGGGGTGTGATAATCTGGTTTGGAACATTGATTTTTCCTAGAATTATCCCTAGAATTGAAGGGATTGCACAAACAAAATATGCTAAAAGGACTATGTTACTATGAGTGGTTCTTAATATGAACAAATGGCATATTCTTATATTATATAAAATTAGGCAATGTGTGTGGAAATAGAGGGTATATGTGGTCCCATTCATAATCCAAGAGTAGGGTAATTTCCATGTTAAATAATGTTATATAAGGGGAATTAATTAAACGGAAATGAAGTTAGTTTAACTAGGAGAGGGATGGTTTTTATGAAATCATGTTTATAATTAAAAATTTATCAAGTGAAATTCATATGGTCTATATTTCATGTAAAATTAGGTAATATTGTGCCACATTAGATTACTCTCTTGAGCACAAAATACCCTTAATTAAATACTAATCATGGTAATTTTTTATAACAGGAAATATAAGTGGATCATTCTGAAAAAATTTAACATCACAAATGAAATTTTTTCCCATCATAAAATAATTTAGTTAATAAATAATGTAAATTTAATTTTTAATTTCAATCATATAATATACCTTAAAACCTTTAATAAACAATTACTACATATATTAAAATTTTAAAAACCAATATTTTAAAAAATTATATATTAAAAATAATAAATAGATATCATTACTTTTAGATAAAATTGGTTTTATAAATATCCTATTCATTATTCTGCTATAATAATATTGTATGTTTCACTAAAAAAAGAAAAAAGCAGAATATTTAACTAGTAATATAATTTTTTTTAAATATAATTTATTCATACGTAATTGATTATAGTATTCTATATAAAATATGTGGTTAATTATTCTTAAATATATTTATTAAAATATTAATTTTATTATTTAACAGAAAATAAAAAATATAATGACAAACTAATTTTATTAAAAAATTACCTTCTTAATCATTAATTGTTTGGAATATTATTTTATAAAAAATCAATAATTTAAATAATTTAAATATTTTATAACATTTATAGATATATGTTATCATATTATAATGATGTTTTAATGAAGATTAATTTAATTTACCAATATATCATGACTTTTATTTTAGTTCCTGCAAAAAATGATATCATATTCAAAATTACAAAAATATACATATAATTAAATATTTAGATATTGAACTCTCCTCCATAAATAAATTTATTTTTTAAAATATTTTTTCAATGGAATAAATAAATTATTTAAAAGATAGAAACACCCCATAACATAAAATATCAATCTAAAAGTAATCATTAATATATTAATTAAAATAAGAAGGAGAATGTTCTTCATCGATATAGTTATTTAAATGAATTGTTTTCCCTCATAAAATGGATGTTTAATGTCCTCCAATTCCACACATAAACCACTTTTAGTTCCTGGGTGGGATTTTTTAGTGTGCCTCCTACAAAATTCGTTTTACGATGGAATGTATGTGTTTTTTCCATAATTATCTTCTTTAACCAAATTTTCATGGGACTTAGTCTTTATCATCATTGGTGTGATATTGAATTAAAATATTTTAATGTTATTACTCATAATACATGATAATTGATTTTTAATAATGACATTATTTGTAACCCCAATTCATGACTTAATATATTTCAGGCTAGGACACTCACCACATCTTCTATAGAATCTATTGTAAGCTATATTCTTACTTTCTATAGAAATTAAAAAAAATAATTTTTAGACTTGATAAAACTTAAATTCTGAAATGTATAATTGGAAAATTATGAGCTTAGAATAAATATTTCACAAATGGTGTTCATATCCTAACTTATTATTCTTTATCTTAAATATAGGATATCTATTGTAATTTTACAATTGGATTCTCTAATCTAGTATATTAAAAAAAATTATTTTCAAATCATTCATAATAGTTCGTAAATAGATTGAAATTTAACCGAAGAATATCTCATATGAGTTTCTAAAAAGGTGGACATTTAGGGCTTCATCACCCAACACCAGAAGGATTAGCGAGATATAAAAAACCAATCATTTACTTGGTTTTGACAAATTGGTGAATACATACACAAAACACATCTATATTCCAACATCCCTAATGTGATTTCATTACTTGAAAAAAATAACATCAACTACCTTACAAAAAATTCAGAAGGTTCTACTATACTTAGTTTTATGCCTATAGTTTATTACTAAAATTCTATTATCATTATACATAAATACCATAATACATTCAACACTTACAAAATAATTTTTTACCTAAAACATTTAATCTATGATCATATTTTACTCATACACCATTGATTTCATTACCAAATCCTAAATCATCCACAACCATTAATAGAATATCATCTAAATATATCTAAATACCTCTTTAATTCCAACCATAGTGCACATAACCCATGCTGTTAGATCATGTTATAGAAATATATAACATGAAAAATTTGATTTTATTCACATTTATGATTTCTTGATTATTCAAAAATTTAAAATATGTGGACCTTTCGATTTAAAATAATAAAAAATTTGAAAAAATATCTAACTAATAAATCCAAATTATATTCATAAAAAGAACATTTTATATCCTATATATATGATGATAATATATCCATAAATATTATTCAAGGTTGTATATAAATTCCAACACAAGATAGTCTCATAGGATTAGAATAAATAATATTTTTATCCAAAACATGGGGAAATGTAAATATAATAAAAGGGTTAGCTCAAACACTGAGTAGGGGTAAATAGATTTATAAAAAAAGGTAAATATATGATACATAATTAGATATAATACTAAAGAAAACATAATATTATAAACATTTAATAATGATAATATTACATTTATACATTACTCAAACAATGATCATAACATATTACGACCGATTCATAATAAGGTGGTGACAATATAAAGAAAAATCATAAACATAAGTCAAGTCTCCATACCTATTTAGAATTATATAGTTATGTTGGCTAAATACCCAATCACTATTGAGGGTTTTAATCACTACCAAATCACCATGATATCTCATGAGATGGAATAACTATCCAAGGTATTTGAGATTGAAAAACATTTTGGGCTCACACATTAACTAGTGACGATCATACATATTTCTGAAACATAATTTCAACCAACATATCAAAAAATCAATGGAAATAAAATTGGGTTTTTATACATTTCAATTTTATCGCTAATGTGTAATTCATTATTTCATCAAAAAAACCTGACTTGATGATCCAATTGAATAGACGGGGTTATGAAATGAAATTATGAATTAATATATTAAATAAAAATAAGAAATATGATTTTGGATGATGTACTTACACCATAAAGGAAATGGATAAATGATATAAATAATTATTTTCTAAATCAATCTATTTACTAGGCTTATAGGTGAACACCCATCGATCATGTATTATAGAATAATTTATTCGTAGGGGAAAATAATTTCAATTATATATATTCTATTCAAGTGGATAACATGTAACTAAAAAATTAGTGATGGATCATACCATATATTTAATCTATTATTTCATTATCCATCAAAACATATTAGGTGGATTTTATCATTTTAAGAATACCCTTGAATAATAATATGATTTAAATGGTGAATACTCTTAGACGAATGAGAATTTTTGTAAATACGAATTTACATTATCCTTTTAAAAAAATTAAATATTTATTTTATTAAACCATGAGAATAATTATTTTCTTATTTTTTGAACAATATAAAAATATAAGAAGTAACATAAAAAATGTAAAAGTTAGTTGAAAAATGTGGTCAAACAAAAATGTTTAAAATAGATTAATATTTCATAGGAACCACCAACATAAAAACATTAAATGCATTTAATTTTAAATTCATTTTCAAAAAAAGTCAATGTTATTGAAAATGGACATTGTATAACAATTTTAAAATAATGCATTTTATAATATTTTAGAACATTAATTTATTGAAATTTTTTTATGCTAATAATTCTGAAAATATTTAAAGTACTTTAAACCAAAATAGATAAATGATCATAAAAATTACTATAAAACAATTAATTCATAAGATATCAAGGTAATTTCTATGCTCACTTGAAACATTGTTGAAAATGAATTGGATAAGTAAAACATGGATATGGAAGATAATTATACATTGAAAAGTATATGAGTTATTCTTATCAACATACGGATTTTATTTAATGAATTGTTTTAATAAAGGGGAACATATTATTGAGTATATGAAAATTTCAAATATAAAAAGGATAGATAAATTTCAAATTATAATGTTATGATGAAGAGTTGTGCAAGATCAATATAAAGTTGAGATTTCATTACTCATCAGAGATAGGAATTGGTATGATATAACATTAATGACTTTACAATAATTTTTTTAAAACCCATAATGATATTGACCATGAAAATGATCCTCATATATAATAAAAAAATAATATTTCATTATAACTTAATAGTTTCAAAGCATGAACTCCAAAAAAAGATGATTGGTTCAAAATGTAACATGTGCCTCAACGAATTGAGTTTAAGATTAAACCCCCATACCTTATTTACCTGATTATATAATAAAGTTACAAAACCCTATAAAACATCCATAAATACATTAATTATATATTTCATAACCTTATTCATCTCTATAACCCATTTATGTCAATAATTTATATTTAATTACTAGTAATATAATTTTTTATTATAGATTATTTGTGACATCATGTGTGAAAACTTTTAATTTTCATGAATATTATTTTAATGTTAATATTGATACATGATCATTGATACCATATTATTTATTACTATATTAACTTTTTTAATGATGTATATTTCCCATGATCACTTATAGTGTTCAAATTTCATCCCATGATATTGTTAATTACAATACATCAATATGATATCCGATACAAACATGTTTCGATAGCATTTAATGAATGAGGATGATATATTATTAATGAGGTTATATATTAATTTGGAAGCTAAAAAATTTAAAATATTATTAATAAATTATCATTGAAAATATTTAATATTATATAACATTACTTAATTATTCATAATATAAATATTACAACATCTATGAAGTTTTTCATAACTAGACTTAAATAGAACCGTGTCTTAATGATCTAATGAATTATATTGTTCTATTATATAAGGTTAATATAAAATTTTGAATAATATTATAAATGAAACATATATCTTATATATCAATTAAATAGAAAAATAAAATCAATAACGATTGGTGGTGATGAAAAATGAGACTCTCCATTCCGGGAAGAGGTAGTATGGACTTAGACATGATTAAAGAACTAGTCTAATAATTAATTGATAGAGTGATAGTACATGAAACATTATCAAATTATAATTTTAAAAAGTCATAATATTAATTTTAGTTTGTTTAGTGCACTTTGAGGTCCCTCCATGTATTCTGTATAATAGAAATGAGCCTCACCCATTATGTGAATGTGCTTTATTAATTGTGAATATTGATTGAACATCTTTTTCATGAAACATAAAATTGTTCCACAGATCCTCTAGGTAATTTTGTGTCTATACCATTATAAAGAGAGGAAAATATTTGGATGAATCGATTCTGGAGTCTTAGGAATCCCAAAGAGTACAAAAACATTAGTGCCTCCCGGTAAGAATGCATGAAATACTTACATTTTCCAAATTAGAAATCATTGAATGGCTATTTACTAGATACTAATAATTATTTCCAAAAAAACTCACCCCAATTTCCACTATGAGTTTCATGTAAGTTATGCTTCCCATTAATTAAACCACTCTAGAAACCACTTAGATTTGGTTGTTCCCTAGTAAAATGTGACATTCCATAAAATTCATATTCCGTAATAAAATATCTATCAATACTGAAAAAATATGAGGAGGGATTTTGTGAACAATACAATGATAAGATATCTATTCTAAGTATAATATAAAACCTAAAATATCTATTATTTTATTTTTATAGAACATCAATTTAGAAATAAAAAAATATCATGAAAGTAGTTTGAATTCTTCATCACAATCTGATTAACATTATCGAGATATAAAATGACATGTACTAAGAAAACTCCTTTTATTAGTGGTCGTATTGGTCCATGAAATGGGGCATTATGTCTTTAGACTCTAACCCTACATTCTTCCCAATTTATTCTATTTTATCTCAACACATTCACCTCAGTGATTCTTGTTTAATGGATGTAAATCCTCCGTTGACTGATTATTGATTATCAAAAATTCAAAGTGAAAAAAATCTTCTTTAATCAATAATCTAACACATAGGGATGATTGATAGACTGGAATGATGGTGTTTTTAGAAAAAAAAATATAGAACTCCTTGGAATATTATCTGATACTATCCCTTTATGGTATAACTTATACCCTAAATAGTTATACGTGAAGCTAACTGGCTTGATATTGGACCACATGCCCAATTACCTCTAAAACATCTAATCTGTAGGAGGTTTCTCTTACTATGGTTCAACACTATCTCACTTCTCAGGTCTATTCAGTTGACTTATTTGGTGGGTCTCCCTATAAAAATTCAACATATAATAAGGTAACCATCATTCAAGATAAAATAGATCATTTACTCTATCAATCATAACTGAAATTTTAGGAGAATATGAAAAGCCTTTTCTATAAAAAATATCAATATTATCATCAAACTTCATTAAAAAATATTTTTATTAATTGAACTCAATAACATAAGGTGCTTTTCAAGGGGTTTTTCCATGAACCTACAAATATCCTACCTTTTATATTATAATAATCATGTCCACTATCTACCAAGACATTGCATACTATATACCCACATAATAGAAGAGTTATAATGGCCCTTAAAAATAGTTTTTCCTAAACCATCCGAAATAAACTACATAAACAGTACTATAATTAGTACCGATAGAATATATAGAGAATTCCAAATCTGCACAATCTTGAAACCAGTTCCTGAGAATCAAAATATAATCAAGTGGGTATGATTTTTCTATAGGATTAGTAAATAATGATAAATAATTCAAAATAAAAGTATAAATATTTTATATACCAAACACTCTAACAAATCTAATTTACTCCATGTTAACAACATAAGATTGAAAATGGAACATCAACAAAGCTATCTAATAAAACCATCATGATATAATCACTAAATGCTCTATGAAAGAAGTAGTTCAAATCCACAATCTATCATAATAATCTTTGATGAGATACTAAAAGGAACTCCCACCAACTTCAAGTGGTAGCTTCCTATTAATGAACTTGTAATTGTAAAATAAACAAATTACCAAAGAAAATAGTTGTGTTTGAGAAACAAATCCTTTTATCATCACATAATGAATTTTAAAAGAAACCCATAAAAAGAAAACAAACATTTCTTAGTGTTAAATAAGACATTACATGTATATATTTTCAGCATTCATAATAAAGTACAATTTTGGAAACATTTTAATTTAATTAATAAACTAGTTTAAAAAATTATTTCTATAAAAATTGTGTTATAATATTTTTTTTATCAAAATAAGAATAAATAAAAAATTATATTAAATTAAAAATGGTTACACAATTTTGTAGGATCGAAATGATACAAATTGTAGTATCGATATAATGATGTAGATTCTCAATATAAAAGAGGTGGGGAGTGAATTGTATACTTTATAAATACTTTGGGAACTTTTAAAGTTTGTTATAAACCTTTCTATTGTTTAACGCAGTGAAACGTGATAAATTCACAAAACCTCTATGTTCTACAAACATGCTTGATTCTACAAATGTAGTTCTGAAAAAGAGATTCCGGAAAGGTTGTTCTAAAAAAGAAACATAACAAAAGTCTACAAAAACAAAGATTCTACCTTAAAGAATATATAACCATATATAATCAGAGTAAAAGTATAAGAATGTATAAGATAGTTATACTTTCCATAATAACCAAAATACATCGGAAAACTTGAAACAATACAAGCAACAGGTATAGAAATATTTTAACCCAAAGAGTAGGGTATCCAACAACTTTTGATAAATGTCCCTTGATTTATACTTTCAAGATAGTCTGTCTTACCCACACCAGGATATGCCCTCAATATGAAGATCGAAGTCTGTCTTGCTATCCCCGCAAGGCCTCGATTTAGAAGGAAATCAGAACCTCTGTCTTCCAAACCCAGAAGGCCACGATCTGCACGATCAGAATCTACACGAGGCAAGTTTGAACAAGTTGTTCACACCCAAACATGTTGCTCACAACATCTGCATGAAGCATTGAGAGTTGAAAGAGCCTCGCTCTCTATAAATCACATCAACATCATGTAATTTGTCTAGTGGTCAGTCCGTCAAACATTTTTAGCTCTTTCTTAGGAGCTCCTATTTATAATAACATCTTAAATGGTCGACTCCCTCCTCTAACGGTCATATTTTTCCTTTAATTTTGGAGGGAACTTTACACATTTCACTCAAACTACAGTTAGTTAGTAATTTAATCCATGACATCATTTTATAACCAAAACATGAGTAAGCAAAAATATGGTTTCTTGAAAAAAATTCATATTTCAGAATGTAAGGAAAATAAAAGTTCAGATTCTAATAAAAAACCATTCAGTTTTTATAATA
Organism: Viscum album; assembly: GCA_963277665.1. Classification (NCBI taxonomy): domain Eukaryota; kingdom Viridiplantae; phylum Streptophyta; class Magnoliopsida; order Santalales; family Viscaceae; genus Viscum; species Viscum album. The sequence goes on from OY728134.1 coordinate 1,204,919,280, forward strand.
TGTAAATATTCAGATTTTGTTTTCCAAAGAATTCATATATTGAATTATATAGAATTCGGAAGTCTGAATTTCAAGGAAATTCCTTGTCTGAATTTAGTAGAATTCGAAGTCTGAACTTACAAAGTTCATAGTCTAAGTTAATTAGAATTTGGAGTCTAAACTTAGAATGTTCGAAGTCTAAATTCCTTAGAATATGGAGTCTGAACATATAAATTTCGGAGTATGAATTCATTAGAATTCAGAGTCTGAACATACAATGTTCGGAGTTCGAATTCATTAGAATTTAGAGTCTGAGATTACAAAGTTTGGAGTCAGAATTCCTTAGAATTCAGAGTCTGAACATTAGAATGTTCGGAACCTAAATACTGAGAATTCAGAATCTAAACTCAGATCCTAAAAAAGAATTCTCTATATTTTAGTATTTCTAGGATTTTCTGGTTTTTGATATGAATCCGATTTTTATTCCTAGACATAATATGAATAATGAAAAACATAGTAAGGATAAATTTTCTATGGGGAAGGAAAATTTTCCTTATCAATTAAAACATGGGTAAATAAAATTTACCGTAAGGTAAGGTGTTTATGATTTTCAAAACTAGAAGGATTGGAAAATTCATAAGGAAGCCTTATTGACTCAACAATCTCCCCCTTTTTGGAAAGTAAAAGCATCATTTTGAAAAAGAATATATGGACATAGAAAATATTTTTCTGAACAATGAAAGTAAAACCTATCTCCCTTTACACATGGGAAAAGATGAATATGACTAACTCCCCCTTAGGCATTGGACACAATAAGGATCGTATTCTATATTTCCAGATTGAGGATTATCATTTTATTGCATATGGAAATCTTCTTGGATAAGAACTACCCCTAAGATAAACTCCCTCTTACTTGGGGAAATTTCTTCTTTACTTACTATTCTTTTTTCCTTTACCCCCCTTTGTGATTTTTAAAAAGGATTAAAGGGAATGGAAAAGAAAATATGGTACCTGAAATATTAGTACTAGAAAACAAAATATATGAAGAGCAGCCCAGAAACTTCATTAGGATTGGAAAACTTTATACCTAGAAGGAATTCAACAGAAGATCGGAATTGAACAAGATTATCCTTCCTTCTCCTTTGAAATCAACTTCTTTACTATGGTTTTGATTTTCTTGATCTCCTTAGGATCTTCCTCTTCTCGTTTGTGAAGTTGATCCTAATCTTTTGATTTATTCTCTAAGGCTTTGATTTTTTCATCTTGAGCCTTAAGGGATTCTTCCTGACCCCTCATAATTTCTTCTTGCTTAGCAAACTTTTCCTCATGTTAAATTCTAAGATCTCTTTCCCTCTTCCAACTCTGATAAACTGAATATTACTTACCATTTAGGTCTTTCACTTCTTGCATCTGAGAATTCTATTCCAGAGTTACCTTTTCCTCAAATATATTTGTGAGATATTTGATATTCAAATCTTTGGTGTCAAATGAATCCTTGAAACTTTATTGAAACTCGTAAAAAATTCTAATGGCTTCTATAGTTTTCCTTGAATAGATGGTCATCTACTTGCATGACCTTTTGTGGGCTTCATAGTTTATAAAAAAGGTTTTGAAATCTGCATCAAGGTTGACACACTTATCCATCACCATTGATACTGAATCCAAATTCTGATTTAATGAATGTTGAAGCATCTAGAATTTCGAGTCTATACTGTTAAATATTGGGATAGTTCCAGTAAGCTTATTCAAGGATTAAACAAAGAAATCATGTCCTAGAGAGGATGATTCCTAATCAGAAATTTTTCATAGTGTGGATTATTTTTCTAACTCAGCAGGTTTCCTCTTTTAAGATCCACCAACATCATTCTTCTTTATCACAGCCTTGGTGGGTGTATCAACAACCACCTTTTTTCTCTAATCAGTTTTTGGAATGGATTCCACTTGATTAGGAGATTCATGCTCACTATCAGAAAACTATACAATTTTATCCTCATCTATCTCTTCCTTCTAAGCCCCTATCTCAGAATCCTTTAGATGAATGAAATCTTTATTAATGATTTCTTCTTCAGATGGTTTTCAACTTCGTCTTCACCATTCTCTTCATCATTCCCAGGAGTTACAATCTTTGAAGATTCATCTTGAGAAGTTTGGAATTATAATTTTTCTAAATGGATCTCCTTCTCATGAAAATCCTCAACTTACATTATGAGATCTTTAGTATCTGTACTCCCTTATTATTATTCTTCTTCTACTCCTTCTTCATCCATAACTTTTTCTTTGATTTTTTCCTGAATTTATAACTTTTTTCCCGGAGTCTTAAGTAATGATTCTATCTGGAAGGATTCTAGTACTAGAATGTTTTTAGATGCTTTCTCTATGCCCTTCAAAAGTGATTGCAGTAACTCTGCCTCAGACAAATTCTTATTTTGCTTCTTCTCTTTCTCTTTCTTATCAATCACATGAGCAACCACTTCCTTCAAATCCTTTGCCTCAGCAAGATCCAATAAAAACATAGGCTCCCCTTCTTTAAAATTTTTCTTGTCTTCCCTCCACATGGCTACTACCTCATCTAGATATTATTTTGGATTCATAGCCTTTGGTGGTGCAGATCGGGTTTTCTTAGCCATTGGGGGTTTTTCATGTCTTCGACATCCTTCAACATCCCTTTATTTCCTCCCTTATTAGAGGTATCATTGGCCTCCTATTTATTTGATTATTATTTTTCCTCCTCCTCAGGGAAATCATAAAATTTTTCGGATTCTTTAGAAATTCCAATATTCACCCTTCTCAGAGTGTCATCACTTTCTAGTAAGACCTTGCAATTTCTTGGATTAGAACTACAAGGTATTTTTAAGGAATGTAAACATCGAACAATCATCTTTGTGAGAATGGATGGATACATGATAATCTTAGCCTTCAGATTTTTATTCTTTATATTCTCAATTGTAATCAGAATATTATTAACCAAGTTAATCTTTCTTAGATTCACTAAGAAATCCAGGATATACATGTCACTCTTATTCAAAGTATCCTTGTCCCAATTTCCCAGAATGATGAATTCCTGAACCCACAATTCATTAATCATAAAATTTATAGATAGGTTAACAATATTCGGAGTCTTTACATCTGAGAGACCGATACAGGCCATTGTGTTTTCTGTAATGAATCTTCCTAGAACATTAGGCAGATTATGTAAGAAGAACTTTGCCTCACCCTCATAAGTAACTTTAATAAAACTGGATTCCTTGGTGTAAGAAAGATCATAAGTCTTCCCATAGATCTTGAAAGAGAATTTATCTTTTCCTTCTTCCTTAAAAAAACATGATGTCTCATATAATTCAATTAATAATTCTAGATATCCCAGATCCTAAGCCCCTTGTTTTGATACGCAAAAACATTCCCATCCATTCAGCTTGATGTTCTTTGAGATGATAGAATCGTACTTAGAAAATAAATTTGGATATACCAACCTTTTTCTATAAATCTTCCATTCAGAAATCGGCTTGAGATTTGACATGTCTTTCTGGGAAGATACTTCAACTGAAATTAGGAATTTGGGAGGCCTTGAAAATATATAATGGGATTATATAGGAGGGTAGGGATTCAGCACGTGAAATCTTGTATAACAATGTGGGACAACCATCGGGGGGTCCTTTATTTAGGAATTTGAGATGACGGTTCATCTTCTAAACTCCATCCAATGGTTAAAAAAAATTCTGATCAGATTTGATGGTTGAAATGATAGCCGAAAGAAAATTTTGACAGAATCTGATCTTTTGAGTTTTTTAAAAAAAACATTCAAATTCAAGGAAATATGAATATGAAAAAAATGAATATGAAAATTCAAAAACAGATGAAAATACCAACAAGTAAAATATGATTATGAAAATTTAAGAAAGGAAACATACCTTTTGGATTTCTAGGAAGATTATTTGTATTAAAGAAAATTCTTCTTGAAGAAATTTAGATTCTGAAAATATTGTTTACGAAAAATTTTAAACCATGAAAATGTTATTATAAAAAATATAATGACGTAACAATATAAAAATTAAGAAGAACTTCAATTATGAAAGTTTTAAACAAAAAAAACTTCATTACGAAAAATTGTGAACTACAAAAATCTTCATTAAATTTTTTTTAACTACACAAATTGTCATTATGATTAAATTTTACTAAAAGAATTCTTCATTAAGAAATTTTTTTTGAGAAAATCTTCATTACGAAAATATGAGAAAATATTCATTATGAAAAATTGAGAAAATCTTCATTACAAAAATTTAGAAAATCTTTATTACGAAAATTTAGAAAATCTTCATTGCGAAAATTTAGATGACAACTAACAAGAAAATCTACCCCCCCTATAAAAATTATTTTGTTACTGTAAGGATATAGGTTTCAACAAGAAGTTAATTTGGATGATTACCTTATGGTTATCATTATTTACTTCTGTTTAATGTATTCAAATCTATCACAGGGTAAAGATTTTGTGAAAAGATCAGCATGTTGATCTTGTGTTCAAATAAATTGAATAATGATATCCCCTTTTTTATGTGTGATCCCTAAGAAAGTGATGCCTAATATCTATGTTCTTTGCACAAAAGTGATGTTCATGGTTATTACTTAAGGTAATGACATTATTTTTTTCACAAAAAATTTGCGTTTTGGTAAAACTCATACAATAGTCTGTGAGTGTGTGTTGCATCCACAACACTAGAACATAACATCTTTCAGCTGCTACATATCCAGCTTCAGCAGTGGAAAGTGCTATTGTGTGTTTCTTTTTTCATGGCCAAGAAACTAATAAATCTCTTAAAAAATGACAAGTTCCATATGTACTCTTCCTATCCATTCTACATCCACCAAAATCAGCATCTGAAATATTTTTTAAAAGAAAATAATTTAAAGATGTGTAAAAGAGTCCTAGATCCACGGTTCCCTTTAAGTACCGAAAAATCCTTTTCACTGCCTTTAAATGAGATTCCTTAGTATTGGATTGATATCTTGAACATATGTATAATGAAAACATTAAGTCTGGTTAACTAGTTGTCAAGTAAAGTAGACTTTCTATCATACCTCTAAATGATGTTTGATTTACTGGTTTCCCAACTTCATCAAGATCAAGTGAATTTGAGGTACCAATCATAGTACTTATACTCTTAGTGTTATTATATACATACTTTTTAAGAAGATCTTTAATATACATTTTTTGGGATATATATATTCCTTCTAGTTTTTGAGAAATTTGAAAAGCAAGTAAAAATGTTAACTCGACCATCTTAGTCATTTTATACTCATATTTCATTATATCCGCAAAGAAATTAGTTAAATATTACTGAGTTGATCCAAATATAATGTCATCAACATAAATTTGTTCAATGAATTTTTTTTTCTTATACTTATTTATAGAATGTTTTGGATCAACATTTACCTTAACATAATCATTTTGAAGCAAATATCCTGTACGTCTATCATACTAAGATTGAGGGGCTTTCTTAAGTCCATATAATGATTTGGAAAGTTTGAAAACATGTTCAGGATGTTTTGTATCTTTAGAATGAGGAGGTTTTTCAAAAAAACATCTTCTTGAACATAACCATTATGGAAAGCACATTTAACATCCATTTGAAAGAGTTTGAAATTGAAGAATGCTGTAAAGGCAAGTATAATACGAATAGATTCAAGTCCAGCTACTGGAGCATAGGTTTCTTCATAGTCTATTCCTTCTTGTTTATTATAGACTTTAGAAACCAATATAGCTTTATTTATTTCCATGATTCCATTTTCATCATATTTATTTCTGAAAACCCAATTTACTCTTATAACAGAAGTTTCCTTAGGTCATTCAACTAAGGTCCATACTTTATTCATTTCAAATTCATTTAGTTAATCTTGGATTTATTTTATCCAATCATCATCACCTAAGGATTCATCGATTATTTTTGGATCTAATAGGGAATAGAATTATAGATGTTCTACCTCATTTCTTAAGGAACTTGTAGTCTTTGTAGGTTTATTTACATCACCAATGATACTATCACTGGGATTATTCTTTAGAAACAACTTACTTGGATTTTGAAAAATTTGTTCATCAACATAGGGTAGGAAGTATTCTAGGGTAATTGCTTCAGAAATATTTTCTTGAACATTTTCCTTATCAGAAGGATCTTTTAACAAAGATTGATAATCTGTTTTTGAAACCACATCTGAAGATGTCAATTGAGGTTGTTTAAAAACAAATGCATCAGTTTAATCAAATTTGACATTCAATGTTTCTTCAACAGTACAAGTTTTTTTTATTGAAAACTTTATAAGCCTTAGAAGTTGTGGAGTAGCCTAAAAAATTACTTCATCAGTTTTTTTAGCGAATTTATGTAGATTATCTTTAGTATTTAGAATGAATACCTTGCAACCAAAAACCTTGAAGTAGGAAAGTCTAGGTTTTCTACCATTCCATAACTCATAAAATGTTTTATTATGAAAAGGTCTAATCAAAACACAATTTATAGTATAGAAAGAAATACTTACAGCTTCATCCCAAAAAGGTTTGGATATAGAATATTCAATCAACATGGTTCCTGTTATCTCTAGAATAATTCTATTTCTTCTTTCAACAACACCGTTTTGTTGAGGTGTTCTCGGTGATGAGAATTTATGAGTAATGCTTTTTCTATAAAAAAAGGTTTCAAAATCAGAATTTTGAAATTCTCCACCATGATCACTATGAATAGTTATCAGGGGATGGTTTTTCTCATTTTTAACTTGGGGTCTAAAAGTTTTGAAATAAGAAAAAGCTTTAGAATATTTTCTAGAAAATAGACACATGTAAATCTATTTTAATCATAAACTAATACAAATACATAATATTTTCCTCCAATTCTTCCAGTTTGTGTTGGACCAAAAAGATCCATATGCAGTAAATTTAATGCTTCAGTGGTTGAGACTTCACAAACTGATTTAAAACTTGATTTATGTTTTCTCCATATTGACAAGGATCACAAACTTTTGAAGAATAAAATCTAAGCTCTGGTAGATCCTTAACTAGTCTTTTCAGAGAGATTTTAATAGGTTCCTAAGGTTCTAGTGTCCAAACTTTCTATTCCACAACAAAGAATGATATTCCATTTCACTAAGGCAAGGTAGGTCTTGGCTCCTGAGGCCCTCTAAGTTTAGTGTGTAAACATTCTCTTGCCTATTAGCAGAAAGAACATACTCTTCCTTGGAATTGTGTACTAAGCACTTATCATTCATAAAAATCACATGTTAACCTTCATCACATAATTTCCTAATGCTAATGAGGTTGTGAGTAAGACCCTTAACGAATAAAACATTTGAAACCATTGTTTTCCCCAGAAAAACAATGTTACCTATACCAATAATTTCTCCCTTAGCATTATCTCTGAAAGTTACTTTCCCTCCTTTTTTATTTATAATATTTTCAAAGAAGTCATTATTACCATTTATATTCCAGTAAAATCCACTATCCATGTACCAAGTATTGTTGTTGGTACATTCTTTGTTTTCCTAAAAATAAGAATGTTATACTTTTGGTATCCATACTTTTGTGAATCCAGAATTGTTAGGTTATAAACTTTTGGGTATCCACATTTGTTTAGAAAAATAAGCCTCATGAAACCCAAAGGATTTAATGTTATTTAATGAACAATTCTTTTTCCAATTCTCACCACTTTGACATTTAGTAAAAAAAGGGGCTCTAGGAGGAACACAATAATTGTTTCTAAAAATAGGTTTTTCATGAGAATAACCTAATCCTAGATTATTACCATGAGTTCAGATGTGAGAATACATCTTGTCAAAATTTTCTTGACCAGAAATAAAATTTTCAAGAAGTTTCATCAAATAAAATATTTCAGACTTTAGTATAAGGACTAAATTCCTATCCTCTGGAATAATAGACTCATAGTTAATTTTATCCTTCAAAACACCACTTTCTAAAAATTGGTTTTTAAGATCCTTAAAAGGTTATCCTTTTCAGAATTTTCTTTCATAGTTTCTTAGAAAGATTTTATAAAACATAATTTTTCATATCAATATCTTTCGTGAGATCCGAAATTTCGTTTATTAAAATAAATTCTCTGGAATTTTATTTTTCGAGTTTCTTAGAAACATTACAATTTATTATTTCTAGCAACATAAAAAAATAGAAACATCCTCATAAGAAGTAAAATCATTATCATTATCAGATGAAGAAGATTCATCATATAACGAAAAATAATTATCTGGAAAATTTTTACACAAATACATATTGGTTAAGGATTCAGTAGCTCGTACCTTAGCCATAAAACATTGATTTTGAAATGGAGTTAGGGCTATTAAACCAATATTCTTGTGCTCAAGAAATTTCATAGTCTGAAGAATCATCAGAATAATATCCACCACTGGCACTCTAAGTGTCATTGGATTTTATGACTTTCTTATGTTTAGATCTGTAGAACTTCTTCTTATTTCTCTCATAATTCTTGTCGGTCTTGTCTCTTTTCTTTAGTATGGGGAAATCAGGTCTGATATGACCAGTTATTCCACATTCATAGCATGTCACTTCTCCATATTTTTTATCTTTACCATATTTATTTTCTTTCTACATTGAACGTTCTTCTGCCCAACTATCTTATTCATCCTTCGAGCAAGATTATCTAGTTAATTCTCAGAATATTCACTTTCATTAGATTCAGATAAAACAGTAACCTTCTTAGATGTGGATCTTGTAACTCATTCATGAGTCTTGGATTTTATATTATTTGAAGTAGTTGTAAAAGAAACACTATATTCCCATTCTTCATCTTGACATTATCATCATCTCTCTTCATTCTAGTCTCATTATGAAGAAGAGTTCCAAAAAAGTTCATCAAGAGTGATTTTTGAGAATTTCCTATTCTCATCTATAACTGTTCTCCTTGATTTCCATACATTGGGCATGATGGCAATGATCATGTCTACACGTGCCTTATCATCCAATCCTTTTTCACCCATGGATTGTAAGCTATTGACATTAGTCATAAATCTATGTTGTACCTTAAAAATAGGTTCTCCATAAGGAAATAAAAAACCATGGTACTAAGCTCTAAGCATAGCTTTTCTGGTTTCAATAACTTTGGAACTACCAAAATGTGTAACTTCAAGTTTCTTCCAAATACAATTTTTGGATTTACAAGAATAAATCTATCTATATATATTCCTGGTCGGGGAACACAACAAAGTATTGCATACCTAATAGTTAAGATGATATTCTGACTTCTCTTGATTCGTAAAATTTCCGACTTCCTTACCAGGATTATTGCAATCTCCAGTAAGCATTACAAAGTTATCAACTCCAGTATTAATAACAAAAGTCTTCATACAATCTCTCCAATATTCGGAATCATTCCAATAAAAAATAGGTGGTCTAGTAGGATTTAAGTTGTCTATGGAACCAATATTCATTGCTGTTATTTTAAGAATTTCATTCCACACAGACTTGTTAGTAATAAGAGTTTGTGAACACAGATAAAAATATCCAAATCATGGAAAATAAAAACAATGATAAACATGAGCAAGAAAACATAAATGTGAATATTAGTATTTCAGAGACCACCTCTGATACCAATTGTAGGATCGAAATGATACTAATTGTAGTATCGATATAATTATATAGATGCTCAATATAGAAGAGAGAGGGGGGGGGGGTGAATTGTATACATTAAAAATTATTTGGGAAATCTTTAAGTTGGTTCGAAACCTTTCTATTGTTTAACATTTTTAAACAAGATAAATTCAGAAAACCACTAATTTCTACAAAATTGCATGATTCTGAAAATCTAGTTCTGAAAAGATGATTTCGAAAATGTAGCTCCATAAATAAAACTTAACAAAAGTTTACAAAAACAAGGATTCTACCTTAAAGTGTATAGAAACTTATTTATTTAGGGTAAAAGTATAAGAAGGTATAAGATAGTTATACTTTCCTTAACAATGAAGATACATAGGAAAAAATGAAACAATACATGTATTAAGTATAGAAATCCTTTAACCCAAAGATTAGGGTATCAAATAACATTGGATAAAGGTCCCTTGATTTATACTTTCAAGAGAGTATTTATTACCCACACCAAGGTAAGCCCTCGATATGATGATAGGAGTCCGTCTTGCTATCCCTGTAAGCCCTTAATTTAGAAGGAAATTTGAACCTATTTCTTCCTAACCAAGAAGCCCACGATTAGCACGACCAGAATCTGCATGAGGAAATTCTGAACAAGTTGTTCACTCCAGAACACGTACTTCACAACATCCACACGAATAAATGAGATTACAAAGAGCCTCTCTCTCTAGAAATCACTTCAACAACATGTAAGTTGTCCAGTGGTCAGTCCGTCAAATGTTTTTAGCTCTTTAAAATGATCTCCTATTTGTAGGCATGTCTTCAATGGTCAGCTCCCTCCTCCAATTGTCAAATTTTTCCTTGAATTTTAGAGGGACCTTTACACATGTCACTCAAACAATGGTTAGTTAGTAACTGAATGCATGACATCATTTTATAACCAAAACACGAGTAAGAAAAAATATGTTTTCTTGACCAAATTCATCTTTTGGAATGTAAAGAAAATAAAATCTCAGAGTCTAACCAAAAACCATTTAGTGTTTATAATATGTAAATATTTGGATTCTATTTTATGAAGAATTCATATCCTTAATTATATAGAATTATAGTCTGAATTTCATGGAAATTCGGAGTCTGAATTCAGTAGAATTCGGACTCTGAACATACAAATTTTGGAGTCTGAATTCATTAAAATTCAGAGTCTAAACATAGAATGTTTGGTGTCTGAATTCATTAGAATTCAGAGTCTAAACATTCAATGTTCAGAGTCCTAATTCATTAGAATTCGGAGTATGAACTTACAATGTTCGGAGTCCAAATTCAATAGAATTCGGAGTCTGAACTTACAATGTTCAGAGTCTGAATTCATTAGAATTCGAAGTCTAAACTTTAGAAATTTCAGAACCTAAATTCAAATAATTTATAATCTAAACTCGGATCTTGAAAATAGAATGCTCTATATCTATGTATTTATAGTTTTCTAAGGTTTTGGATACGAAACCATATTTTATACTTAGACATACTATGAACAATGAAAAACATTGTAAGGATAAATTTTACATTGGGAATGAAAATTTTTCTTATCATGTAAAACATAGGGTAAATGAAATTTTTCTTTAAGATAAAGTGTTTCTAATTTTCAAAACAAGAAGGAATGGAAAATTCATAAGGAAACCTTATTGAATCAACAAATATTAGTTAATAATTGACATGTATAATCTTTTTTCGTCGAAGATCTATGACTATGATACCTTAAGGATGATTAAAACATGGATTTTCACAAATATAAATTATTTATGGATCATTATGGGAACAATTTCCTTGGAATAGGCCTCTGTGAAAAAAAAAGAAGAATCAGAGGAAATATCTATCTATTGAGAAGATAAATATTTTGAATATTCATAATCAATCCATTTCCTGGTAGAGCTAATACATGCCTTTCATGTGTTCTTCCAACATAACTACCCAATATTCTATGTGAACCAATTTAAATAAATCATATATTTTAGGGTTATCACTCAATCCAGTTAATCACAACTATTTCAAATTACCATTCCAATTTTCTCCTAGTTCATGAAAAAATGCATTTCATTTCAAAAACCAGGAATAAATTTTTTTAATGAAAATATAATTGCATACAATTAAAATAACATAATTTTAGAATATAAATAATTTTGAGACATTTATTTCATAAAAACCATCATCATTGAATTCATTAAAATTCACAATCATTTTCCCAGAATTATCACATTAATGCATTTTCCAATTTAAAGGGTTTGAATCATGAACAACATTCCATTTAAAATATATCATCATGATATAAAACCAAATCATTAACGATCAATTATAAATATAGTTTAATTTTTTAAAAGGATTATATATATATATTAATTTAAAAAACTACATACCTCAATAAAGATTGAAAAAAACCCACATGGTATCAACCTACTGAGATTCAAGGTCTTGAATGCTCGAAGTTGAATTCCCAAATAAAAGTTACCAAATAAAAAACCATTTCAATTTGGGGAACAAGGATCCATAACTCAAAATGGATGATAAAAAAAGGACAAAATAAGGATAAGTTCTAAAAAATGATATTTCAATAATTAGATGTTGTCCAACCAAACAATATGAACTTAAATTCATGAGGAAGCAATTTTGGGAGAGAAAACAATCATCCAGAGGGACTCCACCAACTTTTTGGGTCAAATAAGATTCATGTAGGAGGTTATTATAAATAATATGGATTAAAAATAAATAGTGATATAGTACTTCTCTAGAAAAATGTGGTCCAATATAAATCATTGAAGAGTTGGTATCCTCTATGGATTGAATGATGGAACTGGAAAAAAAGAATGAAAATTTTGAATCCCCACAATTAGGGTAGTGGTATTGGTAGAATTCATTCCCCGCTATATTCCATACTAGATGGACCATGTAATTCAGGTTGGAACTTTCTTCTTTCATCACACCAGAAGTTGGTCAGTGGCCCTCACTTTTTAGCAGGTTGGCCTCATAACACATTTTTTAATTACAATATTATCGATTCTGATTATAAATCCCATCACACATCTCACATAAACTCTATAAATATCATAAAATATTTAAACCAACATACAATGTTCATACAAGGTAAAAACAAGGGTACAATATGTATAACCCAAAATCAATTGAATCAACCAGAGATCAATGATAAATGAATGAAAAAAATAATGAAAGATTGAATCATACCTAAATATAGTAATGGGATGTTACAATAATTCCTTTAAAAGATATAGTCATTTTATTATTATATTCATTACAACTACTTATTGTTCGAGTTATTTCAAAACTTAAACCATAAAATAAAAAACATTATTTAATCTTATATTTTTCATGGTTTGTATATGCTTTCAATCATGGAGTAAAATAATTTTTGGGTAATGTTATTTGATTTTTTTGATTGGTATGGTTTCTTGATATCCCTTGTTTTATATAATGATATTTTAAAAAAAGTTGTTTTAATTTTAAATTTTATTATTTTTATATATTTGGAGATTTCATAGGACTTATCTAGATTTTTAAGAATTTATTAGAAGTTAAAAAGTCATTATTAATAATATAGAAATTTATATTTAATTTTGTAGAACAATAATTTTATTCCATATTGATTATGATTTTTAACATATAACATTATATTTAATGAAATTATCCGTTTTTTAGATCATTAAAATTATAGTTAATGAAATTTTGGGTGATGAGGTATGACTTTTGGGAATTAAAATGAGTTTAGAATGAGATTAAAAGGATTCGTCCAACATCCTTAAGGAATACTTGGTGATGATTATAGATAAAAATTTATTTTTACATAATTTGAATATTTTTTCAATAATAATGTATGATTAAGGTAATAATTTCCAAAAAAGGCTAGAAAATTACATTTTAAAATTTTATTCAAGATGATTCATTAATGATTTAATTTTTTTTAATATCTATGAACTTATACTAGAATATTCATGTTATGATTATTTCAATTATGTTTTTAAGATGTTTTAATATTTTTTTAGTGTTGATTATTCACTATAAAGTCATTACCATATTTTAATGTGTTGATGATTTTTTGGTATATAGTTTATTTAATAAGTTTAAAATAGTTATAAACTTATTCAAGTAGATATTCTTTTTATAGATATTTTTGATAAATATTATAACCGTTAAAAATAAACGAGTGTTTTTTGCTATTAAATAGGAAGAGTTAAATATGGTTATTTTTTATGAAGATAATGATTATTCTTATACATTAAAAATAAATTATTTTTGAATTATATTCTATTTTATTGAGATAATAAAGTATTGTCTTGGAATTTTAAATTAGAGATAATTAAAAAGGAAGTCAAGACTGGTATTTTCAAAATCCATCTTGGGATATGTGTTAAATAAAAAAAATAATATTTGAAGACAATAGTTCATATAACTGTACTTAACTGAATATAGAATCAAACATGACCACATGGTAGAATTCTATTTAGTGGGGAATAAATATTTCAAAGGTATAAATTTTATTTATATACTTTTTTTAATTTACTGAAATCAGTCTGTTCAATTGGGTTCAGTATTTTATGTTCAAAAAATATATAAGTTGATTACTAGATATAGAATATTGAATGAATTAATAAGTGTGTCTGATTTATAATTATCTGAAGTATTCATCTATATTTGTCTGAGAATAATATATTATTGATTTAAATTTAAGAGTGTCAATTGAGATATAGATCAATAACATATTAATTATATTTTTTATAAAATGTTCTTTAATATTTTAATAAGCCAATAGAGGAAGGTCAATATCTACTATTGGATTTGAAACCATAGAATTAATGAGAAAATAATAAATATTTCATTTTTTGTGGCAATAGTGTGGAGTTTATTTCATGATTCACCAGTAGAACATCATAATGAAATGACCTTCTAAAATTGTATATGGTGTGTAAATATTTTTATCGTAATGAAACAATGGTTTGAAGAACTTACCCATCATGGAAAGGAGAATGTTTCAAAATATGGACAAACCTTATAAAAATGTATTTGTTCATTATAAATTAATATTATATATATAAGTGAGGTAGTTATTTTTTAAATTTTAATGAATTAGATAATAATATGTTCCAATTTTTGTTCTAATGTGTATAGAAATTGTAAAAACTAATATCCAAGGATTAAAAACCACCCATAATTATTGGTAAAACCTAATTCATGGAATATAAACTAGAATTAAAGAATGAATTCCTCTGTTTAAACCATTAAACTACTTATAATGGACAATGAAAAAGTTGTGTAAAGTGGGTGTGTGCCTATATTTTATGTAGAAATTTATTATATTTAGTAAAATTGGATGTTTCAATATCATATATCCTTGGTATTTTTGGATAAATGTTTTATAGTTATTTTTTAATTCCATTAATAGGATTACTCCAAAGAAATTTACGAGTAAAAAAAATATAGGTTAGTATTAATGCTCAAAATTTTATTCTAATTTATTGGAAAGAAAAGGTCATTAAATAGTGAAAAATATTAATTATACCATTAAATATGGGACATTATAGAATGTTTCAATGATGGAAATTTTAATGTGCAGGTAGTTATATTACATATTTGAAGAACCAGACATGAATAAATTAAATGTTAAATGAATAGAATAATGATATTTATTTTACAATGGTCTATGAAATTTCAGAAATTATTGTTGGATTTGGTTAAAATCATAAATATTTTACAATTTCCAATAAATATATCAGAAACATTCTGGATATTTTTATCCTATGATTTTAGTGTTAGATGATTGAGTAAAAATCTCACTTGATAAATTCTAAAATATTATCATAGTTGATGACATTAGAAATAATGTCTTTCAAGAAGATGGTTAAAGATGAAATAGAATTTAATAGCATGGAAAATATTATAATTATGATTGTAGTAATTCTTACGGTTTATGTGAATCATTAAATACTTATGATGATAAATAATATCCAAAAATGATAACACTTATTTTAAATTGGTTCTTTTAGTGAAAAAACGTGAGTAATTGAATGTTTGACCTTATGTGCTATATAATTTATTCAATGTGGTAAATTTTCAACTATATATCATAAGAGAAAGAGAGTATATTAGGAATATAAATAAGATGATATACCTTAAAAAATGAAATGGGATAATTTTCCTGAGTAATTACCTAATGGCCAATTAATTAAGAAATTATTTTATAAAAGGTTGAGAAACATATAATGATAAAAGAGAAATAATCTAACCTGATGCACAATAGTGAATTTGAACATTAATATAGGGATTTTTTTACTAATTTCATGTATCATGTGGAGTGTGTATTTTACACATGATGTAGTAGTGAATATGACTGAAAACTCCTAAGGATTGAATAATTATTAAGATTTTTTATTGAATACTATCTTTGAAATAACACCATGATCAATAATTAGATGAAACCATTAGTTAATGAAAACAATAAGCTAAATGAATTGGGTAATGAGAAAAAAAGTCATATGAAAATGTGTTTGATGAAATAAAAATGTTCGGAAAAAATTCTTATAAACAAGATATATTTTCTTTCCAAATTAGAAATATCTTAAACACAATTAATGTGTATGGGGGATTATATTTTGTGAAAAAAATAAAGAATGATATCAAATATTATTTTAATGTCGAGTAAATATACTACAAACCATCCATGAGAGCTTTGACGAAAAAACATTTTAATACAATACCTAATAAATATTTATATAAATATATTACTACTATTAATCGAGTCTTAACATAAAAATAAATCCAATTTTATACCATGATAAATATTGATAAATATTCCCCAATATCAATATAAGAATATTGAAAAAAGGGAGGTCTTTGTCTTCCTAAAAAAATAAAATTCAAACCAAGACAATGGACATAGAATAAATTTAATGATATTATTTTATATGGTGTGTATAATTCTAGATGTTTCATTTTTTTCTAATACTATTATTATTTATTTTTTGTGCTAAGAAATAAACATTCTCAGACAATATTTTACTAATAATACAGTTTTGTGGATTCATTAATAAAAAGGAACACTATTTATTTCCAAATAATTTCAATAATGGAAAAATCTTCAAATTTGGAATCTAGGAAATGATTGTAGAGTCTTTATTAAGTCTATTTTATATTTTAATTTCATTTTTATTATGTATAGAATAATATAAAATTATTTCAAGGAAAGGATTTTTTTTTATAATAAATGAAAATATTTTTGAGAACCTATTATTGGAATAACATTTATAGGAAAATTTCCATTGAGGGAATGAAATAAATATAAGTCTTTGGTTCTTGAGAGTATGTGAAATTCAAACCTCATAGGTTATTAGATGATTTTGAACAATATTGATAAACATGAAGGAATAAGAGTCTTTTTCATATGATTATTTTCTAAAAATAATTGGGGATTATCATTACTGAAATTCACTCTAAAAATGATATTAATGGTTCTCTTTATGTGTAAGGGTTGATGAATGTTTTTGAGTGTTAGTTATTTGTATATTTATTGGCATGTTTTCCTTTTTTTAAATTATTGTGTATCATTAGCTAAATCCTATATTGATGTATCATTAAATATGGAAAATGGAACTACCATTAATATTATTTAAATTAGCGTTTCAAATAATTTCAATTATTTTGCTGACAATATTTTAATATTCTATGAATGATAAATATAGGTAATAATTAAAAAATAAGACTATGAATTATTTATAATAATAAATTGATGAGATATGATCATATTCTAGAAGTGGAAAAAAATGTGGTTTTTGAGAACATATTAAAATATGAATATTACATAATGATCATTTATGAGGACCTCTATGTTCATGAAATATCCAGATTACTGTGGTTAAAGGAGGGTTTCCAAAATTCAACTTATTTTCAAGCATGTGTACAAGAGAAATGATGTTTTACTAGGTACAACATAATTCATAAGGATGGATCCCACTAAGAGGTTCAGGATATTGTGGGAGGTATGGCTGAACAATTATTCATGTTCTTACTATCTGACTGGAAACTTCACATTCATGGTGGGTATCCATGGTGAAAATTGGGATATTATAAGTTATACCATTAATTGTATCTTCCTATAAAAACTCTATGTTTTTAATAATTCCATATTATCAAGAAATTTATGAGGCGTTGTATGTTTTTTACCTTGAAATATCTCTCGGTCTAGATAGATTTGTGCGGTCTTTTTACATCACTTATTGGTATTTAATCAAGAGAGATATTGTATAGGTAAATCAATATTACTTTCATGGAGACTGCCTAACTCATGTGTCCTCTGAAACATCCATGGTCCTCATCCCAAAAATAAACTATTTGTTTGCTCTAAAGTAATATTGTCCAATCAGTATTTGAAATTTTACTTTTAAGGTTCTTATAAGAATAATAAATCGTACCTTATCCTATTATTAACCCAGTTGAGTTTCTGAGGAGAAAAATGGTATCATTAATGGAATATTTATTCTTGGTGCCACTACTTTAGATTAGGAATAGATCAATGATGTTAACATCAAAGCCTCAGGGACCAATGATGTCATCAATGTGGATATGGATATGGCTTATAATAGAATTGAAATGATAATTTTTTAAGGTTCTTATCAGAATGGTATTATACAAATGGGATTCTAACATTATGTTTAGGTGACTTAATTCCAAATTTGTATCTATCTCCATCCGGGGGAAAACTGTGGTTTCATTAAAATAGTGTGCGGGCTACGACAAAGAAATCCATTATCCCCTAGATTCATAATTATCATTCAAGATTCTCTCCACTTCTTCATAAAAACAACCTCCTGTATAGAATAATATTTCCCTTACACTATAGGTATCAACATTAGGGAATCTCCCATCCTAATTATGTCTATTACATTGTAATTTCCCCTAACGTATGTAGGAAATCAATTCATGGGGTCAACAATATCTTGGAAGAGTACTATTTTTGGAGTGGTAAGGTGGTGAACAATGAAAAGAGTATCTTGTTCATATTGAAGAGGTGTCGAGCTAGACGACCCCCTAACTAGAAAGAATTATAGGAATAAAGAGAAATTATTACCTGTTGGACATCATTAGGGCTCTTATTTTTCCATGAAATCCATGTAACCTTAATTTTAACATGGTGGTTGTTACATTAACAATTGTATGATCAGGTTCATATTGTTTTCTGGTAGAATAACCATAAAAAATAGTCTTCTGATTTCAATTCCGATGCATATTTTATCATCCCTCCTAACTTCAAAATAAATGGTAACTATTAATGATATGGAGTTGACCTATTTCATATCATATTTTCATTCATAGAAGATACATCATTTGGAATCACGTACTAAATAGGTGAGAACAAATAAGGAAGGTGGAATCAACAGGCATAACATATCTACTAAAATAGATGGACAACATACAAATATGGTTTGGTATATTATCAAATGGAAGCTTATTTAGGGGAAGATCATAGTGTAAAAATATGGGATGGTTATAGGTTCATGTAACATGGTCTTTTGTATATTCATTGGAATTATTCATACTCATTTAGATGTTCTCTAAGGGAACTCCCGATGGATTGGAGGCTAAGGAAACATCCTCTTCAAACACGAAAATTGGGCCAGTACCACCATGGGATTTTCATGTTTATATGTGTTGATCATGGATTTGAGACAATCCATAGAGTTCACAAGTTGACCAATATAGTATTTATCCTTGTCAAGTGCACTTCATTTGATTTATTGAGCAATATTTAAATTCTGATAAGTTCATGTTTATAGGCTCTATGTTTTCAGTTTTCTTTAGTAGGTATTACCATCGTCTAATGGAAAAAATCTCAAAGTATTATTAATGGGTTGATTTACTCTAGTGTAATGACATGAATCCAAACCTAAATATACACATATATCTAATTAGAATTAATTATATCTCCACAGATGATCAGGATCAATGTCTACGTATCATCATAGAATCAGGTGTAGTTGATGTGGTGATCCTAGGTGTAAATCATCTAATCACATGTATTTTTAAAGGTGATTGGGCACATGATCTATAGAATTATTTTGGAGAGTTCAATAATCTAAAATTTACAGGTTAATCAAGAGGATTATTCTTTGAGAATTAGTTCTTGGGAGATAATAACCAAAATCTAGAATAGAATGTCAAAATTTAGCAGCAGGATGGTGGTGCATATGGAAAGTAAGGAAAAAATCTCTTTATGTGGGGAATGTGTGATCGAAAATTAAAGTAATCCTTAAAATTATTTTTCTCATTGATCATTCACTTCTTTTTATGCATTTTACTTAAGCATTATTATTTATGTTCCAAAGAAACACCAGATATTCCAGTTGTAAAACCATAGAGAACAAACAAGGTAGGTGGATCATCTGCCACTCTTACAAATCGGGGCTCAAAAAAATATTTTTCATAACGTTCATGGATTATACCGAGATGGGGGTTTTTTATGACAGCATTGGATAAATAATTCTCTCTTTAACTACTTTTGTTTGATGGTGGTGACTATTTTCATGTTGAGGTAAGGATGATCTTGGATGGTCTCATTGAATGTTGATAAAATAATATCAATCTCACTATAGTTGAAATGGAGTCCAAAATCATTCATAATTCCTTATGTAAGCTCAAGTCTACTCCTTTTTTAGTCTCTTATCTCATTATATTGTGAGAAAATATAATTAGTAATAGGATGGATGTCTTATATACAATTCATGTGGGGAATAATGTTGTATATTTTCTTTCCTCTAGAGGAAAAAATTACATGTTGGTCACTTGTTTTTCCTCTTTAGTATGTCGTCCCCCCAAATATGTGGATTTTTACTGTGTTTATACCCATTTACATAAACACATTAGACCACTTTAATTTCAATTATATTTTTTCATGTACCCTATTTTGGTATAATAAATAATAAATTATGATGAATATCACTCATAATTCTTAAAATGGGGATGAAATTATTTCTATGAAACCATTAGAATAAATAAACACTTATAAATGTGGTAACATGAATAAATACTCAACGATAGGAGAATAAATATTTTTCACATGAATTCATGATTTTAAAACATATATAATTATATGTTTCATGAAGAATTAGTTCAAATCCACTAAGATAAAAAAAATATGTGCTCTAATTTAAATTATTGTTGACTCCTAATTATGAAAATGAAATCCAGTGATTGAAATGAATTTACATTTTTTGCATGTGAATGATATCATTACTATATGGATTAAAATATAAATTTAGAAAAAATATATACTCATAATTAGAGTGTTTTATCAATGAAGAATAATAGAACCAATGTTGATATATGTTTAAAAATGGAAGGAGAAAATAATTTTTGATAATATTTTTAGAGAGAAGTTATGTGTACAAATATAAAAATTATGAATAAATATACATTATTAAATTATTAAAACTCCAATATGTATCATTTTTGATAAAAAACAATCATGATTTCATGGATTTTTTTCCATTCATTATAAATGTTAAAAAATAGAAATATTTGTTTATTAAAGATAATGCACAAGAAGGTGCTATAATGGGTTATTTATCAAATAGTACTTTAAAAATATTAAATTAAATGAGGAAAACATGTATTTTTGAATTATTTAAATACCAAAATAACTTAAAATTTTAATATATTGTAGGGGTTTTAGGCATAATATTAATGAAAACAAACTAGTATCAAATAACCTTTTGAAAAACTGAGTGAAGAAGATGCAAATTTTGAGGAAAATATTATCGGTATTATCCTTGAACTAATATCCAAGGATGATGCTTCAAAAACATTTCTTTGGATGAATCAATGGATTTATTAGAAGTTTTATTTGTAGAATATATTTTTTATTAAATATGTATTATTCCATATTTGAATATGTAAGACTCCGAGATTTTGTGAAAAATTTGTTTTTTTTATAATTCCAGATTTTGATATTTTTTACAACACTGAAAATCGTTATTCACTATGTAAAACATTGTTTTCAAGTAGAACCATCGTGGAATATGATACACACAACAATTAAATGGTGTACATTACATAGAACCATAATTATAGTAGACATTACACACAAGATTGACCATCCTTAAAGGCTTGCGTAACACACAAGACCGAGTGTTATATAACTATAATATATTTTTAAAAATATTATTATGAGGTTATATAACCTATTAGTTTTTTTGATGCATAGGATTTTTATAAACTAAATTATGAAAATATGTTGAAGACACAAATATATGATGAATTCAATAGTTACCAATTTATTATAAATGAATATGAAAAAAATTGAATATAAAGAAATATATTATTATTATGGTTACAAATCATTTTTATCATAATAAATTAAATTAATTAAAATCAGTTATTGATATTAATGTAATATATATGATATATAGGAAATAAAATATTTTTTAAATTCATCCAATAGATTTTATAGACATAAGATAAGAGAAAAAAAAATTTATGCTTAAAACCCAATATTTCTTAAGGCATTTCTACCACCCTTTATTGGATAACGCCTTTTAAATAATTTTTTTATAATTTTAATATATTTAATATATGAAAATAAAATTTATCTTTGTAATAGAAACATAAATTTTTTTTGGATAAATATTTGGTATTTTAATGTAATGATTCATCTTTTAATGGATAGTTAAAAATATTAGTTTTTAATTCAATACTGATTTTATATTTAATTTATTTATAAGGATAAATTATATTTTAAAATTATTCATAAGTTTAATTAGAAAATTATTTTATCAATTAATCCATTTTTGGTCAGTCTAACCAACGATAAATCGAAATTTGATATAGAGACATTGAAATTTGTTTAACATTTTTACGTTAAAACCCTGAATTATCAACAAGACTATAGAGTTTATTTTAAATTATTTTCAGCCACCTCTGTGGTAATAATTTTGAAAAATGGATTCCATATTTGGAATAATAAAAATTTATAATTCCTAATAAGTTAAACATTGATTTTTATGAAAAATATTAGTTAAGTTTGTTATAATTAATTATATCGGTTAAGAGAAAAATATGGTTGATAATGTAATAAACCATAAAAATATGACCCAACACAACATAGAAACTTGTCCAAAACCCAATGGATATATGTTATTCATAAATTAACTATCCAATATTTATTTTTATTGGTCTGTTATTTCTTGTTTTAGTTAATTTTTTTACACTTTTCTTGTTTCCAAAAATACCAAGTGTGTCCTTTCCCTTACATATAAAAGGCCACCACCTATACACATTCCTAAAAACTCTCAAGACCCTAGTCTCTACCAACATGTTATGAATTAAGCTCCAAAATCCCCCCTTAATCCTTGGTTCCTTCCTTTTGGATGAAAATTGAATAATAAATCTTTTCGGACAAACCATAAGGAGTTACCTGATTAAGAGGAAGCTTGTACAAGTAGTAATATAGTCAAGACACAAGGTAAAGGGAATCCATATAAATTTTTATTTCCATGAAATACATGTTATGTAATCTAGTATTTACTTTTGTGTGGGGTATTTACTTCCCATGATGGTATTCCATGTTACTTATAATTTATGGTTATTCAAATGTCTATTTTATGATCCTTCTTTCATGGTGTGTACATTTCAGAAGATACCAAATTGATAAATTAGTGTTGTCTCCATTTTACTTATTTGAAACTCATGTTTTTTTTTTATGAAAATAAATTATTTTTCATGGTTTATATTCTTAAATTTACATGTTATATCAATAATATCCTTCTTTTCATTATTTTTCATGCTTCCTGAAATCTCATTTTCTTACATGGTGACTATGATCCCATATTACCAAGTAGTGAGATTTTATTGAAACAATTTCAGTATTTTTTTAGATTGTTTATGATTATTCTTCCATTGATGAAATATTGGGATTCATATCTGAATAATGAAAACTAGTTTCCTTATCCTCTTTTATTTAATTATATATTCATGTATTGGTACCATTTTCTACTCTTTGTTATATAAGATAGTTAGGAAAGGTTTTTTAGGGAATCCCAATTATACCCTCTCTTGGGGAAGAAATCTATTCCAAACCATGTTTTCTAAAAACTATTTCCTTGAATATTATAAAATTATCATATAATAATTAAAAAACATTTTTACCTTTTTTATTTTCCCCAATCTCTTTAAAGGAATCTTATTTTTGCTTTCTGAACATGGGATTGTTACTATGAAAAAGGAATGTTCTTTTCACCCCATTTGACATGTAAAAATTTACCTGCCCTGATTCCATTGAAGACTCCATTTAATTATTAAATGTATAATGTTTTAGAAAATATTTTTAAAAGTAATTTTCAATGAAATTTGTTTTCAATAATTATTACAATCCTTATTTACATTTTTTAATTGAATTTTTAATGAAATGGTTTTCAAAAACAATTTGGGTTTCAATCATAACTTTTCAAGTAAAATGGTTTTCAAAAATATTTTTTTTATTTCTTCATAATTTTTCATGGTTTTTTCAAGTAAAAAGTATTTTTAAATTGTTTTATGTTTATCTTCTGAGTTTAAAAGAAAAAATGTTCCAAATTTAGTTCAAGTATTCTTTATTGTTTTCAAGGTATTTTTTTATGGAAATGATATTTATGTTCTTTTTTATATTAAAAATACTTTTTTAATAAATAAATAATATTTTTTCAAGAATTGTTTTTAAATGATATATCAAATTTACTTTTCATCTAAGATTACATCCATTGATGTTACTCATTCCCTTATAAGAAATTATCTAAAAGTTATATTAATATCCTTTCAATGAATAGGTTTGGTTTAATGTCATGGGCTTTATGAAACCTTTTTTTTCTTTCACAGTTAGTTTGTTTATTAAACCTGTTTATCTTTCATGGGTTATACACTTGTAAAATCATTTTCACTTTCACGGGATATATATTTATGAAATCCACTTCACATTAAAGGGTTATAAGCTTATGAAATATGATTCTATTTCACTAGTTATGAATTTTTTGAAAGTATTATGAAAAATATTTCTTTTTACAAAGGTTTGGTTTATATGTTTATGATGATCATTTAATTTCATGAGTTTTGGTATGATTGGTTATGAATTTATAGTATATGTGTGTATGATTTCAATATGATATGGGTGGGACCTATATATCCATCCAATGCATTGGGTAACAATAATTTTTATAGGAGATCTAAGGGTATAACAGGTGTAGCCTAATCCAGAAAAGAAAGATGGTATGTGGGTTTTAGAATAAACAATAAAATAAGAAAATTCATTGGTTGTATCCAATGCCTAATTGGAAAAGGGTATATAGGTTGTAGCATAAGAACAAAAAAAATAAGGTTCATTGGTTGTATCCCAAAATTAAAAAGAAGAGGTTACACGATTTGTATCCTAATCTTGAACGGAAGAAGCTACATGAGGTATATCCCATACCTTAAAGTAATATGGTACACGAGTTGTTATCCCAAGCCCGCAGTAGGTACCCAGATCATTACCCATGACTAAAATTTTATAGTTGTATTGGTATGTATCAATGACATAAAATATTTTTTCTTATCTGTATTCCACAAATCCCATGTCTTCTTCCTCTATTATGGTTTCATCACTCATGATGTTTACTTACTATAGATTCGTCTCGTATAAACTGTCAATATTTATCCAAAAACTCATGTTTATGATCTTTGATATACAATGTACAATCTTATAATGTTATGATCACATCCTCATACCCCTATATTCATGTTAATGCGTACATGTCTCCCTCATTTACCCTTTGTGAGCATCTGAAATCACTATTTTTTATGTTTCCCCCAGGTTATAAAGAATGGTTTTAGGTAGCAGTAAGAAAGGTGGATATATTTATCGGATATGTTGATGATCTATCACTAGGGTAGAAGATTTTGTTTCCATGTTTCTAAATACATTAAACTATTATGGTACGCGAGAACGTGTTATTGTAATGTACTGAATAATCATCTACGATGATGTAATATCCATGTTTTTCAATCCTAAGTTGTTATAGTTTGTATCAAAGTAATGGTTTTATCATACTTTGGAAACATGGATGTGAAAAAAATAGTGATATCCTAAGGCATATTTCAATGTAAATGTCTAGTGATGTCTCTATATATAGTATAAGAATTTGTTAATGTTTTGGAAAATTTCTTGTATATTTGGTGAACGATAAACTGACTAGATTCCTTGAAATACAAACCTATCTAGATACTAAATGTGGATTTGTATATGGAAGAGATGTAAAAATGCGTAACAACTCTAACAAGATGTTCTGGGCCTGCCTTAGTGTAATATCATACATGAAAATAGGCCTTGCTGAACACCTTGTTTTCCATTCTCAGTGGATGTGCTTTGGGAAATCACAAACTCTTCACGAATAGTCATCAAGGATGTAAATTGAAGTTTTCTATGAATGACATTGAATAAACATGCGTTATCATATAATATGGAAGGTGTCATAATTTAGACATCATATATGTAAATTTTCATGACTTTGCAGTTCCTATCTCTGATAATTGTTTCTTAGTCTACAATTTATGGATTTAGTCAATGGATGGAATCCAAAAGAACCATTATACTGGTGATGGCGAGGGATTATGTAATGATTATTCTCATAATGATATGAATTAATTGGGAGATGGATTAAAAACCTTATTTTAATGCTCACACATCTTTTTTAAGTTATGAATCATGATGAACATCTAAATGATAAAATTAGGGAACACCATTTTGTTGATTCTATTATGAGGAAACATCCACCTTCAATCAGTGGGTCTTCTGATTCATTTTTTGTTGAAAACTGGATAGTACGATTAAAAAGATATTATTTAATCTCCAATGATTAGATTTTGAGAAATTCATTCTAACAGTTTATCGATTAGAAGGTGAATTAGAAAAATCGTGAAATAAAATCAAGAACGTATGGAAAAAAGATGAAATTGAGTCCATGGATTAAGATGAGTTCAATAAATTATACTTCACTAAGTACTTTCATAATGTTCTTTATACGAATATGGAAAATGAGTTTCTTGAGTTGACGAAAAATGAGGATGAATAATTTGGTGCCTATGAAGATAATTTTGAGAGACTTGTGAGGTATGCTTTTGTTATAATCACCCAATAGAAAATTAATATTGAAATGTTCTTTAATAGCACAAATTCAGGTATTAGAAGGGTTTTGTCCATTACAGTCTCTGGGATCCTTGAAGAGACTGTGTGCGGTGAAATCAAAGTTGAAATGGTTGTTGAATTTAGGTATCAATCTCATGGTTTTAACAAGAAGAGTAAGATAGAGTTCAATGGACAATCAACAAACCATAGTCATAGGAAGATAGTCCTTCCTTTCTGATATAATTGCAGAAAGAAGCATGATAGGAATTGTTTTAATGGGATTAGTAAATGTTTTATATTTTTAAAGGTTGTAAATACAATGGATAAATACCTAATTAATTGAAAAAAGTTATATAATGGTGAGAATAATGAAAAATATCCTTGGGATGCACCTTCCACACATTAGTGTTTCAATTGTAGGTAGTTTTGGAATTTCTCCAAAAAGCTCCCCAATCGAAGGGATAATAATAGTGATCAGTGCCAACATCCTCTAATGATAATTGAAAAAGTGAAATATTTTTCAATCATAATGGATAGACTGAACCAAGATAATTATGAATTAACTATCATTTTCTTCTTAGTTAGTAATTTTATGTTTGATTTTCTATGAATAATCCCTAAAAAATCTTCTTTTTTAGCCCTTGGTGAGATTTCCTGTGATTATAATTCCATATATATATTATGGAGAAATAAAATAACATTTGATATTCGAATAGTATAAAGATAGACCCATGTTTCTAATAAAAATGATTTTGTTTTAATAAATGAGCTTATTTAAGGAATAAAGGGTAAATTAGATTTTGGAAGGGGTATAAGGTTTACCATTTATGGAAAATTTACTACAAAATTTAGATTATGTTAGAAATATTAAAGAGTTATCTTCCATATAAGGATTTATTAATATTGGACTGTATGTTCTAAATACCTTGTGTTGATTGTAACTAATAATAAATGGTAAGGTGTATCATGGGTCTCATGATATGTTAGTACTTCAAGAAAGAAAAAGTAACCTTTCTTTAAAGAGAAATATGTGAAGTGGTTCAAGGAACAAAAAATTGTGAAGCGCTCCTGAAATCATGAATGTATATCTTTTCATGAAAATTCATTAGTAAAAAGTATTCTTCAAACCAAAAATGTTATCTTAAAACCTTTATTTCCAATGGATCAGATAGTCCTTCTGGATATCATAGAATTATAGCCTTATGACTATTAGCCTTCACATGACCTTATTCTCTATCACTTTCTATCAGATTGTGATTGATTTATTTTTCTTCTTGATCCATATTTTCACTTTCCACCAATGTTCACTCATGTGGAAACATAGTTATATATTACTTTATGTAACATTTATGGTCCCAGCATTACCGTTTTAAGTGATGTTTTAGTATTCATTTTTACGATATGGGTTTATATGAATGAAATATTCATGTATTAAACCTTTGAAAACATAGATGAATTTTTATGGGGAAATTCATTTTATGTGGGGTAGAATGTGACACCCCCAGAATTTGTAAAATATTTTAGTGGGTTTAATTTAATCTTTTGATAAATTTGTCATTTCACGAAACATTGAAAATAGATTTTCATTATTCCAAACTTTTATTTCACACATCACCATTAGGACATAAGTTATATGAAACACCATGTTGGTGTACATTACCCAACACAACAAGGATAGCATACATTCTATGCAAGATTGACCTTCCTCGATGGATTTCATAATATGCAAGACCAAGTGTTACCTAACTATAAGATAGGATTAAAAATATTTTTATTATTATATATATACTATATATTAGGATTCTGGATATGAATAATATTAAATTAATTATGGAAATATTTGGTTTAAAAAATATAATATGAATTCATATGTTAACAATTTGTTAGAAATGAATATGAAAACTGAGTCAATTTAGAAGAAAATATTACAATTATGGTAAAAAAATATCCTAATAAATTAAATTAACTAAAATTAGTGAGTGATATTAAAGTAATATATGTGATATATATTAAATAAAATATTTTTAATATTCATCCAATAGACGTTATATAGATTGTAGATAAGAACAAACCCAATTTTAAACTTGAAACATATATTTTATTAAGAAATTTCTATTACCTTATAATGGATAACCCATTTTAAATATTTTTTTAACTTTTATAGATTTTATATGTCCAAATAAATTTTTTTTTTTTTTTAAAATGAAAATTTGGGTAGCATAAATTTGTTCACTTTTATGTAAGGTTTTACCTATTAATGAATAGTTAATAATACTAGTTTTATGTTTTATTTATATATAAGGATATATTCTATTTTAAATTAATTTAAAACATTAATTAGATAATAATTTCATCATTTAATACAATTTATGTCATTGGATAATATTTCACACTGATATTTTATATAAAAACATATCAATATTTTGTGCATTTTTTCATTAAAAACCTGCATTGTCAACCAGACTATGGAATTAATTTTAAATTAGTTTCTCCCACTTTTTTGTTAGAATTTAGATAAATGAATTATATATTTGGAATCATAATAATTTATAATTTCTAATACGGTCATCTTTTTTTTGAAAAATAATATTAGTGAATGTGATTAAAATTAATTACATGGATTTAGAGAAAGATTACTGTAATAAATTGATAAACCACAAATATAAGATCCATAACGAACTAAACACATGTCCCACACTCATTGGATAACCATGATTTAGACATGAAACTTTAATTATATATTTTTGTTGGATTGTTATGAATTATTTTATATAAAAACATGGGTACACCTATCTTGTTTTCAAATATGCAAGGTGTGTCCTTTCCCTTCCCTGAAAATGGCCACCATCTCTACCCATTCCTCACACCTCTCCATCCACTTTTCCAGCCCATCAATTTCTCAAATAAGCTCCCAAAATCCCCCTATTTTTTAATTATGCCTCCCATTGGGAATAAAGTCTTCCAAGGATGCCTTCTAGTACAAACCAAATGGAAGTACCTGATTAAGAGGAAGCTTGTACAAGTATGAAGAGATTCAAGACAAAAGGTAAGAGGACTCAATCTGACATTCTATTTAAATGATATACATTTTATGTTCCCCATTGATTCAAGTTGTGTGGTGTATTTAATTCCCAAGATGGTATTCCATGTATCATATAATTTATGGGTATTCACATATCTATTTTAGGATAATTCTTTCATGGGGTTTATGTTTAAAAAGTTACCAAATGAGTTAAATATTTTTGTATCAATTTTCCTTCTTTGAGAATAATTTTTTTTATACACATCAATTATTTTTTGAGGTGCATATACATTCATTTTAAAAATTATATCATCAATACACTCTATTTCATGACATTTTATTCTTCATGAAATTTCCTTTTCTTACATGGAGAGTGTGATCCCATGTTACCATGTAGCAAGATTTTATTGACACAATACCTTAATTTTTAAATATTGTTAATGGTTATGATTATTTTAATGAAATATTTTTTTCCATCTCTCATGAAATTTAATGAGTTACATTGTCCTATATTATTTCATGATATATAAATGTATTGATAAAATTTTCTTCTATTTGTTTCATAAGATTTTTTAGAAAGTATTTTTAAGGAAGGATGAATTTACCCTCTCTTTAGTATAAAATATATTCAAAACAATGATTTCAAAAATGGTGTTCCAATAATATTATACCATTATACTTAAATATTTAAAGAACATTTTTACCATTTTTTTCCTTTCAGAATATCTTTAATGTAATATTCTTGTCTCTTTCTGAAAAATGGGGTTTTTAACATGCAAATGGAATGTTATTTTTTCCTTTCACAAAATGTATTGATTTACCATCTATCATTAATTTGTAGATTCCATTGACTTATTAAAATGTTAATCATTATGATTTTTTAAAGTAATTTTCAAGGAATCATTTTTTTGTAAAAGTTTTGAATAATCTTTATAAATTTTCAAGGAAATTTTTTATTAAAACGATTTCATGGATTATTTATAATTTATCAAAGTATTTTCAATGAAATTGTTTTTAAAACATTTTCAGTATTATTTCATAAGTTTTCATGTAAAATGGTTTTCAAAACATTTGCAGGCATTCTATATATGTTTTCAATGTGTTTTCAATGAAATTTATTTTAAAATATTTTGTAGATTATTTTATATGTTTTCATGGAATTTTTTTTTCAAAATGATTTCACATATTATTTATATGTTTTCATGATATTTTCTAGGAAATTGATTTTTAAATGGTTTATGTATTATAAATACTTTTTAAAGGGGAAAACACATTTTCCTCAAGAAATATTATTGAATGATATTTCAAAAATATTTTTCATATAAGATGACATCCATTGATGTTACTTATAACCATCTATGAAATGATCTAAATCATCCATTCATATCATTTATATGAATATGTTATGCTTAATATCATGGCATTTATGAAACACATATCTCTTTTATGGGTTATAGATTTATTATACACATTTATCATTCACGGATTATTTATTTATGAAATCCATTTCACTTTTATGGGTTATACGTTTAGGAAATCATATTATATTTCACATGTTATAATATTATGAAATTCGTTTCTCATTTAAAAGTTATACTTTTGTTGAAATTATTATGAATCCAATATCTTTTTCCACTGGTTATGATTACATATTTATTTTTCCAATTTCATATCACAGGTTATGTCATGATTGTTTATGATTTTTTTTCACTTGTATTTATGATTTCATTATGATATGGGTGGGGGATTTATCTCCATATAATTAATTGGGTAATGATATGTTTTATATAATATCAAAGGGTACATGGGTTATATCCTATGCATGAAATGAAATATTGTTTATGGGTTGTATCCTATGCCTAAAAACCAGAAGGTTCATTGTTTGTAGTCCAAGCCTAAAGGATATAGGGTATATATGATGAATCCTAATCCTGTAAACAACAACGTTCATGGGTTGTAGACCAATCCTAAAAGAAATAGGGTACACAAGTTTTATCCTAAGATCAAAATCACGATGGTACATTGGTTGTAGCACAAGCCTAAAATTAAGAGGGTACATGTGTTATTATCCCATGACAATACCAGGTACCCATGTTTTAATCCATGCCTATGATGTTATAAACGTCATGGTAGGTATCCTTGACATAAAAGTTTCTATTATTATATGTATTCCACAAATCCCATGTCTTATTCCTCTATTACAATTTCATAGGTCATGATGTTTATTTTCTTATGATTCCTGTCTTATGAATATCCAATTTTTATCATATAACTCGGGTTTATGATCAATGATATGTAGGTTATGATCTCCATATATTATTGTAATGTACTCATACACCTATCATCATGCTTATTCTTACATGTCACCATTTTTTACCATTACTAATCAATTGAGCTCGCCCCTTATTAAGTTTTTTTTACTCAATGTTATAATGAATGGTTTTAAGTAATATTATTAAAGTCAAAGACTGTTTTGAGATATGTTGAAAAATATTCCCCAGGATATAATTTTTTTTTCATTATTCTAAAGACAAAAAACTATTATGGTCCATGGGCATATGTTATTTTATTGTAATGAATATTAATCTAAAATGATTTAATATCCATGTTTTTCAAGCATGGGTCGCTATAAAAGAAGAATCATTATAGAGAACCAAATTACACATTTATCACATAGAGATCTAAGGATCCTAGTTGAATCTATCAAATTAAAGAGAAATGTGGATTTCTAATGGAGATCACGAGGTATAAATGTTTAATTAAAATCCTATGTTTATTGTACTCGGTGTTTCTGGAATCATTATTTTCATATTAAAATTAAACTTTTATGAATTAAATAATGTTCATGGATCATGGCACTCAGTGATTAACGTTTTAATGATGAAAAAAATTCACAAAATAAAATACTAATCACAATTTTTTGGTGAATAATTTCCCATAGGTACATTGATTTTAATTCATTAGTTTGTAGATATAATGCTTCAATGTTAAATAGTGTACCTCATTGATCTATTTTCAAATAAAAGTAATATACAGTTACAAATATTCATATTTATATAATATAATTTCATTCTAGTATTTTTCATTGGGTAAAAATCATATTATAAAAATTTTCCCTCATGTAATGTTTGAAAAATAATTTGGGAATAATTTTTAATTGATAATTATACAGATGTTTCAATGTCTATGTTAGTTTAAATAACAATGTAATTATGAGCGGGGATGTATGTTTGATCATAAAAAAATGGGGCTTCATTATAAGATTGTTGAATTTATAAAAATCCATACCATAACAAAAATTTTTATTAACCATTTATGCTATATTTTAGAGATACCAAAGACTATCAGACATAAATAAAATCTTTTTGGGAGACATGTAATGTCAATAATGAATTATATACTATGATATAGATGAAGTACTAATTTTATGAACCATTGATTAATTACAAAAAAAATTGAAAGGCCATTTAACTAATATAAGTTCCTCTTATAGTAGATAATTCTCTATTTATTTGTATGTGTGATCTTGTATAGAAGGAAGATGTACTCAATGAAACTTATCACAGTTGAGGAGGATTTTTTCGAAACTACCCTTGCATGTCCACATCATTTTTGGATGTTTGCAATCATTTTGATTTGATGTTCAAAATCGAGAGGCCATTGAGGATACACTAAAATAAAAAAAATATGCAATTCATATATTATGGATCATTTTAAAATATTCCATATATATTAATACGAATATTTATTATCACTTCATATTGTAAATGGTGTATAATATAGATATTAGGTGATATTATATTTCTATAATGAAAAATAATATAGTTTTCTTAAAAAAATACTATGATATTAGAATGTTTTTCTGTATTTATGTTGAAAAATATTTCAATCCCCCCAATTAACATTGCATAGAAGGAACCCCAACTAGAAATTAGATTTCCATGAAATGGTGGGAGAAATCATTGACATGAATCACTATGAAATAAATATATAATCAATGTAAATAAGATTTTTTCCACTAAAAAATCTATATATGATTTGGGTAATTATTTATAGATTATATTTATAAAAGTGAGTGGTGGATATGAAAGATGGATTTCAGAATACGGGGGGGGGGGGGGGTCATTTAAGTCACATGGGAATCATTTCATGATAGTGGGAGAATGAATTTTCATAAGAGATTACCTTATCTTGTAGTCAGATAGAAGACACATCTCATATGATATAGACTATGATTTATTATTATTAATTATGTTGTAGAGTATCTTTAATAGAGTTGAGATTATTTTTATTACGGTGAAATAATACAAAAAAAATCCAAAATGTGGAGATTGAGGTTCTCTTGGGTTTATTAATGGTTTAATGTTTTTATTAGTCATGGTGGAGAATCATTAGTGGTTTATTAGAGGTAATCAGGGAATATTGGGAAGTTTTCATGATGAAATAGGATGTTATTATGTAGATATTCTTGGAACATGTATTTTTGTATGAACGTTTGATATTATTATATTTCTAAAGTTTCTTTAAGACATATCATTTTAATATTCCATTCAGTATAAGAACATGAATCATCATAAATCATGTAATATCATGTAGATAATTTTATATGAAATCAAAGTTATTTATTATGAACATAGAGTTCAAATCTATAACATTATATTGTTTATAATAAATTATTAAAAAATTTATTTGTATTAGGAAATAAGAAATTAAGGTGACTGTGCTTGAATTAATGGATTTTTTTGACATCAATATAATATAAAATTTATCATTTCCCAAAATGAAGAGAACATACTCTTACTTTTTCTAGATGGAAATATGTGTTTTCAGAATATTAATATTAAAACTAAATAAAATCAAAGGATCCAAAAGTAAATATTCCTTGGCCAAAAAATCAAATTAAAAATGTGAATCATGTTATATCATGTTTGGTTATGAAAATTTCAGTATTGTTATACATATTCCTAATGATTAAAGATGCATTAAATTAAATAAATTAATGTGAATTATGGATATAAGGTTATTAAAAAATATTCTGCATATTGTCAATTTTTTATATTAATACATAATAGTGAATATTCATCAACAACCTCATATTCAAACAACAAATTAAATAAATAAAATAATCACATATTATGTACTAAAAAATAAATTAAAAAAGGATAATAATTTTCCTATCTAATAATGATATAGATTGAATCCAATTTTAAATTTAATTTATTGAAAAATGAATATTATCTTTTTAATCATTGGAATTTATTTCATTAGAATATTAATATTCTATAATATCGTATATTCAACCAAAAAACAACACAAAACATTCTATACATTTTGAGGTAGGGAGAATTTTTATATTATAATAATGTCATAAAAAATCCTAACATTCAAACACTGTCACCCTCAATATTATATAATCTTTTTTCGAATAATTATGAAATCATTGTTGTTATAAATTGATGATATACATTATAGATCATATTTGATAAGAAATATCATTTATGTAATATAATATTAGCTACAATTCCTTTTGTGATATTTGATATCTTGTGTAATTAATCTCAATGTATTATAATAGAAGACAAGTCATATAGAAATTATAGATATGAATAAAATATAAAAATATAATAGTATAAATAATTTTCCAAAAATATGTACATATAAACTCAAAGAACTCACATCATAACATTAAATCATTGTAGTCATTCCAATAAACCTATAATAACCCTAATGATTCACTACCATGACTTCAAAAATGAAAATCATCAATATCTCCAAGATCACACAAATTTAGACACTATGTATTTGTTGGAAACATTTCTCCACTATTGAAAACAATCTAAAATCTATTTTTGATGCACTAAAACATTATTTTTATTATTAAATCATACCATATATCATTTGAGAAGTTTCTTTCACCAAAATATTAGATAATTTCATATTTTAAAGATAATTTCTTCAATATTTTTCTGGATAAATATTCTAATTGACATCTATGATATCCCCCTTGATTCCTAAACCCATATATCACATCAAACACTCACTTATAGAAATATCCTCTAAAATACTTACCAAAATAATATAATGAATAACTATTGGACACTATTATTATTAACATGGTTTAACTCTTTATTTCATAAAAAATCATGTCGCTAATTTCTTTATATTTATCAAGATAATATAAATCCCAATCAGGGTTCTTTCTACACATTTATAAGTTGGAGGAGGAGACTGAATATTTTTTTTCATCTACAACTAAAAAAACATTCTCATATGACATTATTTCTAAATAAAAATATAATCTGATTCCTTGTAGAAATATATTACCTTCCCAATATCTCTATTTTACACCTTTTCCTAGATAAAATGATATCAAATTAACATATATTTTTATTTAGAATATTTTACAAGGTTCTTAAAGAAATAAATAGAACATTATTTGTTATAGTGTATCTTTAAGGTCCTATAATTTTCCCACATGAACTCATAGTGATTACCTATATCTATAAAATTTGTGTACATAAATGGTTAGTTTCAACATTCTCTTAATCAGGTTTTCTAAGGGTCATTGATTACTTCATCATGACATAGAATCTCACAAAATAAACATTGATAATGAATTTTTTTACTTTATACAAATATTTTATAAGTATAATCACATCGATATTTTTTATTTCTTTATATATGAATGTTAAAAATATAACTTGATATTTATAAAAGTGAATATTTATTTTTTCACATTAAATATCACATAAAAAATTATTTTCAATCATCTCTGACTCCCTTAGGTCGATATAAAATCTAACACAAAGCGATACTACATAGGATATTTCTGGACATGAAGCCAGTATATACAACATGAATATAATTTATCATCTATATTTTATTTGATAAACCAAAAATTCATGTGATCCTATATATAGTTTTCATAACTAATAATATAGTTGAAATATATCTTCAATTATCCTCGCGAATTTGTTTAAAAGAATTCATTTTTTTCATTTTTTGGAGGAAAAAAATCATGTAATGTTATTATTCCTCAATTAGTAATCCTAGAATGTAATTCTATTATAAAAATGATAAATTTATATATTAATTTTAATTTAAATATATAATTCCTCCCTATAGATTATATTTTGAATAGAAAACATTATTTATTCATCATAATGATTGAAAATAAATGTACCTATAGAAAACACCTTGATATTAAAATAACTACCATCATTCCATTTTGGGAATTTTATTTTCATAATAAATCCATTATGATTTGAGTACTATGATCCAATTGCATGATTTAATCCATATTAATTTAATATATGGATCATTCTTCTATAAACGAGAAGAATAAAAAACATGGATTTTCATTAATCTCATATACCTCATTATAAACATTGTAAAATCATCATTTAGCTTCAATTTGATAATAAATATAATGTGTGTGGGTACACACTACTAAAAACAGCTAGTTATTTCAATATATGGACCCCACATTGTTCTAATTTCATTTTTATCATTTGGTCATGGGACTATTTCTTTCTATTTTCAATTTTTTGGATAATTTCATTTTTGAAAAGGTATAGTTCCATAGGATTGATAGATTCAACAATAGTTCTTGGTTCATCCTCTGATATAAAATCATTTTTTATTTCTATTCTATATATTCTTCTAGTTTGGAATGGTGCCTCTTAATATATAATTATATTTTATATATTAACAAGGACTTTCATCCGTTGATGTATCCAAACCAAATTTGTTATGTCATAACCATTATATGTCAGTTCATGTTTAATATAAAAAATATTATTCTAAAAATATTAATGTTTTTTTAATTGAAAATTTATGGTGATTTCAGTGTATGTTCTTATGTGTTTAACTGGTTGGAAATTCCCAAGGAATTTAAAATTTTGTATTGTTGGATGGGTTAATTCATAAAAATGTAATTATACAGTATAATTGATAATTAAAACAAATAAAAGTGTTTCCTTTGGAAGGTGTTTAATGAATGCAATGTTTTTTATGTGTGCCATTGTGTATTGGGAGTTTTGTGATTTTAATGCATGAATTGTTTTAAAAAAAGTGAGGCATGCCGTTATCACATGGCTAGATATAACTTTGAAACTGAACCATGTGGTCTTGGAGGGTGTCTCACAGTGTGTCAAACAATGAACCAAAGGATATATGCTTGGGTGATCTAGAAACAAAAAAATTAAGTCCCAAACTACATGGAATTCACACAATTAGAAAAACTATATTCATAGTCACCATGGTCAATTACACTTAGGATGAGGAGTCGTATAGATTCTGTGTGGTTCTGTCATACCATGAATCCAAACCATAAGCCTCTTTTAATGGGTTTAAATTACCCTTTTCATTGTCTTTCTTATGAAATCATTTTATTATACTCTCCCTTATTTCTCCAACACCCAATAGCTCGATCGAGCTTCATATCGGACACATAAACATCGATATATCTCCCTTATACGAGAAAAAAAATTATTTTCATTAGTTTTGTTGGATCACACTTAGTATGTATAATGACCCTATTAGTTTTTTTTAACTTTCCCTTCCCATATCTGTTGAGAAATCAATATTAATTCCTTCACCAAATTTATAGGATGTCCTCATAGTTTATTTTTCTCTGTCATCCTCATTCAAATAAAAGTTAAATGATATACAGTTGATACAAATAATCATAATGTATGTGGTCTATTTATTTTCCTTTAATATCTCACATGTTTGTAAATAGAGTCATGGTTTTATATTCTGGTTTATCCATGTGTTGAATATTAAATTATGAAATTACATAAATTTAATACTTTTACCATAATCTAGATATTGTTTATAGGAGTTTAACCTCTAATATGAACACCCCCTTTTTATTTCTTATTACATACCATCAAAATCCATCACCAAAAATTTCCCAAACACCAATTACAATTATTTAGATCATTTAAAAAAAGATATTTGAAATAAATGATGTTAATTTTATAATTTTAATTGTCTTAGTTAAATTACGTGAATGGATTGATACCATGTAGGCTATCATAATATAAGGCATGTGAATAAACCACCTTTTGAGGTGTCTTAGTTTTCCCATAAAAATGAAATGTCCAAGTGGATTAAAGAGAAAGTTTATGGTATTTCTTTGTCACATTTTCATAATTATAGTAAAATGATACTCCATGGAAAAATAGATTTCAATGAACTATGAAATGGTATAAATATAACACTTTAACCATGATTAATTATGACTATGTATAGCTGAAGTAATTATACCACCTTCGGATGTGTCAAATGTTGCCTTTGGGAAATGATATTTTTAGTTGAGATAAAAAAATGATAATTTTATGACCATGTTGCATGTCTTCCTTTTTGAACTCTAGACATAACGATTAATGAATTTTATATCATTGGTATGGAAATATTATAGACATGGGTCCTTAATTGTTCATATAAGAATTGTGATATGAAATGTTTACTAACACATATATCATTATTAATTAAATTTAAATGGATTTATGTAATCTATAATATCGTAGAAAATGATTAAATATTAATGGAAACAGATCTGTGAACTTTTATTGCACCTTGAGTGAACAATGGATTCACAGGTAGGAATTCCTTGAGTGGTCTTATCAGTAAGTTGAGTGGTTATACAATGATTGGGAATTGAAATACTTATAAAGAATTCATTATACAGTCTCAGAGGTAAAATAAATTTATTATATTATATGAGTTACACCGGGGATAAATTTATAGAATAATAAGGATTCTATTATATGGTAATTTGTTATATAATTCCAAAAGTTATACATGGGTTTCCTATTTGGAATTCGAAGGATTGACTAATAGGAATATGTCTTCATACCATTCATAGAATAATACTTGAATTCCAATGAGTAATTTAATAGACATTCTTATAGTGAGATTGGTTAATAGTACACCGGGGTAGATACCTTAGTTACCTATTTCTTAAAACCATGTATGGGATAGTGATTCCAATTAAATAAATAAATTGATTTCTAAAGGTGCATCATCCATGGGAAATAACATAAATGGATTCTATAATTACTCTAAATACATGAAATCTTAAACTATTTTTCTTATTAAATTAAAAATTTCGGACATGTTCATCCCTTAAACCTATTTGAGCAATAAGGGATTACATGGATAGGATCTAGTTCCTCTGAAAATTTTATAAATTAAATCATAATTGGTAATCATTGTGGGATATATCAGTTTAGGATAAAGAATTTGGTATTGGATGGATGCCCTATTCAGATACCGATATAACATGTGAATTATGTATTTTATTCATTATTTATAATATTACATGAAAACTAAATTAATATATATTACTGGACTAGATTTTAATTTATTCCATTGGTGGTGTCATACCAAATAAATCTCACGCCCTAATTATATTTTCGTTTAGTACCCTGACTGACATCATTTTTGTTGGATGGTGATTTTGGATTATTCTATGTTTTGTAAAAATGCAAATGGGTGAATAAGAGAACAATATTAAGATAGTTCCCATGATACACTTCGAGGTTTACATTGAGATTTAGTAATTCTCAATAATCAGGTTTATGTATTATCTGTTTTAATTATTTAATTGTTTATTGTAGAACCATAATTAAATTCATGGGAGCATATTTTGTATTGGGAATATAATGAGTTGTTATTACGATACAGTGTTTCAAATTTATACTACATTTATTTCGATTTATTTATTACATGACACATTATTACTCTAGTGAATATCGTTTAGTCACCCCATCATACCATCACTACAACCACACTACAAGTGGGTAGTCTCTGGAGTATAGGGAATTCTATTTGAGGCCCAGTAGTGATTTGACCTGGGGCACAATTTTAGTGGATCATGGGTTTGTATGATTCATAGGGTATTAAAGGCCTTATTTTTTTATTACTATTTTTATTGGTAGATAGGGTAATAGTAATGTTTTTCCACTTGGTAAATAGTTGTTTTTGGTAGTGATCAACCCATGCATGAGGAAAACATTATGTGTCCAGGGATGAGACTTTTTTTTATGTAGTTTGTTATTATTGTTGATTTGGATTTCACCTTTGATTATTCATAAACATTCCCCTTCATACTAACATAGGAAATTTATATTATTTATTCATTTTCCATTTATTTGAAGGAATTATTATTACATACATAATCATAACCATAATGTGATTCAAATTCAATGAATATTCCATACATTTTAGATTGCATTGCATGACTTATTAATACATGTTGAATATGCCTTTTGTGATTATTTAGAATGACTATTTTAATATCATGTTTATGAGACTTATCATCATTCTTATCTATAAAACATGATGGTAGATTTATTATCATGATTTCCTATATAAAATTCTTGTTTGATTATATGTCATATTTATTATAATTCCATATGCGAGTGATAAACTATATGGTATTTTTTTATTCAATGATGAAGGGAAAGTATTCATCTTTATAGGTTTACTATATGGTTGGTTATATAATATTTTTTCATCAACCTAATTGGTGTTTTTTTAATATAATAATGGTTTCAAAATATATGACTAACTGATTAAGAAATGTTTGAGTCATGGACCATTGGTTTCATGGGATTAAACATTAGTTATTATAATAAAACGGGAGATAATTTTCAATTAATAAAATTAATGATCCATTATAATTTGGTTAAGATTGAAAAATTAATTGAATGATTATATATTCACTTTTTGTAACATTATATCAAATGATAAATCCATGTATCAATTACAGTAATTTCAAATGTAATTTCAAAATTCAAGAAACAATATAAGATTGGATGGGTAATTCATCAAATTAAACCTAGATATATATATATATGTGTGTGTGTGTTTGTGTGTGTTTGTGTTTGTGTGTTTGTGTGTGTGTATGAGTTTGTTGGACAGTAATTATTTCAGAAAGTAATTTTTTTAAAATCAAGATTTCAATTGAATATTTATAATGGAATTTAATTCTATATTTTTGGAATAAAATCTTGAATAAAAAATTATCTAAATTCACAACTGGACCCATTTAGGTCATTTAATGCTTGTTTCTTATAATATAATTCCCTAAATTCCTCATTGGACCCATGTAGGTTAGTTGGGAAATATTTCATAATTGGTAAACCCAATAAGGGTGTTTTGAAATTTAAAAAATTCATCTATTATGGGATACTATTTATCAAAATTATATTATGTTGATGGGACCCCAAAATGTTTCATTTATCCTATATTACTTAGAGATAAACCTAATTTGGGTATACTCAAGCTATATAGGGATGGTTATTTAATGTGTCTGCATCCACTTATAGAGGTTACATATAAATGTATTATGGAACCTTACTTTATAGCGCCTCCCCTTTAAATGTTTCAAGACTATTCTAGATTTTATGTATTCTGATATCAAGCGTATATAAATTGAAATTATATTTACAACAAAAATTGTTTTATCCTATATTAGTTGGAAATAGATATTTTATTTATCTAAGACAAATGTGATAACTTGTTGCAATATTTTTAAAATTGAAAAGAGGATATTATTAAATAATTTTTCTAAAATCTTACTGTTCTATATGAATAAAAATCATAGTATAGTTATAATTATTACTAGTAATTTATATCCATAATTTCGGAGATGATTTAAAAAAACAACAATTGACCATTGGTTAATTGTATTAAAATGATTCCATTTAATCGTTTTTATGTATTAAGCCCTCGGTTAAGAGTTCCATTAATTTCCCCTTGATGAATTCTTCATATAGTAATATTAACATTTACTATAGTTCTAATGGACCCTTTCTATAAGGCCCTTGCCTTAAATGTTACATAATCTTGAGTTAAGTAATGAATTTACATTGGGTATCTTTTCACCTATAGAGCATTAGAGAAATAGGCCATAACTATTACATAACAAAACCGTATAAATTAATGGTTGATAGTTCTATATGTATGAGTTTATTCCATAACATAAATAAATTTAAAAAGAAACATGGTTTATTCTCAGGTTTAATCATCATAAATGTTCCTTGATTCCATAATTAACACTATTATCCCTTAAATCCTATGAAAAAATTTATAAAAATGGGAAGATCAAAAAAAGAACTGAATGAGACATAAAAATAAAGAAATCCCATTATTATTATTAGTCTCTAATAATCCATTCAATGTTCTTTGAGTGGATGAAACAAAACATTTTCAAATGTATTATACTCATAATTTTTTCTCAATGAAAAACACTAAAACCAATATAAAGAAATTAAAACTTATATAGTTGTGCCAGATTATAATATGTATAAAACCCTTTCAAACAACTTGTAATTGGGATAACCATATGATTGAATTCTAAATTGGAGATCTATAATGGGGATAACCCTTCGTATATCTATGTCGGGCTCACCTGTGATCAATAATGACGCTCAACCCTTCATATAATTTGTTTTTGTCTCACTCGTGAGATATAGTAGGGATAAAAAATTCATATAATTGGTATCAGTCTCACCCATTTCATATAATTCTCAGGTCGCATTTCACGAATAAAACATGTTCATCACAAAACCACTTTTTTTAAAGCATCTTCTAATCCCATATGAAAAACAATTCAGTATAAAAATAAAATTTTCATTAATAACCCTTTTTCAAAAACATGATACTAAAATAAATGAATAAGGGATTTATTTTCATTTTAAAATACAATAAGGATTATAGAGGAATCCAAATATCAAATAATGGTTATGGCGGTAGAGAAGTTGTTGTCCATCTATAAGTTAAAAACCATTTCTTTTGTAAAAAAAGTAAAACACTTCACATAAAAAAATCATATCAAAAATATATAATGATATTTAAGATTGACATTAAATATATTTTATATTTCTTTTTATACCCATATAAATAAATATGTAATTTAATATCAAGAAGAAAAATATTTGATAATTAAATATTTAAATGATGAAGGTGTCCCATACCAGTTTGAAAATTTAAATATTAATCTAAATGATTATATAAATTAAATTAGTATACATAAAGTTTGGATATGAAATGTCATAGTGTCAGTATATAGACCTTATAAAATAATAAAGGTTCATATTATCACGAAATGCCTCAATGGAAGGAGATTTAGAAGAAGTCCCTTACCTTGAGTCCAAATTATCTTATTAATTATTAAATTTACTAAATAATAATATTATATTGATTTTTATTATTTTTATAACCTTTTTAAATATTATTATTAATTTTATATAACTTATTACAATGTTCTATAAATTATTTAATTATTTGAGTTCATATCAAATGTTCTGTTGATCTTCCATATTTGAGAAAAAATGATCTTTTTATGATTCAAGTTATCCATGTGGTAATAAGTCAATTATTTGTTGAATATTATTCATGATTTAAATGTCATATGTATAATGTATATATGTATTAAGAATATTCTATAACATTTGGAGATAATAAATTAAATGAACTGTTTATGGAGAAAGTAGGTTGTATGTATGCATGAATGCTGCTTTCATTTCATTATCAAATTAAAAGAATAAAAATAAAATATTCATAGGTATATTTTAATTACATTATAATATCTATGTTATATATGTTACTTAATTTCATTAACTCTATCCTATATATGTTTCATGTATGGAATGAATGAGTCATATCACTTTGATGGTGCAGTAGTCCACACTTCCTTAAATTAAATTATCGTATTTACAAATTAT
Organism: Viscum album; assembly: GCA_963277665.1. Lineage (NCBI taxonomy): Eukaryota > Viridiplantae > Streptophyta > Magnoliopsida > Santalales > Viscaceae > Viscum > Viscum album. The sequence goes on from OY728134.1 coordinate 1,204,963,793, forward strand.
GGAAATCATAAAGGTATGTTGTAAATATAGACTACAGAATCATAGAGGAAATAGAAATATAGTATATATCACATATAAATACATTGATATCATAATGGCTACCATGAGAGGTGGTATGATAAAATTGAACAATCATAGTTTTTTGAGGAAGTAGTTCATTGTATAGAGAAACATTATGTTCTATATCCATTAGATGGAGGTGTGTGTATGTGTAGGTAGAGAACATGGCATAAAAACATCCTATTATATTTATTATACTGTTTTTTTGTAAAATAATAGAATAAATACTTTTTTTGGGGTTCGATGAGTAAAATAAATGAAAGGATTTTGAGTGAAGGTGTTACTTATAAATCGGGAAACTCCTTTTGATTTTATCCAAAAGGATTTCTTGAATTACATTCTAACAAATGTAAGGCTTTGAGTAAGAAGGGAGGGTTGTTGGGAGATTATTTTAGAATAAGTTGTATGACCCAATAGGGTTGAGTGGTGTGAGAAAATTTGTAGATGTGGTGTCCATTAATACAAAGGAGAAGGGGAACTTTGTGAATGTCTTGAAATATTAATTTATTATAAATTGATTTAAAATCATAATAGTTAAAAAGGGATAACATTAGAGTATAATATGATTATGGGTCTAAATACTCTCAGCCAATATGTTTTGGATAGGTTTGGGTCAAAAAATTAACCTTATCCTTTAGCATTAACCCTTAATTAAAAACATTAACTCCTACAACGTCATCTTATATTTTCATAATATATTTTACTATAGTTAATATAAAATACCAAGAGAACCACAAGTGTATAATTAATCAAATTTTTAACATTATATAATTCATTTTTCCATATATTATATTATTAGATAAATCATATCATTTAATAAAATTTTATTTGTTTTTAATGGTCATTTATGTCAATTTTCACACTATTTAGAAATTTATTTTTTAAAAGTCATAAAAACATGAATCCATAAAAAATGAATTAATTAATAAATAAAATATCAATTTAATTAAAAAACATAGTATACGAAATCAAAATATTTAAATTAAATTTATTTAAATATTTATTTTAGAATTTCTTTGAATATTTCATTAATAAGGTCACCACTGCATCATCATTATGTCACAAATATAGTTATTTATTTAATGTATAAAAATTATAAATAAAATACCATGATGTAGGAAATATTTTTATATTTCTAATTAATATTTATAATCCAACTTTACATTTTTATAAAAAAAATTGTTTTTGTAAGGAGACACAAGTTTGTGTTATATTTCCATTTTCTTTAAATTAAATATTATGTAAGGTAATTATCCCACTGATGTGGCTCCACGGGGTTCGAAATTTGACCCATGGACGATAATGGTATGAAATATCTAATAAAATAGGATTAGGACACATGTTAGGTTAGTTTTATATTATTATAAGTTTATTTTTTATCCTTATTTACCTGATTTACCCTTTAACCATGGTAAATAAAAAAAATTACTGAAGTTAAAATTCATAATGTAAAAAAAATTAAAAGTACATATTTACATAATAAGGAACTTTTGATTCCAAGTATGGAATACATTTTCCAAAATTTAAAACACATAAATGGAATAAATTTAATTAAAATTAATTCTCACTGTCAAAACCAAAAAATAGGTTTCTATGAAGTAAAAAACTATTCGAAGATTGCTATGTGTTTATATCCAATATAAATTTGAAATTACTTCCAATTACCACAAATGGATTTAATGATAAAATTATAATACAATTCCAATTTAAACCCAATTAAATATATAATCTACTTATATAAGGAAATTAGATGAAAAGGCTGTTCTAAATTTAATTGTTGCATTTTCACTATTCATAAAAAAATATGGATTTTTAAAAAAAATACAAAAATTTCAACCAAAGTGAATATTATTTCCGTATATTAAAGAATAAGTGTATTTTTTAAAATATAATATATAAAAGTGAAAAAAATATTTTTAAAAATTAATCTCCCTCAAAATGTGTTTAAACAAGCATTTAAAATGTATTAGAGTATTTTATGCATAAAATTGAATTTATTCTCATTTAAGCCTCTAAAATTCATTGGATAAATGTAAAAACATTTAAAAATATATATATATAATCATAATATAGTTAATTATTTTCATTCCTCGCAAAACAGCAGTGAGGCCATAACTACCATTTAAAATATTAATATTATTATTGTATTATTTTTTTCTATAACTCAATGTTATATGGAATGTATGATTTCATAGAAAATTTTTGTTGCATGTCGGGTATTCTACCATACATAGTATCACCTCTAAACTAAAATTAATAGTAACTTTATTAATAGATATGAAAATATACTATCCTATTAATACATGTGATGTTACATAATTCCCCCCGTTTTGAAATTGGGTCCATAAATTTTTAAAATTGGGCTCAAAAACATTGTTGAAAATACCACATAGAAAAAAAGATTCAATAAAACTATCACATTAAAAGATATAAGCAGAAATAAAAGGTCACTTGAGATATTATATTCTATAGTTCCTTTTAGGGAAACATGGATATGGATGATAAAAGTAACTCTCAAACACTAATAGTGAGAGATATAGAACATATTCAATTGAATGTTATCCATCACTAAATAATAATTATTTGATGTGTCAAAAGTACAATGAGAAATGTAAAAAATAATGTTTTATTTTTTAATGTCCTTTTGATAGAGTTGAGGACTTAATTTACATCAAAAAATAAGAACATAATCTATAAAAACTACTTGATTTATTTCTATTTAATATGTACAATTTCAGCCTCATAATAATCCCAAAATATGATATACATATCTTATAATAAACATAAGTATAAAAGATCACAAAAACGATAAAGGATATAGATATCTTAAAAATGAATTTAAAAGTAAAGGCACAATTCCACTTCAAAAAATAAATCAGTACATAAACATAACCCCACATAACATCTCCCAGAAAAGTCATTAATTACTAATTATCACATCACATAAACCCTAAGAATGTGTATTTAAATCCTTGATATTATTTTTATCCTTCTAAAAATATTGGTCTATCAAGAGAATCCATCACTTCACTATAACTCTCAAAACCATCATTAGGATTAGCAAAAGATTTTCCCAAACCTTTTTTAGATCATACCGATTTCCTCTATTTGTGATTAACATCAGACACTTATTTGTATAATGTACCATCACATTGTAGCTAATGAATCTTAATATAGACGGGCTATCTCTTATCTCATTATTTGAATATTTAGGACCCTTTTCTTTGTAGTCATGAACCTTGTAACTAGACATACCACACCGGTAGCACTTTATAGATCCTAACATACATTCCCTAAAATGTTTTTCTACCACACTTAGTAGAATTTCGGGGCTTACCTCTACAATTATTAGTTTGTTAATACTCCATTCCCGAAAACCTTGACCATTTCTTACTATAATCATCTCATGGAAAATAATTATTGGAAAACTCTAGTTAATGTTTCTAAGCACAACACAACACTTTTTCAAAAAATTTAAATTCTTTGGAGGCCAAATCACTTAATATCCCTAGTTTCGATCCTGAGTAAAATCTATTAATTTTACTATCAATGTATCAAATAAAATAAAGAACATACCAGGCCTATCTTGTGATGTTCTCTTCATATGTGGAAACTGAGTCACAATTCCTTTTATTATTCCAAGAACCATTTCTCCATTCAAATACAAACATCCTTAGGGAAATATTTCTCAAGGAAAATATCATTAAATTTATCACATTCCATGGAATCAGGAAATTTTTTTGTTTTAGTATTCTTAACTAATGACCACCATCGACCAACTTCACCATAAAAATTATATATTTAAAGAGTTACAATTTGAAATTCTGAACATCCAATGAATTCAAAAATCTTCTCTGGGGTATTGACTTTTCCTTCAGCTACTATTGGGTAAGATGATCCACTGAATTATGGTGGATGTTGGCTCATAAAAGTTTTCACTAATAAAATATTCTTTGGTTATTGATCAGGATGATATCATTCATGGATACCACTACAATTTATTGCCTGGGTCAACTTCTCCCTCACTGCAACAAACTATTTATTATCAATTCTCACCATCTCATGTTGTTAATTTGAAAGGTTGTTTTCTTCGGATGCCTTCCCATTACAGCTCTCCTATTTCCTATAAAAAACCACATTCTAAATAGTAAAAGTTTAGATATTTCAATAAGTTAATATTAAAATTATACATCATTTCAACTTTACCTTAAATTAAAATACTCTAATGGAAATCAATTAACACCATCATAACCTCAAAAGTTATCTAAAATGACCTATGATACCAAAATATAAGGCCCCATACTTAAACGTTATGTAATATTTAGTTATGTAAAGAATACATATTTAGGATCTTTCACGGTTTATAGCTTTAGAGAAATAGGCCATAACTATTTCATAAAAAATATAAATAAAAATTGGACACTTCCAACAGTATCGGTTTCATCCAAATTAAAAAAACATTTTAAAAGAAACATGGTTTATGTTCATGTTTAATCATCATAACATTTCCTTTATTACATACTTGAATCTATTCTCCATTAAATCATGTGAAAACATTTAAAAACATTGGATAAGAAAAAAAATCATAGTAAGGGGCATAAAAATAATGAAAAACCATTAGGCTAGTTAAAACCTGATAACTCATTCAATGTTCACTGAGAGGATGATAGAAAACATATTCACATGAATAAAACCATTAATTTTTTCTTAATAGAAAACACTAAAACACATAGAATGAAATTAAAACTCCTTTAGTCAGTTTAAATCATAATATACATAATTTCCATTAAAACATATTACATTACGAATACCCATATGGTTGATTTCCATATTGGAGATCTATAATTTGAATCTCCCTTCATATAAGTTATATCAGGCTCACCCATGAGAAATAATGGGGATAAACACTTTATATAAGCTGTTTCGGTCTCACCCATCAGCTATAATGGGGCCCAACCCTTTGTATAAGCTATACCAGGCTCAACTGTTTAATATAATGCTCATGTACCATTTCATGAATAAAACTTGTTCATCACAAAACCTTTTTTTGGACTCTTCTTCTAATCCCATATGGATAACATATCCATATAAAAATACCATTTTCAATTAATAACCAATTTTCAAAAAAAAAAGATACTCAAATAAATGAATAAGGGATTTATTTTCATTCTAAAAGACAATAAGGCTTGTAGAGGAAGCTAAATATCAAATAATGGTTACAGCAGCAGAGAAGTCATTGTTGTCATATACATTAAATGAAATTACTTTTATTATTTTGTAAATAATGTAAAATTCTTTGTATAAAAAGATTCCATTTGAAAACATATAATTAAATTCAACAGTGACATAAAATATCCATTATATTCCTTTTATACCCATATAAATAAATGTGTAATTTAATATAATGATGAAAATGATTTGATAATAAAATCATTAAATGACCCATGTTTACCATTCCACTTTGAAGATTTAAATATTAATCTACATGATTTGATAAATGAAATCAGTTTAGAAAAAAATATGGATATGAAATTTCATAGTGGTTTTATATACACCTTATAAAATAATAAAGGTGCATATTATCAAGAAATTCTTCATTGAAAGAAGATTGAGATGAAGTCACTTATATTGAGTCTTACTAGTCTAGTTCGTTATTTAATTTTTTTTGAATAATAGAAATATCTTAATTTCAAATTTCTTTAGAACCTTTTTAATTTTTATTATTTATTTTATATCACTTATTACCATGTTATAGAAATTCGTTGATTATTTGAGTTCATATCGGACATTTTTTCGATCTTTGGTATTTGAGTCAAAAAATGAACATGTTTTAATGAAAATTATACATGTGTCCATATTAAATTATCTCCAAAATATTATTCATGATATAAATATCATATATATCCATTGTATATTTATTAATAATAGTCCAAAAAAATTAGAAAAAAATGGAATTCACCAATCATGGAGACAGTAGGTTGCACATACGCAAGAATGCTACATTCATTTCCTTTTCATATTAAATGTATAAAAAATAATTGATACATAGGAATATTATAATGATAGTATAATATATATGTTATATATATTACATAATTTCATTTTCACCGTCCTTTATAAATTCCATGTATGGCATTAATGAGTCATATCACTTTGAGGGGGCGGTAGTCCACGCTTCAACGAATGAAATTATCATATTTACACAATATGGAAATCATAAAGGTATGTTGTAAATAAAAATTTCATTAAAATATAGAAAATATAAATATAATATATATCATATATAAAAAACATTCGATCATAATATCCACCATGATAGGTGATAGGATAAAATAGAACAATCATCGTTTCGTGAGGTAGTAGGTCAACGTACACAAAACCAATATGTTTTATATCCATTAGATGGAGGTGTGTGTAATTGTAGGTAGAAACATTAGCATAAAAACATAATAGTATATTTAGGACAATTATTTATAATATAATAGAATAATTATCATTTTTGGGGTTGGATTAGGAAAATAAATGAAAGGAGTTTGAGAGAAGATGTTACCTCTGAATAGGGTAAGTTTGTTTAATTTTAGCCAAAGGCTTTCATTATTGTCTTCTACCCAAGGTAAGGAATATAAGAGTAAAGTAGTGATGTTGTGATATTATTTGAGAAAATTTTGGATGAGCCATGTTTTTTTAGTGGTGTGAGTTTGTGTAGAGAGGTGGAGGCCTTTTATAATAGGGAGGAAGAGAACTTTAGGAATGTCTTGAAACATTTTTTTATAATAAATTTATTTTGAATTAAAATAATTAAAATGTTACGCATATATTGGATAAGTTTATTATGGGATGGAATCCTCTAAACCAATAGATTTGATACATTTTTAGTTCAACACATTAACCTTATCGATTTGCATTAACCCTTAGTTAAAAACATTAACTCTTACCATTCCATCTGGTATTTTCATAATATATGGTTACTATACATTATATAAAATACCAAGGGAAATAAAATTGGATCATTAATGAAATATTTAATATTATATAAGTCCTTTTTTCCAAATATTATATTTTTTGGAAAATTATATCATTTAGTAAAATAGAATTTGTTTTTAAAACTCATTTATGTAAATTTTGACACTTTTGAAATTGATTTTTGATAAAGTCATAACAAATTGATTCCTTCCAAAACAGTAAATTAACTCATCTAGAACATGTAAATTGCATCCAAAAAATATTTTATTACATTTAAATGTTCAAATTATATTTTTTTAATATTTACAATATCATTTATTTAAATATATAATTTATAAGGTAACAGTTGAATAATGATTATGTCATAAATTTATTTATTTATTTAATGTCTGAAAATAATGAATAAAATATCCGATGTATTAAATCATTTATATATTTCAAATTACCATTTATATTCAAATATATCAATTATACAAACCAAATTGAAATAATTTTAATTTGGAGATACATGTTTATTTTATATTTTCCTTTTCAATAAATTAAATACAATAAAAGTTAATTTTCACACCCATGTGGCTCCATGGGGACCGTACATCAACCCAAGGATGATAATGGAAGAAAAAATATCATAAAATAGTATTAGGTCATGTGTTATGGTGGTTTTATAATATTATAATATTATTTCTTACCCTTATTTACTTTATTAGCCCTTTAAGTGTGGTAAATAAAAATAATTACTGAAGTTACTTTTCATGATGTCCAAATATAAAAGGTACGTATTAACATAATTTTTAACATATGATTCCTAATATATAATCCAATTTTACAAATTCAAAACAAATAATTTTAAAAAATAACTTAAATTTAATTCCCTTTTTCAAGACCAGAAAATGGGTTTTTATGATGTAAAAACAATCAAAAGATTGTAATGTGTTTATGTCTAATTTAAATGTTGAATTGCTTCCAATGAACATAATTGGATTAAATGAAAACAATTTAATACAAATTCACTTTAAAACCAATTAAAATATAAAAATATCTATATAAATAAATTAGATGAAAATTCATTTTTGAATTAAAATAAAGTATTTTTCACTATTCATAAAATTGTGGATTTTATTTGAAAAATGTGTATTTCAACCGAAGAGAAATTTGATTTCTGAATTCTAAATAAAATATTATTTTATTAAATATAATTTATAAAACTGACAAAAACTATTTTGAAAAAGGGTTCTTCATCAAAAGGCGGTGAAACGACATTTGAAAAAATATTATAGATTTTTATGCTTAAAATTTTATTTATTCTCATTTTAAGCTTGGAAAATTCATCAATAAATGTAAAAACATTTAAAAATATGAAACATAACAATATAGTTAATTCTATTAATTCCTACAAATAAAATCTCAAGGCCTTAACTTCCATTTAAAATAATAATACTATTTTTTTATTATTTTTTGGTATAACTCAGTGTTCTATGCAACATATGATTTCAGAGAAACTCATTATTTCATATCAAGAATGCTATCATAAATTGTATCCCCTTTAAACTAAAATTAACATTAAAATTATTAATAGAGATGAAAATTTATTATTCTATAAATACATTATATGTTACACTTTCTTTGGATATTTTGGACACAGAGGTTATTTCATGATGCTAGTGATATTTTCTGGCATGGCCTTGTTTTCAAGTTGGCCCTTTGTGTGTGAGTTAAGCTATCCCAGTATTGGTTGCACAATCAAAACCATAAATAATTACAGAACATTTTGATAAGATTTCATTAATGATTTTTCATTTTATTACCTTTTATCCTAAGTAGAATTCATATTTTTGAAATGAAAATAAAGATAAGTTAGAGTTTATTTTGGTAAGATAAGAATTGTTAAGGGCATGACAATCACATAATTCTCTTATTTAGTGGGATAAATATTCCTTGAGCATGAATTCAATATTTGTGATCATTTAGGAGGATTAATAATAAAAATCATTAGTGCTAATCAACCTATCAATTAAAGGAAAAGGTTTTAATCATTGCTCTATTTTGTAATAAAATTAGCATGTGTTTATACATGTTTGTCCAATAAATCAAAGAAATGATAATTTTAATCATATACAGTTGAGTGAAAAGTTCACATAATTATTGATCTTTGTGGACTCATAATTTCTTTGAAATAGATAGAAGTTATTAAACACCACATTCACATTTCATATCTAGAGTAGATAACATGGGCATTGAGAGGTCATGAAATGAAAAAAAACAGGAGATGGAAATCAGATCTTGAGTTTCCTGAATATTCAAGATGATGTTATAAAAGAAATCAGGTGTTGTTACATGTCCAATCCCGTTTAATTTTTCATTTTAGGCCTAATTATATGGTGCACATGGACACAACTGAAGAGTAGTGACACGAATAAATTTGAAAGTGAATCTAATCTTATATTCTTATGAATGGCCAGTTTCTATGTCTTTTAATATGAAGGATTGAAAAAATGAATTTTGGAAATTTCTATAATTAATTTTCTGTTGTTATGGAGCATGTTATGTGTAATTATTTTCTATTCTATAAAAAATGATGAATATAAATATCCTAATATGTAGAGTGTCACACCGATCATGGTGATAATGTACTTCTCTAAAGAGGTAACAAAACCAGAAATTCCAATTTTATAATTTTTAGAATATATTTTTAGGAATTTATTAATCATGGTTATCAATTATAATACTAATAAAATGATACAAGTAAGGAGTTAATCCAATAATAAGATTCATGTGAAAATGATATTTCAAATTCGAGTTCCATGGGAGATAATTCTTTAATGAGACTCACATTCCAAGTACCACGGCCAACTTGGACACGATGATGAATGACTTTAATGAGAGTGACACAGATCATGAACTAGTGGGTATTATATTTTACATGCATTACATTAATAGTTATATGAATGATATGAACCATTTTAATGTGGTTATATTTTAAAAACATGTTAGTGGTTGATTGTACAGGAGCCATGTTTTGAATGAATCAATTTGACACCTTTAGGCTTGGTTACCCAAATAATTGAGTAAGCTTAAGGCAGTGTTGTGATAAGGACTATACTAACTATAGTTGGGAAAAAATGATTTGGAGAATGTTATTAGGTATTTTCTAAGGTTTGATTATCCTATTTGATCGTAGCATGGCACATGTGGTGAAATTCAACAATATTAGTGAAATCTTATTATACTCACAATTTAGTAATAAACATGCCTAATATGTTCATAGTGTCATGGGTATACTAAGAAATAATTATTTTTATGTATAGTTAAAAAAGATAATGACATTTCTATTTCGATAGATTTACTCCTTATATGATCACCCATGTATAGGTTTATCAAAATCTAGAATGTATTGTAACACCCCAAACTTCCATGGTATATTTCCCATTGTATAATACAATAGCTTTTATTGTATGCAACTTCGAGTTCAAACACACCACAACCAATCAAACTAGCCGTTATGAATAGTAATACCCACTTTTTGAACTTTTATAAATTTTATCATTCAAAATGTACTTCATTTTTGGATTCGGAATATCGATATTAGATTAGGTTGAATTTTGGATATTTTTCTGAAAACATTCGATTTTTTATTGATAATGATAAACACTGAGTTATTTTTTAAAACTGACATTTTATTTAAATAATTATTTATTTTATTTAAATTTATTTTTGGTCAAAATAGATACATAATACCTATAAAAGATTAATGTAATTTATTAGAGTTAATTTATAATAATTCTAGATATATAAAAACTTTATTGAACTTTTTACCGTCTTTTACCCACCTCCTAAAAGCATTTGAAAATTTATTTAAAAAATAATTTTACCACTTTTGTGAGTTGAATTTAAAAAAATTTAGGGTCACAGTTGGTATCATTAAGTAAAATGTGGTTCAATAAGATGAAAATTATTTTTGGTGAACAATAACTTTTTTCTTTTATTTACCACAGTTAAAAGTAAATAGGGTAATTAGGGGTAAAAATGATATTATTATTACCCTAAAACATGTCCCAAATATATTGAATAAGTTTAATTTGACAAAAAACAACCTTAGAAATAAAATTGTGATCCTTTAGGTCCACTTGGATTAGATTAGGACATTTATTATTATTTAATTCAAAGAAGAGTTAAAAGTGTTAAATTCAATGTTTAATAACTAAACCATTTTTAATATAGGGTTACACATAAGATAAATTTGACTATAAATATTCATTTGAAGGATAACACAATTTCCTAAATAATGGTATTTTATTTATATTTTTTAGACATTATATAATTTATTTTATTTATGACACAATTATGATGCAGTAATTATCTAATTAATGAAATATTAAAATAATTCATATTATAAATATCCAAATAAGTGTAATTTGAGACTTTTTATAAATTCCACTAATTTTCTAATTTACTATGACATGTTATGGTTGGATAAATGAATTTTTTTTGATGTAATAATGTTGTTATGAATTAAGTAAAAACAAAATACCAAATAATGTCAAAATCGACATAACATATTTTTTTAAACAAATATTATATTATTAATTGATATTATATTCTTAAAAATCTATGGTTCGACCAAAACACTTATATAATGATTTTTTTATAATTAATGAACCACTTGGGTTTCTCTTGAAGTTTATAGTAAGTTTATTAATCACATAATATAAAAATACAAAGAGACATGGTCAATGTAAAATTATTAAACTAAGATTTAAATCTAAAAGATAAGGTTAATATAGTGACACAAACCTATCTAAAACCTTTTGTTTGAGTGGATTTCGACCCATAACTTCCGTATCCTTTACATAATTTATTACTTATCCATTAGAAACCGAAAAATGATTTTATTATAATATAATATTTCTAGCTTTTACTAAGGTACCCCACACCCCTCTTAAAAACGGGAACTCACCCTTCTCTATAATTCACACCATCAAATCCTTTTGGCTCGTCCAAACCCTACCCAAATACTTTATCAAATATCCTCCCTTAATCCAAGAGGCATTCCTTTGGTCATAAGTCCAACCTAAGGATCCCTTTTGATCAAATCAAAAGGAAGAACTCGAAGAAGAGGTAAATATTTCATCACCTCTTTCAAGTTCTTTTCTTCTTCTACTTCCTCTTTCGTTGTTGTTTCCATTCTAAAATAATAACTTCAGAATATTATATATACTATTATGTCATTATAAATATGGTACAACCATATTCTTTATTCTATCCAACCTTTTAATTACATGGAAACATACGTGCGTACGTACGGTTTACCGTCTCCACGTCATGGTGTAATTGTTATTCAATACATTATTATTTGGATGGGTATAATAATGACGTGTAATTGATGTAAATAATAATTATAAAATAATAACTATTCTGTATATATTATATACCATCCAATTATATATGATTTTAACATCAAAAGAATGATATTGTCGATCGTACGTACGTACGGAATACCGTCTCCACAAACACGATGAGATTCATTCCCAATCATATCTATTCGAGAATAATTTTCATTAGATGAATAAAAATAATGTTTAAAGACTTAATATCATTATGAATATGGATAAAATACATGCAAACCATAACAAACAATATTTATGTAATAAAGCATATAAAGGAAAACGAATCAATTAACACCTAAAACGATGATAATATTAACAAAGCAATGTTAAAAGATCATATATGATATCATATTACTGTATATGAATCTTTTATAATCTAATAACAATTATTTAACCATTATAATAGAGGTTATCCCACCCTCGACCAAGGAAATGTACAAGGTAAGGGTTCATTTCACAATCTCTTTGTTATCCGAGTTTGTTTATACGTAATTATCTACTGGGACCTCGTTATCATCCACATCCATGTTTCTTAAAAATATATTCCCAAACATTTTTACTATTTAATAGAATATATTTTAAATTCATTTATACTCTTGTTTGACTTTTTATAAAATGGTTTGAAAGGAATCTTTCAGTCGTTTTCCAATGAGGTACTTTATAACCTTTTTGAAAGAATTAAGGTGAGAATGTTTTTTTAACATGTACAGTAGGTGTGGATATTTTCAGCTGTTATAACATTATGAAAAGCTTCACATACAAGATTATAAGAATATTTCCAAAATAAATGTTTTCTTTTATAATTATATAAATTTTAAATGATTTCAAAATAGAAATATATATTTATCTAAAAAGGGTTTTGATTTCATCTTTGTCAACATCCTCTAATTGATTGTAAGCTTGTTTTAAGTTGATTTATTAGGATTCAAAACTTCTACATTGTATTGAAGGTTTTGTGATATGTTTGACTGTGGATGTATTAATTTCATACCATTTATGGTTTATTTATAAAGTATTTACATTTCATCTGCCAGTTTTAATATGAATCTTTATGTTATGTTTAATCCTTTTCATATGAGGAATGCATTGAACTAAGTAAGTGATGGGTGGATCCCGCTATAGCTCCTCAATTCATTGGTAGGTCTCATGAGACAATATAGTTTCTTGGAATAAGGCCTTGAAAAAATATTATTTGTAGTCTTGGCACAAGGCCTTGACAATGTAGTTATCAATGTCTGACATTATGCATTCCATCATTATGAAAGTGGCCATTGATATTGCATATGATTATTCGACTAGTAGAATATCCATATGAGTATGTAAATGGAATTATTTTGATTTTTTATTTTCTGTATTATGCTGAAGTTCATGTTTAAAAGGCTTTTATTTTAGTTTTATACATTTCCTTAAATGTTCATGCTTATTTATGAAAGCTTCCACAATATTGGTATCTTTATTAAGCATCAGAGATCACCCCTTTCTATGTTTTATTTTTCCCAGTATGAGAATATGTATATTACGAATGACCTTTAGGGATATTCTATGGGATCTCAGTGTTTTATATGGAAACAATGTTGTTGTAGTTTTCCATTTTATGATGTAATGTAAACCATAGGAATGTATCTAGTACTTCCACGTCTACTAAACTAATCGGTCATTCGAGACTTTCTCTTTTGTGATCATGCCAATAATAAGTAATAATGCACTGACACTGGGTAACTGGGGTTGGGGCATCACAGTTGGTATCAGTGGAAGTTTATTACAATCCTTGGAAGCCAGATTTAGAAAACTCTTATTAGAGAACATTATCCTAAGATAGACTTTTAGGATTAGTATTGAATAAATTCCAAAAATATTGGTATTGTAGAGATTTTGTGTGTTTTCCAAGAAATACATCCCTTTCTGGATACGAGAAGGTAAAGGCGGATCTGCCACAAATGTACCTAGTGTGAAAACCCAAAAACACTGCTTTGAGATATACTCAAATGAGAACTAGTGCATGACTACGGGCCTTGCTGCACTCTTGGTCACGACACTCCCGGGGGATATGCTTAGGATAATTCTCATTTTCATTACAAACCATTATGAAGGATTTATGAGTATATACTTCCTTAAAGAAAACATTTTTTTATTATGGATTATATCCATAAACTATTCGATTTATGTAATGTGTTTTATAAGTTTGGAATTATGTATTTTGATTCATAAACTAATATTGGTTATGTCATTTTTTAGAAATGGATCCTAGTATAAGAAATGGAAAATATATCAATGAAATAAATTCATGTAGGTATTTCTCTCCAACTCAAGATAATTATAGTGGATCTGGTGATGAAATTGGTGCTGATCAGCTAATCACCATACTGGGACAACTCACTCAGGTTATGAACAATACATTTAGCCATATGAAGCACCCAGATCCGTAGTGTGGAGGATCAATGTTATATCACTTCATGAGGAAACAACCACCAACATTTACTAGGGGTACGACCACTAGTAGCTGAGCAATGGATAAATTACATAGAGAAAATATTCCACACATTGGGGAGTAGCGAAAGGGATAACATTTTCATGGAAGTTTACCGCCTCACTGGAGATTCCTATCAATGGTAGTCATTGATTCAAAACACAAAGGAAGGTGATGAAGTATCAAATATTTAATGGGGGGAGTTTAATGAAATTTTCATAGAAAAATACTTTCCTCATGATCATCGAGTGGATGTGGAAAGGCAATTTCTGAGTGTGAGAAAAAAGAGAGGATGAGAATGTCGCAAATTATGAAGCTAACATTACAAGGTTAGCGAGGCATGCTGCACATTATATATATAACCCATGAATAAATATTGATCGTTTATTTGATGGGTTAAAACCATTTCCCCGTCATGTATTAGTTCTACAATCCTTCTCATCGTACGAAGATATTGTCTCATGTCCTATCAAGACAGAAAATAAATTATCTAAGTCTTACAACTTTAAAGAAAAGAAATAGAAGAAGAGATCTGTTGAACACTATGGAAATGGAAATAAGGGAAGGAAAAGAAAAGTTGAATATCCATCCTATTGTAAATGTGAGAAGAAACACCCGGGTACTTTCCTGAAGGGAATGAGAGTCTGTTACAATTGTGGTGAAAAAGGACACTAGTGTTGTAGTTATAAGGGGAAGAAATAGGTTGTCGATGTTGACTGCTACAGTTGTAGAGAAAGCGGGAACTATGTGAATGAATGTCCTAAGCATCAGGGGATCTTACCCTATAAAAGTCAAAGGGATAAAGGCCATGATTATGTCATCACTGCTACTGATGTTGATGCTCCAAACAACATGGTGGCATGTATTTTAATGGTTTCCTGAAGATTAGAAAATGATTTCTTTGATTCAGGATCATCGCATTGTTTCATATATTCCTAGTTTTCTAAGAAAATTAGATATTTCCAATTTTATTTAACATGGGAGTTGTCAGTCAAAACTCCTAAGGGAAGTATCGTTGCAACAATGTTTTGTGAATTAATCCCTATTAGGGAATATAAATGATATTTATCTACTGATCTCATCAGCATACCCTTTATTTAATTGGATATAATCCTTGGTATGGATTTTCTTTCAGACCATGATGGAAAAATTTATTCTAAGAAGAATGAGGTTACTATTTTTGATGATGATGATAAAGAACACCTTATCTTTAGAGCAGAATCATCACCACCTAATTCTTATCTAGATTCACCTCCAGTAGCTCAAATAAATTCAATTATTGGGGGGGAAGAGAATGAAATAACTATGGGTGAGGAAATGAATGTCCAAATATAGTATGTACCTACTGCAAAAAAATATATTGATGTGTTTCCAGAAGATTTACATGGACATCCTCTACAACGATAAATTGAGTTTTCAATTGATTTTATTCCTGGTTCAATGCCCATATCAAAGACCCCTTATCGAATTGCCACTAAAGAATTTGTGGAACTAAAGAAACAACTAGAAGAACTGAGTAATAAGGGAGTTATTCTCCATAGTGATTCTCCATGGGGGTCCCCTGTCCTTTTTGTTAAAAAGAAAAATAGATCTATGAGGTTGTGCATTGACTATAGGGAGATCAATGCTATAACAATAAAGAAAAAGTATCCCATACCTCAAATTGATGATTTATTTGACTAACATCATGGAGCTCAATACTTTTAAAATATTGTACATCGATCAAGATATCATCAGTTGTGTGTGAAGAAGGATTACATTCCAAAAACAGCATTTCAAACTAGGTACAAGCATTACGAGTTTATAGTAATGCCTTTTGGATTTACCAATGCACCCTCTATCTTCATGGATCTAATGAATAGTGTTTTCTAGGAATATATTAATTATTTTGTAGAGGCATTTATTGATGATATATTAATATACTCCATAATATATGAAGATCATGAAAATAACTTGCGCTTTATCTTGAAGATTCTTAGAAGACACAAATTATATGGGAAGTTTAGCAAGTGTGACTTCTGGCTTCAAAAGATTTATTTTCTTAGCCATATTTTCTTGAAGGATGGAATCTCCATTGATCTTTCTAAGAGAAATTCAATCTAATAATGTCCATCACCAATGAGAATAACTCAGGTACAATGTTTTATTGGTTTAACAGGTTATTATCGATGTTTCGTCTAGAATGTTTCCTAGTTAGTTAACCCATTATCCAAGATAACACAAAAAGGGGTTAAATTTCTTTGGACAAAAAAGTTTAAAGAGTGTTTTGATGAACTGAAGAGATGATTAGGAAATTCTTCTATATTGACTCTACCATATGGGAATGATGGTTTTGTTATTTATAGTGATGTGTCAAAGAAAGGACTTGGTTGTGTCCTTATGCAGAATTATAGGTTTATTACCTATGCATCACGATAGCTAAAAATTCATGAGAAAAACTATCCTACTCATGATCATGAGTTAGTATCTGTAATCTTTAGTTTGAAGATATGGAGAAATTATCTTTATGGTTAAAAATGTTAGATATATACCGATCACAAGAGTATGAAGTATATTTTCTCACAGAAATAAGTCAACATGAGGCAAAAGAGATGACTTTAACTACTCAAGGATTATGATTGCATGATACACTACCACCTAGGGAAGGCAAATAAGGTGTTAGAAGCATTGGGGAGAAAAGATCATGGAGTTTTGAACAAGATGAGAGTTGAAAGGGATCCTATTTTCCTGGATCTCGTAAAGAAGGATATGGGAATAACCATTAAAGGTGAAACATCAATTTTTTTCAATTGGTTTACTATCCATATTTACAAGAAAGGATAAAAAGTTCTCAGGTTGATGATGAGAAGATTCAGAAAAGATTAAATCTGTGAATTGTGGGAGATTGAGTGACTTCGTATATGAAGTTGGAATTTTGATATTTTGGAGGAGACATTGTGTTCCAGATATATCTAATCTAAAAAGGGAATTGTTGGATGATTCTCATTGTTCCATCTTCTCTATACACCCTGGTAGCACAAAGATGTATAGCGAGTTTAAGGAACATTTTTGGTGGGACCACATGAAGAGGAAAATTGTTGATTTTGTGTTAAGGTGTATGGTTTGTTAACAAGTGAAAGATGGAAGGCAACAGCCTGGAAGAGTCATAAAACCTCTTCCCATACCTGAGTGTAAATGGAATGATATCACGAAAGGCTTCTTCATGGTACTACCAAAGACTCCAAGAAAGAATGATGCAATATGGGTCATTTTTTATCGTCTTACCAAGTCATCACATTTTCATGTAGTAAGGGAAGATTTACCAGTTGAATGTTTTGCAAGACTATATATTAATGAAGTTGTAATACTTCATGGAGTACCACTATCAATTGTTTCTAATCATGATTCCTAAATCCATGGATACTGAACGTCATTTGAGAACTGCCTACCACCCCCAGACTGATTGACAATCAAAACAGACTATTCAAACAAAAAAAACATGTTGAGATCATGATCACTTGACTTTCAAGTTATGTGGGATAACTATTTACCTATGGTATAATTTTCCTATAAAAATTGCTTTCATTCAAGTATTCATATTGCACCATATGAAGTATTATACGAAAAGAGATATCTCACACCAACCTGTTGGGATGATGTTGGTGAAAGAGAAATCATAGGACCAGAACCTGTGGAGGAAATGATGGATAAGGCCAAGGTAATCCAAACCCACATCAAATAATCTCAATGTAAGCAGAAGAGCTATGTCGATAACTAAAATAATGGTTTGGAATTTCAGGTAGGAGATCATGTTTTCTTGAAGGCATCTCCATGGAAGGGTGTTATACATTTCAGTAAGAAGAGAAAATTGAGTCCCAGGAACATCGGACCTTTTGAAATTCTAGAAAGTTTTGGGGATGTAGCTTACCATTTGGCAATTCCGCCAAGTCTCTCCAAAGTTCAGGATGTATTCCATGTATCACTGTTGAGAAAATACATGTCTGACCCAACACATGTACTCACCTATGAGGAATTAGAACTGGAACCCAATATGTCTTATTGTGAAGAGCATGTCAAGGATCATGATATAATAGAACAAGTGTTGAAAAACTGGATGAATTGTCTAGTAAAAGTTCTATGGAGAAAATATAATATGGAAGAGGAAATGTGGGAACCTGAGGAACATATGATGAGGAACCACCCAAATAATTTTATATAGTAATATTTTAGAAATTTTGAGGAAGAAAATATTTTAAGGGGGGGAGAATGTAACAACCCAAGCTTCCACTGTATGTTTTCCTTTGAATAATACAGTAGCTTGTGTTGTACACAACTTCAAGTTTAAACACACCACAACCAATCAAACTAGCCATTATGAATAGTAATACCCACTTTTTGTAATTTTATAAATTTTATCATTCAAAATGGACTTAATTTTTGGATTCAGAATATCAAAATTAACATACAATGATTTTTTGATATTTCGATAAAAACATTCAATTTTTGATGAATAGTGAAAAACACTAAGTTATTATTTAAAAAAGACTTTTTATTTAAATAATTATTTATTTATGTTAATTTTATTTAGGTCAAAATATATTCATAATACCTATATATGTTCAATGTAATTCATTGGAGTCAGTTTATAATAATTTTAGATATATAAAAATTTTATTGAACTTTTTACCGTCTTTTACCCACCTCCTAGGAGAATTTACAAATTTATATAAAAAATAATTTTGCCGCTTCTGTGAGTTGAATTTTAAAAATTTGAGAGACATAGTTGATATCAGTAAGTAAAATGTGGTTCAATAAGTTGAAAATATTTTTTGGTGAATTGTATCTTTTTACTTTTATTTTCCACGGCTAAAAGAAAATTGTGTAATTAAGCGTAAAAATGATATTATTATTACCCTAAAACATGTAAAAATTCTATTGGATAAGTTTAATTCAACTAAAAAAACCTTAATATAAAAACATGATCCTTTAGGTCCACATGTATTAGATTAGGACATTTATTATTATTTAATTCAATGAAGAGTTTGAAGTGTCAAATTCAAAGTTTAATAACTAAACCATTTTTAATATAGGGTTACACATAAGATAAATTTTACTATAAGTATTCATTATAAATCTAAAAATATTTCCTACATTATTTTATTTTATTTATACTTTTTAAAAATTAAATAATTTAATTTATTTATGACACAATGATGATGCAGTAATTATCTAATTAAAGAAATATTAAAATAATTGAAATTATAAATATCCAAATAAATATAATTTGAGACTTTTTATGAATTCCACTAATTTTATAGATTAATATGACATGTTAGAGTTGTTTATACGATTTTTTTTATAAGTAATAATGATGTTATGAGTTTAGGGAAAACAAACTTACCAAATTGTGTCAAAGTTGACATAAAAGAGTTTTTAAAACAAATATTATATTATTAAGTGATATTCTATTACTAAAAATCTATGGTTTGGAAAAAAGGCTTATATATTTATAGTTGTATCATTAATAAACCACTTGGGGTTCGGTTGGAAGTTTACTGTATGTTTATTAAACATATAATATAAAAATACAAATAGACATGGTAACTGTCAAACTATTTAACGAAGAGTTAATTCTAATGGATAATGTTAATATAGTGACCCAAACATGTCTAATATATATTGGTTGGGTGGTTTTCGACTCATACCCATGTTAAATTTTAAATAATTCATTTTGGAGCCATCAGAAATTGAAAATGAATTTATTATAAAATAATATTTCTAGATTTTCCTAAGGTGCCCCTCACCACTCTTATAAAATGGCACTCTCCCTTCTCTCTAGTTCACATATTAAAAGCCTATTGGATCATCCAAACCTGGATCAAATACCCTCTCAACTATTTTACCTTCATCCTAGAGGCCTTCCTTTAGTCTAAAAGACAACCTATGGAGCCCTTTTGATCAAATCAAAAGGAAGAACCTGAAGAAGAGGTAAATATTTCATCACCTCCTTCAAGTTCATTTCTTCTTCCAATTCCTCTTTCATTGATGTTTCCATTCTAAAATAATAACTCCAGTAACTTATATATACTGTGATGTTGTTATAAATATGGTACCACGATATTCATTATTTTATCTATCCTTTGAATTACATGTAACCATATGTGTGTACGTACGGCTTACCGTCTCCACGTTGTGGTGTAATTGTTATTCAATACATTATTATTTGGATGGGTATAATAATGATGTTTAATTGATGTAAATAATAAATATAACATGATAACGATTATGTATTTATGATATAACATCCAATCATATACAATTTTAATATCAAAAGAATGATATTGTTGCTCGCTCGTACGTACAGATTAACATCTCCATGAACGTGATGGGATTTGTTCTCCGTCATATCCATTCTAGAAAATTTTTCATTAGATGATTAAAAAAATGTTTAAAGACATAATATAATTCTGAATATGAATAAGATAAATCCTATCAATAACAAACATTACTTACATAAAAAATCATATAAAAGAAAATGAATCAGATAACACCCAAAACGACGATAATATTAACTAAGAAATATTAAAAGATCATATATGATATCATATTAATGTATATGATTCATGTATAATTTAATAAAAATTATTTCACAATTATACAGGATTTTAACCTACCCTTGACTAAGGAAAAGTACTAGGTATGGGTTAATTTTACAATCTCTTTATTATCTGATGTTGTTTATACGTAATTATCTATGGGGACCTTTTTATCATCCACATCCATGTTTCTTAAAAATGTATTCCAAATTTTTTTTACTATTTAATAGACTATGGTTTAAATTCATTTATACCATTGTTTGACATTATATAAAATGGATTGAAAGGAATATCTTTGTCCTTTTCCAACAAGGTAATTATGACCTTTTTGAAAGAATTAAGGTAAGAATGTTATATTTAACTTATATGGCGGGTGTGGAGATTTTCCACCGTTATAACATCATCAATGCTTCCATTAAAATATTATAAGATAATTTTAAAAATTAATGTTTTCTTTTATAATTATATGAATTTTAAATTATTTTAAAATAGAAAGAGATATTTCTGTAAAAGGGTTTTTTATTTCATCTATGTCAACATCCTTTGATGGATTTTATGTTAATTTGAAGTTGATTTATTACGATACAAGAAATACACATTGTATTGAAGGTTTTGTGATATGTTTGACTATGGATATGTTATTTTCATACCATTCATGGTTTATGGAAAACATATTGACATTTCGTATGCCGGTTTTAATACGAATGTTTATGTTATGTTTAAACCGTTTCATATGAGGAATGCATTGCACTTATTAAGTGACAAGTGGATCCCGAAATAGCTCCTCGATGCATCGTTATGTCTCATGAAAAAAACTAGAGTCTCGGCACAAGGCCTTGACAAAATATTATTTGTAGTCTTAGAATAAGGCCTTGACAATATGGTTATGAAAGTCTGGAATTATGCATGCCATCATTATGAAAGTGACTATTGATATTTCATGTGATTATTCAACTAGTAGAATATTCATGCGAGTAAGTAAATGGAATTATTTAGATTTAATCATTTCAGTATTATAAATAAGTTCATGTTTAAAAATCTTTTGTTTTAGTTTTATACATTTCCTTAAATGTTCATACTTATTTATGAAAGTTTTCGCTATATTGTTATCCTTACTGAGCATCTGAGCTCACACCTTTTTATGTTTTATTTTTCTCAAGATGTGAAGAATTATATTATGACTGACCTGCATGGATAGTCTATGGGATCTCAGTGTTTTCTATGGATACAATGTTGTTTCACTTTTCCATTTTATGATGTAATGTAAACCATATGAATGTATCTAGTACTTCAAAGAGAGAGAGTGATCGACGGAGGAGGCCTCTGAGCGGCGTCCTCCCGAGCTCCCGCGACGCCTAGGGTTCCACCTCCTCTCCCTTTCCCCTTCCCCCTCCAGCCTGGATCAGCTCGGCTCCTTCGGTCCCCGGGTCGGCGTGGCGCTCATGTGTGATGCGTCTGGGTTCCGAGGGTCACTTCTCCGGCTCCCGCTCCCGGTGTCGCCAGATCGGTGGTGTCCCGGCGTGCGGCTCGGCGTGCTCGTGCCTTCCGACGACGTCCTGTTCTACGAACAGATCTGTCGAATCATCCTCCGGCGAAGAATGTGTTCCGTCTCGGTTCTTCCGTCGCATCCTGGCGTCGCCTCGAGTGGTTCCGGCGGGTTTCGGTGGGGCGCGATGTAGATCTGCAGTTTCAGAGGGGGGAGGTTCTTTATCTTGCTTCTGTGTTTTTTCTGCAGGGTTTATGCTTGGTTGATTCTCGATGCTATTGGTTTGTGGTTTGGATCTGGATTTATGGTTTGCGATTGGACTGTTTCGGCGATCTTGCGTTGGTTTAAGGATCTGGTCGATGGTCTTCGACGGTGGTCGGCAGCTCCATTTTGGTCAACTATAGATCTGGATGGATCCATGGGACACGTCGTCGACAAAATCCATAGCAGGCGGCGGGCTTTTCCGACAGTGGTTCTGATCTGCGGTGTTGGACCTGGTCTGTTGGGCCTTCGGGTTGTGTTTACTCTATTCTGGTGATGTTTTTCACTTGTAATGGGTTTTCCCACTGGGATCTTCTATCGTCTAATGCTTTGGGTGCGTGTCTCTAAATGGGATTTGTCCCACTGGGCCTACGGGCTTGTAATGGGTTTAACCTTACCCAACCCAAAAGGATTTTCTGTCTTTTTTCTTTTTCTTCAATAAAGGGGCTTGACCCCAAACTTTTCTGATCTAGTAATTCCAAGGCTACTATAATATTTGTTCATTTTAGACATTATCTTTTGTGATCACACTAATGATACGTAATAATGCAACAACTATGGGTAACTAGGGTCAGAGCGTTTCAGTTTGTATCAGAAAAACATCCTATAATTTTGGTATTGTCGAGGTTTTGGGAGATTTCCAAGAAATAAATCCATGTCTGGATACGAGCAGGTAGATGTGGCTCTAGCATAGATGTACCTTGGGGTAATACCCAAAAACACCGCTTTGAGCTAGACTTGAACAGAAACTGGTACACAACAATGGGCCTTGCTTGAGTCTTGGTTACGACACTCCTGGGGGATATGATTAGGATTATTATCATTTTCTTTACGAACCATTATGAAGGGTTTATGAGTATATACTTCCTCAATGAAAACATTTTTTATGATTATGGATTATATCCACAAACTGTTCAATTTATGTTAAGTGTATTACATGTTTGGAATTATGTATTTCGATTCATAAACTAATATAATTTATGACATTTTTTAGAAATGGCACATAGTGGAGGAATGGGATGTCACGACCCTTCCTCGGGGCCCATACCGTGACTTCCCCAATGTAGAGACCCAAAGCTTATCGTACATGGACATTACATTACTTTTGCGGAATACTTAGTACATAACAAAAACACACACTAAAGGATCGTAATAGTTTAGTGTCTTTGGAAACTCGGAACGTAATCTTCTAATCGTGGTGAAAGATCTTCAATATCTCCCATAAAGATCTTCCTTTTTTTTACCTAAAACCTTTATTTATATCCTGGGGAAAAGAAAACATAAAAGGGTGAGCTAAAATGCTCAGTAAGGGTATACAAAAGAAATAAAAATCATATCATATCTTTTTGAAAATCATAACCTGCAAAAGAGATCATAATATCTTAACATGGAACAAATAATAGAAGTGAAAATGAGATCACCATAATCATAACATGAAACTTGAAACTTTGTGGCATGCACACATAATCATGGAAAATCATTTCTTGTTAGTCATGACTCATTGCCAAGACTATCTTAGTGGACAAAGTCCCTTTCTGAATCGAGTAACCCTCGTTTCAGTCCTGTTTCACTGAACCGGTATAACCTACCATTTCAGCCATGTCTATCTCATGAGATATAAAATCTTTACCCAATGCATTGGAGGGAGATATAGGTCCCACCCATCTTATAATGAATCCTTTCTTATGTGTGCCACATAATCATAAATCATACATCATCGCATAACCCATGTAATAAAAATGGGATTCTTAAACAACATGACATAATAAAACAATTCATATAAGATAAAGGAATTCATAAAAATGTTTCCATCAAAACATAATCAAACCCATGTAATAATAGGGATAAAAACAGAACCCTTTTATTATCTTAGATGGAAAATAATTTTGATAAAACACTTGAACTCCATTCTTGAGGAAAATATCCTTTCTTCTTCAAAAACATTTTTCCTTTCATAACATGTCATACAACTTTAAAATAAAAGAAGTTGATTAAAAATAAACTTGAAAACTTGTAAAGGAATCTTCTTGGAAATAATGTTTTAAAAATCCATTCATGCCGTATAAGTTAAAAAAAACATTCTTCGTACTTTTGTCGGAAAAGTCAAAAAGTACCTCGTACGGAAAAACGACAAAAGATTCCTTTCATATTCTTTACTAAAAACTCATCTAAGGGTAAAATTGGATTTAAACTATTGCAAGTGGATGGAGAAAATATTACATATTGAGGGAACATGGATGTGGATGATAAAATACACCCCAGTAAATACTTACGAATAAACAATCTCGGATAAAAATGAGATTGTGATATTTCCCTTACCTTAGGTCCAATTTGCTTCGTATGTGTCCGAACCTCCTGTATAATGATTTAAATAATGTCATTGACTTATTACAGAATCATATTCATTGTTATGATATCATATATGGTTCACTTATGACATTATATTACCCGTTCTTTTGTAAATTCCATGTTAAAGAAGCGTTTTGGGTAAAATCGTTTCATTTATCGTAGGTGTTTTGACTTGTTGTTATTGAAATCATTATTACTTATATCATGATTTCCTTACTTCCAGAATATAAAATATGATTTATATATCATATATATTCAGTATATATATATATATAATAGATAGATAAATAAAATGAAAAACACCGTTCATGGAGACGGTAATCCGTACGTACGCATGAACGCTGTTTTTCTTTCCTTATTGTCTTGAAATGGAAGTAAGTAGATGACATACATATGTATATATATACATAAATCCAGTAGATTTATAATTTCATATATTTCATTAATATTTATTATATATACATTATAATCATTCTTAAATGGTTAACATGGAGAATGAATCTCATCGCGTCGTGGAGACGGTAGTCCGTACGTACGCACGAGCGATGATATCATTTATATAAATATTGAATTGAATTGGAGTGGATTATACAATATATCAGAATCAATATGATGTTGTAATAACTATTTATAGTTATTCTTTACACCATTATACCCATCCATGTAAGGTGGTGGTGGAAAATAGATTACACCACGGCGTGGAGACGGTATTCCGTACGTACGCACGCGCGGTGATTTCTTTTTCCGTAGGATGGATAGATGGTGAAATAGGGTTGTTTCATACTTATAATAACATATCAGTATATGAGTGATACTGATGTTATTACTTCATAATGAAACAACCTAAGAAGAAGAAGTGGAAGAAGAAATAAAGATGAAAGAATTGGTAACGGTAATTACCTCTTCTTTGAAGTGCCTCTTTGAGACCTCCTCTTAGGGCACTAGAATTGGTCTTTGAGGAAGACCAGAACCTCTAGGATGTTTCTAGGGAAGTGGAGAAGAGATTTTGGCAGGGTTTGGCCGAGCTTGAGTGCTCAAATTGGTGTGAGGAGGAGGGGGAGGAGGTGTCCTTTTATAAGGGAGGAGAGGGGCACCTTAGGAATATCTCAAAATATTATTTTATATTAAAGTCAAAATCGGTTTATAATGGTTCCAAAGGGTCTTATTTCGAAGCTAATGTGGGGATGGGTCGAAATCCTATCAACCAATAGAATTTAGACAAGTTTAGGATATTATTTTAACCTTATCAATTAGATTTAACTCTAAGTTAAATAATTTAACGTTTACCATGTCTTTTTGTTTTCTTTCACTATATGGTTAATAAACTTACTATAACATGCCAAACGAACCCCAAATTGTTTATTATTAATATATATATCCTTATCTAAGTCATTTGGCCGAACCTTAGATTTTTAGGAATACAATAACAATTAATAATATAATATTTGTTTTAAAAACTATTTTGTGTCAATTTTGACACTATTTGATATATGATTTTTTTGAAAGTCATAACAGAATTAAATGTTCGAACCAAGTTGATTAAATCAACATTAATATATCATAGTAACCTAGAAAATTAGTGGAATTCATAAAAAATCTCAAATTTCATTTATTTTGGTGTTTATAACATCAATTATGTCAATATTTCATTAATAAGATAATTACTGCATCATCGTTGTGTCATAAATAAATTAAATTATTTTATGTCTAAAAATTACAAATAAAATACCATCATGTAGTAAATCTTTTTATCTTTCTAATGAATATTTACAATCGAATATATCTTATGTATAACCCCATATTAAAAATGATTTACTTATTAAACTTCGATTTTAACTATTTTAACCTTTCTTTAAATAAATTAATAATAAATGTCCTAATCTAATCCAAGTGGGCCTAAATGGTCATATTTTATTCCTAAGTTTGTTTTTGGTCGAATTACACTTGTCCAATAGAATTTGGACATGTGTTAGGGTAATAGTAATATCATATTTACCCTTAGTTACCCTATTTACTATTAACCGCGGTAAAAAAAGTAAAAAGTTACTATTCACCAAAAAATTATTTTCATCTCATTGAACCACATTTTAGTCCTTGATATTAACCGTGTCTCTCGGATTTTCGAAATTCCATTCACAGAAGCGGCAAAATTAAGTTTTATGAAAAATTCAGTTTTTTTAACTACCACTTAGTAGTTTCACTATTCATCAAAAATTGATGTTTTTCAGAACAATGCCAAAATTTCATCCTAAGCTATATTTCATATTCCAAATTCAAAAATGAAATCTATTTTACCAAATTCATAACATAGAAGTTGCATTAATTAATTTTATAATTAAATCCTGCTGTTAAAATAAATAGCGTGTTTTTAGGAAACAATATATATCAAAAGATTGACACTTGATTATGTCTGGTTTAAATGTGAAATTACAACCAATGACCAACATTGTATTAAATTGTAAAAATATATTCTAAATATACTTTAAAACCACTCAAATTAATAATTTATCAATATTAATTATTTCGATTAAAAAAGTTGTTTTTAATTATAATTTAGTAATTTTCACTATTCATCAGAATATGAAAGTTATCCGAAAAGTGCCAAAATTTCACCTTAGGCTAAAATCGATACTCCGAATCCAAGAATGAAGTTCATTTTGAAAAATAAGATTTACAGAATTTTAAAAAGTGGTTATTACTATTCATAACGGCTAGTTTTAATAATATTTTAATAGCACATCGTTGTTTAGTGAAACTCGGTATTGCGTATTACACACGCTATCGAGGAAGGTCGCGATTGCGTGTAATGCAAGGTAAGACAAGGATGCGTGTTGTGCAAGCTCCTTTTGGTGTAGCGTACAATACAAGACATTAATAAAATTAAAAAGAAATTTTTTTTATAAAATCTTGGGCTGTTACATTCTACCCCCCTTAAAATGAATTTCGCCCTCGAAATTCATCGGGGTTATAAATGGTTTACTATTCGAAAGTTTCTTTAATGGGAACCCACATCGTAAAAAGGAATATCAAAACCAATCTTTAAAAACAAAAGTATGAAACGTAACGGTTACCCAAATAAACTAATCATTGGGTTTCCACATAGGTGAAAATATGGATATGGAAGAGAAATCTAACCATCATGTTCTGATGGAGAGTGGTAGAGAACATGGCTATGGAAAATCCAGTAATCACAAATCCATAGATTTGTGATGATATAAGGTACCATCTGATTCATCAGGTATAAGATCACTAGGACAACATTTTTGGTTTTCAAGATCATTTCCCCTAAAGTTGAAAATTTGAATTAGAATAAATACTTACTTTATTTTGGTACAATCTCACTGTTGTTCGTGCCTTGAACAATTTCCACTTCATCTCTTAAATAAATGAAGTTGAATTTGTTATTCGTGAAGTGTTAGCAGATCATGTGATAGAATGACGGGTCATTCCATCTATCTCAAACAAAAGGTTAGCAAAAATTATATGCATAAATCGATCTATAGTGAGATTAATCATATATGGTTCCTAAAATGGACTTATACTTCATATATCATACTGCTTAATATAATAAAACTAGTTTCTACTAAATAGGGACTTCCTGTAGGTCAGTGGTAGGCGATAAAGGCCAGTCGCACTTCGGTTGTGGGTTCGATTCCTACAGCCTTGTCCGAAGCGATGGGCGGTCGCCCGTCCTGCAGGTTGTCCTTTTTCTAAAACTACATTACTATAACATCCCATCAATAATATCAAAAATCTTCTATCCTTAAACAATACTAACTTATGTCCAACATAATCCAGTCTAATCTTTAGGCTTATACATAATACTGCAGTCCACTCTCATAATATAGTGACAACGATTACCAGAGATTTAATACTGTCGTTGATCCCCACATATCATAAGATATGTCTTGTTGGTCACATTCCAAACATTCAAAGTCCTTAATCGTGTATTCTCTTGAATATCTTAGTGAAAACATGAGTGCAGTTAAAAGTTAACACTTTCCACATACCAAAATCCTCAAAATTCTATATACTCAAACCATGATATCACTTAGTCCTTATATCAATCATGAGCTCATGAATACTATTAAACATTTCATTTTCTCGTCTTCATTATGCGCATATCATCTTATTTCCAAAAAAAAATATCTCAATCACTTTGAATACCACATCAATAAATATTGCAATACTCAATGATACAACATTATTTTGGAATCCCATTACATAAACGCTTAATCATTCCACCACATCGTTATCATATTCAACATCGCCAATAGTGATCGCATGTGACTTCCCTTTGTCCTTTGCCTTCAGTGGTTGCTCATGTTGATCATCACTAACCCTTGGATTAGGGCAATTATTAGCATAATGCCCCATTTCCTTGCACTTGAAGCATTGAAGTGTTGGTGGTGCGTTCTCTGCAGTGTTTGCTTTATTCACATCATTAGAAACCCTTTTTCCATTACTTCGACACTCAGCTGCTCGATGACCTTCTTTTCCACACTTAAAACATTTTCTAGTTCCTTTAAGACAATCTCCACCATGCTTCTTTCCACACTTTGTGCATAAGGAAACATTCATCTTTTTTTCACCATTATTATGAGATTTCTCCTTGAACTCCATCTTTCGTTTCTTGTCAAAACCATGAGATGGATATGTAACACCAACTTCCATTTCTACCTTGATAGCACAACGCACAATTTCTTCATAGCTACTGAAGTCTCTTATAGCTAATGCCCTTCGAAGACTTGGTTTTAAGCCACTGAAAAATCGATCAACATTACTTTCAGGTTGGATGATAATACCAGAAGCATACCTTGCAAGTCTTGTAAAATTTGCTTCATAGGTACCAACAGATTCATCATCCCTTTGCTTCAGTTCAAGAAACTCTTTCTCCATCTTTGTTCGAAGAATACGAGGGAAGTACTTACTGAAAAACAAGTTCTTGAACTCGTCCCATTCCATGGACTCAATTTCATCCCTTGGCCTCATATTCTTGATAAGATTCCACCATTGATCAGCTTCACCTTCCAAACGATATACTGCTAAGATGACTTTATCATGTTCAGAACATTGAAGAACTGAAAATATCTTTTCAGTGGTACTGATCCATTGTTCAGCAACAAGTGGATCGGAAGTCCCACTGAAAGAAGGTGGACGTTGCCTCATGAAGGACTCAATAGAATATTGTTCCCTTCTCTGCTCATTTGGAAGTCCAGAATGATTCATAGCTTGTGTAAGTATAGCAATAAGATTTTGCACTCCATCTCCCATAACATTTGTTTGTTCAGGAGGGCAATCATTGCATTGTCCATTGCATTGATCAACACGGTTCCTTCGGGTTCCAGCCATCGTCTAAAACCCAAAAAGAATTGTGTGAGAGGCAAAAATCATGCTAGGGAAAACAACATAATAAAGGGGGAGTACCTTCAATATCCAACATCTTAGGTTTAATTCTATGATCATTAGCGTAATTCTATTACTATAACCTATTCGTATACTTATCCCTAGGGACATCCCTAGACATACCTTAGAAATATCTCTAGGGACTCACTAACGTTTTCGCATCCTAGTTTCCAAAGGTTGACTAAACCTTTCCTCTGATACCAACTGTAGAGACCCGAAGCTTATCGTACATGGACATTACATTACTTTTGCGGAATACTTAGTACATAACAAAAACACACACTAAAGGATCGTAATAGTTTAGTGTCTTTGGAAACTCGGAACGTAATCTTCTAATCGTGGTGAAAGATCTTCAATATCTCCCATAAAGATCTTCCTTTTTTTTACCTAAAACCTTTATTTATATCCTGGGGAAAAGAAAACATAAAAGGGTGAGCTCAAATGCTCAGTAAGGGTATACAAAAGAAATAAAAATCATATCATATCTTTTTGAAAATCATAACCTGCAAAAGAGATCATAATATCTTAACATGGAACAAATAATAGAAGTGAAAATGAGATCACTATAATCATAACATGAAACTTGAAACTTTGTGGCATGCACACATAATCATGGAAAATCATTTCTTGTTAGTCATGACTCATTGCCAAGACTATCTTAGTGGACAAAGTCCCTTTCTGAATCGAGTAACCCTCGTTTCAGTCCTGTTTCACTGAACCGGTATAACCTACCATTTCAGCCATGTCTATCTCATGAGATATAAAATCTTTACCCAATGCATTGGAGGGAGATATAGGTCCCACCCATCTTATAATGAATCCTTTCTTATGTGTTCCACATAATCATAAATCATACATCATCGCATAACCCATGTAATAAAAATGGGATTCTTAAACAACATGACATCATAAAACAATTCATATAAGATAAAGGAATTCATAAAAATGTTTCCATCAAAACATAATCAAACCCATGTAATAATAGGGATAAAAACAGAACCCTTTTATTATCTTAGATGGAAAATAATTTTGATAAAACACTTGAACTCCATTCTTGAGGAAAATATCCTTTCTTCTTCAAAAACATTTTTCCTTTCATAACATGTCATACAACTTTAAAATAAAAGAAGTTGATTAAAAATAAACTTGAAAACTTGTAAAGGAAGCTTCTTGGAAATAATGTTTTAAAAATCCATTCATGCCGTATAAGTTAAAAAAAACATTCTTCGTACTTTTGTCGGAAAAGTCAAAAAGTACCTCGTACGGAAAAACGACAAAAGATTCCTTTCATATTCTTTACTAAAAACTCATCTAAGGGTAAAATTGGATTTAAACTATTGCAATTGGATGGAGAAAATATTACATATTGAGGGAACATGGATGTGGATGATAAAATACACCCCAGTAAATACTTACGAATAAACAATCTCGGATAAAAATGAGATTGTGATATTTCCCTTACCTTAGGTCCAATTTGCTTCGTATGTGTCCGAACCTCCTGTATAATGATTTAAATAATGTCGTTGACTTATTAAAGAATCATATTCATTGTTATGATATCATATATGGTTCACTTATGACATTATATTACCCGTTCTTTTGTAAATTCCATGTTAAAGAAGCGTTTTGGGTAAAATCGTTTCATTTATCGTAGGTGTTTTGACTTATTGTTCTTGAAATAATTATTACTTATATCATGATTTAATTACTTCCAGAATATAAAATATGATTTATATATCATATATATTCAGTATATATATATATATAATAGATAGATAAATAAAATGAAAAACACCGTTCATGGAGACGGTAATCCGTACGTACGCATGAACGCTGTTTTTCTTTCCTTATTGTCTTGAAATGGAAGTAAGTAGATGACATACATATGTATATATATACATAAATCCAGTAGCTTTATAATTTCATATATTTCATTAATATTTCTTATATATACATTATAATCATTCTTAAATGGTTAACATGGAGAATGAATCTCATCGCGTCGTGGAGACGGTAGTCCGTACGTACGCACGAGCGATGATATCATTTCTATAAATATTGAATTGGAGTGGAGTGGATTATACAATATATCAGAATCAATATGATGTTGTAATAACTATTTATAGTTATTCTTTACACCATTATACCCATCCATGTAAGGTGGTGGTGGAAAATAGATTACACCACGGCGTGGAGACGGTATTCCGTACGTACGCACGCGCGGTGATTTCTTTTTCCGTAGGATGGATAGATGGTGAAATAGGGTTGTTTCATACTTATAATAACATATCAGTATATGATTGATACTGATGTTATTACTTCATAATGAAACAACCTAAGAAGAAGAAGTGGAAGAAGAAATAAAGATGAAAGAATTGGTAACGGTAATTACCTCTTCTTTGAAGTGCCTCTTTGAGACCTCCTCTTAGGGCACTAGAATTGGTCTTTGAGGAAGACCAGAACCTCTAGGATGTTGCTAGGGAAGTGGAGAAGAGATTTTGGCAGGGGTTGGCCGAGCTTGAGTGCTCAAATTGGTGTGAGGAGGAGGGGGAGGAGGTGTCCTTTTATAAGGGAGGAGAGGGGCACCTTAGGAATATCTCAAAATATTATTTTATATTAAAGTCAAAATCGGTTTATAATGGTTCCAAAGGGTCTTATTTCGAAGCTAAGGTAGGGATGGGTAGAAATCCTATCAACCAATAGAATTTAGACAAGTTTAGGATATTATTTTAACCTTATCAATTAGATTTAACTCTAAGTTAAATAATTTAACGTTTACCATGTCTTTTTGTTTTCTTTCACTATATGGTTAATAAACTTACTATAACATGCCAAACGAACCCCAAATTGTTTATTATTAATATATATATCCTTATCTAAGTCATTTGGCCGATCCTTAGATTTTTAGGAATACAATAACAATTAATAATATAATATTTGTTTTAAAAACTATTTTGTGTCAATTTTGACACTATTTGATATATGATTTTTTTGAAAGTCATAACAGAATTAAATGTCGAACCAAGTTGATTAAATCAACATTAATATATCATAGTAACCTAGAAAATTAGTGTAATTCATAAAAAATCTCAAATTACATTTATTTTGGTGTTTATAACATCAATTATGTCAATATTTCATTAATAAGATAATTACTGCATCATCGTTGTGTCATAAATAAATTAAATTATTTTATGTCTAAAAATTACAAATAAAATACCATCATGTAGTAAATCTTTTTAGCTTTCTAATGAATATTTACAATCGAATATATCTTATGTATAACCCCATATTAAAAATGATTTACTTATTAAACTTTGATTTTAACTATTTTAACCTTTCTTTAAATAAATTAATAATAAATGTCCTAATCTAATCCAAGTGGGCCTAAATGGTCATATTTTATTCCTAAGTTTGTTTTGGGTCGAATTACACTTGTCCAATAGAATTTTCACATGTGTTAGGGTAATAGTAATATCATATTTACCCTTAGTTACCCTATTTACTATTAACCGCGGTAAAAAAAGTAAAAAGTTACTATTCACCAAAAAATTATTTTCATCTCATTGAACCACATTTTAGTCCTTGATATTAACCGTGTCTCTCGGATTTTCGAAATTCCATTCACAGAAGCGGCAAAATTAAGTTTTATGAAAAATTCAGTTTTTTTAACTACCACTTAGTAGTTTCACTATTCATCAAAAAATTGATGTTTTTCAGAACAATGCCAAAATTTCATCCTAAGCTATATTTCATATTCCAAATTCAAAAATGAAATCTATTTTACCAAATTCATAACATAGAAGTTGCATTAATTAATTTTATAATTAAATCCTGCTGTTAAAATAAATAGCGTGTTTTTAGGAAACAATATATATCAAAAGATTGACACTTGATTATGTCTGGTTTAAATGTGAAATTACAACCAATGACCAACATTGTATTAAATTGTAAAAATATATTCTAAATATACTTTAAAACCACTCAAATTAATAATTTATCAATATTAATTATTTCGATTAAAAAAGTTGTTTTTAATTATAATTTAGTAATTTTCACTATTCACCAGAATATGAAAGTTATCCGAAAAGTGCCAAAATTTCACCTTAGGCTAAAATCGATACTCCGAATCCAAGAATGAAGTTCATTTTGAAAAATAAGATTTACAGAATTTTAAAAAGTGGTTATTACTATTCATAACGGCTAGTTTTAATAATATTTTAATAGCACATCGTTGTTTAGTGAAACTCGGTATTGCGTATTACACACGCTATCGAGGAAGGTCGCGATTGCGTGTAATGCAAGGTAAGACAAGGATGCGTGTTGTGCAAGCTCCTTTTGGTGTAGCGTACAATACAAGACATTAATAAAATTAAAAAGAATATTTTTTTATAAAATCTTGGGCTGTTACACCCAAGCCTGCCTTCCATAGGCCAGGGGCTGGCGACTAGCACCAAAGGTGTGATTCCCAATAACTGGGAAGGCATTGACTTTAAAAATGTAAACAAACACCACAGAGTACAGGTGGAAGTAATGCACTAAGTACAAAAGGATGTGCTGAAAATTAAATGGGCCAGAATACAAACCCAATCGAAAGTACAACTACAACTGAACAAAAGTACAACAAAAAAGACAACAACTGGAAGAAAGGAAGCATATACTAGGTCGTCCTCCTCAGATCCTGCCTGAAGGGTAGGTACAGATAGCGCATCTCCTAGATCATCCACCAAGGATTCTACCTGAAGGGTAGGTACAGATAGCGCAGCTCCTGGATCGTCCACCACAGATCCTACATGAAGGGTAGGTACAAATAGCCTCCGCAACACTCTTGCCCGTCAACCTCCTCCGAGTATCGTCTCGTCATGAAGTCCACCTCCGGATACTGACTCGTCGAGTGGTCCACCTCCGGGTACTGTCTAGTCCTCGAAGACTCGGCCTCTGTCAGCACTGCCCGATGTCTGCAACCAACACAACGAGGTGCGATCATAGCTCATGCAGGGGTGAGTATAACGATACGCAGTAGGGACCCCGAGACACTCAATGTCTCACTAAATCCAATAAGGATAACCACAAAGAATATCTCAACAGTTAACCTCTAGTTAGGTATATTCCCATACATATACTTAAGTTATCAAGTAACCCATCTCAATCATGAGGAAACAAAAAGATTATGAAATCAACGGATAACCATTACCCAGGTATATGCCCATACATATACCTAAGTTATCAAGTGACTCATCTCAATCATGAGGTAAACACAAAGGTCAAAGAATCAGCTCAAACCAGGATTTTCATTATCGAAACTGTAACTGCTGAAGAGCCCCGTCTCTTGAGTGTACAGTGATCCTATCACGACTCAGAGGTACTGCTCACTAACCTAAGAATGCTGAGGTACTCCTCCTGTCGAGTACCGTGGGTCAGCCACCCAAACACAGTAGTGCTTCCCACCGGGGTATGCCACCCAAACACAGTAGTGCATCCCCCATAATAGCCTGCAGAGGTATTCTCCGGACGAGTACCACGGGTCTGCACCCAAACTGAGTAATGCTCCGTCCGCCATGGTTCTGCACCCAAACAGAGTAATGCTCTGTCTGCCATGGGTCTGCACCCAGAAAAATTAGTGCTCCATCCACTGGGCTAGTCGACTCACTCCAAGTCGAGTCGGTCAAGCAGTCGTCAGGTCTCAGCCGGCAACATGGTATCTGTTTTCCGCACGCTCGTCTCCAGGAGGGTCCGCTCCACGAGCTACTGGTCGATACTCCAAGTATCAAAAATTCCCACGAAGAAGTATCTCAAAGGACCGCCTCGTCATAGGGGTCTCAATGCAATATACAACGCGTCAATCGGACACCCGATCTGTGAGTTATTAGCCTTTTCGTCCCAGGGGCCCGGTTGGTTTCGTGTACGAACCAACCCGACCGCATCGCAATTGTACCCCAAACCCACATAGGTTATACTCATCGGGACCGTTTCTCAATGTGATCACCAATGCCACTGACGATTCGTCAAACAGACGTCCGGTCTGAAAGTTATTAGCGTTTCCGTTCTAGGGGCCCAGTTGGATTTCGGGTGCAATCCAACCTGGCCACTATCCAACTGCAACCAAAACTCAGGCAAAGTATGCCAAAAGTTCCTTCTCATCAAGATTAATCTAACAAAGTCAACTAAATGTCAATCGAACGTCCGGAGTTCAAGTTATAAGCGTTTCCGCTCCGAGGGTCCGGTTGGTTTCGGGTACGAACCAACCCGGCCAAACCCAAAGTCCTCCGAAACCATGAGTGTAATATATCGAAACGATCGTCTCGATCCAAGTATCACATCGCAGCTGATGGTGCGTCGATCGGAGGTCCATATCCCATGTTATGGGCAAAGGATCGAAAGAGGTCCGGATGTGGGGGTTTCGGGCCCGGACCGACCCGGCCCGAGACCCCCTGGGTTGGCTCGGCAGGCGTGGCCCGACCCGACTTGGGCGCAGCCCGACACACTGGCGGTCCACCGGCCAGCTCGGTGTAACCGAGCTGGGCGGTCAGGGGGGGGGGGTTGCCCCCCTATTCAATTAAACGCCCCCCCCCCCCCCACGTGGGGGCCGCTGCTATTCGGCCAGCCGGGGGTTACGAACCCCCCGCCTTCTCCCCTGACCGATCGTCCCGCTCCGGCCAGCCGGCTGCTGCCGCCGCGGGATCGGTAGGTCCCGTCCCCCTGCTCCGACGCCGGCAGCCGGAAATCAGTCGTCGCTCCCTACTCCTCCGCGGCCCGCTCCGGCCGCGGTGTTTTCATGATTCTCCGGCGCGGCGCGACGGCGCCACGACCTTCTTCAACTTCAATGGCGTGGCGCGACGGCGCCGCGCATCCTTGCCGTATGATCTCGCGCAGTGCGACGACACCACGTCACTTTCCTTCGAACCGCAACAACCCAAAGATAAAGGAGTAGGGTCGGCCATGTTTGTGCGGTCTGGCCCCCTCCCGTTAATCGATCGCAAGCGGTCCAATTTGAAACGAGGAACGATGACGGAAGAATTCACAAATAAAAACTATAAATCCCCTACCTCGAGCATAGTTGAACGAAGGCTCGTCGCGGAATTGCACGTCGCGGAAGGAGGCGTCACGGAAGGAGGTTCCGTACACGTTGATGAAGATCATCCGAGGAGGAACGATGTCTCCCTTCCTTTGAAGCGGGAAGAAGGAACGAAAGAAAGCGCGTCGGGTCGTCGATCTCCAAGGGAGGCGTCTCTCACTGTAGTCTACCCTCGGAGGTTGGCGTTCTTCACGTTCTTCCTCGAGGAAGAAGAACTTCAAGACCTTGACCAAAATCTCCCCATACTTCATGCACAACAAACCCCTTAATAAAATAAGACTTGTCTTATTTTATTAACACACAAGGCAAACATCGTAGAAATTCAAAATTGGTTCTATCAATTAATTGAATTAAATGAAACGTTTAAACTGCCCAAATTAAAAGAGGCGTTTCATAACAGATAAAAGTAAGGGTTTACTTTCATATAAAGGGGGTGCAGGTGCATTACCTTATTAAAGGAGGGGGGTTGAAAAAGGTGGGGCTAGTGTGGGTCCCACCCCACAAATATCCTACCTAGTGGAGTAGGATATAGTGGGTCCCACTCAAACCACTTAGCTTAGGTTAAAAAATTTTAAATAAAATAAAAATTGGTCGCACCATTTTTATCTTATTCCTTTACTTAACCAAAAATTTTAAGTGCCGCACCCGAGAAAATGAAACTCTAGAAAAGGTGTTTCTAAGCAATTACCGATTCTGCGATTCTAACGGTGTCCTCGGATTTGGATTCCGAGCACCGGTTCAAAAGTTAGGAAAACCCGCTCATTCATTCACTGAACGTACCCGAGCTAAACTTTGGAAAATTATTCCAGGCACACCGGGCCTCGGAATCAGGTGCCGTCAGAAACTACGTTCTTGTAAAATTCCAAAGAAATTAAAAAAAAATTCCTTGAAATTTCCAGGTCTTTACTTTATTCCCACCTCAGGGCTTTATGCCCTCGCAATGCTTTTAACACAAACTAGGGATACAAAAGTGGTAATGAGCACAGATCTGAGCCTTCTGCTCCCATGTGCTCACCTTGATGTTCCCGTACTGCCAGTGAAAGCGCACCCCAGGAATTGACCATCCTCATAGGATCCGCTCCTGTCGATCCTCGATCCCCACTAGAACCACCGTGAAAGTCACCCCATCGCCAACGTCCAGCTCCCCATGGTCGATGATATGCGAAGGGTCGTGCTCGTATCTCCTCAGTTGAGATACATGGAAGTCGCCGTGCACCTGGTGCAACTGAGGTGGATGGGTCAAGCGGTAAACCACCTCGCCTACCCTACTGAGGACCTAAAAAGGTCCGTTGAACCTCGGAGATAACTTGTCACCTCATCCACATCTCCGTAAACCTCGTCGAGGTGAGACCCGTATAAGGATGTGATTGTCATCCTCGAACTCTAGAGGTCTCCAATTCTTGTTTGGAACTGAAACTCAAAACTCTTGATGTCACGAGGGTAAGGTTGGTCGAATCAAGAGTGATCGGCCGCACCCTCCTATGCATGAGTTTATCCTGTGCTGCCTGGGGTTTTTCTTTTCGCAAGCCAAGGAAAACCCATCCCGACGTTGTAGTTATACCACAACCTTTTTGCCTAATACCGTCAATTTTTGTATGAACTGTGATTGCCCAGTCCATACTCAAACCAACATCGTAAGGCATCGACGCTGCCACCAAGAGATTCCAACTGAAACTCTCGCCTCGAGGGTATGACCACACTGTCGGCGTAAATGTGATTATTGAGTCTTCTCCCAAGGTATCTCCAGACGTGAGGGTCAAGTCTACGACTTACCGGAAACTCTAGGTATGGGAAAAGATTGTGAAAGGAAGGAATGATTCATATCGACGTCTGTTACTATGGCAACTAGCAGTGGACACAGACTGTCCCTTGAATCATTTTTAGAGCCATTGGGTCACACTCCTTGACCGCATGCAGCCGTACTCTTCCCCTTCTCTCCAGCTCCCTGAGCCTGGTAGAGACAACTAAGGTGGGTGGTTGTAGCATGTTAAAATGTACACCACCTCATACTGCTCTCCTAGCTCTGACCCCACGTCTGCTGCTTCACAGACTCATCTCTCCTTTAAGATTCCTCTTCTTGAATCATTTAACATGCCCGAGTCTCTAAGACTGGCGCCAGTTTCCGGTTTCTTACTGCACTGTGTAGTCTTCATCCGCTCCTAGATGATCTACACATTCTTTCCCAACAATTTGCAAGAGCTACTAAGATTTCTCCCTTGACGAAAAGAGAAACTTGGTCTCATCCCCTGGATGAACCACGCCCATTGCCTAATACAATCAAGCCTGACATGAATGATGTATTCATGCCATGGATGACATCATAAGTCCTCGACGTAACTACCAAGAGATCCAACTGTCACTCTCGCCTCCAAGGGTAGAGTCACACTGTCGGCATCAGTGTGAGGTCACTGGGTCTCCTCCAATAGAAATCTTCAAAGTGAGGGTCCAGTCAACAGTTTTTAACGGGAACCTCTCAGTATCAACCAAAAAAAGGACATGAAAGAAAGTGTCACTAGGATAAGTATCTTTTATTATTGCAGCTCATAGTACAAAGACACAAATACAATAGCATCAT
This sequence comes from Viscum album, assembly GCA_963277665.1. Lineage (NCBI taxonomy): Eukaryota > Viridiplantae > Streptophyta > Magnoliopsida > Santalales > Viscaceae > Viscum > Viscum album. The sequence goes on from OY728134.1 coordinate 1,205,004,394, forward strand.
GGAAGTAGAAGTACCAAGAAAAAAAAGGAATCCACTAGTTCCGCTCCTGTCCACCTGCTCCCGGATCTCTACCACCTTGTCCACCACTCGGCTGTTGCTCAAGCACCCATCGCTGCTTCTATCTCGGTGGCTCCTCCAACATCTGTGGATCAACTATGCGGGGATTCAGACAGTCACGTGCCATGTGACCCTTCCTGCCGTAGGAGTAACACTACCAGTTTCTGGAACGCCTGGCTCTGACCCCACCCCGGGTGCCCCGCACCACCGATCATGAAACCCGAGATCGCCCATCTGCTGGTCTGGTCCTCCTGGACCTCTGCATCATCTGTCTACTACCTACAGATGACTTGGCTACTGATGGGAAAACATGCGGCAAATTCAGCAGATCCTGAACACGCTCGGGGTGTAGAGCTACTGGTACAAACTCCACCCTGAAAAAGGTCTCAAAGTCTCCCTAGGTGAAGGTCATCCCGTCCCAAAACTGGAACAAGTGGCTCCACCATATCTCAGCTGCTGCTTGAAGGAGGCTGGCAGTAAAGATCACCATGAAGTCTGCTGGCGTCCCCACTAGTCTGAAGACTCTCACCACAACCTCCAGCCAATCCTCAGCCGCCTTCAGGTCTGTCTCTCCCCATAACCTGGGTGGACTCTGGCGCTGGAACTCGTGCAGTGCGCTCAGGCGGCGTGCATCGCCTACTGCTGGGGCTGGTGGCATCGGTGGCCCAACAGGTAGTAGTACCACTGGTGCGTCAACTGGGATAGGGCCCTGTACTGAGGCCACGTCGCTCGACCGGCTGTCAGTACGTATAAATCTCGGGGATCTAGCTGGTCGTCCATGGAAAGGCATCCTGAAAGAAACAACGTGACACAGTCAAACATTTATACCGAGTGAGATGACCTGGTTTGAGCTGACTTTTGAAAACTTCTGGAAACACACACGCAATTAGTGTTTTTGTGCCCAAAGTCGGAAATCAGTTGTCAAGGTCCTGGTGTATGGATACGTCGGTCGCCCACACCAACACTGGACTCCTTGAACTGAAAAGCACACTCAGTACCCTTAACACTATTGCTTCATAGAAAGAAAATATCAGAGTTATAAGTTCTACGGTAGAACCGACTCCTCTGATACCAATTTGTTACGACCCGTCCTCGGGGCCCATGCCGTGACTTCCCCAAGCCCGCCTTCCATAGGCTAGGGGATGGAAACTAGCACCAAAGGCGTGATTCCCGATAAATGGGAAGGAATTGCCTTTAAAAAAGAAAACAAACACCACAGAGTACAAGAGGATGTAATGCACTAAGTACAAAAAGAAGTGTTGAAAATTAAATGGGCCAGAATACAAACCCAATCGAATGTACAACTACAATTGAACAAAAGTACAACAGAAAAAGAAAACAGCTAGAAGAAAGGAAGTAGCTCCTGGGTTGTCCTCCTCAGATCCTACCTGAAGGGTAGATACAGATAGCGTAGCTCCTGGATTTTCCACCACAGATCCTACCTAAGGGGTAGGTATAGATAGCGCGTCTCCTGGATAGTCCACCACAGATCCTACCTGAAGGGTAGGTACAGATAGCCTCCACAATTCTCTTGCCCATCAACCTCCTTCGAGTATAGTCTCTTCATGAAGTCCACCTCCGAATACTGACTCGTTGAGTGGTCCACCTCCAGGTACCATCCAGTCCTCGAACACTCGGCCTCTGTCAGCGCTACCCGACGTCTGCAACCAACACAATGAGGTGCGGGCATAGCCCGTGCAGGGGTGAGTATAATGATACTCAGTAGGGTCCCCGAGACCCTCATGGTCTCTCTAAATCCAACAAGGATAACCATAAAAAAGATCTCAACAGTTAACCTCTACTTAGGTATATGCCCATACATATATTTAAGTTATCAAGTAACCCATCTCAATTATGAGGAAACACAAAGATTATGAAATCAACGGATAACCATTACCCAGGTAAACGCCCATACATATACCTAAGTTATCAAGTGACCCATATGAATCATGAGTTCAACACAAAGGTCAAAGACTCAGCTCAAACCAGTATTTTCATTATCGAAACCGTAACTGCTAAAGAACCCCATCTCTGGAGCGTAAAGTGATCCTGTCATAACTCCGAGGTACTGCTCACTAACTTAAGACTGCTGAGGTACTCCTCCTGTCGAGTACCGCGGGTCAAACACCCAAACACAGTAGTGCTTCCCGCTGGGGTATGCCACCCAAACACAGTAGTGCATCCCCCCTAATAGCCTGCAAAGGTACTCTCTGGACGAGTACCGCGGGTCTGAACCCAAACTGAGTAGTGCTCCATCCGCCGTGGGTCTGCAACCAAGTAAATTAGTGCTCCATCCACTGGGCTAGTCGACTCACTCCAAGTCGAGTAGGTCAAGAAATCATCAGGTCTCAGCCGGCTACACGGTCTCTGTACTCCGCACGCTCATCTCCGGGAGGGTCCGCTCCACGAGCTACTGGTCGATACTCCAAGTATCACAAAGTCCCATGAAGAAGTATTTCAAAGGACCACCTCATCATAGGGTCTCAACGCAATAGACGGTGCATCAATCGGACACCTGGTCTGTGAGTTATTAGCCTTTTCGTCCCAGGGGCCCGGTTGGTTTCGTGTACGAACCAAGCCGACCGTATCGCAACTGTACCCCGAACCCACATAGGGTATACTCATAGGGACCATTTCCCAATGTGATCACCAATGCCGCTGACGATTTTTCAAACAGACATCCGGTCTGAATGTTGTTAGCTTTTCCGTTCCAGGGGCTTGGTTGGATTTCGGGTACAATCTGACCCATCCACTATCTAACTGCAACCAAAACTCAGGTGAATTATGCCAAAAGATCTGTCTCATTAAGAGGAATCCAACAAAGTCGATGGCATGTCAATCGGACGTCCGAAGTTCATGTTATAAGCGTTTCCGCTCCGAGGGCCCGGTTGGTTTCGGGTACGAACAAACCTGGCCGAACACAAAGTTCTCCAAAACCTTGAGTGTAATATATCGAAACGACCGTCTCGATCCAAGGATCACATCGAATCTGACTGTGCGTCGATCATAGGTCTGTAGCCCATGTTATGGGAAAAAGACCAAAAGAGGTACGGAAGTGGGAGTTTCAGGCCCGGACCGACCCGACCCGAGACCCCCTAGGTCAGTCCGAACCGGGTCGACCCGACCCGAATCCGGGTCCGGCCCGCTTGGGCGCGGCCCGGTGCGCTGGCGGTCTGCGGGCCAACTCGGTGTAACCGAGCGGGGCAGTCAAGGGGGGGGGGGGGCTGCCCCCTGTTCAATTAAACGCCCCCCCCCCCCCATGTGGGGGCTGCTGCTGTTCAGCCAGCCAGGGGTTACGAACCCCCGACTTCTCCTCTGACCGGCCGGCCTGCTCCGGCCGGCTGGCTGCTGCCGCCACGGGACTGGCTGGTCCCGTCCCCCTGCTCCGACGCCGGTGGACGAAAATTGGCCTCTGCTCTCTACTCCACCGCGGCCTAAGGCCGCGACGGCGCGGCACCCCCCCCCCCCCCCCCCGCCGCGGCCCCGCTCTGCCCACTTTGTTTTCATGATTCTCTGACACGGCACGACGGTGCGACGACCTTCTTCGACTTCAATGGCGCGACGCGACGGCGCCGCGCATCCTTGCCGTATGATCCCGCGCAGTGCGATGACACCGCATCACTTTCCTTCGAACTGCAACAACACAAAGATAAGGGAGGAGGGTCGGCCGTTTTTGTGCGGTCTGGCCCCCTCCCGTTAATCGATATCAGCGGTCCAATTTGAAACAAGGAACGATGATGGAAGAATTCACGAATAAAAACAATAAATCCCCTACCTCGAGCGTAGTTGAACGAAGGCTCGTCGGGGAATTGCATATCGTGGAAGGAGGCATCGCGGAAGGAGGTTCCGTACACGTTGACGGAGATCGTCCGAGGAGGAACGATGTCTCCCTTCCTTTGACGTGGGAATAAGGAATGAAAGAAAGCGCGTCGGGTCGTCGATCTCTGAGGGAGGCGTCTCTCACCGTCGTCCGCCGTCGGAGGTCGGCGTTCTTGGCGTTCTTCGTCGAGGAAGAAGAACTTCAAGACCATGAGCAAAATCTCCCCAGCCTTCACGCCCAACGAACCCATTAATAAAATAAGACTTGCCTTATTTTATCAACACACAAGCCAAACATCTTAGAAATTCAAAATTGATTCTATCAATTAATTGAATTAAATGAAACGTTTAAACCGCCCAAATTAAAAGAGGTGTTTCATAACAGATAAAAGCAAGGGTTGAATTTCATTTAAAGGGGGGTGTGGGTGCGTTACCTTATTAATGGAGGGGGGTTGAAAAAGGTGGGGATCGTCTGGGCCCCACCCCACAAATATCCTACCTAGTGGAGTAGGATATATTGGGTCCCACTCCAACCACTTAGCTTAGGTTAAACAACATTAAATAAAATAAAAATTGGTCGCACCATTTTTATCTTATTCCTGTACTTAACCAAAAAATTTAAGTGCCACACCCGAGCAAACGCAACTCCAGAAAAGGTGTTTCTAAGCAATTACCGGTGCTGCGATTCTATCGGTGTCCTCAGATTTCGATTCTGAGCATCGGTTCAAAAGATAGGAGAACCTGCTCGTTCATTCACTGAACGTACCCGAGCTAAACTTCAGAAAATGATTCCGGGCACACCGGGCCTCGGAATCAGGTTCCATCAGAAACTACATTCTTGTAAAATTCCAAAGAAATTAAGAAAAAAATTCCTTGAAATTTTTGGGTCTTTAAAGGGAAACTATGTAAATGCATTCACTCTAGGTAGGGATTACATTCCTACTCAAGATTATTATAGTGGAGCTGGTGATGCAACTGGTGCTGATCAGTTAATCACCATACTGTAAAAACTCACTCAGGTTATGAATAATAACTTTACCCATTTGCACCACCCTGATCCACAGCAGGGAGGATCAATGTTAGATCGCTTTATGAGGCAACAAACACTAACATTTAATGGGGGTAAAAAACCACAAGTAGATGAGCAATGTTTAAAATCCTTAGAGAAAATATTCCATGGCTTGGGGAGTAGAGAAAGGGAAAAGGTTTTCATGGAAGTTTGTCGCCTCACTGGAGATGTTGATCAATGGTGTTCGATGATTCAATACAAGAAGGAAGATGATGAAGTATAAAATATGGAAAGGAGGGAGTTTAAAGAAATTTTCATAGAAAAATAATTTCCTTGTGACCATGGAGCAGATATGGAAAGGAAATTTCTGAGTAAGAGGAAAAAAGAGGATGATAATGTCACAGAGTATAAAGCTAACTTTACACGGTTGGCGAGGTATGCTACAAAAAACATACGTAACCCAAGAAGAAATATTTATAGTTTTTTATATGGGTTAAAACCATTTCTCAGTCGAGCATTAGTCTCACAATCCTTCTTGTTGTACGAAGATATTGTCTCATGTGCTATCAAGACAGAAAAAGAATTCTCTAAGTCTTATGAATTTAAAGAAAAGCAAGAGAAGAAGTGATCTGCTGAAAAATCTGGAAATAGAAATAAGGGGAAGAAAGGAATAGTTGAATATCTATCTTCCAGTAAATGTGATAAGAAACACCCTGGTACTTGCCTAAAGGGAATGTGAGTTTGTTACAAGTGTGGGGAAAACGGCCAACAAGCTCGTGATTGCAAGGGGAAGAAAGATGTTGTCGATGTTGAATGCTAAAATTGTATAGAAAGGGGGAATTATATGATTAAATGTCCTAAGCATCAGGGTAACATACCTTAGAAAATGCCAAGGGATTAAGTCCAAGCTTAGGCCATCACTAATGATAAGGTTGAAGCTCCGAAAGACGTGGTGGCAGGTAATTTAATGGTTTCCTCTAGTTTAGAAAATGCTTTATTTGATTCTGGATCATCTCATTATTTCATATCATCCTAGCCTACTAAGAAATTTAGATATTTCCAATTTGATTTAACATGGTAGTTGTTAGTCAAAACCCCTATGGAAAGTATAATTAAAACAATGTTTTGTGAATTAGTCCCATTATGGCATATAAATGATCTTTATCTCCTGATCTCATCACCATACCCATGATTGAATTTGATATAATCTTTTATATGGATTGTATTTCAGACCATGATGCAAAAATTTATTGTAAGAAGAAGGATGATAATATTTTTTATAATTATGATAAAGAGAACCTTATCTTTAGAGCAGAATCGTCACAACCTAATTCTTATATAGATCCACCCCCAGTAGCTCAACTAAATTCAATTATTGGGGAGGAAAAGAATGACATAACTGTGGGTGAAGAAAGGAATGTTCAAATAGAGGTTGTACCTATTGTGAAAGAATATGTTGATGTGTTTCTAGAAGATTTACTTGGACATCCTCCAGAATGTGAAATTGAGTTTTCCATTGATTTAATTTATGGTTCAAGGCCCATATCAAAGACCCCATATAGAATGGAAACTGTGGAATTAGTGGAACGAAAGTAAAAACTAGAGGAATTAAGTAATAAGGGAGTTATTCGCCCTAGTGTTTCTCCATGGGGAGCCCCTGTCCTTTTTGTTAAGAAGAAAGATGGATCTATGAGGTTGTGCATTGAATATAGGGAGATCAATGCTATAACAATAAAGAACAAGTATCCCCTACCTCGCTTTGATGATTTATTTGACCAACATCATGGAGATCAATACTTTTCAAAGATTGAACTTCGATCTTGATATTATTAGTTGTTTGTGAAGAAGGAAGACTTTCCGAAAATAGCCTTTCGAACCACGTACAGGCTTTAGAAGTTTTTAGTAATGCATTTTGGATTGACTAATTCCCTTTTGTATTCATGGATCTAATTAATAGAGTTTTCAAGGAATATCTTGATGAATTTTTAGTGGTATTTATTGATGATATCTTGGTATATTCCAAAAGCAATGAAGATATTAAAAATCACTTGCGCATTATCCTGAAGACTCTTAGAAGACACGAATTATATGAGAAGTTTATCAAGTGTGAATTATGGTTTCATGAGATTTATTTTCATAGACATATTGTCTCTAAGGATGCAATCTCTGTTGATCCATCAATGACCAAGGAAATCCAAGAATGGCCAGCACCGACAAGTATAACTGAGGTTCGTAGTTTTATTGGTTTATAAGGTTATTGTTGAAATTTCATCTAGAATTTTCCTCGGTTGGCTAACCCATTAACAAATATCTAATGAAATGGAGTTAAATTTGTATGGACAAAAGAGTGTGAAGAATGTCTTTAAGAACTGAATAGAAAATTAGTCAATGCTCCTATATTGACTCTACCATCGGGGAATGATGGGTTTGTTATTTATAGTGACGCATCAAAGAAAGGACTTGGTTGCATCCTTATGCAGAATGATAGGGTTATTTCCTACACATCACGATAGCTAAAAATTCATGATCAAAACTATCCTACTCATGATCTTGAGTTAGAACCTATAATATTTTCTTTGAAGATATGGTGACATTATCTCTATGGTGAAATAAGTGAGATATATACCGATCATAAGAGTTTGTAGTATATTTTCTCGTAAAAAAGAACTCAACATGAGGCAAAGGAGATGCCTTGAACTACTCTAGGATTATGATTTCATGATACACTACCACCCAAAGAAGGTAAATAAGGTGGCAGATGCTTTGATCAGAAAAGATCACGTAGTTTTGAACAAGATGAAAGTTGAATGGGATCCTATTTTCATAGATCTAGTAAAGGTGGATATGGGAAAAACCATGGAAGGCGAAACATCAATGATTTTTCAAATGGTTTCCAGACCATCTTCACTATAAAGGATAAAAAGTTCTCAGGTTGATGATGAGGCGTTTCAAAAGAAGATTAAAGCTGTGAATGATGAGCGGTTGAGTGACTTAAAATATGAAGATAGTATATTGTAATTTGGGAATAGACTTTGTGTTCCTGATATACCTGATCTAAAAAGGGAATTGTTAGATGATTCCCATAGTTCCAACTTATCTATACACCCTGGTAGCACTAAGATGTATAGATATTTGAAGGCACATTTTTGGTGGGACAACATTAAGAGGGTGATTTCTGATTTTGTGTCAAGATCTATGGTTTGTCAACAAGTGAAAGATGGAAGGCCATAGCCTGGAGGAGTAATGAAACCTCTTCCCATACCAAATTGGAAATGGAATGATATCACAATTGAAATTGTCATGGGAATACCAAAGACTCCTAGAAGAAATGATGAAATATGTGTCATTGTTGATCATCTTACCGAGTCATCACATTTTCTTTGTATAAGGGAAGATTTCCCACTTGAAAATTTATAAATACTATATATTAATGAAGTCGTGATACTTCATGGAGTACCATTATCGATTGTTTCTGATCATGATCCCCATTTTACATCATGATTCTGGAAAAGTCTTTAGAAAGCCCTGGATATTGAACTTCATTTGAGCACTGCTTACCACCCCCCAAAATGATGGAAAATCCGAACAGACTATTAAAACATTATAATTCATGTTGAGATCATTCTCACATGACTTTAAAGGTATGGGGGAACAACATTTACCTCTTTTAGAATTTTCCTATAACAATAGCTTCCATTCAAGTATTCAAATGGAAGCATATGAAGTGTTATACAAAAATAGATGTCGCACACCAACCTGCTGGGATGATGTTGTCGAGAGAAAACTCATAGGCCCAAAACATGTGGAGGAAACGATGGAAAAGGATAAGGTAATCCAAACCCATATCAAAGTATCTCAAAGTAGACAGAATACCTATACATATAACCAAAGGAAGGATTAGGAATTTCAGGTAGGAGATCATGTTTTCTTGATGGTATATCCATGGATGGGTGTTATACATTTTAGTAAAAAGGGAAAACTAAGTCCCAGGTACATCAGAACTTCCAAATTCTAGAACAAATTGGGGTTGTAGATTACTTTTTGGAAATTCCTCCAAGTCTCTCCAAAGTTCATTATGTATTCCACGTATCACTGTTGAGAAAATACATTCCTGACTCAACGCATGTACTCACCAATGAGGAATCAGAAATGGAACCTGATCTATCTTATTGCGTTGAGCATGTCCAGGTTCTTGATACAAGAGAAAATGTTTTGAGAAACTGGACGACTCGTGTGGTAAAAGTTCTATGAAGAAACCATAAGATGGAAGAGGCAACGTGGGAACCTGAGGAACTTATGATGAAGAAACAACTAAATCTTTTTATGCAGAAATATTCTAGAAATTCTGAGGATGAAATTATTTGAAGTAGAGGAGAATGTAACACCTAAATATTCCACTATACGTTTCCCTTTAAATAATACAGTAGCTTGTGTTATACGCAACTTCGAGTACAAACACACCACAACCAATCAAACTAGCCATTCTGAATTGTAATTCCTACTTTTTAAAGTATTATAAATTTTATCTTTCAAAATGGACATCAATTTTGGATTCGGAAAATCAAAATTAGATTAGGGTAAATTTTTGATATTATTCTGAAAACATTCAATTTTTGATGAATAGTGAAAAACACAGAGTTATTGTTTAAAACCGACTTTTTATTTAAATAATTATTTATTCTATTTAAATTTAATTTAGTTAAAAATAGAAACATAATACCTATATAAGTTCAATTTAATTCATTGGAGTCAGTTTATAATAATTTTAGATATATAAAAATTTTATTGAACTTTTTACCGTGTCTTACCCACCTCCTAGGCGCATTTGAAAATTTACATAAAATTTAATTTTACCACCTATGTGAGATGAATTTCAAAAATCCAAGTGACAAGGATGATATCAGTAAGTAAAATTTGGTTCAATAAGATGAAAATAATTTTTAGTGAATAATAACCTTTTACTTTTATTTACCACGGTTAATAGTAAATACGATAATTAAGGGTAAAAATGATATTATTATTACCCTAACACATGTCTCAATTCTATTGGATAAGTTTAATTCTACCAAAACCAACCTTATTAAAAAAATATGATCCTTGAGGTCCACATGGATTATATTTGGACATTTATTATTATTTAATTCAAAGAACAGTTAAAAGTGTTAAATTCCAAGGTTAATAACAAAACCATTTTTAATATTGGGTGAAAATTAGATAAATTTGACTATAAATATTCATTATAAAGATAAAAGGGATTCATACATAATGGTATTATATTTATTTTTTTTAGACATTAAATAATTTATTTTATTTATGACACAATGATGAGGCAATAACTAACTAATTAATGAAAGATTAAAATAATTTATATTATTAATATCCAAATAAATGTAATTTCAGACTTTTCATGATTTACACTAATTTTCTATGTTAATATGGAATGTTAGGGTTGGTTAGATGAATATTTGTTGAAGTAATAATGCTGTTATGGATTTAGAAAAAACAGAATATCAAATAGTGTCATAATTGACATAAAAGTGTTGTTAAAACAAATATTATATTATTAATTGATATTCAATTCCTAAAAATCTAAGGATCGGCCAAAAGAATTATATAATTCTTGGTTTATATTTATTTAACCTCTTGGGGTTCTCTTGGATGTATATTGTATGTTTATTAAACATGTAATATAAAAATACAAAGAGAATGGTAATTGTCAAACTATTTATCTAAGAGTTAAATCTAAAATATAATGATAATATAGCGACCCAAACCTGTCTAAAACCTATTGGTTGAGTGGTTTTTCACCCATCCCCACCTTATCATTTTTGGAATTCATTTTTATCCATTAGAAACCGAAAAGGAATTTTTTATAAAATAATATTTCTAGCTTTTCCTAAGGTGCCCCTCACCCCTCTTATAAAAGGGAACTCCCCCTTCTCTCTAATTTACACCTTGGAAGCCTTTTTGATCAGCCAAAACCTGACCAAATACCATATCAACTCTCCTCCCTTAATCCTAGAGGCCTTAATTTAGTCATAAATCAATCCTATGGATCCATTTTGATCAAATCTATAGGATGAACAAGAAGAAGAGGTAAATATTTCATCATCTCTTTCAAGTTTTTTTCTTCTTCCACTTACTCATTCATTGTTGTTTCCATTATAAAATAATAAATACAGTATCTTCTATATACTATGATGTTATTATAAATATAGTACAACCATATTCATTATTCTATCCATCATTCGAATGACATGTCACCATACATGCGTATGTACGGCTTACCGTCTCCACATCGTGGTGTAATCGTTATTGAATACATTATTATTTGGATGGGTATAATAATGATGTTTAATTGAGGTAAATAATAAATATTACAAGATAATATTTCTGAATATATTATATACCATCAAATCATATACGATTTTAATATCAAAAGAATGATATTGTCGCTCGTGCGTACGTACTGAACACCGTCTCCACAAACGCGATGAGATTCATTCCCCATCATATCCATTCAAGACAAATTTTCATTAGATGATTAAAAATAAAGTTTAAAGACTCAATATCATTATGAATATTAATTAGACACATCCTATCCATCACAAACATTACATACATAACAAATCATATAAAGGAAATCAAATCAGTTAACACCCGAAATGATGATAATATTTACAAAGCCATGTTAAAAGATCATATATGATTTCATATTAATTTATATGATTATTTTATAATTTAACAACAGTTATTTCAACATTATACAGGAGTTTAACCTACCCTAGACCAAGGAAAAGTAGAATGTAAGGGTTAATTTTACAGTCCCTTTATTATCCAAGGTTGTTTATACGTAATTATCTATTGGGACCGCTTTATCATCCACATCCATGTTTCTTAAAAATGTATTCCAAAACATTTTTACTATTTACTAGACTATGGTTTAAAGTCATTAAAAACTTTTTTGACATTTTATAAAATGGTTTTAAAGGAATCTTTCCGTCATTTTCCAACAAGGTACTTTATTACCTTTTTGAAAGAATTAAGGTAAGAATGTTTTTGTAACTTATACGGTGGGTGTGGCTATTTTCCACCATTATAACATCAACAAAGCTTCCCTTAAAAGCTTATAATAATATTCTAAAAATAAATGTCTTCTTTTATAATTATATGAAATTTTAATTATTTCAAAATAGAAGGATATATTTCTCTAAAAAGGGATTTGATTTCATATATGTCATCATCTTTTGATGGATTTTAAGATTATTTGAAGTTGATTTATTATGATACAAAAATTCGACACTGTGTTGAAGGTTTTATGATATGTTTGATTGTGGATGTGTTATTTTCATATCACTAATGGTATACGGATAATTTATTGACATTTCATATGCCATTTTTAATATAAATGTTTATGTTATGTTTAAACCTTTTCATATGAATAATGAATTAGACTTAGTAAGTTATTGGTAGAGCCTGATATAGCTCCCCGATGCATAAGTAGGTCCCATGAGACAAACTAGTGTCTTGGAACATGGCCTTGAAAAAATCTTATTTGTATTCTTGGAACAAGGCCTTGACTATGTGGTTATGAAAGTCTGGAATTATGCATTCCATCATTATGAAAGTGGCTATTGATATTGCATGTGATTATTCAACTAGTTTAATATCCATGTGAGTAAGTAAATGGAATTTTTTTGATTTTATCTTTTTCATATTATCCTGAAGTTCATGTTTAAAAGGATTTTTTTAGTTTTATACACTGCCTTAAATGTTCATGCTTATTAATGAATGTTTCTGATATATTATTATTCTTACTGAGCATCTGAGCTGACCCCTTTCTATGTTTTATTTTTCCCAGGATACAAAAAAGTATATTATGACTTCCCTACAGGGATAGTATATGGGATATCAATGTTGTCTAGGGAAACAATTTTGTTGTTTTTATCCATTTTATGTTGTAATGTAAACCATATTAATGTATCTAGTACTTCCAAGGATACTAAGCTAATCGGTCTTTCGAGACTTGATCTTTTGTGATCATGCCAATGATACGTAATAATGCATCGACTCGGGGTAACTTGGGTTAGGGTGTTACATGTATGGATTCCCCCATGGAATATTTTTGGGAGACCATCTTGTGTGATAGGTCATAGCTATGAATGGAGGATCATTGGACACTAGTTTTCAAAATTTAATTACATTGTATAAAATTAAATAGAGATGTTTTGACCATTTAAATTTACTATATGAAGGTTATATACTTTAGTGAATGTGATTGAAGTGTTCTTGAGGATCCTGGGTGAAAGAATAGTAATTCAAATGTTATGTTTCATCCATCTAAGATGAGAATAGAACATATAGTTAGGGTTAGTTTGACATCTGTTCACAAATTTATTTTGATGTGTTTATTTAGGACCTATGTTTGACACACTATTTTGAGGGTATGATTGTAGAAAAACTATGCAGTCAGGGATACTGAAGGAAAAGTTAGTGTGACAAATTTAATTTCGGTCGATAGTAGTAAATCTATTTTTACCAAATTAAGGATTTATAGTTGTTTCCTCATGTGTGATAAGGTATAAAATTTTGGTAATAGTTCCATGAGTGTCACTATAATTCCATAAGATTGATGGATTATGCAATAATTATGGTTGATATACTATGAATCTGAATTGTTTATTTCAATCTATGACCTATGGTTGGTGGTTCCATATACCACATGATAAATAATAGAACATCATGATTATGACTTGGATTTGATGAGATCGAATAAGTGTCATCACAGTGCATTAATTTATGGTAATGAGTTGAGAATATGTTTTGATACTTTATGTATAATATTATTAAAGTGTCTCTTGGAGGTGCATTAATAGTTCATACGCATAACTTGGTTATTTTAATGAATCATTACAATTTAGGTTGGTTAATTGAATTTTTTTTGTTCCCAAGGATTATTAGATATGGGTAGTTCTAAAGTGGGGAGGTTTTATAGTTTAGGGTTTTATAATAGTTGGAATTTATAATGTAATTTTAAATTAATGACAGGTGGACTGGTCAGTTCTTAAATGGGGCTACATAATATAAATATGAGACATGGAACAGATTTTTTTTTTGTTTTTTTGTTGTTTTATTGATGATTAGTCTCTTAGGAGTACCATTGGGTGAAAAGAGAATTAGGATTTGATAGCCTATTATTTTGAAGACAATAGAGGGGTGAATGGTATGGGATAACCTAGCCCTGAGACTATTTGTGCTAGGATTAGATCACGGGGGTTTTCAAACCGTGTACCAAAGGACACAAAAACTTGTGATTCATTTGTATCTAATTAAAAATAAAAACCACATGCATTGCACAATTTTAAAAAAAACTATTTGACTCGTCTGCATGGTTAGTACCACTTTGGTTTTAGAGCAACTTGGATGGCACATGGTTTGGAAAAACCACTCTTCCAAATTTCCCACCCCATTTAATTTTCTCAGATTTTTATCTTCTAATACATTCATAAACCCAAAATCCACCCCTTTTCCCCCATATTTACCACACACCTATTGGGTAGCTTGTTCTCCCTCTCATCCTCTTGGGCATGGATAGATATTCCCCATATGATCTTGGAATCACTCATCGTTTATTGCATTGGATCACCCTCTGTATATATAATGATATTATTCCTTCTCATGTTGTTTTCCCTTTCCACATTGGATTAAATCTCCATGAAAATTATTTTCCCTTACTTTAGGGTAGTTTTCTATGTTCTTAATTTTTTCCTCATTCCAGTTTGATTAAAATATCAATAATTTACAAGTTTAGAATCCTATGAATGAGGTAAGTGGTATATGGATTTTCCCTAAAAGTCCTTGATGATTATAAATTTTGTTGTTCTTCCATGTGATTGATTCTCTACGCATCACATATTAAATTATGAAATGAATTGAATTACAATCCTAGAAATTTATATTGACATTATTGGCTGAGTGTAACAACCACATAGAACACCCCTTCGATTTTTATTATATCTACCCTCATTGGACATTATGAGGCATAAGAAAAAAATTATATTGTTTCTTATATGTTATGTGAACTAAATTAATTGAATTGAATAAAATGACATGGATTAGTAAAATTAATCTAATGTGTTAATAATAAGAGGGGCATCCTATTCCTTGTAATTCTATTATACCACCATCAAATGTTTGTTAGAGTTACATTACAAATGAGATGGAATAAATAGATTAAATGGAAAGTGAAATGCATGGATATGTCAATTTTAGTCTATGAAATTGATATGTGAAACCACAACTAAATGAAATTAAATGAAAATTTAAATGGTATAAATGTAACACATAACCCTTGATTGAGTGTGCGGATATTGTGCTTACGTAATTATAGTACCATTTTATGTCTAATTACTTTTCCCTTAGTATATATGATGCCCAATTGATATAAATGAAATATGAATGGTATGACCATGTATCATTCCTTTGATTTGGCATTCCTGATAAAAATTATTGATGTATAATTAAAATGTGTTAGGTCATGCTTATAGACATGCACACATTATCACACCTATCTGAATTGTGATAAAATTTTATTAATATCAGGGAAATAATTATTACATAAAGTGTGATGAAAAAATGTACGGATAATCACATGACCAATGTTTACAAGTTTAAGGAAATGTGCCTAGGACTTTATATTAAACCTTCATAGAACCTTATTTCTCTTAGTAAAAATTCTTTGGATAAGATCATTTTTTTTGAAAAATGATTAAACATTGATAAATTATTGGGTTCCTTATGTCTAATTCCTTGGATGTGGTCAAAGGTAAACAAAATTCATAATACTCCAAATAAAACACAAGGGTTCCATGCTGATAATTCAAATGATGGAATCATTTGGATGTTTATTATAATATGCCATGAGTTACACATGGGTTTCCCATGTGGAATTCTAGGGATATACTCTACGCAAAATGTCTTTAAACCATTAAAAGTGAAAAATCTATGATACTATGAGGGATTCCATGGATGATCCAGTTAGGTGTTGGGTTCGTAGTATTACGAGAGTGATACCATTCTCCCATATATAGAATTTATTTAGATGGGATTATCTTATCTATTATATTATTAAAATTGTTTGTAAATATGTATATTAGAATTAAATTAACATACATTGATTGAAACATTACTCTAAATACATGATAACATGCTCTATTCCTTTTTATCAAATTATAAATTCCATGGTATCTCTTAATCCCTTAAACATATATAATCAATAGTAGACTCTTTTTCTATTAGTAGGGTCCCAATAATTTTCTATAAGTTAAATCCTAATGGTTATTCAAAAAATACTTTTAAAAGTTACAAAATGGTGAAACGATA
The DNA here is from genome assembly GCA_963277665.1 of Viscum album. NCBI lineage: Eukaryota > Viridiplantae > Streptophyta > Magnoliopsida > Santalales > Viscaceae > Viscum > Viscum album. Next base: position 1,205,020,661 of record OY728134.1, read on the forward strand.
ATTATTCAATTAATAGAAAATAAAATAAATGATATTAAAAATATTAATTGTAATTTAATTTGAATTAATTACGGTGATCCATTAATTTTATAAATTCGAATGAAATATTTTTTTTAAATATTATGTTTGATGTTATATTGTTTTATTTTTACACTTAAAGAAAACACAATGAATGTTGGAAATTTGATAATAATGACACTTTATGAGTACAATATATTATTAATTTTTTTAAAAATAATAATAAAATTTAAATAAACCCATTAGGATATTCCATGGTATAAAAATATATCACTTGATAATTTATATGAAACTTTTATAAAGTGTTCTATATAGTAGTCTTATTATAAATTATTATTTTGAGAATTTCCAAAAGTGACCCTCAATTCAAGTATAAGAGGGAACCCCTTCCTTAAATTATTTACACCACTTTGAGCCATATATCTCCACCAAAAACATCTAATTTTTCTCCTAATCACCCTTTTCAATGAACTATAAGATCTTCGGTTTCTAAAAGACCAATCCATGATACCTTACGAATATAAGCAACATAAGTATATCAAATGGTTGTAACCACCTTTACCAACTCATTCAATTTATTTCATTTTATACTTCAACTTCATGGGATTTGGATGTCCTAAAACTTTAAATTAAGTATAATATATGTACTATGTTTTTATTATGATTATTATGCAACCATATTTGACCTTGTATTAATCACATGAAAAATGAGAACACCGTGTATGCATACGAAGGACTTACCTTCAGTATGTTGCAATGTGGTTCATTTTTCAACCCAAAATTCATTGATTGGTTATAATAATAGAAATATTTTATATATATCAAAATTATGAAATGATATTGATTCTGAGAAAAACAATATATCATCCTTTTAAATTCCATTTCAATAATTTAGACATGACATTTTTGCTCATGCGTACGTACGACATATCATCTCCACGAAGAGATGTGATTCATTTTTTATTTTGAACATTACAGAATGGTTCTAAAAATGTATTTAATGATTAAATATGATATTTATAATGCTAATATAATTCTGTATATGATATTTCTAGATCCTATCCATGAGAACAATGACTTTTGTGACCTAATAAGTATATGAAAACAAACGAATTAACACTATAAATTGTGAAAATAGTTAAATATTTTTAATGAATTACTGAAAAGTTATTATAAATGATCATATAGGATTTTATAAATATAAATAAATTTCCAATATAATTTAATAACAGTTTCAAACCATTATAATTTATTTTTAAATGAGTTTTAATAAAGTATAACATGAGGTAAGGGTTTTCATCTCACTTTAATTTATATTGGACACATGCCTTATAGACCATTTATTTCCTCTATGTAACATTTTTACAACCATTTTTATATATTATATACATAAACTATTTTTCATCATGATATCTAAAAATTCTTTTGATTTTATATCTTTCATGGGGCTTATTACTCCAAATACGCACAAGCTATAATGGATTATTTCACATTCTCATCATTATTTGGTATTTTTTATTTTTATACCTTAGTTAATAAATATTTCACTTCAATGTACATGTATTTTAAAAATTATTTCAAAAATGTATTTTATATTACCTAATTTTTTTTAAATTCATTTTTATTCTTTTTACTTTTTATAATGTTTTTTAAAATGAATATTTCATCCATTTTCCAAACATGGTACATTATGAATTTTCTTACAAAAGTATGGATTTTTTAAACTAAAAATATGAATTCACTTAAATTTCCAATCATCATGTCACATTAAACCATTGAATATTAATTTATAATATTAATATTTTCTCTTCATATAAATTTTTTCTTTTATATTTTTGATTTTTTATACAAATAATTAATTTCAATGTGAAAATTTAATTTTCATCACAAAATTATTTGTGATCTTAATTTTATTTCATATTAATAAACATAATTAGTTTTCTATTATATTTATTATGTCTTCTATTGATACCATTCATCATATTTCATTGGATGGTTTATGATTATCTTGACTACAGAATGTATAGATTTATTATATGTTTAGTTCTTCCAATAGAAACATATATATATATTTTTTAAGGCATGTGGATTAAATTTTATTATTTATCCATATGAGGAATGAATTTGAATTATTATGTGACTATTAGGGCCCACTATAGCCCCTCTATGCATTAACATGTCTCATTAGACAAACCAGTTTGCTAACATAGATCAGCATCAACCTATATATTTAAAATGTTATGGAGATAGAAATGTGAAGTAACTATATTGAGGATATACCATGATAGTTACTATCTTGGGGATAGATATTGATATTTTAGACATTTGAAAATATTCATTCTACTGTTATTAATTAATTTTTTATTACTCCATCTGATTATTCAATTAGTAGAATATCCATGTTTATGTTTTTTTATAATGTAATTATTTATATGGAATTTTTATATCATCATTTATTCCAACAATATTATACTCAAGTAATTCATTAAATGGAATGTGTTTTGGTTATTTAAAATTCCATATTTTTTTATTAATTATCCACTCATTGCTTTCACTTTATGGTTACCATTAATAAGGATTTGATCTCACCACTTCTTAGGTTTTATTATTCTCCAATATATTATTTAGTGAATTATGATTGACTATACACAGATATGCTAATAGTAATAATGGTGTTCTAGAAGAAAATAATTTATATTTTTTATGATCGAACTATATTTTGAAATTCAAATAAGGGTCTAGTTGACTAAGACTACTAGACAATTCATTCCTCTACGATATTATTACTAGTGTCTTCTAATAATGTTATAATGTTACCACTGAATATTTTCTACTAGGAAAGGTTAATCTACAAATATTTCTTATTCAAGAAGCACAAAAATCCTAAATATGATTTTAAAAACATAAAATGTTATATCTTTTTGTTGTGTTTTAATATTAAATGAATTTTTGGATAAATTTAATTTATTAGTGATGTGTTAAAATATTATACATGAACAACAATTCTATCATGATATTATTTTAATTTAAAATTTTATAATTCACTATAATTTCATTTTAATTATATATTATAATATAATTTTTAACAGGAATAAAAATTAATAAGATATTATTTCTATCCATGATAGGGGTATATACCCAATATTATATTAAAATTTCAATTTATCAATCATTGACTTTTTTGTAACATCCTAAAATGAATTCCTATAAAACTAGTAGTTGGACTAGTGGGTCGCATGTCCGCAAGAATGCCTCCTCATATACCAGAGGTGGCTGACTAGTAGTGAGGGTATTAATAGGTGAATGTGGGGAGACTATACCCTTATGAACATAATAGTGCATCATTATCACAAAAACTAAACAATAGATAGCTGTAGAATTGATAATAAATCAAAGTGTTAGAAGTGGAAGAATAATGTAAACTAAATATAAATGATATCCAATGGTAATATCAAAGGATTCATGCATGTACAAATGTTGATACATAATTGAAATAGTAGATATAAAATAGGCAATTGATACAGTACAATATATAAATAATGAAAATAAAATAATAGAAACACCACAAGGGTGATCTACCTAAGCATATTGGGATCTATCCCAGTCATGTTATCTAACTCCATGGTATAAGACAATTAGCACAAACAATGAATCACGGTCCTATGAACATGAGATCAACTGGGGGATCCCAATTGCAATGGTGGCTCGAGTAGGGTATAAGATATTAATCCTAGTAGGTTACCACCCACGATGTTGATATCTAATACTAGTCTATAAATATAAATAATATATTTTGTGGGTAAGATGAATAAATAAGAAAACACTTAAAAATCAAAAAACAGCCTACTCAGGTTCCCAAGGGACACAAAAAGGATCTACCTACTTCCTCCAATGGCCATAATAAATGTTTTAACCATAATCATATATATATATATATATATTAATAATATATATATAGTATAGTTATTTATCACATCCACCTATATGAATGTATAACATTCAAACATAAGATTCTGTATTCCTAGAATACTAGGTGCTGGATGGACCGAGGAATAACTATATTGACTCTAACCTTTCTAAATGGGACTATAATCTCTAGAAAATGGTATATTCACTAAATCTTTTAAAGAGTGGGAGACATAGTGCTTTTCACATGATATGTTGTGTGTTTTTTTGTGTCATCACTCAAATAGTAGTGATTGTTCCATCATATCAACACTCGACAAGGGACATTGTGTGTCATTTTCACCATCCACAAAGTATCAATGGTGAGAGATGTCAATCTAAATGCCCCATGTATGGGAGCATTGGTCCTATAAGATCAAAAACACCCATACCATCATCCACAACATATATATTAGTAGTAATAACATAACAATAATAATCTATTCCTTGAGGCATTACCTCTATTTAATTACAAAAAATAAGACCAATAATTATAAAGGGAATGACATTACAATTATAGCATGTACAAATTATGAAATATTGGCATGTAATTTCAACACATTAAAATTCATTTCATTTTTAAAAAATTCAATTCATTTAAGGAATTCCAACCATCATAAAAATACAATTTTATTTATTATAATTCAGATAAACATTTCTTATTTAATTATAACAAAAGGCATGTTCATACCACCCTATTCAATTTCATTTCAATTTGAACCGATTAATATATCCATGGAATGAAATCCATCATATAGAAGTAATTCAAATAAAAAATCATTTATTATATCAAAACATTGAAAATCATTTTTCGTGGTTTAAGAGGCAATTTGAATGTACCATGGCCTTATGGTTGATTACATACATTGGAAAACCTTTTACAAAGAAAGTCAACCCTTTAAGAGGATCTTGGTTCATTGGTCATTTAGATAGGGGTGGGAAAGGCCATGAAATTAGAAGGTGAAATGGTATTATGAAAATTTCATATGGAAGGAGGGAAACCCCATTTTTTACACCAATTATGTTCATGTCCTGAACATGCCTTGTATCAAGTAATTAAATAAAAGCACATAATTAAGACCAAAGTAATTAAACCATTTACATTATAAACCACACATATTCACATTGTTATTTTGATGAAAAAATACCTCATTCGATGGGGGTTTTAATAAAAACTAGACATTGTTCTTGAAACAAATTCTAGAATGTAATTAAGAATAAAATTCAAGAATAGCATCACAATTTAATAAAAGAATCATCTTTATATACTTCCATACAAGGAAATTCAATTATAATGTTAAACAAGGAAATGAGGAGGTTCCATTTTCAATTGGATGAATTCCTTTTAGGGTAAATCCATTATAAATCAAAGCCAAATGATTAAAAGGAATTCTAGGAATTAATTCATTTAATTATATAATGGTAACTCCATTTGGGACACCCAAGGGTTTTTTTTGTAATTGATGCCTACAAGCTATAAACTACATAAAAATGATCAAAGGGGGTGTATCTAGGTGAGTTGATCAATTTGATATACATGTCTTAATTAAAAAGAGATTCACAGAAAAGGTTAGTGTGTGGCATGAATAAAACATTTATAAAATGACGAAAACATGAGGAAAAATATATATACCACCTACCTCATAATTAAGATGATATACTTGTCCAATATCAAGCTCTGATTTGATTTGGTTGGATGAAAATGATGAAATAAACATCATCCCTGAAAACTGGGAAAATGATTTCACAACATGATAACATAGTCAATAAAATATTAAAGGAAGAAATATTCAAAGGGAATGAATAGATTACTAAGAGGAATACATAAGGACCGATGGTTCTCAATTCCAATGAAGTATGAGGAGATATTTGAAAGCCTTTGTTAGGATTGTGGAGACACCAATGGTTCCTAAGGAGGAGGATGCACCCGCATAATGAAGGAGAAGGAAAAGAGAAAAAATATATTAATATTTCATTAATATTAAAAGGGTGATTTCACCCTCCAAACAAGATCAGAAAAATTTACCAGCATGGTTAGACCAAACTATCCTCTAATAGTACGACAAACATTACTTAGGAAACCCACATTGAATGGTTTACCCACTTAGTTTTCTCTAATGATATGAAAACAGTGCGATGAATAGTGATATGTTACTCCCTAAATGTTACTAACCATGTAGGATAGCCTCATGATTTATGAAAACTGTGTGCCACTCATACAACATTATTTTCTCCTCTATAATAAGTCACAAAATTTTCTACTAGGGGACGTATTATTTCAAATAAGCCATGCACCCTATGCAATCCACCAAAACATGTGATTTCTGGGGCCCAATGCATCCAAAAATCAAATAAACCTCCAAAGGACCTCCCATTCATTTACACTAGTCTAAAGACAACATGTTGAAGAGTTACAAGTCTATGAACTATGTTTTGATGCTTAGTTTGTAAAATGGGCCGTCTACCAAATGATTAAATTCCAATTCCTTTGGATTTATTTCAAGTTAAAAAACACGGATCATTACAACCTCGCCACCTTAGAACTTATCATCCCCAGAAGCCTTTGGGGAATACTGAAAACATCACATGACCTATATAGGTCATGAATTATTGTTTAAATGGTCAGATTTCATTTCCAAATTCCTAACGCACAACCAAGAATTTCTTAAGGACATGAAACCAAAGCCATCAATACCTATGAAAATATTCTTTTTCTGACTTAAGAACACAATCACAACTTATCAAATCCTATTTCTCTAGTTTTGAGATCATGTATTAATATGTCCATGATTTTAGCAAATGGTGATCCCCACCATAGTTTTTAACATTAAAAAGGCACCAATTAAAAGTCATAACACCTCCAATGTCCTAATTTCATACATAGAATGGACCTAATCATTATAATAATGATCCAAGTGTGATTTTAGTAACTAGTTGATCCTAATTACATAAAATTTTATATCTCAGATCTCAATAAAAAGAAGCATTCAAATTCCAATCAACCTATAAGAAACTAGCCTGACAAATTTCCCATCAATATACTACTTACCCTTACAACACACCCTCCTTAATTGTGCAATGTGTTTAAAATGGAATCTTTACTACTGTACATATTTAATAAGAATGATATCAAGTCAATCCACCTTTGGAGGACTATCCTTTAGGAGTTCGTCTTAGACAGACCCCATATTATTAATAGAACCTTGATCCCTTCTTCCAAGGCATCTCGTATTTACCACTAGCGCATTCAATGAATCCCATACCTAACCATGTTGGCATTACCTTGATCTGACCATCAACGGAATACTTAACATGTAATGACATATAATGAGAATGGGTGTGACCCATATCCTCCCCTCCAGAATCACCACCATATTTACATGACTTCTGAGCTCAACAACATTTCTAGCATATCCTTAGATTAATTGAACTTGATTCTAAGGAAGTAGCCCAAGGAATTATATACTCCATGTTAATAATTGATATGTTGGTACAATGCCAATATGTACACATCAGAACATTGATTAGGCCTAGAGAGGCATCTGACCAGTGATCATGTCAAAGGGGGATGGTTTTAGTCTAAGATTTTGTCTAAGGTATTCTTACACAGGAACCCAAGTATCACTAAAGTCTAACCATGAATCGATAAAAACAATCCATATAGTACGTAACTCTGAAAGATATCACTTATCAAGCCCAATAGATTTTATAACATTATCACAATGTAATTCGAACACCCTCTTAGTGTGTCAAGGATGATGTGAACAAATAGGAAATGATTTTTAATACACAAGTGTCGACTAAGTGGATTTAAATATTCCCCCAAATATGGATATGATACACTTATGTCACCTAAAATAAAGTTATAGGTATGGTTTACACACAACCATAATCACCATTAAAATAAGTAATTGTCTAAGTACTACTGGTCAACTTATTTGAAGAAGCTCGGCTCCACCTTCCATCGTATCATAATTTACCCATCAAAATACTTTATCCCATGAGGCATCCCATGATCACTCAAAATTAACCATCGAAGTCCATCAAAGACCATCGATGTTTCTCAAGGGTTTTATAGAAGGTAAAACGCATCAATGTTGTGTTTCCTAGAAAAAATTGAAATATTTCAAAACATGAAATCCTTTAGGTAACTCAAGTAAGAATGATAATTTTTAGATAGTACTATTTGGTTTGGATAATTCTACATGGAAGGAAAAGTATCCACTAGAACTGATGTGGAATTGCAGCCCTTTGAAGTGTCCTAGCAAATGAAATAAGAGATATAATAGTCACTTATAAGCATGCTAGATCATATTCTCTTTAAATTAATGTGTGATAGTACTTCACATCGTGATAAATGTTCCACAACATCTCGAATGAAATCAAAAACTAGCCTGGCTATAATGTTATGAACCCATATCCTTTTAGAACATTATCCCGAGCATTGGTACAAATTCAATTCCTTTAACAAACATGTCACCATACTCTAGAGATGAACTGAGAATGTAATAAACAAAATAAGGATCAATGATTCCATTTTCTCAACTATTTCATTAAATCATCTAGAATATTAACGGGTACCACTTATATCATCACATACTACCTCAATATTTGTTTTGAAGTATGACAATGTACTATTTATACTATCCATTGGATGTCCACCCTATCCATTCAACCATCTGATGATCCATACAATACTTTTATCCGGGATTCATATTACTCTATAAAACCATTTACTTGGATGATGGGGTACCATTTCCTCCATCACTAAGGATGAATATTGGAGAACAAAACCCACAAGGACATCGATAATACACAAGGCATGTCTAACCTTTTGATACTGAGCATTACATGATGCTCTTACTCGTAACAATGTTTCGGGATACCTCAACCACCCAAATGAAAAAGGTGTTCATTTAGAAATCATTATTCCTATAAGGGACAATGACACTCAAATTGTACCAACAGTTAGAAAACCCACAACATTTATCAAGGAATTTAATATATAAGGGAAATAATTTCCTTTGTTTAACCCCTTAAAAAATATTGACCCTATCACTGGGTCAAGAAAACTAGAATGTCACTAGTCCCAAGAGAATATAATTAATAAATTTTTAAATTTAAAAAGGTATGTGGATAATTCTCATGTTTCCATTCAAGTAAACTCAAATGAATGTTAAAACTGCCCTTACACATGGGTTTAAATGAAATACACAACTATAGGTTCCATTTTTAAGCCACTACATTGATTCAAATTCAATATTTAAACATTTTTAATATTTAAAACATTTCATTAAGTAACCATTTATATAACAATAAAACATGATAACAAATGTAATGAACAACACAAGGGATAACATGAATGTGTTATGAAACATCCCACTTATCTCTTTACATTCAATAACATCCCATATTAATTATAAAATATATCATATAAATTCCATTTTAAAATATAAGGAAATTTAAAAGGGTCCCTATAATCCAACATGTGTTCACTAAAAAGAATCAAAATTCAATTTTCTTAATTATTAATCTTCAAAACGCCCATACTGGATTATTTCATAAGAATCATTCCTCAACAGACCTAAATTGGTCTAGTTGCTCATTTGGAATTCTAACCAACACATTTGAGTTAAATATTAATTAGCATTGACATTTATAACAATTTAGAAATATAACATGATCTTCTATAATGGTTCAATTACATGGGTTTCCATATACCAATCCATAAATCAACCATACACTTTTTCATTTGGATATCATTATTAAAAATCATTAAAAATTATAAAAATAGACTTTTTAAGCTCTTACAAATTACAAGGGTCTATAAATAAATATATAATTATCAGAAAATGGTTTGAGTATACGGGATACATGATCCCAATTAGAAGCCACCCATATACGTTACAACTAAAAATGGGTTCTTGTTTATTCACAGCCAATATTTATATCTAGTGAATATATTTGTAAATCAAAACAAAATCAGACATAATATTACAAGAAGAAAACAATTAGATACAAGCGAATAAGCACAAAAGCAGGAAAAAAAAGCAAGACATGCTAAATAAATAGGATTGAATGTATATTATCATATTATCATTCAATTTAAAAAATCATGATAAACAAAATAAGGGAATCTCGTAACACTGAAGGCACAGAGTCAAAACAAGCTGGAAAACTACAAATGTTACTCCATTGCATTGAATATGAATAGAATGTGAATTTATATAAGCCTATAATGATGTATGTAATGCTAGTTCCATAACATATTGGGATATGTTTAAAATACCAAAATCTCATCAATCAAAAAGAATTAGAAAATAACCTTTTCACTCAATGTAAAATCATAATCAACTATAATATCAAACAATAAGATCAACAGTCCCAGCCCTGACCACATGGGTGTTTTCCTATGGGTGGGGCAATCACTCATATACACAAAAATTTATCAAGAACTAATACATTAATTTTCTCCTATATACTAGTCTAAAATAGTGACACAAAGGAAAATGAAAAAGGATATAATAACACATTGTACCTTCCTGAACCAACTTCCTATAAAACCATTTGTCAAACCATTGGGTCACATGGCCTCAATAACACCTCCTAGTATGATAGAGGCTTCTGACTAGAAGTGAGGTTTTAAGAAATATATAGTGGGGGGACTATACCCTCATGATTAGAGTAGCACATCGGTATCTCAGAAATTAAATAACAAACAATAGCATAAGAAGCAATAAATGAAAGAAAGAGAATAAGAAGAATAATATAAACTAAATATAAAAGTTTCCCAACAACAATATCAAAGGATGAATTCATTTCCAGATGATGATACACAACTAAATAAATACTATAATGTTACTAACCATGATGTATACAAAATAATTCAATTCCATGGTGGCCCGAGAGGGGTGTGAGATATAAATCCAAGTAGGTTACCACCCACAGTGTCTACGTCTAATTTTATTCCATGAATTTTATTACATCAGTATGAAAGTAATATGAATAAATAAATAGTAATGAAAGAAATAATACCCAGCCTACTCAGGTTCCCAAGGTTCACCTAGAGGATCTGTAACAGCCCAAGATTTTATAAAAAATATTCTTTTTAATGTCTTGTGTTGTATGATACACCAAAAGGAGCTTGCACAACACGCATCCTTGACTTGCCTTGCATTACACGCAATCGCGACCTTCCTCGATAGCGTGTGTAATACGCAATACCGAGTTTCTCTAAACAACGATATGCTATTAAAATATTATTAAAAATAGCTGGTATGAATAGTAATAACCACTTTTTAAAATTCTATAAATCTTATTTTTCAAAATGAACTTCATTTTTGGATTCGGAGTATCGAATTTAGCCTAAGGTGAAATTTTGGTACATTTCGGATAACTTTCATATTCTGATGAATAGTGAAAATTACTAAATTATAATTAAAAAACAACTTTTTTAATCGAAATAATTAATAGTGATAAATTATTTATTGGAGTAGTTTTAAAGTATATTTATAATATATTTTTACAATTTAATACAATGTTGGTCATTGGATGTAATTGCACATTTAAACCAGACATAAACAAGTGTCAATCTTTTGATAGATATTGTTTCTTAAAAACACGCTATTTGTTTTAACAGCGGGATTTAATTATAAAATTAATCAATGCAACTTCTATGTTATTAATTTGGTAAAATAGACTTCATTTTTGAATTCGGAATATGAAATATAGCTTAGGATGAAATTTTGGCATTTTTCTGAAAACCTTCATTTTTTGATGAATAGTGACACTACTAAGTGGTAGTTAAAAAAACTGAATTTTTCATAAAACATAATTTTACCGTTTCTGTGAATGGAATTTCAAAAATCCGAGAGACAAGGTTGATGTCAGTAAGTAAAATGTGGTTCAATGAGATGAAAATAATTTTTGGTGAATAGTAACTTTTTACTTTTATTTACCATGGTTAAAAGTAAATAGGGTAATTAAGGGTAAGAATGATATTAATATTACCCTAACACATGTCCTAATTCTATTGGACAAGTTTATCTCGACCAAAAACAACCTTAAGTGTAAAATATTATCATTTAGGCCCACTTGGATTAGATTAGGACATTTATTATTATTTAATTCAAAGAAGAGTTAAAAGAGTTAAAATCAAAGTTTATTCACTAAAACATTTTTAATATGGGGTTATACATAAGATAAATTCGACTATAAATATTCATTAGAAAGCTAAAAAGAGTTCCTATATAATGATATTTTATTTATAATTTTTAGACTTTAAATAAATTAATTTATTTATGACACAACGATGATGCAGTAATTACCCTTTTAAGGAAATATTAACATAATTGATGTTATAAATACTCAAATGAATGTAATTTGAGACTTTTTATGAATTCCACTAATTTTATAGGTTACTATGATATATTAGTGTTGATTTAATAAACTTGGTTAGAACATATAATTCTGTTAGGACTTTCACAAAAATCATATATCAAATAGTGTCAAAATTGACACAAAATAGTTTTTAAATCAAATATTATATTATTAATTGTTATTTTATTCCTAAAAATCTAAGGTTCGGCCAAATGACTTAGATAAGGATATATATATTAATAATAAACAATTTGGGGTTCGTTTGGCATGTTATAGTAAGTGTATTAACCATATAGTGAAAGAAAACAAAAAGACACGGTAAAAGTTAAATTATTTAACTTAGAGTTAAATCTAATTGATAAGGTTAAAATAAGAACCTAAACTTGTCTAAATCCTATTGGTTGATAGGTTTCGACCCATCCCCACTTTAGCTTCGAAATAAGACCCTTTGGAACCATTATAAACCGATTTTTACTTTAATATAAAATAATATTTTGAGATATTCCTAAGGTGCCCCTCTCCTCCCTTATAAAAGGGCACCTCCTCCCCCTCCTCCTCACACCAATTTGAGCACTAAAGCTCGGCCAACCCCTGCCATTTTCTCCTCTCCACTTCCCTATAATAATCCTAGAGGTCCTGGTCTTCTCCAAAGACCAATATTAGTTCCTTAAGTGGAGGATTCAAAGAGGCATTCCAAAGAAGAGGTAATATCCATTACCGATCTTTTCAATTTCTTTCTTCTTCAACTTCATCTTCTTTAGTTGTTTCATGATAAATTAATGACATCAGTATTACTTACATACTGATATGTTATTATAAATATGAAACAACCCTAATTCACCTTCTATCCATCCTACGGAAAAATGAAATCACCGCGCGTGCGTACATACGGAATACCGTCTCCACGCCGTGGTGTAATCTATTTTTCCACCATAACCTTACAAGGATGGGTATAATGGTGTAATGAGTAACTATATATGATTATTATGAAGTAATATTGATACTGAAATAATATATATATATACTCCAATACAATTCCACGATCATAGGAACAATATCATCACTCGTGCGTACGTACGGAATACCGTCTCCACGATGTGATGCGACTCGTTATACATGATCTTCATTTCATAATGATTATATAAATGAATTGAATGAATTAATATGGTATATACTACACTAATACCATTCTGTACATGAATTTTCTATAACCTAAAGATAAGAATAAGAATTTATTCGACAAAACACGCATAAGAACAAAAAGTTATAAAGACCCGAGTAACAAGTAACAATGAAATATTACTAACAAGAAGCTAATAATATGACCATATATGATATCATATCAATATGTATGATTCTGTAATAAGTCAATAACATTATTTAAACCATTATACAGGAGCTTAGGACACGTACAAAGAAAATCGGACCTAAGGTAAGGGAAATATCACAATCTCATTTTTATCCGAGATTGTTTATTCATAAGTATTTACTAGGGTGTATTTTATCATCCACATCCATGTTTCATCAATATGTAATATTATTTCCATCCACCTACAATTGTTTAAATCCATTTTTACCCTTCGGTGAGTTTTTAGTAATATCTATGAAAGGAATCTTTTGTCATACGAGGTACTTTTTGACTTTTCCGACAAAAGTACGAAGAATGTTTTTTTTAACTTATACGGCACGAACGGATTTCTACTGTTTTATAAAGCCTTATTTTCATGAAGCTTCCTCTAAAATATTTCATGACTATTTTCAATAAAATCTATTTCTTTTAAAATTGCATGATGTTTTGTGAAAAGAAATTGATTTTGAAGAAGAAAGGATATTTTCCTCAAGAATTCAATTCAAGTGTTTTATCAAAATTATTTTCCATCTAAGATAATAAAGGGTTCTGTTTCTATCCATATTTTTACATTGATTTGACTATGTTGTGATGGAATTATGTTTATGAATTCCTTTATCTTATATGAATTGATTTATGATGTCATGATGTTTCAAGAATCCCATTTTTGTTACATGTGTTATGCGATGATGTATGTTTTATGATTATGTGGCACACATAAGAAAGGATTCATTATAAGATGGGTGGGACCTATATCTCCCTCCAATGAATTGGGTAAAGATTTTATATCTCATGAGATAGACATGGCTGGAACGGAAGGTTATTTCGGTTCAGTGATACAGGACTGAAACGAGGAGTGAACTCGGTTCAGAAAGGGACTTTGTCCACTAAGATAGTCTTGGAAATGAGTCATGACTAAAAAGAAATGATTTTCCATGATTATGTGTGCATGCCAAAAAGTTTCAAGTTTTATGTTATGATTATGGGGATCTCATTTTCACTTCTATGATTTATTCCATGTTAAGATATTATGATCTCTTTTGCAGGTTTGGATTTTCATAAAGATATGATATGATTTTTTATTTCCTTTATTTGCCTTTGCTGAGCATTTGAGCTCACCCTTTTATGTTTTATTTTTCCCAGGATATAAAGAAAGGTTTTAGGTAAAAAAAGGAATATCTTTATGGGAGATTTTGAATATCTTTCACCACGATTAGAAGATTATAGTCCGAGTTTCCAAAGACACTAAACTATTACGGTCCTTGTGTGTGTGTTTTTGTAATGTACTAAGTATTCCGCAAAAGTAATGTAATGTCAATGTACGTCAAGATACGGGTCTCTACAGTTGGTATCAGAGGAAAGGTTTAGTCAACCTTTGGAAACTAGGATGCGAAAACGTTAGTGAGATCCCTAGAGATATTTCTAAGGTATGTCTAGGGATGTCTCTAAGGTTAAGTATACGTATAGGTTATAGTCCTAGAATTGCTCTAACGATCTTAGAATTTAACCTAAGATGTTAGATATTGAGGGTACTACCCCTTTATTATGTTGTTTTCCCTAGCATGATTTTTGCCTCTCACACTATTCTTTTGGGGTTATAGACGATGGCTGGAACCCGAAGGAACCGTGCTGATCAATGCAATGGACAATGCAATGATTGTCCCCCTGAGCAACCAAACGATATGGGAGCTGGAATGCAAAATCTTGTAGCCATGCTCACACAACTTTCTCAAGCTATGAATCATGCAGGACTTCCAAACGAGCAAAGGAAGGAGCAACATTCTGTTGAATCCTTCATGAGGCAGCGTCCGCCTTCTTTCCGTGGGTCTACTGATCCATTAGTTGCTGGACAATGGATTAGTACTACTAAAAAGATATTTTCAGTTCTTCAATGTTCTGAACATGATAAAGTCATCTTAGCAGTATATCGTTTGGAAGGTGAAGGTGATCAATGGTGGAATCTTATCAAGAATACGAGGCAAAGAGATGAAATTGATTCCATGGAATGGGACGAGTTCAAGAACTTGTTTTTCAGTAAGTACTTCCCTCGTATTCTTCGAATGAAGATGGAGAAGGAGTTTCTTGAACTAAAGCAAAAGGATGATGAATCTGTTGGTATATACGAAGCGAATTTTACAAGACTTGCAAAGTATGCATCTGGCATTATCATCCAACCTGAAAGTAAAGTTGATCGATTTTTCAGTGGCTTAAAACCAAGTCTTCGAAGGGCATTAGCTATAAGAGACTTCAGTAGCTATGAAGAAATTGTGCGTTGTGCTATCAAGGTAGAAATGGAAGTTGGTGTTACATATCCATCTCATGGTTTTGACAAGAAACGAAAGATGGAGTTCAAGAAGAAATCTCAGAATAATGGTGAAAAGAAGATGAATGTTTCCTTATGCACAAAGTGTGGAAAGAAGCATGGTGGAGATTGTCTTAAAGGGACTAGAAAATCTTTTAAGTGTGGAGAAGAAGGTCATCGAGCAGCTGAGTGTCGAAGTAATGGAAAAAGGGATTCTAATGAAGTGAATAAAGCAAACACTGCAGAGAACGCACAACCAAAACTTCAATGCTTCAAGTGCAAGGAGATGGGACATTATGCCAATAAATGCCCTAATCCAAGGGTTAGTGATGATCGACATGAGCAACCGCTTAAGGCAAAGGACAAAGGGAAGTCACATGTGATCACTATTGGAAATGTTGAATATGACAACGATGTGGTGGAATGATTAAGTTTTTACGTAATGGGATTCCAAAATAATGTTGTATCATGGAATATTGGAATATTTATGTATTGTTCTATTGTGGTATTCAAAGTGATTGAGATATTATGCGCATAATGAAGGGAAAACGAGAAAATGAAATGTTTAACAGTATTCATGATCTCATGATTGATATAAGGACTAAGTGATATCATGGTTTGAGTATATAGAATTTTGAGGATTTTGGTATGTGGAAAGTGTTAACTTTTAACTGCATTCAAGTTTTCACTAAGGTTCAATGGGTATTCAAGAGAGTACAAGATTAAGGCCTTTGAATGTTTGGAATGTGTCCAACAAGATATATCTTATGATATAAGGGGATCAACGATGGTATTAAATCTATGGTAATCGTTTTCACTATGTTATGAGAATGGACTGCAGTATTATGGATATGACTAAAGATTGGAATGGATTATGTTGGACATAAGTTAGTATTGTTTAAGGATAGAAGTTTTTTCGATATTATTTATGGGATGTTATAGTAATATAGTTTTAGAAAAAGGACAACCTGCAGGACGGGCGACAACCCATCGCTTCGGACAAGGCTGTGGGAATCGAACCCACAACCGAAGTGCGACTGACCTTTATCGCCTACCACTGGCCTACAGGAAGTCCCTGTTTAGTAGAAAGTAGTTTTATTATATTAAGCAGTATGATATATGAAGTATAAGTCCATTTTAGGAACTATATATGATTAATCTCACTATAGATCGACTTATGTATATAATTTTTGCTAACCTTTTGTTTGAGACAGATGGAATGACCCGTCATTCTATCACATGATCTGCTAACACTTCACGAATAACAAATTAAACTTCATTTATTTAAGAGATTAAGTGGAAATTGTTCTAGGCACGAACAATAGTGAGATTGTACCAAAATAAAGAAAGTATTTATTCCAATTAAAATTTTCAACTTTAGGGAAATGATCTTGAAAACCAAAAATGTTGTCCTAGTGATCTTATACCTGATGAATCGGATGGTACCTTAGATCGTCATAAATTTATGGATTTGTGATTATTGGCTTTTCCATAGCCATGTTCTCTACCACTCTCCATCAGAACATGATGGTTAGATTTCTCTTCCATATCCATATTTTCACCTATGTGGAAACCCAATGATTAGTTTATTTGGGTAACCGTTACGTTTCATACTTTTGTTTTTAAAGATTGGTTTTGATATTCCTTTTTACGATGTGGGTTTCTATTAAAGAAACTTTCAAATAGTAAACCATTTATAACCCCGACGAATTTCGAGGGCGAAATTCATTTTAAGGGGGGTAGAATGTAACAGCCCAAGATTTTATAAAAAATATTCTTTTTAATGTCTTGTGTTGTACGCTACACCAAAAGGAGCTTGCACAACACACATCCTTGACTTGCCTTGCATTACACGCAATCGCGACCTTCCTCGATAGCGTGTGTAATACGCAATACCGAGTTTCACTAAACAACGATATGCTATTAAAATATTATTAAAACTAGCCGGTATGAATAGTAATAACCACTTTTTAAAATTCTGTAAATCTTATTTTTCAAAATGAACTTCATTTTTGGATTCGGAGTATCGAATTTAGCCTAAGGTGAAATTTTGGTACATTTCGGATAACTTTCATATTCTGATGAATAGTGAAAATTACTAAATTATAATTAAAAAACAACTTTTTTAATCGAAATAATTAATAGTGATAAATTATTAATTGGATTAGTTTTAAAGTATATTTAGAATATATTTTTACAATTTAATACAATGTTGGTCATTGGATGTAATTGCACATTTAAACCAGACATAAACAAGTGTCAATCTTTTGATAGATATTGTTTCTTAAAAACACGCTATTTGTTTTAACAGCGGGATTTAATTATAAAATTAATTAATGCAACTTCTATGTTATGAATTTGGTAAAATAGACTTCATTTTTGAATTCGGAATATGAAATATAGCTTAGGATGAAATTTTTGCATTTTTCTGAAAACCTTCATTTTTTGATGAATAGTGAAACTACTAAGTGGTAGTTAAAAAAACTGAATTTTTCATAAAACTTAATTTTACCGCTTCTGTGAATGGAATTTCAAAAATCCGAGAGACACGGTTGATGTCAGTAAGTAAAATGTGGTTCAATGAGATGAAAATAATTTTTGGTGAATAGTAACTTTTTACTTTTATTTACCATGGTTAAAAGTAAATAGGGTAATTAAGGGTAAGAATGATATTAATATTACCCTAACACATGTCCTAATTCTATTGGACAAGTGTATCTCGACCAAAAACAACCTTAAGTGTAAAATATTATCATTTAGGCCCACTTGGATTAGATTAGGACATTTATTATTATTTAATTCAAAGAAGAGTTAAAAGAGTTAAAATCAACGTTTATTCACTAAAACATTTTTAATATGGGGTTATACATAAGATAAATTCGACTATAAATATTCATTATAAAGATGAAAAGATTTCCTATATAATTATATTTTATTTATAATTTTTAGACTTTAAATAAATTAATTTATTTATGACACAACGATGATGCAGTAATTACCCTTTTAAGGAAATATTAACATAATTGATGTTATAAATACTCAAATGAATGTAATTTGAGACTTTTTATGAATTCAAATAATTTTATAGGTTACTATGATATATTAGTGTTGATTTAATCAACTTGGTTCGAACATATAATTCTGTTATGACTTTCACAAAAATCATATATCAAATAGTGTCAAAATTGACACAAAATAGTTTTTAAATCAAATATTATATTATTAATTGTTATTTTATTCCTAAAAATCTAAGGTTCGGCCAAATGACTTAGATAAGGATATATATATTAATAATAAACAATTTGGGGTTCGTTTGGCATGTTATAGTAAGTGTATTAACCATATAGTGAAAGAAAACAAAAAGACACGGTAAAAGTTAAATTATTTAACTTAGAGTTAAATCTAATTGATAAGGTTACAATAAGAACCTAAACTTGTCTAAATCCTTTGGTTGATAGGATTTCGACCCATCCCCACTTTATCTTCGAAATAAGACCCTTTGGAACCATTATAAACCGATTTTTACTTTAATATAAAATAATATTTTGAGATATTGTGCCCCTCTCCTCCCTTATAAAAGGGCACCTCCTCCCCCTCCTCCTCACACCAATTTGAGCACTAAAGCTCGGCCAACCCCTGACATTTTATCCTCTCCACTTCCCTAGAATAATCCTAGAGGTCCTGGTCTTCTCCAAAGACCAATCTTAGTTCCTTAAGTGGAGGATTCAAAGAGGCGTTTCAAAGAAGAGGTAATATCCATTACCGATCTTTTCAATTTCTTTCTTCTTCAACTTCTTCTTCTTTAGTTGTTTCATGATAAAGTAATAAAATAAGTATTACTTACATACTGATATGTTATTATAAATATGAAACAACCCTAATTCACCTTCTATCCATCCTACGGAAAAATGAAATCACCGCGCGTGCGTACGTACGGAATACCGTCTCCACGCCGTGGTGTAATTTATTTTTCCACCATCACCTTACAAGGATGGGTATAATGGTGTAATGAGTAACTATATATGATTATTATGAAGTAATATTGATACTGAAATAATATATATATATACTCCAATACAATTCCAGGATCATAGGAACGATATCATCACTCGTGCGTACGTACGGAATACCGTCTCCACGATGTGATGCGACTCGTTCTACATGATCTTCATTTCATAATGATTATATAAATGAATTGAATTAATTAATATGGTATATACTACACTAATACCATTCTGTAAATGAATTTTCTATAACCTGAAGATAAGAATAAGAATTTATTCGACAAAACACGCATGAGAACAAAAAGTTATAAAGACCCGAGTAACAAGTAACAATGAAATATTACTAACAAGAAGCTAATAATATGACCATATATGATATCATATCAATATGTATGATTCTGGAATAAGTCAATAACATTATTTAAACCATTATACAGGAGCTTCGGACACGTACAAATCAAATCGGACCTAAGGTAAGGGAAATATCACAATCTCATTTTTATCCGAGATTGTTTATTCATAAGTATTTACTGGGGTGTATTTTATCATCCACATCCATGTTTCATCAATATGTAATATTATTTCCATCCACCTACAATTGTTTAAATCCATTTTTACCCTTCGGTGAGTTTTTAGTAATATCTATGAAAGGAATCTTTTGTCATACGAGGTACTTTTTGACTTTTCCGACAAAAGTACGAAGAATGTTTTTTTAACTTATACAGCACGAACGGATTTCTACTGTTTTATAAAGCCTTATTTTCATGAAGCTTCCTCTAAAATATTTCATGACTATTTTCAATAAAATCTCTTTCTTTTAAAATTGCATGATGTTTTGTGAAATGAAATTGATTTTGAAGAAGAAAGGATATTTTCCTCAAGAATTCAATTCAAGTGTTTTATCAAAATTATTTTCCATCTAAGATAATAAAGGGTTCTGTTTCTATCCATATTTTTACATTGATTTGACTATGTTGTGATGGAATTATGTTTATGAATTCCTTTATCTTATATGAATTGATTTATGATGTCATGATGTTTCAAGAATCCCATTTTTTGTTACATGTGTTATGCGATGATGTATGTTTTATGATTATGTGGCACACATAAGAAAGGATTCATTATAAGATGGGTGGGACCTATATCTCCCTCCAATGCATTGGGTAAAGATTTTATATCTCATGAGATAGACATGGCTGGAACGGAAGGTTATTTCGGTTCTGTGATACAGGACTGAAACGAGGAGTGAACTCGGTTCAGAAAGGGACTTTGTCCACTAAGATAGTCTTGGAAATGAGTCATGACTAACAAGAAATGATTTTCCATGATTATGTGTGCATGCCACAAAGTTTCAAGTTTTATGTTATGATTATGGGGATCTAATTTTCATTTCTATGATATATTCCATGTTAAGATATTATGATCTCTTTTGCAGGTTTTGATTTTCATAACGATATGATATGATTTTTATTTCCTTTATTTGCCCTTGCTGAGCATTTGAGCTCACCCTTTTATGTTTTCTTTTCCCCAGGTCAGGAAGATGGATATTAAGTAGAATATGCTAAAAGGTTCCCTAGATATGATGAAATAAATGGGAGACACTGTAGAAGATTTATGAACCAGTTGTTTATGTTTCCCAGTTTCTAAAGACACTATACCTATACGGTCCTTTGTGGTTTTGTCATATGTTGTAATAAGTGTGCTTAAATTTTGATGTATTAACAATGTATGTAAAGTGTGGGTCGTTATAGGATCTACCTGCTTCGTCACATGGCCATAATGAAAGTTTGAACCATAACCATATATATAGAAATAATATATTTATATAGTATAGTTATATATCACATCAACCAATATAAAACTAATAATAATGGATGTATGTGGCCAGATAAATGGAATACAGGGCATTGGATGGACCATATCATAACTCATTCATCCATAAGTAGTTGGAATGAGACTATATGTTCTAGATAAGTGTGCATTCGCAACATCTCATATTGAATGGGATATGTCAGTCTTGTCACTCGTGACGGGGAGTGTGTCATCATGTAAATACTTACAGAGTAGTGAGTGCACTGTCTTGTCATCACTCAATAAGCTATTTGGTGAATCATGCCCACTGTGAATATATTTTCAGTGGTGTGAAACTTCATGCTTGAAACTTGATGTAAGGGAGTGTAATAACACCATGGTCAAAAACAGTCTTACCATTATACACAACCTCCATATAAGGTGTAACCATATAACAATAATAATATATTATATAATGAATTACCTCTAAACATTTATATTTATAAATCACAATTATAACTATGGAAACCACATTACAATTATATAATTTACTAATAATAAATTATTAGTGTGTCCTTGACACCCTTTAAAATTCAATTTATTTTTGAAACATTATATTCATTAATGGAATGCCATACATCATGAACATGCCATTCCTTTTAATAAAATTTAATTAACAAGATCATTTAATTAATACAAAATGTTTCGTGGTATCCACAAATTCAATTCCATTCCAATTTGGATTGTTTAATACATCCAAGGAAAGAAATCCATAATTTAATATATATTCAAATAAAAATATTCCATTTAATCTATCAATCCATGGAAATTTATTTTATAGGGTTCAAGGGGAACAATGATGGTACCATGGCCTAATAGGTGATTACTTGCATGGGAAAACCCATTTAAAAAGAAAGTCAAGACATTAGGAGGATCATGGTTCATTGGTCATTTATATAGGGGTGGTCCAATGCATGTTTATAGAAATGGAAATGTTTAAAAAAAATTAGAAAGTGGGTAACACCATTTTATAAAATAAATAATGTTCATGTTTAAAAAAATCAATATATTAAACAATAACATCAAATCATTGAAGAAATGCTAATGAAATATAGAAAAATGCATTATAAACCACTCATCTTCACATACTAATTTCAAAAAAACATGCCATAATTGAGGGGTTTTATATTTAAAATATTACATTGTTCTTCATAAAATTAATTTTACACAATTAAGCATCAAATTCAGAAAAATCACTCAATTGCCAAAAAAATAATTTCTAAATGCTACCATACATGGGAATTCAACAATTAAGTTAAACATGGAACTTAGTATGTTCCATTTTCAATTAGATGAATGGATACTAGGGGAAATAAAATTATTAATCCCAGATGAATGCATAGAATGCGTTCTGAGCATACATTCATTTAATTAACGAATGGTATATCCATTTGGCACACCAAAGGGGTGTCCATAATTGTGTTCTACATCCCCTAAAATACTAAACCTTGATCAAAGGTAGTGTATCTAGGTTTCATGATCAATTTTTTATAATGTAATTCATTAAAATGAGACACTTGGCAAAGGTGGGAATGTTGAATGATGTCGCCACTTATAATATGATGAAAACATGAAGCAAAAATCCATAGAACTCATACCCTTTACTTTGGATGGTCTTATAATCTAATATCAAGCTCCAATTTGATCTGTTTTAGAATAAAAGGTGAAATGTAAATCCACCATTAAAATTGGGAAAATGAGATCCCACCATGAAAACATGATCATGATATGATTAAAAGATGAATGATTCCAAAATATTGCACAAATTACTAACATGAATTGATAGGTACTGATGGAGCTCAATTTCGATGATGGATGAAGGAGATTTTTCAAATACTATATTAGGCTTAATGAGAAAGACACTATGCCTAATTTGATGAGAAAACCATTATAGGAATAAGAATTAAAAGTTGAATGTGGTTTTTAGATTTCATTGTGCGAGAAATGGTAATTTGACCCTCAGAATTTTGTGGAAGGGTTGGATGCATGGTTTGGCCAAACTGTCTTCCAACTATGTGGAACTCATTCCTTAGAAAACCCACCTTTAATGGTTTACCCAAATGGGTTTCTTCGACCATTCAAATACTGTTTGATGAATTGTGTAAGGTTACTACCTAAATAGAACTAACCATGTGGGCTAGGATCACCGTTTAGGTAAACTGTGTGCATACGATGTGACACCTTTTGATCCTCTGAAACATGACGCACTGTTTTCTTCTTGGGGACACGTGATTTCAGAAAAACTACACACACTATGAATACCACCAACCCTTTTAGTTTACAGGGCCAGTACTCCCAAAACTCAACAAGACCTTTGAGGGACCTCTCAAGCATTTACCCAAGTCAAAATATTACACGTGGTAGTGTTCTAACTCTCAATATTATGTTCCGTGGAACAATTTGTAAACCATCATGCCAACCAAATTATGAAGTTAAAATTCAATTTAACTTTATTCTTGTTCAAAAACCTGCATATTAACACTAATATAGTAACATACTTTACATCAAAATTTTAATATAAATTATTATTGGAGTAATAATTAAAAGAGTTAATGAGATGTCAAAGGTAAGATATAAAGGTTAAAACATCATCTATACACGTCTGCATTTTATTATATGAGTGAATTTCAAAGAATCAACATCCTGTTTTAGAAATATATCTATTTCAAGAAACATGAACACAAAATTAATTAATATTTACTTAATAGTTTATGAATTTTCAAGGGTTCCACTCTCCTATGTTGAAAATTGAAAAAATACCACCTCGTTTCATCGCACCACCTTTCTCCACATATTTAAGATACAATAAATTTAGTATATATATTTTCTTTTAGATAATAATGAATGTGAAATATTTCTTCCGATGTGCTAAAATAATAGTTTTTTAACCTTATAAAATTTAATTAATCTTTATAAAATGATCATTATGAGAATATATAATATATATATATGAATACTAATTTTTAATATTCATTAAATGTAATAATTTTTATAAATCAATTTAAGAAACACTTAATATTTAAGAAGGGAATTTGTTATAAATGAGTAGTTTATCATAATTATTTTTTATCATCAAAATATATATATATATATATATATCTTAAAATATTAATAGATAAATTTAACTTCGTATAAAAATTTATAACACAAAAACATGATTTTTATGAATTTATGTAATTTCTCATAAATGATTATTTTTTAGAATAATATTGAATAATATTAGTTTTTTATACTTTTATGTCTAATTACTATATAATTATAAAATAATAATGAAATAAATAGTTATGTAACACCTTTTCTATATTAATATGTATATTTATTTACTATAATCATCCTATCATATTTACAACCTCATGATAAAGATTTTTTTATCAAATTAAAAGTTTAATTATAAAATATATTTTTCATATATGCCTTTATTAATAAGAAATGTTTCAATTATTTATAAACTAATATATAATTAATGGAGTATAAATTTGGATTCAAAAAATTAAATTTTTGTTGGGAGGGTCCACTTATATTGTCAATGGTTAATTAATTACAATGAATAGTATTTTATTAAATGTAATTATTGTGTATGAATGTAATATATTATTTAATGAATTTTATTTAGATTACATGACTAATGGTTATTATTTAAGAAAGTATTTAGTATTTAATATTGTACACCAATGCCTGACAATACTTACCTCACCTACCTCACCTATCATTCATTCCATTCTATTCATTCCCCTCAACCTTATTTTCCATGGATTATTCCATGTTCATTAAAATATATTGGACATTCTACACCCCATATTAACAATCCATTTCATTTTTATTACATGGTTGAACTATTCCCAATATCTCAACCTTTTATTATATATAATTAACTAAATCCTTTTTTATTCTTTAGTAAACTTAAGAACTTCATTTCCAGGAATAATTCCACGGAATTTAAAATTACACTGCAAAACTATTACAATCCACAATGTATTTATTTTCATATTTCTTTTTCCTAATATTGGAACATTTTTATAATATAATGTATTGATTATCCAAAAAATAATTATATTTCATTTCATCAATGTATCCCGAACTGTTAATTCATTCAACATCATCAAAAAAGAATAACATATGTATCAATCATGTGTACGTGTCGTCTATAACCTTCATGTAATGATGTGTTTTATTTATCATTCATGTTTACTAGGTTTGGTAAAAATTAGGGGTTTCATAAATAACTATAATTATAATGTCACCTATAATACTCTAAAATGTCACATTTTTTAATGTACATTATCATCATCAAATATTAATAAAACTTGATTGTTAGTCATTTGTATGTGTGGAGTAATACATCCAAGAATGATTTTCCATGTTTCTATTATACACTTAACATGGATGTTCTATAATGATCCATTATTAAATTAAAAATATGTTAATACCATTATTAAAATTTTAAACATATAAAGTTTCTTATATCTTCACTCTATCTATTCCTAGTGAAACGTGTTTGTTAATCATGTGTAGGGATGGACAACCACATCCAATAATGAAGAATTTCATTTTTCATAACTACCCATAATGAATGTATCTAAAAATGGATGTAATATAGATAACTGATATTTACTAAAAAAGTGTAATTTTATTAAATTAAATGAAAATTATATAATATAAAATCATACATATTCCATCATTTGTATAATCTTCTGTTTTTATTGGTTTACCGCCCACATGAGAGATGTTGTAAAGTTTATATAGTAAATTATTAATGAATGTAATATAATATTAATTAAATTTATTAATAATCCATTAATTTGGATGAAATATTTATTTTAGTAATATTATTAATATAAATGAATGTTGATACTATATCATCTCTCTTCATTATAAACTACTGAAAAGTTTTTGCATCTTATAGCATAATAAGAGTTCTAATTAGAACAGTCATGGGATGGAAGTGGAACATTTTAAATGGCCCATGGATATAAATTACATAAAAAATATGTTATATAGAAATATTAAACTTTGAATCAATTATTAACGATCAATAATAACTCAACAAAGAATGTGCAATAAAACCAAATGTATTAACACATGATGTTTAAAATAAGCTATAATGAACCACTCTATTCATAGTAAAAAAATAAAAAAATGTAAATAAATTGGATATAGAGATGAATAATGTTAATAGATATATTATTGAAATAGTTATGGATGTTTTATTGGATGTTAGTACGGGTTCAACTAATTGGGTAAACATGGTAAGGGGTTTTTGTCTCATAATATATTCATTGAGAAACTTTTTACAGTATATAAAAATTTACATATAAATGTTGTATATGTATACCAATTTTTTGTTAACCATGAAATATAATTTTTATAAATAATTTTTGTTACATTTTAAATTCTTATATCCATCATGATTTTTTATTAAAATGTTATAAAATTCCTTATTATTCTATGGACTCAAGTCCCTTTTCCCGTGAGTAGTGAAATATCATCTTAATTTCGATCGTCCATGTCCCTTTTTCCTACCATTATATTTTTAAATGGGATACTTAATTTATATATATGGATACTAATTTTGATCAATATTATCCTCATATTTTATAATCAGATCCTCAAATAAAATAACATTTTTCTAATATTGAATCATATACTATCCAATGAATATTTTTCTTTTATATCCTCAATTTACCTATCAAATATATTTTTTATAAAGTTTCATGTGTCATTTATAATTAATTTTAACTACAATAAATGATTGGATATGTCATATATCATACTTTTAAGGTTTCAATTAATATATTTGAGGTAATTTAAACATTTTACACATGATTATTTTTCAAAAATTATTTTCAATAAATTGATATTTCAAAAGTTTTAAAAATGTTTATTTCCAAAATGTTATAAAAAGGCAGTTTCAACTATATTGAATTCTATAAATATAATAAAAATGAATTATATTATATTTTTTCATATAGAATGTTTTTGAACAATAGGAATATATTTGAAAAATTTTTGTTTGAACAATTTTTTCCACAACCTATGTTGTTTTGAAGGTGACTTTTTCATTAAGACTTCCTTTCATCAAAAAATGAATTTATTATTCCCATTGTTTAATAAAACCATATTTTTAGAAAATTTTCAAAGATAAAAGGGTAAAATTAGTTTAATTATTTTTTCTAAAAATACTATAAGTGTTCACTATATATATCTTCTGATTTATTGACGGTAATATTCAAAAGATACAATCAAACTTATTTATATGGTTGACTAATTAAATTATTGTTTATATCTATGGTATGATCCATCATTAATTTTGAATTTTCCAATCATTCACTTTTTATTGGAATGATATACATAAAAGTTTTCTCCCTATAAATGCATTATAATACATTACATAATTAAAGGTATTCACCTGGATACACAATACACTGACAGATTGTGGAAATTTTTTATATAAATCATATACCCATTACATATATTATGTAAATACCATAACTATAGTCATGTATTTTTAATGTTACTTACATTGAATTATTCTTATTGTAAATGGGTAACCATTTATTTTTTCTTATTTTATCATGTCATGTTTATTGATGAAATCATGAATACTTCATTTGGTAGCCACTAGAAAAAGATATTAAACCCATTTTCGTTCAATAGTGTTTTTATGATATATTTATTTAAATGATGTGTGTTCCATACATGTGATTTTAATTGATTAATGGGTGGTCCTAGAATTATATACCCCTCAAACTCAAAATATAATTGTTCACTATCATAAAATATCATGGTATGTTAGTAGTTAGTGTAGCTATCAATAGTGAGTGGGTAGTTATCATAGCCCACTATGTTATTTTAACTACATAATGTGAGTTGATAAATTCATATGATTCTATGTTTATGATGTCTCAAAATTACTATGATGAAATTATATTATGTTGTGATCATTGTTTGATCCATGTACTTATCTTATCATCTCTTTAATCTATGTTCCCATGCTTATGATCATATTAAATATGATATCATGTTATTTTTACTTCTCACATGGTATGATTTATTAGTATTTTTACCTTTCCAAGAGTTTATGATCACCAATTTAATATCTATCGAATTCCCATTATTTTTAATGGAAATAGTTTTTATGCTATGCTGTAAAGACTATGTTGTGTAGAGAATTTTGGGCTAAATTTGTGGCTCATTATGGATTTATTAGCTTTTAATATATTGGTAAAAAATTATCTATGTGATGAGAAGACATAAGATTTATTCATTTTTGACTTGTAATGTTTCCCTAGGTCAGTAAATTAAAATGTTGTTGGGTAGTAAATATATCGAAAATATTATGATAATATAAGTGTATAAAATCCAATGTCGTATGTTGTATATTTTCATTATTGGATTTGGGAGTGTGGGATAGGGGTTTATATAGTTTGTATTAGATTAGTGTTTAAGTAACATTAGAGGTTATGATGTTGTTTGTCAAGGATTATTTAAGATTTAGGAATTCAATCAATTGTTTATTTGTTAAATATTTACATATTAATAATTGTATAAATAAACCATTATGTTTTAATTTTTTAATTTTTTATGTTTTTTATATATTGTGATAGATAGTATTTAAAAAATCAATTTACATAACCCTTAGTATACGAGAACTTCATTATTTTTTAAATGTAGATAATTTTTCTTTATCTATAAAATTAATCATTATATGTATAATTGAATCATGATATGGTTTGGTATCATTTTTATCCTAGGGTAAAATCCTGAATGGATTTGGTCAGCCATGTATCACTAATTATTTTGTAGCACAATGAATGGTCTTAGACTTTTCACCTTTTCAAATGCTCAAAAGGGAAATTGTTTTGTTAATTTAAAATATTATTAAAAACATTATAAATGAATTTAACTCATGGTTTCAATAAAGACAACTAGATTAGAGAACCTTGGAGTAAAATGGCCATAATTAACCTATATTTAAGAAAAATAATAATATATTAGGGTATGCATATCATTTATGAATTATTTATTCTAATATCATAGTTCTTTTTTAAAACATATAGTAATTTATATATCCACATCCCCAAAGATTTTTTATTTAATGAATAGAGTAAGAAAGAAACACGTTGAAAATGGTAATTATGGAAAATGTAGTGATTTTACTGACATTCAATCTATTTGGAAAATAATTGGGTTTATAAATCATATCATTATCCTAAATGAAATTTCATTAATTATTAATAATAACGTGAAAATAGTCGACATCCCTATCTTACAAAATAAGAGATGGAAAAAGTATCATGAATTTTTTTTATGAATATGATGAAGGAAAAAACCTTAAATTTCCTTCTTGAAAGAAATTTAGAATGAAATTCATTAAAGAATGTATCTACTGAACTAGAAAATGATTTATGTATTTAAAAGGAGAATATAAAGAATCTATATACTCTGGGAAACAGAAGAATTCAATTAACTCAATTGAGGGAGATATTTTTTTCTTCTGGATATAGTTAAGATATTAATGATAACATTTCAATTGAAATTTTATCTTATTTTATATCAATATTGATGAAAACATTAGTTAAATAAATTTTATAAAATATGTGGCAATATAATTTTTTTATATGGGGTGGGAATGTAATATTCCAAAATTTTAATATATTCTTTTTCCTTTAAATATTTTGGAACACATTAAGAAATTTCAAATGAACTAAAACAAATGTATTGATACCTTAGTAAATTAAATAAATTATAAATAAAATTTTATTATGATAGAATACATGATTTATATATATGATATAACATATTAAAATACAGTGAATTCGTTAATTTTTATTAAATAATGACAGAAACAATTAATTTTTTTGAATGGGTTTTATATGAGTAGAAGTATTTTATTATTATATTTTATATTTTATATTAAAATTAAATATATAATTTTTATCTATAGATTCTAATATAATTAAATACATATTTATATTTAGAATAGTATTCACAGATTTGTATGAATAAATTTATTTTTTTTGAAATATTTAATTTTTCATAAAGTAATTAAGAATATTTTTTCTAATTTTATAGCTACTTACAATAGTATCCTAACATAAGATTTAATTAAATAATTATGAAACCATTTTTATCAATAATTACATATATATATATATATATATATATTAATTTATAATATTTAATATATAATTTTTGAAAGACCAAAATTAACATATTTGTGAATAATTAGTATGTTATTGAAAATATACATATTGGTATATTAAATGATTTAATTTAAAAGTAAAATTTCACTTTTTTAGAAGTAAAATTTTGTTAAGGTGAGTAAAATTTGGAATCATTATGTAATATTTTGGGAAAGATCCTATTATAATTTTATTATTATATTAATTAAAATGATTAATATCCAATTAAGATATATTAGTTTTTATATGAAATCCCATATCCTTAATGCACAATAATTCATGATTTAATACCGAAATGTACACATTATACAATAATATAAGATCATGAGACATATTTTCATCATAAAATTAAGTATATGACATAATAATTTCAACATGAATACAATAAATTTATTTGAAACTACTTTAGCATGCGCTCAAAATCATTTGACCTTTTAATACCTCATAGGATAAAATAGGGACATATATAAGAAATTGGTGATCTATAAATCCTAGCAGGGGATAAATAAATTAATAAAATGAAAAATTTAATAAATATTAGTCCAAAAATATAACAATGATGCATAATTGTTTTTAGAAACATAATCATGATCATATAATAATAGCATATGATGACAACATGATGATAATTTAGGAATGATGCTATAACACAAATGAATACATTAAAATCTCATGTAAAATCCAATAAAAAAGAAATAATACTATAGTGTGGTTATGATAACCAACCATGAACCATTTATGTTTTCTCATGTAATATCCAATGATTTAAAAAATAATGAATATGTTTGAAAGTATACAAGATATAAAACACTGAGTTTAAAAGAACAAAAATTTATTACAGTTTAAATTTCAACATAATAACCTTGTTTTTAAATATGTTGGAATGAATAATATTAACCACATTATTAAATATATAATTTTATTACAAATGTACATTGCATTGATCAATTCATTTTAAATAAGAAATCAATATTATGTATATAGATTTCACTCTTCCATAATATGATTTCTTCATAATGGGATCACATGTTTTTATGAGAGAATATTATAATCCAATTTTGGAACCATTAGAGAATATAAAATGGAAAAAATATAATTCTTTAAATCATAGTATAAAAATTACCATTGGTTGAAGTATTTTTATTTTTTCTAAAATATTGAATTTTTAGTGAATATTAAAAATGTAGAATAATATTTAAAACTGTATAATCATATAATGTATTAACAAAGAGAAGTTTTATTTTAGAGGTTTTTGAAAATGTAAACAATAAAATTTTGTTTAAAATGATCAAATTATCTTTTTTTAAATGAATTTTATAATTTAATTAATTATAAAAACATTTTATATCTAAAAAGGTAATTTTTCTAAAATTTTATTTTTCATTAAATTTTGATTGTTTAAATTTAAATTACATTCAGAAACTTTTTTTGAGTATTGAATAATGGAATCCATGTATTTAATCATGAGGTAAATTTTTTTTAAACAATTCCCATTAACTATTAGAGAATATCAATAAAAAAATACTAATTTTCGTTACAATGATAAATTGTAAATTAAGAGATTAAGGGTTAAAAATAATATTATAATAACTATAAAATCATCATAAAAATTAATTAATTTTATTGTATGTTACAATTTTATCTATATGAATCCAATATTCCATTATATGACCTTTTTTTGATTTTTTATTTGATTATATGATTTCAAATAATTTTTTTACTAAGAATTCAAAAATGTTGCACTCCCATTTTTGTTAATTATTTTATTTTTAATATATAGATTATTAGAACATGTTTTTAGTTTTAAATATTATTTGGAAATATAAATGATTTATCTTTATATAGTAATTTTTTATGTTTTTGGACATAAATAATCACCGTAAATTCTTACACAACATTGACATATTAGTTATTCAATTAATCAAAATATCAAATGAATAAAATTAAAAAAATATTGGAATTATTTTAGATAATTAATTTTATAAAGTAATTTTAAATTATAAAATGTAATTATGGATATTTATTAAAATATTTTTTTCATTTTTACTTATTTTTAGAATGTTATTAAAATCTATTTAACGAATAATTTTTAAAATTTACATTTGTGATATATTATAATTAAAAATATTACTTAATATTTTATAAAACTACTAAAAATAAATTATTCCTCCTAGGGATTATTATATGTTATATAATAACTACCATTCTAAATTTCAGGGATGTTTTTTCATTTATAGTAAATATAGTGACCTTCAATGAGTTAATGAATCCATGTTGTCATTGTAAGTGTGAATGACGTTATTGAGGGGTTAAAAAACTATTTAGGGGTAAAAATGTGATAAAAAAATGTAAACTTTATTTCATGGGTTGATTTTAACTCAGGTATATAATACCATATAAATAAATATGTTTTTATCCATTTTAAAATTAAAATTAATTTAAATTAATTTAATATTTTGTGGAATTCCAAATGTGGAAACCTCTCATATAAAGGCTTTCTCTTCCTATCATTACTTAAGATATCAAAAACCACTTATTTAATATTTGCCCTAAATTAAACCCTTCATATAAAACCTTAACTAAATTTAGAAGACTTATTATTAGTATATAATCTTCTATAGAGGTCTTAATGTGTTATGAAAAAAGATTTCCTAAACCATAGTTATAGTTTCTAACAATATATTTTTATTTTATTTCTGTCCACCCAATATATTAATATTCTTCAATCCTAATAGAATTATAAGACAAGTATCCTATATATACTGGAATTTTATTATGTTAATAGAATAACT
Source organism: Viscum album (assembly GCA_963277665.1). Taxonomy (NCBI): domain Eukaryota; kingdom Viridiplantae; phylum Streptophyta; class Magnoliopsida; order Santalales; family Viscaceae; genus Viscum; species Viscum album. The sequence continues at coordinate 1,205,054,482 of OY728134.1, forward strand.
TATATAAATATCCAACATCATTCCAATGGGAGATGAATTCATCGTTCGTGTGTGTAGTGGACAACATGCTTGCGAATCAATATAATTTCATTTCCATCAACATCTCAGAATAATGGATGTAATTAAATAATTACTTTTTCTATAGAATATTTATGTAATATTTAAAATTATAAAAATATTATATATCATTTAGCTTATTACAATTTAGTTCACTGAAAATTTATGATGTCATTTATGCATACATGTTGACTTCCACCTCCACAAAGCGATGTTATTTTTTTCATTACCAGATATAATAGATGATATATTAAATATGTTGAAAGAATTAATGTGATATTTATGATATTGTGATAATTTGATAAATATAATACAATAGATACCTTCATTCCATAATGATCATTGAAAAATAAATCGGTTACTCATGCCTATGAACAACCTACCATATCCATGATTGTAACATAGTATTTTTTCATAAAAAATAGTGGTTATATTTATTGTATAATTTATTTATAGAAATTTAAATTAATTTATGATTATTTAGCGGGATATGATGCAATAATGTCATATTTGACTATATTTGACATACCAGATTGATTTTGGACTTATGAAACATATATCATCCAAACGTCCAGTGAGAATATAAAATGTTAAATAAATAAATATAGCATGAGAAGACAACAAATAAAAGAAATAATAAAAATAAAGAATTTTATTTTTCACGAAAATAATTAGGTTATGAATATTATTTAAGAATAAAAAAAATTATCGATAATGAGTCAGACTCTAGGTAAGGTTTTTTTTAAATAATCATCTTTGAATGTTTCCAATGAAACCACTTTTTCTTCTATATCGATTTTTTTCAAATAATGATTTAAAGGAGGATTAAATATTACAATATGATTTTTTAAATGAAATTTTCCATGTTTTACATTTCACAAAGTAGTTTGAAAGGAATTATTTTATTAATTTCTGAATTAAGTACTCTTTAACGTTTATTTCAAAATATTCGAAGGAATGTTTTCGTAACTGATATAGTATAAACTGTTTTCCACAATATCATGGATGCTGTTTCATTGAATATTATTTTACCAAATCAAAATTTTATTTTAAAAGAAAATATATTCTTTTTAAAATTAGTATTTTTTAATAATTTTATTATAAAAAAAAGAAAATCATATTTTTGGGAAATTGTTTTTCTTGATCTCTTAATAAAATTTACATTCATTAAGGCAAAAACCCATTCATGTTATATATGAGTCGTTGTGGATATTTTTTTATGTTACCATGTTAATTATTTTTATGGATGTATTATTTATAATTTAAATTGATTTCCATGGAAATAATTTCTTTTCCATAGGATTTTTCCTTAATTGGATGTATATGTAGACAAAAACATTTACTGATTAAGTATCCTTTATTTGATGTTTATATTACCCTGAAAAAAAAACTTCTTTTATTTAATGAAATCCAATCCATTAATTTCAGTTGGTTATTTATGATTTAAAATGGGGTTTTAAAATGAAAAAAAATATTTCAATATCAAGGATTGTTTTATTATGGGTGAAAAAATTACTTTTATAAATGAAATCCTTTTATATTTTGAATATGTTATGGATCATGGGAATTAATTATAATTATGGTTTCTTCCACTATAATTTAATGGTTTGGGATCCCATTATAGCTCTCCAATGAATTTTGTAAAGGGAATGAGTTAAACGGTTAGGTTTCCTCTAATATATTCTAGAATATACTGTAATGGTTATTCCAAAAATGGGATAGAATTAACCAATTATGTTTTTCTAAGATATTTTTGTAATTAATTGATATGGTTGTTCATAGTTTAACTATTATGTTTGTTTCAAGTGTAACGATGGTTAATCTATGTATATACATGATGTTTTTTCCCATTTTATGTAATAATGATATGAAAATGACTCTTTAAGTTACCTATATGATTTATTCATGCTTGTGGTGAGGTTATGATTTTCAAATAAAAAAATTGATATATTTTGAATATGGAAATGATTTATCTCATAATATAAATTAATGATATTAAAAAGGTATCTGTGTAATTGGTTTTTATGTTTTTTTGTGGCGTGGAAAATTTCATTCTATTTATATTCCTAAATGAGTTTTAATAGAAATATTCTATTTTAATATTTTTTTCATAGTGACAAATGATGGGTTTGGGGAAGTAATATTTAATTTTTTAAATTCATAATGCGGTTTAATAAAATTATTTAATGTTTTGCGTTAATTATTTTATATTTTGAATATAATTGATTATGATAAGAAGTTTCAACTTTGTAAAATATGGTTTCATTAAGTCATTTTTATAACCTATTTCTATAAGAATATAATCCAAAAATATATTTTGGAAAGAAATAAAATTAAATCACATCTAATAAAAGTAGATTAAGTAATGTTTATGGTTGGGTCTTTGTCGCGTGTTTCAGAGCAGGGTCTGTAAAACATTAAAAGTTTGGATGCTATTTGATCATTAGTTTGACATATTCTATAACCATAATGGTTTTTATTATATAGACTATTAATGTTATTTTGTATAAATTGATAGAATAAAATATAACATGGTTAAAGAAATTTTACTTCTTTTTCACCTCATAAGCCTTATTATTATTATTTTATTAATATACTCACACTAAAAGTTTTGTTTATAATAAATGGAATAATCTAGAAGGAACCACAGTAACAATGGCCATGATGGAAAATGTGGTGGTACTGTGAATTAAAAATTGAATGTATTGGTATGTATGGAGAGAATAATTATGGTTGTTAAAAATAATATATCATGAGTATTTATTAACAACATAATCCATTTTTAGTTTCCAAATAATAAGCTAGATTGGAAGCCCTAATGATGTTTAGGTGATAAGAATATTAATGATAAATATATTCAATAACCTATGCATCATTAATGTAGAAATGTGCAAAGAATAAAATGTTACAAATGAATGGGAATATTTTTTATAAGTGGAAAATGTGGTCATAAATAAATAATCTAATACGAAAAAGGAAGGGGTTATTTAACAACATAATGGTAAATGAAATTAATCTTAGGGAATCAATAGATATATTTAAATTTTTTGAGAATGGTCATTATGAAAAATCATTATCTTAGTGGGAAGGCTCACATATAGGATCAACAATACCATGCTAAAATCTTTCATCAAATACATAATTCTATTATTGTTTAATATGAGATATCTATAAATAACACATGAAAGTTATGGGTTATTTTCTTGATTATGTTTTGACATTAATGAATCCTAGGTCATATACCATTTTTTTTATTTTTTGGAAATAAATATTAAGGTATATTTTTAAAAATCATGGATAATGGATTATGGATAATAATAATAGTTTATTATGAATTATAAATATATATGATACATATGTTATAATAAATGTATTGATGGTCATATGTATAAAATAATTAATACTATTTTAATAATAAGTGTACATTGGGAGACATTAGCGGTGTATTCTTAGATTCTTGATTCATATGTCAAACCAAATATTCTCATGTGACAAAATTATTTTAGTAAGAATATACATTCTATTTTTTAAAAAGATATAAATATTGTTATAACCATTATGGTATATATGAGTTATTGTTATGAAATAATTATATTTAATTTCGATTTTTGGGATGTAAAATAAATGTTATGCGATAAAATTTGGGGTTAAAACATTTTACTGATGATTAATATAGTAAGGATATTTTAGGATATTAATAATATCTCATGCAATGTTATAACGATAAAGGTTTTAGATAATGGACACATCATTTTCCAAGAAACAACCCACATCTGGAAATTTTGCAGTTCTTGTTCCCATAACTAAAGGGTGGCAATGGTGCATCCCCAACCACTATCCTATATGATGTTCTGGTTGTTATACATTTTTTTTCTTATTTAATTGATCCAAATATTAAATTATATGTTCTTTTTGGGAAGATATATTTTCCTGTATAGATTACCATGCTATTGAAAATTGTTATGGTAATTGTGTGATTAATGATATCTTAGAGTGGTTCAATATTTTAAGAACCTTATATGAATAAGGTAAACCGAATACTATAAGATTTTATTTTTGGAGTCAAGGATGAATTTTATTTTCTATGAATATATGATTTCAATTTGTATTTATGGTTTTTAAGGTTATTTATGGAAATAAGTTTTATATATCGGAAATTTTCTAAATGGGGAATATGTTTTTCAGAATGATACATTAATACTAATTGATGCTATTCTGTGAGAAACAATAAATTAATCTTGGATATATATGTAATATAATTGTGGACACTCCTTTCCGTCACAGAGTCTAACGAATGAAAAGGGAAAATACATTAACAAAAATTGATTCCTCCTTTGAAGAAACATAAAAAATTCACAAAGGCATGAAAGACGATTTATTTCCCCTTGGGTCGTGAAAGTTTCATCACGATCATGTAGGGTAGTTGTGCACCACATCTTGGGTGTGCAGCTGACCTGCGCGCCCTATCTGATTTTCACTTGGGGTATTCAGAACCCTATGAATACCCCTTGTGGGCCCCCTATTTCGAAGACGAAAAATTCCAAAAGCCAGATTTAAGCTCCAGGTGCCCTAATCTCTTCTGTAAGTCTTCCAAACACTTCAAAAGAAATTGTTTACATACAACGGAAGGTCTAAACAGGGGGAAAAGGCCTAAGTGTTGAAATTCACCAACACCTACGCTCCTAGGTGTTTAACCCTTAATGGAAATGGACACACCTACGCGCCGCCTTATCCCTTCACCAGAACATGCGTGCCAATCTTTTGAAAGCCCCTAGGGATAATACTAAGGGCTTGATCCAAGCCTCGACCAAGTCTTACCCTATGGGTTGTCCGTCGCGCAGGTACCTATGTGTCATGCCGGTATACCTGCGCGACCAGGACCTGTGCACCCACACAGGACCTGCGCGCCTACTTTTTGTTTGGGTGCCTCTCCTACCTATTCACCTCTCTTATTCAAATTCACCTATCCTCTTCAAGATTTAGCCTTCAGAACCTTATTCAAATCCATTTATGGGATGGTTCCTTTTTTTTCTTCCTTATCTGAAAGGAATTCTGTGGAATATCTCTTAAAACCTAGTGATATACATATCTTAATGTCACTAAGGTTTCTGATTTCATTCATTCAACCTCATCCTCTATGATGAGAGGATATTTAAAATGGGACTCCTTTTCAGGAGTAAGCCCCAGTCCATGTTCTTCTTACATGGGCCTCATTTTCAGGAGGAAGCCCCAGTCCATGTACTCTAAACATGGGCATCTTCTTTAGGAATAAGCCCCAAATCCCCAAATCTGGGTATCCTCCTTTGGAGTAAGCCCTAGTCATAACTTCCTAAATATGGACATCCTCCTTATGAGTAAGCCCCAATTTCCCAAATATGGGCATCCTCCTTAGGAGTAAGCCCCAAATTACAAAGTCCCTTCAACCTGGTCCTCCTTCTCAGGAGTAATCCCCAGTCATAATTTCTCTTGACCTAGGCCTCTTTCCCAAGAATAATACTTGTTCTCAAGTCCCTTTAACATGGGCCTCCTTCTCAGGAATAAGCCCCAGTCATAATTTCTCTTAACCAGTCTTAATTTACTTTTGATTTGGGCTTCCTTTTTAGGAGTAGAACCCAATCATAAATCCCTTCTAATTTGGGCATCCTTATCAGGATTATGCCCTAAGTTTAGTGTCCAAATCTCCATAAATCACATATACATTTATGGACCTTGTTACCGGGTTTCTTCCCTGAAGTAAATCCCAATCTTCATCTATCTGGGCGATCATGCATACATAATCCCCATATCATTTCTTGAGATTTCATCTTTCATGGTAAAATTGTCAGGTTTTACCAATACATCTTGTTTCTCACACCGAGCATGACTCATGAGAGCTTAGAGAGTAAAAGTATTTATGAAATATTTCTTTGATCCATCAATCATATATAAACCGCATAATTCTTTACTTGAACTACATGGGTTCTGATTGCTTCTCTAAACAAGGATACTTAGGTAGCCCATATGTGGGTATGATCCCAAATCTGAAATAATCCATGAACTTCTGAATTACTATAAACTTCAAGTGCCCCGCTGGTGGATTTAAAACCAGTATGGTTATCATAATGACCAAGATATTTCAATATAATTTATTGAAGGATACCATTGACTAGGAATCTCTAAACAAATACAGATGATTCTCTATCGATGAATAAGCTCAAATACATATAAAAGATTCTCTAAATCTCATACATATCAATCATTGATTGTTAGATCTAAAGGAAATACCATTTTCATACATGGTAATTTAATAAGGATTCATGAACATAATTTAAATATATAAAGAGAGTCCCAGAGTAGACAATAATTCCCCTCAAAATGGTGTGATTATTCCGACCTCCCATCCTCTCGACCAATGCAAATTCTTAAGCCTCATCGGTCCATAACTAATGAGCACCTACCTTTGGAAAGTAGGTCCACATAGATTTAGAATCATTGGATGTTTCTAGTTCTATGAACAAACCCATTAGAATCCTATTGGAATGTTTGAACCTTAAAGAATTGAGGTCATCTCCATTTCTAGAGGAAACAAAAAATAGTGAACCCGATGTGAATCCTTAACCAAGTTAAAAATGATGGTTTACTTATTTGTTAGGCCCCTATTTAAAATCAATGAGAGGGCCAACAAAAAAATAAATAAAATATGTGATCATCCAAAAGATGTAGTGGCCGAACTTATCTTAATTATTTTTGTTATATCAAATATGATCTCTTTTCCAAGATCTTATGCTTTTCAGAAGTGGCTTCTCTTAAGTTCACACCTCTGAATACCTCTGCTGTGAATACCTCTGCTTCTACTCCTGTTGGATCATCATCCGCTCTGAGGATGACATCACCTTCTCAGCATCTTCAATGCTGGGTATCAAATGTGCTGGTTAAGGAATACCATCAAAACGACACTATTATGACTCCGGAGGCCACTCAATAATCCCTCCAAGTCAATAATTCACCCTGGTCATCCGGACAGCGACAACCAGCGATCAAGAAGCAGGTGGGTCCAACCACTGTTTCCAACCTTTTCGGGTCATTATCCCTGGAACGTAATCCCAAGTCCCTCCCATATTCTAGGGAGGTGAACTAGGAGGTCCCTCAGGGCCTTAATTCAAGGAAACATGAGTCCTTCCCGAGGGATCCCATCAAAAATTGCCGCCAGACTCGTGCGACAATGTTCCCTCAACATGATGAGGGTGTCGTCTTCAGGGATTCGGCTCAGGTTCCTCGAACCTGAGCAGGAAAGACTAACTACCATAGGTGACAACTGGTCAACAATGAGAAGGTTCTTATCTCAGCCATTTCTGGAGAATTCCGCCAACTTAACTTAGTGGAAAGCAATGAGCAGGCACATACACCGGTCTGTTTTAATTTTTTTTTCCAACAGACTCATCTGGAAGGAATACGCCATTCCCGCCAGGAAATTACGAAAAATTTCTATAGACAGAAACATACACTTTTTTATAAATCATTAGCTAGTCAGCAGGCTCGATTGACTACATATGTTGAAGCCCGCCAACCCAATGTGTTGACAACTACAAAACAGTCACATACACCTGCTTACACTCATCAATCATGCCAATAGCCTCGTCTGTCATTATTGAAGAAAGTTCATCAACCACATTCGGTGGAGTGCAATCAGTAGGAACATACACCTACTAGTATTGATCAAGCCTACCAACAGTCTCGTTTGGTAGCACCTGAAGAAGTCATTTGGAAAGCTCTGATGAAAAATAGGAGGCAGACTCAACTCTCTACCCCCACACATGAGTACTGTCATAATTCACTGATAGGAAAAGGAGGACAGAAGCATGAATACATACCTACTCCAAGCACAGAATGGGCGTATATTCCCATTCTGGAAGCTGAAGTCACCAAGCACATTTTAAAAATGGTGAAAGAGCAGAAGAAAATCCCTGCTCATATTCTGGATGCCTGCCAGAATATTATAACAGCTTCAGAAGCATTATAGGGAAAGAAATTAAAATATGCCCCTACCAATGGAGTGACACATCAACATATCACTCCGGAACAGACACACACCTCTATTCCAGTCCAAGAGGGTTGTGGGGCGTACTCCCCCATATCATACAGAAAACCAAGTCAGGCACAAACACCTGATTTGAATGGAGATAATTTTCCTAACCTAATCATTTCTCCTGAACAGGAACATACACCTGCCCATAATGACCACTTTCATCAACAAGTGGTTCCCAATGTGAGTAAGAAGGCGTCTAAGAAGAAGCCCCGCCCAGCACAATCAAGAAATCAAGAGCTAATCTACAATAAGGTCTTGCTCAATGATGGAGTTCTTTAATCCCTCAAGAAATTATCTTTTGGAATTCAAGATTCTACTCTCTCTTTTTCCAATAGTGGTAACATTAATTCTGAAGTTCCTTATTAGACACTTACTCATGAAGGCTTCTTCATGACAATTCAGTTGATCTTGAAGTTTTATCTTGAGATGGGAGCCACAGTAACCATCTACATGGATAGAATATCAAGGAGAAAAATGTTTCATCTTATGTCGTAATCCTCCATGGTGGTCCTCCCCTTGATGATGAATTTAGCTACGAAAGTCCTCTCTGTAGTAGTAATTCTCATTTCCTGGAAAATGATATGATGGACAATGTAGTGACGAGAAAGACCTCTTATCTTGAGGCACTTGAAAATATGAAGTCGGTCATGTCTGATGCTTTACCTCTAGCAGGTGAAACACTTTCTCAATTAGAAGATAACCCAGGGTGTAGGTCATTCTCCGAACCACCCCTAGTTCGTTCATATTCTAGTTTGATCAGTGAATTCTCTACCAATCTTGTTGAATCTGATGAAGCAACAAGGAAGCACTAGCTCTGGTCTAATCAGGTAGAATTATCTTCATCAAATGACAAAGAGGAATTACTGAATATGAGAAAACAACTGGTGCAAGGTGAAGTGCTAGTTATGTTTTGGACTTTGGCTGACTCTCAGTATGACATTCCAGAGATGTTGATGGAAGATGTAAATCATGATATTAATCTCAACATATGGAAAACTATTTGTTAGTTAAAAAAGAAAATATTATCTTATGATGAATATGAAAATCATGTCAAGATAATATAAGAGTTATAATTCCAAATTGACTTAGCATCTCTCTCAGTTTCTCGATATCTGAAGGCTGAAAAGTAGCAAAGATCCCTTCAGCATTCATGCCTTGCGTATTAAGAAGATTGCGCCAGTTAATTGCCTATTCCCCATCTGGTATTAATATCAGGGGATGGGGTGTTCATGGAGCACTACATTTCACTGTACTCTCCAGCCAACAAATCCCACCAAAAATGGTCTCATGCAATTTTTTTGTCCATGGTCGGCCACAGCCAATTGTCATTGTTTGTAATCAAAGGCTTTCTCAAGAACATGCCTCAACTAGTTCTACTCAAAATCAGGCATACAAAGAATAAGTTGTTGAATTACTCCAGCATCAAGAAAACGAGAATATCGAATAGGCTTCTCGTTTAGAGTGTGCACATCATCAAGTGACAGAAGTGTCAGAGATCATCCAGCGTTCATTTGAGCTGGGTGATTTGAGTGGATGCCAGTTGATTTATCCAGCCAATTTCTGGACTAAATTTTGCAAGATCAAGACAGCATTCAAAAAATTATCAGATGTAGGAGCTCAATAAACACCCCAAATTTCCATACTGGGGACACTTTTAGCCAAACCCTTGGAATCATCAAATAGGATTCGAGGAGTTGAGCAGGAATAGCAGGAACAGCCCCAGTCCACTTGAATGGGGACTTTTTCAAATCCTCAATATCTTCCTAAGAGAATGTTGGTCTTCTCTCAATTAGGTTAGAAGCCACAAGAGGAATGAAGAGACAAATTATCAGAAGATTCTCTCCAAATTATGGTTCTTCAAGATGTTCTTGAGGGATCAAGTCAATAAAAGGCAATGTCTCGTGAGGGACATGGAAGAAGAAAATATCACAGAAATGCCGATAGATGGGATGTAGTGCGTTATGCATCAATTAATGTCATCAATGATGTTGTTGCGGATCCCCCAAATAAGGCTCACTCAGAGGGATTAGATAGATATGCTCCTGCTCAAAAAGTTGTACACACAGACCTAAATGAAGAAGGTGTGCATACACAAAATCAAAGGCTTACCCAGAATCTAGGTATTATTTTAGGTAACCCACTTACCCCTATCTGGAAGGCTTCCAACAAAGGGAAAGGAAAGAATCAGGTTACATCCCACCCTTCCTCAAGATAAGGAAAATCTCTCTCACTAGAGAAAATGTTTGCACAACAGGATGAAGAAATGAAGGAGTTAAGGAGGTTGAATGAAGAACTACATTCATGTAGTCTTCCTCCTAAGCGTGCTGGAGTTAGTCAACCAAGGGAATTTATTGCAGCTACTGAGATGGATCAAGAATATCCTCCTCTACTAGTACCCCTCATAGGTCTAATCCTATGAGTTATGTGCCACAAAAACGGCGGTGATACCATAAGTTGCAGTACCAGTCACCACACCTGTCCAAGATCTAGTTAGTGCACCTACTCAGGTCCAAGTTCAAACGGATGTTTCTCAAAAGTTAATAACTACTATTGAGTCATTAACTGCTCGGTTGGAAGCTATTGAGGGAAAACATGCTCAAATTCAACAAAAAAAGAGAGCTTACCCTGAATGGGTTGATGGAATTCCTCCCCAATAAAATTTTACATGTACCACATTCCCAATCTTTAATGGTTCGGGAGACCCAGAGCAACACGTAACACATTATTTTTCCCATTGCGATCCCATGATGGGAACTCCTCAGAAATAAGAAGCTGTTAAGCTTAGGTGTTTTGTAAAGTACTTATAAGAACCTTCTTTTGTTTGGTACACAAGCTTGCAATCCCGGTCAATTATTAGGTGGGAGGATTTCATCAATGATTCTTTATTCAATTCAGCTCAAATTTGCGAATGAAAATAGTTTTTTATCTTAAAGACTGTAAGAAAAGGGAGAATGAAAGGGTTTAAGATTTCATTGCTCACTAGAAGGGATTAACATATTCACTAAGCTTAGAAATCCCTCAAGAAGAATTGTTGCTAATTTGTGTGGAAAATTTGTGTGATGAATTATGCACGCCATTGATCCCTGTGAAATAAAAAGAAGGGTTTCGAGACCTTACTTCTATCGCTCAGCAGATTGAAGACTCACTTATGATGACTAAGGATAAAACTCATGTAATTCCCTCAGCACCAAGATGGAGAATGGGAAAATCAGAGACTGCTACAGTTACACTTAAACAAGCACATGTTCCTGCATCTACTTCAAATCCTTCATATTTCCGAAGGGCTCCACCTCTTGAGAATCAGAAATAGAGGCCGTTTGGTCAAGATGATCAAAGAGATCAAAGACGAAAAAAATTTGACGATCTAAATAGAAAATTTTACTCTTTCTGAAATAATCAAGTTCCTGGTTACTTCATTTCGGCACTGGAAAATAATTTGGTTCAGTTGCCAAGGACCAAAAGGCTGAATAAGTATGGAGATGAAGAGTGTCTCAACTATTTCCCATTTCATCAGATGTTGGGGCATCCCATTCATGAGTGTTTTGTCTTCAAAAAACTTCTGCAGAAAATGGTGGACATGGGATAACTGAAAGGTTCTTTAGCTCAGGTGGCATGTGTTACTGCTATAGAGCTAGAGGAGGAAGGTGAGTGGCATGAAGTAAAAAAAATGCGCAAAAATATGATGATGGGATGGTCATAAAAACGATCAAATGAACTCATTCCATTTTTCAAACTCAATTGGAGAAACCAATTGTTTCTTCTGCTATGAATGCCACCGCAAAACCCTCTTCATCAAAGGGAAAATCCTCAATGGGGTGGCATAATTCAAAGAAAGAGGAACAATCAGAAGAAGATGAGATTGTGTCAAAGCCCATGTTTTCTTTGACTCTGGAAAATTTTATGCCACCTACTTCGAATCCATGGGAACCATCCCACAAAACGATACAACCAAAATTGGCTAATTAGGAAGAATCTTCCTCAGAAGAAGAATTAATCTTTGGTTCTGTTAACATGATTCACTTAACAGATCCATATGCCAGTAAAAGTTTCGATCATGATGAGACTGAATTACCTATATCAAACAGAGGAATCAGAGGGAGTTCCAGAGGCTCAGGGTACTGGGGAATACATGGATATTTTAGAGGCCAATATTCCAATACTACCCCTACTAGATCTGTGTATTCTACCCCTGCTAAATCTGTGTATGCAAAAGAAACTCATGGAAGGGCCCTTCAATGGGCTCAACAAGAACAAGCAAATTCTTCCACCAATAGTAGACTCAGTCATGGCACAATTATTCTACAGGATCGGTTAGAGGTTACACTTTCTTCCTCTCATTATGTAAATAGACCTATTCAGTCTAATCATCCAAATCCAGGAGTATTTCCAACACCTACCCCGATACAAGATGCATTTACTTCCAAAGAATCATATTCTAAGGTACCTATGAAACCGCATGTTCATGTTGGGAAACACATACCTTTGGATCAAAATTATGATGTATTAAAACACTTGGCCCAAGTACCAGCCATGTTATCAATATTGGATGCCATAAATTTATCAAAGGATCTTAGCGAGGCACTCATCAAGGCTTTGTCAAGTCCTCTGGAATTTGAAACTGAAATTGTTGCAGGTGAAGTCTACTGTGTAGGGAATAATCCTGTAGAATTCCATGCAGTGATATCCTTCACAGATGAAGATGAAGATGATGTTTTGCATGGACATATTAGACATTTGTATTTATCTGGAAAGGTCAATGGTGTAGATATCTGAACAGCTTTCATTGATAATGGTTTAGGAGTCAACCTCACCCCCATTCGCACACTTCGTCGATTGGGCCTCACAGAATCTGATGTATCTCCTTCTACATTGATGTTAGAAGTATATGATAAAAATGAACAAGAACCACTGGGTGAGATTACACTCAGAAATCTGTTCAGAGATCTTGTATCCAATTCAGATTTCATGGCTGTTGATCATGATACATCCTTCAATGTTTTTCTTGGAAGACCTTGGCTACATCAACATGTCTCTATCCCTTCATCATACCCTCAATGTCTCAAATATTGTTTCTATCGTCAAATTTGGAAGCTTTATGGTGATAAGGCCTCATTCAAGACATGTGAATGTCAATATATTGAGGTGGAATTCTATCACATGGAGGGAAAGGAGAAATCCACAGCAGGGGAGGTTACAAAGGTTAATGCTCCATTTGTTTTGGAAAATATTCCAGTAAATCCATTTACACATGTGAGTACAGATTATGTATTTCCTATCAGTCAAATTGACAGGAAATACCCAAATCCAAGTATTGTTATGGAAACTTCCATAATGTCAATTATGACAATCAAGCCAGACATCATGGGATAAATTGGTGATTCACCAATCAATGATGAAAGTTCAAATGGAGATGTCTTAATTTCATCTGCTGAAATCCACCAAGTCTATACTTCACCAACCAGTCCATAAGAATTTATAGCAATGTCATAGGTGAACAATAATGTCAATTCCCAATCCATCATATCCTCTTTATTACCCAAGAAAGACCCTTCACCATCAATCGAGTCAGAAATGGAAGCTTCTTCTTCAAGATGTTCAGATTTTATAATCTCTTCTGATCATGGAAATTCTATTTCATCATCTACTATGCATGTCGAAACAAAATAAATAACATGTGTTGAAGAAGAAGAAGAATATCTCAGGGATTCTCCTCTAGCATTTGAAGAGGGTATCTCTACCACCGTGGATGAACTCAAAGAAATAAATCAGGGTACAAAAGAAGATCCACGCCCCACTTTAATTAGTGCGGCCATGACTCTTGAAGAACAAGAGTTGTATATTTCATTTTTAAAGAAAAATCAAGATATATTTGCTTAGAACTATACAGATATGCGAGTACTTGATCCTGATTTTGCTACTCATCATTTGGGTTTTCCAGAAGAACATCGAGGCTTTAAGCAAGCCACAAGAAGAAAACACCCAACTTATGCTTACAAAATTGAAGCTAAAGTGGATAATCTTATCAAAGATAACTTCATCAGAGAAGTTCAATATCCCAAGTGGTTGGATAATATTTTCCATGTGAAAAAGAAGAATAGAAAAAATTAGAGTTTTCATTGATTTCAGAGATCTTAATCGGCATTTTCCTAAGGATGATTTTCTAGTTCCGATTATAGAACTCTTAATTGATGCAACAGCTGGATATGAAGCACTTTACTTCATAGATGGATATTCTGGATATAATAAAATCTGAATGGCTCCATAAGATGAAGAATCTTCAGCTTTCAGAGCCCCTTAGGGTGTGTTTTGCTATCAGGTAATGCCCTTTGGCCTGAAGAATGTAGGCGCATCATATCAGCATGTCATGAATCGTATTTTCAAACCCTTTTTAGGGACATTTGTTGAATGTTATGTGGACAATTTTTTGGTTAAATACAAACAAACTTCTAATCACTTGGCTGATTTGGAAGTCATATTCCATAAAATTTGCAACATAATTTAATGATGAACCCCTTAAAATGTGCTTTTGGGGTAACCTCAGGAAAATTTCTCAGCTTTTTTATACGCCATCGTAGTATCAATGTCGATCCAGAGAAGACAATGTCAATCCTTGGTATGTCACCTTGTCAAAATTTGAAACAATTGAGAGGACTTCAAGGAAACTTAGCCTATATTCAACGTATCATCTCCATTTTGGAAGGAAAATGTTTACACTTCACCAAATTGATGAAGAAGGGAGTCACTTACCAGTGGACTGAAGAACATCAAGAAGCATTCGATATTCTCAAGAAATGTCTCTTGAGTCCACCGGTGTTAATGCCGCCTGTTGAAGGAAGACCACTTATCCTATATGGGACAGATTTAAAGTGATCATTGGGTCCCTTTCTTGATCAGAATAATGATGATGGGAATGAAAATAGCCTTCATTATCTCAGTCGGACTATGCTTGAAGCAGAAACCCGATATTCAATTATTAAAAAGTGTATCCTAGCATTAATCTTTGCAGTTTATAAGTTGAGACACTACATAAAACATCACGAGGTCCAATTGGTATCTCTCAATAACCCGCTCAAATTCATCCTTAATCGTCAAATGCTTACTGGACGTCTGGCAAGGTGGGTAGTTATTTTGTAGCAATTTGATATTTAGTATGTGTCTCAAAAGGAAGTAAAGGGCCAAGATCTTGCAGATTTCCATTCTCAACACCCTTCAGTAGAAGATACATCTTCAAATATTGAACTTCCAGATTAGGAAGTCTTCTCTATTCAAGATAGTCTTCAAACATGGGAAATGTACATTGATGGTGCTTCCAGAAGTCCAACAAGGAGGAAAATGGAAAACCCTAAATTCAACAAAGTTGGGATAGGAATTGTGCTTATTTATCCAGAAAAGTTAGTGCTACCCTATTCCTTCCCATTGTTGGGAGGCGGGACAAATAATGAATCAGAATACCAAGCTCTTATCGTAGTATTGGAGTTGGCGATTCAAGCATAAGTGAATCACTTAACGGTGAAAGGTGATTCAGACCTGGTAATCAAACAAGTCGATGGGGATTATGCAATCAGAAAATAAGAACTAATACCTTTGTATGATTATGTTAGAGAATTAATGGTGGAATTTCCATCGGAACCGACATATTCTTATGTCCTGAGATCAAAAAATGCCCAGGCTAATGCGATGGCTAATATAGCCACAGCTCTGGCAGATCCAAATAGAGATGATACAATAATTAGTATTTCACACCATTGTACAATTTCACCTTATGTTCAAACCAGAACAGAGGAAATTAATGAAATTAGTCCCATCTCAGAACCATATGGTCATACTACTGGATGGATGACACCTATCAGGGAATGCCTTCAAAATGGAACACTTCCACCTGATAGAGCTGGGAAAGAACAAATTCGGTGAGGTGTGGTCAATTTCACTCTTTATGATAGCCCAGTTCACCTACAGAAAATTCTCTACAAAAGAGGTTTTTATGGAGTTCTCTTTAGATGCATTGAAGGTGACGAGATAATGGCTGTCATGAAAGAAGTTCATGTAAGAGTCTATGGTGCCTATCATTCTAGACATAGATTATCTCATCTAATTCGAAGTCTTGGATACTTTTGTCCATCAATGATACAAGATTGTCTTGATTTCACAAAGAAGTGTCATTATTCCCAAGTACATTCCAATTTCATTCATCAGCCCCCAAAGTTTCTTCATACAGCTAAATACTCATGTCCATTTTCCACATGGGGAATGGATGTTGTGGGACCTTACCCTTTAGCTATATCCAAGAAGTTTAAGTATATTCTTACTGCTACTGACTGCTTTTCCAAATGGGCAGAGGAAATACCCATCAAGGAAGTCAGTTCTAAAATCATTTTTAGCTTCATTAAGTCTAACATCATTACTAGATTTGGTGTCCCTCATACCATATCGACAGACAATGGCACCAACTTATGTTCATCTGAAGTAAGGAAGTTGTATCAAGAATACAACATCAAATCTAACCATTCATCTCAGTATCATGTAGCGGCCAATGGACTGATATAAGCCTTCAATAATACTATTTCAAACATACTGCAAATGATGGTGGATAAAGATAATAAATCATGGCCTGACAAACTCTTTCATGCTTTATGGGCTTATCGGACCACCACCCGCACTGCAATCTGGACAACTCTATATTCATTGGTATGTGGAAAAAAAGAATTCTTGCCCATTGAAGATCAATTACCCTTTCTTAGAGTATCCATTTGTGATCAGCCATCTATAGATGAACAATCACAAAAGTGATTGGATGAATTGGAAGATTTATATGAGAAAAGATTGTGCACCCTGCACCACATGGAAGTTTATTAGAATCAAATAACATGAGATTTTAACAAACAATTTTGTCATTGTTCATTCATTCAGGGAGAATTTGTATTGGTTCTCAGAACTCCAATGATACTAGGAAAGAAACCACCCAAGCTTGAGCCAAAGTGGGAAGGACCTTACTCAATACAGAAGGTCTACTCCAATGGAGCTTATTCTTTAATCTCAATGGATGGAGAACTCATCACGACTCCAAGCAATGCCAGATTTCTGAAGAAGTATTTTGTGTAACACAATTACTAATATGTCCAAAAAGACGTTAAACTGAACCATCCTCGGTCTATGAATATGACCTTAAACTATTCACACCATCGTCCAACATGACGTTAAACAGTGACGTCCTAGCTACATGACGCTAAACTGTACAGAAGTCACTTATTTTCAGCATGATGTTAAATTGTGAAAAAATTACCAAATATGCCCAACATGACGTTAAACTATGTCCTCTTTTGTCTTTACTGTATGAAATTAAACTGCACAGTCCTCCTTTCGTCCAACATGGCGTTAAACTCTATTGTCCCCATCGTCTTAGCTACAGGATTCTAAACTGTAGAGAACCCTTATTTTCCAACATGACATTAATCTATGTCCCTATATTTGTCCTACATGACTTTAAACTGTACTTCTCATTGGTCCTACATGATGTAAAACTGAACAAAGTCCCTTAATACGTCCTACATGATGTTAAAATGTATTTTTTCCCTACTACATGACACCAAACTGTGCAGCACCAATAGTCCTCACTGCAAGACTTTAAACTACATAGTCCATTAATATGTCCTACATGACATTAAACTATGCATCGTTAAGGTTGTTGCTACCTCTTGTTTCTCACATCGAGTATGACTCACATGATCTTAGAGAAAACGTCAACCATAAGACCCTCTCTAGGCCACTAACCATGTGTAAGTCCCGACACCATTTTTTAGGTCATTGTTCTCAAAAACAACTTGATCACCAATTCATCCTTTAATTGAACTACGCAGACTATGATCCTTGCCTTCTAGGCTGGGTACGTAGGCAAACTCCCAAAGTTCAAGCCCAAAACCAATCTCTTCACATTGGTTCACCTCCATCTCATACGATGTTGATTCATGAAGCCGCCCCCAAAATAAAAATCTTCACATTGGGTCACCTTTTTCCTTGTTATATGACGTTAAACTATACATCACTTTTGTCCTGTATGACAATAAACTAAAAAATTATTTGACACCCATGCCTGAGAGGGAATTGTTATTTTCATTGATCTCCAATCATGTTATATTCCAAGACTATGTGCATACATGGAAATGCCCGAACCTTTTATCTCGAGTCAAACCATCATTAAACTAAAGTCCCCTTTTCACCATTCACTTGTAAAAACCAAATATGTATAATGGGTATTTCATTAACTACGTGTAGCTTGATTCCCATCCTTATGGGATACGTAGGAATGTTCGAGTATCCCTCGAATCCAACCCCAAGTCTTTGGGCCTAACCCCAAATTTTACTTTCAGTCCCCTAGATGAAACGTCCATGTGAAAACACACACTGTGTACTCCTTATAATGGTTTGAGCTCTAGGAACCTAAACTAAGATCTCCCATAATCTCATCCCACATGAAATTAAAATGTATTTTAAGAACTACATTTGGCTTGATTCTCATTCTAATGAGTTATGTAGTGAATTCTAACATCTCAATTTAGGACCGAGCCACAACATGATTATGGTTAGCATTGGTCTGTGTATCTCTACATGCATTAGACAATACTCATTGTCATGTGTCATATTCCTAACCTCAAATACTTCCAGATTTCCATAACTTATTTCTTGACTTCTGGTCACAAAATGTTTCATACTTTCAAGTTCTTTTTCCTGACTATGCAGCACATTCCCTAAGGCAGCCTTGCATAAACAATCAACATAATAGACTTTTCTGCCAAAAGAAGCTATTATTTGACTATGCAGCCAATTCCCTTAGGTGGAACTGCATAATTCAACCCCCTAATGGGTTTTTCAAATAATGGTAAATTCATTCTTGGGAGGAAAACCTATTCTTTCCTTATTTCTCTTAACGACAATATGTAGGGATCCGCAAAAATGGCCATCCTTAACATATTTGTCCCATACTCTTTTTCATGATATAAAAGTATTCAAGTATATGGTTTATATTTCCATTCCCTATGTTTGGGACAAAACTTCATAGGAGTGACATTAATTCAATTCTTAGACAATCTTGATTGAAAATATCTTCTCCATATTCAAGTACCTCTCTCCATATAGCAAACTCTATGTTTTGAAAAATTTGAATCTCTATAAACTTTCACTGGCTCTTTAGCAGCAGAAAAGTAAATTTCTGAGAGTTATTTTGCCTAATTATGTAGCACGTACCCTTAGGAGGCCTTGCATAAGTAGTCTACATAACAGAAATGTCAGCCAAAAGATGCTATTATTTGACAATGAAGCCAATGCCCTTTGTTGGCCCTCCATAATTCAACCCCCTAACGGGTTTTTCAAATAGTGGTAACTTCATTCTTGGGAAATACTTCTTCTAATGCCTTTCAGCCCTTTTTTCATATCATTCCTCAGATTAAAAATTTCTTAAGTCATAGATTACATGTTTTCCCCCAAACGTGAACATGGTAATATGTTTTCAGATCAATTATCAAGGAATTGAGTCAATTTTAATCCATTTGGTCAAAGCTATTTTGACCTTAAACATTATCCTTTTTATGTCCGACGTGCATGACTTTAAACTCCCCACAAAAGACAAGGGAACTCTGAATAAAAGTCAAGTCCCAGCTCACTAAACATTCATTTCGTATGATTTAGGTAATATTGATGAATTAGAAGATTCTAAGTTTGTAAGGTTATTTTTATAATCCTAGTAAAAAAATCAAACCATGCTTACTAGGCTCATTGGATTAAGAAAAAATTTAAAGCAGGTAGCAAAAGATGGCATGTACAGATGATAGAAGATGAAAGTATTTTTCATTTGATGCACAAGAGTTAGAAGGACATCCACAGACTGAAGTCTCTTCTCTTTTCCAAGAATTAAAAAAGACTGTCAACATAAATCTTCATTTGATTTACAGAATCCCGAGCCTCATCAGTACCCACTTGAAGCTCATGCACTCAACCAACTTCACTCTTTTCAGCGTGATGGAGTGATTTCATGGCATCTGCAATGGCTTTCATACCATTCATTTGAGCTTCTTCCAGTGAATTATTAAGTTGGGAAAGTTCCCTAGTAACAGTATCTAACTGTTGCTAAAGATGCATCTGCTGGACGACTTTCTCTGTGATCTTATGCTTCATATCCTTTAACTTTGAAGTATAATCGGCCTCATCTCGGGATAGCACAACCTCAAATTCGCTGATATTGGCTGAAAACCTAACCCTGGTTAGGTCTTGACAGTACTTCTGCTCTTATTCCCTTCTTAGGATGACTTGTTTCACCACGGCATGGATCTTTTGACATCCAAACTCGCCAAGTCCCAACATGAAAAACAGGGATGACAGTCGCAGGATTTTCGATGAGAGCTCTTCAAGAGGCACTTCAGATATAATCTTCCATATATTCTTCCATGCCATGTGTCGTGAAAATTGGAGGGCCTTTTGTATTTCCGGGTCCGACTCAACATCACTGTCACAAGGGGGGTATAATCTGGGATTAATGCACTTAGGGAAGTTCCATGTTTTGATTCTTCTCCCTGATCTGTGCTTCTTCTCTTTCTATTCCTGTTGGGGCAGAGGCGGAGGCTTCACCTCCAGATCTATCCAATGAAATTGATGGCCCTACACAGTCAATTGATAGTTTTGGTTAGTTTCAAAGGATAATAGAAGTTGATTAAGTTGTCTTGAAAATTAAGTATAGCTACAAATATTGTTATCTCTTACCCAATGGTAGATCAGCAAATTGAGAAGGCTCCTCCTCATTTTTCCTAGATTCAACAGGATTTCCTGGATGAGTTTCAGTAAGCTCTTCCGGGTTTAGATCCACTTGAGCTAATGTCTTTGCAATAGTAGGGTTGTCTGTACGCCCTTCTGGAATTGGCAGTATGACAACTTTCTCAGATGAAACTGCATATTTGAACCAATCATTGTCAAAGATGTAATAAGAAGATATTTTAATAGGACGAAGGATAACACTCACATCCAAAATATTATACATTACATGGTAATTTAACATGATCTAAAAAATCATCAAAAGATGCGCCAAGTTCCATCATTTCATCCAATGTTATCTCAGATTATGGGTTAGTCTCACTAGTGGGAGCATTCGATACATCTTATTAGTGACCCTCATTCTGTGGCCTCTAACCATGGGCAATGTCTTCAGATAAAATTGCGGCAGTAGTGGCAATGGCTGCCAAAAGTTCTAGTGCAGGGGTTGAACCTAAAATATCGCAGAATGGAAGTCAGTTGATGTTTCATTCAACATTTTATGAAGCATTGTTAATTTACCAGAAGAAGGATCTTCTCTCTTTGCAAGAGAAGTTGGAGGGATACTGGGATCAGACATTGGATCTTCTCTAGGAGGTGCCAAGTTAGCCTAAACGTGTCATTGTTTACCAGCACCCTCCATCATCCTAAAAGGAGGGTCAGTTCTCTCCCTCATAGGTTAAATTGAAGAAGACCCTACAATCCCAAGAATTATGAGAAATCCTTTCATGGATTAAAACTCATGACTATATGAAGGAATTACCACTACTGATAAAGCTTTTAGATGTGGACTTATTACTTTGATGCCTTTGCTTCTTTGGCTTCTTAGGAGTGTGGACATCATCATCTCCAAATACAGGAATTGGAGAATGAAAATCCATGTCAAACTCCTCCTCCAGGGCTTGCTAGCCAGGAGATATCTCTCTCGGCTCACTAGGAGATTTATTAGCCCTGATTGCTGTACCACCAGGGTTATACAGTGGTGAAGGAACCTCATTAGTTCCTTTCTTTCCAAGTAGTAGGATGAAGAAAATAATTTTCTTCAGTAACAAATCTTTGACTGAAATCATGTTGCAATGAAACTAAGGAAAGAGACTTACATCTTTAGGAGAAACATAGTTGTGCCACTCCTCATCTTCAGAACCACCAGTCCCCTCAGTGGTGCCACGATCTATCATTTCCTTTACCCGCTTGGTGATAGGAATGGAATCTTCGATGGCATATATTAGCATCTATAGCTCTCTAATGTAAGCCCGCACTTCATAGGGATCAGCCACGAAACATATATCAGTAGAATCCCGAAGATTCCCTATTCCAGGGATGTGTAACCCTTCACATAAATACAGCAAGGCAGTTTCAATATTATAATATAAACTCCGCCATGTCTGGATAGCCTCTGGTCATAAATATTCAGCATGTGTACCAGAAGGCTGTGAGGAGGGTCCTACAACCTTAGACTTCAGCTTCTTCCCAGCTCCTGCAACTACAGATAGATAATAAGAATATAAGACTTGTTGCTATATAAAGTAATGATGATTAAAGTACCCCAATAAAGTAACTCACTAGGAGTAGATGGAGTTGGTATTTTGATTCTGACAGGAGGATTATATCTGGCATGAGAACGCTTTGCCTCATGTTGTGCCTCATCATCCCCATCTTGGGAATCCGACGAGTCAGCCCTTGGTGAGGAACCTGGTGAATCAGATCCAGGTGGGGAAGTGTCACCTTCCTGAGGAAGGGTTTCTTTCTCTACAGTTATTTCCTTTTTCCCCACCTCAAAAACCGTATGATTCAAAACCCCTCCAGGGTATGATGCTATCCTGTTATCGACATACCATGTAGTCATGTTACTCGCCGCTTTATCAACTGGTAGATCAAACACTGTCCCGGTTCTCTCCATAGATATCAGCAACCATAGTTGTCGGGCAACCATCGGATGATGCTCTGACCTAACATGCACAGGAGGGGATACAACAGTCTGTTGCAGACACTTGAATTGGCATGAAAATCTGTATGGAGCATAGGCCTCACATATAATCTCTCCATCAATCCTGGTAGCCAGTACACCATCAATGCAAGCCAGCATGTATGCCCTCAATTCTAGAGCAGCAGTTCCATTATCAAAAAACTGCCTGGTTGGCAGGTTTCTATAAGGGATGAAATTTAATTCCTTGTACATGCTCAGCCTCCCCTTCATATCATAGATGTTGAGAGCTAACTGAGTAATTCCAGAGTATTCCTACAATGATGGCCTGAAAGAACTTCCAGGAATCTGTATTTCTTTATGTACATTATACGTCCTGAAATGAGTGGTGATCCATCCCCACAAAATGTGGAATGGTCCCACTATTCTCAAATGAGACTTAACCTTAAAGACATGGAGTAAACTCCTTTTAATCTTCGCCATAATGGGGGTGGCCAACCCAATGATTTTCTTCTCAGCCAACTTGGCTGCCACAACGATGGACCTTGGACTGACGCCTCCCTTTGAATCCCTGACTGGAAAAAGATAAACACTGAGCCGCAAGGCTAAAAAACCCTCCAGATGAATCTTTTTTGGGATTCTCTAATCCACTTTGTACCCCCACTTCTCAAATTATCCTTCCTCTAGATTCGTCCTAAATGTGTCAGGATCACCCCTCTTCTCTATTTTGGGGAAAATAGTAGGATGAGTATAGGTGGGCCCCTTCTCCTTCAGCCACTTCTCCTTCGGCTCCTTCTCCTGCTTCTTGGTAAGAAACATATCCATCCACTCCACTGGATGAATATCCTTTCTAGAATGATTTCTGGAGTTTTGGGAATTCTTGAGCTTTTAGAAGATTTTCAATAATTCTCGAGCCAAAGCCGAGGCCTTCTCCGAATCATTACAAGTCGACTTGGGACGGTTGAAATGATCATACATGTCACCCAGAATTGGAGCCCCTGATATCATTTAAACATCCCAAAAACGGATGCCTACTTCTCCATGATTCAAATGGAAGGAATTGTTTTCTGGGCTCCAGCGGCTGATTATCTCAGGCACAAACTCATCATTCTTGTTAACATATGTCTGCCCAGCCCAGACAGCTTCATATATTGCAGCTCATTTCAAATCCTCGGCAAAATCTGCACAAGTTTATTGCACCCTGTATTCCCACAACCAAGTTGGCTTCACACCTCCTCCAAGACGAAAGTCCTAACTCTTATTCCAACCTTTGGATTGATCCATCCGAGAATTTCGAAATATTGAAAGATAACAACGTGGTTGCTGCTCGGGCTTGTGAGGTTTCAGATCTGGCGTACAAGGGCTGTGATGCATCATATATGCCTTCTCCACTGTTCCATTATTTTCAAATGCTCCTCCACTTGCAATATTTTTTGAAGAAAAATTGGTGTAATTCTGAAACAAAGAATGTGGGAGATAGTTTTTTGCCTCTGGAATGTTGACATATTGCAGATGACCATGCCCATACAGAGGCAAATAGATGGTCTGTGGAAATTTAAGATGATACTTCTTCATGTACTTGGCCAAATATGGAATAGTTTTGTCGTAGATATCATAGTAGTCCTGGCCAACGATGTTCATCATATCATCAATCCGCTTTCTAGACAATTCATCAGCTCTTCCGAATCATCTAGGAGCCATTGAATCTGTACATAGGTCGAATAATTAACTCTTAAGTGGGTTGATTTTTCATAAAATTTGTGAAAAATTCTACAAAAATGGCTAATGCATTAAGGCATGCACGTCCAATTTTGGTGCACAGGTGTAACTGTGTCGCACAGGTTTTTTGGAGCGCATGTATCACCGTGCAGGTCAATATACCTCTGCATTAGCGCGACATGGAAAAAAGCACTGAACCGTAGAAAATCAGCCACCTACACGACGAAATCATCCAGCGTGGCAAGAGCGGAAATGTTTGAGATTCGGGTGCTTTGCTTGAGAATGACTGCATATTTATAGGTCGGGATGAACCCCTACGCGTCGAAGCCTGTGCACCTCTCACCTACGCGCCAGTATCTGCGTACTCCGAACCTGCGCACCTCCCTTCCTTTGGTTTTCTTCTTTACCTTAGAGTCATGTCCTCATTTCTTTTGGATTCAACTCTGAGGGGGGACTTTTGTTGACTCTCCTTTCCATCACAGAGTCTAACTAGTTAAAAGAGAAAATACCTTAACACAAATTGATCCATCCTTTAAAGAAACATCAAAAATTGACAAAGGCATGAAAGAGGATTTATTTTCACTTGGGTTGCGCAAGTTTCATCACAGTCGCACAGGGTACCTGCGCACCACATGTTGGGCGTGCAGCTAACCTGCACGCCCTATCATATTTTCACCTGGGGTCTTTAGCAGCCTATAAATATGCCTTTTGGGCCCCCAATTTTGAGGACAAAAAATTCCACAATCCATTTTTATGCTCCTGGCACCCTAGTCTATTCTTGAAGTCTTTCGAACACTTCTAAGGAAATTTCTTACCTAGAATAGAAGATCTAAATAGGGGGAACAAGGCTTAAGTGTTGAAATTCACCAACACCTGCACACCTAGGTGTTTAACCCTCAAGGGAAATGGACACACCTATACGCCACCTTATCCCTTCACCAGAACCTACGCGCCAATCTTTTGGAAGCCCCTAGGGATAATACTAAGGGTTTGAGCCAAGGCTTGCCAAAGTCTTACCCTATGGGTTTTCTGTTGCACTGGTACCTACGTGTCGCGCAGGTATACCTGTGCGACCACGACCTGTGCGCCCACGCAAGACCTGCATGCCTACTTCTATTTTGGGTGCCCCTCATGCCTATTCACCTCTCTTATTCAAATCCACCTCTCCTCTTCAAGATTTAGCCTTCCGAACCATCTTTAATGCCATTTATGGCTTGGTTCCTTTGTTGGCTTCCTTATCTGAAAGGAATTCTGTGTAATATCTCTTAAAACCTAGTGATTTACATATCTTTATGTCACAAAGGTTAAAAATTTCATTCATTCAGCCTCATCCTTTAAGATGAGAGGATCTTTAACCTGGGCCTCCATTTCAAGAGTAAGCCCCAGTCCATATTCTCTTAACATGGGCCTCCTTTTCAATAGTAATCCCCAGTCCAAGTTCTCTTAATATGGGAATCCTTTTTAGGAATAAGCACCAAGTCCCCTAATCTGGGAATCCTCTTTAGAAGTAATCCCCAGTCATAATTTCTGAAATCTGGGCATCCTACTTAGGAGTAAGCCCCAAGTTCCCAAATATGGGCATCCTCCTTAGGAGTAAGCCCCAAATTCTAAAGTCCATTTAACCTGGGCCTCCTTCTCAGGAGTAAGCCCCAATCATAATTTCTCTTAACTAGGGAATCCTTATCAGGAATAAGCCTCAGTTCTAATGTCCATTTAACCTGGGACACCTTCTCAGGAATAATCCCCAGTCATAATTTCTCTTAACCAGTCTTAATTTACTTTTGATTTGGGCTTCCTTATCCGGAGTAGAACCCAATCATAACTACCTTCTAAATTGGGCATCCTTCTCAGGAGTAAGCCCTATGATATATATCCAAATATCCATAAAGCACATATACCTTTATGGACCTTGTTCCCAGGTTTCTTCCCTGAATTAAATCCCAATCTTCATCTATCTGGGAAGTCATACATACAAGAAGCCCCATATCATTTCTTATGATTTCATCTTTCATGGCACTATTGTCAGGTTTTACCAATACCTCTTGTTTCTCCCACCGAGCATGACACACATGACATTAGAGCGTACAAGTAATTATGACATCTTTCTTTGATCCATCAATAATACATAAACCTCGTACTTCTTTGCTCAAACTATGGGGGTTTTGATTCCTTCTATAAACAAGGATACGTAGGTAGCCCATCTGTGGGTATGATCCCAACTCTGAAATAATCCATGTCCTTCTGAATGATAATAAACTTCAAGTGCCCCACTGACGGCTTTAAACCCAGTATGGTTATCATAATGACCATGATATTTCTATATAATGTATTGAACGATACCATTGACTAAGAATATCTAAACAAATGCAGATGATTCTCTATCAATGAAGAACCTCAAATACATATAACAGATTCTCTAAATATCATACATATCAATCATTGATTGTCAGATCTAAAGGAAAGCCCATTTTCATACTTGGTAATTTAATAAGGATTCACGAACATAACTTAAATCTATAAAGAGAGTCCCAAAGTAGACAATAATTCCCCTAAAAAATGTGTGATGAGTCCGACCTCCCATCCTCTCGACCAATGAAAATTCTTAAGCCTCATCGATCCATAACTAATGTGAACCTAACTTTGGAAAGTAGATACAGATGGATATATAATCATTGGATGTTTCCAGTTCTATGAACAAACCCGTTAGAAACCGATTGGAATGTTTGAACCTTAAATAAACGAGGACATCCCCATTTCTAGAGGAAACAATAATACATCATTTTTTGGGTTTTAATATCAGTTTTTAATATTTTGTAAAATTTTATTAATATTTTCTTAAATAATGATCTATGTTGAATTCAGCGTATTATTATTGAATATTTAATATTTTTGTATTATTTCATCATATGAATGTTTCATTGTTTCTGAAAAACATTTAATATTATCCAGACCATTTAGATTTGGTTAATGTCTTGATATAAGGGTGATATATTTTTAACATTTTTAGTATTATGTCATAAACTAGAATTTAATTATAGTGCTTCTAGATTGAGAATAATTCATCTTGAAAACTCATCGTTCAGAGAAAAAAGATGAGTTTGATGAGTAAATTGATTAAAAGTGGAAATTATTCTTGAAAAATAATTTTACATTCATATGTTAATAGTCTAGGAATTAGAATAATTACACTAATTTAGGAATCATATTTTGAAACAAGAATTTCATTTTTCTAATATTCATATCACGGAAGCAATGGCCTTTTAGCTCATTACAAATTTGCAGTTTTTATGTTTAAGTTTATAAGGAACTTGTTGTCTATCACTCACATTCAGTGCATTGAAGTGAGGCTTTTCTATTATATCCATGATTTCACACCAAACATATGTTATTTTTTAATCTTAATATGTATAATTTTAGATTACCTAAATACTTCTCTTTCTCTCTTTTCCAGAGGATGATTTTTTTAAAAATATTTAATTGTGTATTTTTAATTAATGTATTTTGAAACATCACTCCCTAGTTACCGTACTAGATTTAAAATTTCCAGGATGAAATTTATTTAAGAGGAATAATGTAATAGAAATATATTTTTAAATATAGTGACTATGTTTGATTGTGTACGAGATACACAACACCATGTTTACATGAACAACATACTATTATTATTTAAATGTGACCATTATAACCTAGTTGTTAAATTTGAGGTATTAAATTTTGTTAACCTCATTATAATTTTTAAAATTTTCCAACTCATTGATAATATACTAAATAATTTTTTTAAATAATTAATTCATTTTTTGCTAAATTAATTTTATTCTTCTTTTAAATACATTTTCTTTACAAATGGGTATTCTTGAATTTTATTAGTGAATACTATAGAAAAATATACTGACTTTATTAGAATCAATATTTCTAATTTATTGTATTCATGATGTAAAATTATATTTTAGATTAGTTTTAAAATATAATTTTTTCATATTGATTAATAATAACCAAATTATGGTTTTTGAGATGAAATTTTTATTTGAATTTATTGTAAAGGCATTATATGTATAAAACGGGTTTTTTAAAACATTTTTCATTGCACTTTGATTGTTTGCATATAAATAAAATCAAGTTGTATTGATTTTTTTTACTTTTTAAATAGTGATTCAATATTTTGAATCAGTATTTATATATTTGTAAAGTAGGGTCATTTTTTCAATATGAACTATATGACATCCCACTTATTAGACCAAATGAAATCTCCAAAAGCATTTCAAAAAATTAATTTAATCAATGGTGAATTTTGAAATTTTAAAAAAGTGTAATTATATGAGTGCTGTAAATTCCAAACAAATGTTGTTTTCATACACTTTTTATGTTTTTGGTGAAATTCCTGAGGGTTCTAAAGAACATTACGGATATCTAGAGTACTAAAAACCACTACATAGGGATTCAAACAACATGAAAACCATTTACACGTCGTGTAATGGTTTCATGACTGGTGGATAGGCCGAATATGTGGAATGTTATTACTGTGCAGTTTACCTCAAGAGATTCATGACATGTATCTAATACACATAAATAATTTGGTTTGAGATGTTTATTGATCTGAAGGAAAATGGGTCACCTGATGGTTGATTTCATGTGTTTGAATTTTTTGATGTCATTCATATTGTGTTAACTACATCTGAGTGGATTCAAATGGGTTTTTTCATGGTACTAGAAACACCCAATGTTTCTATATCCATAGGGACCGACTTTTCAAATGTAGTTTCTTATTTTAATGTTTGACCAATTATTCATAATAACTCACATTGGTTGAGAGGATGAGAGTTCGGGCCCATCACACCATTTTAAGGGAATTGTTTCCTATTATAGACCACTCTTATAGATTTAATATATATTCTCAAATAATTCATAAATTCCCACAAATTATGTGGGTTTTCTTTGAATTAATCATAAGTTTTTATCATGTTTGAAAATTATAATAATTTATATGTATATAAAGTTCTTTATCAAAGGACATATCTATATGTATCTGAGGTTCTCAATCAATGGAAAACCCTTATATAATAATTGGAGAATCATTGGTCGTTATGTTGATGAAGCTAGTTTTCTAGAAATATATTGGGGTTCCCTATACTGTTTTGTCATCTCGGAATACAAGAGTTGTTTTTATGTTGGGATCGAACCCAGGAATGGGCATCTTATATATGATTTTTAAAGGAAACAAAACACACATTGTTCATTTCCGCTTAATAGGGAACATCATTCCATTTTAAGGTCTTGTGAAAAGAACCAATCCATTATGTTTAGATTCATTTGACTAGAATATCTAAAATGGAAAGTGCATAATCAATATTTTTTTGGTACTTCTACAGGAGCATCCAATAGAACTTCAAAGGGATATAAATTTTTAGGATGATTTAGTCACTTCTGGTAATGTTCCCCAAAGAGAATAGGTTTTATATATGGTGTTGTTTTTGGACCATTGAGAGGATTCCTATATATCCAATTTGAATGGGAATCAAATCCCATGTTGTTTAATTGGTCTCTTGGGGATGTGTGTCCTATTGAAAGGAATATTTTTGGGATTAATCCAAAAGAGGATTCCATAATGAAGAGGGTTCGTGAGGTATATATTGATTCATAGTGATTTAAATGTTTTTTCGGGGCTCCCACCTAATGAGGATGACCATTGAAGAGTAGGATTATATGTTTGGGGATTAGTCCAGAATGGTAACCCTAATGGCTTGATCTAAGGGGGTTACTATGGAAGGGGATTCCCTAGTGAATGGGGGGTTATGATCAGGACTTACTCTAGAGTAGGATGCCCATGGAATGGTTTAATTAGGGATTATGTTTTAAGTGGATGAATGTTGAGATCGGGCCTTAAGTGGGTGTCCAACATATCCAAATTATCACAGGAATCAGACTTTATGTAGTTCAATATGGTTCAAGGATTACACACTAAGGTTTCCATTGGGTGGGGGATCATGTTGATATCAAGATTACCATCAATCTATACCACCATATGAGTCTTGCTCAGTGTGAGAAACAAGAGGAATATGAAAGTCCAAGAAAATACATAATTATATTTTCCCAGAGGATTAATTCATGTCTTTGAGGACTCATACCGAGGGAGGCACTCTGAAATAATGTGAGAGGCTGATTTGAAAGATGGTTCTCTGTTGAAGCATGTATCTGATTTTTTGGATTCCATGATTGTGGCAAGAATTGTTTTCCACATGAGTTTGGATGATTCATGCTTGAATATAATGGATGTGAGGATGTAAATAATATATAAAACCACAATTCTTGTCATCCACTAGTTTATGAGGTCAATGGTCAAGAAGAGAGAAGAGATGACTCTGATACCTATCCCTTCTCAGACCTAGTATACAATGCGGCGAGGATAAGAAGTACTGAATCCTCCGTTAAGAAAGGCTATGAACTTACTCCATGAGGGATTCCCTAATATTGGATCCATAGAGATGGAGGATGATCTCACATAATGTTTAATATAAAAGAAAGCATAGTCCTCACCCTCCCTTTCTAGAACTAGAAGATCTTGGTCTCAAAGATGATAAGGGGAGAACCTGGTTCTACCATATGTATCCAAGATAGGGAACTCTTGAAAACCATCCCCTGATTTATGGTCTTCATGAACATGGTAAAAAAACCACATGAACCTTGAGAACCCTGACCATATGGTTGGAAAATTTAAGGAATTATTTGACTGTAAGAATGAAAATCCAAATGGGATTCCTACTAGTGTTCTCCTATTCAGGTTGTTTCAAATCCATAGGCTTTAATGGATGTCTCTACCTGGTCCCCTTTAAAAAATATATCCTAAGGGAGAATAATTATGACTTTAGTGGCATGAAAGATAACTCAAAGAGGTAGGCTCACAAAAGTAATCTCTTGAGGGGAATTGGTGCCTCATGCGATGCCTAAGAGGAGCTGGAATTTACTTCAGGTAGGGTTGTTAACTAATATGTGAAATTAATAGGCATTGAGAAATGGATCACCTATGAAACAAAACATTAGTGGGGCATTATACCAAGAACAAATGGTGTCCTCAGGTGACCATGAATGGGTCCTGTGTAGTTCCCCTATTTGGGAGAGGGGCTTTTTTCTGTTGGTTGTTCTCCTGGGGAGAAGGGGTCCTTAGGATGGTGTCTCGTGTTTCGGACACTGATGGGACTTTGATCTCACATACCACCATAATTATCTCTTTTCAAAGGTTTTGTAGAGCTAACTAAGTAATTCTATATATTTGGGTGAAGGGGTTGTGTGACTAGATCTTGGGGTCTTTATTCAAATTTAATGATGTGCAAATGGGGATACCTAGTGTC
Source organism: Viscum album (assembly GCA_963277665.1). Taxonomy (NCBI): domain Eukaryota; kingdom Viridiplantae; phylum Streptophyta; class Magnoliopsida; order Santalales; family Viscaceae; genus Viscum; species Viscum album. Next base: position 1,205,086,382 of record OY728134.1, read on the forward strand.
CTCTTTGTAGAAAAATAGGGAACCTTTATCAAATTAGATTTCCCACATAGGTCCTGGTTGTAGATTCATGGAGTAGTTTTCTTATGAAGGGGTGGAAAAACATCTTTTTTGCATAGTTGGTGTGCTCATGTGACTCTTGAAGGGGTCAATGCACCTTTTGGACTGAACTGGTAGCGTTGGTTCTGTCCAATTAGAATATAGGGATGGTGCATGTGGGGCCAATTACATTAACATACTCTCTATAAAATTGGGTCTCTTCCCCCTCAACCCATATTCAAGGTTAGTGTCCAGCTGTCATCCCAGCTCTTTGGTATCTAAGTGAGGTTTTGCATCTTTATTTTTGTAGGGAAGTGCATGAATCACATTTCACTATGCCAAATAAAATCACACCCTTATAATTAGATTCATTAATAAGTGATATGAATATGGTTATATGGCATCTCTATGGAACTTTTATGAATTATAACCTAATTTGGTAGAATTTGGAGTGATCTCAACAGTTGGACTGACTCTCTAATTGTTTCCAAAGCAATAGATACAATTGAGTGTAGTTTGACTGTTTCTAAGGTTATATGAACAACTTCACTAAATTTGTACCTTTTTATGTCATCAACCCGAATTTCCTCTTAATTCCAATTAATGGAAGACTTAGTAGGTGAGACATGGTTTTTTGGTTAGAGAACTATTTTTTTCTTATTTTTAGCATGACTTGTTTTTTTTCATATTTCATGTTTTATTCTCCATTTTATCCTAAACCACACGGAGTGCTTCTCTAGCAAGATGAGACTAAAATTTTATATATAAATCCCTTTAAAAGTTTCGAATATAGGGAGTACTATGTCTCTTTTTGTGGGTAGTTTGAAATCATTCAAGATGGACTAATGAGATTGGTGTTTTATTTCTAATAGCATTGACAATATTTTTTTAATTGATGACCCAAACAAGTCTTGTGAGGTGAGAATGTTCCATCATTCTTCCCATAGCCAATGGGGAATATTGAACCATGATTTTGTGGTCCCAAAATCTAATTTATGGTATTTGAGAATAGAGGAGGTATCTCATGAGTGCGATACTACCACTAGTTTTGAAACCCATTTTTTAGGTTATTTTATGAAAAATTATCCGGGGTGTGTCAATAAATAGTAAAACAATGGAATCCTTTGGATAAAAGGACCTTAAATTTGTGATAAACATGTGAAATTCCAACTACGTAATGTCACAAAAATGTCAGGAGAGTGATTTATTGGGAATTATTAAATAATATTTCTGGTGACTGAAGGAAGTTCAAAAATTATAATTTCTCAATACCAAGAAAAGTTGTTTTTTCCAGTGGGAGATGTCTAAGAATGAAGAGATAATTTTTACTTGTGTTATCCATGAAGGGTAAAGTACTCCTATGAGAATTTGGCTTGTTTGAAGGATGGTATGTTTTGTTATATAGTCAACTCCCGGATGATGTTCCATTACTAATAATGTTTGAAGTATCTTTTATTTTAATGTCATATGACCACAACATTGACCGTGTATTTTAATGTCTGTCCATAATGTTGACTGTTACATAGTTTAATAACTTGTGAATAAAACATTTCTAAATGCAGTTAAATGTTAAAAATCAAGGATATTATTCTATTTAGTTTAAATTCATCCATCATGTACATTGGGGGGATATAATTTATGGGCTTTAACTTTAATAGAAACATTAATGGTTTTTCTAATTCTTAGTAATTTATCTGGGAATGCGTTATCACTTTTAGGTACAAGGGGTTGAATATTGTATGTTGTAATATGGGTATAACTGGATCAAAAGTGTGTTAATAAAAAAACGTTGATAGATATAGAGGAGTAGTCTCATAAGAACAAAGTTACCACCGGTTAACCAACATGTTTTAGGGGTTATTTTATGCAATGTCAACTCGGGTGTGTTACTTCATAGTCAATAGTGGAATTCTTTGGTTAAAAAATCCATTTTGGGATACTTTATGGAATCAAAATTGGGTGTGTTACAACATAATTAGTAAAATATATTTATCGGAATTCTAACATTTTATTATCAAGATCCGATGTAAGTTAATGAAGATTTGGATTTCTCGATGTACAATGTTAGATTTACGGAATATAGTTACCTAATTATGGTAGAAGTATTTCAGGTTTAAATTCCCCAATAATTGGGGGAAAATATTCCTTTGAATGGTCTAATAAAAAATAGTAAATATTGTTCATGTAGTTTTAGTTCTTATGACTAGGACAATAGCATCTAGAAAATGATTGGTGATATGTGGCCTATTGAGCCAAGATCGTTCCTACAAGCATAGAACATGAGGGATGAAGTTTTAAACCATGGTATTAGGGGTTATAAATCTGATAGAAATGACATTGGACAATTATGCGAGGGATGACCATATGTTGAATTCTAATTATAGTTCAAAAAATGATGTAATAAATTCTTATAATAACAGAATAGGCTTCTCCAAAGGGGGAAGTTACCACTGATTGAAAAACCAGTTTTTAGCATTGTTTTATGCAATCATAACTAAGGTGTGTTACAAAATATTCAATAGTCACACCCTTTAGAGGGAAAACCCAATTCATGGGATAATTTATGAAAAATCATTCGGGTTGTGTTACAAGATTTTAAGGAAATAGAGTCCACAGGTATCTAACATTCTTTCACTAGAAGCTAAATAAAAAACTCTGATGACCTGACAGTATTCAAGATTAGGAGTATAATGTGTAGAGGATACTGGTACAAGAAAAAAAGGAATCGTTTAGACTAATATTGGCTATCTTTTTGGATTTCATTTCATTGATATAAATCATAGGTAAAAGTGGGGAATCTCTATTTCTTTGGAATACACCATGATGAGGTTACATAAATTAAAATATCTTACACAGATCATTATTTTTATGTATAATAGGGGGAATTTTTCATTACCCCATAGTTTGGACTAGGACCTAAGGCCTTGGTTCCAAAATATATCTCTTTGTAATGAGAATAAAGTGAATGTAGTTCTTAAGGTGCCTTTAAATTTAAATTCATGTTGTGAGAAAATTAGCTAGGATGTTTAAAGTCATGCAGAATGGATTTCTATAGAGAATGTTCCCTGATGTTATTACAGATGAATTAAGGTATATATCCCATGCATCACTACCTATCTTGTTTGATCAATAATCAAGCCAGATGTAGTTCTAAGAATAATGGTCCCCCACATATATTGAATTCAATTATGGACAAAATTGTGGGTTTTTAATATGGGTTCATGAATAGGGTGAGAAATCATATTGATTCTTCTCATTTATATATGAACCATACATATGAGAGTGTAGGAATTTCCCATATATTTTTGCAACTGGGCCCATGGATGATGATTTGAACATCACTACGTATCTCATTGGAATGAGAATAAATCCACATATAGTTCTTGAGGAAATAAGGTAGTTTATTATCATGTGATGACGAAATACGGTGTTCCTTTTATGGTCTTGCATCAATGAATCTGGTAACCCAAATGCGAATTTATATTCCTTATTGATGGAATAATTTTTCCTAACATCATTAGCACACATGAACTTTTCTCAGTGTGTGAAAAAATGAGCTATAAAATTTCCATACATGGAACAAAAAAAACAATAGTAATTTTTAGGGGCATTTAGATTCTATGGTGTCTGGGAAAAGAGATTTGATTCTCATATTGCTTCATATTACATTAGGATGAGAAAAAATTCATAAATAGTTCTTAAAATACCATGCATTTTAACATAAAATGGTGAGGACGAAGATGAACCAACATGAATGAATGGAAATGTTATAGATGGACCTGAGGATGGAAATCTTGGCATCACTACATATCTCGTTGGAATTAGAATCATGCCACCCATAGTTCTTGAATAATAGTTCCACATATCATTTAGGCTCTAACAAAGAGAAAATGTTCTTTGATATCCTATGTGGTGATCGATGGGATTAAGACATCAGTTCTAGGAAACATAAAAAATCTCAATGAAATGAGAATAAAAAACAAATAGTTCTTTAATGGTCCCCTCTATAGTTTTGGATCATACATAGAAAGTGGGGGATATTTGTGTGTTGTAGTTAGACATGACATTGGAGATTTGGGATTCACTCTTTGTCTCATTTGGTATCATGCTTTATGTTGTTCAGGAAAATTGGTCCTCACATCAATTAGGAATGTATTTGGGGAAATGGTCTATATTTTTCTATTGTTCATGGACCTGAGATAGGGGATCTGGGAGTTACTACATATATTTTAGGATAAGGAATCAAGATTCCTGTAGATTTTTAATTATCATGTAATTTATCACCTTGCAATGAATAATTTCTACATGTAGTTTAATGTATTAATATAAGAAGGTGATAATTTTAGGGATTATGCTAATAGAAGGGGGCGACTGCCACTATGTAGTGTTAAAGACGTGTGTGTGGATAATGCATTGGAGTTTCCCATTCATTCATCCTTATGTGCGGACAATAGGGTATCTCGACCCACTAAGGTGTTATAGGGATATGATTGGGACATATACCAAAGATGGAGGCTCATATTTTAGGGACCATGAAGAGTTCTAACTCAAGGTCTTTTTTGGGATTATTAACATCAAATGAAGGATATGTTAACCTTGTAGTTTTATTTCATGCAGTGAGGACATATTTTGTCTTACATATTTAGGTCATACAACTAGGACTATGTTGTTAAGTATAATGTCATGATAAAAGGAGATTATTCCATTCAGTTTAACATAATTTTCTTTAGATGTGATTCCATGAATTTTAAGGTCATTCGACAAATGCCAACTACTCAGTTTAATGTCCTGTGGTTTGGACCTATAAAGTGAAATGCATTTTAATGTCTAGCATCTAAGATAATTGTCTTGTCTTCACATGAAATATTTATTTATGAACCCTGTATTGGTTAGGGTCATAATTATCTCTTCATCCCCTAAGATCATGGAATATACTCTCTTTGAGTTGAACTTTTGTAATTAGTATAGACCCTCCCACATTAGGTCATGATTTGGAGGAATCCTACCATGATTTTCTAGAGTACTAAGGAATAGTACCAATTCTCTTTATAGGAATTAATGTAGGTACACCTTCTTGTTAAAGGCTTTTATTATATGAATTTATTAAAATTCCGTGTAATGGAATCTATGAAACCTTTTTTAATATAGTATCTCTAATTCAACAAGTCATTTATTAGATTTATCATATATTGATATTTGGTTATAGATGGAAATATAGAGTGATGGAAACATATCCTCAATGGGATTAACTGCTTCTATTGTGTATACTAAAGACTACAAGGTTTCCTCAGTGTTAGTACGAGTTGTAGTCTAATATGTAAATTAGGCATGAAATATCATTTTAGTTTTATAATTTTTATCATTTTCCACTATCTTCTGGAGCATGTTCAACAGGCTCTTATTGAAGGCCTCTATTTAAACATTAGTCGGTGCATGATAGTGGGAGGATTTTTTTGATTTAATATTTTAATCTTGATATATATTTTCTGGATTATAAGAATATAAATTAGTTACATTTTCTATCAGTATTGTTTTAGAGACACAAAATATTGTAATAATATAATTTATTATGAAGTTAATAATAATTTTGGCCCCAAATATTTTTACGGTTATCTCCTTATCCAATTTGGAGAAAAAATTAGTAGTAGATAGAAAGTATATGAACTTCTTGGCTAAAGCTATAGGGTGTGTCCCAACAACATCCATTCCCCATATGCAAATTTCCAAGACTGTTTGGATGTATACAGAAAATCTAGGGGTTGATGGATGGTGTGGGAGTGTACATGGATGCAATAAAATTTCTGGATGAATTCTATGTTATCATGTTTCATTGAAGGCCAAAAGTTTTCAAGCCTTTATAATTGATTTGAACTCACATAGATTGACTGATGGTCTCCATAGGATCATTCATGTTCATCCATAAAAACTGATGTCTTATCTCAATTGAAATATCTAAGAATGAATCCATCAAAGCCTCATTTATATAGAACATTTTCTTTATTCAGGCCATCATAAAGTGTAAAGATAAATTTTAAATACATAATTTTCTATTTCCTTGATCTTTTTTATTAGAGTAATTTATCTTAGAGGGATTCAATAATGGTATCATCTATTCCATGGTAGATCCTTATGTCTTAGGGATGGGGATGACTATATCAGACTCCTTTTTCTTATTTTAAAAAGGTGATAACATCTAGTGATGGGATGTGCAAATGTTTATTTTCATCCCAGTTTGGATCTTCCATAGTTGTAGTTTCATCCAGCAATGCATCTCCCTGGCCATTTTGAGATAGCAGTATTTGATTCAATGTTTTTTAGGGGAACATTTTCATTAACCCTCAGACATTGTCAAGTAGGGTCTTATCTCTTCTAATCTAATGGCATAATACCCATTGATATTCTTAATTAAAAAATTATGAATCACCTCTCACCTCCATGTCTTCCACTATTAAATAGAGTTCCATTTCCATGCCTATAACGAGGTCCTAATATTCTGTCTCATTATTGATGTAATATTAGAATTATATGAATGAGTAGGGTAAAACTACCTTCGATGGGGAAATGAGAAAAATCCCCAACCAAAATTTGAGTAGCTTACATTCATCCATTCTCTTACATGTTGGGATCTTGGATATTCCATTATAGTACATTAACAAAAATTTTGGGGATACCTTGAATAGAAAATATCGCTTCATTATACAGCTCAATATTTAGCAATGTTGTTTCTACTGATGGTTGTTCTGCAAGAAGTTCTTCAAAGTCATTGACTTTCACTACTTTCTAAGGCATGGATTATATATCAAAAAATGATATAAAAACCTCCCACTATGTAAAATATAATGTTAACCTATAAAGGATGAGGTTGTATTCAAGTGGTTTATCACTAGAGATGAATTGGATTTCATAGAATTGCAAATAGTGCCTCAAATTAGGAACTATAAAGATTAATTATGAGAATATCCTCTCTATATCAGAATAACTAGTCTCAATGTCAAGAATGGATCAATTGATATAATAAATAATGTTTTCATTCCTAGTATCATTCAATTGTGCGTAGAATGTGCCCGATGATTTCTCAAGGGCCATCACATATAGAATGAGAACGTTAACCTTGAAAGGTGGAATTATTACTAGTGGGATAAAAAGGAATTTCTTGAGGTTTTAAAATGTTTCATAACAGTCACTAGTCTAGTGATACATGACCCCCCTTATATATTAGTTCGGTGAAGGTAAAAACGTTCCTACATGGTTGACTTTGATGTTTCAGATATAGGTCACGTGTCTTGATGTCCCCAAAACAATTTGTGTTTTTGAGTAGTTGACATAGTATGTTTATCTTTTTTTCCTCAAGATCAACATCAATGCTATAATGACATATGCTGAATCCATGAAATTCTATGATGATACATTGAAAGAACATTTTAATGTGTTCATATTCAAGCTATGTTTTCCTAGCTTGATAATGATGGTCTATAGATCTATGAGGTGGTATATACCTTTTCATGACATAACCACTAGATCATTAACATAGAATTCAATTAAAATCCCCAAAAATGGTTTGATGATGCGATGAATAACATGTTGGTTTGTCGCACTGGTGTTCTTCAATCCAAAATGAGTTACATGATATCAGAATAATCCCAATGGTTCATTGATTGAAGTGGTTTATTCATATTTATGGGCCATCTGAATTTGGTTGTACACTAAATAGCTATCCATAAATGTTATGGCTTGATAACTAGTTGTTTCATCATTCAGGTGTTTTTTGATTGGGATCAGTAATTCATCATCCATACAATGCCAATTGGGATCTCTATTGTCAATGCAAACACAAATTTTCCCATTCTTATTCTTTATCGGTACAATGTTGGATAACTATTTCAGATATTCTCCCCTCAAATTAAGTTATCCATGATGAGATTATCCACATTGGCCTTCATTTTAGATGTGTGAGTTGGGTGTGTCTGTTTAGATACTTTCTTGTATCCCTATTGGCATTCTGGAAATCCCATTTGATTTGTGGCCACCTTGGAATTGAGGCCTATAATTTCTATATAATTATACAAAAACACATACTAATGTTTCTTCATAAGGAATTATTTATCTCATGTTATTTTAAAGTTGTGTTCACAAATTATAGTGGGGTTATGGATCTTCATTTGTACCTAGATTTATTTCTCATAGTTTGTTACTAGTAGTGAGCAAAACATTCTCAAATTCAAGAGGGGTGCCCATAAGGTCTTCCTCTTCTACCTCTTCAATATGATTTACTCATTCCTACCATTCCTTGAAGGTAGATTATGATACATGTTCCTCATAATTATGGGATGATTTTTAATACAGAAATTCAAAGGATGAAGCCACTATTTCATTCACAATTTACTATTTGATCCATTTTTGAAGCTTCGTAGAGGAGACGATGGGTTGAGAATGATTACTTTTCATTTTATACTAGTTTCATGGAAGGTTATTTTGGATTTAATGATGGAGAATAGATTAACTGAATCATTATAGATTGAATGAATATATTTTCTTCTAGGATTTCATTACATCTCAATGAGTTAAGATCATATTCAGTGATGTTGGCCTTAGTTGTCACAACTAACATTATAAAAGTCATTATATTAATTCTTGAATTTGAACCCATCGTATTTATTTGTTTAATGTGTAACACTCACTCTGCACTAAGTTGTTTGAAGGGGTTATCTAGAATCATCCCCAGATCACTTGGGGAATTTATCTGAGTGATGCTATTAGTCATAGACTATTAACCTTTTTTGTTAGAACATTGCTTCAATGTATTGTGACTCAATATATTTTAATGGGGCCGTATCACCATACAATGTCCAAATTTTTATATTGATACAATATTTGAGGAGTTGTTGGTATGATGATTGGAAAGGCACATGATGATTTTCCCTGTCCTTCCTAAAATAATGTTGAATGATTTATCGTGCCTAATGGGCAGGAATTGTGATTTAGAATTGAGATCCCAAAATAGTGATCTGATCATTATTTCACCAATAGGTTTTTCTCACTATTGAAAAAACCCTATAACATTAGAGTGGACAGAAAAAAAAATTGTGTTTATTAAAACCAATACAATGATGTGTTCCTGTTGGAATGAGGTTATGTCTTGAACCATTGTAGATGAAGTCTCATTAGATATCCATGTCATTTATTCTACGAGATATATAGTATTGGATGAGCCATACCTGAATGACATCATCCTCATCCTGGTCTGTGGAATAGATTACTATATAAAATTATGTAGCGTCATTCCATTCATAATATACCTCATCATTAGAAACCTAAACTTCCATCTCATGAGGTATTGATAAGGCTTCAATAAGTGCTTCTTAGAGGTCTTTTGATAGACACAAAGCATCATGGATTTATAACATATCAAGTAACAGGTAAAGTTACCTCAAAAAATCATATTTTTGGTAAAATTTTCATTTCACCATAGTATGGGGATTGTTATTTCATTGGGGATTTGGGAGCTGATGTTTCTAGTTTGGATTGACTAGTCCTTAAAATATTAGTTGAAAGTGAATTCTCTCTTGGTGGATTAGGTCGACTGGGTCTCCCTACACATAGTGGTTGATTAGGTGATGAAATATCATAAAATAGATCTTCCAGTATAATTGTGTTAAGGCTGAATCCATCATGCTTGGGAGAATTACTTTATTACTGTTATTCTCTCTAGGGTGCTCTCTCAGGTGTTTCAGACACATAGATGGTTTGAGCATGGTTGTGGTTAAATTAGTCACTCCTGGAAGGACTACACCATCCCATTTGTCCATAACTATGATGGCATCTTCCCCTAGTACCACAATAATTTTTATGGAATGTAGGTTCATACAAATTATCATCATCTAAAAAGTGATCCATTATGTGGATAACATTTTGGAACTAAATATTAACTTATCATCTGAATAATATTTCATCTACTGGGTTGACTTTTGTTGTTATGTTTGGTGTGGAGATGCTCGTGCTTTTCAAACCATAGACATGAAGTCATATATGGTAAAGGATATATTTCTCCTTAATACGAGCTCATGTTCATGTTCTTTCTTATTAACCTTCCAACCTTGTCTCTTTTTAGAGGATCTAATTTTAGAGAACTAAAATTATCAATGATGTTTGGTGTATTATTTCGGGAGTTTCTAGAGGCATAGTTGGATATTTCAATTGTGATTGAAGAATAGTATGTGTATGGTCGATAATCTTTTGAACATATAGTCATTGAACATTTGCGAAATATTTATCTAAACATTAATCCATTATTTATCCACCACTAGATTAATGGTAGAAAAACAAAAAACCTGAGCATGATAATTTTTCATCTTCACCTCCCACGGGTCCTACATATTTTATAGGAGGTATATCAATGAAAAACAACCCTGAATGTAATTCCATCATACTTGAAGGAATGGGAAATAATATTTGAGTTCTTATCCACCTTCGTTGATGATATTTATAGGATTAAATATTTTGAGCAAGATGTTTTCCAATTCCGAGATGATGTATCTAGGGACAAGGTCGTTAAAAAAGAATAGAGCCTATTTTTTATCTCCAAAAATTGTTTTGTAATCTATTATGTTTGGTCATATGGAGGAGGCAAGCATTTTTGTGGATGCTCCTGAGGTAAATATTCATGATATTGTGTGGTCTTTATGGAAGGATTTGGTATATGGTCATTTTTATATGTAATAGTGTAAACCTCTTCTTTTACTGTTCTCTATCCGTGGGTAGATGTAATCACTTCAAAATTTTATTTATTCTCTACTATTGAGTTCTAGAATCATTGGGTAATTACAGTATGGTCCTGAAATCCTTCTATATATTTTATAATAATGAGTGGTGTGTACAACTCATCATGAAGACTCTCTATATAGATGATAAACAACTATACTCTAGAGAATTGTAGGTTCAAGGAATGATTCTATCATTTGAACCCAAAAATGATATTCGAGTGTCTTTCATTATACCACTACTTATAGTTTGAGAGATGGAATACAATTGTCTTCTATATCATCAGTCTGAATTAGAAGATAAACATACGATGTATGTCTTCCTATCTGATAATTGACTGAACCTACAAAATTATTTACCATATGATGTTTGGTTATTGTAATTACCTCATGAATCACCTATGTTTTTCCACATCTGGTTTTTCAGGGGTCCCCATCATGGGATCAAAATAGAAGACGAAATGCATCAACTATTGATCTGGGTCTCCTGATCTATTAAAAACTAAAAATGGGTTGTTCCCAAAGATTGGAGGCCAATGATTCAGATATACCCATTCAAGGAAAGGATTATTTTGCAGCTTTATTAGTGCATCATATTCATCCGTATATTCTAATTGATTCATTAGTTACTCAATAGTGTTCATAAACATTCAATGAATATAAAATTGGTCTATAGCTTGAATTAGAGTGGAGGTCGGAGCCTAAATAGATGCTTCATACACTATGGCCATTAGTAGTTGTACCATTGGTATTTTTCATTGGTAGCCTATTGGGGTAGGCCTATAATGATGTGTGCATCCCTATTCTGGAAATGCACCCAATTTATGAAACTCTTGTTCTACTCTTATGACGTCTATTTATATTTGTGTTTTTATATCAAATATTTAGTGGAAGATCCAAATCTACTTCAATTATTGTCAAAAACCCTCTTTGTTGTGGTGCTATGGCTAGAAGTGTGAGTTAGGGATCCACTTGAAGAATATATCCAGCATGATGGATTCATCAATGTAACTCTACATTGATTCTTATCAATTCCTTCATAACTGAATCTTTCTGAGAAAATAATTCCTATAATGAAAATGGATTGACCTAAACGGGAGGTAGGTGAGTCAAAATATGACACCTACCCATTCCCTCGTGGGATTCTTTTCAGGGGGAGAATGATAGATTGTTTGAGTAAATTCGCAAATTAAGGGAAAGACACTAGTTCATTAAAAAAAATGCATTAATTTTTATAGTGTTTAACATTTTATACACCATCACTTACTCTTATGAATTCCTTGAATTGGCCTCTTGTTCTATAGAATATATGATGGTGGAGTTGATGACATTCACTAATGCGTAATTTATTTCAAGAATCATATAAGGTTCATTGAGTGACTTTCTCCTTGTACATCCTCTATGAAGTGATACACTCTCCTATGCTGATTATCTAGGTTCCATTTAGATAAAAGTAATTGGAATTGAATCTCCTAGCAGTTCATTTGTTCGTGTCTCTAGTGAAGATACCAAATCAAAAAATGGGACAAACAAAGAGGATTTATTTTGTGGTATTTTACCTATTTAAGATAATATTGATAACCACTAAGTTAGGGTTTTTTGTGGTGAAAATAAATTATCCAGGAGGACTTGGATATTTTTGTTCCACATTCACAACTCTTTGGGCATGGTTTACTAGCCTCAAGGCTTGGGTTTAAAAATCCCATAGACCGTCAGGTTGAGGATGCTCTTGATAATCCATGGATACTATAACATGAGAGTTCCCTTTTAATTCATCTTGATTTTCTCTAATTTTAGATGGGTGAATCATTTGGAATTCAATTAAATACCCTGATTCCAAAACCCATTGAGCTATTTCTTAAATTTTCATTATCTAATATTAGAATTTCTATAAAATGGTTTTTTCTCAATATTCTATGATTCTTGATGAAAAATTATCTCAATAGCCAGCTCTCTTCTTCTGTAACACCCGATACTTTTATGTTATATAAATCATCAAAGGAATCTTTTTCTACACAACACTTGCTTGGCTTGCTTTACACGAAATCGCGACCTTCCTCGATAGCTTGCGTCGTACGCAATACCGAGTTTCACTAAACAACGATATGCTAATAAAATATTATTAAAACTAGCCGTTATGAATAGTAATAACCACTTTTTGAAATTTTGAGAATTTTATTTTTCAAAATGGAATTCATTTTTGGATTCGGAATACCGAAATTATCCTAGGGTGAATTTTTTGTATTTTTCTGAAAACATTCAATTTTTGATGAATAGTGAAACCACTAAGTGGTAGGTTAAAAACTGAATTTTGCATAAAACTTAATTTTACCGCTTCTGTGAATGGAATTTCGAAAATCCGATAGACACGGTTGATATCAGAAAGTAAAATGTGGTTCAATGAGATAAAAATAATATTTTGGTGAATATTAACTTTTTACTTTTTTTTTACCGCGGTTAATAGTAAATAGGGCAACTAAGGGTGAATATGATATTACTATTACCCTAACACATGTCCTAATTCTATTGGATAAGTGTAATTCGACCAAAAACAACCTTATTAATATAATATGACCATTTAGGTCCACTTGGATTAGATTATGACATTTAATATTATTTTATTTATTGAATAGTTAAAATAGTTAAAATCAAAGTTTAATAACTAAAACATTTTTAATATGGGGTTATACATAAGATAAATTAGACTATAAATATTAATTAAAAAGCTAAAAATATTTCCTACATAATGGTATTTTATTTGTAATTTTTAAACATTATATAATTTAATTTATTTGTGACACGATGATGATGCAGTAATTATATTATTAATGAAATATTGAAATAATTGTAGTTATAAACACCAAAATAAATGTAATTTGAGACTTTTCAGGAATACCACTAATTTTCTAGGTTAATATGACATGTTATTATTGATTTAATTAACTTTTTTCTAACTTATCATTCTGTTATGATTTTTACAAGAATCAATTACTAAATAGTGTCAAAATTGACATAAAATAGTTTTTAAAACAAATATTATATTATTAATTGTTATTTTATTCCTAAAAATCTAAGGTTCGGCCAAATGACTTAGATAAGCTTATATATATTAATAATAAACAATTTGGGGTTCTTTTGTCTTCTTATAGTAAGTTTATTAACCTTATAGTGTAAGAACACAAGAAGACACGGTAAAAGTAAAATTATTTAACTTAATGTTAAATCTAAATGATAAGGTTAAAATAGGAACCTAAACTTGTCTAAATTCTATTGTATGAGAGGATTTCGACCCATCCTCACCTTATCTTAGAAATATATCAATTTTGAGCTATTTAAAACCAAACTTGACTTTATAATAAAATAATAGTTTTAGTTATTCCAAAGGTGCCCCACTCCTCCCTTATAAAAGGACACCTCCTCCCCCTCTTCCTCACACCACTTGAAGCCTTCAAGCTAGGCCAAACCCTGCCACATTCTCCTATCCACTTCCCTAGAGAAATCCTAGAGGTTCTGGTCTTCTTCAAAGACCAATTTTAGTGCCCTAAAAGAAGGTCTCAAAGAAGCACTTCAAAGAAGAGGTAATGTCCGTTACCAATTCTTTCATCTTTATTTCTTCTTCCACTTCTTATTCTTTAGTTGTTTCATTATAAAGTAATAACATCAGTATCACTCATATACTGATATGTTATTATAAGTATGAAACAACCCTATTTCACCATCTATCAATCCTACGGAAAAAGAAATCACCGCGCGTGCGTACGTACGGAATACCGTCTCCACGCCGTGGTGTAATCTAGTTTCCACCACCACCTTACTTGGATGGGTATAATGGTGTATCTAATGACTATATATGACTATTATAAAGTGATACTGATTCTGAAATAGTATACATACACTCCAATACAATTCCACGATCATAGGAACGATATCATTACTCGTGCGTACGTACGGAATACCGTCTCCACGATGTGATGCGACTCGTTCTACATGATCTTCATTTCATAATGATTATATAAATGAATTGAATGAATGAATATGATATATATTACACTAATAACATTCTGGAAAGGAGGTATCTATAACCTAAAGAGAAGAATAAGAATTTATTCGACAAAACACGCATAAGAACAAAAAGTTATAAACACCCGAATAACAAGTAGCAATGAAATATTACTACTAAGAAGCTAAGAAAATGACCATATATGATATCATAAAAATAAGTATGATTCTGGAATAAGTCAATAACATTATTTAAATCATTATACAGGAGTTTCAGATACTTACAAAGCAAGTCGGACCTAAGGTAAGGGAAATATCACAATCTCATTTTTATCCGAGATTGTTTATACTTTGGCATTTTCTGGGGTGTATTTTATCATCCAAATCCATGTTTCTTCAATATGTAATATTATTTTCATCCACCTAAAATTGTTTAAATCAAATTTTACCCTTCGGTGAGTTTTTCGTAAAAGATATGAAAGGAATCTTTTGTCGTTTTTCGTACGAAGTAGTTTTTGCCTTTTTCAACAAATGTACGAGAAGAATGTTTTTTTTAACTTATACGGCATGAATGAATTTTTAAAACCTTATTTCCAAGAAGCTTACTTTACAAGTTTTCATGTTTATTTTTAATCAACTTCTTTTAATTTAAAATTGTATGACATGTTATGAAAGGATAAATGTTTTTGAAGAAGAAAGGATATTTTCCTCAAGAATGGAGTTCAAGTGTTTTATCAAAATTATTTTCCATCTAAGATAATAAAGGGTTCTGTTTCTATCCCTATTATTACATGGATTTGATTATGTTGTGATGGAATAATTTTTATGAATTCCTTTATCTTATATTAAATGTTTTATGATGTCATGTTGTTTAAGAATCCCATTTTTATTACATGGGTTATGAAATGATGTATGATTTATGATTTTGGGGCACACATAAGAATGGTATAATTATGAGACGGGTGGGACCTATATCTCCATAAAATGCATTGGGTAAAGATTTTATATCTCATGAGATAGACATGGCTGGAACGGTAGGTTATACCGGTTCAGTGAAACATGACTGAAACGAGGGTGACTCGGTTCAGAAAGGGACTTTGTCCACTAAGATAGTCTTGGAAATGAGTCTTGACTAACAAGAAATTATTCTCTATGATTATGTGTGTATGCCACAAAGTTTCATGTTTTAAGTTATGATTTTTGTGATTACATTTCACTGCCATGATTTATCTCATGTTATGAAATTATGATCTCTTTTGCAGGTTAAGATTTCCAAACGTTATGTGCTTATGTATATGATGTGATTGATATTTATTTTTTTTACCCTTACCGATCATTTGAGCTCACCCTTTTGTATGTTTTCTTTCCCCAGGTCAGGAAGAAGGTTATTAAGTAAGATATGCCAAAACGGACTATAGATATGATGAAATAAATGGGAGGCAAAGTAGATGCTTTATGAACCAGTTGTTTATGTTTCCCAGTTTCTAAAGACACTATACTTATACGGTCCTTTCATGGTTTTTTTATATGTTGTAATAAGTTTGCTTCAATTTTGAAGTATTAACAATGTATGTAAAACATGGGTCGTTATAGTTGGTATTAGAGGAAAAGGAGGTAGGAATGTATTTGATCCTTGGGAACTCTCACATGTGAGCATTGGACGAAGCATTGCTCTTCGCCGAAGGGCTTCATGAGGAAATGGCTGCCACTGGAGATGGTGGTGTGTCCCTCCCAGGGGGTGTAGCCGCCCATGGAGTGCCCTGATAGGTATCAACTATAGTCCACTGGAAGTAATTCCAAATCGTTATAGTTGGTATCAGAGGAAAGGTATAGTCAAACATTGGAAACTAGGATGTGAAAGCCTTAGTAAGAACTCTAAGGATAAGTCTAAGAATAGAACACAATATTAGTGTTTTAGAAATGTCCATGAATAACCTAGGATAAGACCTTAAGTGTGAAATTTTATTCTTGATTATGTGGTTTTCCTATTATAACTAGTGTTGCTCACACTATTCCTCTTGGTTTTAGTCAATGGCTGGAACCCGAAGGAACCATGTTAATGCGGAATGCAATGGGAAATGCAATGATTGTCCCCCTGAGCAACCAAACGTTATGGGAGCTGGAATGCAAAATCTTGTAGCCATGCTCACACAACATTCTCATGCTATGAATCATGTAGGACTTCCAAACGAGCAAAGGAAGGAGCAACATTCTGTTGAATCCTTCATGAGGTTGCGTCCACCTTCTTTCAGCGGTTCTACTGATCCATTAGTTGCTGAACAATGGATTAGTACTACTGAAAAGATATTTTCAGTTCTTCAATGTTCTGAACATGATAATGTCATCCTAGCAGTGTATCGTTTGGAAGTAGATGCTGATCAATGGTGGAATCTTATTAAGAATACGAGGCAAAGGGATGAAATTGAGTCCATGGAATGGGACGAGTTCAAGAACTTATTTTTCAATAAGTACTTCCCTCGTATTCTCCGAACGAAGATGGAGAAAGAGTTTCTTGAACTAAAGCAAAAGGATGATGAATCTATTGGTACCTATGAAGCAAATTTTTCAAGACCTGCAAGGTACGCTTCTGGTATTATTATCCAACCTGAGAGTAAGATCGATCGATTCTTTAGTGGCTTAAAACCAAGTCTTCGAGGGGCGTTAGCCATAATGGACTTCAATAGCTACAAGGAAATCATTCGATGTTCTCTCAAAGTTGAGATGGAGATTGGAGTAACCCATCAGTCATATGGGTTTGATAAGAAGAGGAAAATGGAATTCAAAGGAAAATCTAAAGAGCACACTGAAAAGAAGATGAGATTTCCCTTATGCTCAAAGTGTGGAAAGAAACATGGATGGAGTTGTCTTAAAGGGACAATTAAATGTTTCAAATGTGGAAAGGAAGGTCATCGGGCATTTGAATGCCGCGATGATGGGAAGAAGATGTCTAATGATGCAAACAAAGGAAGGGATACACAGAATGAACCTACTACACTTCAATGTTTCAAGTGCAAGGAGATGGGGCATTATGCCAATAAATGCCCTAATCCAAGGGTTGATGATGATGGTCGACGTCAACAAACTCTCAAGGCTAAATACAAAGGAAAGTCACATGAAATTTCTATCAGTGATGTGGAGTACGATAACGATGTGGTGAAAGGTACACTTACCATCCACTCTAAAGTATCAAATGTTTTATTTGATTTTGGATCCACCCACTCTTTTATTTCTGAAGAATTTTCTAAGGGTATCACCGTATTACCTCAACAATTAGATGTTGAGTTAGCTGTGACAACACCTAATGGCACAACAGTCGCATCAAAAGTTTATAATTCTTCTCCGATCGAAGTTTGTGGGAAAGTTCTTCCTGCAAATCTTGTGATCCTTCCTATAGTGGAATTTCATGTGATTCTTGGCATGGATTGGCTTTCTTTATATGGAGATCATATCAATTGCCAAAGAAGGGAAGTCACATTTCATATTCCAGATCAATCTATGATTGTCTATCAATGCAAGGATGAACATAACCTTCCAGAGGAAATTTCTTCTATCTTATGGGTCTTGATTCCACTAAATGAAGGTTATTTATCTCAAATGGTTGGTGAGAAACTCACGATTAAGAATATGCCCATTGTACGGGAGTTTGATGATGTCTTTCCAGAGGAATTACCGGGTCTTCCACCAAATCGTGAAGTTGAGTTTTCAATAGAACTCGTACTGGGTGCTTTGCCTAATTCAAATAAACCTTATAGAATGGCCCCAATTGAGTTGCAGGAATTGAAGAAGCAACTCCAAGAGAATCTTGATAAGGGATTCATACGCCCTAGTGCGTCACCTTGGGGAGCACCTGTTCTATTTGTTAAGAAGAAAGATGGATCAGTGAGACTCTGCATTGATTATCGAGAACTTAACAAGATCACCATCAAGAACAAATATCCTCTCCCATGCATTGATGACCTATTTGACCAACTACGTGGAGCTCAATACTTTTCCAAGATTGATCTTCATTCAGGGTATCATCAATTAAGGGTCAAAAGGGAGGATATACCAAAGACGGTTTTCTGTATAAGGTATGGACACTATGAATTTATAGTGATGCTATTTGGTCCTTCTAATGCCCCTGCTATCTTCATGGATCTGATGAATAGAGTCTTTAGAGACTATCTTGATCAATTTGTGGTAGTCTTTATAGACGATATTCTTGTCTATTCAAAGAGCAAGGAAGAACATGAAGATCACTTGAGAATTATATTGAAGACCCTGAGAAAGGAGAAGCTTTATGCCAAATTTACCAAGTGTGAATTTTGGCTTCAAAATGTTGCATTTTTGGGTCACATAATCTCAAAAGAGGGGATATCTGTGGATCTAGCAAAAACAGAGGTTATCGAAAGATGGTCGAGACCAAAAACAGTAACTGAGATCCGAAGTTTTCTTGGTTTGGCTGGATATTATCGACATTTTGTGAAAGATTTTTCACGATTATCTAATCCACTCACCAAGTTGACTCGGAAAGGAGTTAAGTTTGTCTGGACGGAAGAATGTAAAGAGAATTTCAAGGAGTTGAAAAGAAAGTTATCCAGTGAACCTGTGCTCACACTGCCTTGTAGTGGACAAAGGTTTGTGATCTATAGTGATGCATCCAAGAAGGGATTAGGGTGTGTTCTTATGAAAAATGATATGGTGATAGATTATGAATCACGACAGTTGAAAATCCATGAGCAAAATTACCCAACACATGATTTGGAGTTAGCTGCGGTAATCTTTGTATTAAAGATTTGGAGGCATTACCTTTATGGTGAAAGGTGTGATATTTATACTGATCAAAAAAGTTTAAAGTATATTTTCACACAAAAGGAGATGAATATGCATCAAAGAAGATGGTTGGAGCTGATTAAGGATTACGACTGCTCAATCCATTACCACCCTAGGAAAGCAAACAAGGTGGCAGATGCATTAAGTCGACAAGACCATGCTAGTTTATCCATGATGAGGATCACAAAAGATCCATTATTTATGGATTTACAAAGGATGGATCTTGGAATTATAATGGAAGGGGAAAAATCTTATCTTTCTCAAATGAATGTTCAACCATCTATACATGTGAAGATTAAAGAGGCACAGAAAGAAGATGTCGAGTTACAAAAGAAGGTGAGAAATGTTCCTGAGTTCAACCTTGATTGTGATGGGATAATAAAGTTCAGGAATCGGGCTTGTGTTTCTCCCATCCCAGAATTAAAGAAGGAGCTGCTGGATGAGGCTCATAGTTCTTCATTCTCTATTCATCCTGGAAGCACGAAGATGTATAGGGACCTGAAAGAGTACTTCTGGTGGGATGGCATGAAAAGAGATGTTGCTGAATATGTCTCTCGATGCTTGGTTTGTCAACAAGTTAAAGCTGAGAGATAGAAGTATAAGGGGATGTTACAACCATTACACATACCCGAATGGAAATTGGAAAACATTACTATGGACTTTGTCACAGGACTTCCTAAAACATCTAAAGGCAATAATGCTATCTGGGTCATAGTTGATCGTCTTACAAAGTCTGCACACTTCATTGCTATTAGAGAGGATTTCTCTCTGGATCAGCTTGCCAGGATATATGTAAAGGAAGTGGTAAGATTGCATGGAGTACCACTTTCTATTATATCTGATCGGGATCCGAGATTTACCTCGAAGTTCTGGCGAAGTCTTCAGCATACTCTGGATACAGAGTTGAGTTTCAGCACTGCTTATCATCCTCAGACAGACGGTCAGTCTGAAAGAACAATTCAAACCCTAGAAGATATGTTGAGAGCTTTCTCTATGGATTTCAAAGGAGGTTGGGATCAACACCTACCTTTGGTGGAATTTTCTTATAATAATATCTTTCACTCCAGTATTCAGATGGCTCCTTATGAAGCTCTCTATGGAAAGAAATGCAGGACTCCAACTTGTTGGGATGAAGTTGGGGAAAGAAAGCTATTAGGACCTGATCTCGTTGATGAAATGGCAGAAAAGGTCAGATCTATTCAACAACACATAAGAGCAGCTCAGAGTCGACAGAAATTTATGCCGACAGCCGAAGAAAATACCTAGAGTTTGAAGTGGGTGATAAAGTGTTCTTACGAATATCTCCCTGGAAGAGGGTTATGAGATTTGGAAAGAAGGGGAAGTTGAGCCATAGATATATCGGTCCTTTCGAAATACTGGATCGTGTTGGGAAGGTAGCTTACCGATTGGCGCTTCCACCGAATCTCTCTCAAGTTCACGATGTGTTCCATGTATCTCTCCTGAGAAAGTACATACCGGATCCTTCACATGTACTCAGCTCAGAAGTTGTACCGCTGGAGCAAGATCTTTCTTATGAAGAAAAACTGATAGAGATTCTGGATCGTAGCGAAAAAGTCCTACGAAACAAGACCACTCGATTGGTGAAAGTTTTATGGAGGAACCACGAATTAGAAGAAGCTACATGGGAGCTTGAGGATATGATGAGGGAGAGGTATCCTCATCTGTTTGTTACAAAGTGATGAATTTCGAGGGCGAAATTCATTTTAAGGGGGGTAGAATGTAACACCTGAGACTCTTATGTTATATAAATCATCAAAGGATTCTTTTTCTACACAACACTTTCTTGGCATTCTTTACATGAAATCGCGACCTTCCTCGATAGCTTGCATCGTACGCAATACCGAGTTTCACTAAACAACGATATGCTATTAAAATATTATTAAAACTAGCCGTTATGAATAGTAATAACCACTTTTTGAAATTTTGTGAATTTTATTTTTCAAAATGGAATTCATTTTTGGATTCAGAATACCGAAATTAGCCTAGGGTGAAATTTTGGTATTTTTCTGAAAACTTTCAATTTTTGATGAATAGTGAAACCACTAAGTGGTAGGTTAAAAACTGAATTTTGCATAAAACATAATTTTACCGCTTCTGTGAATGGAATTTCAAAAATCCGACAGACACTGTTGATATAAGTAAGTAAAATGTGGTTCAATGAGATAAAAATAATTTTTTGGTGAATAGTAACTTTTTACTTTTTTTTACCGTGGTTAATAGTAAATAGGGTAACTAAGGGTGAATATGATATTACTATTACCCTAACACATGTCCTAATTCTATTGGATAAGTGTAATTCGACCAAAAACAACCTTATGAATATAATATGACCATTTAGGTCCACTTGGATTAGATTATGAAATTTAATATTATTTTATTTAATGAATAGTTAAAATAGTTAAAATCAAAGTTTAATAACTAAAACATTTCTAATATGGGGTTATACATAAGATAAATTCGACTATAAATATTCATTAGAAAGTTAAAAATATTTCCTACATAATGGTAGTCTATTTGTAATTTTTAAACACTAAATAATTTAATTTATTTATGACACAATGATGATGCAGTAATTATCTTATTAATGAAATATTGACATAATTGATGTTATAAACACCGAAATAAATGTAATTTGAGACTTTTTATGAATCCCACTAATTTTCTAGGTTAATATGACATGTTAGTATCGATTTAATTAACTGTTTTAGAACTTATCATTCTGTTATGATTTTTACAAAAATCAATTACTAAATAGTGTCAAAATTGACATAAAATAGTTTTTAAAACAAATATTATATTATTAATTGTTATTGTATTCCAAAAAATCTAAGGTTCGGCCAAATGACTTAGATAAGCTTATATATATTAATATTAAACAATTTGGGGTTCGTTTGGCTTCTTATAGTAAGTTTATTAACCTTATAGTGTAAGAACACAAGAAGACACGGTAAAAGTAAAATTATTTAACTTAATGTTAAATCTAAATGATAAGGTTAAAATAGGAATCTAAACTTGTCTAAATTCTATTGGATGAAAGGATTTCGACACATCCCCACCTTAGCTTCGAAATATATCAATTTGGAGCTATTTAAAACCGAACTTGACTTTATAATAAAATAATAGTTTTAGTTATTCCAAAGGTGCCCCTCTCCTCCCTTATAAAAGGACACCTCCTCCCCCTCTTCCTCACACCACTTGGAGCCTTCAAGCTTGCCCAACCCCTACCACTTTCTCATATCCACTTCCTTAGAGAAATCCTAGAGGTTCTGGTCTTCTTCAAAGACCAATTTTAGTGCCCTAAAAGAAGGTCTCAAAGAAGCACTTCAAAGAAGAGGTAATGTCTGTTACCAATTCTTTCATCTTTATTTCTTCTTACACTTCTTCTTCTTTAGTTGTTTCATTATGAATTAATAACATCAGTATCACTCATATACTGATATGTTATTATAATTATGAAACAACCCTATTTCACCATCTATCCATCCTACGGAAAAAGAAATCACAGCGCGTGCGTACGTACGGAATACCGTCTCCACGTTGTGGTGTAATCTATTTTCCACCACCACCTTACTTGGACGGGTATAATGGTGTATATAATTACTATATATGACTATTATAAAGTGATACTGATTCTGAAATAGTATAAATGCACTCCAATACAATTCCACGATCATAAGAATGATATCATCACTCGTACGTACGTACGGAATACCGTCTCCACGATGTGATGCGACTCGTTCTACATGATCTTCATTTAATAATGATTATATAAATGAATTGAATGAATGAATATGATATATATTACACTAATACCATTATGTAAATGAGGTATCTATAACCTAAAGAGAAGAATAATAATTTATTCGACAAAACACGCATAAGAACAAAAAGTTATAAACACCCGAATAACAAGTAGCAATGAAATATTACTACTAAGAAGCTAAAAAAATGACCATATATGATATCATAAAAATATGTATGATTCTGGAATAAGTCAATAACATTATTTAAATCATTATACAGGAGTTTCAGATACTTACAAAGCAAGTCGGACCTAAGGTAAGGGAAATATCACAATCTCATTTTTATCTGAGATTGTTTATACTTTGGCATTTACTGGGGTGTATTTTATCATACAAATACATGTTTCTTCAATATGTAATATTATTTTCATCCACCTAAAATTTTTTAAATCCAATTTTACCCTTCGGTGAGTTTTTAGTAAAATATATGAAAGGAATCTTTTTTCATTTTTCGTACGAGGTACTTTTTGACTTTTCCGACAAAAGTATGAGAAGAATGTTTTTTTAACTTATACGGCATGAATGGATTTTTAAAACCTTATTTACGAGAAGCTTCCTTTACAAGTTTTCAAGTTTATTTTTAATCAACTTCTTTTAATTTAAAATTGTATGACATGTTATGAAAGGATAAATGTTTTTGAAGAAGAAAGGAAATTTTCCTCAAGAAGGGAGTTCAAGTGTTTTATCAAAATTATTTTCCATATAAGATAATAAAGGGTTCTGTTTATATCCCTATTATTACATGGATTTGATTATGTTGTGATGGAAATATTTTTATGAATTCCTTTATCTTATATGAAATGTTTTATGATGTCATGTTGTTTAAGAATCCCATTTTTATTACATGGGTTATGAAATGATGTATGATTTATGATTTTGAGGCACACATAAGAATGGTATCAGTATGAGATGGGTGGGACCTATATCTCCCTCCAATGCATTGGGTAAAGATTTTATATCTCATGAGATAGACATGGCTGGAACGGTAGGTTATACCGGTTCAGTGAAACAGGACTGAAACGAGGGTGACTCGGTTCAGAAAGGGACTTTGTCCACTAAGATAGTCTTGGCAATGAGTATTGACTAACAAGAAATGATTCTCTATGATTATGTGTGTATGCCACAAAGTTTCATGTTTAAAGTTATGATTTTTGTGATTACATTTCACTGCCATGATTTATCCCATTTTATGAAATTATGATCTCTTTTGCAGGTTAAGATTTCCAAAAGTTATGTGCTTATGTATATGATGTGATTGATATTTCTTTTGTTTACCCTTACTGAGCATTTGAGCTCACCCTTTTGTATGTTTTCTTTCCCCAGGTCAGGAAGAAGGTTATTAAGTAAGATATGCCAAAACGGACTATAGATATGATGAAATAAATGGGAGGAAAAGTAGATGCTTTATGAACCAGTTGTTTATGTTTCCCAGTTTCTAAAGACACTATACCTATACGGTCCTTTCGTGGTTTTGTTATATGTTGTAATAATTTTGCTTCAATTTTGAAGTATTAACAATGTATGTAAAGCATGGGTCGTTATATCTTCACTAATGTTAATGAGTGTAATTTGAGGTCTTTCATTTTTGACAATTTCTTTGGTTATGAATATATTCGGTTTTTAGGTGAGCATTAAGCTATAACATTTCATGTTAAAACATTCGCTAGGCTTTGCTGGATAAGGGGCTTGCAAAATGAAACTATCCATGAAAACCACATCCTCATATATGAAGACCATATAGGGCATCGATGACCAGTTCTCACAATCATACTTATGCACTAAGGAATTCACATTGAAGTAATCCCTAATATTTCTAGATCATTGGATGTCGTGAAACTTGGAGTTCTTATATGTAAATGTTACATTTTTATCCTTCTATTACATTAACTTTTCATCAATTCTCATCACAATATAATAATTTTCATTCATGTGAGGAATTGTTTTCCATATATTGATGTGGATGTATTTCACATAATAATCCATAAAATCCTCTAGATTGTGATATTTAGGGGTGGCGAAAGGATTGAACATGACTGATATGTCATCTTTATCCATATGTTTCCTGATGATTAATATGTATTATTTATCTTTTTTTCGTAGGTTCATCTACCTAGTTTATCCATATTGGACACATTCCTACCATTTTTATCATATGTGGTGTGATTTTTGGGATTTATTCTGTCATTTTGGAAGGTATATGTCATGAGGGTGTCCTGGAGAAAGAAAGTCACCTTTGTTTTTCTTCCAATTGATATAAAATTTAACTTAACAACAATAAGTCTTCAGGCATGACTAGACTTGTTCTCTAAATATCCATGTAGAAGGTGGTTTTTCTCATCACTACATCCCTAATTAGAGGATTATATTAACATTGTGAAATACTACTATGAAGATAACTTGTGTAGAAAGTTCCATAATTTGGGGGACCACCATTGTGTATTATAGTTAGTGGAATACCCTCTTTCTCCTTGATATTCTTGCAACATTGTTGGATTCCATGGATCTTATCAAGAGATGGGATCTTGATATTGATTCGATTATGGACATGAAGCAATTTTTTCTAGTGAAGTGTCCATAGAGGACATTCATAATTACTACTACTTCTATTATGATTCGGTAAAGGGAGAGTATGATTCAAATCATACATAGATAAAATTTTGAGGGATATATGAATTTAAACACCATATTGAGTGGGATTATATATATTACATTCTCTGATAACATTTTTAGTAGGCTAGAAAGTCCTGAGAAATTTCTCACAAAACACATTTATTACCCTAATAATCCATGAATGATATGGATTTCAGTGGGGGTAGAGGGTCAATACCATTCTTCAAAAACCATTATTTTTAAGGGTCCATATAAATTTTCTCACTTGTGATCATGTGTCCAAAGATTGTGACATTCCACATCCAAAAGTAACACTTATTGTACATCAAAAACAAATTATCTTTTGTTAATGTTGGTAGAACAATCCTTAGATTCTCTTCATGTTCCTCCTTTAAATTTAATAAAATGATAATATAATTTGTCAATACTACCACATATTTTTCAAGTTAGTCTCTAAATACTCTATTAATAAAATTAATTAATATTTAATGGAAATTAGGAATTACTAAGGGTGGGACTATGAACTCATAGTTCCCATACAATTTATAGAATGAAGTTTTCAGAATATCTTCTTTATTCACCTTCAGATAGTGATATCTAGAGTGAATATGAACAATTTATAATTACTTATCCCCTTATAATTGATTTGTAATGTCATTGATCAATGTAAGTTGATATTATTTCTTTACGGTGATATTATTGAGTTCTCATTAATCAATGTGCAACTGCAGTGATCTACCCATATTCATGACAAAGAGCACTATTGGGAAATAAACCTCATGATCTAGTGGAAGATTTAATAAATCATTGGGAAATGCATTTGGGTATTCCCTATCAATTTTAATATTCATCCAGTTCATACCTTCCTTTTATTCCTCCATTTTTGTTATGGTACTCTCCTTCATAGGGTATTAACAACCATACCTTTGAGATGATGTCTATAGAAGATTCACTATCTTCTATTATATTGTAGAGGAGCATGGTATGGTTCAAAATATGACATGGGATTTCAATTTTAGGAGGTTTGAAGGGTGATATATAAACAAATACCCAATCCATGCCTAATATAGTGTCAAATTCCACCAAGGTACATATTATGAGATCCGTTGGAAGAAATTTCCCACATACAACATTAAGAGAAGAGTCTAATGATTTGGTTGAAATTATTGTAGCGCCATGTTTTTATACAGATATATCAACTTCAAGGTATCAATGATTTGATTCAATAATTTTTGAAGACATGTTGGATATAAATTAATTCATAGAACCACAATAAAAAAATAATTTTTCTCTTATTCAGTGAACAAGAAGTTTAACTTTTATGAATTTGTTTTTATGTTCCATATCAGATGATGTCATAGAATAATAATTCCCTTTCTACATTGGATTGAATGACTATTGATGATACTTACCCATAATCAATTTATCATTAGTGAATAGGCTTTTATAGTTACCATTATCCATACTATTAAATCATTGAACCATAGGTGGTTCAATTAGAGGAGCCTTCCTTTCCACCAACATTTTGTTTGTATTCATCATGTCTCTCCAACATTCATGATCTTGTTAGAATTCTATCCTACACTTAACGAATTTCCCCATCCCTTTTAGGTAATTCCCATGATGTATCATCCCAAATTTTTCACATCTGGGTAGTTGCAGGCCCTTTCCTACTTTTTCATTTAAACCACCAGCATGAATCTCTTTTCCTCTCTTCTTATCTACATAAAAATGGCACCATTCTCCAAAATCCATCTCTACTATAAGAGAAAATAGAACCAATTATTTATAAATCCCATATTATTAGATAGACAGAGACTTTAAAAGGTGTCATTTTAAAACACTAATGAATAATTTAATGTTCATGTCATTGTTGATAACAAAAAACCCAAGGAATATATTTAATACCTTGGTGAATTATTCTTCATAATAAATGATATAATCACCTTTATTTTTTATCTATCTTTATATAATCTCTCTCCATAATTCTTCAAGGAGTTCAAGGGAAGTACATGTTAGGAAATATATTCTTAATGTCTTACCACTCCATGTCCTCTATTTCATCTGCCATTTCTGTGTTCTTTGTCAATTCCCTCCATTGATCAGCTTCTCAATCTAAAAGATACACATCAATAGTCACAATCACCTTCTCAGAATCATAAAGTACAAAAATCAACTTGTCAATTGAGTTGAATCATTATTATGTGATAGAAGGATTGGAAGATAAACAAATTTTTGGTGGTCATGTACACTTAAATGATTCGATATTTATTTTCTCCATATTATGTAAAGGAAGTTATTCCACATTGTGCTGGTTAATTTTCATATCCTTAGATAGCTGGGAAAGAATCAAAATGAAATTTTGAACTCCATATCCCATGGAATTTAGGACATTGTTTAGGTAATCATTATGTTTTACATAAAATGGTTTCTTGTCCTAGTTTCCCCTAGTTCCCAAAATATTCTAAATCATAAACAGGATGAACAAAAATTAGTTCAACTAACATGAATACTTTATTCATTTATGAAATTATAACTAAAGAAAAATTTTATTTGATCCCAATGTTTATTATATTTTAAAATAATGAATCTTGGATATTTACATACAATTAGTCTTATACTATGCGGTTTCAATAACATTATCTATTACTAATTAGAAAATTTACTAAACTATTCTCTGATACCAACTGTAGAGAAACTATTGTTTTTTAAATAACTGTTACATCATTCAAAATTTAAACGACTTGATAGAATTAAAAAACCATGATCCAAAGGAAAAGTGTCTTCATGAAATTGTTCTCTTACATAACTTTTACATAATAAAATATTTAAATTTATTAAAATAATTCATCTATGAGCTTCTAAGTAGTTTTTTCTACACATTACATGTAATCACATGAGGATTTACATTAAATAATGGATTTTCTAAAATCCAATTAAGGGGATGAAAAATGGACATAAATTAACATTACATTAGTGATTATAATAATGATCATCATAATATATTAATAGTATCATCATCATTGTAATTAAGGTAATAATTATATAAATGCATGGAATGTCTCAATGTATAAAAATTAAATAGCACATCTTTGGGGTAAAATACCACACTTAGTTATGAAAAAAGATAACAACATGTTAAGAGAGAACATATGTTCATAATCATAACATCATCATTGTGAAAAATATATATAATCATGTTAACAAATATATCATATTATCTCATGAGATACATAACATTACCCAATGTATTTTAGGGCTATATAGCTTCAGTCCCACCCATCGCATCATAAAATTTACATAATCATTCATGCCACGTGGAATATATAAAAATTGTAACTAATAATTTACCCATGGAAAGGAATGGAATTCATAATGAATTCAAAAACCATAAATTCATGGATAAAAATATAGGGTTCCAAAATGAAAAAATGGAGACACCATATTGAATAAACATCAGCATTCATCACTTAATAAAGAATAACTCAAGAGGTGTAAATGATGTGTTATGTGAAAGATGCGTTCTTTTAGAATATATACTTTTTTTTATAGAATAATTTTTGAAACATTTATATCCCCTAAAATAAAAGTGTAAAAAAGAAATATAATTTATGAAACATTAAAAGAAAATATTTACTGAAATATTTCATTAAAGAGTAATAACCTAAAGAAAGGGATTTGGGTTCAAGAATCCCCTTACCTTATGTATGAATATGTCTAGATCTTACAATTAATGATTAGGATAATTAAATTAGATTATATAATTACCTAATTAAAATAATATTATACAATTATTATATTTATTATAATTTTATTATGTTTATGTTTGGCCATTTTGATGTGTTATATAGAACAATGTTTTCATTATGGGAGCATTTGTTTTTATGGTGTCCGAGTCAGTTTTCTTGTGTATAATTATGGAGGTTCATTAAAAACAGAAATAATTCTTTCAACTGAAATTTTATGTTACTAATGAACTTCCATTTTTTTAAAATTTCTCATATATCTTTTTTGTTGTTGTATTAGGATGATTCATTTGATAAAACATTAACGATAAATGATTGTTTTATTTTGGTGGGTTTTTAAAACATGAAGAACATGTTTCATTTAATTTAATATTTTGACTATAAATTAATTCAATGATATTAAAAATGTTATTATGTATTTATATATTAAAATGTATTTTACCCATAATAATTGTTTTATAATTAGCCTTGATGATGGAAATTGAAAAAAACTCATCGTCCATGAGGTCGGTGAGTCAAACCATCATAGAAGATGCTTTAATTTATAGAATAAGAGAAAAAGATAAAAGCCTTCATGATTATATAAAATTAAAACAATAAAATTAAATTATATATATGATATTGTGGTTATCATTCCTCTATGGTTATGGGAGGTGAATAGTGGATATGAAATGAAATGAAATTAAAAAAGATAGATTAAGGGGTTTACCTCATGAACGTTGTCTATTTAAAACCTATTTATTGAACATGATTTGATATTTTGGTTGAGACCAATAGCACTTGGATGTCTAGAATAGGCTTATGATGTGAATTGGGTAGATTTTAGACTTTCTACAAGTCTTATAATGTCTGAGGAGAAGAAGTAGGGGGTGGTATTTATAGGGGATGAGAGGGATATTTTTTATTATTTTATTCATTTGTTTATTATTTTTTATCAACTTTATCAATAGTACGGATTCCAATGAATTAATAGAGTAAATGATTCATTATAGATTGAAACAATTTTTTCTTACATTATTCATGACAAAAATAATAATGTATTTGTCTTATAATATTAAACACAATAAATTACCATATTTCACTATTTACAAAATTCAACTACTTTAGGAAAATACAAAAAATTCATCTGAACCATTTATCAACATGTATAATTCAACAATGGAATCAATTTTGTGAAAATAATTTTCGAAATATGTAAATTGCAATTTTTAATAAAATCATCGATTATTCAAAAAATATAGATTTTGATATTATAATCAATTTTTGACCGTTTGTAAAATTAATTAAGGTTTAATTAAATTATAATATAATTATAAGAAAACAAAATTTCTATTTAATAATCTCTTTTATGAAAATAAATTTTTTTTAATAAATTTTTATTATTATAAATATTTATATAAACATTTACGTTACAAAAAATACCAACACTTAATTAATTATTTTTAAAACATTCATTTACATATTCCATGATATAATTATATTAAATTTTCATTCATAGAATACCTAAATTTAAATTATAAATTCATAGGTGAGGATACTACTCTATTCTCAAGATTTTATTCCAAATTTTAATATTACAATTGCAATGGTCTGGTTACAATTATATCAATATAGGTTCTTTATTTTCAATAAATATCAATTATTTTGTTATTTATTTTTGAGAATAGTATGTTTGATGGGAAATATATGTTTTTTATGTGTTTTATAATATATATCATAATTATAAGGAGGTAAATTACATTGATAAAATTATTGTTCATTAAGAGTTTCACATATTAGTAAATATTTCTCTCCAAATGGGTTTGATGTGCCAGACCTCACATCTTCTCGATCAATGTGAGTTATTAATTGTATTTTGTTTAGTACCCAATGACTACCTTAATATGGAAACAATGCCCATGAGGTATCATTGATGTGGGATTTTTTTTGTGATTTTGGATCCATGAATATGCACTGTTGGATACCAACCTTTCATAAAAAAGTGAGAAAAAAGGGTAAACCAGAAATGAATCCTTTCATTAACTAAAATACATATTTCATCTAAACATTAGGCCCTTTAGTAATCTATACAAAAAATAAAAATTGTTAACCATTACCTTATATGATAATAAATTATACTTGAATTTGTTTATTATGATGTTAAATCGACGAGTATTCTAGTTTATGTTTGTTATTAATACCTCAGAGATCTTTCATAATAACTTTATTTAAAAAACAATAATCCTATCAATTGAAACAAAAATCTATAAATCAACTACTAGATAAGATGGATCCTCATTTAACCTGATGTAACCCTCACCAACCCTGCATTTTAAACACCAAAATTCAAAAGAACTGATTCTAGAGTAGCATCACAATCATACTATTCTGAACATGGTGGCTACAAAAATAGACCTCCCGAATATAGAGTCCCAGAAACAATCAACTCACTGATGATAAGTATCCAAACAGAAGATGACACCCATATCTATCTCAACCCATTTTCGGAATATTTCCAAAAAATGTAATGACTTCTTCTTCCCTTACTATATGTATGTAGACCAAGGGGTTAGTGATGGCCATTTTAAAATACCACATGATTATCCATGAAGGGATCCTTACAGAAATTACAGACACCATTTTTTTGTGATTCCATGTTATTAAAAAGATGAGGATGTCTACCTATGAGCTATAACATAGGTTAGTAAGACCAGAGATCCTAAGATATCTTAGTGAGTTTGGTGATAAAACATCCTACAACATGCTAAAATTCTTGTTATTATAATATTATCCCACCCGAAAGATGTGCGGAAGCCTATGAGTAGACTCATATACCTTCTCAAGCACATCAAGCATGTCAATACAATTTACAAATGAATTGGGTAAACTGATGGCCTAACCTATTAGAAAATAGAGTGAAAACCTAAGATTCTACCCATAAACATAAAAATTTTATGTATACACCTTCATTAAATAAAGGAAAGTATCATAGTCACATTCTTATTCCAACCATTGATGGTGTATACATTCCCATTACTTCTATAAAAGTAACCCCATACATCCTATCAATGATGAAAGGATATGAATATTTTTCATTCCTCATTCTAAAAGTCCTACAAGATATAATAATTTGATCATATTTGATGAGTATTAAAAAAAACACCACATCCAAATTCCATGTGACCCATCAACATGATATGGTGGTCACTCATGAGCATATTTGTATTCATTCTCTAATCTTGGTTGATATTTATCAACATACAATAAAAAATTGACAAAATTATAAGGAATTCACACACATTCGATATAGATACCAATATCCCCTTTAATTTCTTCTCTGGGGTTGGCATATATCCCTACCAAAACACTATAAATACAATATAATATTCATGAAGAAAATGATACTAACTTGGGAAGCATATTGTATATGAAAATCGTAGTCCACAACATGCAACTCCTAACACCCAAATTGGATAATATAAAAATAATTTCAAAAATTGGTTATTGGAAATACAACATTATCCCCAAAACACTATTAAAATAGATAATTTTGTTCTTTAGGAAATTGAACACAAATCACTAGTTTCCCAAGATCTAATTGATTTATTACCAAATTTATGGAGTAGTAGACATAGATACCAAGTCCCACCTCACATCATTAATTCCATCAACTCTAGAGGTCCTCCATAAAATATCAAATATAAATCCATCCTTCATGTTCGAGAAGTGATCTATAATTAAAACCCATATATTGATGAGTGCCACTAAGACCCTCCTTGTGATCTGAAAATCAAATATAAATAATTTCCTCTATGTTTTATCATCTAACATGATGTTCCTCCCTAAGTTATACATTTCATAAATTCTCATTTCAGTCAGGTTCCAAGACATGATTGTAGTCCTCCATGTGATATTAATTAATTTCAAACATATTGTCCTTCCCTTTTAGAATCAATGTTGAGCAAGCCCTCATATAATGAGGGAAATGGGAAGATGATTCTAGTCATGAAAAAATCTTAATCATTGAGAATATATATCTCTTCTTAAATAGAAGATGAATCATGGATTTTTTCACTCTCTGAACCACCCTCATATCACCAACCATTCCTTGTAGTAGATAAGATTCTTCATAACCCCACCTTCTATAATAAGGAATCTATGAAATAGCAACGTTGATCATATCATGTGGAGGAATGTTCTAAAGTAGAAGAATCACACACATTCCATATAAGTAAAATTTATCTGAATATATAATACTAGTTATTTTTTCCCTTAGACAATATATATTGAGAAATTCAAGAAATATGGATAAAATATTAGGGAAAAAATCACCTGAAAATATTGATAACTATTTATCAAATGAGGAATAAATTCATGACATATTAATGATATGAAGATCATGTCTAGGTAATTGAAGAACTATTTTTGTAATATTAATTTAGTTGTACTTCTAACTATGTGATTCCTTAAAATGGGGAAAACACATGAGGGACCCTAATGTGGATGTCTTGATATGTTAATATTGAAAGTATTGTTGATCTCCAAATCCACATCTAGTGTCTGAATCAGGGGATGGGTTGAGCATGAAGCATTGTGTATTACTCCATTCCATGGTTATAAAATGCCACTAAAAGTGACTTCATGAAACATTATTTATTCAATCCTTCTATAAAAATAAAAAACTTCTCACAAAATATGGAACTCTTCATAGGAATCATCTATATGAAAATATTAGAAACATCGGCCTCGACAAGAGAGACCCATTAAATAAATCGTGATGGATGAATTTGAGAAGATTGTGTCATATTCTCTTATAATAGGACTAAAAATAAATCAACAAAAATACCATCCAAATCAAGTATCTCATGAGAAGATAAAAAAGATGATCATGTATAATAGTCAAAAAAAGTCCCATAAGACTACGAGAGATGTCTTGGGAGCTATAGTTGTAGTGACACAGTAATAGTCTAGCATATAGGGTTGGGAGAATTTTTAACTAAACCCGTCCGCACAAGGTGATCAAATCTAGTCCAAAATGAAGTAGTAATGGATTGAGAAATACCCTAGCCTAAATAGATTATAGAATTTTTACCCCTTCCTCCCCACCAAAGGAGGACAACCTTTTTCTTGATTATGTGAAATGATTAATATTGAACCCTAAATGACTTTTACATTTGATGAAGAACATAATGGATTATAAAACATATGGAAAACTATCAAGGTATTCCATTCGGTTCGACACACACTATTTAGAATGATGTGTATCACGATGGAGTATTTGATGCCCCCTAATAGGTGCAAACAATAGTAACCTATCAATGGTACTACTATGCCTTAATATTATATTTCCATCATCCAATAGATTTTTGGAAACTAGACCTATTGTAATTAAAAATACAACTATGATGCCTATAATTTTTTCGTCAAAGTTAACCATCCATTCCACCACCCCTACAGATGATTCAAAACATAAAGCATATATTGGGGAAAAGAATGATGATTCATCAGTTTCAAATGTGTTCAATAGGGAAATGACTAAATAACATGTGTTAAAATCAATCCACCGGATCACTAAAAATTTATAAACTCCAAAAAATACTCCATTACCACATCCTCAGTATGAATCTTCTAAGAAAAAGGGTAAACATGTGGCCACATCTCTCCTACATTCCTAAATTGGTTAATCCTCCCACATTTGGTGAATGACTCTATATGTATATGGATGATATAAAGTATTAGAGGATTATCAATTAAGAACTAGTCAATGGAAACATCCACAATATATATGATATTTAATAAGATCCTCATATTGAAGTCATGTCTGACATAACTAATAAAGGAGGATTGGTGTAACAATCGATGTAGAGTTTAAACACCCACAAAACGTGGGAAGCCGACAAATATGTAACTAGATCTAATGATAATGAGATATAAATAGTTATCTCTATTGGTGAATCAACCAAAATCATGTTAGGAAAACCAACATGGGCTAGAATATCTGGAGAATTAGTCATAGGTTTATAAAATTCCGCCATAGGTAGCCAAAATTCTTTTTCCCTGTTCAAGGATATTCCATGTTATATATTCCCCTGACGATCATCAACACCATTATGTCACAAATGTCTCAAAAGGATGCAGTAGATGGATGATGTTTAATATTATAACATGAAATAAATCAACAACATGAATGGGTTGATTGAACTCTTCCCCTACTAAACATTTTTAATCCTCCACTCCCAATATTCAATTGTTTGTGGGATCTAGAATAGAATCAGATGAAAATCATGTATCAATGTAGTTATTGCATGGAAAACCTTGAGAAGTAAGGGGTAGCCAAAAATTGGTGTTTCATGAATAACATTGAGGGATTGGTCCTCATATAGTATACCAGTTAACCGGCCTGATCGATAATGGTGTGGGAAGTTATACACCAAAAATTTCTCTTTCAATTAAACTCTATACTTTTTAAAATTACTGTCCATGACCTCTCAATATTCAAGAAGGTTGATAATTATAGGGTATATGATATAATTTCTAGTTTTAAGGGTTTTAATTAATACATTAACCTACAACATCCTCAAGATGAATTATTTACATTTTTAATTGATAACCTTAATGATGAGCTATGAGAAACGATTATCCTGATAATGTATCAATGATGGCTCAAGGATATTGTATTGTTGGGAAAAGAGGATGGAG
This sequence comes from Viscum album, assembly GCA_963277665.1. Taxonomy (NCBI): domain Eukaryota; kingdom Viridiplantae; phylum Streptophyta; class Magnoliopsida; order Santalales; family Viscaceae; genus Viscum; species Viscum album. The sequence continues at coordinate 1,205,122,844 of OY728134.1, forward strand.
AAAGTATTTTTTAACTAGATCTAAATCCAAAACAAATTCATTATCTCAGAGAATTATATAGGGTAGAGTGAAAACCACAACTTCCATTTTAAAACATTCCTTTACCCATGTTCCTTCCCCAATGATCACACCACCTCATGTGGAACCTCATATTGAATGATAATTTATGAATCAATACCACCATCTAGATAAAATATTGGAACATAAAGCTCGAAATTAGAATATTCTGAGAGTAAATTATATTTATTTTGATATTATAATGATCTAGGTTACGTTATAGAATCTATGGGAAATAACATGTCTAAACTTCTTAAGCCCAATAGGCATAATCAAATTGGGTTGGATAATTTGTCAAATTACCACCCATTCACTAATCATTGGGTCATATATTCCAATACTATTTTATCAAAAATTATTTCATGAAAAATATTGTTAGCTTTGGGAAAGTGATATTTGGAAAACCACTTGAAGATGTAGTGTTTGTTCTTACAGCAACTCCTGATGAAGTTAAAAAATTGATGGACATTTTGAGAATGATCTTACAAATAATCAATGATAGGATGAAAAGTAAAGAAATTAAAAAACCCCATTATACCCTTAGACATTGTAAAATCAATTATTTTACCCTCAATTTCCTATAACACAAAAAAACAAGTTTCTTCATCATTATACTTCTGTAAAAAAAATCCTATGGAAATGATATGGATATAATAAAGATGTTTAAAAAAAGAGGATGATCATATATAGATCTCAATGAAAGTAATACCTCTCTCATATTTTATTCCATCTACCCCAAGAGTAAAATCAGTATCCACAAAACATTACAACAAGAATTAACCCTTCATGATGAATCCTATTAAGAAAAAGATTCAGTCTTCAGTTTTATTAACATTATTTACTTAATAGATCGCTTCCCTTATGATAATCTAGTATTTGAATAATTGTACACTATTCTATACATGGAAACCACATGTAAAATCAATGTGATTTGAACAGAAAGTTTAACACATAGTCATGAGAAAATCCAATATCCCATAAAGATCTTAACTTGATAAAATTTATCCCATTGAACATCCTTGAAGGGACCTTCAGCGATAACAACAAGATAAGGGAAGAACACTGAAATCCTTTAAAAGATTTCCAGGACTGTTTATTTTGGAATATCGATATGAGGTAGTGTAATATTATATTCATCCCAGATATGTATAAAGTACATACTATCCCAATCCAATAATAAAAATAGTTACATGAAAATCTACTCAAATAAAAAATTTTCCTACCCAAAGCTCCTAAAACAATATTGTGATAGATTGGGAATAGCTCCCAAAAGATGACATGGACCATTGACAAAAAAATATATAGCATCGTGATGAATTATGCCATATTTTGAGTGAAATGTTCAATAATAGATTCTCCAAAGTTGAAAAAGCATCTCGAGGAATATCTTGTAGATTACTTTCTAATATTTATAATATTTGATGCTGATTTCACTACGTCCATGGAATACAGTTTAGAGATACACCTCATTTAATGTAATGAAGCTATATTATTTCCATAAAATAACATGTATATTTTATTCAAGTGAACATAAAACCCCTATATGAGTTTAGTAGGATAGATGACCTTGATATAGGTCGATATTTCCTTGAAAATGGTTCATGAGTCAATATAATTCGGATCCCAAAACTTCTTTGGTGTGGCTATAGAGAAACAGACCTGTTTCCCTCTCATTTGAAACATAATAGGTATGAAAAAGTGAAAACATGACCATGGATTGATCAAAATAAAAACCAAATTTTATTATTTAATATATGATAGATAATTCCTAGTCCTCTGGTAGGATAAAAAATTCTATTTAATTCATATAATTACTTGGTTTCACCAACATAAAATAATTCCATTATCATATAGCAAATATCTCATGTTCTGAATAAATTAGAAAAGTGGTATGTTATACAGTGATAAATTTATATTTGAATCTTCTGTGACCTAGTGAATTGAAGGAATATTTTATTAGAGAGAATGTAAAACCCACAAGATTTTTAATGTTTTTGAGGTTACTACCGAAAATGGTCTGTAAATGACCCTCAAAAACCAATTTGAGGTGATTGAAAGTGTCTACCCCTACTTGCCTTCTGTTTAATGTATGGTGGTTTGGGGAACATTAGAGGTATCCATGGATGTAAATGGAAATACCATGTTCAAGTAAGTGGTAATAATGGTCATGATATTATATACCAATGGTCATGGTTCCACTATTTCTAAACTGATGTCTTTTCAGATTTTATTAATATAAAATGATGTTGTAGGAGACCATCCAATCCCACCATCCTGGATACATTCTTTGAGGGTTACAGCTATTGGAGATGACATTAGAAGTTACCAAGGGAATGATAATGATGGTTCCCTTGGTCAACTGACACTTATGAAGCTGGAAATTACCATCCCAAAGGATTCGGAATCTATACATCCATCAGTTTCATCCTCAATTCCATTTTCCTAAGAACCTTATATGGGCCCCTACTATGAGATGGATGGGAAAAGGAAGGGATCTGAACTATTAAGTCCTTCTGATCCTGAATCCTCAATCAATAATTATTGATTAATCATTCCATATATTAGACCATTCTAGTAACTCATTCGTGTTTATCAAAATTGATCAGGTCCATGCTGAACTCATCATGAGGAACATATATAAGTTCCAACATAAATGGGTGATCATTCTATTTCTCTAGAAAAATCATAACTAATGGGACAGACCCATCATAAAATGTAGACAATTTACGTTTTCACTCGACTAGTCATACCACATATTACAAACATTTTAGTGATCTTTACATTTGACTCAGAATGGGAAAATATAATTTTATAACACAATACTACTAGTAGATACTCAACTACTATTTTATATTTGATGGATGTTTGTGTAATATAGTGTGAGAAATTATTCATAAATTCAACACATTATTCACTTTATGTTCTGGATTCTAAAATTTATTTTTCTCCAGAAGAACATAAATGTGGATAGTGAAGTATGATGATTGAGAAATCCCCTGTGGTTTCACATTTTCAGTGATAACAAGAGGTTTTCACCTCTTTTCAAGAAGATTGGGTTGGGGTAAGATATTTTTCTAGTGATTCAATAGAGAAAGGTATGTTTTTTCTTTGATCACTATTTTTGGTTATTTGATTGGATTTTAGCATCTATTTACTAATTAGTAGACCTTTTTTTCTTCTTATTATAATACCTTCACCCTGTATTTTGATATTTTTGATCTATTCTTCCTCAATAATTCCTCAAATAGAGTTAACAAATTCAAACACATGCTCTATACCCACGTTACCAAAGACCGTATGCACAAGTTTATAACATAGTCTCTTAGTCACATAATGTATTAGTGTCCCTCAGTTGATCATGATTTGGGATCAAAGTATGTGTCGTTCTATCAACAAATGTATTGGAATTTGATGATAGAGATTTGGATAGTAATTTCATATGCCCCATTAGATGAGATGAAGGACCAACTAGGTTATTTTTCATTCATGTTTACACCCTTTGTTAGGATAGTCTTGACTATAATGTTTTTTTTCGGTTGAAGAATACAATCTTTCTAAGGTAGAAAATTATGGGACCTCAATTATGGTCATTATAATAATAGGATGAAACTTCGAAACAATGATGTCAGGATGAGGACTTGAACACGGCTTCCTAGAACACAGTGGATTCAACAAATCATTGAAACATGGTTCATTCTGTGATGGTTGAAATTTTCAAATTAAAGTCTAAATTTTATTAATTTTTAGGATGATGTATCTAAGATATGTCCTAGATTAAAATCATATATGAAAAAAGTATTGAAGTAACTTGGGATCCTTGACTTTGTAGAGAAGGTTGTGGATTATGTTGTTTCTAGGGAAGAGGTATTATAGTGGACAACTTAATCTTTTGTCTAATTTTTCCCATCCATTACTTCCCAAGATAAAAGTTTTGTATATCGGAAGGGATCCTTATAACACATGTAGTGTTGTGAATGTAGTTTCATGAAAATCCATATATTTTAGTATATATAGGAGAGACTATGGTATGTGTAGATTACTACTTCTTTTAAACTTTATAAACAAATAAACATTCATATAATTACATATCATTGTCCATATTTCCTTTATTCATGATGTTCATAACATTTCACTATTCTAACATCGAATGGATATTCAATGGCCCCCATTATTTTTATAATAAAAACTAAACAAAAACTATTATATTTAAAATGTTAAATCACAACATATTTTTCATCGGGTTTTCGAAGGAATTACCACAAAAATTAAATTACTCATTTATGAACCTTATCTATTTTTGATGAGATAAAATGATTTAAATGTATAATATTTATAAGATATATGTATTATAGGGAGAGTGCTAAAAATTCAATTCCATATGTTATTGGACATATAGAGTGTAACTTGATTTTTTCAAAGGACAAATAATGATCCCTAAACTATTTGTGTCTTCTTTGTGCCATCTCTAACATTTCAAAGAGATTCGTATGAGGAAAGCATAATGGGTATGGGCATGGAAGTTTCACAGTATTACTGTTTACATTTTTTTGAACTGACATGTTTTGTTCCACTTCAATTAAATATATTCTCAAAAATTGTTGGATAACACTAACTGTAATGTCTAGTGACTGTAGACTTGAATTTTTTTGAGGATTATCTTTTCATGTTTTCAACATTCATATCATCATATCTCTTTAATTTGTTGGTTTAAAGTCCTTGAAAAATATTTCATTATCATAATATAGTTTAGGGTCTTCTATTTCAAACCATTTTCAAATATGCATTGAACCATTCACAAATTTACATTGTCCACCAATTAAAAGATCATGAAGTAATGAAACCTTCCTGCAGTTAAACTCTATGATTAAAATAAGTAAAAATACCTTCCTATTTAAAATCTTAATTTCATGTATTGGTATCATGAGTGGGATGTCAAGCCCCCATGTATAGTTGTAATATGATCCATGTAAATCATGATTCTAAGAGTTGTATATGATGAATATGAAATCGGGTAGAAAAACATGGGAGAATCCAAAAAACCCAATGATTGTGATTTCCTCCACAATGTCATTATGGCTCACGAGGATTGTAGTACATGACCTTCAAGGAATATATTACTATTTTTTAATATAATACCTTTTTCATGGTCCCTTAGTGCCTAATTTCATATTCATTTAAAGGGGATCCCCACTCTTTTCTATTGGATAAATATGTCTTATAAGGACTCAAATGTTTGGTCAAAGTAGATGGATGTGAAGATAAAGCCATCTAAAGAGGGATCTGGAATTCCAGAGATGTTAGAATTTTTTTGTGATGCTTGGACAATATTCTATCGACTTTTATGTCACATGACTTGGTGCATCATAAGTTTTAGGAATTTATTACCACATTCCTACCTTGATAATTTGTACAATACATAGTTATGTAACATCGAGGATGATAGATCCACTAGAATAGTCATGTTGCAAAGATTTTAAATCATGTTCAATGAATATTTGAGGTAATTATAGGAGGTAACTAGTGGGTAAAATTCATTTTTTTGGTAATGTAATAATCCAATATTGTACCATGCAGTTTGGAAAACAACTCCTAGAATTAAGGTGGTCCCTTTGGGGACTAAAGGGTCTTTTTGGATGAACCAGTCCCAACTACCAATTTGTTATAGTGTGGATCCATGTGTAATGAACTCCAAGGTCCATGGGGTTCCAAAATAAGGGTATCAACACAACTAAAATGTTTTTTAGATCATATATCATATAAATGATGATGTTTAATGAAAAACATAATATTCATGAATGGTTTTTGCACACTAAAAGTTCTTTCGTCACATAGTGAACACGTTATTATGGTGAAGGGAAGTGTAAAACCATTAATATTAATTTTTAATTTTCCTAGGGGTCCATCACGCATAGATCCAATTTTAATCGGACTACAATTTTCGCCTTATGTGATTTATTTCTTCTTTATTTATTCAATATATTTTTCCCAAAATCTAAAGATAATGAGTTTTTCAAGAGGATACATGGGTTTTTTTGGCCCTATGATCATGGATTTTCTTCATGAATTGTTTTATGTATCTTTCACTATTTGTAGTGTATTTTGATTTAGACCATATGAAGATATAGTTTTAGGTCATACATCATAGATAAATGTGCTTCCAGTTTTAGGTTATGATGCATGTAGACCTAGTATGTGGGGAATATTACATAATAGCTTAATTATGACACATAATTCCAAGAGTACACCAAAATCCTTTTGAGTTCAAGATGAAAATTTTAAAAATAATATTTTTAATGTCATTATTCTGGAGTAATGATATGGGAATATCATTTTGGGAAATACCCAAAACACCCTAACAGTCCATGATATTCCATAGTGATGTCAGGGATTAGAATGATCTGAAACCCCATCCTATAGGTCAATGATGCATCTAGTTGGTAGGTTAATTATAATATGTAGATCAACCCATATCATAGTCAAATAGAGATATCTATTATCCCTTACTAGGGTTGTTAAAGGTTTTTAGGATGTTCTTGAGATCATGTCATGATGTGTCGATCATTTGTTGAGGTGCATAAAATAAATAATAGTACCCAATAATCTAGCTGAATGGGGTCTTAATCTTATGTTCCATTGATAATGACATAAAATGGTGGATTCTATGCACATTTTAACTTCATGAAGTTGGAAATTATTTTTTATACAATTTAACACCATTTGGAAAGGATGTTTTCCATACATAGTAACATCATGATGTAAGGATGTTTTTCTTCTAGTTTGACATCATTTTGTAAGGTCATCTTCCTTGAGTTTTGACATAAAGTTGTTAGGATCTCCACCTTGATGTATAAAGTAATTTTGTGTGGACATATCCCATTCAGTTTAACATCTAGTTATGTGGATAATTTCCTTGAGGTTTGACATAAAGCGTTATGGACATTTCCCTTACATTTTATCATCATTCGGTAAGGATTTGGGAACCAAATTGAAATTATGTAAGACTTCCTTGAGGAAAATTTTCATCAGTCGGGTAAATTTAAAGGCATGAACCATTTTTCTAAATGAATATTCTTATAGAGGGATTGAAATTTGTTGGATACCTTTTTCAATGATATATCATATGCTAAAGAATGATGTACATAGATTCCACTCTTGGGTGGGAATAACCATTCAATATGAATCGACCATCTTTAAATAGATTTATATTCTTGTTCTATTGTGAGATTTACCAACCTATCCCGATACATATTTCAAATGGAAGGAATCATTCCCTAATTAGATACTTTAAAAAGAGTCTAATTCATAGATATGAATAATATGTTGGGGATAAGGGTAAATTTATCAGAGAATTTGGATCTTTATAGATGATGCATACAAAAAATTTATGGGTACATGGATTTGATTTTATAATCTAGATTTGAAAATGGGTATGGTAAAAATATTTGTACCATCTGGAGTATTTATAACTCTTGAATTGTTATGATATAGATGGGGTATATTATAACCCAAGAATACCTTAGTTAAATGAAGGTGGGAACTGATGAGTACAGTTCAACCATTGGTAATAGAGGAAGCCTGTAATGTTCTACATGATCAGGAAAATAACAATTGGATTTAAGGGGGGCTACCTGGGACAAAAGTTTCCATTTGGATATACATGTCCTTGTAAGTTGTTTTACACATCAAGGATCCCAGATCAAGGAATCACATGGTGGATGAGGTTCCAAGATAATGTCATCAAATCAAGTAATTGGTTTCTTTGACTTAGATATTGAAGAATTTTTTTGGGTTTATACCAAATGTAGGATTAATGAAGGGTTTAGTGAATGTAAATGCTAAACTAGCATGCATTGGTCACATTTCGTGTAAAATAAATAAAACATGTGATTCTTGGGTACCCAACCATGATAGGGGATGATATTTTCAATGTGATGACATTTTTTCTGTCATTTTAACATCATACTACTAAGGCATAATCATGTAGTTTAACATCAAATGACTATGACATGGTTACCGATCTATGATAAATCTCAGTCATGTCATCCAATGTGGTTTTATAGCTTCCTTAAGATATAAATGAGTCAGGATTGTTGTGAGAAATAAGGGAAAGTTGGGTTGTCTGTTATCTATGTGTGATTACATGATAGAAAATTTTTAAGGGTTTACATAATATATTATTGATTATATTCTCTACATAGTCTTAAGTTTTTTGAATGAAGATGATTAGGGATGATGGAAACCAATGGTTGGTCTAAAAATGGATGATCTAGGCATCACTATGTGTCCTGTGATGGAAGGGATCAATCTACACATATTTCTTGAATAATAAACTCCCCATATAGGTCTAAAAAATCCATTGAGTGGATAATTATTCCCATTTATTTGTTCTTCTAGATAAAAGATTAGATATAGTGGATTCATTATATATACAATGATGGTCGAAATTAGTTCCAAAATAGATCTTAAATGGGAAAATATCCATGAAGATCTTACCCATATGATGAGGGAGGAATTGACTGTGTTGATTGTTTTAGCTCTACCAGATATTAGAGATCTAGGCATTAGTATCTATCATGTGATGAAAAGAATAAATCAACACGTAGTTATTTAATGGATAAGTCTCTAATCATGTCTAAACTATACACATATTTGGGAATTCTTACCACTGACTATTGCATCCATACCATATTTTTGAGTTCCCTATATCAAGACATGTCATGTAATAGTAGGAATTAACCAACATATTGTTCTTGTACTGGAAACCATCCACACTATTCTGAACCATTTCCATAGGGGGTATTTTTCCATTTATTATTATGTCCAGGCCTATGATTGTAGATCTGGGAACCACTAAATATCTTGCGATGGATGGTGACAGGACACATGTAGTTATTTAATGGGATACTTTCCATGTAGGCCTGACCCATACACGGAGGTGGAATTTTCCCCACTGATTATTGGGGCTTGACTTGGTATTAAAGATCTATAATTCACTACATATCTTGTAATGGAATTAATTGTGGAATAAATGTTTTATTAAACATGGTACTCTCCATGTAGGTATACTCTGTACATAGTGGGGGAAATGATCTCATTTTTTATTATAGTTGGAGCTAGGATTGGAGATTTGTGAATAAATATATATCATAGGATGGATGGTATCAATCAACCACTATTGTTGAATGGGGAACACTCCAAAAAGGTCATACACATACATTGGTGGAATTGTCCCTAATGATAATTGTGGTGGGGCCCAAAACTACAAATAATGGAATCACTATTTATCATGTGATAGAAGGAATAAATATGCATCTAGTACTTGAAAGGGAAACCCTCCATGCTATTATGACCCTTATAAAGAAGGAGGAATAGTTTCAGTTTATCATTTTCGCTAGACTCAGGATTTGTGATCTTAGTGTCACTACATTCCTGTGATGTCAAGGATAATCCCATCTATAGTTCTTCAATAGAGGAGTGGTAGGTGGCCAATTACATGGATAGTGTTACTCTATAGTGGGGGACCTATTAATGAATAATTTTATATCATGAAAGAGATATCCTCCATTCAGTTTATGAACATGTGATATGGACTTATGGAGTGTATTTTTTGGAATTTGATCTAAGACCATGCCAACCCTAACCTGAATAGATATTTCTCTGTCATTCTGGGAATCCCTAATCAATATTCTTAATACCACATAATCTATTATTAGTATGCTAAATATGTAATGTAAATGTTTCCTTTCTTGACACCAATGTGAATAAAAATATGTACATTCCCATTTCATCATTTCGTATCTTTTGGAAGATATTTCATCTAGTAATATCTATGTATCTCAATTGAATTAGAATCAATCCATATATATTTGTCAACAAGAAGACCCCTATGAATTTTTAACCCATTTATAGGTAGGTGGAATGGTTATATGGTATGAGAGGGACATCATCCATGTTGTTTAACAACATGTGGCATGGACGATTGCTCTCTATATATTGAAGAAGTTCCCATGATTTGTGATATGGGTATCACTAATTATACTTTGATGATAGTAATAAATCCATTAATATTTCTTTAATATAATGTTTCCCTATATAGATCCGACTCACAGACATGGATTTGGGAACCTCATTTTTCATTTTCATAGATCTAGATCACAGGAATTGAATTACCTGTGATGTAATGTTTACTGTGGTGTCTATAATCTTGTTGTAAGGTCAAATGACATATTATAGTTTTAGGTCATACGACATGGACCCTTGGTGTCTTATTGTTAAAGGTCAAATGAATAGAAGAACTTTGTTAGTTTAACATCATGTAACAAGGATGACATATGTATGATGAAAAATATGATATTAAATTTATCATAAAGATTTCATTAGTGGTGGTGTGATCCATTTACCATCCATTTTTTCCATTGAGTAATCTATATTGGAAGAGACATTATGTATGATGTTTGGAACTTCCCATTTGGGGACAAAATTTGGATTATTTTTCCTGGAATCATTGGGGATATGAGTGGAAATAAAAGTTCTCCCTGAAGTAATGAATAAAGGAGAATAATTTCTTTATGGCTCATGTGATCCGATTTTGATGGACATAATTATTGCCATGTGTATCCATAATTTTCTCATCAGTCATTTCCATCACATCTAACTACTTTTGTGATTTATCTTCATCTATGTATTATCCACATAGAATTATCCAATGTTGGGGAAACCGAATTTCTATGGGAAGCACCTCTTTGGTTCCATAACTTAATTAATGTGTAGTATATTGAGTGGAAGAGGACTTGATGGTATAGTAGGACAATAAATCATGATGAAGTTTTTTGGTTAAATATTTCTAGTCTTCATCCATCATCATATGTATTATATTTGACATAGTCTTATTGAAGGACTATATCAGTCTAGTTTTTACTGCATGAAATCCAGATGAATGGTTGGACATGATGTTGTACTCTATGAATAATTTCATCTTCTCTTTAGAATAGAAGATAGTGTAGTCTCCTCTCGATATCGTGTGAGGGAAAATGAATCTAGGGATTATATATTACCTCAACAAGATAATTATAATCTTCATATTAATAACCTTGAGTGGGTTTTACTTATCCCACATAGAAAATAAGTTAGTAGCAGTAAGGTTTCACTTTATGTTTATAGTTGTGGCTGGGGGATGTGGCCCCAAACATCCACCCCCACCCATAAAGAAATGGATATGAATATTTATATTTATAAAATTATTCATGGGGTTTATGGATGATTATTTCAAAAAAATTTAATCATGAAGTTTTATGTGAAGTCAAAATAGTTCTGTATCATTACTTCTCAGTACTAACCAAACCACCTAGTTTGGGGGTACAACCACTTTCCAGCCTGATGAGTGTCACAGGATCCTCCATTAACATATCCTAGTATGGGGGGGGACTCTGTTTTTATTGTTCATCTATGTAGGATTCCATTTAAGGCTCTTTTATAGGGGAATTGTTTTCTCATTTGGACCACCTTATTGGGTAATGTTCACTAATAAACATTGAGTCTTGTCTCATTTTCCTCGGTCCATTTAGAGGATCCTATTTTCTAAGATAATAAATTATGGGATCCAACCATTAAGGGGTGAATATTGGTTTATCACACTCTAGGTATGTTTTGACCTAATTTCATTCCCCCATGATAAAAATGATGAATGATGAGACCATCCCTCAGTACATTATAAAAATAACCACATCTTTGTTGTCGAGGTCAGCTATAACCATGGTTTCATTAGCCAGTGCATCCAGACATTCATTTTTGGATCATGGGACACAATGAAATGTGGTTTCAAAATTTAACTCTTCCATTAGTCCTCTAGCATAACTGTTGAGAGTGGATAATTCTTCCTTCTTGATGGAAAAATTTCTATTGAATTTTCATCACTATCTTCGAATATCCATTGATGTTCATATAGGCTATTTATAGACGTATGGATAGTAATGGGACATAAATGAGGGATTGGTATTATACCTCATTATTAGAGTTTCCCTTGGATAGAGAAAATGATAAGGGAAATATTTTTCTTTATATGGAAACAAATACAATTCCAAGACCCACCTAGTTTGAAATTAGGTTTTCTTGTCTCTTGCAATTATTAAATTGAGAGTCACCATCAAAATAAATATCCCATGTTTAGGGAGTTTCATGTGAATAAAAAATATTTTCTTTTAGTTCTTTAGTTACCACTATTATTGTTTTCTATGTCGGATGTGATACAATGAAATCAGCCCGAGATAATTGTTTAAATTCTTTCATTAACAAAAACTAGATTTAATATTAGTGAATAATAACCTTCCATCATACCAAGCTCCTAGTTAGCATAGGGATAATAAGGATGTATTTGAGTGATTCAATATGAGAGACCAAGTGTAATTCTTGATGTGAAAGGTAATGTATCAAATCTTTCTTCATAAATATTAGTGTGATGTACATTTTGTCAATATTTTTATTTTGGTATCAGTACCTAGAATCTTTCTAATGGGGTAGTACAAACTATTTTCACCCACTACATTTTTCTGGTGTGTGAGGGGTGTACCAACTGATCATTCCATAGAAACAGAATAAATTTGAGCATCAATCCTTCCATAGACTATATCAACACCAGTGGGTGAAATAAGTACTACAAGATATTGTAAATGGATTTTTGTTAGTTATCTTCTCATCAGTTGATGGCTCCCTTATTCATCAAATTTTTCAAGTGGAGTTATTTTCTGACCATATTAGCTATGAAAAATTGAATATAACACTAGTTACATTTGAGACACTTAGCTAATTGAGGTTCTGAGTGGGAGACAATGCATGTAATTCCCAATTCCTTTCAATGTCAACCTCTATTCCCTGATGGTATAGAAAAAATCCATGGAATTTCATTGATGATACCCTAAAATCCAATTTTATTAGATTTAACTTCATATTGTTCTACCCCAACTTATCAAATATTGTTGGAAGATCCATGAAGGGATCACATTTTTTCTATAAGTGAAAACCATATAATTGATAGAACATTCTTCAATTTGTCCCAATAAGAGAATAATTATATAATGGATTGCATGTTGATAAGTAGTGCAGACATTATTTAATCCAAAGGATGTAACCTCATAGAAGAAGTTCCATTGAGAATCTTTGAAGGCGGCCGAATCCCTATTAAAATGGGACATCATTTTTTTATTGTACCCCAAATATCCATCCATAAAAGAATTTACATGGATTCTATAAGTTGAATCGATCAATATTTATTTTATTAGTAATAGGATGTCATATTTTTGGAAGTTATAATTATGGTCTATGAAATTGATTCATACCATATTATACACATTTTTTTCATTTCTAGGATGATGTTGGAAAACCATCTTGGGTATTTCAATTCAATGAAAAAGTTTGATATGATTAGTTTTTCATCTTATGATTCTACATTATGATCAATAGAGGGGAGTATTATCATGAATACATACATGAAACCTCCATAGAAAATGGGTTGGTTGGGGTGGTGAGTAGCCACGTCATTTTTTAACCCACGCATTTCTACATAATTCCAAGAGAAAATATATCCTTGTTGATTTAGAAATTCAATATAAATAATATGGTGCTCGAGAGGAATGGTGACAATAATCCAGGTGGGTCATGTTACGTCTTATATTCATAGGTTTACCTTATTGATCTCATCAGTGGTGGTGGAAATTCCTTCATTAAATACGGATGGGGGTTCTTATTGATATCCTATTTTTCTTCCATATTCATGTCTATGAAGTAATTTCAATAAATTGTATGTAATATGGAGGAATCTATGCCATCATAGAGGTAACACATGCCATTGAATGATAAATTTTGATTCTAAAATACCAATTTTATTGTTGGGAGATTTCTTAGCTAATTGTTTTAATTTATATTTTCAATAGGGAGGGGGATTCTATGAATATAGAATTTCATATACTTCCTGAAATAGGATTATGGGTAAGAAATAATCACTATAAAGGATATTATAGGGAGTCTTGGGGGTTGTCCTCAACCATTAAGGGATGAAACATTCATATTCTCATCCACCCTTGGTTGTCTTCTCCCCCCCCCCAATTGTTAGAGACACGACTTATCATATAATGATTCAAAAGGATAGAGTGGAAAACTATCCTATTTTAGTATAATTAAATTCCCATTGATGGAGTATTTTTATCATTAATGAACTGTTAAAGGTAACACCCCATGGATGTGAAGACAAGTTATTCATAGAAACACATCATAAGATATGTTGAGTTGGATAACCATGAACTCAGCATTAGATGTGTGAACCCTAAATTTATCATTGAACAAGATATTATCGATATGCCTTTTCTCAATCTTTTCAGATAATTGAGTGGTTGGAATTGTTGAAGATAATCCCCCTCTATATATCTAAAATTTCAATGGGTAAAAATTAGTATGGTGTTGATCCTGAAACAATTTTCAGTAATAACCCTCTCGATATCAGATTTTTTGAGTATTCATAAAACATAGTAGGTAATGATATATCCCTGGATAAATTATTTGTGACATTTTTCTGGGAATAAGATAGTGATATGGTATTCTAATGGTGTAATCACCACTCAGTAAACATCAAATTCAGTGTATATTTTCTCAAACACATATGTGTTCTAAAGGGACAATATGGGTTCATCTCTTAGTACTTTTGAAAGATATATATATTCGAAGATATAGTGTATTTATTTAACGAAAAATAAACTATTATATAATTTCATACATTAGTGAAAATGTTTTTTCTACACATTGTGGTACTGCACATTATTACGTGGTTCCGAAAATGAGTTATTTTCTGGTTATGGGATTGGTTCTTGAGAGGAGGTCAAGGGAGAATCTAAAACTATTGGTGTAGGTCACAATGACCTTCCCTATAGACTATGATGATCAAACAATTTCACACTCTCTACAGGGTTATATAAGATAATTGTTTTTTGATGACCATTTAAGGTCTATAGGAAACCTCCATGTTTCAATTAGGATTTCTAGTGTGCATTAGCAATGGTATAAGCTACATATATATATCCTTTGTAAGGATGTTACTGAAATATTGGGTAAGGAAACACATTCATCATCTCTGCTCTCCATGGATTCTCTATGCTCGGCCACTTGATCCCTAGTTAGATATGGGGAACTCATGATCATTGAAATATTCATCATCAAATAAGGGTCATGTAATATAAAATATGTTAATAGAAAAAAAATATGAGCTTTGTATCTGATAAAGATTTTTTTGGTGAGGTAGTTATCATTCTTAGGATATTGAATGAAAAAATTCCCCAAGAGTCAGAGCTTGAGCATGGGCGGAATATGACTATTCCTCTTCTTTATCATTATATTTCTGATTATTAAATCAACCAATGGGAGGTGTAATATATGTCCCTTAACTAGGTAGTTGTATCATTATGGGATTGAAATGTTTTTATCTCTGGATGGTATGATATTAGTCAATTATCTATTCAGCCATCTTGTTATCATACTTCTATTCGTGAATGGATAGACCATCAAACAAGTCACCCTATGTTTCTACCTTGGAAATGTATACACATGTAACAAATTCTAGGGAATTTTTCTATAATCACCTTTCTAGAATAAACCATGCTTCATATAATTCATTTGAAGATGAATACATTCTAGAAGCTCTGTCCCAGCATCCTATAGAAGGTGCAGTAATCAGGACAATCAGTGAGGATGAACTCATTGGGATTCTTGGGTTGTGCTAGCTTGATTAGGATATTTACATGTATATAATGAAATAGACAAGGACCTACTAATTTCATGAGGAGTATTCATTAATCATCAATTCCTCAAATAACAGGTGACCCTTATTGTAATGACCCAAACATTCATTAATGAAAATTCTTCTTGGTCTATTTAAATTATGTAAAATGGTTATGTAAAACATATGCAATTTCATCGTTTTAGGTTTCTGGTTTTTAAAATACCATTATGAACTGTGACTGTTGGTAATATTGTCATTTAATGGTGACCACCTAATTAGTATAAATATCGGGCTTTAACAAATCCAATTTACTCAGAAAAAGGAAGAGAATGCCTCATCCAGTAGAATTGCTCCGCACGAAGCCCATTTTTTGTAGCTCAGAAAGGATATGGAATTATTTTCCTTTGCTGTAACACCCCAATCTTTCACAGAACGCTTCTCTTTGAATAATACAATAGCGTGTGTTATACACAACTTCGAGATCTAACAAACCACAACCAATCAAACTAGCCGTTAAGAATAGTAATACCCAATTTTTGAAATTTTATAAATTTTATCTTTCAAAATGAACTTAATTTTTGGATTAGGAATATCGAAATTAGATTAGGGTGAATTTTTGGTACTTTTCTCATAACTTTCATATTTTGATGAATTGTGAAAATTACTAAATTTTAATTAAAAACAACTTTTTTAATCGAAATAATTAATAGTGATAAATTATGTATTTGAGTGATTTTAAAGTATAATTATATTATATTTTTACCATTTAATCCAAATTTGGTCATTGGACATAATTTCACATTTAAACTAGACATAAATAAGTGTCAGTCTTTTGATAGTTATTATTTCATAAAAAACACTATTTGTTTTGACAATGGGATTTAATTTTCAAATTAATTAATTAAATTTATATGTTTTGAATTTGGTAAAATAGAAATCATTTTTGAATTCATAAAATCAAATATATCTTTGGATGAATTTTTGGTATTTTTCTGAGAAACATCAATTTTTGATGAATAGTGAAAAACACTGAGTTATTGGTTAAAACTGATTTTTTTTCAATTATTATTTATTATATTTAAATTAATTTATGTCAAAATAGATAAATAATACTTATATAAGTTCATTTTAATTCATTGGAGTCAGTTTATATTAATTTTAGATATATAAAAATTTTGTTGAACTTTTCACCGTCTTTTACCCACCGCCTAGAAAAATTTGTTAATTCACATAAAACATAATAATACCGCTTTTGTGAGTTGAATTTATAAAATATGAGAGACATGGTTAATATCAAGGAGTAAAATGTGGTTCAATACGATAAAAATAATTTTTGTTGAATAGTAACTTTTTACTTTAATTAACCGCGGTTAAAGGTAAATAGGATAATTCAAGGTAAAAAGAATGTTGTAATATTTCAAAATTATCTTAACGCATGTCCTAAACTTATTGGACGAGTAATGACCGACCATGGGCATCTTTGTGTCGATTTTGGGACCCCATGAATCCACATGTGAATGATAATGACATTTTAGATTAATTAATTTAATGTAAAGGCAAAATTGACACAAACAAACACCTTTTTGTAATTAATTTTTATATAGTGTTATATAAGTAATATTTCAGACTATTAATATTAATTATAAATCTAGAATTGTTTCCTACATCATGGTATTTTATTTATAATTTTTGGACATTATATAAATAAATTTATTTATGACACAATGATGAGGCAGTAATTACCTTATTCATGAAAGAATCAAATAAATTGTATTATAAATATTAAAATAAATATAATTTCAAAGTTTTTATGACATCCAAAAATTTTATAGGTGAAATGACATGATAGGGATTATTCTATGTATCTTGTTCTAAGTTATCAAGTTGTGTTGACTTTCACTAAAACAAAAAACTAAATAGTGTCAAAATTGACATCAATTAATATTTAAAACAAATACAATATTATTGGTTGATATAATATTCTTAAAAATGTAAGGTTCAGCCAAAGGTCTTAAATAATGTTATATATGTCATTAATGAGCCACTTTATATTATCTTGGATGTTTATAGTACGTTTATTAACCATATAGAGTAAGAATACAAGAAGACACGGTAAAAGATAAACTATTTAACTAAGAGTTAAATCTAAAAGATAAGGTTAAAATGGTAACCTAAACTTGTCTAAAAACAATTGTTTGAGAGTATTTAGACCCAAAACCACCTAAGGTAGAAATAAATTCATTTGTAACCATTATAAACCTAATATGTTTGTATAATAAATTAATACTTTAATATTTTCCTAAAGTGACCCTCACCCCTCCTATAAAAGGCACTTCCCCTTCTCTCAAATTCACACCTCCAAATCCATTTGGCCAGGCCAAAATCTGCCCCAATATCCTCTAAACTTCCATCAATTTATTCTAGAGGCCTCATTTTGATCATAAAGCTTACTTAAGGAGCTCTTTTGATCAAATCAAAAGGAAGAACGCGAATAATAGGTACTGATTTCACCACCCTCTTCCAAGCTCTCTTATTCTTCCACTTACTATTTCTTTGTTGTTTACATTATAAAATAATAACTATAGTATCTTATATATATTGTGATATTATTATAAATATGGAACAACTATATTCATTATTATATCCATCTTATGAATGATAATGTCACCATGCGTGCGTACGTACGGCTTACCGTCTCCACGCCGTGGTGTAATTTGTTATTCAACACTATGTTATTTGGATGGGTATAATGATGAGTAACATGTATATAAATAATGGAAATAACATTCTAATGTCTCTGAAAAATAAATATACCATCCAATTCCACACCTTTAAGGAAATGATATTCTCTCTCGTGCGTACGTACGGATTACCGTCTCCACGACGCGATGATATTCATTTCCACGTTCACCATTCATGGACGATTATAAAAATATATATAAATAATAAGTATGTAATATATGAAATAATAATTCTACTAGAGATATATATATATATTTATATATATATTTATTTACTTACATATATCTTATTTAATTAGTTCTGTTCAACACAATATGAAAATGGAAAGAGCGTTTATGCGTACGTACGGACTACCGTCTCCATAAACTGTGTTTTTCATTTCATATATATGTCTATTATAAATATTTATTTTCTAAATATATATGATATATAAATCATGTTTTATATTCTTGAAGTATTTCAATCTTCATCTAAGTGATACAATCAAGAGTGACAAGTTAAAACATGTACAATAAGGAATGTGATTATTACCTGAAATGTTAATTTAACATGGAAATTATTATTAAATGGGTAGTATAAAGTCATAGATGAATCATGTATGATATCATAAATATTAATATGGTTCTGGTATAATTTAATAACATACTATGATCTTCATACAGGAGGTTAAACGTACCCTCGACTAAAGTAATGATCAAGGTAAGGGTTAATTCCTCAATCTCATTATTTTTTGGGATTGTTTATGTGTAAGTATTTACTAGGAAATTTTTATCATCCATGTCCATTTTTCATAAAAATGATTTCAAAATGAATATTTTTAGGACTTTTGAAAGGAACCCTTTATCAAGATCATAATTTTAAATGTTTTCAAGATTTATCTTTCTAAACCTATTTAATTAATGTATATGTTTTCAAAATGATTTTAAGGATTTATTTATATAGACATGAATATTTTGAAATGATAATTCTTTTCAAATGTTTCAAAGAGGTATGGGACACTTTGATTGAAAAATATATTTTATATTAATTCCTTTATAAATGTGTGACTTTTTAATGATTTAACAAAAAAGATATTTCTATCAAAACGTTTTACTCATCATTTTCAACTATGTCAGCATCCTTTACTGGATATTATTTTTGATTGAGGTTGATTTATTATAATACAATATTCCATATTATATTGAATGAGTTTTGATATGTTTGACTATGGATGTTATATTTTTATACCATTTATGGTTTATGGTTAATTTATTGACATTTCTTATTCTAGTTTTAATACGAATGATTATATTATGTTTCAACTATTCATATGAGGAAAGAAGTGGACTTAGTAAGTGATGGGTGGAGACCGCTATAGATCCTCGATGCATCAGTAGTTCTCATGAGACAAACTAGGGTCCTTTCACAAGGCCTTGAAAAAAAATTTATTTGTAGTCTTGGCGCGAGGCCTTGACTATGTGGTAACGATGTCCGGCGTTAGGAATTCCCTCATTATTAAATTAGTTATTACATGTGATTATTCAACTAGTAGAATATTCATGAGCATGTTTATGTGGTAATGTTTGATTTATTTTTTCCATATTATGTTCAACTTTATGTTTAAAAAGTCTGTTGTTTTTATAACAAGTCTTTCCTTAAATGTTTATAGCTTCCACTAAATTATTTACCCTTACTGTGCGTTTGAGCTCACCCCTTTATTATGTTTTATTTTCCCAGGATTCCAAGAAGTGTATTATGATTGATAAGTAGGGTTAAGCTTGGGGATTAATGGTTTTCTCATAGGATAATTTGTGTTGTGTTTTATTTTTTAATGTGTAATGTAACATTAATGTATGTAATCTATTTTCCAAGATTGCGAAACTGATCGATCCTTCAGAACTTGATTCCTTGTAATCATGCCAATGTTTTAAAATAATGCACCGACCCTGGGTAACTGGGGTCAGGGTGTTACAGTTGGTATCAAATGAAGTTTAGAAATAACCTTTGAATCTAGATTTAGATAAACTTTGATTAGATAACACTTACCTAAGATAGACTTTGAGGATTAGTATAGAAGAACTTCCTAGAATTTTCTTAATGTAGATATTTTGTGAATTTTCAAGCAAATACATCCCTATCTGGATACGAGCTGGTAGAGGCGGCTCTGGAACAGATGTACCTAGGGGTAAAACCCCAAAACACCGCTTTGATCTATACTCTAATGGGAACTGGTGCATGACAACGGACCTTGCTGCACTCTTGGTTACGACACTCCCAAGGGATATGCTTAGGATAATTCTCATTTTCTTTACAAACCAATATGAAGGGTTTATGAGTATATATCTCTTCAAAGGAATTTTTTTTGTGATTATTGATTATCTCCATAAACTGTTCAATTTACGTTAGGTATTTTACATGTTTGGAATTATGAATTCTGATTCATAAACTGACCTAGTGTATGCCATTGTTTAGAAATGGTTCCCAATAGAAGGAATGAGAACTCCAGAAATACATATGATCCAAAGAGTAAGAAGGATCATATATTTCATGGTATAAGTCAACATTAAGAAGGTAAATAGTCTCCCATGTATTCTCAACATATGAAGAAATAGTATTATTTGTTAATACGATAAGTAAAAAATTCTCTGAGTCCTATGGCTTTGAAGGGAAGTAAGAGAAGAAAAGGATGGAAGAGAAAAAGGTGGATGAAGACAAGAGGGAAAAGAAAAAAATTTTAATATGTGATAATTGTGGGAAGAAACACCTTAAAAATTTCCTGAAAGGAATGAGAGTTTGTTATAAGTGTGGAAAAAAGGACACCAAGTATGTGACTGCAAGGGTAAGAAAATGGTATCAAATTTACAATGCTTCATCTGTAATAAGTTGGGACACTATGCGAAACAATGTACAAATCATCACAGTATGCTCCAAATGATGGTATTGGGTAATAATAAAGTTATAATACTACCTCAGATGAAGAAGAATGACCAGTGTGCTTTTTTTTTATTGTAGGATTATTTCATTTGAGTGTTTTATCAATAATATACTGGTTATATGAATTATGGAGATAAATAAGGATAGTATTGTAGTACTATTTTATTGAGGATTTGAAATTATATGGTTCTAAGAAAAGTGACATAATAGTAAGCTACACTTTTTGGAAAATACATGGTTGAAGGAAAGGTAATCCTTAATATGGTCCCGATAATGAGGTAGTGATTTTGAAATAAGATACGGTTGATTTGAATAATTATATTGGATATTCATTACTACCTTGAAACTAATTAATGAATTTTCATCATTGGAGTTTACAACATTTTTGGGTAGAGGGATTATATCCAGTATTCTATAAAGAATAAGAGAGCATGAATGTAATCAATGATGTTTTATGGTAATTAAGGATGTTACCATGTTTTAAAATAATACATGATGAAGGTGTTTACATGTTATTACATGGAAACAAGGATCTTCATTGTTTTTAACTTCCTTATAAATTTTGGACTGTGAGTTTGGATAGTAGTATTTTGGATAAGTCTAAAGGTTGGAATGGATTAAGTTTGGAAGGTTATTTTTGGATTTTTATAAAAGGATAACACGCAGACCGTGTGACAACCCATCGCGTCAGACAAAGCTGCTGGAATCGAACCCACAACCATAGTGCGATTGGGATTTATCTCCTACCACTAGACTAAGTGAAGTCCCTGTATTGTATAATGTAGTTTCTTTTTTTAAAGGGTCTGATATATGAATTATAAATTCATTATAATTGGAACCCTATACAAAAAGGATAAATAGAGTATTTTTGAGTTGTATTATGTTTTGGAGTGAAAGATGAGTATGTGGTAGAAATTTATTAATTTATAAAACTCTAATTATAAAGTAAGTATATATCCTTATGATATTATCCAATATCATAAATAAATTCCTCAACATTAAGAAAAGGGGCTTAGAACATAAACTTTGTCCTAGATGGTACCTTAGATTATCAAAAATTTATGGCTTTGTGATTGTCAGCCTTTTCATAGCCATGTTCTCTACCACTCTCTATCAGATATTGATGGTTTGATTTCTCTTCCATATCCATGTTTTTCTACATGGAACCCTAGTCTGTGTGATTTTCGGTAACCTTCATACTTACCACTCTTTATTTTAAATAGAGGCCTCATTAATACATTTTTCTATGTGGGATTTCAACTATGATATTTTGAAATGTCAAACCCAAGTTTCCATTTCCGAGGATAAATTGTGAGGATGAAATTTATTGAATGTGGGGAGAATGTAACACCCCAAGCTTTCATGGTACGCTTCTCTTTGAATAATACAACAGCGTGTGTTATACACAACTTCAAGTTCTAACACACCACAACCAATCAAACTAGCCATTAAGAATAGTAATACCCACTCTTTGAAATTTTATACATTTTATCTTTCAAAATGAACTTCATTTTTGGGTTCATAATATCGAAATTATCTTAGGGTGAATTTTTGGTACTTTTCTGATAACTTTCATATTTTGATGAATAGTGAAAATTACTAAATTTTAATTAAAAACAACTTTTTTAATCGAAATAATTAAGAGTGATAAATTATGAATTTGAGTGATTTTAAAGTGTAATAATATTATATTTTTACCATTTAATCCAATGTTGGTCATTGGACATAATTTCACATTTATACAAGACATAAGCAAGTGTCAATCTTTTGATAGATATTATTTCTTAAAAACACGCTATTTGTTTTGACAACGAGAATTAATTTTAAATTAATTATTGGAACTTATATGTTTTGAATTTTTTAAAATAGACATCATTTTTGAATTAATAATATCAAATATATCTTAGGAAGAATTTTTTGTATTTTTCTGAGAAAAATCAATTTTTGATGAATAGTGAAAAACACTGAGTTATTGGTTAAAACCGATTTTTTATTTAAATAATTATTTATTTTATTTAAATTAATATATGTAAAAATAGATGCATAATACTTATATAAGTTCATTTTAATTCATTGGAGTCAGTTTATAATCATTTTAGATATATAAAAATTTTATTGAACTTTTCACCGTATTTTACCCACCTTCTAGGAGAATTTGAAAATTCTCATAAAACATAATTTTACCGCTTCTTTGAGTTGAATTTCGAAAATCCTAGAGACATGGTTAATATAAAATATTAAAATTTTGTTCTATAAGATAAAAATATTTTTTATTTGATAGTATCTTTTTACTTTTATTCACCGCGGTTAAAGGTAAATAGGGTAATTCAAGTTTAAAAGAATATTGTAATAATTCAAAATTACCTTAACACATGTCTTAAACTTATTGGATGAGTAATGGACAACCATGGGCATCTTTGGGTTGATTTTGGGACCCCATGGATCCACTTGTGAATGATTATGACATTTTATATTAATTAATTTAATGTAAAGGAAAAATTGACAAAAACAAAAATCTTTTAGTAATTAATTTTTATATAGTGATATATAAGTAATATTTTTGACTATAAATATTAATTAGAAATATAAAAAGATTTTATACATCATGGTATTTTATTTATAATTTTTATACTTTAGATAAATAAATTTATTTATGACAAAATTATGATGCAGTAATTACCTTATTCATGAAAGAACCAAATAAATGGTATTATAAATATTAAAATAAATATAATTTCAGTGTTTTTATGACATATACTAATTTTAGAGGTGAGTATTACATGATAGGGATTATAAAACATATTGTTTTCGAAGTTATCAAGTTGTGATAACTTTTACAAAAACAAAATACTAACTAGTGTCAAAATTGACATAAATTAATATTTAAAACAAATACAATATTATTGGTTGATATAATATTCCAAAAACTGTAAGGTTATGCCAATGGGTTTAAATAATATAATATATGTCATTAATGATCTACTTGAGGTTCTCTTTGATGTTTATAGTAAGTTTATTAACCATATATAGTAAGAATACAAGAAGACACAGTCAAAGTTAAACTATTTAACTAAGAGTTAAATAAAAAAGAGAAGGTTAAAATGTTAACCAAAGCTTGTCTTAAAACTATTGGTTGAGATTATTTCGACCCATAACCACCTAAGTCTAGAAATAAATTCATTTATAACCATTATAAACCAAATAGGATTGTATAATAAATTAATAATTTAATCTTTTCCTAAAGTGGCCATCACCCCTCTTATAAAAGGGCACTTCCCCTTCTTTCAAATTCACAACTCCAAAGCCATTTGGCTCGTACAAACTCTACCCAAATATCCTCCAGTATTCTATCAATTTATCCTAAAGGAATTATTTTGATCTTAAATCTAACTTAAGGGGCCCTTTTGATCAAATCAAAAGGAAGAACCTGAAGAAGAGGTAGTGACTTCACCACCCTGTTTCAAATTCTCTTATTCTTCCACTTATCTTTCTTTGTTGTTTCCATTAAAAAATAGTAACTCCTATATATTATATATAATGTGATGTTATTATAAATATTTAACAACTATATTCATTATTATATCCATCTTATTAATGATAATGTCACCATGCGTGCGTACGTACGGCTTACGGTCTCCACGTCGTGGTGTAATTTGTTATTAAACACTATGTTATTTGGATAGGTATAATGATGGGTAATATGTATATAAATAATGTAAATAACATACTAATTTATTTCTAAAATTAATATACCATCCAATTCCACACCTTTAAGGAAATGATATTGTCGCTCGTGCGTACGTACGGATTACCATCTCCACAATGCGATGAGATTCATTTCGACGTTCACCATTCATTGACGATTATAAAAATATACATTACTAATAAGTATATAATATATGACATAATGATTCTAATGGATATATATATATATATATCTGTTTGTGTGTACTTATATATATCTTATTTACTTATTTATGTTCAATACGATATGAAAATGGAAACAACATTTATGCGTACGTACGGACAACCGTCTCCATAAACAGTGTTTTTCATTTCATATATATGCCTATTATACATATTTATTTTCTAAATATATATTATATATAAATCATGTTTTATATTCTGGAAGTATTTAAATGTTGATCTATGTGATACAATCAAGAGTAACAAGTTAAAACACGTACGATAAAGAATGTGATTATTACCCAAAATGTTAATTTAACAAGAAAATTATTATTAAATGGGTAGTATAAAGTCATAAATGAATCATGTATGATATCATAAATATTAATATGGTTATGGTATTATTTAATAACATACTATGATATTCATACAAGAGGTTAAACGTACCCTCGACTAAAGGAATTTTCAAGGTAAGGGTTAATTCCTCAATCTCATTATTATCCGAGATTGTTTGTGTGTAAGTATTTACTGTGAAATTTTTATAATCCATGTACATTTTTCATAAAAATGATTTAAAAATGAATATTTTAAGGATTTTTCTATGGCACTCTTTATCAAGATCATAATTTTAAATGTTTTAATGATTTATCTTTCAAAACCTTTTCGATTAATGTCCATGTTTTGAAAATGATTTTAATGATTTTTTATATAGACATGAATGTTTTGAAATGATAATTCTTTTCAAAAGTTTCAAAGTGGTATAGGAAACATTGATTAAAAAATATATTTTAAATTAATTCCTTTATAAATATGTGGCTTTTAAATGATTTTAAAAAAATGGATATTTTTATCAAAAAGTTTTACTCATCATTTTCAACTATGTCAGCATCATTTACTGGATATTATTTTTGATTGAGGTTTATTTATTATAATAAAATCCTACATATTGTATTGAATGAGTTATGATATTTTTGACTGTGGATGTTCTATTTTTATACCATTCATGTTTTATGGTTAATGTATTGACATTTCGTATGCTAGTTTTAATACGAATGTTTATGTTATGTTTAAACTATTCATATGAGGAATGAAGTGGACTTAGTAAGTGACAGGTGGAGCCTTCTATAGATCCTTGATGCATCGGCAGGTCTCATGAGACAAAATAGTGTCTTAGCACAAGGCCTTGACAATAACAAATTTTTAGTCTTGGCATGAGGCCTTGACTATGTGGTAATGATGTCCGACGTTAGGTGTTCCCTCATTATGAAATTAGTTATTACATGTGATTATTTGACTAGTAGAATATCCATGTTCTTGTTTATATGGTAATGCTTGATTTATTTTTTCCATATTGTGTTCAATTTTATGTTTAAAAATGATTTTTTTATCACAAATCTTTCCTTAAATGTTTATAGCTTCCGCTAAATTATTTACCCTTACAGAGCATTTGAGCTCACCCTTTTCATATGTTTTATTTTCCCAGGATTCCAGGAAGTGTATTATGATTGATAAGCAGGCTTATGCTTGGGGATTAATGGTGTTCTCAATGGATCATTTGTGTTGTGTTTTATTTTCTAATGTGTAATGTAACGTTCATGTATGTAATCTATTTTCCAAGTCTGTTAAACAGATCGGTCCTTCAGGACTTGATTTCTTATAATCATACCAATGTATTACAATAATGTACCGTTCCTAGGTAACTGGGTTCGGGGTGTTAGATTTTCTCTTGAACAATCCCAATCCGAGCTTTAATACGTTTATCTTGAGTGGAACTCCTTATGAGAGAAGTGGAAGTTGATAGAGATTACCACTCGACCAATGTTATCTAAGCCACCCCAAGAGTCTGTCACCATCACGCACCTCACCCTAAGCTCTTATGCGGGTGTTTTAAGGGGTTATGTATCAAGAACCTATAACTATGACTATGTACATTATTTTTTTATAAAGAATATTCATTCATTTTTTTATTGTTACATTGTAAATAGTTTTAAAATCACAAATACTATTTTAGCTAATATTCAACTAAGAAATCTATTTTGATAAATTAATGTATTTTTTAATTAAATAATATTTTAATAAAATATTATTATTAAATTACTTTCTATTAAATATAATTGAAGGTATAATTTTTGTGAATATAATTTTAATTTTTATTATGGTTTGAAAACAGTTTTTGTCAAAACCCATGAATTTCCCATAAATGTTGGTTTTTTAATGTTAAAATTACATTCCTTATAAAATTATTTTCATAAAATGAATATTATTTTTGGAATCAGAACATTGAATAAATCTAATGGAAATGTTTTCATCATTTTTTGAGACAGTCGAATTGTTGGGTAAAAATTAAATACTCCTTAAAAATATAATGTGTTTTATGGCATCATAATGAACAAATAGTGTTGTAATAAAATTTTATAAATGAAGTTTTTGGCCTATATATGTTTTAACATTAAAATAATGTTATTTTAGGTTTATTTGATTTATTTTACAAATCCTTAGTCGACCCTCAATGACTTATAAAATATTTTATCCTTTTAAAATGATTTCCTTGAGAGTGTGGATCACCTCCACAAAATAAATCCTAATATATTAAGATGTTCATCCATTGTCTTATAAAATAATGTTTTCTACTCCTTATTGGAAAATACCATTGGAAAACCCATGGGATGGTTTTTGGTGTAGGGTCCAAATCTTAAATGATAATGAATTCCCTATCTTTTCCTATATAAACCCTCCCAAGCTCCCACCTCCTCTTCATGTAAAGCCTTTGGTGCTCAACCATCCAATGCCCTCCTCTTTCTATAATCCTCCCAAGGTTACCCAATATCCCAATAATCATATCTCAAGCCCCTCCCAAGCCGTTGGGATCATACTTCTAAGTAAGGGATTTCTTCTTTTCTCGTTTTTGTCTTAATTTCATTATGTTGTTATACCCTTTCTATTTCAATTAAAAATGTTGGGGTATGATTTCACTCCTTCCCTATACTGACATCAATATGTTTTAATGATGATGTACCCCTTTTTATCTCATTAATTACTTCCATATAGACCAGTTACTATGAGGAAATTAAGTTAGGGATTTCTCTCTCCTCTTTTACATTCAAGAATTATTTTGTATTATGAATATAAGTTCCATTACATGTGTTGGGAAATTTAACTCTATGGACCCTTACAATACATTTTATGTAAATATTATGGGACACAAAATTCAATATCATCAACCATTTTTATGATTTCTTATGTCATGCTATTATGCTATTAAAATTGCACTGCAATTTTCTAATCCAAATTCATTGTGTAGCAAATGCCATGCCCATTTATTTATCTAGGGTATTCACCTTTAAGAACATTTACAAATTTATGTAAGGTTTTTATGTATGAATTAAACATTCTATTATTGCGGAATAAGTTTTTATGTATAATGAATCCATGCTGTATGATATTGTGGCACACTTATGCATGAAATGAAAGGCTTAAGAAGGGTTCACCCTAATAGCACTCCAATGAATTGGGTAAATATTAGTATCATGATATGTCAAGTTAAATGACCGTTTAATCATGATAATTCATGTGTAATAAGGGTTTAATCATGATATATGTTCAATAGTTCTTGGCTCATGCTATATTGTTAAATGTTATTTCCACATATCCATGTTATATTAATCATGTTATATCTTGCCTTAATGTTCATGTTTCTAGTATGCTCTATTGATTTTCCTATTGTTTAACATGTATTGTATTCTTCTTTTTTTTCCTTGTTTAGTCCCTTTCTGGGATTTATTCGTCACCATTTTCTTATGCATGTCCTCTGGTTATCCCATGCAATGCTAAGTATAAGGGAATGTTTTGGTCATTTAAAGGAAGTTTTCAATAAAGAAGTTTTGTTTTATGATATAAAATATTATGTAATGTTCCTAAATTCCCAAGAGACTAGACGTATAGATCCTTAGAGTTTTCTTAAGTAAATATTTATATAATAAATCTTGTTTAAGTGTGAAAATAAAAAGTAGTGTTGTTACAGACGGTATCAAAAGATAAGTCCAGTTATTTTTTGGGATTTGGATTAGAAAACCATAGTGAAGACTTAGGGATAAGACTAAGTTCAATAAAAAATTCACTAATTTTTGGTGAGTAATGATTAAGTGTTTTATCAATAAAATATATCCCTATCTGGATATGAGCAGATAGAGGTGGCTCTGACACAAATGTACCTAGGAGTGAAAACTCCAACAAGGAATTTTGGGCTTGACCCTGGGTATCCCAGTACATGAAAATGGGCCGTGCTACACTCTTGGTTATGACACACTTGGGGGATATGCTTTGATAAATTCACAATCATAGTATGAAACATTGTTAATGTAAAAAATGCCCCCAAAAATATGATGGGAAGTAGATCATGGATAAGATATATTGAAGCCTATGGATTCATATGTTAAAGAAATAAAAGTAATTTATATGTCATCGGTTTTTTTCTTTGGATTAACCTTTAGGCGTTACCCCTAAATTTAATTTTATTTCAGCCAATGACCAGTAATAGGAGGACTTGGGCTAACAACTGATGTAATGATCAACATGATGATTGTTCTAATGAGATTACTTAATTGATGGGAGGGAGAATATCTAAAATGGTCACGATACTATCTCAGTTATCTCAAGTCTTGAATAGAAGTATGGGGAAAGAGAAACGATAACCCCCCCCCCCCCCCAAGAAAGAAGAAGTCGTAGTTGAGAGCATCATGAGACAAAGGCCTCCCACTTTTAATCGATCATATGATCGCTTAATCAACTAACAATGGATCAACTCTATTGAAAATATCTTCTCCATCCTTCAATGTTCTGAATAATAGAAATTTATCAAGATACTTATCATATGGAGGGTGAAACTGATCAATGGTGGACCTTTATCAAAAATACAAATCTGGAGGGGGATATTGAGGCGTTGGAATAAAAGGATTTCTGGAATATAATTTTCGATAAATATTTTCTACTTACCCTCCAACATAAGATGAAAAGGGACTTCCTTTCCCTCAAGAAAAAAGATGACGAATCTATCAGAGTGTATGAGGATAACCTTATAAGGCTTGCACGATATACCACTGGTTTTTTCGTTACCCCCAAATACAAGGTTTATCTCTTTTTTGGTTGTTAGAAACCTAGCCTATGTAAAGCCCTAGTGATTGGTCACATTAATAGCTATGAGAAAATTGTCTGATGTGGCCTCAAATTTGAAATAGAGATTGGAAAATATCAGGGGTATCATGGGTTTAAGAAGTATAAGGTGGACTTCAATTCTGGTGCTCTGATTTATAAATCAAATGGTGCTTAAAAAGTTCAACACCCCACTTTTCCAAAGGTGTGGAAAAAAGTACCCATATATTTCCTAAAGGGGAGGAGGAAATGATTTAGGTGTGGAAGAGAAGGGTAGCAATCTATTAACTATCGTTAAAAAACTACAACTACGACAGAGGGGAGTAACGCTTTGCTCATCCCTCAATGTGATGTTTATTGCTTCATGTGCAATGAACAAGGTCACTTTTAATATCATTTCCCCAATACAAGGGTTTTTAATGGCAACCAACAACCTGAAAAGAAAAAAAGGCCTGATTTTGCCAAAACTACCACCGAAGTGAAGCCTGACAATGAAGTGCTAACAGGTATTCTAGTTATTCATTCATGAATAGTGAACATACATTTTGATTCTAGTTATACGACTTCTTTTATTTCATGAATGTTTAGTAGAACAATCCCAAAACCACCAAAAATCATTGAAGTAAATATGTCGATGAGTACGGAAAATGAGGCAATCATTACATCCAATTAATATAACTCCTCCCCTATCATAATTTGGTGATTGAACTTCCTGTAAAACTACATCATACACCCTCTACTATAATTTTATGCAATTTTATTCATGTATTGGATTTATTTATATAGATCCAACATAAATTTTTGTGAGAGGGAAATCACTCTCCATGTGGAGAATCTACCCCCATTTTTGTACAAGCGCAAGGATGAGGGTGAATCTTATATAGCTCCATAATCTTAAGCATGGATATTAATTCCCTATGAGAAAATGTATCTAGCTCAGATGATTGTGTCCATGGAACCAAACATCTTTTATTACATGCCTATTTTGAGGGAATTCGCAAAAGTGTTTCACAAGTAATTTATTGTTATTACTCTGAGAAGAGATGTTTAATTATCATTTGATCTTATACCTGGTATATTTCCAATATCCAAGACTCTGTATAGAATGAATATTGTCAATCTTGAGTAGCTAAAGAAAAAACTACAGCAAAATCTGGATAATGGTTTTATACACCTGAGTACTTCCCTATGGGGTGCACTAGTCCTCTTCGTCAATAAGAATGATGGGTCAATGTGACTTTCCATTGGTTCTCATGAAATCAAAAAAATAACGATAAAGAACAAGTATCCTCCTACCCGAATTGATGAATTGTTTGATCAGCTACTTGGATAACAATACTTCTCTATGGTGGATCTACGGTCTGGATATTATAAATTAAGGGTAAAGAAGGAAGATATGTCTAAGAGTGTTTTTCGTACAAGATATGGGCACTATGAATTCTTAGTAATGCCTTTAGTACTCACTGATTCTCCAGAAATATTCATGGAATTGATGAATAGAGTCCTTACAAGTTACCTTGACAAATTTGTGGTAGTCTTTATAGATGATATTCTAATATACTTCAAAACCAAGGAGGAGCCTGAGGATCAACTAAGAACTATACTAGAGAACCTGAGAAAAGAGAATCACTATAAAACGTACAACAAGTGTGAGTTTTGGTTAAAAGAGGTCTCATTCCTAGGGAATATCATCACAAGCAATGGGATATCTATGGATCCCTTGAAGACAACTGCAATAGAGGGATGGATAAGGCCAACATCAGTAACAGATATCTATAGATTCTTGGGGTTAGCTAGATATTATCGCAGACTTGTGGGAAATTTATCACAATTCTCAAACCATAATACAAAGCTAACTCAGAAGGGAGTCAAGTTTTTTTGGAGTGATTAATGTGAAGAAAGCTTAATGAATGTGAATAGAAGCCTTATCACTGCACATGTACTCACACTACCCACAAGTGCAGAACTTTTTGTGGTATTTAGTTATTCTTTGAAGAAGGGAATGGGATGTGTGTTGGCGAAAAATGAAACTTTCATTGTCTATGCTTTAAAGAAATTAAATTTTCATGATCAGAACTATCCAACACATGATCAAGAGTTAGCTGTGGTGATCTTCGCTTTAAAAATTTGGAGATATAATCTCTTTGGGGTGAAGGGTGAAATATATACGGACCACGAAAGCCTCAAGTATAAATTCACATAGAAAGAGTTGAATATGCGCCAACGAATATGTTTAGAGATGATCAAAGACTATGAATTCTCAATCCATTACCACCCTAGGATGTTGAACAAGGTCACAGATGCTCTATGTAGAAAGGACTGAGAAATTCAATAAATGATGAAAATTGAAAAGGATCCAATCTTCATAGATTTCATGAAGTTGGACATGGGAATCATAAATAAGGTAACATCATCAACCATTTCACAAATTATCACTCAACTATTTCTTTTGGAAAGTTTAAAGGATGGTTAAAGAAAGGATGTTGAAATTATAAAAATGGTGGAAGCTATCATAAATGGGAAATCCTCAGATTTATTGGTTAATAAGGATATTATTGTGAGGTTTGGCTCACAATTATATGTACCATCTGGTTCTGAAATAAAGAAGGATCTTCTGAATGACACACATAGATCAACCCTCTTTATTCACCCAGGGATCAAAAAGACATATCAAGATCTCTAGAAAATCATTTGGTGTGACAATATGAAAATGGATATTTTTGAATATACATCAAAGTGTTTGGTATGTCAGAAAGTGAAGGATGAGAGGAAAAAATCTAAGGGGGTGATCTAACTACTACCCATACCAACATAGAAGTGGGAGAACATTACCATGGATTTTGTCTTTGTACATCCAATGAAATGTAAAGGAAACAATGATATATGGGTCATTATGGATCATCTTATGAAGACAACTCACTTTATCGTGATTTAAGAGGACTTCAAGTTAGATCAACATGCAAGGATTTACATTAAACAAGTGGTAAGGCTGCATGGATTACCACTATCTATTGTATTTGATCATGATCCGAGACAAACGTCAATGTTCTGAAAAAGTATCCAACATGCTCTAAGCATCAAACTAAACTTTTGTATGGCCTATAATCCTCAAACTGATGGAAAATATGACAAAACTATTTAAACACTTGAAGATATGTTAATATCATGTTCTATGGACTTTAATAGAGGATGGGTCCAATATCTTCCATGAGTTTAATTCTCCTACAATAATAGTTATCACTCGAGCTTCTGAATGGAACCATGTGAAGCCCTCTTTTTGGGAAAAGATGCATAACACTAGCATGTTGGGATGAAGTCTGTGAGAATAAGTTTCTAGGACATGAAATGGTCTATGAAATTGTGGAGAAGGTGAAAACCATTCAGCAGCATATCAAGGGTGTAACGCCCCGACCCCAGAACCCCAGAGTCGGTGCATTATTACGTATCATTGGCATGATCATAAAATATAATGTCTCGAAAGACCGATTAGTTTAGTATCCTTATAAGTACTAGATACATTCATAAGGTTCACATTACATCATAAAATAGAAAACTACGACAACATTTTCTCCATAGACAACACAAAGATCCCATAGATTATTCCTGGAGGTCAGTAAAAATATACTTCTTTTCATCCTAGGACAAATAAAACATATAAAGGGTTGATCTCAGATGCTCATTAAGGATAACATTAGATCGGAAACTTTCATAAATAAGCATAAACATTTAAGGCAATGTATAACTAAAAAAAAGCCTCTTAAACTTGAACTTCAGCATAATATGGAAAAAATAACATGAAATAATGCCATTTATTTATTCACATGGATATTCTACTAGTCGAATAATTGCATGAAATATCAATAACCACTTTGATAATGATGGAATGCATAATGTCAGACTATCATAACCACATAGTCAAGGCCTTGTGCCTAGACTACAAATAAGGTTTTGTCAAGGCCTTGTGCCAAGACACTAGTTTGTCTCATGAGACCTACCGATGCATGGAGGAGCTATAACAGGCTCCACCTATCACTTACTAAGTCCAATGCATTCCTCGTATGAAAAGTTTGAAACATAACATAAACATTCATATTAAAACTAGCATACAAAATGTCAATACTTTATCCACAAACCATAAATGGTGTAAAAATATCACATCTATAGTCAAACATATCTCATTCAATACAATATGGAAGATTTTATTATAATAGATTAACCTCAATAGAGAATAATGAAGGATATTTACATAGATGAAAATAATCAACAAAACTATTTGAGAGAAATATCCCCCTTTTTCTTGAAAACATTTAAAAGTAACAATATTTTTCAAGAAGCCATTTAAAAATAGATTTTTGATTCAAAGTTTCCCATACCACATTGAAACATTTAAAAGTAATTTTAATTTTAAAACTTCAATGTCCATATAAATAAATTCTTAAAACCATTATTAAAACATGGACATTAATGAGAAAGATTTAGAATAATAAATATTTAGAACATTTAAAATGATATTTTAGTTAGAGTTCCTAACCAAAAGAGAGACACTTGAATACAAATAATTGAGGTAATAAAAACGTTGTAATATCATGGGAATAAAGGTATTCATGATATACTATGACAACGTACATTATATACACTATATAAAAGTGATTTATTGTATAACAACAAAGATGTCTCAATGGAATGTAAACTGAGATGAAATATCTTATAAAGACTATATCATTAGGTTAAGGAAAAATCAACAACATAATTATGTGTGACAAATATAAATACTCTCAATATGATTGGATATTCATTGTAAATCAATCAGAGGACATTGACACATATTATTGTAAAAACAACACCAATGAGTTAGATATTTAACTCAATAAATGGAGATTGAGTTAAAATTACTCTTATCATGTTCAAATCAACGGCTTGAGAATTTATAAATAGAGTGGTTTTGTGTATCAAAAGTATATCCATAGAAAGGGGAGAAAAAATTATGACATAAGCAAAGGAATAGTGATTCCACACATAATCTTGGAGTAAAATAATCAATGAAGTATGCGTAAAGCCAAATGAGTGGAAATTGAAATTTCAAATTCCCTTATCGATTTGGTAACTTATGAAACATACACCAATGAAAAAGGATCATAAAATGATGATTTATATATCCATATATTAAATTATATTACACAATTAATACAATCATGGGCAGTATATACACCACATGCAATAAATAAGTGCTGAACAATGGGAATCTCATGGAATGAAAAGTGAGATAAGAAACCCCTTACAATTTACTTTTTCCTTGTTTGAGGGTAGCTTAACCTCCTGTATAATGGTGAAATAATTGTTATTGAATTAGATATGAATCATATACATTAATATTATATCATATATGATTTTCTAACATTGATTTGTTTATAATATCTTAGTACTATTGTCGTTTTGGGTGTTAACAGATTCGTTTTCTTTTATATTCTTTGTTATGTTAGCCATATTTGTTATGAATGGGATGTATCTTATTCATATCCAGAATTATATCATGTCTCTAAACATTATTTTTATTTATTAAATGTAATTTAGTCTTGAATGGATACGATGGGGAATGAATCTCATCGCGTTCGTGGAGAAGGTAATCCGTACGTATTCATGAGCGACAATATAATTCTTTTAATATTAATATAATATATAATTGGATGGTATATCATATATAATAAAACATTATCATGTTATATATTTTATTTAAATGAATTAAACATCATTATTATACCCATCCAAATAATAATGTATTGAATAACAATTACACTACGGCATGGAGACGGTAATCTGTACGTACGCATGTATAGTGACATGTCATTCAAAGGATGGATAGACTAATGAAGTTGGATGTAACATATTTATAATAAAATAATAGTATATAGAATATACTTTATTTATTATTTTATAATGGAAATAACAAATAAATAAGAAGTGGAAGAAGAAAAGAACTTGAAAGAGGCTGGTGAAATTCTTACCTCTTCTTTGGGTTCTTCCTTTTGATTTGATCAAAAGGGCTCCTTATTAGGGATTTCTGACAAAAGGAGGGCCTCTAAGATGAAGTGAGGGAAGGTTAGAGTATATTTGGGTAGGGGTTGGCCGAGCCAAAAGTCTTTGAATGTGTTAATTAAAGGGAATGGGGAGTTCTCTTTTATAAGAGGGGTGAAGGGCACCTTAGGAAAAGCTAGAAATATTATTTTTTAATAAAATAATTTTAGGTTTTTAATTGCTCCAAAGTGGATTATGTAAAGGCTAAGGTGGTTATGGGTCTAAACCCACTAAACCAATAGGTTTTAGACATATTTGGGTCACTATATTAACCATAACATTAAGATTTAACTCTTAGGTAAATAGTTTGACATTTACCATGTCTCGTTGTATTTTTATATTATATAGTTAATAAAATTACTATATACTTCCAAGAGAAACCAAAGTGGTTCATTAATTATGTACCTATCATTATATAAGTTCTTTTTCCAAAACAAAGATTTTTAGTAATAGAATATCAATTAATAATATAACATATGTTTTAAAAACTATTTTATGTCAATTTTGAAACAATTTAATAATTAATTTTTGTTAAAGTCCTAATAACTTTATTATTTCGAAATGAATTGACTTAATAAATAATAACATGTCATATTAACCTATATAATTCTTTTATTTCATCAAAACATTCAAATTATATTTATTTTAACATTTATAATACCATTTACTTGATTCTTTCATTATTAAGGAAAATACTATATCATCATTGTGTCATAAATAAATTTAATTATTCAAGGTCTAAAAATTATAAGTAAAATTCCATTATGTAGTAAAACCTTTTATATTTCTAATTAATATTTATAGTCTAATATATAACATGTATAACCATATGAAACAATTGTTTTACTAAAAGATATATGCTTATGTCATTTTTGTATTTTCTTTAACTTAATTTATATAAAGTGTCATTATCACTTACAAGTGGCTCCATGTAGTCCCAAAATAGACCCAAATATTCCCATGGTCGTACATGTATCATAAAATAGTGTTAGGACACGTTTTAGGGTAATTTAATATTATTATAATATTATTTATTTTACCCTTATTTACCGGATTTACCCTTTAACCATGGTAAATAAATTTTTTTCTGAAATAATTATTCAAAATATATAAAAATAAAAGATACTTATTTACAAAATTTGGACCTCCTGATTTCAAATATGGAATCCATTTTTATAAATTGATAACACAGAAGTGGACGAAATTAATTTAAAATTAATTCCCATTGTCAAAATAAAGAGCGTGTTTTTTAAGAAATAAAAAGTATCCAAAGATTGACACTTGTTTATGTCTAGTTTAAATGTGAAATTACATTAAATTACCAATATTATATTAAATGGTAAAAACATATTCTAATTATACTTTAAAACCCCTCAATAGTATAATTTATCACTTTAAATTATTTGGATTAAATAGTTTTTTTAATTAATGTTTAGTATTTTTCACTTTTCATCAAAATTTGAATGTTTTCTAAAAAATACAAAAAATTCACCCTAGGATAATAAATATATTCCGAATTCAAAAATTAATTCTATTTTGAAAGATAAAATTTATAAAATTTCAAAAAGTTGGTATTACTATTCATAATGGCTACATTGATTGGTCATTGTGTGTTAGAATCTTGAAGTTGCGTACAATGCAAGCTATTACATTATTCAAAGGGAAACGTACCGTGGAAGTTTGGGGTGTTACATTCTCACCTCTTTCAATAAATTGTGTCGTATAAATTTTTAAAATTGGGCTTGGGAATATAATGGAAAGTCCCACATTGGAAAAATATTCAATAAAACTATCACCTTAAAAGAAATAAAGAGAATTACAAAGGTCACCCAAGATAACCCATACTAGGATTCAATGTAGGAAAACATGGATATGGAAGATAAAATAAGTGTCATGATCTAATGGATAGAGATATAAAACATTATCAGGAGAATGTTAACAACAACAAAACCACAAACTTGTGATGGGAAAAACGGTCATTAGTCTCCCAGTAGGAAGAGTAAACATAAAACATTTTTTTTAAGTTACATTGCATAAAGATGATGAATTCATTTATGAGATTGACTAAGAACATAAAGATATATACATACTTTTTAAGTAGAGTTTCATTCTTTAATAAATTTCTACCACTAACTCATTTTTTTAAATGATGAGTATTCAAGAGGAATCGGTCACACTTGAAGATCTAGAATAAACTTCTATAGAATGACATGATCCAAGAAGGATAAATTATATATTTACCTTGTATTTATAGATTAATCAAAACCAAAATGGTTAGTACAAGATCTGATTATCCCCCAAAAGAATATTCCTTTAGAGTAAGAAATACTAATCTTAATTTATAAAATTAAACCAATAATACCCCAAAGTTAAATAAATACCATTTAATAAACAATTGTCCTTAAAATCCTTCAATATAATCCAAACTAATATTAAAACCCAAAACATAGAAGAATTTGGTTATGCAGTCTTCCACGTTAAATTTTATCTCCAAATGACATCAACTACTCTTAAATTCACATACATAAAGGTAATTAACCTAATCACATATTTCTATTATATGTTAATCATTTCCATAAAAAATCCAAATAACTATAAATCCACAATAAAAAAATAGATGAAAATCCACCATCACTCCTCCAATGAAATCCCATAGTATTCTATTTTCCTTGGGCATATAGTGTTCCCAAAAAAGCGAACATCTTCCAAAATAACATTTATCACTAATTAAGAAATCCTTTTCCTATACTATGGGTATTCATTTGATAAGACATAATATCACAAATCAACTTATTATTGATCAATTAAATCATTTAACTAAAAATAATTAGTCACACTAACCAGGGACTTCATGTAGTCTAGTAGTAGGTGATAAATCCCAATCGCACTCTGATTGTGGGTTCGATTCACAGAGCATTGTCCAACATGATGGGTTGTCACATGGTCTACGTGTTGTAATTTTTTAAAAATTATATTTTATAACATTACCAAAATGAGATAAATTCCTCAAAATAACCATAACATAAATTAACCACAAATGTTATCTCATACCTTGAATTTTCAACCCAAAATTTAATAACTTCTAATTTCCACAATCCCAATGATCATATAAAACCAAATGGTTATTTATAACTATATCCACAAGAGAAAATATAATTCTTCCTTAAATATAATTCTCAAATGAAAACTGCAGAGTTTCAAATACAAGAAAAAATTATTCCAAAGTAATCCCATCAACAAGGAGCACTAATACTTTTAAACATTTCTCCAACCATTAATTTCCACATATCTTCTTCTTTGAACAAGAAAATATCCTATAGAATAGGGAATTCACTCGGGTAATGGCCAAGTCCACTACATTTAAGGAAAATGACTGTAAATGGATTCTTGGGACCATTTTTATTTTATTCCATAGTACTCTTCATTTTACCTCAACAATTATTCACTTTCTGTCCTTCTTTCCACACGTAAAGCATTTCTTTATTCCATTGAGACACTTTCCTAGGTGTCTCATTTATCATTTCATGCATTATGGAAATTTAGGATTCTTTTCTCCATGATCTCCACTACTAGAGCTCTTATCATTCATCACATTTCTCTTCTTTGTTGAGTCTGGGAGTTGGTTAATATATATGTTGTTGATCATATTTTAGGAAAATGGATTTGGCATGAACACGATATCTTTTACACCTATCAACATTCCATTTTTTTCTCATTTCCATAACCTTTACCACCTTGTATATCATTCTCAAAGTTACTATGACTTCCTTGGAATCCATCCATTGACTAAAACCAGAAAGTATTGTGTGAGTAATAGTAGTAATAAAATCATTTATAGAATATCATGACACCATATTATCAATTTGAAACACCTTAGGATTAACCAAGGTCATTTATTCTCATATTATATTAAAATACGTAAAATCAGTTTATAAAGATAATTTAAATTATCCTAAGAATACACCTTGGGAGTGTCGTAACCAAGAGTGTAGCAATGCCCTTTGTCGTGCACCAGTTCCCATTCAAGTGTAGCTCAAAGCGGTGTTTTCGGGTTTTACCCCTAGGTACATCTGTTCTAGAGCCGCCTCTACCTACTCATATCCATACATGGATGTATTGCATGGAAAACTCACAAAATCTATAGAAACCCAAAAATCTAGCAAGTTATTCTATACTAATCCTCATAGTCTATCTTAGGTCTATGTGCTCTAATCATAGTTTATCTAAATCTAGTTTCCAAGGATTTTACTAAACTTCCTCTAATAC
This sequence comes from Viscum album, assembly GCA_963277665.1. Classification (NCBI taxonomy): domain Eukaryota; kingdom Viridiplantae; phylum Streptophyta; class Magnoliopsida; order Santalales; family Viscaceae; genus Viscum; species Viscum album. Next base: position 1,205,163,708 of record OY728134.1, read on the forward strand.
CAACTATAACACCCCGAACCCAGAAGCCCAGAGTCGGTGCATTATTACGTATCATTAGCATGATCATAAAAGATCATGTCTCTAAATACCAATTAGTTTAGTGGCCTTGGAAGTACTAGATTCATTCATAAGGTTCACATTACATCATAAAATGGAAAACTACAACAACATTGTCTCCATAGACAACACTGAGATCCCGTAGATTATTCCTGGAGGTCAGTAAAAATATACTTCTTTTCATCCTGGGAAAAATAAAACACAGAAAGGAGTGAGCTCAGATGCTCAGTAAGGATAACATTATAGTGGAAACTTTCATAAATAAGCATAAACATTTAAGGCAATGTATAACTAAAAAATCCTTTTAAACTTGAACTTTATAATAATATGAAAAAAATGAAATAATTACATTTACTTATTCACATGGATATTCTACTAGTTGAATAATCACATGAAATATCAATAACCACTTTCATAATGATGGAATGCATAATTCCAAACTATCATAACCACATAGTCAAGGCCTTATGCCAAGACTTCAAATAAGATTTTGTCAAGGCATTGTGCCAAGAAATTAGTTTGTCTCATGAGACCTACCTAAGCATTGAGGAGCTATAGTAGACTCCACCCGTCACTTACAATATCCAATGAATTCCTCATATGAAAAGTTTTTAACATAACATAAACATTCATATTAAAACTAACATACGAAATGTCGATAATTTATCCACAAACCATGAATGGTATAAAAATAGCACATCCACAGTCAAACATAACTAATTCAATAAAATATAGAAGATTGTATTGTAATGGATTATCCTCAATAGAGAATAATTAAGGATAATTACATAGATGAAAATAATCATCAAAACTATTTGAGATAAATATCCCCTTTTTTATTGAAAACATTTAAAATTCACAATATTTGTCAAGAAGCCTTTTAAAAATATAGTTTTGAATCAAAGTGTCCCATACCACTTTGAAACATTAAAAATAAATTTTAATTTTAAAACATCAATGTCCATATAAATAAATTCTTAAAACCATTTTTAAAACATGGACATTAATGAGAATGATTTAGAATAATTAATCTTTAAAACATTTAAAATGATATTTTAGTTAGAGTTCCTAACCAAAAGAGAGACACTTGAATACAAATAATTGAGGTAATCCAAACTTTGTGATATCATGAGAATAAATGGGTTCATGATATACTATGTCAAAGTACATTATATACACCATATAAAAGTGATTTGTTGTATAACAATAAAGAAGTCTCAATGGAATGTTAATTGAGATGAAATCTCTTATAAAGACTGTATCCTTAGGTTAAGGATAAATCAATGAAATAATTATGTGTGAAAATTATAAATAAACTCAATATGAATGGATATTATGTGTAAATCAATTATAGGACATTCACACATATTCATGTAAAAACAACACCAACGAATTGGATATTTAACTCAAGAAATGGAGATTCAATTAAAATTACTCTTATCAAGTTCATATCGATGACTTGAGAATTTATCAATGGAGTGATTATGTGTATAAAAATTATATCCATAGAAAGGGGAGTTGAAATTATGACATAAGCAAATGAATAGTGATTCCACACATAATCTTGGAGTAAAATAATCAATGAAGTATGCGCAAAGCCAAATGAGTGGAAATTAAAATTTCAAATTAACTTATCGATTTGGAAACATACGAAACATACAACCATGAAAGAAGGATCATACAATGATGATGTATATATCCATAAATTAAATTATATTACACAATTAATACAATCATGGGAAGTACGCAAACCACATTCTATAAATAAGTGGTGAACAGTGGAAATCTCAAGGAATTAAAAGTGAGATAAGAAACCCCATACTTTTTACTTTTTCCTTGGTCAAGGGTAGGTTAACCTCCTGTATAATTGTGAAATAATTGTTATTGAATTATACAAGAATCATATACATTAATATGATATCATATATGATCTTTTAACATTGATTTGTGTAAAAATATCATAGTATTATCGTCGTTTCGGGTGTTAACGGATTCTTTTTCTTTTATATTATTTGTTATGTGAGACAAATTTGTTATGGATGGGATGTATATTATTCATATCTTGAATGATATCATGTCTCAAAACATTATTTTTAATATTAAAATTAAATTTAGTCTCTAATGGATACGATGGGGAATGAATCTCATCGCGTTCGTGGAGACGGTAATTTGTACGTACGCATGAGCGACAATATCATTCTTTTAATATTAAAATAATATATAATTGGATGGTATATCATATATATATAAGAATTATAATTTTATATTTATTATTTACATGATTTACACATCATTATTGTACCCATCCAAATAATAATGTATTGAATAACAATTACACCATGATGTGGAGATGGTAATCTGTACGTACACACGTATGGTGACATGTCATTCAAAGGATGGAAAGAATAATGAAGATGGATGTACCATATTTATAATAACATAAAAATATATATAATATACTAGATTTATTATTTTAAAATAGAAATAACAAAGAAAGAAGGAGTGGAAGAAGAAAACAAATTGAAAGAGGGTGGTGATATTATTACCTTTTCTTCGGGTTCTTCCTTTTGAGTTGATCAAAAGGGCACATAAAGTAGGATTTATGAAAAAAGGAGGTCCTGTAGGATGATGTGAGGGAAGTTTAGATGATATTTTTACAGGTTTTAGATGAGACACAAGGTTTTCAAGGTGTGAATTAGAGAGAAGGGGGAGTGCCATTTTATAAGAGGGATGAGGGGCACCTTAGGAAAAGCTAGAAATATTATTTTATAATAAACTCATTTATGTTTATAATTGCTCAAAAGTGGATTATTTAAAGGATAAGGTGGTTATGGGTGTAAAAACACTCAACCAATAGGTTTTAGATATGTTGGGGTCACTATATTAACCTTAACATTTAGATTTAACTCTTATTTTAATAGTTTGACATTTACCATGCCTCTTTGTATTTTTATATTATATAGTTAATAAACATAAAATATACTTTCAAGATAACCCCAAGTGATTCATTAATTATGAACATATCATTATATATGTCATTTTTTAAATCCTTAGATTTTTAGTAATAGAATATCAATTAATAATATTATATTTGTTTTAAAAACTCTTTTTTGTCAATTTTGACACTTTTTAATAATTAATTTTCATTAAAGTCCAAAAAACGTTATTAATTCAAAATAATTACATTTAATAAATAATAACTTGTCATATTAACCTAAAAAATTCGTGGATGTCATAAAAACCTTCAAAATATATTTATTTTAAAATATAAAATACCATTTACTATATTCTTTCATTAATAAAAAAATATTCCATCATCATTGTGTCAAAAATAAATTTTATTATTCAATATCTAAAAATTATAAATAAAATAACATTATGTAGGAAATATTTTCATATTTCTAATTAATTTTTATATTATAATAGATAAAATGTGTAACCCTATAAAAAATTGTTTTACTAAAATATATTTTCTTATGTCATTTTTGTATTTACTTTATCTTAATTAATATAAAGTGTTATTTTCACTTACAAGTGGCTCCATGAGGTCCCATAATCATCCCAAAGATTCCCATGGTCAGACATGTATCATTAAATAGGGTTAGGACATGTGTTAGAGTAATTAAATGTTATTATAATATTATTTCTTTTACCCTTATTTATCGGATTTACCCTTTAACCATGGTAAATAAAATATTTACCGAAGTGATTATTCAAAATGTCTAAAAAAAAGTTACCTACTTACACAATTTGGACCTCCTGATTCTAAATATGTAATCCATTTTTCTAAATTCAAAACACATAAGTAATAGAAATTAATTTAAAAATAATTCATGTTGTCAAAACAAAGAGCGTGTTTTTTAAGAAATAGTAACTACCCAAAGTTCGACACTTGTTTATGTCTAGTTTAAATGTTAACTTACATCTAATTACCAATATTGGATTAAATGGTACAAATATATTCTAATTAGACTTCATAACCTCTCAGTAGCATAATTTATCACTATATATTATTTGGATAATTTTTTTTAATTAATGATTAGTATTTTTCATTATTCATCAAAATTTGAATGTTTTCTAAAAAAATACCAAATATTCACCATAGGCTAATTTTGATATTCAAAATCTAAAAATGAAGTCCATTTTGAAAGATAAAATTTTTAAAATTTCAAAAAGTGGTTATTACAATTCATAACAGCTACTTTGATTGGTCGTGGTGTGTTAGAATCTCAAAGTTGCGTACAATGCAAGCTATTGCATTATTCAAAGAGAAACGTACCATGGAAGCTTGGGGTGTTACAAAGGGAGCCCATAATCAATAGAAAAGTTATGCAGATAACCATCGATGAGACCTTGAGTTTAAAGTCAGAGACATGGTATTTCTCTGCATATCTCGGTGGAAGAAGGTCGTGAGGTTTGGAAAGAGAGAGAAGCAAAGTCCTAGGTACACTGGACCATTTGAGATTTATGATCATGTAGGGGTTGTGGCCTACTGACTAGCACTTCCGCCAACCATGGCCAACGTACATAATGTCTTTCATGTATATCTATTAAATAAGTACATACCAGACACTTCAGAAGTTCTCTCTTTAATGGTGGTATAGTTAAAGGATGATCATTCTTACGAGGAGCAGCCGGTGAAGATCTTGGATCATAGAGATAATGTTATACGTAACAAGGATACCCACCTGGTAAAGGTATTATGGGGAAACCCTAAGTATGAAGATGAAACATGGGAAATGGAGGAGGCAATGAAGGAAAAGTACCCGCACCTATTTAGGGCATTGAATGTATAACAAAATTTCATCAGAAAAATTTCTTATGGGGGAAGATTGTAATGACCCAAACATTCATTAATGAATATTCATATTGGTCTATTTAAATTAATTAAAATTGTTATGTAAAACATATGAGATTCCACGGTTTTATGTTTCAGTATTTTAAAATAATATTAATAATTCTGATCGATGCTAATATAGTCGTTGAACAGTGATCATATGATTTGTATAAATATAGGGTTTTACCAAATCCAATTTACTCAAAGAAAGGAACTGATGGCCTCATCCAGTAGAATTGCTCTGTATGAATCCCATTTGTCGAAGCTCAGAAAGGAGGTGGCATCATTGATATTCATTCTTGACTAAGCCCAATAGGAGCTTGAATATGTTGAGCTTTCGCGAAACCACCTACGGGAGAAGTGGAATTTGATAGAGATTTCCACTCAAGTGATGTTATCCAAGCCACCCCAAGAGTCTGTCACCATCGTGTGCCTTACCCTAAGGTCTTATGAGGGAGTTTTAGGGGGTTATGTAGCAAGACACATACACTATGACTATGTACATTATTTTTGTATGAATATTATTCATTGATTTTATTATTGTTAGATTGTAAATAGTTTTTCAAGCCCAAATAGTATTTTTATTTAATATTCAACTAAGAAATATATTTTGATAAATTAATATATTTTTGAAATAAATATAATTTTAATAAAATATTATTATTAAATTAATTTTTATTATATACTAAGGATCGTATAATTTTTATGAATACAATTATAATTTTTTTAAGGATTGAAAGTTATTTTTTTCAAAAAACATGAATTTTCGATAAATGTATATTTTTGTTATAAAAATAAAAATTCACATATTTAGATAAATATTTGGATAAAATGAATACTATTTTTGGAATCAGGGCATCAAAATTATCTAATAGTTAATTTATCCTAATTTTCTCAGATTGATAAATTTTTCTGTAAAAATTAACAATTGATTAAATATATAATGTGTTTTATGACATCATAATGACCCAATAGTGATGTAATATGTTAGGTACACTAGGTTATATCCCCTGAGAGTGGGGTGAATCAGGGTAATCCATATTAAAACATCTTCCCCTATTGATATTTTTTCGCTGTTAAGAAGAACTCTTTTCTCTATCTTTCCCGTAGCAATGTATAAACAGAAATTGAATCATGCACAAAACACAACGATTTTTACTTGGTCCACCCTCACTGGGATATGTACAAGGAGCATAAATCGGAAATGTTCCGATGTAAAAAATCCACTATAAGTGCACTGCTATTTACATGTTAGAAGCAGACTCACTGTCCCTTCTGGTTTACAACCTCCCATAGTTTTAGAACTCACTGCTCTCTCAATTGAAGTGATCTCACCGCTTCATCGTAAGATACACTGATTATTTATGGACATGTAGGTCTCTTCATTATCACTAATGAAATATGCATATTTAACTTTTGATAACTGCTCTGTTGAAGTTCAACTATCACCCACAGATGAATCTCTCTTTGCACTGGGTGTACCAGGAAACTCCAAATCCTTCACGCAACCCTTACTACATCATGCACACAAATTTAATGTCGTGTGAACAAGATTCCACTTTTTTCACCAGACACCATTTTCACACAAGTTCAATCTTTGGCCCAAATCTTCCCTTACTCACAACTTTCTTAGCTTGTGCACAACTCAAAATAATTCACGCAACTCCCTTTGCATGAAACTATTATGCAATCTGGTGCTCAGATTTTCTCTAAGCGTTGAGCTCTTTCGCATGAGGGGGGTCACTTAGTATTTATATTCATTCTTGACCCCTGCATGTAAGATTCAACTTTTGTCGTGCAAGTTCCTATTCGATCATGAAAAACCCTATTTGACGTCACATTTGGCGCGTAAGTTTCTTCCGTGTAACCACATCTTTCGTGCCCATTTCCAAATCATTCATGCAAATCATGACTTTTACATTTTTTGATGTTATTCTCCCAAAACCTACCTTGAGAACAATATTTTCTCGCACAACTCCATCATTCATGCACATCTTAAAATCTTTGACACGTAACATGCCTTTTACATTTTTCTATGTTCTGGCCCCAAAACATACCTCGCACGCAAGATTCCAAACCAACCAAGATCTTGCATGAAACCACATTAGATTTGTTGTTTTTATACCACCTTCAGATCATACATTCCCTTTTCATTATTATTTATTGACATAGGTTGTCAACAATATCTTTGTAACTCGAAAACTCACCAAGAAAACCCCTTTTTTCAACAAAGTTAACATTGTGGTCTGCTTTTTCAACAAACACAATCACCTCCAAAATGCTTCAATGATACATTGAGCGATTTTTTCCCACCAAAATAAAATATTATAAATTTATGTTAGGATAATACATATTTTACCATTAAAATAATATTATTTTAGGTTTATTTGATTTATTTTACAAAGCTGAAGAGGCCCCTCCAAGACTTATAAAACATTTTATCTTTTTAAAATGATTTCCTTAAGAGAGTGAGTCACCTCCACATCAGCAAGCCTAATATTTTAAGAAGTTCAGAAATTGTCCTTATAAAATATTGTATTCCAGTCCCTTTTGGAAAAAACCATGTGAAAAAAACTTGGGATGGTTTGTGGTGTAGGTTCCAAATCCAAAAATAATAATGAATTCCCTCTCTTATCCTATATAATCCCACCCATGCTCCCACATCACCTTCACTAAAATTTATTGTATCTTGACCATCCCATTCCCTCATATATATATAATCCTCCCAAGGTTCCCCAAGATCCCAAGAATCCTCTCCCAATCCCCTCCTAAGTCTTTTGGATCACACTTCCATGTAAGGTATTTCTTCCTTTCTCATTTTTGTCTCAATTTAATAATGTTGTTATACCCTTTCAATTTTAATTTAAAATGTTTGGGTATGATTTTTCACAATCCATATACTGGTTTCATTATGTTCGAAGGATGATATACCCTTTCTCTCTCATTAATTTCTTCAACGTACACCTTTTATTATGTCAAAATTCGATAAGGGATTTCTCTATAATCATTTACATTCAAGAAATTATTTTGTATTTTGAATCTAAATTCCATTACATATGTTGGTACATGTATATATATGACCCCCATAATTTTTATTTCATTTACATATGATGAGACACCCCTTTCTCTCTCATCAACCATTTTTATGAATTCTTATGTCACATCGTTATGCTACTGAAATTGAACCATAATTTTCCAATCCAAAATCATTGTGTAGTGAATACCATGCCCATTTCTCTATCGATGGTATTCACCATTATGAAAATTTACCAATTTAGGTAAGAGATTTATGTATTAATTCTGCATTCCTTTCTCGTGTAATAAGTTAGGATGTGTAATGAATCCATGTTGTATGATCATGTGGCACACTTATGAATGAAATGAAATGTTTAAGAAGGGTGTGCCTTGATAGCGCTTAATGCATTGGGTAAAGATTAGTATCATGATATGTCAGGTGCAATGAGTTTTTACTCATGATAATTAAAGTGCAATGATGGTTTACTCATGCTCTATGTGCAATGGGCCTTGGCTAATTCTATCATGTTAAATGTTGTTTCCCCATTTCCATGTTATGTTAATCATGTTATATCATGCATTGATTTTCAAGTTTCTCTCATTATCTATTGATATTACTATTGACTAACTTGTATTGTATTCTTCATGTTATTCCTTGTTTACTCCCATACTGGTCTTTATAGCTCATCTTTTTCTTATGCATGTCCTCAGGGTATCCCATTCAATGTTATGTATGATGGAATCTTGTGGTCATCTAAAGGAATTATTCAATAAGGAAGTTGTGTTTTATGTTCTAAGTTATTATGTAATGTTCATAATTTCCCAAGACACTAGATCTCTTGATCCTCATATTTTTCTTATGTGAAATTTTATGTAATAAATCAGGTTTAAGTGTGAAAATAAAAAATCTTGGTTTTTATACATATACTTCTTTCTTCTAGCCTATGGTGTTTTATTGTTTCTATAACTCGAATAGAGGAGTTGAGTGATTTTTGGCTGACATGTATGCTTTATTTGTTAATACATATAGTTTGAGAGTAAAAGTGGTGGTTTCTTCCTTTACTAACCAATTTCCATCTTCTGAGGAGAAGATCTAAGACATTTCTAAAATCTGATGAATGGAATCTTTTAGCTATTGTGTTATTTCTAAAAACTCACAGAATCCTCCTGGTTACTTCATCGGGAACATAGGATTTATGATCACCTATAATATTTTCAGCATAGTGATTTAGTAATTTATCATACAAGAGAGGGATGATGAGTGAATATGTTAAGACTTTACGTTAGAATATAAATTCAAAATCCGTAAAATTTTAATGTTATTTGGTGTTCATGAGATTGACCATTTTCAATTTATTTGTTATGGAAATAATATTGTAACAGAATGGATGATGAATGTATTCCCATCCTATAATGGATACTGTAGGAATTCTATTGAACAAAATGGTATCTATCCAAAAAAATATTGTATAAAATATCATAGCATGGACACCTACTGGTGATCTCGAGGGCCCATCATCAGGTCTTATCAATACATTAACTCCATGAGATACTAAATTTGATTGCATGTTTCATCAAATGTTGAAATGGATGGAATTCTAAAATTGGTTGCGGGAAATTTGTGATCTAACCATTTTGGATATGTATTTTTTATGAGTTGTAATTTTGTATTCCACCCCTCCATGGATTCTATTATAGAATAGAATATTTCAATTTCATTGAGCAGTTTCGGGGGTACTAATGTCCAAGCCACCACTTTTCTACATTGAGCAGGGAATTCATCATGGGGTAGCCATATTTTCGTCTCTTCTTGATTCTTGATCCATGGCAAGACTGAATGATAAATTTGGTGGGGTATAGTATTTAATCATAATAGAGGAAATTAATAATCATCCATGATGTCCTAAATTATATATATTGGATGATTGGATCCAAAGCCAACCTAATTCTCTTATTACACTCTTTAGAAATATTATTTATCTCATTATATGTGGGGGTAGGGAAATTCATTTCTATCTAATAAAGACACCCTAATAGATTGTTCACCCCTGAGTATTTCCTCATTACGGTTTTTGAGATTTTATATTTAATTATTATATTATTCCATATGTTCTTCATCAGATGGAATTTCAGATCATATGGGTGTTGGGTGGTATGTAACCAAACCATTGCCTTTATGTTTAGTGGTGTTACACTATTGTGATTCCAGTTCATTATTCAATTGTTCTAGGTTTTGGAACCACTTCTAACTCTGTATACATGATTCCTCAGTTGGGGAATCTAGATCACCCATCTCTTGAGGTATGTTTTCCATTTTTCCTCACTTCACATTTTCTTAATAGTCAACATAATTTAGTTTTTTTATGGGGATTAAATTCATTATGTTTTACCAGCTAATGGTAATTATTCATTTACTTTTAACGCAATAGTGTGATTATTCATAACTAAATCCTCCATATTAGGTATCAATATGGCCATTTATCGTACCATGGTGATATTAGTCAATTTGAATCATGACACCAACGTGGTTTTATTTCTATTCCCATACATTTCAAAAATATATATATACGAATTGTGACAATGAGGGGGTTTACAGTATCTTTTTCAAAAAAATACCCAATTTCAAAATGTTTGTATTGTGGTAGGAGGAACAAATGGGATGTCAACCATTAATATTTTCCTCCCAAAATATAGATTAATTATTCAATCTAAGGTGGTTATATTGAAAAATATTCCCCAGAAACTATGGTTTAGGGCCTATTTAGGGCCACAACTCGCCCATCATCATCTTATTTTTGATAGTTGTATAATTATTCTCAATGATTGGATGAATTTAAAGACTATAGTGGACATATAAATACCTCTTGCATTGAATTATGGGATTGATCTAGTACAACCATTGATTTATCTAGGAACCTGTTGTGGTGGGAATAACATAATGATGGTGTTTGAGAGATGAAATCACCCATACTTATGGGATGGGATTTGATTGTAGTTACCATTGATATATCCCATATATTTACAGGGTTTTATGAAACATGGTTTGGAGGTGATGATATAATTTTACACTACATTATTTGTTCTATTCTCTATTATATGGGAGTTCTAGAGAATTTTATTGTGATTTGTTTGATTTAGTGAAATTTTTCCCATGTGTGATCTAGGTTCAATGGAAACCACTAATGGGATACATTTTCTATTGGAAATTGTTGTGTCTACCAAAAAATTGGTTTCCATGTATAAAATGTGTTCTCATTTCATTAAGGGGACCAAATTGATATATTTTGGGTTATCATGTACCTTAATTCAAGACATATTTTCACCTTTAAAGTGGTATTATTTCATTGTATTGACAGACTATATCATGTGTTACTCAATATCTTAATTTCATCAGAGTCTAGCACATTATGGGTTGTAAAATCTAGGTGAATATTCAATTTTTGGGACATATTATAGTGAAATGATTCATGTTCTCCCCATCCCCAGATTGATAAATCTGATAGAGCTCTAGAAATAAATCAACAGAGAGTTGTTATGATATAGAGGAAAACAACATGCAAATGTTTCCATCATTTTCCTTCCATGGGTTACAGGATATAGAGAACAAATCTGTCTGAAGCTGAAGAAATTGTATTTGTAAGTTAGAGATATCCAGAATTACCTTGATAAGGGAGTTGTTTATCCATTATCCAATTATGAGATTCCTATATATATTAGTGTATGTAAGTTATGAACTACTTCTATATCTCATCTTGGATATCATATCCATAAGTTTTTATGGGAGAGAACATGGTTTGAAGGTTGTTTCTGGAAAATTACCTCCATATATCTGAGATGGACTCTTCTTAATAAGACTTATATGGCTCCAAGTAGTTATAAAAAAGAATTTTATTCTTCGAGATGAACATATGACTGTGGTAAAGTGCTGCTGATAGATTATGGGGAACTAACTATGGTTATCCCTAATGTTACAATCATCAATCTATGTGAAGGTGAGTGTGTTTTGATCACCTATCTATATGATAGTTAATTTTAAGTGACATGATATCCTTATTCCTGGGAGAAAACACCATGGGGTCGTTGACCATAGAGGATTCTAGGTGTATAGTCACTATGTTCCATATCTAAAATACCATGAGTATGAATATCATGATAATAGTGAAATTATTATTTTCTTTATGAGTCTACAAAACCTTTAGGTGATGGGGATATGTTCTAAACATCATTAAGGACAACAACATTGATCATACCATGGATATAATCCTGATTATACCTCATGCATAAAATGTACTAACCAACCTTTTGGGGTTTTGTAGTGATATTATCTTTCTACATGACAGAAACTATAATTTGTTGACAACCTTATGGTACTATAGGAATATGATTCCTTGGATGAGACAATTCTGTAAAATTCCTTTGATATTCTATATTACTGGATGGAATATGAGGCTTCCTATGGGTTGCTGTCAGAATATTCTAATCAACCCTCGATAAAGTAGGGATATGAGTTGGGTTTGAATATGCATTCCATGCCAGAATATTCCAGCATACCTCTAAAATGGGTGAAGGGATATGATATACCACTTGCATAGACACTGAAGGATAATGGTGGATTCATTCATCGGTGAATGTAGGGATGTGATAATAGATTTTGTGAGATGTTGTAACATGCTTTGTAAATTGATTGGATGGTATATTATCCTACTCTATGGTGATTTACATATTTTTTTAAAATGCCTTAGTTGGAGTGGGGATATGAGAATGGTTCAGTGCCTTTGTAGTATGTAATTAGTCTTTTTTTACCTGGATATGATCTCCAACCATAGCATATGCTACACCCACATGGTGAGCCTCAGGAGAAAAATCTTTATGATCCTTGTCATGTTCCTTTGGTGTATTCCACCATTCCATTTTTATAAGAATTTTTGTATATCCTGAGGCGTGTGAAACTCTCACTTGGTGTTCCCCAGTTGGAATTGGGAAACAATGCCGTTTTTATATATTCATTTACAATGAATGTTCAATTAGTCCACCAAAACAATATAAAAAATGTGCACTTACTCTGAAGTAGAAACATGTTCATTCTAATAATGCTGATATGTGGCCCAAGATGTCATGATAAGAATATAGATCTATCCCTATATATGTACTAGTGCTTAAATATTTTGGTGGAGTTATTCAGCTATTTCATGTTGTTAATGACACTAAATAAATGTGTGAACATGAATCTAGGCTAGAAAATTTTTAATCTTCAATATGTACTTGCTAATATATTGGATTGAAGAAGGGATATAATCCCACCCTTTTCCACCTTGTTACATAATAATATGTTGATGGGATTCATGCATGGGGGCATGGATATGTGACTCCCCAATGATTAATATAGGAATATTCTTGTCGAATTCATTTATGTGAGGAGGGATATGATCATGCCTTCTTTTTACCATTGTAACATGATGATGGGATTCATTATTAGAAGTGGGAATTTGATCGAACTATTTTTTATTGAAAACATTACATGCCCCACACACAATCCTTTTCACTTGTTCAAGAGTGTCCATTGTTCAAATATATAGAGTGGTACACTCAGCTAGAGACTGCGGGAAATTTGTGGGAAAAAACATTCAATAGAGGTTGATAGGAGACCTCCCAAGTGTATCCTGGCATATTATGAACTCATAGTCTACTACTTCATCATCCCTCCTTGGATATTTGTGGTTCAAATTAGAACACTCTTGGGATAATCTTGCAATGTGATTTGTGGTGTTGAAAATTTCCACTAATTTCATGAAATCCTCTTCTAAATGAGGCAGACACTTCCATAACCATGTGGATAACATTACATGAAGCTTAATGGGTTTAGATTGTACCATGTTTGTGGAGTCCTTGAACCATCATTTTCTCCACTCAAAGATGACGATTTTGGGTGGTTGAGGTTTTTTTGGACTGCATGGGTTATATCCATGTGGGAAGTTCTAGAACTTTTTAAACATGATGAAAATATATCTTATAAAGATGTTATTTGGGAAAAAATATCTATGTCATGAAGAAATAAAAAGAACAAGGTCACCAATTAGTGAATTAGTAGAAGTATGAAACTTGTTATATCATATATGCACAAGTTACTCAATTTTCCTTTCTTATTCTTGGTTCATACATTTTTCTTGAATGATATTTTTATCGAGAGAATAAACTATTCATAATATCCCTAGTTATATTGAATTTTATGTTGGGAGTAACAAAATGAACCAAAACATGATGAAGTGATTGTTTTTTATATATTCATGTATGTTTCATCATTTTTGTTTACAAAAAATTAGAGGTTCCCCAGGATTAAGAGGAAATCTTCCTAACACCCATAATAATTCTACTATTCTATCATTATATTCTATCACACTAGGATTACCATTCTCTCCCTTTATATGATTTATATTGGGGGTTCAAGTATGGTTTCATAAATATTCATGTCATGATCACCATTTTCATCCCATAGAAACTACTAATAAATCACATAACTATAATAGGATTTTGACCTGCTTTGTAATGAAAAGTATCTGATTCGGTATATTGACCCAATGGAACATAAGAAGTCACATTGGATGCGGGACTAGGTGGTTGGGCTCATCTCCCCATTTTGGGTGTAATTATTTCTAATTTAGAGACTCACTTATAGAGTTGTGATATGTTTGTTAATTTCTTTGTAATCTAGATATAGAATGGGGAACCCTATCAAAATGATCAAGTATTGAATCCCTCTATAATTATTGGGGGTATAATTAATGAGACCATATTAATTCATAACATTTTCTTTATCCATGTCCCATTATTTCTTATAAATGGCTATCAATTTGTTTTTTAATCCATTTAAGAAGGTACTCCATAGTATATAACAACTAATGGAGGCAATTGAAATTTTTAGTATGGGATTAAACAACTATGAGGAATTATAAATATCCTATTTATAACAGGATTCAAAATCAACATATTTATTTTAAACCATGAAGTTAAATTTCACGTGAATAGGAGATATATGAGGGCACTCATGTACCATTTTTTGTGCCCAACCCTTAGGAATAAATTCTACGTTTCCTACTTCTAATAAGAATTAATATCATGATAGTTAAATCTATGCTCATCCAGTTGATGGGTGATGATAGATTACTAGATATTATGGAGTTTACATCCCCAGGGTTTACTAATGTGGTAGTTCCTTTGGACATTCCATGAGGTAGATTCATGGGTGCAGTCATATCATGCAACTGAATCGGGTTACACCCCAAATCATCGCTAGATGAAGAGATTTTTTGTGAGGTTGATATAATTTTTTCCATTTCCAAAACCTACGTCGTATTTAGTTAGTGTGAGAAAAAACGGATATGAATTGAATAGTCTCACTAAATATTAATGAAGGTCTTATGAACTACAGTGGCCTTGAAAGAGTGTTTAACACTTAGCTCGGGCCTTAGGAAGGCATCCTATGTATCCTATTTATTAAAATAATCAGATTCTAAATAGTTCACCTAACATGTCAATCCTATAGTGGATGAGGAATAATGAAATCCAATAGACGAGTTTGGGTTCCATGGGTCTGATTTTCTGAAATACAGAGGGACTTACACCATGGTGGATTCCCATAAGATATTAAGAATTATAAAAGAACTATTTATATCCTTCTTGGATAAGAATTTCAGTTCTAGTAGTTGAGTTAGCTTATTAATCCTCTTATGGAAGAAGAAAATGAAACATTTATTAAGGATTTTACGTTCTTTTGGTTGGAGTGTCTAAAATTTGGAGGGACATACACCCAAGTGGATTCCAATTGGAGATTTGTACATAAGAAGGTGTCCTACATTTCCTGTGATAATATGAATTAAAGATTTTGTAGTTAATTTACCTTCTCATTCCTCTGATGGATGAGTAATATTTTCCAAACCATAGATGATTTTGGGTTTTGTGGTTCGATGTTTCTAATATGTGGAAAGACTTATAGCTACGTGATGCCCATTGGAGATCAGGTCTTAAGATGGAGTCATATGTATCCAATTTGGATATAAATGAGATCTCTTAATGTTATGTTTACAGAATGTATGAATATTTCTTCTAGGAAATTTTCTCATGTACAATGGTGTTTTATTGATATGCTTGATATGTTGGAGGTCCTATGATAGAAATTTCTTGATTTTATGCATAACATGTCTCCTGTGTCTGAATGAATTCTCATGAGCATCTTCCATATATGTTTATATTATCTATCTAACAAGTCTTGATTGTCTTTTTGATATGTTTTATATGAATACGGGTTCATCACATGATTGAATTAGACATGTTGACGGTTAGTCTCCAGATCCACCTATCATTCTAGAAGGACTATTTCATGAGCCAGTTGACACATCTAAGGGTGTTCATGTGATCAATACATACATATCCAGAGCATTGCATGATCAATACAGATACATCGAAAGGATATTGTGTGACATAGATGACTTTTCTGGATGGCTTCTCATGAGGTGGCTGATATTTTTTTGGACTTTGAAATACATGGGATACATGTTTTTAGGACTATATAAATCCTTGTTTCCATGTCCTGGTGTGGATTCATGACCATAATAGGGCATATGATGAACATGATTCCTTGGAATGAAAATTATCATATTCATCTTTTCACAGGGATTCCATTTTTTAGCATTTATTACATACATTTATTATGATTTATCCAGATTTATATTGTTGAGGATTTTCATGTCCATATCTACATATAGAAATTACATTGTATATTTTGGCTATATCAACATTGTTTTATTGGGTGATCAATAGTAAGATCACATGAAGAACATATTCATGCCATATAATCCTTCAGGGTTTTCCCCTTTACTCTATTGAGGACCCTCATGATCTCATGAATTCTAACTCCATGGATTCCTCTATTCTGCACTCTTGAGGGTGTGATTTGAATCTGCATATGTTTTTGTTTTTTTATGACAAGGGGGAGGAATTTATTGTCCTTATCACCCTAGTTCTATGTGGAATTTCATAATTCATTTCTTATATATATGATAAGGATTCATAGTGGTGAATATCACATCATGCACTTCTCATGATCTTTTCATGGGTCATCTACAATATCATATGAGAAACATAGTTTGTCGAACACTCCATCATCACTAGTTTTGTTGAACTCGTGGTTTGTCAAAAGGATTTGAAGTATTCATGTTGTAATGTTGAATAGACATTTTATAATTGATTTTTGCATGAGTTAAAATATTATCAAAATAAATATTCCTATAGAAAGGCTTTTCAATATCGATGAAGATATGACTAGGGTATTTTGTGAAATTAAAATTTATTTTTAAAGACCTTCTACAAAACCATGAAGATGAATCAAGGGGATTCTATGAGACATGGCAGACATTCCACAAGGCTTCACATGATCAATGTTAATCACACATGGTTTATAACCAATTTCCTTTGAAAATTTACGTATCTTCCATTTGCTAGAGGATTCCACTTGTTACCATTGATTTTATTACTTATTTTAGAAGACACAATTCCTTTAACATTTTTTTATATTAGGGAATCACATGATCGGTAATGTATATCATGATTGAGTGGGTGAATTGTCATTGATAGTTACTCTGATTAACTTTTATGAATCTCGTGATCCATTTTAGATCATGTGATGGGGTACGATAATTTTCAAGAAAATCCCTTTTAATTTTTATAAAGATAAATGTGTTTAATATGAACAAATGGTTGGTTACATGGTCATTATAATGAATAAAGTGAAATTACATCATGTTGTCCCATGAAATGATCACAATGTCTCAAAAGGGATCTATAGGATCTTAAAAATCACATAACCATGATGCATTAAACTCAATGTAACTCACCATTGTGTAGTTAGTTTTCCTTTTTCATCCTTTTAATAAAGTAAAATTGTTTAATTATTAGGAATATATCAATTTTCATGTTTTATTATTGGTTATTTTATTATTATTTTTTAAGAACATGGGGGGGTTTTAGAGGGGAATCACCTGATCATCAACAAATCATGCACGGTGCATGATCATTCACATGAACATCCAAGGGTAATGATATCATGTGTACACCAAGAGTATATGAGATAAACATGACTATAGCATTTTTAAATTACATAGTCAGGATTCATCATCCATTTCGTTGAGGAGGCTTCAAGTATTTCTTCAATTCTGGGATTGTCGATGATCATTTGGTTGGTGTCAAATTTTTTTATATTTTGGATAGAGAAAAGTAGATCATGTTTACCTAGATCAAAAACTATGTTGATAAGATTATGTTTTGATAATTAGATTTGGGGGTGTGAGATTTGGTCAGTAGTAATTGGTATTAGAGTAGGGTTTAGAAAACATATGAAATTAGAAATAATTTCATGTATAGTTAATTTGATATTTATGAATACCATCAAGGGATTTTATTTTTAAGGTTGATCATATGGTAAAAAGAATTTATACCACTATTAAGATTTTATGTGAATGAATTATTAGGTTATTATTAATATATTTTAGATGTTTAACATGATTCAGGTATACATAAAATTTATTTTTCACGTGAGGGATTATTATGGAAGAATGCTATTAAATTTATTGGGATTTATGCTGAAATGTGTGAGATAACATTTTTCATTAAAAAATTAATAAATTTTGAGTTTTTGAGGTTATTTATGGTAAATGGTTATTAATTTATTGAATTACCTATGTTGATCATTTTCTGTTATGATAGAAATTTTAGAGTTAAATTTATTATTTCATCACCAAAATAATTATTCATATATCTTTAAGATATCAATTTTGGAATTAGAAAATACCAGTGGATTATCTTTTTATCATTTTCTAGTATTTTTTTCTATTAAACCTTGATATGTATTTTATTAGAAAGATTCATTATGGATAATCATTATTTGGATTAAAAGATGAGATTAAGGATGAAAGTGATTGAATCATGAAACCAATGGATGAAAATTAGTTTATTTATTTAAATAAATTATTAAAATTAAATTTCAGTAAGTTCATAGTCAAGATGGTAATGGAATACCTAAATTCATGGAAAAATATCTTTAAAGAAAAATGATAACATCTTACATTTTATTATGAAGAAATTATGTTCCCATATACCCATTATGGATTTATAGTTTTTTGGTCATTGAGTTTTTATTAATCATTAACTTCTTTATGATCAATGTTATATATCACTCCCCTTCATTTTTTGACAATAATTTTCACCTCCATTAATATATTTTTACTTTTCCCAAATGTTCTCTATATGTGGGAACCTAATTGTGAGTTATATCCTTTAACCATTATATTTCCCAGTTCTTCATTTAAAAGAAAATATTACTAACCCTTTTATGATGTGGGTTGTCAACAAATGTATTTTCAAAATTTGAACCCATGAATTACCAAACTAGAGACAAAAAATTTGAGTAGAAAATTCATTAATGTTTGGAAGAATGTAGTATAATGATATATTTAAAATATAATTATATTTGATTGTAGATAGAAAACACAACCCTAAAGATTAATGGTAGCCTAATATTATTTTTTAAATATGTGAATTATAAAATTTTCATTGAATTAGCGGGTATAAATTGTATTATAATATATATATATATATAATATTTATAATAAATAAAAAATTTATTGACATATTTTTTGAAAATAGGCACTCATTTTATTATTATTTCATTTTATTCATCAGAATAGTCTCTCTTAAAAATGTTATTTATTTATTTTTATGAGATAATATTTCAAATAATTCCTAAAAATATTTAAAAATATGATTAAAATTAGATTTAGTCTTTCAAATCATGAAACCAATATAACATTGTGTTTAATTTTTTAGTTTTATTCAAAAATATAATTTATTTTGTGGATAGTGAAAAACACCGATTATATATTGGAATTTTCTTCTCTTTTAAAATATGTAATATGCACCATTTTTAAATATAATTTTAATATTTAATAAATTTTTTAATTAAATAAATTTAAATAATTATACTTTGAATTGACATTACACTTTATTATGATATTAATACATCTTTATACTTAAAATTACATTTATCTAAAAAATTTGTTTTTACTTTCATTTTGAAGGTTTATTTAAAATGTAATTTATTAAAATAATATATAATGAATTTAATAAATTGGAATCAGTATATTAAATTAGAATTCCAAATTTGGTAAAAATAAAATCTTTTTAGTCACTATGAATAGTCACTGTGGTAATGTTTTGTCGCCTCAGCAAGGGTAATTATGGAAATCATGATTAAAAATAATGAGAAAGGCTTTAAAAATAACTACGAAAACATAATTTTTTATATAGGATGAGTTATGATCAGAAACCCTTATTAAATAGTTGAAAATTTGGAATCTTGTTTCCAATTATCTTTTATAATGACTTTAACATTATTTTATGTGAAGAATAAACCAAAAATGCCACAATCCTTGTTCTCAAAACTCTAATATTATTTTATTGTTATAAAAGGAGGTCATATTCAGATATAAATTATTATTTTAATTGTTAAATAAAATTTTTCATGAATATTTATTTATACTTATTTGTGACGGAATATTTTAAGTTAATTCATAAGCATCACTGACACACTACTTCTTCATCCAATAGGAAAATCAAGTAATTGATTTCAAAAACATAAAAAAAAGTATTTTTGGTTGAGTTATGATTGGAAATGATTTTTTGAACCATTTATGGTATTTTTTATATTATTATTTTTATAATTGAACTAAATTATGTTTGGGAAAAATTTTATATAAATTTTGTGAATTTCAAGAAAATGATTTTTATTGTAATTTCAATATAATAAAAATTTAAATTATTTAATATTTATAAAATATTATTTTTGTAAAATTGAATGGGATGTGGTTGAGAAATCAACCATTTTCTATTTATGGGTAACATGACCATATATTGTAGTCTTCTGGATACCTAAAGAGTAAAAAACATTATTATCACAATAATCCTTAAAATAGGTAACATGATGTACAAATAAAATGATAAAGAATAAAATATCATCCATGAATGTTCAAATTTAATTGTTTTAGAGGATCATGAAATATCCCCATCATATATCATTAATAGGTTAATTTGGATTTATATTAATGAGAAATGTAATTTAAAGTATGCTAATACATTATGAAATTCTAATGGTGCCCCTCCCCTCTCTTATAAAAGGACACCACCCATCCTCTATTGTTCACAAAAACATGAATAACAAATTTTAACCATATAATTCTAAATAAACTTTTAATCCTTCTTATCCAAGTTCTAGATGTGTTGGTCTCCTCAAAATTGAAGGCACTAAGAGCACCAGAAGTGACCATTGATGGTATGACCGACATGGATTTTAGTATTATTTTATGTGTAATTGTTTCCATTGATGATTAAAATATCATATATAATGAAATCTATATATCACAAGACTCTGTTAAATTTCATATTGGGAAGGATCTTCAAATTTCACTTATAATTAACTTATGAACCCTATATATAATTACCATTTCTTGTAGTTTTGTTTTTGTTGATGATCTGGGGGAATAGATTCCATTATAAAATTATAGTGTTATAGGATCCAAGTATTGAATCACTATAGTGGTGATCCAAAAATGAACCAAAATCATTGAACATGTTCCTAGAATCATTGGGTACTAGCACTATTACTCCCAACTGATTCCATTGGTTATTATTTATTGGAGCGATATTATTAACGATGGAGGAAGACTACTTAGTGTGCTCTTGATGTTTTATGGTTGGAGTAATAAAGGGCTCATTCCTGATAACCACATGAATTATCTAATACCCAACTTGTAGATATATAAATATTATACTCAATAATAAATGAACCCGAACAATACCATTACTTCCTATACTGTATGTATTTCCACATCCAGTTTCCATATTTGTGACATGAATAATATACACCATCTCATTCCTTTCCTTATATCTTGATATTATTAATCATGGAAGGATGGTCTCTAGAGAATTATATGTGGAGTGATTATTCAAAGCCTCTCCTTTTACATCACGTTTGTAGTTACCATGATTCTTGTAGGTTTATCACACCCCATATAATTATCTACATGGAGAATAATTGTTATAATATCTTATAGTGTTTTACTGTTATAAATCATATTATAATTCACAATATAATTCGATATGTTTTTGGGTTTTAGTAATAGAATGAGATATATGTCTAAATAATCAAGGATGTTGATCCCTTTGATATATAGAGTCTCAATGCTTCTACTATATTTATTACTTGTTCCCAAGTTGGTATTGAATCTACAAGAATCCAAGTTTGCATTTCAAAAGAGATCTCATACCTTTTTTGGTCTTCCCTTCACTTGATAGAGATCCTGATGTTGAGGAACAATTATCTATGAACCTATATTCTAATATTGAATTAAAATCTAATATGATATTGAGGTAAAACTAAAACATTGGAGATAAAATGTCTCATTCCCATGTTTTGGATATAGATATACATATTCCACATTATCCTATTTCACAATGAACTTTGGAGGTGGGTTTTCCATCTTGTGCAATTTCCCATTTTGTTATAGTATAAGTAGAATGTGTCAAAACAATTTCTATAATTTCTCACATATTAAAATGTTATCCCTCACATGTATATATTGGGGCGATATTTTGGAAGTCTTTTGATTTTCCCTTTTATTAAATTAATAGTAGATAATTAGAAATTGTTTTAAATAACACACATATTAAAAAATAATAATTAAATTAAATTTCAATAATCACACACTATTTTTAAAAACACAATATCCATGACCATTAGTTATGTAATATATTTTAGAAAATATATTAGATTGCGAATGTAACGACCCAAACTTTTATTAAGGAAAATTCCTATTTATCTAATTAAACATTTTATTATGAAAAATGGATATATAAAATATATTCACTTCATTGGTTTTATGTTTTTGGATTTTAGAATATCGTTATGAAATGTTATCGTTACAAATATAGATGTTGAACAGTGATCACATGATTAGCAAAAATATAATGCTTTAAAAAATCCAATTTACACAAAAAATGAAGTGATGACCTCATCAAGTAGAATTTCTCCATAAGAAGCCCATTTTTCAGTGCTTAGAAAGGAGGTAGCGTCACGAGTATTATCAATTGACCAATCCCATGTTCAGCTTCAATAGATTAATATTTAATGGAATCACTTATGGGAGAAGTGGAAGTTAATATAGTAACACTCTGGCGATGTTATCTGAGCCTCCCCAAGAGTCTGTCACCATCGCACACCTTACCCTTAGCTCTTATGTAGGTGTTATAAGGGGTTATGAAACTATACCCTAGTACTATGATTATAAATATTATTTTGTTATGGAATAAATAATATAAAATCGTAGTATTATTGTTATGTTGTAAATAGTTTTTAAATAACAAATAGCATTTTTAGTTAATATTCAATTAATAAATCTATTTTGATGAATTAATGGTTTTTTTTAATTAAATAATATTTTAATAAAATATTATTATTAAATTACTTTTTGTTAAATAGTAATTATTTTTTAATTTTTATGAATACAATTGTAATTTTTATTAATGTTTGAAAGTGCTTTTTTTCAAACCCCAAAAAAATCTATAAATGCCTGATTTTGTTTTAAATGTAAAAATTCACATATGTATAATATTATTTAGATAATGTGAATATTATTTTTGGAATCCATATGTCAAAATTATCCAACAGGGAGTTTTTCATAATTTTCTGAGACGATAGAATATTTGGGTAAAAATTAAATATTGATTAAATATATAATGTGTTTTATGAAATCATAATGATAAAAATAATGATGTAATAAAATAAAATAAAAGGTTTTATAGGCCAATATATGTTTTACCTTTAAAATATTTTTATTTTAAGTTTGTTTGATTTATTTGACAAAGAATTAGTGGATCCTTGAAAACGTATAAAACATTTTAACATTTTAAAATTCTTTCCTTGAGATTGTGACACACCCCCACATAATGAAGCCTAATATTTTAATATGTTAGTCCATTGACCTTATAAAATAATTATTTCACTCGACATTTTAAAAAACCATGTGCAAAAACCATGTTATGGTTTGTAGTTTTGATTAGTTTAATGTGTTGTCTCCAAAACCAAAATAATAAATAATTCCCTTCATTTTCCTATATAAACCCACCCAAGATAGCACTTATCTTCACTCAAAACCTTTAGAGATCGACCAAACCCTGCACTCCTCTATCTAGAATCCTCTCAAGGCTCCACAAGATCAAAAGAAGCCTCTCTCATTCCTATTCCAATACATTGGGATAACAATTCGATGTAATGGATTTCTTCTTTTCTATTTTTTTCCAAATTTCGTTATATTGTTATAAACTTTTTTGATTAAAAATGTTTGTGTATGATTAAGATACCCCTTTCCTAACTCATTAATGCCTCCCATGTACACCTGTTACCATGCCGAAATTCCGTACAATATTTCTCCCTCCTCATTTACATTAATGCATATTTTTTCATATTATAAATATAATTTCCATTAAATATTCTGGGAAATGTTTCTATATGACCCCCTTACTGTCCATTTCATAAATATTTGATGAGACACCCCTTTCACTATCATCAGCCATTTTTTTATAAATTCGTATGTCACAATGTTATGCTACCGAAATTGCATCGCAATTTTCCAAGCCAAAGTCATTGTGTTGTGAATACCATGCACATTTCTCGATCAAGGGTATTCACCTTTATGAAAATTTACGTATTTTTTAGAGAGTCTCATGTATGAATTACTAATTACTTTATCATGGAATAAATGATGATGTTTAATGAATCCATGTTATATGATCCATGTGGCACACTTTTGCATGAAATGAAATGATTAAGAAGAGTGTGCCCTGATAGCGCTCGAATGAATTGGGTAAAGATTAGTATCATGATACTTAAAGTGCAATGAGGGTTTAAACATGATAATTCATGTTCAATGATGGTTTAATCATGTTCCATGTTCAATGATCCTTGTATGTTGCCAATATCATGTTAAATGTTGTTGTCACATATTCATGTTATGATAGTCATGCTATATCATGTAATTATATTCATGTTTCTCTTATTCTCCATTGATATTCATATTTCTGAACATTTTTTATATTATTCATGTTAGGCCTTGTTTACTCCATTTATGGTCTTTATAGCTCACCCTTTTCACATATATCTCCTCAGGTAATCCCATACAATGCTAGGTACGAGGGAATATGTTGGTCATGTAGAGGATGTTTTCAATAATGATGTTGTATTTTCATATCCTAAGATGTCATTTAATGTCCCTACTTCCCAAGACACTAGACCTCTTGATCTTCAATGTTTTATTAAGTTCATGTTTATGTAATAAATCATTTTAATGTGTGAAATAAAGAGAAGGGTTGTTATATTTGGTATTAGAGGATAGGATTAGTTATTTCTAGGATTAGAATTAGAAAACACAAGTGAAAGACTTCGGGATAGGAATATGTATAATAAACACATCCCTAAATTTTTATGAGTATTGAGTAAATGGTTAATCAAGCTAATACATCCATGTCTGGATATGAGCAGGTAGAAGAATCTCTGGAATAGATTTATCTAGGGGTAAAACCCGAAACCACCACTTTGATCTTGACTCAAATGAGAACTGGTGAACAACAAGGGTCCTTTTTGCAAACATGGTTACGAAACTCCAAGGGTATATGTTTTTTAAATTCATAATCTTAGTATGAACCATTATTAAGTGAATAAAAAATATAACCTAAGAATATATGTTGGGAAGTAGATCAGGGATAATATTGATTGAATCTTATAAGCTCATAAGTTAAGGAAATAAATGTAATTTATACGTTATCCATTTTTTTCTTTGGATTTATGTTTATGTGTTACACCTAAAATTCATTTTATTCCAACCAATGGATGTTAATAAGAGGACTCGTGCTAACAACTTATTCAAAGATCAATGTGATGACCATTATAATGAGATTTCTAATTAGATGGGAGTTGGGAATAGAAAACTTTTCCATGATACACTAACATTTTACTCATGTCTTGAATAAAAACATGAGTCAAGAGGATCTTTAAATCCCCCCCCTAATAATGAACAAGTCGAAATCAAGAGCTTCATGAGACAAAGTCCTCCAAATTTTAAGTGATCATTTTATCCCCCTATTGCCGAACAATGGATCAAATCATTTGAAAAGATCTTGTCCATCCTTCATTGTTCTGCACAAGATTAGGTTCTCTAACTTTTTATCATATATAGTGTGAGGCTGGTCAATGGTGGACATTAATAAAAAAATATGAAGCATGAGGAAGAGATGGTGGCATTGGAATGGTAGGATTTCTAAAAAAAATTGGTAACTTTTTTCTGTTCACCCTATGACTGAAGATAGAAAGGGACTTCCCTATCCTCAAGCAGAAAGACAATGAATCTATCAAAGAATACAATGAAAAATTCACATGGAATCCATGATACACCTCCATCATTTTCATTACCCTCGAATGTAATGTTGACCGCTTCTTTGGTGGGATTAAACCTAGAGTACGGAAATCCCTAGATATCCATGACATTGATAGCTATGAAGAAATTTTATGATGTTCCCTCAGAGAAAAAATGGAGATTGAAAAATCTCACGGGTATCATAGGGAGAAGAATCGTTAGTTGAAATTTAATTCTGGTGGATTGATGGATAAATCCAACTGTGCTAGTAAATTCCAGCACCCCACATGATAAAGGTGTAGATAGAAGCACCATAAAAATTTCCTGAAGGGGACAAGGAAATTCTTTTAGTGTGGAAGTGTATGGAACATATACATTAACTTCCGATAAGAAAAACCTACCACAATGACAGAGGAGAGGAACTCCCCATTCGAAGTAGAACACATTGTTCATTGCTTCACCTATAATAAATCAAGGAACTTTTAAAACGAGTACCTTAATACAAGGGTTTTCGTAGGCATCCAACAACCTCCAAGGTAGTAAGGGAGTGTTTTTTTCATCACTACTACTGAAGCTAATCCCAACAATGAAGTGGTGATAGGTACGCATGTTATTCATTCAAGATTAGTGAAGGTACTTTTTGAATCAGGTTCTATGAATTTTTTATATCCCCAATGATTATTATAACAATCCCAACATCACAACAAATTATGTAAGTAGAGATGTTGGTGAAAACAGAAAATGGGGAAACCAATGCAACCAATTAATGTAACTCCTCCCCTATCACAATTTTTGGATTCAACTTCCCGGTGAACCGCATCATACTCTCTCAGGTGGAATTTGCTGATATTCTTCGCATGGATTGTATTTCTCTCTAAATACAACATAAATTGATAGGAGAAGGAAATAACTCTCCATGTGGTGTGTCAACCTCTTGTTTTATAATCGTTCAAGGATGAGGACGAATTTTCTTTAGAACCATCATATCAAGCATGGATATTACTACCCTACGAGTATGAGTATCCTTCTCAAAAGATTGAGTCTAAGGAAGAAACCATCGTTGAAGACATATCTATTACGAGGGAATTTGATGAAGTGTTTCCCAAGGAATTTCATGATCTTCATCCTAGAAGATATGTTGAATTATTTATTGATATTATATCCAGGGCGTTTTCAATATCAAATACACCATATTGAATGGATTTTGGGGAGCCTGAAGAGCTGAAGAAAACTACTATAGGAGAATCTGGATAAAGGGTTTATATGCCCAAGTGCTTTACCATGGGGTGAACCATTCCTCTTCATCGAGAAGAAGGATCGGTCATTGTTCCATTGCATTGATTATCTTGAGCTCAACATAATCAAGATAAAGAATTCTTATCATCTTCCACGAGTTGATGAATATTTCTATCAGCTACGTGGATCACAATACTTCTCCAAGGTTGATCTTCATTCACGATGTTACCAAGTAAGGGTGAAGAAGGTGGATATCCCCAAGACTGCTTTTTGTACAAGGTACAGGCACTATGAATTCATAGTAATTCCTTTCAAACGCACTAATGCTCAAAAAATCATCATGGACTTGATAAATACAGTATTTATATGTTACCTCGACAAATATATAGTAGTATTTATATATGATATTAAAATACACTCTAAAACCAATGTGGAGCATGAGATGAATCTAGTCAATGCACTATAGACCTTGCGAAAGGAGAAGATCAATGCAAAGTACAAGTGTGAGTTCTAGTTGAAGGAAGTCTCATTCATGGTTCATATCATCTCAAGCAATGGGATATCATTGGATCACTCCAAAATAGCTTCAATTAATGATGGATGAGGCCAATATCGATGAAAGATATCTGTATCTTCCTTGGGTTATCTTGATATTATCACCAATTTGTCAGAATTTTCTTAGGATTGTCAAACCCTCTTACCAAGATAACCTGGAAGGGAGTAAAGTTTTTTTGGAGTGATAAATGTGAAGATATCTTCATAGAGTTGAAAAAGAGTCTTATCACTGCACACGTGCTCACACTACCTACAAGTGGAGAAGTTTTTGTGGTATTCAATGATTCTTAGAAGAAGGGTTGATGAAAAATGGTTAAGTCATTACCTACTCTTCAAGGCAATTAAATGTACAATTGAAAAACTATCTAACACATGATCTGGAGTTGGCTGTAGTATTCCCCTCTTTGAATATTTGGTAGCATTACCTCATTGGGGAGAAGTGTTAATTATATATGGATCCTAAAACCCCCTTGTATATATTCACACAAAGAGTTGAATATGTGCCAATGAAGATAGTTAGAGCTAATCAAAGACTATGAATTCTCAAATCACCACCATCTGGGGAAAGAGAACGTGGTGGTAGACTAACCAAGTAGAAAGGATTCAATAACTCATTCTTTGATGAGAATTTAAAAGGATCTAATATTCATATATTTGATGAAGATTGAGAAAAGAATCAAAAATTAGGGAAAATCTTCAATACTTTCCCAAATTATTGCTCAAATATCTCTTTTAAAAAGGTTAATGGATGCTCAAAAGGATGATGTGGTGATTATAAAGAAATTGGAAACTATCAAAAAAGGGAAATCCATAGAGTTAAATGTTAATGAAGAATGAATTGTGAGATTTAGGTCAATACCATGAGTTCTATGAAATCCAGAAGAAAGGAAATAACTTTTGGATGATGCACATAGATCAAATTTCACTATTCACCTAAGAAACACAAAGTTGTATTGAGATATTCGAGAGCCTTATCGGTGGGATAACCTGAAGAAGAAGATCACCGAGTATACATCAATGAGCCTGGTATGTCATCAAGTGAAGGCTTATAGGTTGAAGTCTAAGGGGATGATGACACCATTTCCCATAATAGAATAGAAATGGGAGAACATCACCATGGTCTTTGTTACTGGACTTCTGAAGAAATTCAAAGGAAAAAATGCTATCTAGTTTATTGTGGATTGTCTAAAAAAGACCTCAATCTTAATTGGAATATGAGAGGATTTCTCATTGGATCAACTGGAATGGATATATATCATAGAAGTGGTAAGTCTTCATAGAGTACCACAATCTATTGTATCTGATCAAGATCCAATATTCACCTTTATGATCTAGAAGAGTCTTCAACATGCTCTGAATACTGAGCTAAACATCAGTATGACTAATCATACTTATAATGATGGAAAATTTAAGAAGACTATCCAGACACTTGAGGACATGTGGAGAAATTGATCAATGGAATTCAAGGGAGGATGGGATTAACATCTTCTCTCGCTGAGTTCTCTTACAATAACACTTTCCACTCAAGCATCCAAATGGATCATTATGATGCCATGTATGGGAAGAGGTTAAGAACACCTGCATGTTTGGATGATGTTGGGGGGAAAACTCCTAGGTCCAGATATGGTAGAAGAAATGTCGGAGAATTTGATGACCATCCAGTATCACATTATATCTACTCATGCTTCATAATGGAGCTATGCAGATAATCTTCGATGAGACCTAGAGTTTGATGTTTGATACATGGTATCCTTCCGCATATCATACTATGGAAGAGAGGTATGATATTTGAGAAGAATAGAAATCTTTGTCCAAGGTACATCATCCCTTTTGATATCCTTGGTCGCATTGGAGTAGTGTCATGTCGACTAGAACAACCACCTAACCTATCTCAAGTACACGATGTATTCCATGTATCACTTTTGAGGAAGTACATAACAAACCCATCTCATGTACTCAACCTAGAGGTGGTACCATTGAAAAATGAACTATCTTATAAAGAGAATCTTGTGAGGATCTTAAATCTTAGGGAAAAAGTTCTATGAAATAAGACAATTCCCCTCGTCAAGGTGTTGTGTTGAAGCCACAAGTTTGAAGAAGCAATGTGGGAATCAAAGGATGTGATAAAGCATAGTTACCCTCCCTTGTTTTAGTGTAGGAAAAGTAAATTTTGATGGATAAACTTTTTAAGGGGAATATTGTAACGACCCAAAATTTTGTTGAAGAAAAATCTTCTTGATCTAATTAAATGTCTTACTATGTAAAATAGTTATATAAAACATATTCACTTCCTTGGTTTTATGTTTTTGGATGTTAATATACCGTTATGAAATTTTACCATTACTAATATAACCATTGAAAATTGTTCACAAGATTAATATAAATATAATGCTATAACAAATCCAATTTACTCTGAAAAAAAAAGCGATGACCCCATGAAATTCAATTTCTTTATAAGAAACCGATTTTTATGGATATTTTAAATGAGGTAGCATCATTGGTCTTTCCTCATGCCCAATCCATAGCTGAGCTTCAACACGTTAAGCTTGAACGAAATCGTCTATGGGAGAAGTGGAACTTAATAGATATTACCACTAGGGTGATGTTTTCCTTGCCTCCCAAAGAGTTTTTCACCATTTCAATCCTTACCCTTAGGAATTACGCGGGTGTTATAAGTGGTTATGTAACAAGACCCAAGAACTATGATTATGTTTTACATTTTTTATAGAATAAGGAATATACATTCATTTTATTACTGTTATGTTTTAAATAGTTTTAAATCAAAAATTATATTTGTATTTAATATTCAATTAAGAAAAATATTTTGATAAAATAATGGATTTTGAAATTAAATAATATTTCAATTTAATATTGTTACTAAATTAATTTTTATTATATATAAATGATAGTATGATTTTTTTGAATAAAATTGTAATTTTTATTACTGTTTGAATGTTGTTTTTGTACAAAACCCATGACTTTTTTATAAATGATGGTTTTTATTTAAAGAGTAAAAATTAAAATATTTGGAAAATTATTTAGATAAAATGAGAATTATTTTTCGAATCATAATGTTGAAATTATCTAATGGTGTATTTTTCATAATTTTCAAGATAGTCAATTTTTTTGAAAAAAAAAATTACATACTATTTAAATATATAATGTGTTTTATGACATCATAATGACATCATAATGATGTAATAAAATACTATAAAAGTTATATTATGAGAATATATGTTTTACTATTAAAATAATGTGATTTTAGGTTTGTTTTGATTATTTTACGAATCACCAGTGGACCCTCCAAGACTTATAAAACAATATATTATTTGAAAATGATTTCCTTGATAGTGTGACTCAACTCCAAATAAGAAAGCCTAATATTTTAATATGATAGTCCATGGCTCTTAAAAAATAATTTTTTGCACTCCACATTGGAAAAACCCATGGGAAAAACCATGGTATGGTTTGTGGTTTTGAGTAGATTAATGTGTAATGTAAAAAACATAAATAATAAATAATTCCTTCAATTTAACTATATAAACCCACCCAAGATAACACTTATCTTTACTCAAAGCCTTGGGAGGTCGACCAACCCCTGACATCCTCTCTCTATAATCCTCACATGGCACCCCAATCTCACAATAATCCTCTCTCAACCCTCTCCAAATCCCATGGGATCACTCTTCCATATAAGGGATTTCATGCTTTCTACTTTTTGTCCAAATATCATTACATTGTTATACCATTTGGTAATATATTAAAATATTTTGGGTAAGATTTATCACATACCTAATACTTATTTTATTATTTTTGAATGATGATATTCCCCTTTACTGTATCATTAATGCCTCCCATTTACACTAGTTATCATGCCGAAATTCTGTAATGGATTTTTCTCTCTTCATTTATTTTTAAGAAATTATTTTTTCTATTATGAATACTAATTATAATACATATGTTGTTACTTGTATGTTTCTGACCCCCTTACTGTTTATTTCATGTATATATTAATAAAAATCCCTTTCTCTCTCATCAACCATTTTTATGAGTTTTTATATCACGTTGTTATGCTACCGAAATTGCACCGCAATTTTCCAATCCAAAGTTATTGTGTAGTGAATACCATACCCATTTCTCTATCAGTGGTATTCAGATATATAAACATTTACTCATTGATTATAGAGTTTCATGTATTAATTCAACATTCCTTTATAATGGAACAAATAATGATGTTTAATGAATCTATGTTATATGATAAACATGGAAAACGTATTCATGAAATGACATGATTAAGAAGGGTGGGCCCTGATAGAACTAAAATGCATTGGTTAATTATTATTATCATGATATATAACGGTCAATTAGGTTATACTCATTCTCCATGTGAAATGAGCCATTTATCTCGCTAATATCATGTTAAATGTTGTTTCCACATTTCCATGTTATGATAATAATGCTATATCATGCATTTGTGTTCTTTTTTCTCTTATGCTCCTTTGATGTACCTATTTCCAAACAGGTATTGTATTCTTCATTTTATTCCTTTTTTAGTCTTTTACTAGGCTTTATATCTCACCCTTTGCACATGTATTCCCTCAAGTTATTCCATGCAATTCTAGGTATGAGGGAATGTTGTGGTCATGTAATGTATTTTTTCAATAAAGATGTTGTATTTTTATTTCATAAGTTGTTGTGTAATGCCGGTAATTTTGCAATACAATACATGTTTATCCTCATAGTTATCTTAAGTACAATTTTATGTAATAAATTATATTAAATATTGAAATTAAGAGCATGGTTGTTATATGGAAGGATCCATAATCCAATTATTGTTACCAAGACTTGGTCCTAGATATTTATTTAAGGGGTTTTTATAGGATTAAACATTCAACTACATTAACATGTAGATCCTAGATCCAATGAGTTGACTCCCCCATCCAGATATACTTTTTATAATTATTTCCTCAACACATGACTCTTAGTTGCACCATGTACTTCTTAGGTGACATACCCCTGATGTTAGCCAAGTTATGTTAACACAAAAATACAATATAGAATTTCTATGATAACTGAAATCACACCAACATGGGTTGGTCAATAAAATTTAACTATGATGTCATTTCTATCTATGTAGTGGAAGGCTATACAGAATTAATATATTTTTTGATGGATTTTTGTCCTTGTTCACAATGACCATTTTATATTTTCACATTCTTTATTAGTAATATGCGGAACGTAGATTGTTTTTTCGTGATTTCTGATAAAAAAATTATACATTATCATGTTATATTTTATTCCATATTTCATCATTATTTATTCATTTATTAGGTTATCATGAAACATCAAAATACAAAAATAATTAACTATGAAATTACTAGAAATAAAATATATTTGTCCTGGTCATGAAATCATCTAATGTATAATTTATAGAAAAAATGATAAAATAACCCTTAAATATATTGGAAAATTACATCATCTTCATATTTTTTAATATCTAAACATTCAACACTTCCTCCTATGTATCAACTTGAGTGGTCTGTCTTGAAATCTAAAACATTCTCAACCTACTCTAACTGTAGATATCCATTCTAATTTATATTTTTAGTCACTCATTTGTGAGCAGATTTAATGGAATAAATAATGGTTTTTAAAAAAAAATATACCATGGAATCATATTTTAATTCATATGAATGGGGAGGGAAAGGCAAGAAATCCATCTATTTTAATTAAATCAAAATAAATTAAATGAAACCAATCACATACAACAGGACGGTCAAAACTCATGATCATCGACACATGAATCAGGGAGTATACATTTACGATCATGTTATTAATTTAATTAATTGATTATTTAATTAATATAATAATCTAAGAAAAAAATCCATTTATTTAAATTTACAATATTTCTATCTTGGAATCCTTAATTTACCATCATTTATAATTTAACTAAACAAACAAGGTCATTTAATGTAATGAGGTATAAAAATTTTCTTTGAAGAAAATGTTTTGTATTATAAAAAATTTTCACACAAGAGTAATTTAATATATAATTATAAATCCTACACCATGTTATGTAATTTTTCAAATTAAATTACATAAATAAAAAATATGAATAGCATTGATTATGATTTTATGTTTTATCCATGAGAAACTGAGAAAACTATCAATAGGGGACTACATGGAATGTACAATAGTACATGTTGGGTGCTATCCTCTACCCATGTGCATAGTAGATGCCTTAAGACTAGGTGTTTTTCCTATCATAAATTAGTTTTAGGTACATTATTTGTTTTCCATATTTCATGTTATGTGTCCCCAAATAGAATCATCTAATCCTACCACATATCTTGTAACTCATACACATTACATGGGGACACCTCGTATTCTTGACCATGAAAAAATGGAGAAGAAAAATATTTCATAGTGGTCACATAGGATTTAATTCATAATTCCATGTCTATGTTTGTATAAATAAAAAAATACTATTTTATTTTATGATCATAGATATAATTTTCACATATATATCTTGATTTATCATAAGATTCATTTCTAGAAAAAAACTATCATGTCATGTATTCCTGTAGTACATATTGTGTGCCCTTTATTTCTCATGAAAGAGACATAAGAACCTCAAGATTGTATGAATTGAATTTATCTTCATTTTTTATAATTAAAAAATATCTTGATATTAAATCATGACTAACAAAATTGAAGAGACAATGATGTTAGATATATTAAATTAATCGATACAAGTAAATGATAATTAAAATACATGAAACCAATCAACCAAAAAATAAAACATTACTCATATGACCTCTATGATACTATTTAAAATTTTCCTAGAACTATAGAATAATATTTTAGTTGTATTATATACTTGAAGTTTACTTCATTTTGGAATTAAAATATAAAAAAATGATTATGATGATTTTTTTAAAATTTTCCAAAAAGATTAATTTTTCGATGTTTTTTGAGAAACAATGATATTTAATGAAACTAACTTTAATTTTAATTAATTTGATGAGATATATATTTGTAAAAAATTTAAGAAAAGTAATATTTTTAAATTAATGTTTTTATTAACCCAATATAGCTCATTGGAATAATAATAATATTATTATTTATATTTATACATTCTCAACATATGAAATATAACCCTTTTAGAAACCTTTTTTTCATCACTT
The DNA here is from genome assembly GCA_963277665.1 of Viscum album. Lineage (NCBI taxonomy): Eukaryota > Viridiplantae > Streptophyta > Magnoliopsida > Santalales > Viscaceae > Viscum > Viscum album. The sequence continues at coordinate 1,205,199,104 of OY728134.1, forward strand.
CTATGGTTTAAAATTTAGATTAAACATTTCCATATCTTTTTATTAAATTTGGAATGAAGGGGTCCATAATTTTAGTAATTATAATTAATAATTTTTAATAAGTACAACATATTTTTTAGTCCTAATTATTACTAATAACAATGAAAATCAATTAATGTGGTTGTGGATAAATTTTGTTTTTTGGGGGATTAACCTAAAAATATAAGGGTTAAAATAGACCAAACACATTTGTAAAACTTATTTTATGGACATACATTGACCATATGCCATACATGGTTCAATAATGTTCCATTATTATGACATGTGGAATGTGATAAATGTGTGTGTAATTATTTATTTTTAAAAAAATCAAGTTCTATATTATCCTCTACTTATAAAAGGCCAAAAACTCTCCTATATTCATGTGATGTCATGACCATTGGATCCACTCATAGGTTCCCCAAAATTGGTTTCCACACAGCCCCAAGAACATCTCCCTAAACATCAGAAACTCTTGACTAGTAGTGTGGGATTGGGGTTTGTATATGGGTATACTATAACCTCATTACTAGAGTAGAACAAAAAAATATTATAATAAAAACTAGTATAGGAAGAATTATAATAACAAGATTACAAAATAAAATATAAAGGAATAATAAATAATTGAAGAACTGGTAAAAATAATCAAAGATAAAACTAAATCGTATACCAAAACTAATAATTATATAGGTCATGTAACTCTAAAAAAGGAAGACCTGGATACAAAGAAATAGGAATTAGTACTATAAATTTTACCCAAAAAGATGCAAAAACAATCCAATAATCCTAATCTCTCACTCAGTCATCTCCTACGAAGATGGATCCTAATACATGTAATAGTTATTAGGTGTTCAACCCATGAAGCTTCACCTTAACAACATTTTCATACATGTAATGTTCCCATGTAATAGTGGCGGCTCAGATAGAGTGTAAGATAAATCAAATTAGGCCACCACCCATAACCTCTATACCATTCATTATGTGAAATATAAACTGATAGTGTGAAGGTTTGTTTAAATGTAATGAAGTGACACAATGTAAATTCCTAGATACCTACTTCATCCTCAACTAGAAATGTCTCTGAACTTGAGATAATTACCTCGTTCATTTACATTTGTTTTATATAACTAGTTCACAAGAAATATAACATAACTAATTATATGACCTGATAATTATAATGAAGGATCCATGATATAGCAATGAATGTTATAGTAATAATGAAAACATCGGATCCATCATTATAACCATGTAATCCAAGACCTCAAGTGTTGAGCCAACTCATTAATAACATGTAGATTGGATATAATGGGTAAGAGTGTAATACAAGGTGAATCCGTTAAGTAATTACACAATAATTTATTTATAATCTTGTATATGGATCTAATATAAGGTAATGTGGGTAAGAAATGATTTTCCCTGATCAAGGTAACCATAAAACTACATATTTGTAGATGGAATGCAGCATCCAAGGGTTGTATAAAAGGAATAATATAATGATAATGGAGGGATCCTTTAACATCATGTTATGAATCCCAAAGTTGATAAGTATCATGTTATAAGGTGGGTATAACTTGAGAAATTATGTATCCATAAATCAAAATGGAATCCATGTGTTCTCAAGAAATTACCTTGGGAATACACTAATAGATCGATTTTGACCACACCTACAAATATTTCTAGGTATTCATGCATTAGGAAACATATATTTAATTCATTTAAAAACATATTACAAGTAATATTCATTCCTTTATTATAATCCATTTGGTTAAAGATGATTCCTTTCATTTGTGATAGATTGCTAAGATACATGAAACCATTTTTATATTAATCACTTAATAAATTAATTAGGATCGATTTTCTACCCTCCATTAAGAATAAATGGTGTGACACATACCAAAAACCAATCCATTTAATTGTATTCATTTAGTTCAAGTGATATGTCTCAATATGATTTCCATTTATCATTTAAGTATTCTTTGATTAATTTAAATCACATAACAAAGAAGGGTCAACTGACTCATACTTGTGATTGCCATTTATAAATCATTTATATGATTGAAGCACTTAACTTTACCATTTTAAAGTCATAGAATACATGAACGGTGGTATATATAGGCTTAAAAATATAATACATAAAAGTTAATGGTACCACCCTACATGGTATTGATATGGTAGAGGTTATAACCTTTAAGGCCATGAGTAAAATTTATTAATAATGCTCAATAAAATGATCATGATGACGATAATCAAGGTATGTAAATTTAATAAACAACACCTGGTGAAATAATCTTGCACACAACAACAAAAGTTTATAAAATTGGTGAATGTGAGGGATTAGTCATAGACTACCTATATCATACACATAAAAATCTTCCAATATAGTATCAACCTCTAATTTTTCCTAGATCAGATGAATTGTAGAGAATGGATGAACACCTTAAAAAATGGGGTATTTGATCCCACATCTAAATAGCTTTTTCCCGGATAAGTGAAATGAAGAACAACACAAGATGAAACGATTCCTTACCTATTCATATAAAATAGGACAAATGGGTATTGAATCGGACATGGAATTGGGGAATTGTAGAAAACCTAATAGAATAAGGCTTGAAATGTTAAAAAATAGAGGGGGTTAGTTGTTCTATTAGTTGCAAAAAGCAAAGGTGGATGGGTAAAATATTACATTATTAGGTATTTTTTCATCATTTACCCAAGGAAAATAGAGGCACATGGTTTGGTCACACGGTTGGACAAACTATACACCAGTCGTGCTAGGCTCAATGCCTTGCATGGAGACCCATATGGGTATGACACATAGTTACAGAACTATTCACCAAACAATTTATTGTCCTCTATTAAAAATTTCAGATATCCTGTATGAGCTTTTGGACCACGATGAAAGGTTTTGAAAATATTGGAGCCCCCTCCTACTCCCTTTCATGCCCCCATAATGTTAGGTGACCCATGTGGCCTTCCCCACATATTTTTTCATAACATTGAATCTAGCCAGTTATTTGCATCGGATGGGGTTCTAGTGTTCAAAAACCCCCTAGACACACCTTGTTACATTTCTATCCCAAAATAGAGTCTATATTAGGTCCAAAATAAATAATTCGATAAAATTTAAAAGGATCCATAATAATGATAAAAACCATTTTCTTAAATTATCCCCCTATAAAGGAACATATATCCAATTTCACCATCCAATTAGGGGTAAACACTATCTGAGAATAACTCTAGCCACTGGCCACAAACATTAGCCTCCCGATCCCAATTCTCTCCATAGTTAAATTATTGAATCCATATTATCGGTAGTAATGGGACTACCTAGCCATGAATATTATTCATTATCTGGTCAATGATGCATACAGGATACCCCTCTAATGTAGGATCAAAATATAGCTCTAATTCCACAGGATAAAAAGTATAATATGGGTCGGAAAGATAATAAGGAAGTTATGAAATTTGGAAGAAATCGTGTGTTGAACAGTACCTATGAGGTAATAACAACTGATTGGAAACTAGCATGACACTCTCATGAATTTCAAACAACCATACATAATGAGGTGATAGATTCCATTCAATGTGTATCTGTCTATATCCAAGCCTCAGCAATACCAATTGGAAAACCGGATCTCTAACCTTGATCCTTAGAGGTCATTGATAGTGATCGGCATAAGATTTTTATATACAATAAAATTTGTTAATATGATTCTCTTTCATCTAAACCTACTCCATATTCTCCTTTACATTATGAGGTCATTGTATCACTTCCCCTCTAACCTCTAACTATAACTGGGATGAACGATGTGGCCTACCAAACAAGGACTCCGAGAGAGCCATCTGAATCATCATATTAAATCTATTATTAAATGTAAACTCGATGATAGGTACAAGATTATATTAATACCTAGATAAATAAAGGATGATTTCTCAGATCAAGTCCTCTAACACATGTATTTTTCCTTCTGATAGACACATGGTCTTAGGGTGGAAGGATTTTCTCAATACCACATGTGTACCCATAGCTCTCTATAACCCCTCCCAGAACCAAGATACAAAATAATTTTTCCAATTTTAAATGATATTATTAGGGAACTAGTGTATCCATATGAAGTTATATACATTCATTCATCTTATCCCATCAACTAAAAAAGTCTCCTGAAAAGGATGGAAGTGGGATACATCCATCAGTTGGTCCATGACTACCCATATTTTCTCGCTACTGCAAGGAGACCTCGGTAAGCTGACAACAATGTCCACGGAAACATCATCCAATTTCCATCCCAGTACTGTAAACAGTTATAACAAGAATGTATTACAATAGTGCTCCACCTTCACCTGATGATAGATGAGACACCAAGTACTAAATCCTCTAGTCTAATGTTTTATCCCAGGCCACCAACACTGGCATCACATTTCTTGATACATCACAGAGATTTCTGTATGAAATTACCATTGAGTAGTATTGTAATCTTACATCATTTCTTCTAATATAACCATATGAACCAATATATACCCTTGTATTTGAAAAAAAATTCTATCGATAAATCATTACAGATGTGGGTCCTCACAAGCGATTCTAACATAGAGAACCGAGCCTTATAGATTTGAAAATTGCATACTATTCACCCAAACAAGGATTTATTAGTTAAATATCAATTATGAGAGACAATAATTCTCATGAAAGTCGTGAAATGTCATAATCTTCTCATAGAAGAGGGCCATAAATTTCTATTTATCACTTGTTTCTAATACATGCTATACTTGAGTTCTCTAGCTCAGCACATCAGCAAATAAATATCCATTTCAATCCTTATAAACAACCTCAATGTCAAAATTCTTAATATATTAGATGCATACTCATTTTTTGAGATTCAATTCACACTATGAAAAAAAAATTGTAAATCTTGTGGTCTGTATACTCCAAAAAGGTCTCACCCAATAGAATGTGTCTCCAAAAATGTAAGGCATGAACAACTTCCACTTGCTCAAGGTCATGTGTCGAGTTGTATCTCTTAGGAGCCTACATCTTCTAAGATACATACACAATTAATCTATCCTTTTGTATCATGAATTCACCCAATCAAATTCTTGATGCATCACATAACACAATATAGGATCCTCCAAGATTAGGGAGAACCCAATATGTGTCAATACAACCCTTCATTTTAGCACATGAAAGGATTCCTCATATTCTTCTGACCACAGGTATATTGACCCAATATTGACATACATGAACATTGCATTTATTTTTAGGAATACAAAATGCATGACCAAAACCGACACCCAAGACCATATTAGTTTAGTGACTTTGGAAACTTTGAACCTAAACTTCTAACTAGGTGAAGGAACTTCAAAACCCCCTATAAAGGTCTTCCTTTTATTCCTACCTAAGTCCTTTATATATATCATGGGGTAAAAGAACGCATAAAATGGTTGATCTCAAATGATCAATAAGGGTAAACATGGTGAACATAAAACAAACCATAAACATAATAATGTAAAAACATAAATATAAAGATTAAATATCAAAATCATGAGTCATGAAAAAAAATATAGATCATTCATAAGGCATAGATCATAAAGTGACAATAACCATGATAAAATATCATTTGAATAAAACATAGATTTGTGAAATAAAATTAAACACATAAAATTATTTCCATCGTAGCCAAGGAGTTGTTATCATGACAATCATATTTGAAAAAGTCCATTACTAAACTAGGTTTACATGACATTCCAGCCATATATTACTAAACCAGATTTACCTGAAGTTCTATTGATGTCTATCTCAGGAGATATAAATATTTACCCAATGAATTTGGGAGAGATATAGTTTATAACCATCTGATAATGAAATCATTCTTACATGTGCAACATGAATATAAATCAATCATCATAGCATAACCCAAGAATTATTATGGGATTATTAAACATCATTACATCATAACCTAATCCGAACAAGTTAAATAGATATCCTAATTCCATTGAAAACACAATAAAATCAAAGTAACAATGGGTATATAAACACAAACCTATGTCATATTAGATGAAAAGAAATTTTCATAAAACACATGAACCTAATTCCAGAGGAAAATATCCTTTCTTTTTCGAAACCATTTTATTTTCCCAAAATGCCCTGAAATTATAAAAGTAAAGAATTTAGTTTAAAATAATCTTGAAATAATGTATAGGAATCTTCATGGAAATAAGGTTTTATGATGATTTAAAAATCTATTAATGACATATATGTTAAAAACATTCTCCTTATACTTTAAGGAAAAGTCAAAAAGTACCTCGTACGGTAAAAAAAAGATTCCTCCCATATAATGTAGTAAATGTAGAAAATGGGATAAAATAGTTTATACCTATATAGAAAAATAATAAAAATTTTATTAAAACATTTTTATAAAACATGGACATGGATGATAAATATATCCCCAGTAAATACTTACGAATAAACAATCTTGGATAAAAATGAGATTTTCAATGTTATCCCTTGCCTTGTAATATTTGTTAGTCGAGGGTATTTTTACCTCCTATATAATGGATAAATCAGGTTATTAAATTATTACTAGATGATATCAATATTTATGATATCATATATGATCCTATTATATCATTTTGTTAATAGTATTTCAATATTACCATTATTTCTGGTGTAAACTACATCATTTTCCCAATCCGGTTTTTCCATTTAAGACATGTATGTTATGAATAGGTTGTATTTTATCCATGATATTATTTTTTTAATTTTTAATTTCACTCATCATATTAATTTTATAATAATTCTTTAATTTTTGTCATGGATAACGTATCTCACCGAGTCATGGATAAGGTAGCTCATACGTACGCACGAGCGACAATATCCTTCTCTTGATGGTTTAATAGAATATAATTGTAAGGTATATTAATTATACAGAATCATTATCATGTTATATTAATTATTTAAATCCATTATATTCATTATTATACCCATACTAATAAAGTATTTTTTTAATAACAAATTACACTTTGGCGTGGAGATGGTAAGCCGTGTGTACACAAGCATGGGGATATTGTTATTTGTTAGATAGATGCAAGGAGGTATAAAGTTGTCCCATAATTATAATATCATCACTTGATGTATAATATAAAATAATTATTACATTAGTATGCAATCATTATAGAAATATGGAGTAAAAGGGGAAATTAAATTGAATTAAATTGGTAAAGAAATTACCTCTTCTTCATTGGACTCTCTTTCGACCTCTTCTTAGGGACACTAGGGATATGCATTTATCAAAACCAATACCTCAATAAGCTAACTGAGAATATTTAATGGAGAATTGGTCAGGGTTTTGTTGAACTATAAGGCTCAACGAATAGTGAGGAAATGTGGGAGGAGATGCCTTTTTATTTGAGAGGAGAGGGACACTTTAGGAAACTCCCAAAATATCAAAATACAATAAGACAATTCTAGATACAAATAATTAAAAATAGACCATAAATGAAATTTATAATAAATTACCTAACATATCTAATTCCCTTTTTATTATTTATTGTTATTTTATTTTTCAATAATTTAATAACAAATTAATTCAATATTTTATTATTACTGCAAAATTTAACATTATTCCTTTAATTTGACTTAAAATACAATAAGACAAAGTGGAAATTAGTGTATATTGATTTCACACATATATAATATATCTTATATATCTTGTAAAATTTTTATAAACATTAAAAAATCCAATATATAAAAAAATTATTATTATTAAAATTATTTATTCTATTTTTATGTTAATTGGATAAATATTATTTTACAATTGATGAGACTTTTAAGGTAATTATATAACCTATAAAAATGAAAAATAAATTTTTATAATTAAATTGTTATCATATATATCAAAATATATATTTAGATACGTTCATATCTTGATTTGGGCTCTATGTGGACACATAAAAGATATTAAAATACTAGATAGTGATATTCTGTAACTATCTTTGATATAAATAACATTTAATTTATATTCATGTAAATGTATCGGTTATACTACTAAAAATAGATCATAGTGTGATATTTATTAATAATTTTCATACAATAATTTTTTGGACATGTTTTAGTTTTATTTTTAACCATATAATTTTGATTTTCCCTTAATTAATTAATTTAACTCTTATCATGGCAACATCTTTTTTTATTCACTAAAGGATAATATATTCACTCTAAAATTCTAATGGAACCATAAATGGCCCATTGGTGACATATGTATCTTCATCCCAATTATTTGGCGTAATTTTATATTTTTATGAACTTTATATAATTGAATAAATATAATTTATTTAAAATATCAATAGTGTCAATTTTGACACTATTCATTAGTGGGATTTTTAGAAACCGCACAACATATAGATATGTAAAAAAACTCCTTTAAAACATAAATAACATGTCCAAGTTATCCCTAATATTAGTGGATGATAGCAATTCACTCAAATTATATTTATTTTAATATTTTTAATATCATTTATTTGATATATTTATTAATAAAATAATATATGCATCCCAATTGGGTCATCATTAATGATAGTTATTTAATCTCGAAAAATAAAAAACAATTTCAATTATATATGTAATTCTATTATATTTTCAGAGATTACCTATACCAGATTTTCTTCCTTGTATTCCCTAAATTAAAATTAATTTACTTATATAAAATGAGAGTGTGACATTTTGTCACATTCATTAATTTTATTTATATTCATGTAATATTCAAGGGAATGTGGCCATTAATTGATTCCATTTGAAAAAAAGATTATAAGGGTAGAATTTATTCATCCAATATGATTCTGGTTGGTGTTATGATAATTTATTATATTTTCATTACCATTAATTACCAGATTTACCTTTAACCACGATAATAAAAATAATTACTAATGTTACAATTCATAATGCCAAAAAAATAAAGGTAACATATTAACATAATTTGAACCAAATGATTCCACATATAAAATTAATTTTTTATAATTCAAAATGCATATTTGGATGAAATTAATTTAAAATTAATTCATGTTGTTAAAACCAGAAAGTGAGTTTTTATGAAGTAAAAACATTTCAAAAAGATTGTATTTTGTGTATGTCTAATTTAAATGTGAAATTATTTCCAATGAACAAAATTGGATTGAATGATAAAAAAATATTCTAATTACAGATTAAACCCAATTAAAAAAATAATATACTATATAAATAAATTAGATGAAATTTCAGTTTTGAATATAAATGCAGTATTTTTCATTATTAATTAAAATATGTATTTTATCAAAAATATTAATAAAAATCAACAAAAGTAATTTTTTTGTTAATCTTCCAAATAATGAGTCAATTTTTTCAAATAAAGTATATAAAAGTGTTAAAAACTAAATTTAAAATGGGATTGTCATCAAAAGGCGGAAAAATTGCAGTTTTGGAAAAATATTTCTTGTATCTGAAAAAATGAATTTATTTTTATATCATGTCTAGAAAAAACATATGATTAATTTTAATGTTATAAAATTAAAAATTTGGTTAAAACTATTCATAATGGGTAGTTTATATCCCATTAAATAATAATATTTTAACCATATATCATTGTTTATTGTAACTTGGTATTGTGTACAATACAAGCTATCGAGGAAGGTCTCTCTTGCATGTAGCGCAATCCAAGAATTGTGTTGCATATACAACAAGATAATACTCTGTTGCATAATGTGAAAGCTAATATTCATGTTGCATACAACAAAATATATCAAATAAACTAAAAATAATCTATCTCATAATATCTTGGGGTGTCACATTCTAGTCCCCCTAAAATGAATTTCCCTAGAAATTCGTGAAGGTTATAAATGGTTTACTACATTAATGTTTCTTTAATAGAAACCAACATTGTAAAAAGGAATACTAAAACTTCATTTTAAAAAGTAACTTTAGAAACATATTAGTTACCCAAATTAACTCATCACTAGGTTACCACATAGGAGAATATAGGTGATATGTGAAAACCTTGATATGAAAGGGAAATAAAAAAATCATGTTTTGATGGATAGTGATAGAGAATAATGTTTTTAGAAAGTTAAATACTATAAATTCATAAATCTGTGATGATTTAAGGGACCATCTGATTTAATGGAATGAAGTTTTTTGGATAAAATTTTTGTTTTCAAGATGCTTTTCCTAATGTTGATGAATTTTTGCATGAGAAGAAATAATTACTTGATTTCACTACAATATCATCATTTATTGTACCCTGAAAAATTTCCAGTTAATCTCTTATTTAAAGAAATGATGTTTAATTTTTTTCGTAATTGAAGTGTTAGCAGATCATGAGATTTAATGATAAGTCATTCCATCTGTCTCAACAAAAAGGCTATAACATGTTATCAATTATACATAAGTCCACTTATATTGAGATAATACATTAATCTAACAAAATTTGATTGGAATATAACTTATACTATCCATAAATATATAAAAATATAACCCATTCGAAAAATAAAAACATAAATCTATTGAAATAGGTTAACTAGTTTGACATAATATTTGTCACCCATATCCCATTTGGCTATTCTTGGTTGTAACATTCCAAACAGGTGAATAACATAATAATGTATTCTCTGGAAAATTTTTAATATTATGAATTACCATAGAATCTTAGTGAAAACATGTATTCTATCAAAATTAACTCTTTCTACACATAAAAAATACCAATATATATATATATAATCATACAATTATATCACATTTTTCTTATATTATACATTAGGTCATTAATAATATAAAAAACTAATTATCTCCTTATCCCATTGTTATTAACGTATCATTTTTTTCAAATATATCTGAATAACTTTTAGTGGTTACCAGTAACATTCAATATATACTTTCATATACTTAAATAAAAAATATAGTAAAAATCCTTAGATGTTTCTTTATTCCATTGTACAATAAAATTACTTTTACAACATTATTCTTGATAAACATCCAATCATTATTTTATCTCCTTAAACCATTGATAGAGCTTCATAATTTTATTCCTTAACACATCATTCATCTCATATATCATTTGTAGTATCTTCATCACCATAAACATAAAATACTAAGCATAAAACCATGCTGATTCTCATTATAATATTTTCAATTATGTCATAAATTTTCATAATAATTATACATTCCACATTTAAAACATTTGACAAACATTGAAGTATTAGTAATACTGTTATCCTTGTCCATTGTGTTAAATGGTCCTTTTCCTTTACAATTACTACCTTCGTGTCCTTATTTTCCACACCCAAATCATCTTCCAGCTCCTTTGAAACATTCTCCATGATTCCTCTTCCCACATTATTTACAGTAGGAAAATTGAACTTTATTACCTCTATGATCACCATGAAACTTCGTTTTCTCTTATTATCAAGGTCTGAAAACTCACCGATATTAATATTATTAATCATATTATGAGATTTATGATTATTAATTATAACGATATTTCACCATCCAACTCCCATTTCATTTGGGTTCTCATCAAGAATGCCATTCCACATTCCATCATATTTTTCATTAACATGAATCCTCCTATTTCCAGCCGTTTTCTAAAACCCAAAATTAATAGTGTGAGGGGGGAAATCATATAATGAAAACAATATAATCAATCAAGAGTAATTTAAATCCATAACATCTCATGTTTAATCCTATGTTTTTAACAATCATTGCCATAATTTTAGGATTATAACCTATAGTTTGACATAACATTAGGGATATCCCTAGACATACTTTAGAAATAACTCTAGGTATCTCACCAAAGTTTTCACACCCTTGTTTCTGAAGGTTGACTAAACCTTCAATTTGATACCAACTATAGATAACCTTGCTTTATATACATGTACATTACATTTCTTTTGTGGAATACATAATACATGAAACAAATTGATTCCCACAACTGTATTATATTAGTGTCTTTGGAAACATTGAACATATTCTTCTAACATAGAGAAAAATTTCAACATATCCCATAAACATCTTCCCTTTTATTCCAACATAAATCCTTTCTTTATATACTGTGGAAAAGAACAAATAAAAATGGGGATCTCTATTAAGGGTAAATATAGAGAACATAAAACAAACCATAAACATAAAAATTTAATAACATGAACATAATGTTTAAATATCAAAATCAAGGGTCATGAAATAAATCTTGGTAGTTCATAAGGAATTGATCATAAAGAAAAATTAAACATTATAAAATAGCATTGGAATAAAACATTGAATTGTTGGATATAATTAATCACATAATATTATTTCTATAGTAGCCAAGGAATTGTTTCCATGATCACCATTGTGGATAAAGTCCATTACTGAACCATATTTACATGTCATTCCAGCCATGTATTACTACACTGGATTCACTTTTTGTTCCAGTCATATTTGTCTCTTGAGATATAAATCGTTTCCCAATGAATTGGGGGAGATATAGGTCCCACCCATATCATAATTAAATCATTCTTATATGTTCCACAAAAACATAAATCATTCATCATAGCATAGCCCATGAAATATTATGGGTTTCTAAAACCTCATTCCATTATAACATAATCCATAAAAGATATATGGATTTCATATTTACAAAATTTATACAATCAGATCAGAGTTATAATAAGGAAAAAACATGACCCTATTTCATCTTATATGGGACATAATTTTGATAAAACACATGAACTTAATTCTTAAAGAACATATTCTTTCTTTTTAAAAAATTATTTATTATCTCAAAAAGACACTTAATTTTAAAAGAAAATAATTTAGGTGAAAATAATATTGAAATTGTGTATAGTATGTTTCATGAATATAAGGTGTTATGAAGATGTAAAAATGCATTCATGAAGTATAAGTTAAAAAAACATTATCCTCGTAATTTACCGAAATAGTTAAAAAGTAACCTGTGTGGTAAATGGAAGAAATATTCCTCCCATACCATGTAATGAAAGTTAAAATCGGTAAAAATGAATTTAATCATATATATAATAATAGTAAATATTTTATTAGAACAATTTTTTAATGCATGGACAAGGATGATAAACATATTCCTCATAAATACTTACGAAGGAACAATCTCGGAAAAAATGGGATTTGCAAAGTTATCCCTTACATTTTACTTTTGGATAGTCAAGGACATGGTAACCTCTTGTATAATGGTAAAATAATATTATTAAATTATATCAGGACTATATCTATATTTATGATATTGTATATGATCCTATTATATCATTTTTTTAATTGTATTTCATTATTACCATTATTTTGGGTGTTAACTACTTCATTTTCCCATCCCATGTTTTTGGTGTTAGACATATTTTCTATAAATAGGGTGTATTTAATTCATTAAATTATGATTATAATTAATATTTTTACTCAAAAAATATATAATCATTCTTGAATTTTTAATGTGGAGAATGAATCTACCCGCATTATGGAGATGGTAGGTCGTACAGACGCATGAGTGACGATATCATTCTATTGAAGGTTAAAAATGTATGTAATTAGATTGTATATTAACTATAAAGAATAATTATCATGTTTTATAAATTATATTAAAGTATTATATTAATCATTATACCCATCCAAATAATTTATTTATGAATAACAAATTAAACCACAGCGTGGAGACTGTAAGTCGTGTGTACATACACATAGTGATATTGTTATTCATATGATGGATAAAAGGAATTATAAGGTTGTACCACAATTAAAATAAAATCAGTTAATTTATAATATACTAGAGTAATTACATAATATTAAATCAATATATAAAGAGTTAGTAGATGAAGAAAATAAATTGAATTGAATTGGTAAAGATATTTCCACTTCTTCGTTGGACTTCCTTTGGATATATTCTTGGGGACACTAGGGATATACTTTTTATAAAACAAAGAACTCATGAATTTAAATAAGAATATTTATACGATAATTGTTTGGGTTTTGGTCAATATATAAGGCTCAAAGAGGTGTGAGTAAATGTGGTAGGTGATGCATTTTTATAAGAGAGAAGTGGGACGCTATAGGAAACGCTCAAATTATTAAAATATAATAAGACTATCCTAGATCTAAATAATTTAAAATGTCCCATAAATTAAATTTATAATACATTTTCTACCACATATTATCCCCTTTTAATTATTTAAATTTTTTGTGATTTTTAGAAAACATAACAATAAATTTATTCAATAAGATATTATTATAGCCAAATTTAATACAAATCATTTGATTTGATTTAAAATACAATAAGAAAAAGTGGTAATTTGAATATAATAATTTCACACATCAAAAATATATATTATATATAGTTTAATTTTGTTATAAACATTAACTAATCCAAAATATAAAAAATTAGTTTTATTAAAATCATTTATTCTATTGTTTTGTTAATTGAATAAAGATTGTTTTAGAATTGATGATAATTTTAAGGTAACTATATAACATCTAAAAATTCAAAATAAATTTATTTAATGAAATTGGTTTCATTTGTATCAAAATAGACATTTATATTCATTCATATCTTGATTTTGGCACTATGTGGACACAAAAAATATATTAAAATACAAGACAATGATATTTTGTAACGAACATTGTTATAAATAATATATAATTTATTTTCATGTAAAATTTTCCATTAAACAACTTAAAATAAATATTATTGTTATATTAATTTAATATTATTAATCCAAATATTTTATTTGACATGTTTTAGTATTATTTTAATCCTTATATTTTTTATTTATCGTTAATTAATTCCATTAACTCTTACCATGGCAACATGACTTTTTACTCACTATGTTTTAATGTAGTCACTCTAAATTTACAAAGGAGACATAAATGGATAGTTGGTGACATATCTGACTTAATTCCAATTAGTGGGAAAAATAATATATTTTTATGAATTTTATTTAATTACTAAAATTATTATTTATTTAAAATATCAACAGTATCAATTTTGACAGTATTCATTAGTTTACTTTTTAGAAATATAATATCACAGAGATATGATATAAAACACTACATTAAACCATATATAACATGTGAGATTAATCTCTAAAATTTTATTATGACATTAATTCACTCAAATTATATTTTTTTAAATTTTTTGGATATCATTTATATGATATTTATATTAATAAAACAATATATTCATCACTATTGAGTCGTCACTAATGAAAATTATTTAATGGCTAAAAATAAAAAATAAATATATATTATATAGGTAATTATATTATATTTCCAGAGACATCATATAGTTGACTTTATTATGTGGTAATCCTTAAATTAAAATTAATAAACTTGTATAAAATGAGAGTGTGACATTTTGTCACATTCATTAATGTTTTTTATATTCATGTAATATTAATGGGAAAGTTTCTATTAAGTAAATCCATTTCGAAACATACATGATAAGGGTAGAATTAATTCATCACACATGATTTTGACAGGTGTGAAGGTAATTTCATAATATTGTTTTTACCATTAATTAAATCATTTATCATTAACCACATAAATAAAAATAATTACTAAAGTTATTATCCATAATGCCAAAAAATAAAAGTAACATATTAACATAATTGGGACCCAATAATTCTAAATATGGAATCCATTTTTCATAATTCAAAAAACCTAATTAGCAAAAATTATTTTAAAATTATTTCTTGTTGTTAAAACCAAAAAGTGGGTTTTTATGAAGTAAAAACTTATCAAAATATTTTCATGCATTTATGCCCAAATTAAATGTGAAATTACATCCAATGACCAAAATTGGATTAAATGATAAAAACATAATCCAATTCAAATTTATAACCAATTAAAACTATAATATAACTTTATAAATAAATTCAATGAAAATGCAGTTTTGAATTAAAATTCAGTATTTTTACTATTCATTAAAATATGATTTTTATCATAAAAATACAAAAAATTCAAAAAAAAAGTATATTTTTATTTTCTTCTTCAAATTTAGAAGTTTATTTTGTCAAATATTATATATGAAAGTGTTAAAAACGAAAATTAAAATGGGTGTGCCATCAAAATATGGTAAACTGTATTTTTCGAAAAATACTTATTTTATCCAAAAAATTAAATTTTTTCTTATATCATGTCCATAAAATACATAAGATAAAGTTAATGTTATAAATTTAAAATGTTGTTACTACTATTCATAATTTATACTTTATATCACATTAAATAAAAATATTATAATAATATATCATTATTTAATGAAACTCGGTATTGAGTACAACGTAAGCGATCGAGGAAGGTCACACTTGAATCTAATGCAAGCCAAGAATTGTGTTTCATATACTACAAGCTAATACGGTGTTGCATCTAGTAAAATCTAATATTGTTGTACCATAAAACAAAATACATCAAAGAAATTAAAAAGAATCCGTCTCAAAAAATCCAATGGTGTCACAATAGGAACATAACAACCTTATTTTTAGTTACATTAAGTAGTTAAAAAAGGTTCAAGAAGTCTTGTATTAAATTTATATAATATCCATACAAGAACCAGAAAATTTTTATATAAATGTGGTTCTTCGGATTCTTTTAGGAAACCAATGAACACACCTACTCCTAGAAAATAGTTACTTATGATTCCAAGATAATATGACCCATAAAGTGAACATTTCGATCTAGAAGTGTAGCTTATCAAGCTTGTCATAAAGATGATGCTCTCTTTGAATATTCAAAATGACCTCAAGGATTTTGTCATGGTCAAAACGATTTTCATAATAACCCAATATTTATTGTAGAAAGACTATGAAAAAGGAACCCGAATAGGTGTCGAACATAGTATTCCTCGATGCCATGAAAATGGAAGGCTCATTCATAATACATTGTAGTATAAGAAGATACCGATATAGACCATTTATGAAACAAAATATTGTACAATTTATGTATAAAGGCATGTATCACGCATAATGATAGCTCTATCTTGGGGTGATATTATAGAACACCCTATCTCCCTTGAGATGGTCAATAAGATCATTTATTCGTTGTAGTGGATACAGGTTCCTAACTGAAAACTAATTCTACATTAGGGAATCCATTTATAAATGAATGGTCCCATCATCATTTTTTTACTATTCATGGTTGAACCCTATGAAGAAGTATTGGTTCTGATAAAGCCTTCAGATTCCAGATCCTACATCTATCTATTGATCTCCTGAAGTTTAGTGGGTTCCATTATATTTTAGGAAAGGACACTAGAGATACTCATGGAATGATATCAATAATAAACACTACCTATCATTAAAAAGGGAAGCCAGAAACAATCATCGAGAAAAACATACTTCAATGGATCATCTATGAGTGGAATATAAATCTAAATAAAACTTATGGTTACCAAAAAGAGACTAGAAAATTGGGTGGTCACTCCCAAAATTCCTTGATGCTCTTGTCCAACTCTAAAAGTATACAAATCCCACAAATGATTGTGTTGATTGATGATTCCATCAAGATATGTAAATGACACCATGCGGTGATAGTTGTCCATGAAGCCGTGGTATGGAACCAACCTATTGATCCCATGAATGAGATCAAATCACATCTTCTCTATAATAAAGGGGGCCATAAGAAGAGATAACTGACTACCTCAAAGGGAAATCCTTACATTGGATTATTCCCTTTAACCATACTCCCTACTATGTATCTAGTGTCATTACACCTTAATAATACTAAATTTACGACCTGATAATTTCAATGGTGGACAAAAAGATAACGGAGTGTGCATAATCTATATTGAATAAACCAGATACAATAACAGAGGCAACTAGAATAGTACATTATACTTTATCTGATCCTTTACTTTAATCCTTGTGTATCGATAGTAAGGAATTAAATTATCATAATCCATGTCCATTTGTATATCTACACTACCTCGATCATGAAAACTCTACAATAACATCTTACAAAATAAAGTCTAGCTACAATGGCCATGAACTCCTCTTTTTCCATCACTGTTGATGCTTCCCAAAATCCCCCCCAGATGAGAAATAAAAGAACCTTCTCCAAAAGGTGGATCTGGTTCAGGACCAATTCCAGTAGAAGCAGATGTAATAGTACGAATAATTATTTAATGATTCCCCATACATCTGCAAGCTTATCTCTACATAGGGTTTCTCAACTACTGAGGCATTATATTCCTCTATCATCCACATTGATGTAACACCATAGATCTACCTAGAAATGTAATCTAGTAGCCACTTCACTAACAAGAAACATAACTGGAAATATTCCTTCTACTGTATGAACAATATTCCTAATGTGAAACAAACCCTTTGTTCCATGTATTATCTCCCTCCATTAGTTTTAATTCATTGATATGTACATGATTGTATCTCTCAAAAATAGTTTGTAGTTGAATTATGTTTACCTTAGTTTGTATTGAATACTAAAACACATCCTTGAAAAATATACTGTGTGATTTCTCATCACCGTCTACAAGTAGTGTAATGTTCTGCATCTTAGAAAAAGTCACTGAATAATTCATAACTAACATAGAAACCTTCTCTGGATCCATAAACACTATATCTAGGTCATCCCACAACCTCATAGGAAATAAGTTTTCACATAAAGTAGTTTTAAAATCTTCTCAGACCATTCCTAGATGACAATCATACAAGGTAATAACATTTTCCAAGTTTGGGGCCGAATCACCAAGTGTTTAGCTGGCATTTTTGACCCTGCACACTCGAGGTGTCTCAAAAAACTCAACGATGGAGAGAGTGGCCTCAATACAACAATCTATAGCCCGTGGATCACCATCTATAGATAAGGTGGGAGGATGCTACTACTAGAAGTCAAATGTCAGACCATCCATCATATGTACAGGTCGTGAAGTAGACTGAATGGACTACATCAGACTAATAAACTCCCTCAAAGATGATCATCAGTTCCCAGATTTTGTATAAGTTGAAGTACCTCAAGTGACACATTATGAAGAATAAATGGTGTCTCATAGACCACCACATGTAGATCATAGTCATTGAAAACCTCCTTTAACATGGAACAAGGACTTCATGGTGGAAAATATCTTCAAAATCAATGCACAAATATAAATCTAGAATAAAGAGGATATATAGTTATATGAGAATTTAAAAGAAAGGAAAGGGATCACTACCCATTTTATACTATGAAATTACCTTGTTATAAAACCATGTATTAAAAATAGTTCATGTTTAATTTATAGTGGATCTCGAAAGAGAATTTTTTATATTATATTTCCACATAAAATACATGAAACCATGTCATTTGATAAGTGATCATTAATTTTTATAGCTATATTTCTTTATACACATATTTGAGGTCTAATAAAAAGTTATTGCCATTACCAAGTGAATCGGAACCCATACACATTATCACTGAAATTGAAACCCATCTAATTTCATTTTAGGGGATCAACTTGGTTAATTATAAATTCTAATCCAAAAAATACCACAAACCCCATGGATTGAAACTTCCAGTTAATCAGTTGCATCTAAATATTATCTCATGTTTGATGAGGTACATAACTAACCTTGGTAGAAAGCTGCAATTTAAGATTTCACCATAAATATGAATAGTGATAAACTATTTAGATTGAAACTGACACATTAAATAACTAATCACCTACCCTATTATAAAATTTTAGCAGAACATACATATATATGAAGCATGTATCACTCAAAAATCATAGGAAATATAGGAATATGAAAAAACTGAAATAAATCTTTATAGAATTGTATATTCATGGATTATGAATTATAGGATCTTATAATGATATAGGTAAAAAATATATTTTCTATCATATGATTGGTTTAAAGTATAAGAAAATTTTAAATCACAAAATATTAATCTCATAGTTAAATTTCATTACCCATTGGTGAAATGATATCAACTATAATAAAAAGATATATAATAGAAATTATTATTTCTAGAAACTCTACCAAAAAAGTTGGTAATATATTCCCATTTGTGACTTATAACCAAGTTCCAAATTATTATTAATATCTATTCTATTTTCTATAAATAGTAAATCAATAAAATTAACCCCCTCTAATACCACTTTGTGATGTCCGGACCTCGTGGGGCCAATCGGATTCTTGTCACTTATGAGTGGCATTTACGGTTTCACATCACACATAGTCACACTTACAAAGCCCTAAATATATTCTTTTACCAAAACAATTATTTCCCTAATTCACTCCCCACATCTTATAAGCCTTTTTTATTATGAAACTATCAAGAGAAGGCTTTTTGTTCTAATATAATGAGGTTTTATGAAGAAGAGGTGTTATTTTTAACCATGTATTTTCATTTATTTTCTTCATCAACCACCAAAAAATAATATCGAAACATGATGAAATAATAAAATTATAACCTAATATATTTTCATATGATATAATGTTAATATAATAAAATATTTATCACTCCTCATCAATCATATGGGAAATGAAACAGTCGATCGTTTGTATGATGGACTACCACCTCACAGACTGATGTCATTCATTTTCCACCACCTCCTTGCATGGAAAGATATAATAATTATTAAACATATTTAAATAATATTTATATCATTAATATATTTCATTAACTATAATATCAAGTATAAAATCATACCATGCATTTCATTGGAAAACGATAATGTCACTCGTGCATTGGTGTGGGAAACTGTTCTGCAATGCGATTTGATACGTTTTCATTTTAATTTTCTCATAGATGGTAATATGAATAGTAAAAATTAATATATATGATATATAATATATAAAAACTTTCTATAATTATTAATAAATTTATATCATTCTTTAATTCCATATGTCGATAAAATTGAAATGTAATTCATCAAAATGTATGGTCTACCATCTCCACAAATGGTGTAATTCATTTTCCATGTCTAACATTTATCAAATTATATAAATACATATATCAATAATATATATGATATTTATATAATGGATAAAATAATAGAGAAGATATAACTATGAACAATATAAAATTCCTCAAATACAAAAAACAAAACATATATGAAAAAAGTATTTATTACCCAGAATAGTAAATTTAAAACCTATTTTTTTATAGACATGTCATAATAGATTATATATAAATAATATATGTCATGAAATATATGATTATGATATTTTAATATATTTATAATAATTCAACTCTTGTTATATATGTTATTTGAACATATCTAAATGAAATTGTACCTGAGGTATCGGTTTCTCGACCCACTATTACTTCGGTGAGAGTTATGTTACACTCACCACTTACTTATTTTGTGTGGTGTATATATTGAACCATTGATATGTATATCGTGAAGTATATATCTTTTCAGTATTTCAAACCATTTTTTAGTTTAATTATTTCAAGAAGCATATAATTCAAATTTTATTAATGTCGTAGGTATTTATTTCCCAATCTTTTTATCATTCAGAATTTATTAATGTTGAGTCTTCATTGGGGGATTTATTTTATTTCATTATCTTGAACCCAATTTAATTTCATATCCTCTATTTATTCAGATGATTTTGAAAAATTATACTATTTTTCTCACATTGGTATATAAAATTATTTAGAATATTTTTTAAGAAAAGTTAACAATACATTTATCCTCGTTTGAAACTACGTTTTCTTTAATTTACATTATTTCTAAAATTGTTTTCAAATTTTCCTGATATTATCAATATAATTTATTAAATATATTTTTACTAACTTTTTAATATTAGAATTGTTTTTTGAAAGGAATATTCTTGTAATTTTTAGAAAAGGTACGTTTATCCTTTCTGAAAAAATGGGAAAGGAATTTTTTTTAACATATGCAACATGAATGGAAATACACACCATCATAAGAACTCCTTGATTTAACAATTATGTTACATATTTACATGGTTAATTTCATAAATAATGTATTTCACAATATTGAAGAATTTTGTGATTTTAAAATTAAATTTCAAAATTGGAAACTGTTGTTTCCTCAACACTGTTTCTATGGATCATTTTTTTGTGTTACTTTTTTTTAAAGGTGGAGACATGAATTGGCCACCCAATTCATGCCCCATGAAATTATATAAAAGAAAAAATGTCAGTATAAGCATGAGGTGTAAATAACTTACACCATCATGGATTGAAAGGGGTAAAAGTTGAGTTACCAAGAAGAAAAACTAGCAACTCAAGTAGCACAAAATGATCGAAAATCATTATCAGCAACCTAACCAAGAACTCGATAAAGATAAGAATTGAAGATGAAGTCGAATAACAGTAGTTATCCAGAAGATTAATCTAAAACAATCTATATATTTGGCTATAGAAGGCAAAAATCAACGCAGTATCGACCTCTCATATCAAGAAATACCAAGTAGAACCATGTTGTAGAAGGAACTCCACGACTCAAACTCGCTTGAAGTCCAAAAACTGGGGATAAAACCATATTGAAATTATATCAATTATCTTATCAAAAAGTGTATTGGCTTAATGGTATACCACCAAGTGACACTTATTTGTATCAGCAAAAAGAAACAAAACTGCAAAATCACCAACATTCCTCATTAACTGAACGTGCTGTAAAATGAAAAACGACATTGATACCTTAATAGATAATATCATGTACTATGTTGTTGGTGTTACTATTATTCAACAAAATAAACCCTTTATTATACATTTTATTCACTAGGGATGTGATGTACTGATACATTCATCATTTATTTGTTGGATATTTTTTCATTTGATTTTCATGGTTATGTATTGATATTCCATATTCTTATTCTTCCAATATATGTATATATATTTATTAATTTTTAAATAGTGTTGATTATGTTAATTTGACTAATTATGAGATGAATTAATTGGACTAATTAATTGATGTAAGGGGCTAGAAAATACATATACTTCCATGTTAAATTAGTAGATCGCATGGGACAAACTAGCATGGGTATTTGGATGATTCCCTACGCAATTATGTATAATCTTTGTCCAATAGACCTTTATGATAAATATTTCTTGGAACAAGACATATATAGTAAGATTTATATTTTTTTCATTAGGAATTAAATCATTATCAAGTCAGTTATTTATTTTAATGTTATTTTATAAAATCTATGGATTTGATTCCAGATCATTGGATTATTTATGTAGAATTATTTGATAATCATTTATTATTTCTATATTATTCATTCTTTGTTAGATTCCACTATATAAATAGTCTTACAAATAATTTTAGATCTCATATTATTATAACTATTTATACTAGGATTATATGATGTGTGTTATTATTGATATGTAAGGTTTTACTATAGGAAATACTAAATCACATGATGAAAATACTATTCTGTATTTTTAGGTTTTTGAGTGTAACGTGAGATCCAAGTATTTATCTAGTATACCTAGAATAATAAACAATTCAATTATTGAAGATATAATTCTATGTTTCTAGTTTCCTTGTAATAAGTAAACAAACAAACATGGGATACTATGGTAGGGTTAATTACAATTTTTCTCAAAGTGAGGTTTTATAAAATCCTTGGGAATAGGATTTAGTAAAACATAGATCATGGAACATAACCCTTCAACATAATTTTTTGATATGTATTATAGAACATTCCATGGTTTTGGATACAAAGTATTATGTGTTATTTTGTAGCAAAAAATCCATGGTCACATAAAATAATTTGATGTTGACATCCCTCAATTGTATATTGGGGTAATAACTCTAAAAATGTTGAATTGATATTTCACATAATCATCACCTGATGCATGAAAATGGGCCTTTCTCAAATCCTATTTTGACACTCATGGAGGATTTTATATGTTAATTCACATTTTCATTAATAATAATTATGAATTAATTGAAAGTATTTTTCATACTTGAAAAAAATTCTATGAAACCATTTTTATGATTATGAGATTAGATATGAATAATTTTTCCAATTTATGTTATACATTTCAATAGTTTTTTATGATATATTATGTTTCATAATATTATGATCTAATCACGTGTGTTCGGTTTTTTAGAAATGACACCCAATTAAAGGAATGATAATCTTATAAATTCACATACCTAAAGTAAGGATTCCCCTATTGGGAAAGAAAATTAATCTAGTGATGGAATAGTAGAAATAAGTAATCAAATTAGATCCATATTGGGGAGGAATACCATTGTTAAGAAAAAAAAATTTCCCTTATAAATAATTTTAATGACACAAAAAATATAGTAAAACAATGTTAGATAACTTCTTTATGTTATAAACCTCCATTATTTAGTTTAAATATAAATACATTTCTATAAGATTAATGGATATTCTCCTTAGATAAGATTTTTCACATTTTGGGATGTAATGAATAGTAAAATGTGCTTATGGATTCTTACCATTTCTTAGGGGATGGGGATCAATGTTAGTAATTGATTAAAAATATTGTATCATGAGAAAAAATGGGCATGGAGATGAAGGATTCAAAGGGACATTTCAGGTAAAATTATTTTCTTATGTGCACTAAGTAGGTATATAGATGAAATTATTGAGTCTTTAAAAAAAGTAAGAGAAAATTTATTCTAGGTAAAAGTATATTTTTAAAAATCTTACCAAGGTATGTTTCAGAACATATATTTAATACTAAGAAAAATATTTACTATTTCATTTAGGGATGTAAGAAAATCCATTTAAGGGAATTGGTCCCCCAATCATGCCCATGTATGAAGATATATTATCATGATATATCAAGATGGAAATAAAAATGATCCATTTATTATAGATTCCACTAAAAGTATGAGAAGAATGGGATGAAAATAACTGGATAATGAGAGTAAGAGAGGGGGGATTTCATCAAAATATGATTCATGTGGAAGGAAACCCCTTGGAACATGTCTAAAAGTAAAAAGAGATTTCATATTGTGTGTTTAAAAAGTACATTATGATCCTGAATTAAGGAGTATGGTAAATACCATTAATGTAAAATTCATTAACATTAGGATAAGGGGAACTATTCAAACAGAGGCCTTATATTTAAGGGGTAAATACTAGAAAGGAAACTTATGGTAAAAGGTCAATCATATAAAATTAATAAAACTGAAGTTAAAGTTACTAAGGGCTTGGTTAAATGTAGACATACCATCCACTCCAGGATTGAACGTAATTTATTTGGTTAGATTTATACCAACTGTTTTTATATCTAAAGGATTTTAAAATGGAATCATACCACCACCTCAATTATTATACATCAAGTTATTAGTGAAATCCCCAATTTATATAATGTTTGTTGAAATATGATTCCAGTAAATCGTTTTAATCTCCCTATTTTCAAATTTTATTTTATCGTTGGATTGAATTTTATTTCTCAACATAAACATAAAATCATTTATTAAGGAATGTAATTCACTTTTTATATTCATAAAAAACCCATTGATTTTCTTTCAGTATGATAATAAACATGAACAAATGATGAAAACCACATCTACTATATGTTTATTGATTCATATTTAAATCGTATGATTATCGCAAATGGTAATCTAAAAAATGATATTTAATATATTTCTATTATGATGGAGTATGGTAATATGCTTCTTAAAGTGTTTTATATTCTTCCCTAAAAATGATGTTTAGTTTTCAATGAAACTCATACATAGTGCTACACCTATTTCAAATACACTATATAGAGTGCCGCAAATTGTGTTTTTGGAGTTGAAGATAAAAATGAAGGAAATATTGAAAAAGGATTTATTTGTCCAGTGTGTCACCACGGGGTTGAACTATTATTTTTTATGAAAAAATATTCAACAATGTGACTTTGAATTTATTATTTATAAATCTACAGGATCACTATTAAAAAAGAATCATATACTATATATCAATTATTTTTTAGATCAACTAAAAGAAGCTCAGTAGTTTTCCAAATAATATATTTGATTTGAAAATTATAAATTCCATGTAAAAATGAAGGAATTTCCAAGAAAGCCTTCAGTACATGGTATGGACTCTATGAATTTGTAGGGATTTCATTTTTCTTAAAATTTCCACCTCTATGATCCTGGATTTAATGAATAAAGTCATTTTTGATTATCCTGATTTCATTTTGGCAGTATTTACTAATAATATTATTATGTATTCAATGTTATTATAAGAGAATTATGTTCAATTGAGAATTGTACAAAAGACCTAGATAAATGAAAATGTGTTTGAAAACATTTCCAAGTGTGAATTGTTTCATTGGAATGTTTCATTCGTGGGTCATATAATCTCATGTAAGAATATATCAGTGAATCCTTAAAGGGGATTTTTTTTATAAATGGCCTAAAAAACCATGGTTATTGAGATCCATAGTTTTCATAGTTTGGATGGATATTATTTATACTTTATGGATATTTTCTTATGGATTTTTAATCCACTCACCATGTTAACTTGGAATGGAGCTAGGTTACTTTGGATATATGAATTTGAGAAAATTTTAGGGAACTGAAGAAATGTTTAGTTAGTGAATAAGATTATAAATTACCCTGTAACAGTGATGGTTTAGCAATCTCCTATGATGTATTGAAGAATGCATTGGTATTCATTCTCTTATATATTGATTGGGTGATATCGTATTCAACATTTTAATTAAAATTTTATGATAAATATTACCCAATACATGATATAGAGTTCACTATAATAATTTTTCATTAATGAAAATATGGTATTAATTATATTTTTTAAGAAATTATGCATATAATGTGCATAAGAAATTAAAATATATATTCCATAACAAATAGATTAACATGTTCCATAGAATATGGTTGGAGATAATAAGTATTGTGATTTCACAATACATTCCGAGTCTAGGACTCCAAAAAATGTGGAAAATTCTCAATGTAAGAATATCTATGATAGCTTATACATAATGAGGAATTCAAGAGATAAAATCTTTTAATATTTTAAATGTTTGTATTTCAAAATCATTAATTAAGGAGTATAATAGTACATGTCCAAAATGAATTTAAAATTATCAATCCATGTGAGGTTTAAAGTGGTTCATAAGGGAGATGTAGAGATGTAGAATAAGTTCATAAATTTTCAGGATTCTTACCATGATTGTGACAGAATAATAAGGTTCAAGAACAATTCACGTGTATGTTCCAAAAAATATATAAATAAAGAGTTACTGGATGAGTCATAGAGTACAAAATTATTTTTTTATCATATATGTATGATGTTTTATAAATATTTGTAAACTTACATCTGGGAGATAAAACAAAGTGAAAAATATGTGAATTTGTATTTCAGTTCATGATAATTAGCACAATAAATTTTATAAAAATATAGATAAGTTGATTTTATAACCACTGAACATAGCCAATTAGAAGTTTTTAAACAACATAATGAATTTGGTCATCGGAATCCTAGATACTCTTAAAGAGAACAATGCAATTTGGGTTGTGGATGATTTCCTTATAATGTCAACACACATAATTATATAAGACATATCATTTGATCATCATTAAAAGATTTAAATTATGGAATTATTAAGGCTTCATGGAATACATATTATATTATATCTATTCAGGTCGTAAGGTTTACCTCAATATTATTGAAAAAATACCAGTAAGGACTTGATTTGTTGTTCAGTTTCAACACTACGTATCATATATACAGATATATTCTATATAAAAGAATAATTAAAACCATATAGGATATCTTGAGATATTTTTATATGGATTTCAATGTTTTTTGATATCAATACCTTACTCTAGTGGTGTTTTCTTACAATAATAGCTTTCACACAATCATTTAGATGGCTCTTTATAAGAACCTATAAGAAATGATGTGTGTGTTACAGGATTGAGATAGATAAATAAATATATTTTGACTAATTATAGATTATGAATAGAAAAAATAATAATTTCCATTCCAAAAAACAATAACACGACTATAAATGTGTTGATATATTTTGTTAATACTATTAAACATTATAAGCCATTATAAGTTTGTGAGAAGGTTATTTTTTTAATTACAATGTTTAATATGGTTATGATAATTAGTAATTAATGAAAACTGAGAACATTGTGTATTGTCCCCTTTTAAATTATTTGTATTTTAAAGATGGTAACATATAATTTAGAACATCAAATAATCATCACTCACGTTCACAACGTGTTCCATGTATCTCTCAAGATGATATACAAACACGATCCTTCAAATTTATGAATCTCATAGGTCATGCCACTAGAGAATGATTTTTCTTATGAATAGATAAAAGTAGAAATTCGTCATCATATAAGAATAGTGCTATGAAACAATACCTCTCACGTAATCTTTTTGTGAAATTCACCAATTTGGGGAAGATATGTGGGTAATTGATAATGTGAGGAGTAAAATGTATTCTTTTGCATTTTTATTTGTGTGATATAATTTGGTGGGTGAAATTATTTTTAAATAGTCATATAATTTAACATGATGATATTTTATGAAATATGTTATTTCAAATAAACTTTATTTCATCTCTAACGTTCATTACATGCAACCCCAAGTTTTAACGATTTGTGATATACAATAAATTTTGTTATTTAAACATGAATATTATAAAATAGCCTCTAATATTAAATATGTGAATATATATATATATATCAATATCTTGAAAATTAATTATAAATTTTTGTGCTAAAAGAAATCTATTTATTAAAGGTACCAAATATTTATTGATGTCTTCAAATTCATTAAAATATATTTTTTTCAAAAAAAAACATTACTTGATTTTGTTTAAAAATAACAACATTATTTTTTGAGTTATTTTAAAAAAAAATTTGAAAAATATAATTCATATTTGGAATAAAAATTAAATTTTTTTTGGGGATATTTATTTATACTTTTCTAAAAAGATTAATTTTTTGATAAAAATGAAAAATACATATATCTATTAAAAATAGATTTTCATTCGAAGCACTCATTATGAACCATCATGTTTTAAAAAAATTAAATATTAAATTGGACTATTTATGTTATTATTAAACCAATTTTTTTATTAATATGAAAATTCATATTGATTTTTTATATCTAAACTTTCAATATTTTTATATATTTTCTCTTGGGAAAACTATTTTTCCATATTATATGTTAGTTTAATTTGAAATTTAATTTGATGACTTTTATTAATGATATTTAGAAAAATTTCTTCCTTATATAAAATTTGTTTAATTAATATCAGTAAAAAATTTGAATTTTTTTATTCATGATAAATTGTAATTGAATGATAACTTAATTTTCTTAGTAAATGATAAAATGGGTTTAAAGGGGGTTTAAAAAATTGATAAGGATAAAAATGATATATATACTTTTCTAATTACTACTAGTGGACTATATTGAAACCTTATATCTTCAATTTTCTAGTAATGAACAACTATAAAATTGTGTTTAACTTGACAAAAGTGGGTATAATTTAGTCTTTTCAAATATTCCAACTATGTCCTCTCCCCAAATTATAAAAGTCCTCCCCCTCTTTTCCTAAATGAAAAAAAATGAAAATCCAATTTCATTTTCGAATCTCAAAATAAATTAATTTATTAATTAAAATTTCCACATCCCATATTCGTTTTATTTTTTTAAACCATCTTAGGATGTCTTTGGTACTGTTATAAAATGGTCATCTAAATATTATGTATAATTCTTAACTGGGTGTCTGTATATTTATTCATCTTCCACCTCATACAAATTTAGTACCAAAATTTTAAAATAATAAAAAATATATATCATATTTCATGATATTTTAATATTTTAATTTCATAACCAATATCCATATCCTCTTCTAGAAAATGGGAAATGAAACTGTCGAGCATCTGTACAATAGACTAAAACATCATGAACTAATGTCATTATTTTTCAATCATCATAAATAATTTATGGATAGAATGTTGAATTTAACATATTTATATAAAATTTATGAAATTAATGTATTTAAGGAATAATAATATCACACATACATTCTTACATACCAATCTTTTGGATAATGATAACATTTCTTGTGAGTACACAGGGACTACCACCACCACGAAGCGATGTGATACATTTTTAATTTTCATCTGACATGTATTTTAATAAGGATAAATAAAATTTATATATATTGATATCTATGATATAATAATTTTTATATAATTGTGGATTAAAATTTACATTTCTTCTATTCCTTCTGCCAAGAAAATGGAAATAATGTTCATGCTTACATAAAACCTATCGTGTTTATGTATATTGTAATTAATATCTATCTCTATATTTTAGGGGATGCAATTAATAAATATATAAGGAATATATAATATATTTTTTCATGTTTATAATTCTATATCTGATAGATCCCTAATAAATATAAAAGGATATAAAATAAGAAACCAAACCATTTATGAAAAAACACAGTTAATAATTAAAACAGTGGAATTAACAAGGAAGTTTTAACAAAATTATGATAAAAAAATATTTAAATCATATATGGTATCATATATATTTTCATTTTCCTATTATATATTTTTTAAAAGAATATATTTATTATATTGTAGGTTCAAAAAATTATTATGGAAATCTAAAATTATGTACGGGTTTTTCTTCTCACATTTACTTCCTTGAGTCATATACCCTATATTTCTCTTATATATTATTTGTGATGTATATACTTCTAATTATATATATATATATCTATTTATCATTTTATACTTTATATTTTTTTATTTGAATTTTTTTCTTTTTTACAGACTATGATTCAAAATTTCTAATGTGGTATGTGTTTATCTTAGAATCGTCTTATTATTTAGGCTCCATTATGTTTATGTATCCATTTGGAGAATTATTTGATAATTTTTTGTTGAAATAAATTTATATAATTATACATTGGTTTTTCAATAATGTTTAAATCAATTGTTTCATTTTCCCTCTTATTGGTATTAAAAAACAATGAGAAAATTTTCTAAAAAATGATGACATTATATCTCTCCTCGATAAAAAATCATTTCCCCTCCAAATTTGGTTTTTAAAATAATGTTTTCTAAAATAATATTATCATTATAAAAATGATTTATTAAAGGATATATTAATCATTTATAAATATTTATTAAATTGTTTCAATGGAGTATTCTTATTAGATTTTGTACATGTTACTTTTTATCAGTTTTATAATAGTGTTAATGGAATATTGTTTACGTATAGTACATATAAAATGTTTACATCCAAAATGATTATTCATTTCATTGATTGATTGATTTAATTTTTATAAAATTCTTTTCAATAAAGGTTTTTTCATTATATTTTTAATTTTTTTTTTGTAAAATTAATTTTCAAAATTAAAAATGTTATTTTTTCAAATATTTTTTAAAGTATCATCTTGTGATATTTCTATTCATCAACAAAATCATCCATTACTAATACATATTATTCACTATGGATATGTTATATTTATAAATTCATTATTATTTATATAGAAGTTTTATGATATTATTGACTAGGGAGACACTTTATATTTCATATTTTAGTTATTCTAATAAGGATAGTAATTAAAAATAAATGCATCTTGATTAAGTTGTATTAATTATTAATTGGAATAATGCATCGAAATTATTAAGTGATGGGTGGGGATCTGAATTTTGTTATTCCTCAATGAATCAAAAGGTCTCATAAAAAAAACTAGATTGTGTTTTTTTCCAAGTCCTGAACCATTTATGTAATATGTCTTCTTATGAGGCCTTAACTATATTGATATTTAGAATGAGGTATTGATGGTATGTTTTGGATGTCAAGAATTAATTATTCCTTCATTATGGAATTATTTATTGATATATTTGTGATTATTTGAATAATAATGATATCCATAAATGTGTTTCTAGATCATGTCATTATTTATATGGTATTATTTAATCATCATTTGTTATTTCAATATTATTCATTCTATATAAGCTTCAGATCTATGCATACCTTTACTGATCATTTGATCTCTCACATATATTTTGTATTTTCCCATTATTCCCTGATGTGTTATATGATTGATATGTGGGGTAATTCTTTAGAAAAATATTTTTCACAAGTGAGAAATACTATTTAATTTTTAAATATTAATTTGTAATGTGATATCAATTTTTATATATTATAATAAATACCAAAACTACATGTACCTTTTGGATGTCATGAGTTATATCTAGTGCCAATTTAATAATTTAATCACTAAAACTGGGATACTAAGGTCAGGTATTTTATAAATATTTCATGTTAAAAGGGTTCTCCACCTCTCTAAGTCATTAAATGATTTCAAATGGATGAAAAACATCATTTCCAATATATAACATTTACCCATGTAATGGTATCCCAAGTGAGGTGAATATCTATGAATGAGCTAATCAAGAACCTAAAACTCTAGTTGGTGATGAAAAAGTTCCACATAATACTTATGATGATATTGATCTATCATTATACCTTTAATGACCAAATTCACTTTATCCATCTTCCATTGAATATGGATCAGTAAAAAAATAGACCACTCTCCTCATAATTCTTAGAATAAGGTAAATCGATAGGGGAACCTATACACTGCATTCAAATGAATAATTTTATCATGGCCAGATAACTATTGTTTTTTGTAAATTTGTCTTGTGGCAGATTCTTTTCCCATGAAAAACCAAAATAAAGGGCTATTGCATGATTTATATAATCAAGGATCTATGTATCATAACAAGCCCTTCCATCCATTTGAGTATGATATGTTTTTCTTTATTTCAACACCAAATCCATATCCTATGGATATAATTTAAAAAATGAGGAAGCTATCTATAGTTATTTATCAAACACAATTGTAGAGGAAACTCTACAAATCATTACTAACTATTGAATGTACAATTTATAGATCCTCACTTCATTCATTATCTCTTATATATCGACGACATGGGATTATTTTTCAAGTCAATAAATCATCACCCAAATTTCACCCTTATAAGAGTTCAGAGTAAACTAAATACTATTTTTATATGAATCCCCTTCAACTTCTACATCATAAGGGGAAATGATAGTAAAAAAATACTATTCACATTTTCTCTACCTAAATTCTATAATAAATAATTCTTTGTGACATAATGTATTGAATTCACCACCTCATCCATGGAAAATAATTCTGACAACTTAGATAATGATAAATCATGTATGTATCAATGAGTATAGACCGACTACAATGGTTTAAACTATCCACTGATTTCTTTCTCAGAGAGATAGGAATGACCAACCTATCTCAAAAACAAAATGTGTTAATGGGATACTGAGACACACTACCTATGGTATCTAGACTAATTATACTACTAAACAATAGGGGATAATTGTACACTACTTATTCCAACTAAATCCAACCATCTAATGAGGATTCATTATTCACACAATTGAATTATTTGTTCCCAAAAGACTATTCAACTCCAAGGAACATCTCAATGAATAGAAACATACGAGGCTAGTTCTCTAATGAATCATTTAATTCTTTAGTATGTAATTTACAACTCAAGTCCTTAGTGAAAATATTCACATTCAATGGAGTATAAGAAATATCATAATAGTAATCTTTAAGATACTCAACATAGAGTTTGTATCAAAAATTAAATACTTATGATTTAAAATATAATTCATACACATATGATTAGAATATATCATAATCCTCTCCTTAAATAGATTTTGTAACAGTTTTTTAGAGCATGCATTAAATGAGCAAACTAAATGTTTGTGTAAGGTAGTTCTTCTCATCGAGTTATATTTGGGGAGGAAAAAATTCCACCATATATTTTCCCTATATCCAAACACACCCCAATATCATACCATATATATTTTATAAAACATCATAACATGAACTCCTTTAATAATGAATCAGAACAAGATTTGACTTCAACCACTTCTTTAGTTCTGAAAAACTTCTATAAAAATAACTATCCCACTCAAAAATATAATACATTTATGATACATATTTCATCTAAGATTAATTCCCATAGATTTATTGATAAAACCACCTTTAATAATCATCTATTTTTTAGAATCTATAATCCTCAAACACATTTCTAGTATTATCTCTTGAATTTACTACCTGATTATTTTTTTGAGCTGCTGATATTACCCTATAAGATATATTATTTCCATGAATAATTACTTCAACTATCCCAAATTAAAATTTATATTTATTATCATACATAAATTGATATTTTTGTATTATATGGATGATATAACATTGATTCATGTGATCATCCTTTGAATTTTTTTACTCTAAAATTTTGTCCTCCAAAATTATGATAAATGAGTCTATCAAAATATGAACAATATTTTTCATTAATTTAATAAATAATATTGGGAACTTTAGTGTAAAAAATTGAAATTACTAGATAATCAAAAATCCTATACTAACTCTTCAAAATTCTCTCATATATATTATCTTATAGAACTCTCAATTTATGAGACACTGAACATTAGTCAATTTTATAAAACTAATGTTCCCCTCTTAGTTGACAAAATATATATTCTATCCATTGTAATGGTTGTTTTTCTTAAAATTACCTTTTTTAGATTTCAATAAACAATGAAATTTTTAATGATTCTTTCTGCCATCATTAAAAATAGAATAGGTTAATCCAATGTTGACTCGTTAATATGGTTAAATCCATTTTCCTCAAGATCAGCATGTGGAAACTTTTTTTCATTTATAAATGAAGGTCCCATGAAAAAATATATAATAGAAATAGGAATCATACAAGGGTGTAGGTATATAGTGTAATCATTTTATATCAATAGAAATTACTATGAAATGTCACCAAGAATGTCTATGGGATATGCACTCACCACCCCATTGGGTGGGATGACCAAATGATGATAAATGGTATCACGGAAAATCACTGGTGGTGCAGGAAGCTATTATTTACAAACCATCACAATGATCCAAGGTTTAATAATACTGAATTTCCATCTCTAGTATCCATTATATTTTGAGGATACAGGAGGACAATATGATATCAACTATTAGATTGAGATCATAGAGGGAATCATTGAACTAATCAATATGATGAAATAAAAAAAGTTGAAGATAGAAAAATTCATGTGGTAAAGTCCTTCTTGAGATTATTGGGGAGCTATAGTTCTATCTAGAAGGAATGAGGGTCTCGTGGAGGATGTATTCAGGGACTTATTTTACATGTAATTATTCTTGTTATGATAAATAACTGCCGAAACTAGGAGTTCATGGAACTATAGAAATGCTCTATTATGGTATCAAAATCATCCAAATGTTTTGCCGATCTCTTACTTTTTTTAACAATTGAGGCTGGTAATTATTCTCAAAATTCCAAGAAGATTAAAATATTAATTTTACCTAACCAGAGATATTAATTATAATTATTCATCCTAGATTCATACTATGTGGTTTTAAAGAGTACCGTAAAAATCAAGGGGGTCCTGGTGGAGGGATGATAAACATTTCTTCTTTTACCCTTCACTACTAGAATGGTTGTCCCACTAACTACTACTATGATAAAATCATAATATGATATGAATAGTAAGGCTAGTGACTCGTATTAGACTATTGGAATATATGTATAATAGATATTTGAATCTATGGTTTCATTTAGTGTTTACCCACAATTCTAACACTATGGGATGTTCAGACACTGCAATCATGTATGCCCACCACCCCAAAGTCAGTGACCTTAGTGTGGTAAAATTAAAAATATCCATTAGTTCCATACCATAGAATCAGTTAGGAGGTTTAGATATCCATAACTATGGAGTCATATTTCTATATACGTTTCTCAAAATTATAAAATGACAAGACATTCACCTCAATGATATGGTCATACAGATGAGTATGATCATGTCTATATTATGTATCATATTTAATGTAAGTCTTATACTTCAATTTCTTATATCAATGTTTCAAATTCTATTATAGCATACCGTGTAGTGACTAGACATGACCTACTGATCATATTATCCTCTGAATTATTCAACATTGATACACCATTGAGGATTAATGTTGACCATCCCTATTGATTCTGAAAATTACCTATTTTTTCAATAATTGAGGAAATAATTGGCCATTCTTTACTCAGGGGATGATGACCTTTAGGTAGATTCTCGTAATGGATTGTCGCAATAGCATCTGATATCACATAGACTATTTTTAAGTTGTTTTTTTGTACACAACTCTAAAGGGGATGTTATTTATTACTAGATAGTGAGAACTAGGATGAGGTTGGGTGGGATCAGACTTCAGTCATCTCTGAATGATTATAGTTTTGATAGAGGGCTTGAATCCTTGGACATGATTAGTTGAATTCGACACGTCTCTTTATCTAGTCAAAAAATATATCATGAAATATCTGGGGATGAATTCATATGAATCCTGCATAATATAGGAGTTGAAATTGACATAGATCTAATTCTTATATTGAAACACATTTTTTACCTCAGTATCATAGCACACTGACTAATCTGATTAAGGTCAAGTTTTTTAGATGACATTGAGTCAAAGAGCCATATCATTCCATGTAATTCCCCATTTTTTGAACTTGTTTTGATTGAAAATAAGGATACTGGTCGATGTCAACGATTTTTCAATTACCAAAATCTGAACTATGTGATTTTGAATAACTAATATCCATTTATCATTATTGATTACTATTTAAACTAGTTAGGGGGTTCCTGATGGTTCTCTAAAAAAATTAATCAATCAGGCTATCACTATCCATGATATAGAGAATAATACATTTCGACAATGGAGTTTTAGAGTATGAATGGACTATATGAGTACATGGTGATTCTTTTCGGGATATTAAAATCACATTCCATGTTCATGTTCCTCTTGAAAATATTATCCCATCAATACTTGGGACCTTTCATTATAGCGTTTGTTAAAGATATCCTCATCATTTTTTCTACAATGAAACAGAACACTAGGAACCTAGAGATAATTATATGTTTTCAATCACATCAATATTACACAATGTTATCAAAGTGTGACTTTTAGATTTAAGAGTTAAAATTTCATGGACATCTGGTGATTGAGAATAGAATATTTTTGGACCTACATCATGTACTTATAGTCATCTACATGACATGTCCTACAAATGTGGTCGATATTAGGATATTTATAGGCTTAGTAGGATTTTACCAAAAAAATTACTTGATTTACCCGGACTATCATATGACATGAATGAATTGATTATTAAGGGAGTGGTATGGATGTGGCCAGACCACTTTGAAGAATATTTACTTGAGCTAAAAATAATGTTGAAAATTGCTCTTGTGTTGAAAATCCCAGAGCCTATGACTGGTTATGAAGTGTATGTAAATACAACTATCACTTTTTAGGAATGATACTAACTTTGATACAGAATTTAGTGGCCTATGGTTCTCATTAGTTTTGACAACATTAGTGGAACTCCCCTATACCTAATCTCGATCATGTGGTTTTTTTCAATGATCTGAATTATTTTAAACCCAATATCTAGAGTGATGGATTTATTATCAACATAGGCCGTATGAAATTTATATGAATATTAATGTAGAGGGAACTAAAATTGAGACAAATAAAATGAGTTGATAATAAAAAAAATGTTCAATTTTAAATGTATTATAATCCTAGGAAGGGTAAAATCATTTCGTATGATCGTGACCATAAGAAAGAGTCTAAGAAAGTGTTTCTTAGGTGCCTTCAATGGAAAAATGGTGTTTGATAAGAATATTAGATAATTAGAGAATGAATGATTTTTATGAATATGGATCTATTAATTTATTCCTTTTGGTTACAAAATCTATAATTGTTGATTAGGTGATTACTAATGAATAGTAAGATTAAGAGAGTGATGTGATGTGAGAATTGTTGGCTAGTGGTGACCCGATGCTAAGATTTTTAATGGGTGGTGATGAATATAATTTTCTAATTATGAGGGTAGAAGTCACAACTCCCATCAGGTGGGTGGTGATAATATATTACCATACCTCTAGATTTTAAGTACATCCTCCAATGACCAAGTTGTAACCTTAGTTAAAATGCCATTTTGGTGGCAGTGTATGAAGAGGTACATTGCGGTTTTCATCTATCAATTTCATAGCGATCATAGGGTAATGGGTGAGAAACAACAACATAATGGTTTACATCAAACACTTCCTATAAACATGTGAAAATGAGAGGACACCATGATGGAATTTTTGATTGGGTTAGAAATTTCCTTGAGGATCTATGACATAGTATATGTGATTTTTGATCATCTAACAAAGAAAACTCACTTTTTATTTTATAAAGAGTCCCACCAAGTGCAGTAGATGAAAACAATTTGTTGATCAGATCATATATCTACTTTTCATTCCCTTTAAAATTGACTTAGATCGACATTCAAACTACACATCACTAGTTTTTAGGGCTTATAGTGGCCCCAAGGGACAATGATGAAATTGAGTATGGTGTACCATACAAGGACTAATGGATATTCATGGAAGACTATATGAATATTAGAGTATAAGAATTGATATCGTGTCCATGAAATTTTTGGATCATGGGATGCTCACATAGATTTGGTTGAGTTTTCATACATAAATAGTTATTGGGATTAAATTTATACTTAGCCATATGAGGTTTATTATGGGAGGCTTTGAGCCCTAATAAGGTTTAGGAGGCCTCTAAGAGATTGCAATAGATACAGAAGAGGTTAATAACCACTTATAAAAGACATAGATCATATTTCAACCATAGGAGAAGGAAAATGAAGATAGTTATGTGAAATTAGGTATTAATGAGAGTAAATCCTTTCCTAGGAATCAATGTATGAGGAAGTAGCTAAATCTATAAAGTCGTTTTGTGGGAACCATTAATATCACCAATAAGATAAGTTTGCTGGTGTACCATCTAGGTCATTATACCTGATAACAATATATAAATGATTATTTCAATGTTTCATAGATTTAGAGTTATATGGGTGATCCTTAAAATATCATTATCTATGAGGATGTTGACATGAATCCATATCGAACATAAAAGGATCAGCTGGTATAGATTATGGACTAGGGTGGGAATTTTCATCAGGGGAAGATGGTGTCACTCATCTGAATTTATTAGAATCCTTGATGGATCTTGGAGGATACTTTGGAGAAAGATGATAATACTTGAGCTCATTAGCTAGAGCTATATTATCTATACCCAAAGAGAGAAATCATGAAGAAAAAAATTATATTATGTGTGAATAATTGCAATGTCCTAAAAATTATTCTCATTAATCAAATATTGTTCATTCCCGTTATATTGAGTTAGATAATATCATAGGGAATATTTCTAGCCTATAAAATATTTCTGAGTCTTAAAACAGGTGTTTTTGAAAATTTATTTCCAAAAAATGGATCTTTTGACTGTAGCACATAGAGACATGTAATAGAGGGACCACTTGTACCATGATGCATACATATTCACCACCATGGTGAATGGGATTTAAAACAACACCATATAAAAATATATATTTCCATCTTGTGTGATGTCTATGGGATTTTGAACAATATCCTAGGTTGTGGAGGCTGAATTTAAAAGGTTGTTTAATAGTTTATTAGAGAACATCATAGTGATGAGTATACATTAGTTATATATGGTTGGTTGATTCTTAGGTATATAGTGTTTAAATCATCAATTAGGATTTTAAATATTTAATCCGTAGATAAGATTCTCAAAATTGTAGAGGGGTTTTATTTTGAGGGTTATGAGGATACATAACACTAATTGGTAACTAGAAGGTCCCCCAGAAAATAAATACCCCTCTTCATCGAGAACCATAGGATTCTGGAACCTGATGTTCTACACTTATGAATTAAGGACCATGCTCCTAAACTTTATTCCATTGTAGTTCTTCCCCAGCATTCCATTATCCCACAATACCAATATCATCATCCTGGTGGTTGACCTCTAGTACTGCCATATTTTAGATACCCCATTTTTTGATAATTGTGTCGCTTCACTGAAATGAATTCCATGCCAAAACCATCAACCATTTTTATATGGTGGTCAAATCAAGGCCATTTCATCATATATTAACAGTATGGTGGCTAACCCCGATGACATCACATCATCCCATACATAATAGTTGTTTTAATTGATATACATTCCATGTTATTATATGTGATTATCCCCGTGATATACCATTTTCCATGAAAGTGAACTTTGAAAAGTCATTCTAGAAACGTTATATATTTGTATCATGTTATGACCATCTATGGGTATTAATTATTCTAAAAATTATGAAATTTTATGTGAATAGATACATGGTTAGATTGAAAATAATGTGATATCACATAGACTACTATAGGATTAAATTTCATTCACATATCCAATGGTATACAAGTTATTGATGACCTGAGAGTTGGAATTGTTAGTAGGAAGAGTTAAACCATACTTGAGTCAGCTTGCAATGATTACAACATATATGGATGAATTTTCACTATCATCAATATTAGAGGCCCCAACCATATCTCATCCACTATTCGTAGATATTTATCAAAAAATATTCTATATGACTTCTCTAAACTCCCTCGTAATGGATGAGATTAATGTGAGATAGAGCTGGTGCCATGTTTTTATCCCATTTTGATAACCCCATATCATATAGATCTGACTGAGCTAAATGATATTGTATTGAAGATTGATGACTTGGAGCGAAAGGTCCATATCAGGCAAAGTAATTGACAACAATGTACACCAATTTCGTTATTGAAGATGGATGGTGGTAGTCTTGAACTTTTCACCTAATTAAGGAAGGCATACAATGTGTTCGTGAAGGACCAATATCTATTTCCAAATATTAATGATCCTTTTGATCAGTTACATATATCTTGGTGGATCTCCTAATACTAATCATATATTATGATATTACATATTTTGAGTTAGATAATGGGATATTTAGATGATAGAGTTCTAGATAACCAATGACATGTTTGCGTACATTATTATTTCATTCATGATAAAAAAAATTCCCCATCAATTTTTATGGACAGAATGTGTGAAATATTCCATCTATAATTGGAATCATTATTCTCAGTTTTCTTCAATGATATATTGGTTTTAAAGGTCACACTATGGTTCCTTGATAGGTATCTAGAGAATTTATTGAGTATTATTTTAACACAATATCTTTATGTCGTGATCTGTATGTGTAACTTGTGGATTAGATAGATGAATATCCTCGGATATGTGGTTTCTGAAACCCATATATT
Organism: Viscum album; assembly: GCA_963277665.1. Classification (NCBI taxonomy): domain Eukaryota; kingdom Viridiplantae; phylum Streptophyta; class Magnoliopsida; order Santalales; family Viscaceae; genus Viscum; species Viscum album. The sequence goes on from OY728134.1 coordinate 1,205,240,348, forward strand.
CGTTTACCTAGAGAAACATGAGGTTTTTAGGTCCTGGGAAAATATCTGATACTTTCTATAGAGTGGTATATTTTTATGTCTAATATAATGTTATTGATGTTGTTTCTAGGATTTCTCCCAAATTTCAGAACACATGATATCACTGACTAATAAAGGAGTGAAATAATTGTTTTTGAACCTATGAGAAGAATATTTTTTTAATTTTAAGAGTTGGTTATAGACATCTATAGTACTGACACTCCATATTCTTAGTATTGGCTATACAGTGTACTATGTTACATCTTGAATTAGTCTAGGAGTAGTAATAATTCATAGAGAGAAGGTAGTGAACAATAGATCTCTTATTATATGGACCAAAAAACAAAACTAATATACATATAATCTAGATATTGAATCCATTTTCAATTCCATTAAGTGTTGTTGTCATTATCTATTTACTGAGAGAATTTTTATCTACACATACCAAAATTTCCTTTATTACTACTTCCCATAATGGTACCTAAACATGAGATAGATGTGATAGATTGACTATATATAGACGTCCAATTTTGATGTGGTTTATGCAACTATAACTAGAAAGATATTTTAAAATGATATATTTCATAAGTTCTAGACTAATATGGATCTTGTTTGGAGGCCTTTAGAGAATCCACAACACTTTATGAGTTTGTTGTGTGATTAGAGGATGAATTCTTTTAAGGATCTGGGCTCTATAAATTATTCCAATTTGTTGATCGGATTATCACTAATGGATCATGTGACATTTGTATAATAGAATGATCCAGAGTTCCCATGGGTGATAGAACCCCATGTTGGGGTTGACACTTTGTCGATATATTAAATGGAGGACTTTGAAGAGATCTGGGTCCATGGTAGAGTAGTAGTCCCTGCTTCTACCATAGATAAGATTACGATAGACTCACATACCACTAGATGGGAGATATATAATTGTGTGACCACTATGTATCATGACATAATATTATAGTTTATGTGGCCAGGGATAAAGTGGTACATTTCTCATTTCATCTATTGATTCCTTAACTGTAAGATTTTTAAGGAAGTGAATTAGTGTATTGGTGGTTTATATCATCTAAATTTTGTAACCATTCATATGTAGGAGGAAACCTTAATGAACTTTTAATGGGGTTACCCATGACCTTGGATATTTATGATATAGTATGTGTGATTATTGATATGCTATTGAATAATAATAACTTATTACTAATTAGAGAGACTTATGCACCCTAGGATATATAAATATCTATGTCTATGAGATCATTCTCCATCAAGAAGTCCCCTAGAGAATTGTATCATATAGAGACAATCCTTTTCCATTGTGAATTTATTTGGTATTACAGGATCCTCTTGCTACACTATTATTATTCATAATGGTGTAACATCTAATGAATTAAATACATTGAAATCAGACTATACTAAAATTTGATGATTTGATTCTATCATTCTTTCACAAAATGGGTGGATCATTGAATAATCTTAAATCATTGGATGTGTTTGTATAAAATAGTAGTTACTAGGAGTCAATATAGATTGTACCTTTTGATTCTAATTACTGGTGTTCATTTAATTCACCACTCTATATGCATGTGGAGTATAAGGTAGTGATTATGGGCCCTAATATTGCTTAGGATACCTCCAACATAGTGTAGATGATAAATAATGAGATGTTCATCACATAGATAATACTATGATCTTATTCCAACCATTAGTAGTGGAACTTGGTGTACGCTGTGGGTGATTATGTTTTCATTCAAGTGACTCATCAGTAAGGGAATGCATATTTGTGGACTTAAGGAGTGTTGGCATCATGTTTTTTAGGAACCTTTGAGATTTATAATTGGATAAGGGAAATGGTATACTTTTTAGATATTCAATATTTATATCAATGCAAGAAAGGATTATATCTGCATTAATGATTTAGAGGAAGACGGTTAATCTTGTTCATTTCATTAACTATGATGATTTTGAAATGGAGACATATGAATCATATATGGAGAATCTAGTGAGAATTAGATATTGTAGTGAGAAATTTTTTCAAAGGATTATTGTGCCACTCATCTAGATTCTATATAAGCATGGGAGGATCTAAGTATTGACAAGGGAGTGAGAGATATATGTTCTAGATTATTGGCCAAATCATGTTCAATATTATCTATTGATATTCTTCCTTTGGATGAGAATTAATTAATTGGGGGATAATATTAAACCATTGAAATTATTATTCTTTAATAAAGGACTTGTAATTATCCTTTCCCTGAGATTGACCATGTGTGAGGGAAACCATATGGACTTGAAAAAATTTGGGATGTTTAAAAGAGGTTTTTTAAATAATTACTTCCAAAATAGGGTTCTTTGCACCATAGTACACAAGAAACACCAAAGAGGGACCTCCTATTCCATGGCTATTATGAAATCATAATAATGTTGTCGGTTATTTGAGGCCACAACATAAAAAATTGATTTTTAAATATTGGGGGATGTCCATGGGAGGCTGCATTATAGACTGGGAAATGAATGTTGGATATTAGAGGTTCAACTATAGTCTCTCAAACCATGCCACATTGACAAATCCACATCTATTATAGATAGATTAATGATTTTTCCTTCTATGAGGGTTAAAGCCATGATTTTGTTGTTATATCTCTAATCAAGGAAGAAAATATTAAGAATTACAAAGGGGGAAATTGATAAGACTTTATGTTCATCCATCACATGTATTGGAACACTGAGTGACACCCTATAAATACAACTCCCACAATTTCAAGAACCATTGGATTCTAGAACCCAATGGAAAAGAAAATGTCTCCAAAACCATAGTCATACACCTCATGCCACAAATGGAGACTAATTTTTTCAATTTATTTTCACATTATAATGACCTCAATGAGACATTAAATTTCTTATGATAGATATAAAAATTAATAACCTCAATCTTATATGTATAAAAATATTTTGAAATTAAATCAAACATTTTTATAATGCTTGATCCCTTCACATGATTCTTGATCCAGGCCATGGTTGGTCAGTTCCACCAGCTATTGTTTCTTTAGTATATAAAAAACTACTTATTGCTTATATCATTAGTCTAAAATGAAATTATATATATATAGTGTCACACTACCCTATGAATATTCAATAAACTAACAATGAGATAATGGAATAATAATGTGAAATGTCCCTTTAAATATTTTTTTGATCTAACAATAGTAGATCATTATCTTTCTACTGGAGCCATTGGAATATTATTGAACTTATTTCCCATGACTTATAAAATTTGTTGATGGTCATTATATGTTGTCAAAATATGATATTTCATTAAATTATAACATTATCTCAAATATATTTAGATGCTAAATTATGATCATCATAAATATTAACTTTTATTTTCTTAGTGCTTCAATGATATTTAGAAATTTAGTACAAATTTTAATTCACATTGAATGATCAACATATTTGGGATCCAGGATTTCCAAAAATAAAATATTTATAGAAAAAAAATTTCTAAACTTGAGTTATTTATTCTTATTTGATTAAATAATACAGAGTGATCCTATCCATTTAAATATTCTATAAGTCTCAATTCCATGCACCACAATCTCAAAAAGGTAGAAAATGTTTATGAACAACATTTGTTTAGATGAATGAAAAATTTATAATCCATGAAATCATTAATAATTTAATATAAATGAAAACATATCAAAATAACATCAATGGGTCAAATAGATAGATGTTAATTCATTGATAAAAATATTATGAAGTCAAAGAATAATCATTTTCTCAATAAAACTAAACCTACTAAAACACATCTTCTTCAATTATTATATTAATCCAAAATATTTTCATATCATTACTCATGAGTTTCAATATGAAAACTCAAAATACTATCTTTAATCACTTCAAAACTATATATAATAGATTATATGAAATATAAACCAAAAATGAATTTTAAAATAAAAATACATTATTTATTTTATCGTGATTCATATTTATCATAATAAAATTTTAACTATTCATAAAATTATGGAAAAAGGCCATAAATTCTCCATCATATGAGAATATAGGACACACATTTCAAAATATTTCATATTTTATTTTTGATATCATTTTTTATGTTGTATTTTAATTTTTTATCATCATAATTAGATCATTGGAATGTATTTATTCAATATATTTAAATTCTATGAAATAAAATATTCATAAAAAATATCCAAAAAAATTTCCTATATACTGAGAATGGAGATAAATTCATTTGATGTTGAACAAATAAAATGGAAATGTATAGATACACAGTTGCACACAATTCCATAGACTCCAATTATGAAGGATTATGAAATTTTTTATATTATACAAAATGAAGTTATATATTCCAATTATATTGTTATATTAAATATAATTAATGTCATTCAAAATTGGTTTCAATTTCTTACATGATTCATGATGTCTTAATTAATTCCCCATAAACAAACAAAATAATATATGTCATAAAAAACTCATGACAAATCCAAATATCAATACTGTACTATACATTTCATGTTTATGGATTCACTATATAAAAAATAAATGACATCTCAAATAATATAAAATATTCCCAAATTATCTTATTCCAAATTTTATTTACATTGATTTATTTTGTAACATGAATTAAAAAAGAAAACCATCATATTCTCCCAGAAACCTCAAATCTTCCATTATATATTTTTAGAAACATTACTGATCATTTCTAAATGACCATAGATGATTTATGGACACTATAAATTATACTGATAATTATAACATCACTTCATATCACATATTATAAGTTTCATACACCATATAATCAGATAAAATGATGTTTTTAAGAGAATTACATCTCTGAGTGACAAGAAAGTGTTTTCCTATTACTTAAATGAACTCCCCCTAGATGGATTAATAGATCTCTCACATACATCCCAGAGTTATGAAAATATCCCCCACTAATCACTATACACGCGATAAAACAAACATTTTAAGAAAAATCCACCTCTTAACATGTATTATCATCCCATTTAATAAATTGTTTTTTCACTAATTTCTACCCATTTTTAGAAATAGTAAAAATCTATGTAGGGGCTCTAAGAACACATTAATAAGTCATTTGAGAGGAATGGATATGGTGTATCTTCATCAACATAGAAACCCCTTTTTAAAGAACATATTTTTAAAAATATATCTATAAACTGATTAATTATGGAGATATATTTCTAAGTGATATCTTTATATTCCATGGCATAAATGATAGAATGATTCCAAATAACTATGTAAATTGATATTTAATATTTGAAAACTTTAATATAATAATATATAAAACATTTTATATAATATATGTTAAATTCCCTCTTAATTCCATCATTCAGATCTAAATGACCAAACTATATTCATAATTTCCACAAACATACTTGGTTATCTTCTATATAATTTTTTAAAATGGTTATAATGTCAACGTGTTCATATTACTATAGCATCTCACACAACCCAATCCAATTAAGAGTGTTCAAGCTGATGTAGATCTATTTTCTATAAAATATGCTACTCAATTTTCATTAGTTATTCTCTAAATGTTCAGTTCAATTCTTCATAAATTTAATAGTTCATAATTATATGATCACTTTATATATAATCACATACATTTTTCATCATCCATGTCTAAATCATTTGGGTTACTGTGAAGTTAGAACAATTTGTTACTACATTGTTTATGTCTAGTCTAAATTCTTTTAAATAAAAAAACTCAATTAATAAGTCATTGAAATTCATTTCAATCAACATTATGGATATTCTAATCATTAGAAAATATTTCTCAAACAAAGAATGTATTTGAAAATTTCCAAAATTAATTTATTAAAAATATTTATAGTAAACTCAATGTAATTTTTATCTTGATAAAAAAATAATTTAATATGATTACTCCTTAATTTATAATCTCACAATGTAAATCAATTATCCAAGTATGATAATTTTATTCTGATTTTACATCACCACATCATGTTCATAATCAAGGTACACTTTCTACCTATAAAAAATTTCAAAAATATAATAAATTACAATCAATGTACCTATAAAACCCCTTAATATATGTGTTGTTTATCTAATTCCCTTATATTAAGTTCATTTACATCTATTTAAAATACTGATTTATTTAACAAGACATAATAATATTTTTAATCCAATCAAGAAATTTTTTTAGCATCCACTTAATTTATACATAAATATCAAGAATAAAACCATATTGTTCTTAAATAAAAACATATCCACCAATATCCCCAATTAAAAATGATTATTTCATACCCATTTAATAAATTTTTTATTTCTTGTGTGTATCTACACAAAAAAACTACCTTATATTTTCCTGACATGTTTCCAAAGGTATCATTTCATTAATGTATCTATAATTTCTAAGATAATATTATTTGAATTGTATATTATAATTTTGTCTTATCACTTTAAATTCGGAATTTTTTTGAACAAATACATTATCCCCATCAGATTTTTATATTTGAGTCGTGGAAATGAATCTAATGTGGAGTTATCTATAATTTATTTGGGGACATCATTTTTGTAATGATAAAATTTTTAACACTCAATAGATTTATCCATAATATGTGGTTCTACAAATGACATAATATTAGTTTGGTTTTGTATTATATGTCTTCTTTTAGTTCATACATAACCCACATAATTTTAAATTATATTCATTGCATGAACAATTTTTTATAATAATTATTCATTCAGAACCTATATTTTTAAAGTGTCATCAACATAAGATAATTCTTAATAAGTAACAAGAATATTGATTACAAAATATTTTTTATCTTGAATTTTTATTCAAAATTTTAAATGCCTCAAAATATTTTTTCCACACTCAGCCTTAAAAACCCTCTGACATGTGTTTATTTTCATATATTTTAAAACAATATAACATTGAACGATTTTATATCCTCTTGTCCTATAATTTTTTCGAATATAATTTAAAAAATGAAAACTAAAATATCACTAATATATATTTCTAGTGTCATTCAGATCATGTTTTATTTTTTATTTACAATGAATAGACTTACAAAAAATGTGATGTAAATTGAAGTTGGATTCAAATTGACCCACATGCCATATATTTTTTAATATTTCTAATGTCTCAAAAGGCCATGAATATTATTCTTTACCATATTTCATTGAGCTTATATATAAAAATTATTTGTTGAAATTATTTTTTGGAAGCATTGTAATACAAATATGAGTGATTATTCAAATATTTATCTTCACAACAACATTAGATTGTACAATAAATGGTATTATGAGTTTATGAATGATTACTTGTTTATAAATTAGTAATTCATATTAAATAAAATATTTTTTCCATACACATAATAGATATCAGTTTTTAAGAGACACAATTTGATTTTACATATCTTGAGAAACATTTAAATGTATTAAATCTTGATTTTGGTAAAAATAAATATTTTTTATTCAAGTAAAATAATCAAGGAATATGATGGTATATAAATATATTATTGTATTAATTAGCCTTATGTAACCATATAAATCAGGGTGAATATCTTCTGGTGGTCTCGAAGAAATAATTATAACCTTTAAATGATATTTATGAGTCATATTCCCTCTATTCATATTAAAAGAAATAAATTTTACCTTTATCGAAATATGGGATATCAATACCAATATTACAATTCCAATTATTCGATATAAATATTTAGAAAATATTACTAATCTAGTTGTTTCATATCATAATCTCATAATTTTAACCAAAATAATTGAATATGTAATTCTCTAATATTAAAAATACATTGATATTATTTCATTTTTTATGTTTAATGATCCTTAAATTTATTAATATTATATTTTTATCTAAACCATTTTTAAATAAGTTCATACTCTCTTCTACATGTGGTTTACTGACACTAAATAATTTTTATTATACCCTCCTTCCTACAGAACTTCATTGAATTTCATATTTTCTTTACAATTTTAGTAGATCCAATCTCAATTATTATAGTGAAAATTAATATCACAATGTTAAAAATAATCCAATATTATTCTCTATATTTATTTTAATCGTTAGATAACCTATCATGTCTAATGTTCACTAACTATCAATTACCCATGATATAGTTTTATTTATAGACATTAATTTTTTTCTTCTATATAGTTTCTAACATCCTTGGAATCTAAATATCAATTAGTGTTTTAGAATATGTAACCATTCCTACAATGGTTTTCACACAATTCACTACACTATAGCGTAGCTGCTCACATATATAGAACATTATCCGTGGAAATTTCAATCTATTCATCATTTCTTAATTGGGTTTATTTTTAATGGAATGTTTTCTCAATGAAAAAGTGCTCCTCTACATTAATTTACTCTACCTTACTACATGACAAGTGATATAATGTAACATCTTATAGATACCATAGACCCAATCACTCTATATTTTAAGTAATATTCATATAATATTAATCTTTTAGTATTATAAGTATTGTAAAATAAAAGTTATCTAAAAAAATGTTCTTACTTCTCTATATGGGTCTAAATTTTATTATTTTATGAGGTAAAAACAATAGGAGATTAATAAATCATTTATTGATATTGGGATATTACTATATAGTTTTCATTTTTATACATTAGTATATTTTATTTGTGATCATAAAATATTTATAAGAATAGAATGTTATATTTATTCATATGGAATATTTTTATTGTGTATTTTTATATAAAATCTATAAGATTATCTGAAGTACACATCCCTGACATCAATATAAATATTTATGTACTTATTTAGAATATTTAGAAAATTATCATCCCTATGAAACATAAGTTCCATATTAGATAAATAATATTCTTTCCTTTAAAAATTTTCTTTATCATTTTTTCCTTCATATTCTCATTTTCACTACTATTAACAAAAACATTTTAATTTCATCAAAAATTGGTGATTTATTATCTTCAAACTCATAATTCTATTCAGTTATATTATTATTATTCACTATCTATATCTCTCTATTCTGTTGAATTCTTTTAATCTCATGATAGGATTCAAAAACATATTTTAATATGTGTTATATTTGAGTGGGTTATAAATATTATTATCCTCTAAAATAATTTTATTTTTTAAAAATCTTCAAAAATTATGAAAAAAATTCACTGAAGATATTATTTCATATTAATTGTAAGATATATGTTTATCATTACATTTTTGTATTTTTTATAGAAAGTATCATCATTATTATTACAATATCACTTTCTTATTTTTAAATTTTATCCCACTGCTTATTTTATGGGTTTTCATCTTCTTTAGATTAAAAATATTCCACCTTCACCTTTGGACAACTAATGTAAAAATTCTCAATTCTATTGCATTAAATACCATAAAAGTGGAATATTCCATTTATTCATTCCCTTAAGCATCATAGATTCCACTAAAAAGGGATAATAATTATATGATAGCCTATAGAGTCCTATTCATTTTCATATTCACATAAATATTAATCTTCAGCAGATTTTATGATTTTAAAATATCTCATCGACTCAAAGGTTATTTCATCATTAATGATCTTGTTGAAGGGAAAATATATTATCATATCATAGACTATAAAAACATAAAAATCATAGTTGATAAGTATCATTTAGAATTGTGGACATTGGGAAAAACAATTTGAAGGGTTCCTCATAATAATTTTGACAACCACAGGAATCATCAATCATTTAAGAAATTCCATGAATAGTGAATAAAATTTAAATGAAACAATTAAAATAAACTTCAATTTTATCCTCATCAATCATCTTGATGGGTTTATATCATATTATCTATATCTGTAATTTTACATTATTCACTATAATAATTCCTTTTTATAAATATTCAATCATATCAAAATTATTTTTATCTAATTAATATCCCATCAATTTTTATTGGTCATTTAAATACAATCCATTAGAATAGAATATTTTTCCTTAAAATTAACCTATGAATTTTATTAATCTACAACATTAATTTAATAATTACTTTAAATAGTTTGAAAAAAGTAACAAAATCAACTCTATCCTTTATTTATATGAATATAAGATATGTTAACATCTTATTGTATGGAATATGAAAAACAATTACCTAAAATTTAGGCACACCATAGCTGTTTAATGAATTCACATTGTCCATAATAATAAAAAATCAAATAAAGAAAAGAAACCATACCCTGTAAATAGTTGAATTTCTTAGTATAGGATTACATAACAGAGAACGGTTGTGTGATGAATCAGTGAATTTTTTTTTTTCTTTTCACATTAAAATAACCTCTCTAACCTATTATAGAAATATCAACTGAAATAAATTTTCAATAATTTTTTATATATTGATAATAAAAGAGAATTGAACAAGATAAGTTTTATAACAATCAAAAACTATGTGGGAAATTCACTCTCTTCAATATCTGGTTTGTATCCCCAAATATGGTTTCTTTAAAATAAGGGCAACTATTTTCCTCTTAAAAATTTATCATAACATTGCAATATGCTTTTCAATAGTGACAACATACTAATAAAATCATAATTTCCCTGAAATAGATAATGTAACAAAATTGATTATGGTTTCAATATATTTTTTATTACATTTTTAATAGTATGTCTTTATATTCTTCCATATGCCTCAATAATATTCATAAACAGTTTACTCACTCAATTTGGAATCAAATGTTGATCAACACATCATATGTAAATATCAATTTTTATTCACAAATATATTATGTATGTACAAATATACAAGACTATAATGGATATATTGGAATAAAAATCTATTATTATCTCACCGATTATTCCTTAGTGAACAATATTCATCAAATTTTTTAACATTTAAAGATAAAAATAATTTTGAGCATCATAAATTGTAAGATCAATGAATTATCAAAATATAATTTTTATTTTATCATTATCTATTAATTTATTAACATAATTGTAAATATATATTCCCAATATTTACATTTTCAGTAAGGAAAAATTATATGAACCATGACTTCAAAATATTCATCACTTTTTATTAACTACCCACACTTTATATAATTTAATAAATGACCTTCATGTCATCCTTTGAAATCAATTACAAATTTAAATACATGAATAAATCATCAGAATAAAAATATATATGATAATTTGAATATAATATATTTATTAATGTTATGAATACCCACTATCGTAACAACAATAAAAATGTTTGAAATCATCTACTTCACTGTTTATATACATTCATTAGTTTTTTATTAATTCAGTCAACAATCATAATATACATACCCTCTATCTCTACCAGAATCACATAAATATGAGTCTCATTCTATTATGTTTATAATACAATTTGAAATAATTGACACATTATTATATGATAATGACTATTGGGTGATTGATTTTTCTATCCTCATATTTGAATTTCTTATAAAAAGATTCAAATAAATTCATCATGAATGTTACAATAGATGTGAATGAACATAACCCCTTTAAAAATAATATACTATTACTATTAATTGAATATGGAATTTTATATGATAACAATTTAGGAAAAACATTAACATCTTCTTATATTATTTTTCATGAATATTCAAATTATAACAACATTTATTCCTATATATTTAAATTCACCTAAAATTATCTAATCATTGTGGAAGAAAACCATTACATATGACATTTATGTGATAAACAATTGTTGCAACCATTCTTAGTCACACTAAATTCCATATTCCGTAATTCAAAATTAATATGATATATCAGTTGTGATAAAAAAATGATGTAATATGTTCAAAATATGTTGTTTTAGGTAATTACATTAATGAATAAGAAATCATTCAATTAGTCATACATTATTAATGACTTCTTGGACACATCCATTCAATGTCATATGAAGTAAGATAAGACATACTGAAACATTTATTGATGAAAAAATGTTATAATGTCTTATTATTATATTAGTTTATAGAGTATTTTTATATAATTTATTGTAAACATAAAGACATCTCAAAAAATCATTCTGATTTAATATAAAAAATGTTGAACCCAAATTACTCTCTAACCTTATAAAAAGAAAATAATAACTACCAATAACACTAAAACCATTGTAGGTTGTTTACTCTATATATATATCATCTAAAATTGATTGAATGATTATGGAACTATAGTATCAATGATAATAAAATAACTTTTTATTTAAAAAGAAAACACTCAAACATTTAAATCATATATATATATATCATCTAAGATGATTCATGGAAAATTTTACTATATAGTTAATTCCTAAAAAATTTATTACACTATTTGGATTTTCAATATTCTATTTAGTGGACCACAAATCAGTAATATGTTTTAAATAAAATTAATTAACTATTTAAATAAAAGATGTGTTTTTATAATTTGTTTCCAAACCAAAGCATGGATATTAATTACATTACATTTATGTTGTTTAAAGAATAACATTGTATTCTATTAATGTTTTTATTTTCATCAGAATTTAAGTACATCATACCGAGTTTTTTAGTCACCGAATATTAATTTAACAACCGTGATTTCTCATTGAGTTCATTGATCAAGGAAAAAAGATAGTATTTATATCTTTCTAAATAAGGATCAATATGTTCATCTCCAGGAATGGTTCTGTAAAAATATTATCATCATACTAATGGTGTGACTAAAATTCAATTAAATTGGAATTTATCTTAAAAAATATTCAAATAAAACCTTTTATATTTCTAAAATAGTATTTCAAATAATATTATGAATAAGAAACATTTGTTGTTAGATAGAAAAAATTGAATTTAATATTCTTCATTTCGTTATTAGCTAAATCATAAAAATTATGTGGTTCATAGAGGAATAATTCAAAACAATTTTGAATGTGTCTGAATTCCACTAATAAAAGAACCATGCCACATAGTGGATCTCAAACAATTATTTGATTAACAAATATGTGATTATTTAATGGAAAATAAATTTAGAAAACCTAATGAAAAAAATTGTTATGATTTTTAATATAATTTTCCAACATATATAACCTATGGATCTAGATTTATAGTTACATTTAGTGATTAAACAAATAAATAAGTCTCTTTTAAATATAAACTACCATTACATTATATAAAACATAATATAGTTCTCCAAACCCACATAGAAATTCTATAAATATAATGGATAAATTTGAGACAAAGAAAAAGAAAGTGTTTTTGTATAAATAAAAGTACCAAACGATTGAAAAAATCATGTTTCTGAGTCAACATAATTTTGTTTTTAGGTATAACACGATATGAATTATATTGATATCATAAGAATGGAATCATAGGAATATGTAATGATATAGTTTCATCAAATCATTATTATGTGATAATGAAATAAATAATGAAATCATTAAAATATCTAAATTCTCCAAAAAAGTTGATATATCATAGTTTTCTTGGATTACTACCTATAAACATAACATGTTACCATATGTTATGAAATCATTCCCCTATGCATAATATGGATATATGATTTCAGGATCAACTATGACCTCATAGTATTTACATGAATATGTGTTCAATGTAAGGAATATAAAGGAAAAATAATGTTTAATCATGACATGTATCATGAGAACAATTCATGTTTTATGAAACTATTTATTGTTTAGAAACATTTTTTGGGGTCCTTTACATAAAATGTGAAATTATGATGTTCTCATTAATTCTTATTACATGGAAGTTGGAATTATGTAGGGAACATAAAACAAAAATTACCACACAAATGATAGTTAAACTAAACTACATAAATAGGTAAGCAATATGTGTGTGTGTGTTAAATGTCAATAATATAGAGAAAAATGGATAAAAATAATTTGAAAATGTAATATGTCTATAACATAGGTGGTTCAGGTGATCCACTACACCAGGACCTGATTTTTACTATGTGTGTGTTAAACTTATAGAACAATCATCTTATATTTCTTAAAATATTTTTTACGAATATTTTAAATATATATTTATCTTTATAATTTAAATTTTTTATCATGACATTATCATTTATTAAATAGTTTTATCTTATGAATGTTACTTGGTGTGGCTTAGTAAATTTAAATAAAAAATCCTTGTTTTATTGAAGTTTATCAAATATTCTTTATAATTGAATCCTAAATGTAAAAATAAAAGATTATTACATATTTTTTATTCCATTGGTTAAAAATTTATATATCTTCATAGGTTTTCACAAAATAGAATCAAATAAATAATGGCACCATGAAATGTTCATTATTGGGGGATACATTTACTATGATCAATAATTATATTTATCACCTACAGAATTTCATATATTATCGTTACATAATATATATTTATAAATGAATATATGTATATATTTTATTACATTAATGTATTTTTAATAAAATTCATGTTTCTGGGAGATGGAAAAATATAACACCTTGATCATGGAGGAAGTAGTTCACACATAAAAATCCAGACATTATCAATTATCAATTGTTATTAGAGGAAGGTATAAAATAAATATTTTTTTATTATAATAATATTTCATATTAAAATAATAATTATGTTATCATATTATCAATAGTAGATAATATACCCATGGGTACAAGAATAATAAAATTAGGAGATCTTGGGTAACACCGTTACCTCTAACATTTGATGATGTCCCTTAGGTATCAACTTTTGGATTTTAAAAATTGTATTTGGGAATGAATAGGGATACTAGAAAATTAATGATTTATTAAGATGTATATTGGATAGGTTTTAGAATTTTAATCCTTTATAATGTGTGGAGAAAGGGGTTATTGAAGGGATATTTATAAGAGAGAGGAGTTAAATTTTAGAAAAAATATAAAATAGAAAGTCTACATTCAGGGAAAGTGACATAAAAATGGAAAATAATGGAGTGGATAAATTGGTAATATTGATAAAATCTCTTAAAGATAAATTTCAAGGATATATTTACCATTTATTTTTGTTTTTTTTAGAAAAATCTATTTTCTATTTTTTTTTACCATTGTAACTACATTTTTAGCTATGAAATTTATTTATTTTTTTACCAATAAATAATACAAATTATTATATAATTTAATCCCAAATATTGAAAATATAAAATCCATTTGAATTATTTAAATTTTTATAAATGATAATAAGTAATCATAAATTAATAATAAATAACTACATAAACATTCATTAAAGACATTTGTTGGAATAAAATTGAACATAGGGTAAAATTATGAATAATGTATATTTTCATGAAATAAATTAGATCACAATTAATTAATGTAGAAAAATATTTATTTAAACTAAATATATTATGTAATTCAATATAGTTAATATATAATTAATTCAAAATATGGAAATTATTTTTTATACGAATAAATGATTTCTTAAGTGTCAAAAAGTTATTTGTTATTTTAAATTCAAAATATTAGATCTAAATGTATAATATTTTAATTCATAAATATTATTTTGGTCTCATAAAAAAAATAAATTTTTTTAATTAATACGACATCATTTCAATGTTATAAATATTATTGTATTGGTAAAATTTACATTTTTCAATATTTACCTAAAAATAATATATATTAAATTAATCTCTAAAATTCATCATAAGATAATTTTGAGATGTTCTATTTAAAAATTAATTCACATTAAAATCATTTAATTATTACGATCGTTAGATAATATTGTTAAATTTAACTAACTAATAATTACTTTTTTTTTGAAAAATTTATTTTAAAATATGAAATTTTGTAATTATTATTTTATACCATAAGTTATTTTGTTATCATAATTGACATAATAATATAACATTGGTCATGTAATTGAAATTAAATAATAAAGAATTTTTTTCTAATTTGTAATCAAAATTATTTAATACTGATCCTATATATATTCAGAAGAGAAATCTCTATATATAAATTTCAAGTCATTACATCTGCCTCATAAAACATTTCACCATTGAATTTCTATTTAATAGTTTATGGTTGATAAAAATGCTTGTACTCCAGTTTAATTATATCTTCATTTCCCCATGATACATCTTCATACATATGGTTCCCCCAATATTATATGATAAGGTGGGGGATTATGTTGTGCGGAACATTATTTTCATGGTCTTGGATATTTATTTGCTACTCCTCGTAATATTGTTTAATCTATAACTATAACAAAAATATATTCCTTATGTTTGATGGATTTGATATATACATCACCAAAGGGTGTTTTGGAATGCATAACGTACATTAGTTGGGTTTTGGGGTAGAGATAATTTATATACTATAGATCCAATTTTTTGAAGAATCTCAATGGGGCAACCATATGTCAGGATTATCTTATAATACTCCACAATTTTGAAATTAATTTTTATTAATTTTTGTATTCAATAGAATGTTGTATATTAAACACCAATCTTAACTGAATCAACATATACTATCTTTAAATACGACTCTTATGAAAATGATGTTAAATCAGTAGAAATGAATAAAAATAACTATATAATGAAATATATATTGAATGGTTTTTTCCTTTTAAAATGATTAAAAAATCATACTTTAATTACCATTTTATTTTAATGAATGTTATAATAGTTTTATTGTCAAATGATATTTTCTATAAATATCTATCTATATGTGAATTCTATATGTATAATAATTGACTAAATTAATGAAAATTAAAACATAAATATAATAAAATAAAAAAATTATTTATAAAATTTAATTAATTATAATTAATTTAATTTTTTGGGAAAATAATGAGAATAATGACATTTTTCTCTTCAAAGATAAATTTTTAAATAGAGTATATTCCATTTTATCAAAATATTTTATAAATAATTTCATCTAATTTTACAAAATGAGTTTTAAAAAAATCTATATAATTATTTAAATAACTATTTCATTTTTCTCATTCATTGAATCATTGGGTTTTTAATAAAAACAATTATATTTGAATGAATAGAGAAAAATACTAATATTCATGAAAATATCATTTATTTTATTTAAATAATGTAATATGAAATAATCATTCAATTTTAGATTTTGTTTTAATGAAATATATATATAACTTATGATTAAAAAAATGAAATTAATTCCACAGTAATATTCATTATTCTTTATTTGTTATAATATAATTTTTCAGAATAAACACCAATTTTTATAAAAACAATTATTTATTGTATTTCTCAAACATATATTAAAATTTATTTATTTTTATTAGAAAAATATGAATATTAAAAAATGAATAAAATATATATAAATAGGATTTCCTAAATTGAAAATTAGATGAATTTTATTTTTAGTCATAGTTAATAGTAACCATGGTATACTTATATCACCATTATAATGTGTAAAAACTCATAAATTAGATTAAAACATTGTGATAAGGCCTTAGAATCAACATCAAATTTCTATTTATTTCTTTATATTTGTTGAAAACGAACATAATATTCTTAAATTGGATATTATGTAATTTTTCTCAAATATTCTCTTGATTATGACCTTTATATTATAAAATGTTACGAATATATACAAAATCACCATCTATACTATTTTAAAACGTCAAATACATTTTATATATATAATAATAATATATGAATAATAATAAATGGTTAAATTCAATGTGACTAAATTATTTCTATGATTGAAATTTAAATAATTTTTATTTGAAATTTTATTATTTCCTTGAAGGATTATTCAATGCTAGTAGGATTCTTGTTATGAAGTATGAGAATTTAATAAATGATATTAAAATCATTAAAAGATATATATTTTTTATTAATAATGGTTTAACATTAAATTATAAGATAAATATAATTTTTATATGATGTTTAAATATTTTATATTTCAATTCCATTGTAATTTGTTTTCCATTAAAATCTTGATATATTTATTTTCTTCAAAATGACTGTAAATTTTATTTACTAATTAATTATTTTTAAAAATTAGAAAATTATTAAAGAAGACTATATTGATTCTAATTTAGGGTTATTTATTGAGACTATTATTAATTGTTCCTAAATGTGACACTTTTCATTTTTTTAAATTACTTTAATAGACACATTGTAGTGAAATAATTGTAACAACTGTTAATGTTAAAAAGGTTAATTAGGGGTTCAATTAAGTGATAATGGTTAAACTGAATACTGAAAAATATTAATTTAATGATTATACATATGAAATATTATGCATATCCTCAAACCTATATCATATGAAGATATTTAACCTCATTTAGACACATATTATATATTAATATTTCATATATTTTAAAATGATTACACTCTCATATGAGCCTAAAACCGGTCGATGAGGAATCCTTAAGTGCATCCAGGTGACTTGGAGGCATAAATTTTTGTACTGGAGCAATACTATAGTAGGTACTATAGCATTATTGTAGCTTGTGCTGATGATGGAACTATAGCAGTTACTATTCAGCACTATAGCAGTTGATACTATTCCACTTTTTGAACCTTCGTGCCACCGATTTGGTCCCTGAGTCCTTTAAGTCCTTTGGGCCACCAAGGTCTTTAGGTCAGTAAGGCCTTTGGGCCACCTCAAGGCCTTCGGGACACCTCATGGCCTTCGGGAAACCTTAAGTGCAGATGCAAACTAGACAACCTACAAGGAACAAGCTCCAAAAAAAGGATGAGTAAGGAGGTTTCCCTATCGCAGAAGCTAAACAGATATCAAGATTTAGAGGGTATGTCACCTGCCATGAGGATAATCTTGTGCATTTATGTGAATTCCTAGTCGAACAGCCATGTAAAGGTGGAGAGTATATAGCATGATGAAGATTCTAGGGAAGGAGCAGTTCCATGTAGTGGGTCTAGGCTGTATTTAATGTTTAAATCCTATGGAAAATGAATTCCTCTACAGCATATGGTCCATTTAATACATACTCCTACGGTCTTTATAAGGGTTCCACCTCACCCCTTAAAAGGTGGATTATCAAAAATCAATTAAAAATGAAGGCCTTCGGGCCATTGGATTGGAGTGAAAATGGTTTACACTCACCTCATTTATAAAATGGTATAATATCCCCTCTCTTAATAACAACTCATGATCCATATATATCAACATAGATATAACTAAATCCCAACCAAAAAATTAGTCTCTATTTCATAAAGGTTTTGGTCGCATAAAAAGACGAACCATGAAGTCTTAAGTTCTAATACAAACTTGGTTTTGGTGGGATTTTATTATCTCAACAATACCTTATAAATGTTTTTGATTTTTATGCTCACAAATACCAATGGTTTTTTTACAAATTAATTTACAATAATTATTTCATAGGAATATATTTTTTGAGAATTTTATCTTATCTACAGGTTATAATATTTATTAATGTATAGAAAACATTTTTAAATTATTCAAGAAGCATTATTTTTCCCATACTTTGAAAGCACAACATATGGATAAGAAACCCTACATCTGAAATAACATGAAAGGATCATGTACCATATATTATTGAAAAAGTATAGTTTGTCAAACCTACTTTTGGATGGAACCCTACATTTTTTAAAAGGGAATGTATTTATAAGAAACCCTTTATTTTTAAGGAAAGCTATGTTTGATGAACCTAAATTATTTTACATTAACAATACTTTTGTATTCAATAATATGTTTTTAACCTTATTTTTTTTATGATAATGAACCGTACGTTTGACTAGTCAATGAAGGAGTTTTAATTTAAATTAATTTTTTGTGATTAATAAAATGGTATCGATGGAAGTAAATTTCATATTAATAATATTTTATGACTAATTCAAAGGCTTGTATTAAACATTGTAAATCATTCCTATTTCCAAATAACATTAGGTCTCTCTCAAATGATTTAAATTTAAATGATTTCAATTTTTCCAACGACATTATCAGAATTAATCAGTATAAATAAGGATATGTTTTCAATATAAATCACAGTAATTTTTTATTATTAAAAATATTATAATATAATATCATATGTAAAATAAATTGTTGATAAATTAAATGTTGTAGGGAAACAATAGATCATGTATCTCTATTATTCTAAAAAAATCAACCCTATGAAGACTTACATGTTTTATCCTTGTACTGTGTAACTAATATTCATCAAAAAAAATTTATTTAATATAACATCCCTAGAATTTTACACATATTATTACATGATATTATTCAAAATTAACCATCAAATAAAACCATGTATCTCATAGTCTAGTGTGTTTGGAGGATTTTATACATAATGATAAATCATGAATCCAAAATAAAAATTTCATTTATTTAATCCCCAAAAAGAGATCCTAAATACCATTGAGTTCTTCGAACGGAATAGGATATCTTGGGGAACATATGAATAAAGGGATGTGTTAACAATAAAAAATGGTATGTGAACTTATTAATTGAGAAAATAAATTAAGTTCAATGTCATAAAATGATGACATAAAAAGGTTAGGAACATGAATAAACATACGAAAGTATAAATTATAGAACATGGGTTAATGTAATCATGGAATCCTAAAAATGTCGAAACAACATAAAACATTAAATAATAATGAGTAATGGATAACAACTAATAACATTTAAAATAGAGGACCATGAGTGAAGGCGTACCAAGACTATTGCACATAGAGGGGTGGGAGTCAGGGCTAGCCACCAAGACCATTCCACATGGGGGATAATGTGTCAAGGCTAGCCACAAAGACTATTCCACATGATTTCCCATGAGAATAAAAATTTCTCAATAAATTAGATAACTATATGGACAAACCTATCATAACATTTTCATAAATATTTTATCCACATGATGAATAAAAAATAAGATATAAACCGAAGGGCATCTATAGGATTCCACTGGTATCTTAACAATGTCATAAAGTATAACAAATCGGTGTAACATTAATGTGATAATGAATGAATGGGATTTAATAATAAATGGACATTAATAAGGGAAATTAGATTTAAAAAATGAAAATATATGTCAAAATAAAGTGAAAATTTTAAAAATATTGTTTAAGAACATAATAAATTTTCAACATTAATGTGGTTTAAGGAACAATTTTAATTATAATTTAAAATAAAATTAATATTTTTTATAAACCCAGAAATAAACCAGGATAGTTATTCATGATAGTTTTTTTTATTTTAGAAAATTAATGGTGTATTATAAAAAATAATGGAGTTCACTTGAAATTTTTTGATAAATCACGAAATTCCCTTTAGCTAGGCTTGTTTATTGGGAAAAATTGGAAGGGATCATTTTTAAAACATGTATTTCCTCATAAAAGATGGATGAAATTTTCCAGATATGTTATTTTGGATCATATTCAAAGAATTTTGAATAATTACATGAAAATAAAAATGAATTACATTGGATTTATGAGAGGGAGAAAACATTACCAGAGAGAAAAATGGAGATTCCAAAAGAATCCAGTACCTCATGTCTGAAAGTGTTTTTAACTTAAACATTATCTTTTATATAGAAAATTAGATTAATTAATAATTTAATTTATAACATATTAAAAATTTATTTTATTTATTATAATTATATTATGTTCATTTATGGTATTTTTGATGAGTTATGATATACAATTTCATCTTTCGTGAGGGTTCATTTCTTTGGTTTTCTTAATTTGTTCACTTGTATACTTGTAAAGAAGATCATGTAAATTGATAAAATATATCCAAAATTGAAACTATAATGATATTAATGAACATAGTACATATATATATATATGGTCTTATATATCATTTTTTCATATATCTGGATGATTTAAAAGATAAAACATTAATCATAATCGTGTATATTATTTTTCCGTTTTTTATCATCACGAAATTATTTTATTTCATTAATTATTATTATGTACATATATACTGGTTCTATACCATTATATAATCTATAATACATATGTTATAGTTTTTTTAAACATAAAAATGATCTTATAGCTATCCTTGAGGGTGTTATTGTAAATTGAAAACACATTGCCCTTGAAAGCAATAAATAAACACATCATGGTCGATGTATTCATTTGAGAACAAAAGGTGAGGGTAAAAGAAATGATGATGGGTTTTTACATTAATAACATAAAATTATAGTATATGAAATATATTTTATTTACCATGTAACTTGTAAGAGGGGGGGTGATTAGAGATTAATTAAGAGAAAATAGAAAAAAAATAAAGAGATTTTACGTCTTGAATTCATCACATTGAGGAACTCTTTAAGGCACTTGAGTTTGACCTTTTATTGATACCAAAGGCTCCTAGATGTTGGGGAGGGAATTGGGATTAATATTGGGTATAATTTGGATCGGATTCAATGGTTTTTATGTGTGAGGAGAAGGTGTGGTGATGGGTGGTATTTATATTGAAGGATATGGGAGTTTTTTTATTTTATTCATTGGCATATTATTTTTGCTCAAGAATATGAATAGTGTGTATTATTGTGACAAAATATAGTAAATAATTCATTTTACGTTCAACCAATGGTGCTTAAATCATCCATACATCATTCATTAATCAATAATTTAGTTATTTATCATATACTGAAAATTATTGTATTTCATTATTCACAAAAAAATTCAACCATTTTAAAAATATACCAAAATTCATTATAATAATTGTTTGACATGTATAATTGCATAGTCTACTCCAATTTATGAAAAAAAATCATTGTATGAGTAATTTGATTTATAATTGAAGTTATCATTTATTTTGAGAATACTAATTTTAAAATTTTATCATACTTTGTAGTATTTGGAAAAATTAATTAGGGTATCATAAAGTTATATTATAGTCATAAGATAAAAATATTAGATTAAGAATCAATTTTATGAAAACGAATTTTATTTTAAATGAATATTTATATTATAAATCTATAAATAACCTTTTTTGTTTTTTAAAAAATACCAACACTTAATTTATTATTTTTAAAACACATATTTACTTATTTCAAGATAAAAATATATCAAATATTAATTTAAAAGATACCTCATTTTATTTATACTTTCAAATGTTAGGTTTCTATTATATTGGTAAGTTTACTATTCTGAAAGGTCACATTACTATTCCAATGGTCATGTTACTAACCCATTGGTCTAGTTTCCTTGATTTATATAAATACTTCTTATATCATTAGTTCTTCATTTATAATGTTTATATAATGCTATCAATTTGATTCTATGTCATCAATATTCATTGAAATTAATACAATAATGTAAAGTTCATTGATAAAATTATGGGTCATTACATTTAAGATCATTAAAAATATTCATTTCCTCAAAGTTATTCTTCCTTGATGTCTTTTAAATTTTAAGAATAAGATATGTGTTCTAGTAGTAGCTGCTATAATGACGAACAATACTCTTTTTATTACATCCAAATCAAACTCTTAAGATTTATTAGAGTATCAACTACTCATAGTCATTCATGGAATATTATTTCTCCTCAGAATATATTATAGAGAAATTGGTTCCCTATAAAATACATAAAAGTCTCTATGATGCCTTATTATAAAGGTGTTAACTGACTTGATGTAGTTATGAACGTCTTATGATAATAAGACATTTCAAGTGAAAATCAGCATGCTCATAGAGATATCATTAGTGGGGTGGACTAGGGGATCATTGTTCCTTGAACGACTATAAAAATTGATATGTTATTCTTTACTATTTTTCCATAGCTCAAATTTCATACAATAAATAATGTTGTATATCTATATATATCTCAAAGAAATAAAAAATAAAAAATATATTATAAATATCAACCAAAAAAATTAACCTCCATTGTGTATCATTTTATTATTCTGAGATAGCAATTAGTATTAAAGGAGTGCTTTTGAATAAAGTAGATTACCTATAGCGATCTAATAGTATAAAGTCTTTATAAAGACAAATGTCAAGGGATGATCATAGAGAAGGTATCTTAATGATAGATTATCGATATTCCAATATTGATCACTAGGGTTGTTGGAAATAACATATGATCATTGATCTTAAATATATTGAATTTAAAGTATATATGAATATTTCCACTCCATATGTTATCACTAAAAAACAGAAACATGGGATTCTACCAAAGAAGATAAGTATGAAATAAATTCAAATGCAATGAATGCTATTATTTCTGGTATTTGTTTATATGAATTAAATCAAGTATCTCAATGTCCTACTTCTTATGAATTGTAGCAAACAATTTTTGTTTCTTATGAATGAACTATTAATGTCAGAAAATTATGGTACGCTACTAGAAAATTGATATTTGAAACCATCAAAATTTATGATGGTGAAAGAATCACCCAAGTTAACTGGAAGTTAAAATTAATAATCAATTATGTTTCTACTCTAAGAACCACAATTTCTCAATCAGATCAATCAATTATTGTACTCAAAGTACTACCCTCAAAATGGAATAGAGTATTTGAAATTATAAGTAAATCATCCCTATTAAATGATTTTAAAACAAAATAATTGATAGGAACTCTGATGATATATGAATCAGATATGAAAATGAAGCTAATGATCGTAATATAGTAAAAATGGGAAATTGTGAACATAAAGTTACATCATAGAAGCATAAAATTGAATTGAAATAATATTCCACTCTCTGAAAAATA
The DNA here is from genome assembly GCA_963277665.1 of Viscum album. Lineage (NCBI taxonomy): Eukaryota > Viridiplantae > Streptophyta > Magnoliopsida > Santalales > Viscaceae > Viscum > Viscum album. The sequence continues at coordinate 1,205,264,954 of OY728134.1, forward strand.
TTCAGATTGCTCAGATTCTTAAATGGTACTATCATAGATAGGAAAAAAATAGAAAAATTTATAGAAAATTTTGAGGCTTCAAAAAAACATTTATGAAAGATAGAAATGTATATAAATAAGTAAGATGATATGAAATAAATTTGATGGATTACATAAAACCTCATTTCACATTGCTAAATGACGAAAGATGAAGGCTGGAAAAGAATACTCAGATGAAAGATTAATATGAGTAAAATGGGGAAAGATATATGATGGTTACATGGATTGTGTCTGAATACTCAACTAACTCTTCCAAATATGTCTCTAAAATAGATCGGAAACATTTGAAAGAAAACATGTGCATTGTAGATATGGAAGAAGATGGGGTGAGATCCTATTACTCATTTACTTTTGATTTTGTTAGCTACTCATGTTGAAAATAAGCTAGGTATTTCTCAACGCAAGATGAAAATAACAATCTCTCATAAAAAATCATAAGTCACTGAAAATATTAATATTTTTATTTCATGTTATAAAGATGCAATGAAAAACAAAATCAAAAATAAAAATAAAAATGTAATAAATCTACATCAATTTATACAGATCATAAAATAAAAATAAAATAATTACATCATGATGTAGAATTATTCAAAACTGATTATAGTATATTAAAAAGCGATAAAATTATCTAAATGAGATTATTGGAATGTTTGTTATTAAAAATGAAAAATATGTAATTTGAAGAAATAGAGAAAAATTAATGTTATATAAAAATTATTTCGTAACTAGTTCTATAAATGGTACTTATTCCTATTGTGGAATAAAAATAGACTACTCTTATATCTGTTTTTTCAAAAAATCCTCAGATAATTTTAATTAAAAATAATTTTATTTCAAATAACATTTTTGTGTCAAGAAATATTAGATTTGGTAAACAAAGGAAAATATGGATTCCATGATCTTTTCTTGCTAACACAACTGTACCTATGAAAATCTAAGTAGAAAAAAATAAATCTCATTTAAACAAATTTTTATGTAAGAAATCACATTAAGAGAAATTCAATATCGTATATAGATAGTGGATACTCTTGAAAAATTAGTGGAGACTCTTATAATATTCATACAATGAAAAAAATGGATAAAGGACTAGTCACTTATGGAGGTAATGCTAAAAAAGGAATAGTTGGAGGTAGAATAGATGGATATCCAAGTTCAATATCAATAAATAATGTTATATATGTTCATGGTCTAAAGGAAAACCTGAAAATTATCTCTCAACTCTGTGAAAATGGTTTTTATGATGATTTTTCTAAGAATAAATGTTGTGTTTTTAAGGATAAACTCCATTAATTTAGAGCACCTATACTAAAAATGGTCATAACTTGGATATTAACTCCTCAGGTAAATTAAGTTAATTTCTTAACTATAGAGAGAAATGAGTCCTTGATCTAGCATATCTAAATAAGAATCTATAATGTATTTACATTATATTATTTTTTTTAAAAAAAAGTGAGATTATTATTTGACTAGACTTAAATTCGATTGTAAGAGTTATTGTGATGTATACTAAATTGGTAAACAAAAAAACATCAATCAAATCAATTAAAAAAGATTCAACACATAAAATAATAGTACATATCCATATTTATTTTTTTGAAAATTCAATAGTATGAGTTTTGGAAAGAAAATTTCATGTTTATTTATTATTTGATGATTTTTTAATATTTAAATTGGATTATGTTCTGGAAAATAAAAGTTATTTGTTCACTTTTTTTGAAAAGATTTCAAAAAAAATTAAAAAATTAAAAACATTTTAAAATAACATTATTATAACGTGATCGTGCTGGGAAATTTGAGAATTATGAATTTATTTCTTCTTCCAAAAACATAAGCATTAAAATAAGTTCTATGCACCAATAACACCTCAATCTAAAATATTTTCTGAAAGAAGAAATAGAACTATTCATGTCATGGAAATGACTAAGTCAAATGAATGTAGTCGCCCTAATTATTTCTTTGATGAAGATATAAAAACCTCCTGCTATATCATGAATAGTGTTATAATAAGACCTCTTATTAAAAATACACCCTATATTCTTTCGAAAAATAGAAAACCTAATTTAAATTACATCAATGTATTTGGATTCAAGATGTATATCATAACTATTATGAAAAACGATAGTAAATTCTATTTGAATGCTAGTAATTGAATCATTTTAAGATATTCTCCTAATTCTAAAGCTTAGAGAGTGTATAATAAAATGTGATGAATAGTTGAGGAATCATATCATGTGTAGTTAAGTTAAGGTTATCTTTATGATAAAAGGAACGTTCACACAAATTAAATTGCTAAACATTTTGACAACATGAGGCTAGAACCACATAACACTAATTTTGAAAATAAAATAAATGAAATTCAGTCCATTCTAGAAGAACATTAAATAAAACAATATGAAATTTTTTTACCCATAAATTTTATAACCTTAACAGATCATCCTTTAGAAAATGTTATAGGAAATATAAATATATGAGTGTGAAGAAGAATAAATGTTGGAAACATAAAATAATTTTCTTCTCATCTATCACAATTATATCCCAAGACTACCAAAGAAGGTTTAGATGATTAATGTTTGTTAATTGTTATGAAAGATGGACTTAATCAATTTTTTAGAAGTAAAGTCTGGAATTTTTTTGTAGGACAACCAAATATCCAGTAATATGAACCAAATGGATGTTTAGAAATAAAAATGATGATAAAGGGATAATTACCAGAAATAAGGTTAGACTATTTGAAAAAGGATACGACCAAGAATAAGGAGTATAAAATAATTATACATTTGAAACTATTTCTATAATAGAATAAATTAGATTCCATCTAGATTTTGAATACCATATTCATTTTAAGTTGTATCATATGTATGAAAAATATTTATTTTTAAATGAATATTTAATCAGGGAAGTTTATATATAAAAACCAATATTTTTTGAAAACCAACATCTACCAAACTCAATTTTCAAACATAATAAATATCTTTATGAACTAAAACTATATCCCAGGGATTTTTATGAGAGTTTAATCTCCTTTTTATTATAAAATGGATTTTTTATTGTTAGAAGATCTCACTATTTTTAGGGAAACTATTTTTTCTAATATTTTATTAGTACAAATCTATATATATGTTGTCACTTTTGGTTAATCATATAAATATCTTTGTAAGTATTTTTCAAAACAAATGAATTTTATTTTGAAATTCACATAATGGGAGAATTAAATTTATTTCTTGGAATTCACATTTTTCAAAAAGATTATGCTAACTTTTTATACCAAAAAAATATATTATTTATTTACTGGAAAAGTTTGGACTAGAATGTTGTATGATATATACACCTCCCAGGTGTAATAATGTAATTCTTGGTTTGGATAAATCTTAAAAACTGTCTCAAAATAAGTTATACAGTGGTATAATTGGTAGTTTATTTTATCTTATGTATACCATAACAGATATAATTTTTCTTGTATGTCTATGTGTTAGATTTCATCCAAAGTGAAAAGAAACATATCTAACAGCTGTTAAAAATAAATTTTATCTATTTAAATGTAACTAATTTTTAATCTCAACAATACCTAAAAAATGTAATTTTAATTTAATTTCAATTCAGATGCTCATTTTGGGGGTTGTAGAATATATAGAGAAAGAACATAAAAACCTATCACTTTATCGGGAAATATTTAGTTTCATGGTCATGAAAGAAAAAAAATTAGTTTCTATGTTAATAGCCGAGGATGAATATATATCTAATAGGGGATACGATCCATATGTGATGTAAATGTAACACAAATTACTATAATATGAACATAATTTTCAGAATATTATTATTTTACGTGGTAATACAAGTCCAATTACAATATAGAAAATATGGTAAGTCACCCACGAACCATGAATCTTGATATAAGAAATCATATTTTAAGAGATCATGTTTTTAAAAAGGATATATATTTAGATTTTTAAATACTAAATATCAACATAATGATATTTTTAACAAACCACATCCAATAGCATGATTTTATTTTATAAAGGGAAATTTGGAATATTAAATATTAAATATGTTATTATTAAATTGTTTCATTAATATTAGAATTAATAGTTTTTATATTATTCAATTACTAATTATTTACAAATTGTTTTTAAAAATCATTTCATTTTTGAAAAATAACATCATTTCAAAATAAAAACTAATATTGATTATAGCAGGTAATCAGGTAAGGGAACTAGAAATGCTTCTCTAAAACTGTCAATAAATCGTTTCCCCTTCTATATTTTTCTTTCACTCAAGGTTTGAACCCTTTCACCTTATAGAGCTCTCATCATCCATTTGAAACCCAAAACTATGAAATTTTAATGAAATATTATTATCAATGATAGAGAGAATGAGAAATGATGAAGGTGAAACAACATTCAAGAAAGGGAAACACAAACACATTAGAAAAAAATCTTTCAACAAAAAGAGGTCGATTTTGAATGGTTGTATAAAAAAAATTTGTCGAAATAATATATTTCCTTTCAAGTTTTGGAATTACATTTTAATTATGAAAATAATTCATTTACATTTGAACATCAACAGAATGAGTTTTATAAAAATATTCACTTATGTTTCAGGGAAATAAAAGATTCCATCAGTCCATGTGTATATGATAAATAATTTTCAATTTCCATTTTATAATTTTCAAATTTATTTAAATGTCATAATAATGAAATTTTTTATTTTTATCTTCAACCCATTGGAATTAAATAAAAAAATATGATGATTTTATTGCACATCACTTTGGTTCAACATTGATTAAGAAAATGAATGTTATGGATTTTGAGGTTGACCAGAAGGTATTGGTCAAGTACTTCCGGTCAATAATACTTACACAAATTTCAGAATAGGAAAACATTATTTATCCTAATATTTATATAATGTTGTTATTGACAAGTGATGTCAAATTAAACTTCCCATTATATGTTTTCTTATATCAGTATAAATAATATTAGTTAGAGGAATTTATGTCTTTCTATCTATATGGTGGAATAATTTCTCTTATTCTATATATAAAGAACAAAATTTACCATAATGATACTCATACAATGTTTCATCACATTAATATTACTAATGAAAGAACAATATGGAAGATAGGTTTATTCTAGAGTACAGTAAAAGGAAATATATTACCATTTGAGGCTAATGATCAAAAATAATATGGCCTTATTATTTAGGGGTATCTGAGAAATTTACAATATGCAGGATATGTTCAGGTGGGTAATGAGGAAGTTAAATAATATTGTACTAAATCAGTTGTTCAACAAGATAAATAAACAATGAGAAATGATACTTCTAATCGATATAGAGTATAGACTAAAGAAGTAGATAATGAGGTCCTTTTCACATGATCTAGGCATAAAAAATACCCTTCAAATTAGAACCAAAAGATGATGTTGTTTCACCTATAGAGGTTAAAACATTAATATTTTTAGGATCTTCTATCACTAGTGAGGAGAAATGAACTGATAGTCAAGAAAATAACATAAAAGTAACTCTAGGAAGAGAAGAAGTTTAGGAAAAAATTCATGGAGGTTATCATGTTCAAATATCACTGGCTAAAACCACTGAAATAGTTTGAGAATGAACAAAATGCTATTATGAATCATCTTAATAAAAAGGTTTTATTCTTTTTTAGAGAATGTAGATGTTCATGATAAAAAAAATTATCTTATCGTGAGAAAAATATATGAAATTAAATAGCATTAAAAGATGGATCCCAGTCATCTTGACACCAATAAAATGAATGTTATGATTCTATGAATAATAAATTAGATAATTTAAGAATCAAATTAATCCGAATGATGGAGGAAAATTTTAGTTTACAACATGCGATAGAGTCTGTATGAAAATATTTTAATGAATTGTGAAATTCAATAGTTCTGAGAGTATAATTTTAATTTCTTCAATCATAGATATGGAATATAAGTATAATGTCAGATTCTAAAAGGGGTTTTGATTAATTTAAAATAGAAATGATATATCAATTTTTAAAACTAAAAGCATAATCAGTCAAAAATAAATATTTCAATGATTTAACAATTTATTTAGTGAGAGATTTTGAATCTACTAGATGTAGTGTCAATCAATCCAGAGCAACTTCATCTACACTAAATACATCTCGAGATTTAATCCATAGGTTTCAAAAAATTACATCCATGATTTTTCATATGAATGATATAATTAATTCACATTAGTGTAACAATAATCCTATAATTTTGATGTTAAAAACCATAGTTATTTTATTGTGAAGCTTACATTATGTGAACTTGGAATGAGACTACTTCTCAATCCGTTAAGTGACATTCGTTACCAGTTTATTCAAACCGATGATATTTTTCATAACTTTATGAAATTAAATCTTGTTGGATGTTTAATTATTATACAATATTAAAAAATTTGATGAAATATTTGGATGAAAAAATTCATGAATGTTTTCAATAAAATGGTAGAATTAAAGGGTGTTCTTTAAACTGATTTTGCTTCAACAGAGCATGACCAATCTTTAAACAAGTCCTTTCAAATTCAATCATCCCTATTTTTTAGAAATTTCTCATCCAAAATAATTATTTTAATTGTAAACATATTTAAATGGAATTATTTTGTTTATTAAAATTATATAATTATTTTTGTCCATTTATACTACTTAAACTCATATATATACTTTTTCATAAGAAGTATATAAGATTAATTTAAAGTTATGTTTAAAATTGAATGTGTTTTAATTTATTTTTCTTTTACTTTTTTAATATCACAAAAAGGGTGAGCAAATTAGGTATTCACAAAATTCTAGATTTTATTACCAGTTTATTTATGGAATGAATTTTCTATGTAAATTAAGTTTAAATAAAAATAATTCATGTAACTTTTTAGGGATATTATTTCATTTTTGTTTGTTATTACTATAGTTTTTATAATTTGTGTTACTGGTTTTTTATCCTAAAAAATGGCGAGATTTTTGGAATTTTATTGTCTCCGAGAAACTCTATAAATAATTATTATTTTGATACTCAAAAATAACTATTTTTGTTTTAATAATGAATTTAATTTATGTATTTTTTCAGGAATATATTTTAGTATATTTTTATATTATTTATGGGTAATACTAATTTTAAAATTATTCTAAACATATATGAATGTATTCTAGAGTCAACATTTATAACTTAAATATGTAATATTAAAATATGATTATGAAATTTTATGTTAGGAAAAACACGTAAGGATAGTGTACCATAAACATTAAGAAAACTAATGTTTATCAAACCTATTTTTGGATGGAACCTTAAATTTGTGGAAATGGAATGTATGGATAATGAACCCTACGTTTGTAAGGATCCTTAAATTAGGGGAATCTATTGTATTTTACATCAACCGTACTTTTTTAAATATAAATTAATTGTTTATAAAACATTTTTTTTCTTATGACATAAAGAAAAAATTCATTTTACAATTCAATGGTATAGTTTTAATTTATGGAAGACTTCCTCAAATACTACAACGTTTCTGACAATAGGGAATATATTTGTAAAACTTTTATATGACCAATTCATTTTCTTGAATTCGAAAGAGTAAATATTTATTGTTTCTAAATAATGTTATGATTTCCTTAAATGATTAAAATTAGAAGTATTACTACTTTTCATGTGATATTATTTGATCAAATCAACTGATATAAATCAACGTTTTCAAATAAATATCAAGAGTATTTTTTGTGAATAGAGAATCATATAATACCATATGTGAAATATCTTTTTGAATATAGAACTTTTATATAGATAAAATAGATCCTGAGGATATGTTAATCTGAAAAATGTACACTATGAAGACAAACATTTATCAACCTTATATTGTGTAACCACTTATTTTTGTTAGTTGATTATCTTATTAATGTTCATTCACAACCAGGATATCCATGATTTTATTCATTATGTAATACATTATTATTTAAAGAAGATCATATTTAACATGTAATTTGTTGCTGAAACTATAAACAATACTCTATTTATTTCAACCAAATCAAACTCTTTTGATTTGTTAGAGTATCATCTTCTCAGACATGGTCTTGGAAGAGTTCCAGTTTCTCAGACTAAGATGTTGAGAAATAGTTTCACTATAAAATAACTTAATGGGTCTATAAATCCTTATTGTAAAGGAACAAATTTCTTATAATCTATTGTGATTTTCTTGTGACAAAAGGGTCATTAGAGTGAAAATCACTAAGATCACAGATAGAGCCTTGGTGTAGGGTATTAAGAGATATTTATTACCCCAAACACTATAAAAATTTAGATATTATTCATTTATATTTATATACCTGTCAAACATCTTACCAATGAGAATGATACATATCTGTATAAATAGTAAAGAAATATAAAAGAAAGAATCTATTCTGAATATTGAAAAGACACAATTCAACCCCCCTCTTATGTATCGTTTTATTATTCTGACCTAACTTTTTTTCAATGAAGAGGTATAAATGTTAATTGATGGAAGTCATGTTTTTTTCAACTTATACCTACATAAAATATTATATAAACATTGTGATATAATATAATTTGTTTGATAAATATACTAAAGTGTTGTTATGTTGTTTTAACAACAATTATTAATCTCTGTTTCCATCCAATGGGAAATGAACCCATAACTCATTTGTGCATATAGACTACCATATCCACAATGTGATGTATATTGTTTTCCATCACCACTAATCAAGGACAGTCACTATGATGTATTTAATGATTATATATGATGTTCATAAGATAATTATTAAAATGTATAGATAGAATAATACATTACATTCCACTATTCAATTCATTATAAAATAGTAATGTTGCTCCAGTGTATGTGTGGACATCCACCTCCATGATGGGATGTGATACATTTCCAGTAATATGGCACACATAGTCTGATAAGGATGAAATTAATAAATAAATATGACATTTATAACAAATTCATGATTATATAAAATGTATATATCAACTAATTTATTTTTTACAAACATGTAAAAAAATTAAAATGTTGTTTAAACATAGATAAAGACTATTGTCTCAAAGAAATGATGTCAATCATTTTTTATAACCATAATATCCCTATTGTATGAAAATTATATTTCATGTATAAAAATAATAATTATATCATGATTAGTATTTTTTTTATATTATAGAATAATGACCCCTTTGACCAGGGTCAACCAAGAGAAGTTTTTTAGAGATTATAAACCAAACATCATCAAAATATCACATATACAGTTAATCAATTATTATAACCAAAAAAAGAACAATAATAAATTAAATAAAAGGTGTTATTATTAATAATAATTTTTAAAAAAATTATAATGAATTTTAATAATTTTATTATACATGAGATATAGAATGTGTGTGGCTAGTTAGTATCTATTTATGTGGATTTATTTATCTCAATATCCATTCATTAGAATCATACTATTTTCACCCCATGATTATTAGTGTATTTTATATAGATAAATATTGATTACAATAAATATTAATAATATATTATACAAATAAATGTTTAAATGTTTTACTTTGATATTTAATTGTATATATAACAATATACACATTAATTAATAACCCATTATCAATTTACTAAATAACACAAAAATATGGTCACCGAAGAATTTATCTTCATGTTTTATAACCAAAAATACCATAGAATGATATTATAACACTGAAAATAAAAATAATTCACCAATTTGGGTAAATTTTAGTCATTGTTAATGATTACTTATATGATAATAATGAACAAAAACACCACTATTTCAAATATATTTCAAGATGATAATTATTTTTCAAACTGAAAATGAAAATATATCAAAATAAACTTTAATAAAATTAGATAATTATTATAAATGAAACATATAAATTGTTAAATATATGAAAAATGTTCTGAAATAGGTTAATATGATAGTAATTTTTTATATACATAATATTCAAGATTCATAGAGAATGTAAGGAATTATGTTATGGGGTTCTTTGTGACTCAACATCATACCTTGAGTCATAGTGTTTACTTTTTTAAAATGGATTAACAAAATGGTTTTCCTCTTTTTTATTTTAACATGGTAATTCCTTCTCACTATATTAAATATGAAATATTAAATTCAAATCTTTTTAGTAATAAATGTCATTCTAAAAATCATATCATTGTTGAGAATAATTCCAATCCTCATTAATGTTGGTTTCCTAACCTTGTTCATATTTTCTATTCCTACTGATGGCATCTATTTTATATTGAAACTCAATTATTTTCTTTCTTATTAAAAACTAATATTCTCCATTACATATTTTAAAAAGGAATTTATTTTCAAAAAATTGGTTGTGGGTATTCATTGTAGGTATTTGAAAATTGTAAAAAGTTTTTCCATTATTCAGTAATTAAATGATTTATCATCAATCATAATTTTACTTTTTGATAACATTATCATATAAATTATTAATTTATGATGTTTATAAATTATATTCCATCTTCTTCACTTTTCCTTTTGGAATTTCCTTTTCCAATGTGATTAGTAACTAATTGTTTACACTAATATTAAATTAATTATAAAATGAATGTTTTAATGATTTCCAAAAAAATCCCATTTAACTATAAAGTAATTATTTAATGGAATTAATTTTTGATAAATAATACTATATATGTTAATATAAAAAACTATTTTTCAGTTAGTGATTTTTTGTATCAAATATTGACATGATTGAGGTTAACTTTGAGCATAACATCTAGAAGTATTTTGAAACCCAATTTATTTCCATGGGTTCATTATTTTATAATGAAAGATGGATTTCAAGTGCAACACATTTTTTAGATATTGTTTTGGTGGAATCCTATATTTCTCACCAATGATTTGTTATGATGTTTATATATCATGAGACATCTATACATATTTACAATTATATTTTCATTCTAATTTTTTGTGTGAGTGGTTCCCAACAAAGATATGAGTCGGAGTAGAGTTTAACGGATTATATGATATAAGGTTTTTATTATTTTTCCAATGTTTTTTCTTATTATATATTTAAAGGTCATTCCACATTTCTATGTCTTATTTCTATGATTATACAATATGTATAGTGATTATTTTATCGTTTTTATATACCCTTTTTCCCAAGTATATGTTTGTACATTTAAGGTTCAATGTCCTTCTATAATGACTTTTGGAGAACTGTTATCCTTGTTATATTAATGAGATAGTTCCCTCTTACTCATCTTTTCTCATTTTCATATGATCTTACGATTGATGAAATTGTTATAGTATTTCCCTTAGTAGTAATTTGATCTCACCATTTTTTTAAGATTATATTAATTTTGTTTCAAATATGAGAATTTATTATAAGAAGTATGAAATAAAGTCTAGTGTAACACAATTATAGAGAAATGTTCAAAGGTGTTATTAAATATGTTTCTTATGAAGATACATCCAAAATATTATAGGACTTTTGTTATTTTTATTGTGGGACCATTTCTTATATGTAATTTGTACATTCACAACTAATGTAATTTGATTTTTTGATTAATTTTTATTTTTATTATTTGTATATGTCCAAGTTTTATTTATTTTGGATAATTTTTTATTAGGATGAGAGAATATTTATGATGTATTTAGAGATAAGTCTGTGTGATAATTATATGTGTTAGATTATATACCCATGATTTTATAATGTAAATATTACACTGTTCTCTTGTATGAAATAAATAAAATGGGTCTCAAAATTATGTTCATGAATCATGTATCAGATGATTTCCAATGTGTAATGACCAATCCTTCATTAATGAAATTCATTCTCTTCAAATGAATAAATGCATAATTTTTTAATGAATTTAAGGGAAAAACATGAATTAATTCAGTTATTCTTGATTATTAAATCATGTAATATTTAAAAGTACTTTATGAATCACAATTTTTGATCATATAGATATTGAACAATGATCATGTGATTATTATATATATAGTTTTAAGATTTAGACTATTGATATAGACCAATGTAACTATGGCCTCAACCAATATATTCATACCTTATAAAGCACATTTATTTGAGATTATGATGGAGACAACATCTTTGGGATTTCCTAATGACCATAACAAATACCAGATTCCATAACAAAACAACGATTGAATCCTTTTACGAGAGAAGTTCAAGATCAACAATGGCATGACCGAAACCATGTTTGTTGAAGCACCCCATGAAAATATCACTATCACAGACCATACATATAGGATGATCAGTGGTTTAATAAAGGGATATTTATCTATAACCTAATATTATGATTATTTATATTATATTTTCAATAATATAGTGATTATTTGTTTTCTAATAAGTTTTTAACATTATAAATGATTAAATAAATAGTTTGATTGAAATTAGATTTCAATACTACAAAACATGAATTGTTTTTTTGGGATATACAGATTTTCAATAAAGAAATTTCTTTTGATGGATTATTAAATTTTTTTAGAAATTGTAATAAAATGTTATTATTAAATACTATATATTAACTATAAATGATAATATAATTTTACAAATTAGAAATCTGATTTTTATAGGGGTTAATGAACATATATTATAAAAAATCTTGTATTTTTTAATAAACTAGAATTTTTATTTATATTATTAATTTCTAATATTAATATATTTATTTGGATAAAATAAATTATATTTTTGGGTTCAAAACATTGAAATTTAATAATGGTAAAATTGTCATAATTTTGTGATATAGTCAAATTTTATGATAAAATTAAATATGGTATAAATATGTGGTATGATTAATGATGTCATATTAAACAAAAAGTAATTTAAAATTTTCCATACAACATTTCCTAATACATATATATGACACCCAATTAATATAATATATCGTTTACTATTTTATTATTTTAATAAATCATTTATGAATCCTCAAAAATAGATATTATTTATTATGGTTTGAAAATAAATTTTTTATGATTGTGACTCACATCCACATCAATTATGGTAATATTTTAATGATTGGACTTATAAAATAATGAAAAAATGCTATATTTTAGGAGAAATGGGATGAAATATTTGTATAGTTTTTTGTTTTGATTACATTAGTATATGGATTCCAAAACATATGTTTTAGAATAATAAAGAACTCCCCTATCAATTCCTATATATATCAATCCTTGATCGAATTTCTCTTCACTCAAAAACATTAGAGAAATAATTTTCTATTCTCATTACTCTCTAGAGCCCTCCCAAGGTTCCTCCAAACTCATAATATGTTCCACACAATCTTTTGGAAGCACCATCTCAAGGATAAGGATCCTCTCCTCCGCCACTTTATTTAAGAACCTTTTTAATTTAATTAAATTTGATTTCTAATTCCTAATGTTGTGAAATTTTTTTACACATCCCTCATACTACACATATGATTTCAAAATTATGAGATACGTCATTATCCATGATTAATTATTTTATGATTCTTTCATTGTTTTTATAATGTTTTTGACATTTCACTATGATTTTCAATGCTAAACAATTGAAAAGTGAATTCCCATACCCATTTCCACTCATGGGTATAAACTTATATATATATATATGATTCATTGATTAGTGAAATAATTTTGTTTATTCCAAAAATTATTTATCATGGAGTTTAATGTAGTGATATATGATTATATATTGAATATTCTATGTGGTATAGTTATACTTGTACATGATATGAAAGCAAATGGTGCACCAAAAATTATACAGTGCTCAAATTCACTTGGTAATATTTGTGTTTCATGAGAAATCCTGTATGAGAGTAGGAAGTAAAATTAATACATAATGGTATTTAATACTCCATGTTATGTTGTCTTCATGGTTATCCTTGACCAATGTTTATGATTCCATGCATTAACGTATTATGACATTTCTATGTATCATTTATGCTATCCTGTTAGGTCATTCCTCATTGTTCATGATTTTTATTCTCACTTACTATGTATAATTATTATGATTAATTACTCTAATAAATTTAATAAAATATTCAATTTTTGTATATTCAGATACATGGTTTCATAGTTTACCCATTTCTTATGTATGTCCCCAAGTTACCCTATAAAAATTTAAATGTTCAATAGAAATATATGGCATGTCAAGGAAGTTGTCACTACAGTTGATGTATCCATGTGACATGCTTCTATGATTTGTACCTAATTACCAAAATGTTCTAGGATTAATTATCATTTTTGGTTTATTCATGTGTATCCTAAGGTAAAAAATCATGAAATAAGGTGTTTCAAAAATAAGGTTTGCCATAGTTGGTATCAGAGGAATATCTAGTTATATTTATGGTTACGATTTGAAAAATCTATTGAAATCCAAAGGTAAAAGTATAAACATAGAAAAGAAACCATATATTTTTTATTGTATAGGGATTGAGTTTTCCAAGGAAGTAAATCCCCTCTTTGATATCACCATTGGATGTTTCTATGACACTGAAGTACCTTGGTTTAATAACAATGAATACATAATACTCAGCTAGAATTGATCAGGAATGGGTACCTAAAATGACCCTTTATACACACTTTTTTTATAGTGCCAAGGGTTTTGATTTGGTAAATTAATTAGTTCATTAATAATGATTATTTAGGGAATAAAAAATAAAATAATATTTTATATTAGAAAATAGATTAGGGCTAATGTGGATTGAAGCCTAGAATTTTATTTTTAAAGAACATATTCCATTTTTTAGTTACTGTTTTAATGTTAATAGTGTCCATTTAATGTGTTTAATAATATAAATTTCATTATAGATAATTTTCTATTTATCCTAGTCAATATCTACAAATAGGAAGAACTAAGTCAATAACCAATTTGAGAGGAAATGTAACAACTACCCAAATGATATGTCCAACCTAATTAGAGCTTGAATAAATAAATTTCATGAAAATGTTTTCTCAATTGAATTTGGTTTTAAACCAAAACATGAATCGGGAGTGAGAATCAAACCCCCTATAAAAATAATGTTTTAATTGAGACCATTATGACTCTAATGCCTCTAGAAATTTATGGATCTTTTGATCCTTTAATTACTGATCAATGGATCAACTCCCTTGAAAATAATTTATCCATTATTCTTCTCTATGATAAAGGTAGTGTATGTTTTACTGTTTATTTTATGGATGTAGAAGTAGATCAATAGTGGACATTGGCCAAGAATATGACACTTTATAAGGATATCGAAGAAATGGCATGGATCGAATTCTAGAAAATGATTACTAATAAATATTTTCCCCACACTATCCAACTAAAAATATAGTGTTATTTTCTCATACTCAAGAAAAAGGATAATGAATCTAGAAGTATATAAAAGTAAAACATTAAAAGTAATGCATGATACACCTATAACATTATAATTACCCATAAATGGAATGTTGACCACTTCTATGAGTGACTGAATGAAAATCTTTGAAAATACTTGGAAATTTGGGACATTAATAACTGTGAGGAAATTTTATGGTGTTCCCTCAATAATGAAATAGATATCAACAAATCTGTTGCATTTTAAACAGATAAGAAGTAGAAAATGGAGATTATTTTTGTAGGATTAATGGTTAAAAATAATATTGAAATGAAAATACGGGAATCCACATGATAATAGTTTGGGAAGAATCATCCAATAAACTTCAATAAGGGGATGTTGAAATTATTTAGTTGTAGGAAGGAAAGGGAGAAACTAGTTTTTGTCGATGGGAAAACCCCACCTATTTGGTGGAATAACATAATACTCTATTCAATCTTAATCCCTTTGTCTAATATTTAAACTAAAATGAACAAGGGAACAATGTGTGTCAAAGCACTAAGAAAAGGGTTTTAAAGACAACTATTGATATAAATATTCAAATCAAATAAATTAAGGGAGAGCTCATACCATCTGAACAATGTTGGTGGATCCTAAAAAAGAAGTTGTTATAGGTACTATTTTTATCTATTTAATAATAGTAAACATAATTCTTTATTTTGATTTGGTGAATTAATTTATATGTCACTGATTTAGTCAGACTATTAAAACACCATAACAATTAATCAGAGTAGATATCTTAGTATGAATGAAAAATGGGGGAATTATTGTATCCTAATTATATAATTCCTCCCCAACCACATAGTCAGCATGAACTTCCTAGTGATCATTTTCTTGACCCCTTAAGAAAAATTTGATACTATTTTGATTAAGGTTTTTTTTCATAATATTAAGAAAACATAATTTACCATGTAAGGAAAATCTATTTTTGTATGGATAATTTCCCTTAGGTATACATGTTAATGTATAGGGATGAATCTAGTTTGAAGTTATCATCTACAAAAAGGAAAATATTGACCAATGAAGAAGAATATATTTCACAAATGATTGAGGAAAATTAAAATATCCTCTTTATAAACAAGAATACTGTGGTGTAATATTCGAAGGTGTCTCCCGAACAATTTTATAGTCTTTTTCCAATCGGAGAGGAAGAATTTTCCATAAATCACAGACCTGGATCATTTCCAATATCAAAGTCACTCGATATAATTCATGTGGTTGAACTCTAGAAATTGAGGAAACAACAAAATGGTAATGTGTATAAAAGTTTTACATGCCCTAGTTCTTCACTATGGGTTGAACCACTCCTCATAATCAAGAATTATTGGTCAACATGTCTATGAATTGAGTATTGTGAGATGAATAAGAACACAATAAATAACTAGTACCCTATTTCATAGATTTATGAATTTTTCAATAATCTACATGGATCCCATAATTTCTATATTAAATATTGTTGGTCAAGATATTATAATTTAATGTAGAAGTATGAGGATATCTTCAAGACATCATTTCTCACAATATACAACCACTAAAAGTTCATAGTGATTCTATTTCAAATCACAAATTATACAGAAGTTATCATGGACATGAAGTATATAATTTATCGAGATTATGTCATCCAATTTTTGTTTTTCTAAACAGATGATATTCATTACTACTAAAATATATTGGAGGAACATAAAAAGAATCTGCATATTTCACTAAGGACCTTGTGGAACGAAATGATTTTGGAAAAGTAAATTGAAGGATTTATTTTGGTTTTGGCATGTAAAATTTGTAGGGAATATCATCACTAATAGGGGGATATAATTGGATTCTATAATGATATATATAATTTATTGATGTTATAGACCATACTATGTGATGTAAATCTATAGTTTCCGTATATTACCTTGGTATTATTAGCTTTTTTTGAGAAACTTCTCATAATTATCAAGCCCTCGAACCAAGATAACCCATAAATGAGAAGTATTTTGTAATGATAAATGTGTGGACTGTTTTAATGAAATTAATAAGAGGTTAATCATTATCCTTGAGCAAAATGTACACACCAGTGGGATGGATTTGTTATCTACTGGGATGCATTCAAAAAGGTAAATGTTTGTGTACTCATAAAACTTTCAATGTGATATTCAATGCCTCACTCCAACTAATGATCCTCGAGTATAACTACCCAGATCCTAATCAATAATTGTAAGGAGTGATATATAAATTAATTTTTTTGGAATTATATTTATGTGGTGAAGTATGATATATATACGGTCCAAAAAATACTCAATTATACACTCAATATAAATGGGCATAATATGGTCCTATAGAGGTGCAAAGAGCTAATCAGGGATTATGATTTTTCATTCAATTTCCATCCTCAAAATGATAAATAGTTTTTAGATGATGTGAGTATAAAAGAACTCATAACATTATCTTTAATGAGGATTGAAAGAGCTTTGATCATCATTGAAATTAAAGTGATGTACACTAGAATAATTATAGGTTCTCCTTCATACCATTATCAAAAAACTTTTATAACATCCATTACTGTTAAGATAATAGAGGATAAAAAAGATGCTGAGTTTCTATAGGGGAAGGAAAATATTATTTTGTCAACTAACTTTACTAAATTTGGAGCTATAAAATTTGGAACCATTATATGTGTACCATAAAAAACAAAATAGAAGGGGGAATATCTGGATAATGTGAATAGAACATTATTCTCTATTACTCTATGAATCAATATGATTTTATGCTTTTTGGAGGAAAACACATCATGGGATAACATGAAGATAGATATTTCTGACATTATATCCCAAAGCCTTGTATGTAAGAATTTCAAGAAGGACCAACATAATTCTATAGGTATGATTCAAAAAATGTATTTATCGGTGTTGAAATTTTATATAATAACCATTTATTTCGTCTTAAAACTCCCAAAGACCTCTAAAGGTAATAATTTCATCTGGGTTGTAGTAAATAACCTTACTATGTAAACATATTTCAATTCTATTAAGGAATATTTCACCATTGACTAAATTTCACTTATATATAGATGAGAATTAGTAAGGCTTCCTGGAGTACCAATCTCGATTGTATGTAATTTACATATTAGGTTTATATAACATCCCTAAATTTCCATGTATTATATCTAGAAACTACATGGGTTAATCTCTAGAGTAGACACTATGTCGGCGTACGATTCAGAGGCTCGGTGTGCCTAGAACAATTGTATGAAACAAAAAATATTACATTTAATAGCACATTATTGTTGTATTCCATAAAAAGTGGAATAAATTATAAACATGTTCCAGGATCAGAAATTGTAGGAAACCATTGAGCTTCGAATTATGGATTTACCCTAGGTGTGATATAACTTTTTTTGGGGCGGTTCATCTGTAGAAAAATTCACCAAGGACATAACTGTAAATAAAATAATTAAATATAATTATTTTAATTTTTATATACTTGTAACTTGTGAATGGTGACTCATATTAGAAATCAGATTCCATTATTGAGTTTTTAATGTGGTTTTTTCTTTAAGCACATCATAACTTTAGTCGACACAAGTTGTCTATGAAAAATATATCCTGGGACACAACAAGAATATAATAATTTAATAAAAATTATTGTATTGATGTAGTAACTGAAAATAATTAAAAATGTTATTAAGGAAAATTTACAGTGATAGTTTCATAACCCTAGAAAACCCAGAGAATAGTTGGAGAGAGAGAGAGAGATACAAAGTTTTTAGGATTCTCTCTCAGGCGACGATGACAGATCGTGTATCGACGAATGAAAAACCTTATATTCTAAGGATGATGCCTATAAAAATGATGTGGTTTCCATTTCTCATAAGTGAGAAATAGGAATCAAGGTAGGTTGTGTGTTTCAATCATTTATTTCCCTGTTTATAATTTCTTCAGTGAATGTGAATCTATTGAAAAACGTATTCACTCATATATCTTATGTACTGTAGAATGAGGAAATTTAATTCTTCAAGAGATAACAAGAACTATGTTGAGTGAATATTCTATTGCTAAACACTTTTGTGCAGAAGCAATTTGTACTACTTGTTATACTACAAATTGAGTTTTAATCAGACATTTTCTTAATGAAACACCATATAAACTGTGGACTGATCGAAAACCTAATGTTTCTTTCTTAAAATTATTTGGATGAAGATTATTTATCTTGAAAACTAAAGATAACTTTCATAAATTCACACCCAAATCCAATGAAGGAATATTCTTAGTCTATTCTACTACTTATAAGGCATATAGATTTTTTTACAAATAGAATTTATTTTCAAAAACTGATTATGAACCTTTAATGGAAGATTCTTCTAATAAGTAAAATACTCAAGAAAATGTTTCTAAAGTATTTCCCCTAGAAGAGTTTTTACCTTATGTTGATGAACAGGTTTTACTAAAACCCAAATTTGTTGTTTCTTAAGAATCATCCCAATGATAGTATCATTGGTTATTTAAATCAACATGTAAGGACTAGAAGTTCATTAAGAAATGAAGTAAAACATATAGAATTTTTTTTCTAATTAGAAACAAAAATAACTGATGAATCATTAATTGATGATGATTGCATTAAATCTATGCAAGATGAAAAAAATTAATTCAAAAGGAAAAAAGTCTTGACCTTGGTTGAAAGACCAAATGAAACTTTTGTAATTAGTGTAAAATGGGTATTCATAAATAAATGCGTTGAAAATGGAACCCTTGTGTGAAATAAATAAAATTAGTTGCTAAGGGATATAATTAACAAGAAGGAATAGAATGTGATGAAACCTATTCTCTAGTTGTTAGACTATAATCTATTTGTATTTTACTAGCCTTTGAAGAATTCTTAAATTTAGAACTTGTTCAAATGGAATTCAACTGTGATTTCCTTAATAGATATGTTCAAGAGGAAGTTTTTATTGAATGGCCTCATCATTTTGAATACAAAAAAAGTCGTGAACATGTTTTAATACATACCAATTCTTTATATAGACTTAAACAAGACCCTATAACTTGTTATGATAGACTTACATGATTTTTGATACAAAAAAATTATGTTAAGGGAACTGCTGATCTATCCATTTTTATCAAGAATAAAATTCCAAATGTTTTTATTATTTAAATTTATGTTGATTACTGTATACTAGGATAAACTCATCAATAATTAACTTATTATTTTCCGAATCTATTGAAATCTGAGTTGGAAATGGCTTTGATGGGTGACTATATATTTCTCCTTGGTTATTCAAATTTCTAAAAAAACCATAAGGAACTTATATATCTCAACAAATGTATGTCAAATATCATCTTAATAATTATGGATATTAAAACACTAAAAGTATAAGTACTCCAATTAGTACCTCAAATTTTCTTGACCATGATGAAACTGGGAAAATAGTAGATGAAACCAGTTTTATAGATATGATGGGATGTTTATTATACTTAACATCTAGTCTTCCAGACATAGTGTTTTAAGTATTCCTATGTGCAAGATATCAATCTAATCCAAAGGAATCTAATTTAAAATAAGTGGAAAATATTTTTTCACTATTTAAAGAAAACCATTGATTTAGGTCAATTCTATTCTTCTGAAAATGATTTGTTTTTAAAAATTGTTTCAGATACTGATTTTGTGGATCTAGATTTGATAGAAAAAGTACATCCGAAAGTTTTTCATTTCTTATGATATTCATAAGTTTCTTGGTAACGCATGAAGAAACACTTTGTATCCCTTTCCTCTTCTGAAGTTGAATATGTAGCTGTTGGAAATTTTTGTGATCAAGTGTTGGGGATGCAACACACTTTCACAAAATGTGGCATAAGTTTTACCAAAACACAGAAAATGTGTAATAATACTAGTGCCATTACCCTAAGAAAAAACCATGTACATCACTCTCGTGAAAATCACATAGATATAAGGCATCACTTACTTAGGGATCACAAACTTAAATGAGATATTATTTTACAATTAGGAGTTATCCCACACAAAATATATGATGAATGATATAGATAAGATAATGATAGAAAAAAATGGTTCATTGACAAGGAAGTGATGTCTAGGTTTGAATACATTTCCATTATAGATACAATACAATAGACTACATATGTGGATACTCAATTAGTGGATCAATTTCACTAATCCATACACAACATAAAGTTGATGGTGAAAGAAATCATGGGGTATTCTGATACATTGTGGTCATAATTTTTTAAATTCATAGGATCCACCCTTTATTCTTGGGACTAATTGAAAAACTTCATGGTGTTTTGAGTTCTCATTTATTGAAATTAAATTTTATTGAAAACCCTGAAACTCTATGTATTATTTTCATGCTTCTTAATTTCTAATTATATTATAATAAGGATTTCTAATCCACTCAATATTATAAAAAATTCCTTACATTAATAGATTTTTTATAAAATAATGTCATCCCAAATCTGAACTCAAAAACTTAGGTCATAAATAATTCATCATAGGCATAATTTAGAGATAGTTATCAGTATAAATAATACTAATAATAAACTAGATTCGGTCAATTTGAAATGATTATGGGTTATTTGGTTCATAGGGAGACTTGTGTAAGAATTTCATAGAGAGGTCGTGTTTCAAAATTTTACAAGGAAATGATCCTAATATGCATATATAAACTATTATTGGGGTCTTATAGTGGAATTCATTATCATTATGTCTCTTTAATTTTTTCTTATTAATTTTTCCTGATCTTCATATAGGGAATTCATAATGGAGAATGATATATTTTTTTCATTAGCATACATTTATTTTTTTCTAATAAGCATTAATTCACTTTTGTAATTTTTGTTCTCAATATATCATTGATCGCAAAAGGTATATTTTTAGCATGTAGAGACGTGATGTTTTCCATAAAATCTATTTATGTGTTTTAAATATGATTTTTATTTTACCTCATTCAAGAGATTTTATAAGGTCATGTATATAAAACCAATATAGAACAAGTAAATGTCAAAATATCATTGACCTAATCATTATTATGTTAAGAATCATATAGGTTACATCATGGGTTTCTAGAGTGTAAGGATAAAAAGATGTGACCATAATATATTAACAACTTACCACTACATGAATGCTATATATTGAATAAGGTAAATATTTTTTTAAATAACTTGAATCTAGGGGATGTAATGTGACATTCATATCAAGGATGATTAAAAATCACACTTATGTGGTGAGTTCTATTATAATCCTGGTAGAAATAAAATGGATGATAGGAAATTGTTTTCATGTAAAATATGAAATATGTTGATAGGCATGAGGATTATGTGAAACAGATAGAGTCATACATTTATATATAAATAGAGAGTGTCTTGAAATCAGGCACGCTCCTCACTTGGGGCCATAAAATATTTTAGGGGTTATTCAGACCCTCAATACATCAAATAGATTATGGAGGATGAATAGTGATCACTTATTTTAATAGCCATCATATTTTTCTCAACGATGAGTGTATAATAAGAGAACCAGAACATTTCATCATTACGTCATGTAAGAATATTCAGTAAGGGTTATGGAATCCTATATCCAACCTTGAATGATGAATATGCAGAAAGGGTTTCAAAACCCGACATCCTAGTATCAAATATTATTGATGAATAATGGATCATGAATCCTAAATCAAAGCATCAATTTATGGGTATGGTGTGTAGCTACATCACATAAAAGATGTTGAATCTACTTGGATGGATTGATAATTGGTTGGATAAATAATGTTTCAAATAGATTGGGATGAGGATAATGAAATGGGGAAAACATATTATGGATACTAAAAAATCAAATATAGATACCATGTTTTCTAAAATGTTTTAAAGTATTTCAAGGATTAGGGAACCATTTATAAGGAGAAGATACATCTAGGGCTCATATTAAAATGTGAGGGTATTTTAGGCATATTCAATTAGAGGGTCATATAATGCTAGGTACGTTACTTTCTTATTGCCCAAGTGGATTTGCATGGATTCAAACCCATGTGAACTAAAGTAGGGTATTGTTATTACGATGCCTAATGAGGGCTTCTTACCAAATGAGATAGTTCAAATGGAAAATTCCATGAAAAACATGATTTTATTGAAGGGTCTATTTTTTAGTAAAGAGAACCTCAAAATGGGGAATTCAGTTCTAGTCCTAAAGCTTGGGAATTATATCATGTTGTTTAAATTGAAATGGTGAGGACCACTAAAATATTAATGAATGAGGTACCATATCCTTTTCCTGAGAATTTCTATGTTATATAATGACATGACATCGAGGATGATGAATCCATGATAATATTTGGTTAATGGGTTGCTTAAATGAAACCTCAAAAAGTTTTTACAAAATATGATGAGATGTGGAATACATAAATAGGATAATATCAAATCACTTTAAGGTGATGAGTCCTGCTACAATGTTTACATGGAATAAAAGGACTAGAAGACCATTTATTCAATGAAAATATTATTCTAGTTTATAGTACTATATCTTATATGCATGTTCAAGTGTATTATATTGAATAACATGTTATGATCCCAATTAATCCTGGTACACTAATTTACATGTATAATAGTTATTAATGAATTTCTAGATAGATTTTTAATGGAATTTGTTATGTAAAAATATCCAACCATGGATGGTCCCAAAACCCTGAGTTTCTCACAAATGTGTATTGAAAATTTTGTCAAGGAAAAAAGTAAATTATAAATCCTTGGTCTATGTTTTTCCTAGACTAGAAGTTCCCAATGATCATAGATCTTCCTTTACTTTCAAAATAAGGTAAAACCTATGAGTTTTTCACATATAAATTTTCATGGTAACTTTTTACTAACATTTATAGATGGATATCATAGTGAGTGAAGAATTTAACTTTACTAAGGCCACTCATTATAAATGTTCATTGTGACATGTTTTTTGTAGCCTTCAGTACTAGTTTAGTGTATTTTAATTTATACTACCAATGTCTATATTTTAGGGTTATACAACATTGAAAAATGCGCACAAAGTTTAACAACATGATGTGCAGAAAAGTTATGATGGATATGTGAGACATAGAAATCTAATTTGGGATCCTGAGTAAACAAATCTCAAACAACATTTTTTACTTGGGTGAAGATACTATAAATCATGGATCAGGGTCCTCAGATCATGATTAATGGAATGAGATTTATAATTAAATGAATGAATGTTAATCAATTTAGGGTTAAAGTCTATATTTCCATATTTTCAGGGCTCATGAGGATCATAGGTCATTTTTTACAAGGAATAAACACATTTTATTTAAAAGATATAGTATTTTCGTAGAACTAACTCATGAATTGTTTATTAGAGGGGCCCCATGATACATGAAAACCCCATTTACAAGGTCTATGGTTGACTTGTGGAAATTTGAGGCACACTAGACATGAATTGTGATTTTTTTTGTATGGGATTCATCAAATGCTTATGGATGAACCCCACATCTCTGTTTACCATGAACTAGATATTGAGTTCATTTGATTAGGAGTTTTAGTGTGTAAGGATTTGTGCTATTTAATGTCTTAAAACATTGAGGAAACTTTAATGTAGTATAATTCCATGTAGAAATGAGATGGGTTCTCTATAGTATGGGGTCCAATGATGAGGATTATATGATTCATATTTTATGATAAAAAAACAATGAGGATATGAAGGGGAATTTAAATTTTTATATTCATAAAGATAAGTAATTTTATGTTATGAGCCCCTTTCTGAAAATCTAACTCATATGCAGGAAATTAGTATATAGATTGGACTCATAAAAAATGATGTCTCTATTACATGTCCATTATTTATCATTTTAAGGTATCATATGGTGCATTATTTTTTCATAATTTATTATGATACACATAGGTATTCAAAATGGTAAAAGAAAATTCACTAATATCATGTGATCCATTATCAGTTAGTTAAAAATATTTGGATAGAGAATAAACCGAAACATGATGAATTGTGGTCAGAAAAAGGAGACATGAAATATGGGTACATCATACCATATCATTTTATTCACCAATAAGAGAACACATGTGGATAATTCTTGTTATGATATATATTATATGCATGAACACACCCCTATTTTAGGTTCTGGTAATTTATAGATCATATTTTCACATGATTCCAAAGAATATCATCTTATTCCATAGAATTTATTAGACAATTTGTTAATTGTATTAGATTTGATTTAGTAACAAGATAAAAATTTGGGTTCCACTAGGTATCCTATGATGTTGGTAATCAATCCATGATATTTTCTATAATAGATATTCCCCTACAAATATTTAACTGATATGTTGTGGAATATGTATTTGAATTACTAAAATAAAATGTTACATATCATCATTTGATTGCATGACCTAAGACTACTATGAAGGAAATGAACACTTGTTCTCAGATATACATTCATTTATTTGGTCATCTTAACTATATTCCATTAGACAAAAGATAATTTTTTTATGTGAATAATGATCATGGGATTTTAATAAATCTGATAATCCAATTGTTATACCCAATATAATATACCAATTCATTGAAACATATCCTAAAATGATATAATCAAGACACATGTAATTCATATAATGAATGTCGGGAATTTCCAACGCATAAATCAAAATATTGTGTTCAAAGAGTGTAAATTTTCACCCAAAAACTATATTTAGGTCTTCTATAAGAGATTTGGGAATTACTACCTATCCTATATTGGATATGAATCAAGCCAAATGTAGTTCCTGATAGGAAAATACCACAGAAAAACTGTACTCTTTATCACAGAGAGGGCCTTTGATCACATTGTGTCTAGGCCCATAATCTAGGATATTATTTTCACTATGTGTCCTATTATTAAAAAAACAATCCTCACTGATTTATTGTGGCGTATTATCCACGACATTTATCTGACTTGTATATAGGGGTATGATGTTTTTTCATGAAAGTGGTCATAAACATTAAAACCCTTATCAATATCTCTCAAACAAATCCAAAGTAAGGGCACAAAGGAGTCATGTTCTTATTTTAATTAAAATAATTTAAGTTCTCTCAATGGATGGTTAGATAGAACTAGAAATATTTCCCATAGTGAAGTTATTAGAAAATTACATTGTTCTTTCAAAAGATGATTTCTTATAAGGATATAGCTAATTTGTGTGGAATATGTGGTATTGATCCTCAATGAAACTATCCAAGTGTGTTCCAAATGATTTTACATGGTTATATATTTCATATAGGTTGAAAAGAGGCCCAAAAAAATGGGTCACTCCGAGTTTTTTAAATTCAACTAGGTTGGAATTCTAACTCATATTTTGACTACATGTGGCCAGTGTTGGTGACCATATAGTTTAACATTATATTATTCAGGTGTTTATCATGTAGATTAATATCATAGGATAAGAATGTTTGAGATATTATTTTTAATGTCTTTCCTCTTTATTTTATTATTTTATTTCCATGTTTCCAATTAATAAGTGAGTTATGATAAAACATTTTATGTGCAGGGTAAAAAAGGACCCAACATAACTGATAAATGGTTTAAGCACCGAGACAATGTGAGGGAATTTTTAATTCTGTGTGAAAAGAGGGGGAAATGTATAATACATAACTTTATGAAGTTATGGATGGTTTTAGATTAATTTCTATAGATATTAGTATATATCATAGAGGAATGAGAACTAATCCATGCAATGGTCATGATATGACATTATCACTATATTGATCAGGTTAAAATATCGTGGAAGTTAATTTTAGTAGAAATGTGTGCCTATGCCACATATAGGACTATCTATGTCACTAGGTCTCCCATAAATATGGGAATCAATCTATACATTATTATTATAATATGTGACTAAATATATATAGCTACTATGAAGGGAGATTTAATTTCACATACATGGATCTGGCTATCATGCATGTCATGGTTCCCATAGTTTGTCCCGCTTTATGTAGTTTATGTTCTATAAATTTACACTTTATTCTATGTTGTTTAACATCATTTGAAATGGATGTACATGCTATGTAGATTAGTATCTTTTTTTAAGGAATTTCCATGGTTTATTTGATTACATGATGTTTAGAATTCCATTTTCTTGTTTAATGGCATGAAGAATGAACATTTGTACTCACATGAATATTTTTAAAATATTTAATTGGAAACACTGAATTTGGGAGGTACATGATGTTATACCTATCAATTATTTCCAGTTATTATCCCCCATTGCTATAGAACTCATGTATGATATAAGACACTTCAAATTTTAGTTATACCATTAGAGGTTTCTTTCTTGGAATCATCAGGGTTTTGAGAATTACAACCAAATTTCATTGTAGTGATGAGAATATATGGAACTTATTTTTTAAATTCTATTGAAATATGATTTTAATGAACCTTCATGTTGTGAAAATTTTCAAATATATCCACATCATTTCATTGTAACTCATCTTGTCGCTTATGTAATTGTTAATTTTTTTAATATTGTCTAAAAATAAAGATTCAATCTGAGGGTAACTATACATTAATGGGAAACAAAAATGATGTTTCATAGATATGTGAATATAATTTTTTTATGTTGTTCTGAAGTTTTTGGTATAATTATCCTATAAGGAATAGATCTTTGTTTTCAAAAAAAATTCTTATCTTTTTTGGAAATATTATCTTGAATACATTTGATAGTGTCTTATTAAATGTATTTATCATCCCATTTATTATAGGATGGTTGGGGTACAAATAGAAGTAATAAATATTATTTTTCAACAAAGACACTTCAATACAACAAAACAAAAAAAAAATCCATCATTTTGATATATTGTCACCAAATCTGGTGAAGAGAATTAAAATCATAAATTTTATGACAATATATATCCTAATATCCTTTATGGATATGGTCTCAGTCTATTTGGAGATGAATTTGATTGCATTATGAATATAGTAAACTATATGGAAGCAGCTGATAGATATAGCCCCATTATATCCATTCCAAACAAAGAATATGTTCATAATTATCTTACAGTGTGCAACATATCTTAGTGATGATGGTTGACATTTTTAATTTTTTTAAAAGGGTGATGTCTCTTGGTAGCATTCATATAGTCTTGTAACATTTTAAGTTTTAAATAAAAGTTTCTCATAATTTTGAGGGAGATAAATATTCCAAAATGAGGTGTTTTATTGGATCCAATATGGGATGCCATCAATCTGAAAATGGTATCCCCTTCTATGATGATATCTATGGAGGAATTCATTGAATACTTGTTTATAGGTGACTTATTGGTAATTTATAATTTCATAGAGGGTGATATTTGTTTTTCATTAATAGATTTATTCTATGTTTCCAAGGTCATGTGGTAGGGTCACATTTTGGAGGTATCCCATTATGTGTCTCACCCATAGAATAATGGTAATAGATTCACAATGTCCAATGGAAATTCTAATCTAATTTATCTACACTATTTCATAAATTATTACAAAGGAAACCACCCTTCGATGTTTTATGTAGAAGATTTTATCATATTGGTTAGGATTAGATATGACTTCAGATGTATTACCTGGTGCATTAGAATCGATATTCTATGAGAGGTGGATGTGATGGTATGTTGGTTCAAAGGAGAATTCATTAATAATACTGCTCACATTGCTTATGAGGGGGGGGGTCAATTCTTCCTTCTTGATCGAATATTCATTATTGATCATCATAATCAAATCTTCCAAATCACATTTGAAATGTAAATAGCCAATCAAAAATTGTGGTGTTAGTTTCCTTCTTCAAATGATATCTTGTTATTATGAATCATTACTGTTACAAAATTCAGAATTTAAGGAATAGGAATGATTTTCATTGGTATAATAAATAAAGACAACCATTACCACAACCCTATTAATCCTCATGCATTCAATTAGACTCCCAAGAAAACCTGAAAGTTTCCCTTAAAATAGCCTGACCACATTTGGGGAGTGTGATGGTAGTACAAACCCTCTTCTTATAGTATCATAATGTTTAATGGCTTTTTCTCCAGGGATGGATGTGATTTTAGAAAATTAGCTTGAAAATTACCTTTGGTTTCCTTCTATAACACAAATAAAATGGACTATTATTATAAGATGTCTTCCCATTATCCCAGATTCCTAGTTTGAAAAGGGTGGATGCATATATATTTTAGAGTGTCAATAGAAGATACCAAACAGAATTCATGGTCATTCTGGCATTGCCTCGTATTGTTTACTATGAAGATGAGTTTAAGGTAGTTATTTCATTTCCCCAATATCTATCATTGTTTGATTAATATATTGTGTTGTTTTTTCAATGCCTTAATCATTACTCTATACTCAATGTATGTTTAGTGATATATCTATAGAGTCAAATTATAGGAATACTAGAAGCATCAATAAGTGACTTCTTATTCAATAAATTTGTGAGGGGAGGTATTTTCAATAATGATTTTATTTGAAACACTAATGTTTGTAATGTGACCTTAGGGTCCTCAAAAATATTTTTTGGTTTTCATGAAAAACATTTCTTGGATTTTAATTGTTTTCTTTTTATTGTTCTAAATGTTGTGGTAACACATCATATTGATAATATAATTTTTAAACATTATACTGATTGAAAACATTAGAGATTCAATACTTAAGTTACTATACATTAAATTTTCCAATATTATTTTGTGTTCAGTGAGATGAACACATAACTATATAGACTTAAATAAAAGTTACCTACATAACATTATAGTATTCTTCAAAATATTTTTGTTATGTTTTGATTCGCAACACATTGGTATGTGAGGAAAACATTATTTAAATACAATGGATTAACCTGAAAGCAGAATATCACCTATGGTTCTCAACAGAATATGGATTTTCTTCTTTATGCATCATATTTATTTGGTTATTACCTCATTATCATCCCATAAAGGAAATGGATTTCAAGCCTTTTTTTGTATCTATCATTAGGTCTATAATTGAAACAAATAATTAAACCTTTGTACAGTGTTGGATTATATCCCTTAAATTGATGAAAACCATGATTTTGTCTTCATTATTCTAAATGAGTATATTGTTAACTAGCTATTTTTGGTATTTCATATATCAAAACAAAATTTATTTAATATTATTTTCAACTTATAACTCTATTATAGAAGAATTTGAGCGATGATATCACTAGGGTTAATATTTTTTACCTCTATGGTCACTTTAAAAAACATGGATATGGGTAGAAACATAGAACACCAACCTTTTAATATTTGTATAATTCTTGGAGAAAACAAATTTGTGTTCATTATAGAATGAAATTTATCTCTCCAAATATTCTAGAGCCATAGCAGTTCTGATCATAGAGGCTAATAGATCAACTTATATTCCTATATTTTCATACATTATATCATCGATTGATGTGGATAACCATTTATCAAATATTGTGGGGTCATATTAATGTTTATTATTGTTTTCATCTATATGGTATTTGAAAAAGGTTTCACCCGATATATTGGATAAGACTATGAAATATCTATCACTAGTAAGGGGAAATAGACTACCCTCAGGCACGAGGGGTTATAAATAATGGTTTCCATGAGAATGTTGTAGATTTTAGCATTCCTAGTTAATTTTTTTTATGATAAGTAAGGATTTCTCAGGTAATTTTAGGTGTGTAGAGGTATTTTTTAATATCCACCAACGGTATATAAGAACACTATAATCTAGGAATGAAATTCAAATGAATATATATGGATGGTCTAACATCAACTGGCATGATGGTAATTGATTAAATTAGGTCTATTTAAGGTTGTTGTTTGTGGTGTCCCACTAAGATCTGTTTCTGCAACCATGAAATTGTGTTTATGCCTGACTTTTTCATTGTTGAGTAAACTCCATGTTCCTAAAGAGGAGTTTCTAAATCTACTAGGAATTAATACCTTCATGTCTAAGTCATAAATTTTTTGATTCCCATACCTTTTATAGAACCATTTCAGGGAACAATATGATTAAAAATATTAAATAATTGTTCTATAGATAGAAATTATTCCAACCATTCTAAAATAGAGTTATAAGTTGAAAATATTATTAAATCAATTTTGTTTTGATATATGAAATACCAAAAATAGCTAGTTAACAATATACTCATTTAGAATAATGAAGACAAAATCATGGTTTTCATCAATTTAAGGGATATAATCCAACACTGTCCAAAGGTTTAATTATTTGTTTCAATTATAGACCTAATGATAGATATAACAAAAGGCTGGAAATCCATTTCCTTTATGGTCCGATAATGAGGTAATAACCAAATAAATATGATGCATAAAGAAGAAAATCCATATTCTGTTGAGAACCATAGGTGATATTCTACTTTCAGGTTAATCCATTTTATTTAAATAATGTTTTCCTCACATATCAATCTGTTGCGAATCAAAACATCACAAAAATATTTTGAAGAATACTATAATGTTATGTAGGTAACTTTTATTTAAGTCTATATAGTTATGTGTTCATCTCACTGAACATAAAATAATATTGGAAAATTTAATGTATAGTAACTTAAGTATTGAATCTCTAATGTTTTCAATCAGTATAATGTTTAAAAATTATATATTTGATGAATAGCACCATTTTTTGAAATTTAGGACAATCCATATGGCCCTTGGTCTGGCTCAGGAAGCGATTAGTGACATTAATTACAAGACCCTCCGATAAAATATAGAAATATTGTAAGACATGAGAAAATAATATGGTACCATTGAACAAAACATAATTCATAAAGTTTTATCTTGTATGGAATTCTTTTCTTGGCCGTCAAATCTCATGGATAGATTCTACTTCTACTCATGGATCTCCAACTCTTTCATGGGGAAACAGTGATTATTTTTCAAATTGGACAATGGTCTTAGGCTAGGAGACCATTTATCACCAACCATGTTCATCATTATTGGTGATTCCATAATCCTTTTCATCAATAATAGAGTCTATGTGGGTAACATCCTTCTATAACCATCCAGGGCACACTTCGGTGGGGCTTCAAATATCATTTAAATGGATGACACTATAAATTTTTTCAATTCCAGTAAAAGAGACAGTTGTGAAGTCAACGGGATCCTTGAGGAATATTTAAAATATAGTGATGAAATTGTGAATCATGAGAAGAGTAGAATATATACCTCATGTTTTCTCTAAGACATGTGTATGAATGTCTTAAACAATACTCTGGAGAAGCAAAAATTAATTTTCTAATGGACTATTTGGGTTCCCCAACGTCCCTGCATACTCTCTATATTCACCACTTCAACAAGGTTGTTGATAGGATCAAATTCTACATCATGAATTGTAAAAAACTGTTCCAATCATTTTATGGAAGTAATATACTTGTTAATATAATCCTCTCATATGTCCCCATGCATGTTATGTAAACCCTCATTGTTCTTGAAGGGGTACTTTCTATAATTGATATCATCCTAGAATTATTTATCTGGAAATCCAATTCTAATGGGAAAAAACCTCTAGGATTCAAGGTATATGATGAATATTCCTTCCATGTTGGGTGGTATAAATATTAGAATCATATTAAGAATAAAATTATGTAGGTATGTTAAATATGCATGGGAGGATCATGAGGTCTAGATACTATTGGTTGGGTATATGATGGAAAAGTATGGGGGATATGAGAGAGCTTTTATGAAGGTTTCATCCTATATAAATTATAACCCAATATCACATCCCAAATATCCAATGTCATACTCGATGAATAGTGGGCAGGGGTGATATTAACTTCTTATAAAATAAATGGATCATAAGCCTGAAAGGAATTCCTCATATCCCTAATTTAAGAATCATGTTTAGGAATGAATGTCTGAATCTAAAATACATCCAAACTATTCTGGACAAGAACCATCATGATGGTATTGACATGATAATGATGAAATATGATCTAGATAAATGTGTCTTCATTGGATCTTCCTCAAGAGGCATCTATGTGAATGAATTCCATAGAGTGATGATGTCTCATAATAATTATAACTACTAGGATGTGATTATTTTTTGTAAGGATATTATAGATAGATTAATCATCATTGGGTGTCCTACACACCTAGAAATAGGGGAACATTATTGTAGATTCTAGCACTTCCAAGGTCGTCCGAGTTGTGTGAATCAATTTTTTTCAAGTTTAAGACCCTTTCATCTGACCGAGTGATCCTAATTATTGGGGAAACCATAGGAAGTCAATAATTCAGACCTCTATAGTATTATATGCCTTTTTTCCTTGTTTTTTATTCTAGTACTATTTTTTAATAAAATATTTTTCATTTTGATTTGGTAGGGTATCCCTACTACTAAAGGAATGGGATGAGATGGTCAACCCACTCATCTAGGATGAATAGAAAATTCCACATCCATCAGCTATTAATGAGAAATAAAAAGGATCATATATATTTTGAATGGATTTGAGGTGTCCTGGTGATACTTCTAGGCCGACTAAAGTGATTTCTCTTATGAACTGATAAGGTATATGTCTTCAACGTAGATATATCTTGGAAATTTGTCTCATCCATGAGTGTGGATTCCCACTCATATTATATGACCTCATCCTCATGATTTCCAATATTTCATGGGTAACTCAGGTTCATATGTATATTTTTCATTACATAAGTATTATTCTATTTGGATTACATTAATATGAATGTAGTGTTTCCCCTCTTAAAATGAGAATTTTTTGAAGGGTTGTTTACATGCCCTAGAAGATGTTTGAAATAAATCCTTGATAGTGAGATAATGTTTGAGAATTAGATGATTCTCTTCCTAATATTGACTATTCAACTTTTAGTTTTTAGATCATCCTCCAGAGATTGCATATAATGGTATCCTTTTTTATGATTTTGATGGTGATCGATCCTTGATTGGTCAATGAATCTTTTCTAAGAGGATAGTTTGATCCCCCTTAACTATCATTCAGGTTAACAAGTTATCATAATTTTCTTCACACTTGACCAAAATATCTTACCATTCACTTTTTACTTCTAAACAAATTGTTGAAATGTTCACAACTTATGCTTTGGATTTTTCACATATGAAATATAAAAAATAAACGATTTTCTAGATGATTTCATTAGAGATGAAATTATTTTGGATAGTGTGGTAAAGCATATAATAATAGTGTAACTAGTCAATATGACCACTAAGGACAATGTCACTAGGGTTTCTCAGTTTGTGTAGCATGATGACATTATTTTATATGGATATAATAAAAAAATAGGAACATTTTAATTTTAAAAGTAATATATTTTGTTATTATGTTCCTAAAATCATGTCTATAACTTTTATATTTTTTTCATATGGTTGAGGTGAGTTCTCTATTGTTCCCATGTGATAAGTGGTGTCGAGGTATGTAAATCCTGACCAGATTCACCAACTTGAACTCATTCTTATTTTACTATGATGTTGATATTTTCTACCTTACCCAACTGTTTATGTTTTTCCATGACTATAGTCCTAGAAATTACATTGGATCATCAGGGAACATCCCCCAAACATTTAGTTGTGCCAATAATATCATGGAACCCCACATGTCACACCCCAAGCACGGATGCCTATTATGTTTTTCTTTTCTTGGTCCCACATCTTTTGGACAGAGTTGGGTATGGGTCTGGGTTCGAATTTTTTTGAAGATTTGATGTTTTCAGTGGGTCTCTGGCCAGTGCGCATTCATCGTACCGTTAATGGTTCCCGTGCATTCGGTCCTAGTGAATGCACGGTTTCCCGATACATAAAATAACTAAATTTTATAAATGTGTAAACTTCTATGATAATATTATTTTTGCAGATAACAATAATAATAATTCATTAAATATATATTAATATTATTCTTATTAAATTTATATTAATATTATTTTTTATTAAATTTTTATAGTATTATTATTACTATTATTGTTTTCATCATTAATATTATTATTCTTATAAATAAGATAAAGCAAGAAAGAAATATATTACTATTATTATTATTGGTTTGGTTTTAGTTTTTTTTTACTATTATTATTATTATTATTTATCATTATTTTAAGTTGTTTTGGTTTTTGTTTTTATTTTTATTTTATTTATTTATTATTAATTTTTTGAATGGAAACCCTATGGGGTCCGAACCCCCCCCCCCCCCCCCCTCCCCTCCTATGTGTGACGCATAGTTCCCCTCCCATATCCTTCCAGCAGCCCGTGACGCCCTTCCCTCCTCCCCAGTCCAGCAGCCTCCGCCTCTCCCTTTCTATCTGGCTCACCCTCCCTGCTCACACTCCTCCCTACTCTGACCCTACACCCCTTCTGCGTTTGATTCCCAGCCAACCACCCCTGAGCCGGCATGACCATTCTTGGCCAGTGCCTTCCCCATCCGGTGCAGCCTCCCCCATCTGGTCAGTTTTCGATTGTTTCCCTCCCCTCATTGTCCCATGCTCCGGCCAGGCCCCTCCGGCCTCATGTTCGCAGTTTCAGCCTCTCTTTTCCTTCTTCCCTTTCTAGTTCATACCCTCCAGAACCACAACCCTCGCTACTCTGGTCGTGACCTCCCTCGCTGGTGCCCTCTCCAGTGCATGCAAACCTACTGATGCCCTCTTTGGCACACAACTCACATTTGAGTAGTCGAAGACGTCCTTTGCTCTTGTTCTTTCATTTTCGGACATCCACCACCTAAGGTGAGGTGGTTTCACATCATTTTCGTCCACCTACGACAACTAAGGTATAGTTTTATGTCTTATTTTTTGGTTCCGTAACTTTGTTATGCCCATAATTAGCCGGTCATAATGTTCTTGAATATTTTTGAATTTCTGAAAATATTTTTTGAGTTAGTTCCTGGTATAGATCTTCATGCATCTATGATGATATGTTTTTTTAAGTCCCAAATCTTATTTTGAGAATTTTTTAAAATATAATTATCATCTCTATGGAAACCTTGTATTTTTTTTGTGATGATTTGGCATTGTTGGGATTGGTTAAAATTGGTCATTGGTGTGATTCTTTAATTACATTTATGTTAAAGTAAGTTGATGTGATTTTGAGCATGTTGCCTATAGTTTGTTTTATAAAATGGTGTAAATGTGTTTTGGGTTTTACTTGTGAAATTTTTGGTTTTTGTAGGGTTAGATATTAGATTGTGTTTTGATTGCTTTGTTTCATTTAAATTTTATTTTAGGGATTTGTGGTGTTTTTGAGTCCTGGGATTTATCATAGGTATTTGCGGTCAGTTTTGAAGGCGTGCACGCATATTCCCAGGTATGGATATGTATAAACATATGTATCTTTTGTGTGTGTGTTCTCTCATGGCATGGGTAACACGTGCATTAGTTTAAGGATGTATATATTAATATATGGAAGTGCATTCATGCGAGTGAGCTGATGATTGTGATAGAAAGCAAAGTGTAACAATTGTTTGAGGTAGGTGTTTACATCCCTTCTCTCTTTCTAAAGTTTCCCATAGGACCTTTCATGGTTTAATTTAATTTATAAATCTTATTCGCACCATTATAATCCTGATAGTTTTTTCATTGCAGTGTTTCTTTAATGGTTAAATGTGATAAAAACAGCTTTGAAATAGTTCATTGGTTATGTGTAGGTGTTCCAAAGACTATGCTCCCAATTTTAATCCATTTAATTCTTTCATTTTCTTAATTAAATCTTAGATTATGTTTTTCAACTCTATTATGTTTATAGTTAACTTATGGTAGTGTTTTCCTGTTGAAAAATTTGTTTAAAAATGGATTTTTGGATGCTCCTCTAATTACTCACATGTTTATGCCTTGCCAACTTGGTTGGAACTAAATGCCTTTATCTACAATGGTATTGTTTAATGACTTGATTGGAGATTTCTTTTTGAATCATTTTTTTAACTTGTTTGTCCTGTGTTGGTTAGTTTTATGGAAATTAGTGTTTTTGTATAAATGATTTCGCATGTCTCATTGAATAGGTAGTTTTCTTAAATCCTTGGTTTTATAAGTGGTTCTTGTTTTCTAAATGTTGTGGGTCTCTTCATGCGGTTCTTTAAATCTGTTTTAAAATAAATCCATGAGTATATGCCCGTTTGGATTTTGGTTTATATATTTTGTTGAGTTTGTGGTGTAAGGAATCTTCATGTTTGTTTCTACAAAATTAAACATAGTATCATTAAAAACATTAATTACAGTGCTTTGAAACTTGGAACCTAAGGGATTGTTTGGGGTTTTAAATACATAATTGGTGTTTAGATTGTTTTAGAAGAGCTTGTGAAAAGTTTTCATAATGACATTTGATTATGTAAAACTAGAATCCCAATTTACAACTCCAAGTGTTTAATAAAGTAGTTTTAATAACCGAATTATGTGACATCTTGGTCGGCACATTGTATGTTTGACATGTATGCATATATATAAGTATATGGGTATCTCTTATCTAGGTAACCCTTTATGGGTGAGCTCATAGGAAGCATCCATGTTTGGGGTAGGAAAGTGTGGTGAGATGAATCATGCGTGCGAGGGACTTCCAACTTATACAGTATTATTATAATCACCATGGGTTCCTAGGAATATTTTAGATGATCGAGTGATAGTTGCTGACCAACCCCGATAAGATGGGTTGGTACACCTTGGCTTTTTTGTTAGTCTAGACGGGCTTTGCTATTGGATTTTTCAGTTAGGGTGGCCAGTTGGTTATAGACTTAGGAGCTTCACCATACGATGAATAGTGATTCTGAAATAAAGTACATATAGGGGACTTCTAGGGATGTTTAGGATCACCCATGGTTACTGGATTATTTACATTACTTTTTTACATTCTGTTTCACTAGTTCTTTTTTAGTTTTCACTTTTTACTTATTTTACTCTAGCCCAGCTTCAGTATTTTCTGTTTTGATTTTTATTTATAAAATAAAAAATGATTCTGGAAATGGAATGTAGAGTGTGTTGGTTTTTTAAATGGGAACAATATTTTTCTTATTTTAAAATGTGAAAACCCTAATTTTATATATATATTTCAAACTTGTGTCAGTGGTCTTTTTTAGAAAATAGAACTGTTGGATTCAGTGGTTTATTTTTTTTGGTATCTCTACTGAGCATCTCAGTGTTCACACCTACTATATCATTCTAGTTACAGGTTCAGTATCTCGTATAGGTTCCTGGTTCAGCTACTCAATGTTGGAGTAGGCTCGGTTCTGAGTTTGGTGGTGACCTAAGAGGTCACAAGGAGGTATGTACATTTTTTTCATTCCGCCACTTCTTTTATTTTTATATCATTATTTTTTTTATCTATTTATCTTTTTTTCATGGGAAAAATTGTTCCCAATTGTTAAGTGTTGATTCTCATAACTAGTTTCTAGCCCATAGGGATCGGGAATGCCCCTTGGGCCATGCCGCTAGCCAGCTTGGGTGACCGGTTCAGGGTCGACCTGGGTTGGTTCATGACAAAATGGAATCAGAGGGAGGTTCTTGCTATTTGGGGTGTCTGGTAGAAGGAGATTAGGAATTTTGGAGCTCAATAGGTAGGTTATGGGTCGTTACCTAATCCCCACCACTCGCAACGAGACCTGAGTTACCAGGGGTAGCCCGAGATTTGAGTCTTTTGTCTTTGGTTGTTTTGGATTGAGGGATGACAATGGCGGCGAATCGGTTCACGTTGCGGCCTCACATGGGGTGGTGACCCATGTGGAGTCTAAGAGCATAGTTTAAGGTCCTCTTAGTGTTATGACTTACTTGGGGCATGGCTCACCACCATGTCGTCGGGTTAGGCACAGACACTAGTCCCTCATTCTGATGGTTTGTAGTTGGTTGTGTTTCATTTTGAACTCGGTCGATGTGAGTGTGTGTTGAAAATGAAAGTGATTTAGAAATGAAAAAAGGGGTTTCTTAAAAACTGATTTTGAAATTAGTAAATTGTGTTTTTAAAGAGAAAGTGTATCAGTTTGGAAAAACTTGGTATGTGTTTGGATTTAGTAATGAAAAGAAGTGTTTGAACCTTGGAACTCCTTATAGAGGGTCACATTTGCATGGATATGTACGGAGAGTGTGTGGGGGAACCTGTTTGCAGATGATGTGATCCAGATTGAATGAACACACATGTGACGGTTCATAAGGTTCCATAGGTGAGTTTTAAAATTTTCAAGGAATACTAGTTTTGGAAAAGTAATTTTTTCTTGTGTTTGTATATGTTTGGATAATGGGCATGTTGCCCTTGGCTTGTGTGGTTGATTTGGTTGAGTTTTGGATTGATGTCAGTTTCGATGGTGCATTTCTTTTTCTTATGAATATTATGCCCATAAAGCCTCCAAAATTTAATAATGAGTTATGTCTAGTTCCTAGTTCTTTTCATGTGTT
Organism: Viscum album; assembly: GCA_963277665.1. Classification (NCBI taxonomy): domain Eukaryota; kingdom Viridiplantae; phylum Streptophyta; class Magnoliopsida; order Santalales; family Viscaceae; genus Viscum; species Viscum album. The sequence continues at coordinate 1,205,304,662 of OY728134.1, forward strand.
GCCATATTATCGAGGTAACCAAAGTCTGTTAGAGGTAGTTGTAAAGTTTGAAAATATAGTGTTTCTTAGGGTTGATAGGAACATCCAGGTAGTTAAGGTTCGTACCATCCAAGAGTTATTTGACGGTTCAGTTCTGGACTAGTAAAGGTGGGATTTTTCATCGAAGTTAGAGTGTCAGGTGTAGTTGGTGGGGTCATCCCTTGTGAAGGATCCCCGTCTAGCAAAGATCTTTGTTTGTAACGACTACCAGTTTGTTGTACCGTTCTCTCACATGCCACTAGTGTGGCCGGTTCATTCATTCTAAGACACCTTGTCACATCCCTCTGAATTCTTGCTACCATGTCACTGTTCGGGCCACCAGGAATAGTTATGAAAGAAGCGTTGTTCTAGAGGAAGGATTTAGGAACCGAATTATGCAAATGCTTGACTGTGAGGAAGGAGATGCTTTAGCCGTCAGAGCCCCAACCACATGTCTCGGGGTGAAGCATACGCACAGTCATGAGTTGTTGAGGGTGTGTGGAACATCAAATTAGGTCATTTTTTCAACTTCAAATGGAAATATCCAATGTTTTGTTGTTCTATTTTGTTCACCTTCGTAAACAAATCCTCGTTGTTTTGGTGTGATGAGCTCGTTGTACCAAAATCCAAGTGACCTCATACGCTCTAAATGTGGCATTTAAATTATTTGTATTCCTTCAAGGGTGTTGTTCCCATGAATATCATACCCATTCTGATTCTGAATTTTTTCTTAATTACATTCTTCAATAGAATGTTTGGTTTCATGAATTAATGGGTGGTGTTTCTAGGCCCCTTCTTAGTTCGGGAACCTATCCATGTGTTTTCTTTTAGTGTGTTTCAGTTTTGTAGGGGATTCATCCATCCTGGTGCCCTAGTGTGTTATTTTTCTCAATAATGGTTTTAAATACAATTGGAGGAGTTGTTCAGTTAGCATTGAGAAGGTGGGATGAGTTTGGTTTGGGAGTTCCCGTGTTTTCCCCTTGGGGGTGGTTTGATTGGGTTAAAGAGTTTCTGTATTAGTGAATTCTTGTGGTGGGGAGAACCCTCTCATGTTCTCCCCTAAATCTCAGGCAGTGGCATTCCTTAAATTGGTTGGGTGTGACATTTTTTGGGAATGGTCACCCTGAGTCTCTCGGTTCTCTATGATTTTGTCTGGGCATGGACTCAAGTTGTGTCAAATGTGGGCTTGGTGACTTTCGGGTGGCATAAAGTGACTGTGGTGGGAGAATTGTCACACCCCGGCCATTGGAAAATTTTATTTTATTCCATTCTCAGTCCCATGTCTTTTGGATAGAGTTGGGATTGGGTCTAAGTTTGATTTTTTTTGAAGCTGTGATGTTTTTGGTGGGTCTCAAGCCACTATGCAATCACCTTACCGTTAACGGTGCCCGTGCATTCGGTCATGTTGATTATGTGGTTGCATGATAAATAAAATAACTAAATTTTATAAATTTTTAAACCACCATGGTAATATTATGTTTGCAGATAATAATAATAATAATATAATTAAATGTATATTAATATTATTCTTATTAAATATCTATTAATATTATTTTTTATTAAATTTTCATAATATTTTTATTACCATAATTAATATTAATATTATTTTTATTATTAATTTTATTATTCTTAGAAATAAGATAAAGCAAGAATGAAATATTATTATAATTATTTTTTGTTTGGTTTTAGTTTATTTATTATTATTATTATTATCTTTATTATATGTTGTTTTTTTTTTGTTTTTTTTTATTTTATTTTATTTATTTATTTTGAAGGGAAACCCTAAGATGCCCCAACCCCCTATTCTCTTTCTCTTGTGCACGGCACGCAGATCCACTCACCTCTCCTTCTAGTGGCCTATAGTGCCCTTCCCTCCTCCCCGATCTAGGGGACTCCGCCTCTCCCACCCTGTCCATCTCTCCCTCCCTGCTCTCCCTCCTCCTTGTCGCGACCCTGCACCCCTTCTGCGTCTGGTGCCCAATCGACCCAGTCGGCCCCTCCTGGTACGATACGACCTTCCCTGTCTAGCACCTTCCCTAGCCGGTGCACCCCCCCCCATCCGGTCGGTTTCCAACAGCCACCCTCCCCTTGCTGTTATGCGCTCCGGCCAGGCCCCTCCGGCCTCCTGCTCGTGGTTTTGGCCTCTCCGCGCCTTCCGCCCTTGCTAGCGCATACTCGCCGGAACCACAACCCTTGATACTCTTGTAATGACCTCCCTCACCAACACCCTCTCTAGTGCGTGCAACCCCGCTGATGCCCTATTGGGCGAACAACTCACATTTGAGTATGCAAAGACCTCTTTGGATCATGTTCTTGATTTTTCCGACATTTTCCACCTAAGGCAAGGCAATTTTACTTCATTTCAGTCTGCCATTGACATCTAAGGTACAATTTTATTCCCACTGTTTGGTTTTGTAGCTTCATTATAACCCTAGTTATCCTATTATAATGATCTTGAATATTTTTGAATTTGTTAAAAATATGTTTTGAGTCGGTTCCTAGTTTACATCTTCATGTGTCTGCGATGATATGCTCGTTTAAGTGCCAAATATTATTTTGATAATTTTTTAAAAATTAATTCTCATCCCTATGGAATCCTTGTATTTTTTTGTGATGTTTTGGCTTTGATGGAATTGGTTAAAATTGGTCTTTGGTGAGATTCTTCAATTATTTTTATGTTAAAGTATGTTGATGTGATTTTGAGGGTGTTTCCCTTATTATGTTTTATAAAAATAGTGAATATGTGGTTTGGGTTTTACTTGTGAACTTAGTGATTTTTGTAGGGTTGGATTTTAGATTGTGTTTAGATTTCTTTTTTTGGGTTAAATTTTAATTTAGGGATTTGCGGTGTTTTTGAGGCCCAGGTATCTACCGTATGAAGTTGTGGTCGGTTTCGAAGGCATGCACACATATTCCCAGGTATGGATGTTTATAAATATATGTATCTTCTGTGTGTTTTTCCCTCATGGTGTTGGGAACATGTGAATTAGTTTAAGGATATATATATATATAGAAGTGTGTGCATGCGAGCGAGATGATGTTTGAGTTAGAAAGCATAGTGTGACCACTGTTTGAGGTAGGCGTTTCTATCCCTTCTATCTTTATGAAGTTTTCCATAGGCACTTTCATGGTTTCATATAATTTATTAATGTTATTTGCATCCTTATATTCCTAATAGTTAATTCTTTGTAGTGTTTTTTTATGTTTAAAAATGTTAAAAACAGTTTTGAAATTGTTCCTTGATTATGTTTAGGTGTTCCCATGCATTTTCCCCCAATTTTAATCCATTTAATTCTTGAATTTTCTTAATTAAATGTTAGATAATGTTCAAAACCTCTATTTTTTTATTATAAACTTATGGTAGTGTTTTCCTGTTGAAATATTTGATTAAAAATGCATTTTTGGATGCTCATCTATTTACACACATCTTTATGTCTTTCCAACATGGATGGAACTAAATGACTTTATCTAAAATGGTATTGTTTGATGACATGAGTGGTGTTTTCTTGTAGAAACGTTTTTTTAACTTTTTTTCCAGCATTGGTTAGTTTTATGGAACTTAGTGTTTTTGTAGAAATTATTTCGCATGTCTCTTTGGATTGATAGTTTTCTTGAATCCTTGGTTTAATAAGAGGTTCATATTTTCTAAATGTTTTGGGTCTCTTCGTGAGGTTCATTAAATTGGTTAGAAAAGAAATCCATGAGTATATGCCCGTTTTGGCATTTGGTTTATATATTTTGTTGAGTGTGTGGTGTAAATAATCGTATTGATTATTTCTACAAAATTATAGATAGTATCTGTAAAGACTTTTATTGAAATTCTTTGTAACTTGGAACCTAAGGGACTATTTGGTTTTTTAAATACAAAATCTGTGTTTAGAATGTTTTAGAAGAGCTTGTGCCATGTTTTCATAAAGACATTTGATTATGTAAAACTAGAGGCCCAATTTACAACTCCAAGTGTTTAAGAAAGTAGTTTTGATAACCGAATGATGTGAAATCTTGGTCGGCACTTTGTATGTTTGAAATGTATGCATATATATAAGTATATGGGGTGCTCTTATCTAGGGTAACCCTTTATGGGTGAGCTCATTTGAAGAATCCATGTTTGGGGTAGGCAAGTGTGGTGAGATGAGTCATGCGTGTGAGGGCCTTCCTACTTACATAGTATTATTATAACCACTATGGGTTTCTAGGTGTCTTTTAGATGAGCAAGTGATGGTTGCTGACCAACCCTGATTAGAAGGGTTGATACCCCTGGATTTGTGGTTAGGCCAGGGGGGGCTTTTCCATTGGATCAGTCAGTTAGGGCTGCCAATGAGTTATAAAATTTGTAGCTTCACCATACACCAGTAAGTGGTTCCAAAACTGAGAACATCCAGGGGTCTTCTAGGGACGTTTATGATCACCCATGGTTAATATATTATTTATATTGCTAGTTTACTTTCTGTTTCACTAGTTTATTTTTCATTTTCACTTCTTACTTGTTTTACTCTATCCCGACTTCAGTATTTTCTGTTTTGGATTATATTTATAAAATAACAAATAATTCTGGAAATGTTATGTAGTGTGTGTTGGTTTTTTAAATGGGAACAACATGTTTCTTATTTTAAAATGTGAAAACCCAACTTTTATATCCATATTTCAAACTTGTGTCAGTGTAGTTTTTTGGAAGAGAGAACCATTGGATTCAGTGGTTTATTTTTTTGGCATCCCTACTGAGCATCTTGGTGCTCATGCCTATTATATCATTGTATTTTCAGGTTCAGTTTCTCATACAGGTTCCTAGTTCAGCTGCTCAATGTTGGGGCAGGCATTGTTCTGAGTTGGGTGGTGACCTAGGTGGTCACAAGGAGGTATGTAGAGTTTTTTTCGTTCCACTACTAGTTTTATTTGGTTATCGTTAGTTTTTGTTTATCTATTTATCTTTAGTTCATGGGCCAAATCATTCCCAACGGTTAAGTTTTGATGCCCAACACTAGTTTCCAGCCATGGGGATAGGGAATTCCCTCTTCGGCCATGCCATGGGCTATCTTGGGTGACTGGTTCAAGGTCAACCTGGGTTGGTTTGTGACACCACAAATATTTAAATAGGATTAGAAGTATTTATTGTACATCACATATATTTTTCGAATAAAGTTCATATTTTTAATTATATGGGAGAGTTATTTTCAATGAGCATGTTAGTTTGGTCAATCTATAAATAAATTAATTTCTACTACCAATTTCATGTTTTTTTATTTTTTTCAATAATAATCATCAACCTAAGAATAGATTTGTATTTTTAGACGAATTGGTGATGAATTTTTTCTTGACCTCTATCGACCATACTTGTAATCTACTATTGAATATTAATATTTGACCCACTAGTATGTGCATGAAAAACTATAGTTTTTCTCCCATATTATAGTCTAATTGACCCGTCATTTCACCCATTCTGGACATGGAGAGCATGAGAGGATTCTCTTTCTTCCTTCTTCCATCTAAGGTTATGACAACATGATTCCCCAAATTACTGAGGGGTGGATCGGAATCTACCAGTTCATGAAATATTTTCTCTTAAGTTACATGAGGGGATGATATCCTTTAACGTTCTTTGTTTTGGTAGAAAGATATATGATTGTTTTGTAAATATGTAAGGGTTTTATAACATGAATCACCTCATATAAATGAGCAGTGCGTGAGGAATCAAATAGTCAATCTACAGTCATCAACAGTTGATTTATAGTTAAGGTTGGGACCAAATTACAATATTTATATGGGGGAGTTCATTTTCCTAATGGTGAATTTAAAATTGTGTTACTACGTTTAGGTATTTCATAACCACTTTCTTATAAGTATTTTATTAGGTTTTGTTAAGTTTTGTTTTGGGGGAAATTTTGTAATTTTTAATGTTTTTCAGCTAGTGCGTGGTTGGCATATTGTTTTCCCAAAACATGCACCCTCTCAGTTGAAATAGTGCAATCCCGGATAGTGGGGGTTTTAACAGTAAGAAAATGGTGTGATAAATAGTGTTCCCACCAAGTAGAAACTGTGAACCTAGGGAGAAAGGGGTGCATGTCTAGGGTGAAAATTTTGGACTAACTATGTGGCCCTACCAAACAAACCATGCATACATGTCATTGATTTTATATGAACACATACAAACATTAGGCAGTTAGTTATTTCTTGTACAACACTCTATGATTTATTACACTAACAATACATCTGCAGCAGTCACATCCTTGATAGGATGGTGATAAGTACTCATTAGTAAATATCTAGGGGAGTGTGTATACACATAATTATGTGTAAACTATTTTACTACATGGAGTCCCTTAGCCCAGAACTATCATACCATTTGGAATATGACTGTGTTAATTTATTTTTTGTATTTTAAATGAATATATTACTTTATTGTGAACTATTTGTCATGCCTTCTGATTTTTATAAACATTTTTTTATAAAATAGTTTTCCAATGCATTTGTTTAAAGTATTTCCATCATTTTAAATGTAATGAATAATTTATTTAAAAATAAATTTGAAATTCCAAGTCTATTTTTTTAAATTGAATACATTATTTTGTTCATTAAATGTGGCATCATCTTATGTAACCATTGGTGAGAGACTACTAGGATTTTATCCCCCACCCTACATGTGACTCTGGGTGTTTGTATATTTTTTTCATCCAATTTCATCCAAGGGTATGGAAAAACATGGTGGTTGTTGTACCTATGGATCATTGGTCATGAAGATTTTCTTCTATAGGGGCTTGGTTTTTATCTTGTTTTCTAGTACTATACTATAGTACATTGGGATTTTACCTGATTTAATTTTAGTAAAGTTCTCCCAGTGGAGTTTTTCCTGTATGAATACTTACATGATTATATTTCTTCTGTAATGCATGTGGAAAATATATTCAAATATTCATTTTTCGATGATTCTAGGTGCTAGTAACCGACCAGTGGGGATCAAAAATTCCCTTCCAGACATTTTAGTGTCGGCTTGGTTATTGGGGTACTAGGGTACTAAGATTGGTTCGTGATAAAGAAATTTCAGAGATCTAGGTTGATCTATTTTTCTTGATGTCAGTATGCATTTTTCTAATCTTGTTAGGATATAGGAGGTAGTTTTGTTTGAGTTCCATTCTAGATCTCACTGCAATGAACCTTAATTCACTAATATTGGTTTGGGAAAGAATCCTTGAGGATTAGTTCTAGGTTTTTCCCAAATTCTAATTTGGATATGATTAAATCCAAATCTTGTTTATCACACTATTTGTATTAATTCCCCTTGTTTCTCTATTTAAGTGGTTATATAATGTCTTCAATGTTTTATGCTAATGTTGTGTAGAAACATGACATAGGCAAGGTAAGAGAATCAGATATAGGAGGAAGCTACAAATGAACCACCATGAGAAAAGCCACTCGTGGACCTGATTCTAGTCCAGGTGATTGTTCTCACTGTCCATACTATAGGAAAATCACCACCACCAATCTTCGTTATGGCTCCAACTATGAAACCTCAATGAAATTTTACCTGGATCATTCTTAATAGTTCCTTCACCAAATTCCACTAATGTTCAAAGGATCCAATTATCAATAATAGGATGGGGAATGGTTAGGGAGGATCGAGCATTTGATTGTGTTCTTCCAGAATCCTATGGAAACTAAGGTGAAGTGATTAACCATCATGTTGGAAGTACTGATCAGGAGAATATGGGACATGAGGGTAATGATAATGAAACGTGAAGGATTATAGTAAAAATGCTTCAAGGTTATTTTCACTGAACTGTTCTATCGAGAGTTTAGGATTTTGGCCAAGGCCACTATGTTTTTCAAACATGAAAAAGATGACAGGACCATGATAGAATATGCAACTCATTTTGATAGTCGTATGTAGTTTTAACAAGAGACAGTATCGAATGATATGATGAAGGCTTGATGGTTGAATTTGGGATTGTGATATTATATTCATTCTCATGTTTTCTTATGTAAACATTATTCTTGTGTTGATGTGATGGATAGTGCAATTATGGTCAAAGTGGACATGGATGGAATGTTATATTTGATTTAAGATTCATTCTCTCATAGTGGTAGTGTGAATTCCTCTAAAGGGAGGAGTAAATGTTATGATTCTGATGTTATTAATATTTTCATGACTTATTATATACTCCCTTTACTGATTTTATATTAAATGTGCATAATTTTTGTGAAATATTAATGTTTTAATTCTAAGTATAATTTTTGAGAATTTTTAGAAGTAGTCCAATTGAGTCAATTAACTATTTTATTTATAACTCTCACCCTACTAATCTCAATTATGTGGTTACTGTTTTGTAGGATTCCATATTTAATTTCCCACATATCATTAGAAGGAATCATTGGCCCATTCTAAAATTTTAATGTCCATATGGACCACACAAGAAGACCCATAGAATCTGTGAAGAAACTGGCCCATCCATGAATATTTAATTGTTGGGCTCCATCAGAAAGTCCAAATTCCTTTATTCTCCTCCAAAATTCTGCGGACAATTTAAGTAGTCTTGTGTTAAAATTTAAAGGCCCAAATCCAAATACATTGGTTCCAAATGATTCATTTAAACTTATCCCACCATTCTGGCCGAGAAATAATATCATTACAGTATTCATGACATATCACTTGATGTAATCATCCAATCAAGCTAAAGGTTTTCATTGTGAAATAGGTGATATAAGAGGCCTACTTTTTTGAAGAAAGTGTTTCATATTAAAGGAATTTCCCAATTGATAAACCCATTCACATTTTGGCCTTCTAAAAAGAATGGATTAAAATGGACAGTTTAACTTTGTTTAATAAAACTTCATTAACTTTTGATCCATAAGTCCAAATGACTCCAAATGTTAAGAGTAGTTGGCCAAAATTATTACCTAAAACATGTAAGAAGGAGATATCTTGATATTTGGCTTTCTGGATGTCAAAAACGTCGAGCCAAGTGGAGGGATAGATTGGGAATTCAAACAATCTGCTTCCTTGGGCTATAAATACATCCCCCTCCTCTCCTTCAAATGGGTTGGAATTTCAGAAGATAGAAGCACATATTTAAATGAACAAATCCTTTCTATGGGATTGGGAAGACCTTCCATACTCATTTTTTCACTTGATATACCCTTCCTCATCTCTTTGTTTCCTTTTATTTTTGTGTTCTTCATTATTGTAATCTTGTAAGTTTTTTTGTAATTATATTTTAATGAAAGTTTCTTCTTCAATATTTTTTTCTCATCCATATAATGTAGTATAATACTAATGTTCTTAATATAATTTAAATCAAGTTAAAACCCCTTCCTTTATTTTTCTTCCTCATTCAATCGAAAGTCTATTTTTAGTTCTCATTATCGTTTGTGTGTGTGTTCGACGCACCACTCTTTTTATTATCCTTTTTTTCTCTTACTAATTTTTCATCATAAAAATTATAACCAGATTATTAATCATTAAAATGGATGAGTAAATATCTCATTGGGGTGAGTTGTAATTTATGGATGTTAATCAATTGAGAGCTTATGCTCGATGAGTATTCTTTGAATTAACATTGTGTATGTTGGACTTAACATGTCATGGATTAATGACTTGTTTTGTTTAACGAGTGGTTTCTATGGATAATTGGAACCATAAATACACTACCATAAACAATATATGATTATGATAAGAACCTTAAGTTAAGTTAAGGCTTGGATTAATGATTTAACACTCAGGAATTCCAATCAACGTCAACTTGTGACATGGGTGTTAATTTATTGAAATACAAGGCAAGGCCAAATGATATCACAAACTTAAATACTTACTGATGAACTCACCCCAATCTTTTTCAATTTTTTAAATAAAATATCATCCATAAATTATTTCATAAGATCAACAAACAAACCCCCCAACCAGAATACAATAAACTAAAAACAATCTGCTATTAAAAAGTATCATAGTCGAGGATTTGACCCGAATGCTACTATACACATTTGCAGAGAACCAGAACCTTGACAAGTTGATAGGAGACAATATTCTAAACATTAATATTCTCATGGAATTTATTGATAGAAGGGTAATTCTAGACCACTTGGGGTTCATGGAATAGGTCTTCTAATTTTACATTTATATGGCATGACGAAGAATTCAAAAGAGTGTTTGCATGGAGGTGCCCAAGATTTGTAGTTTATATTGATTCTTGGGTCACTTAAAGAAGGTTTTACATGTATTTTATGCTCCTTGAAGTGTCATGATATCTTCAGAACCAAAAAACAATGTGATGAAATAAGTTTTATTTTGAAGAAAGGATTTCCAGCCGCATAAATCTGAACTAGAGCTTCTTCACACAGTGTAAGAGTCTCTATATAATGCAGATATGGGTCCAGTGACAGTGGGAAGTTCCATAACTATCTATTTGTCATTAGCGAATAATTTATTTGATATTGGTTCATCTCATACATTTATTTCAACCCACATTGTTAATTTTAGAATTCTTCCTATAGATATTTTAACTTATGTGATGGATATTACTACACCCCTATAAACAAAGAGAGCACAGGGTCTCTAACGTCCTGCTTGTGTTTTCACTCAATCTAATTTCATGCATTATTATATTTTTTTGGTTCTTAACAAGAATCCTCTTGATAATATATTCTGATTGGATGGTCTCATTCCCAATAAATTCTATATTTATTTTTATCTTCTACAGGTCTCCTTTTCAACACATGATGGGTTGTCTTGTGACTTTCAAGTCTAATGGGACCCAAGGTTTTGTATAGTCGGACCCACATATCCAAAATTGTGGAAAGTAATATATTTTTTTTCATTTGATATGGAGAGGGAACCATTAAGCGTTGATCTACATTTAGTTTTCATTGATTTTCACAATGCCTTCCATTCTGAATTATATATTTTTCTACTAGTAATTGATGTGGTGTTTTTTATCATCTCAATTATTAGTAACAGATCAGGGTCTATCCATTCATAAAACATGACTCCAGTGTTAATTAAAGTATGAATACTTAGCCGGATGATCTTCTTGATAAGGTATTTATAATCTTGAGTGTGTCACCTTGGAAGACACCAATTATCTATTCTATGAAATTTTATGGTTCACTTCAACTTTGTGTTACTTTATGAAAACCCAATTGTGTCACAATAAAGATGAAAGTATCTATTTCCATGGATTTATGATCTATTTGGAGAGTTGAAATGGGAGAAATGGTTCTCAAAGATGGATCATCGATATGGTTACCATTATTTGAGAATAAAAGAATATAATATTCCAAAAAGCACCTTTTGGAATAGGTACTGTCATTGTAAGTACATTTTCAAGCCAGTTGGTATAACCCATGATCCTTCATTATTTATGAATTTAATGAATATTTTATCCCTTGAGTATCTTGACACCTCAGTGGTAGACTTTATGGATGAAATCCTCATTTACTATTAGTCCAAGGAGGATCTTGTGCGTCATCTAAGAGTAGTTCTGAATTTGTTGAGAAATCACCAAATTTATAGAAAGATTTCATAATGTGATTTCTTAATCTGCAATGTGATGTTTTGGGTACACATGTTGTCATAGCATATTATTTCAGTTTATCCTAAAAGGGTTAGGGCTATTATGATATGGGAGCAACCACAAAATTTCCTCGAGATTCATAACTTATTGGGCCTAGTAGGGTATTATCATTGGTTCATTTAGGAAATATAAATATTTTATTCTCTCATGAATACTCTAACATATAATGTAGTAATGTTTTATTAGAATGAAAAATGTTATATTTATTTTGTTGAGCATAAAATTCTTCTGACAACAGCACAAATGTTGACATTTCCAGAGGCTGGGTAGGGCATTGTGGTCTTCTCTGATGCATTGGGTTCAAGTCTGGGATGTGTTCTTATGAAGGGTGATAATGTCATTTCTTATTGATCTCACCAGATTGGCTCAGATGAGAATATTTATCCATCCCATTACCTTAAACATTTAACTATGATGAACATGATTAAGTGTTGGCAACATTACATTTTCAGAGGAATGTTTTTCATGTTTTTAGACCTCAAGAGATTGATTTATATCACAACTCAAAATTATTTAAATTTATACCAATGGAATTGGTTGGAATACCAACAATATTTCATCTTCGAAATCACATATAAGCTAGCAAAATGGAACATATTTTTATATGGCTCAAGCAAGAAACGTATGACCCATGCCATGAAAAAATAATTGGAAGAGAAGAACTTGATGGTTCTTTTTCAATAGTTCTATAATGGAGTCAAGGAATGAGGGTACAAGGTTTATTTGGATATTGTTTAGATTAAATCCACTCTTCTCTAGATTATCATTTTGGATAAGCATCTTGACGATTAGTTCGGTGGCACTAGAGACTCTCTTTATGGTCAGTAGACCGTTGTTGAGTGGTAATTCTCCAACGAGAGAATTATATGCTATCAAAATTGATTTTTTATTCCATTAGTGGTATGTAATATGTGATAGAGGATTACCATAATTTATAATGGTAAGTTCTCATAGGAACAATGAAAATGTTCTATGACATGGGGTTGAAATTATAGGGGGCAGTTATGATTTGGGGAATTGATGAATTTTTTCCTCATTGTTACACATGAGAAGAGGTCAAGGTAAACCACCAGAGACCTTTTGGTTTGTGGAAGCCACATATAGTGGATAATTTGATGTGGGATGATATTTTTATAGAAATTTTAGTTGGGTTTCCACAAAACTAGATAATTAATAATGTGATATGGGTTTTGATCAATTGTCTGACTAAGTCGACTCAATTTATACCAATTCATGATACAACCAAAATTGTGGACTTAGGAAATACCTATTTGAAAGAGATCATTATTTTTAATGGAGTCCCATCTGTTGTAGTTTATAATAGGGATCCCTAGTTCACTACATGATTTTTAAGATTCATTTAAGAGGCACTGTGATGTTAGGTTCATTTGAGCATGGCCAACCATCCATTGTCAAATGGTCAACCAGAAAGAGGTAAACATATTCCTTAGTATATGCTTTGTGCATATGTACTTGAATTTGGTTGGGCTAGGGATGACCATATAGGGATGGTTAGTTTAACAATAGCTGTCATTCTATGATAAGAATGGCTCATTTTTAGGCCTGTTATGGTCATCCTTTTAGATCTCAATTGTGTGGGTTGAAGATTGGTAAAAGTTCCTTGGTTGGACGAAGCATGGTTGGAGATACAAAATTAAAGATTTAATTGATTCATAAAATCATGTTTATGGAAGAGAAATGATATATGTTGTATACTAACTGTCGTCATAGACCGTTACAATTTTCAGTTGGAAAGTACGTGTTCTTGAATTTTTTATCTCAATTGGGTCATCGATGACTAGGGAGGCAAGGGAAGCCTACTCCTCAATTTTTATTTCTATTGAGGTTATTGATAATGTGGGGAAAGTTTCTTAACATTTTTCACCTCAACTGGTACTTATGTTGATACATAACATGTTCCATGTATCACAGCTCAAAATGTATCTTTATGATCTATCTGATTTTGTGAGATGGAGTGAACTTGAGGTTAAACCTAATTTTTCAATAAATAAATTTCCAATCAGGACAATTTATCTTGAAATCAATGTGCCTCATGGGATAAATATACCTTTAGTTTTAGTGTTTTGGTAGCATAGTTCTAATATTCATGAGATTTTGGAGAGGGAGGCACTGATGAGATAAGAATGATGTCATTTTTTCATGGAATATTCATGAGTAGTCTTTATGGGGAATAATATTTCATTGTGTGGGGAAGTTGTAACATCAAATTACTTTTATCAAGTATTTATAAACCCCTATTTTGATCATTATTTGGTTGGGTTTTGATATGTGTAGTTTTAGGAGAAATTTTGAAAGTTTTGAATGTTTCCCAACTAGTTCACTTCTGACACATGGTTTGGCCAATTTGTGTGACATCTCGGTGTAAAATATGAAATCGTGGATAGTGGGGGTTTCCATGGCTAGCACAAGTCATAAAGAACCATGTGGTAAGGAAGTAGAAACCATGAACGATTGAACGATGGGGTGGACGACTAGGGTGCACAGTTTGATCTAACCATGTGGTCATTCCCAGCTAACCCTACGCATGGGGATAATTAATTTTAAAACACTATAAACCCTCATTTAATGTTCCTGGTGGGCCTAACTCAACACCTATGAATTATTATTCCAGGGGAGCTCCTAATATGTTATTTTGGTCAATCTACACCCTCTTATAAGTGGATAAAATCTTAGAGAATGACCGTAGATCTCCTCCTGCTAGGTTTCCTCTTCCCATTCTCATTCTCCCGGTTTCTCACTATTATCCCCATAGAGTTTTGTGGATATCCATTCTATTAGAATATCTAATAACCATTATTTCAAAAAACAGATCCTAGTGTGATTCCTAAATCTTGTTATTATCATTCTTCATTAGTGAATCCTGGTTAGGGTTTGGATTCTCAAAATCTTGTGATCCTAAGGTAGGTGGTTCCATTATAATGGATTCTTTTTTATTAGTCCTAAATTTCCTAATTAATATTCAATTTATTGATATAAATTAAATTTTTTGATATAAATAAAATTACTTTTGATCAGTTGATTAAAACCCCAATCCCATTGAATTGGGGTATTGAAATTGGATTTGGTCATGAAATTAAGAAAACCCCCAATTCCATTTAATTGGTGTGTGTTTGTGATATTGATTGAAAATTTTGGAATTTAAATTGTAAAGATTATTTGATAGAATTATTTGACAATTGGAATTTCGAAAAAATGGATTAAAATGGATTTGATAGAAACTCTTGGGTTTTATCTTTTAAAATGCATGATTTGATTATAAACTAGTGTGTTTGTTTTTAAATGGAACTTGGCATGCTGAAAATGGATAATGGGATGAATTGCATTATTGTTATAAAAATAAATTCCCATCATTGATTGTATAATAGAAAATAAAATCTTTTGTTGTTAGTTATTTATTATAAGAATAATTTATGATTTAAAACACTAAAAATACACATGCATTAATCAAATACCTAATAGGATAGTGATAAGTACTTCATGGTCAGTATCAAGAGGAAAATGTGTATATATAATGTTTTGGAAACTATGTGAGTGTGTGGAGTCCCTTAGACTATAACAATTGTATCTTTTAGAATATGACCATATTTCTCAGTTTTTTATATGAAATGAATATATTCCATTGTTTCGAACTGTTTAGCATCACTTTTGATTTGTATAAACTGTTTTTTTATAAAAGTGTATGATAATATATTTTTTAAATTATTTCCATCATTTGAAATTTAATGCAAGATTTTTCTAAATATGTTTTTTGAAATTTC
Organism: Viscum album; assembly: GCA_963277665.1. NCBI lineage: Eukaryota > Viridiplantae > Streptophyta > Magnoliopsida > Santalales > Viscaceae > Viscum > Viscum album. The sequence goes on from OY728134.1 coordinate 1,205,320,017, forward strand.
AAATCTGTTTATTTTAAATTGAAAGAATTATTATTTTTATTTAATATCGAATTTTATTAAGGAATCATTGGTGATACCCTAATGGGATTTTATATAACATCCTACCTATTCCATTGGGTGTTTGTAGAATATCTTCTTCTAGGTTCTAGAAAGGGTAAGGTGCCACATGGAGGTGGTAGTAGTTGTTTATCCATGTGTTTAGAGAGTTTCATCTATTAATACTTGAGCTCTTATCGTATTTTTCTGGTACATTTTTGTCATACATTGGGTTTGTTTACTTATTTGACTTATATTACAGTTCTTTATTTGGTGTTTTTCTTGTATTTATTCTGAATTATTATCGTTATTTTGAAATGATTGAGGAAAATTCATTCCAAAATTCATTTTTGTATGATCCAAGGTGCTAATCAAATCTCATATTGATCAGGAACTCCCTTTGGGCCATGTTAATTCCATATTGGTTATCTAGTTAACAAGGTACCTAGCCTCATGCATGAAAATGAAAATATTGATCTTTCTCAATCCCCGTGATTATGTTGACTGATAGATTGTGTCTGGTAGAAAAATTAAATTCCAATTTCATCTATGAGCATAGATAAAATGGTTGATGTTTAGGGGGAGTTTGGTCACCAACGAATTTAGGTGATGCACATTTGGAATATTTTACATATGAAATTCCACATTTATGTGTATGAACATTTATATCTCAGCATCCTATTTTTTCAACATCACTTCTGTGGAGTGGACATCAGTATTTTTTGTGGAGCGAAATATGTATCTATGTATTTCACTTTATACATGAATGTATATTGACTAAGGTTTCAAAATCCTAATTTCTAGGTGCTAAATTTTGGATCCTCCACTAATTCCAGTTGAGTTCAACGTCGGTCGGTTCATCAGTGAAAATTGCCTCCTAGGGTATTATTACCACATTTCATTCCTTACTGAATATATATCAATCTATATCATCCTCTAGACTGATATTGATGATTCTTACTGTGTAAAATCTTGTTACAGGAATCCTCTCATCATTATCTAGGTAATGGAGCCAATATGTGCAACTTGTATCCCCATTGACTATCATGTTGTGGTCTAATTCCTACTCATTTCGTTCAATGGGACATTCTTTTTAGAGGGATTTATTGGGTATGATAATCCTTCAAAGATGTTCCATGGTTTTTGGTATATGAATGGTGACTCTAATGGAATCTCAAAGAATCCACTCTGATAAAACATTGAATAAGATGTATGTGTCATGTTGTGACATTAACATTTTCGATGATAGATGTTATTCGACACTACGTAGTTTGTCGAAGGCTAATCCCATTATAGGATATGATTTTAATTACCCCATCCATAATGGATGGTGATTATGTGGGGCCACAACTAGTAATTTCCAAACGTGATTAGGATTTGATGACCTTTGAATTATAGTTTGTGGAAAAAATTCTACCAGCCCTACTGACTTGGGATGATTTTGAGCCGCTGGTATTTTTCTCTTGACCAACAATTACATTAATGTACCTTAAGGTGGAGGATGTAGTAATATTTCCCCTAATATTTAGTTTTTACGGTTTCTAATAGATAGAAAAATGGTGGATACTTGTGTAGTATTCTTTATTTGGGACAATCCAACTCAATAAAGTGCCAAGTGTATCAACAGTTCAATATATGAGCTACATTTTTTGAGAAACATTTGTATGTTTTGATGATTTGAATAACTTTTGTGAGTCATATTCTCATCTTCGTGATGGACATGAATCTAGAGCCTCTTTATAAATAAATTATCTTTATATGGTTCTCTTTGGTCTTAGATATTTGAATATTTTTATTGATTCTCCATCTTGTATGTGCATTACCACACCCGTGGAATCTATTGCATCGAGGAAACGATCATATGTTTTTTCCAGTGAGCACTACTGCTATGTGGATATGGTAAAGGTTAATTATTAATATCCTCCCCTCCTCAGATATGTGCATATAATGAGGCATTGATGTTTCCTTAAAATCTATATATTTGCCACATATTTTTAGTATGTTTGTAGTAATTTAATTATTTAATTTTTCTTATTTTGGAAAATAAATGAATTTTTTTATTTTATGATTTAATTCATTATTTAATAATTTCTTATAATTTTTTTTGTATTTTAAATATTAATATTATTAATATTTTCTCTTTTAATTTCCCATTAATTATTTTTATACTTATTAAACATAAATTCTGCTCAATATTTATATGTTTGTTTCTTTTTGATACTTCATTAGTTAATCAGATTATCTTTGTAAAATGAGTCGTTAATTTGATATTTAATATCTAAATTGTTTTTCCCTAAAATATTTTATCCTTAATTATCAATTCATGTTTTTCATTTACTTTCAATAAATAATTTAAATCTTTTTATTTTGAGGCTTTAATTCAATTTATAATTTTAATTTTAAAATATTATATTTATTTGTTGCTTTAATCTTAATTATTTTTTAATTTTTGTTTATGTTTTGTTTTAGTCCTTAATTTTTTTTCAATAAGTAATGAGTTTTTATAAATAATATATTTTATGTTAATACTGATTTATTTATTTAATATATCTATGTTTTATTTGTTTAAATTTCTTAATTCTATATTGTTTTATTTTTTATCGTTTGTAAAATAAATTTTGTTATGTTTAATAGTTTTATTTTTTAGTCACCACCCTATTTTCCAGATTTGATCGCTAATTTTGAATCTGTGAGTCACTGTTGCTACCAACCTCTCCCTTCCTCTCTTTCATCAGTAACTCAATGAGTCACCGCCATTGCTACCCACTACCACCATTTCACCTCCATAGTAACATCATCTTGCCACGATCACCTCTACCTTATCATAATGAGTTACCGTTCCCTGTTTTGACAACCCACTACCACCATTCTAACTCTATTTTCATTCAATGGTTATTTCACAAGCCACTCCTCCCCTCACTGAATCCACGGACCACCGTTGTTACTGCCACCCTCATCTCCGGCTCATCATTCCTTTACGAGACACCATCAATATGATTGTGCCTCAAATCACTAATATCTCATTCTGTTTCTCACACCGTCAGCATAGCCTACAGTAGATCTAACAATTCCATGAACAACCATATTTTTCCATTAACATTTGGATCCTAATTCAGCTGATCTGATGCCACCTTGAACCACACCTAATCCATCATTGGATCTGGAATGCGAATCAGCCCACCACACTCACCTGAGTCCACCACCAATGGTGAACTATGATCTGAAGCCACTGATGATCCAAATCCTTTAGCCAGTGATGTTGAACCGGCTAGATAGCCAACGGTGTGAGATATGTGCCGCTATCTGGTGAGACCGAACAGGGGCCAGTCGCCGTAGTGGAGCAGTGCTGGAGGAGGAAGGAGCACCGCCGGCATTGCTTCTTTGAGAAGCCTGTCGAACCCCACTGCTATCTAGTGGAGATGGGGATATGAGGGGATAATGATAAAAAACTATATTAAAAACTGAATAAAAAAATTAAAATAAGAAATAAAATAATAATAAAAATAAAATACTAAATAATATATTTAAATTTAATAATAGATTAAGTAATAATATAGTAAATAATTAAAACCAAATAATATAATAAAATTAATAAGAATAAATTTTTAACCCTAATAATTGTATTAATAATAATAAATAAACTTGAAAACGGAATTAAAAACTTTTAATTAACAAAGTAATCTAAATATAATAACTATTATTTTCAATAAGATATTTTAATGTTAGCATTTTATTGTAAATAAAATAATTTTAATAATTAATAAGAAATATTAAATTTAATTATTAATTAAAATAACAAATTATTATAAAATAATAATTTTATCTAATAATCGTAATAATCAATAAAGTTTTTATCTTTTACGGTAAATAAATATATTAACTGTACACAGTTTTGTTGTGAAGATACATGCAGGAACTGAAAATACATTTATATGAATCCCAATTATCTGTTGAGTTCATTCTAGTTGATACGTTAAAGTGATGAGCTTTTTATAAAAAAACACACGTGTGTGTTTTTACAATGATGAACCTACCTATGTTAGTGGAGGTTTTGGGTGACTCGCAGTGGATGAAATAGATTTTAGAAATAGACCATTATTAGTTAGAGGGGGGAGACCCGAATAATTCAACATTCACAAACCATTCACTTTACTTCTCGTCATTTGAGACCCAGAGAACAAAAGATATCCACGAGACCACCTGGAGACGGAGGAGCCTGAAACAAGAGTAGCAGGATGAGATTGAAATGGATAATTCTTCATCCTTATATTTCAAATTCTATATTAAGTATTCGAATATTATTACTATTGTTAATCAATATGATCTTAAGTTAGATATTTTTCTGATCAGGAAATTAATTTCTATTGGTTTAATATTTTTCTTCTTTTATTTGATTTCTTTTTACAAGTATCGGATCTGGCTTGCGAGGTTTTTTGTGATTCTTGAAACCTAAATTGTTTCTTCTCATCCCAGGATTTATTTTCAAGTTCCATGACCTTTTTGAGATATCCATCATGGAACCAATTCATCAATCATTAAATTCAATACATCAAAAACTTCTTGTGATGTTGTTTCTATTGACATTTTCCAAATTATTAGTTGTATTTGGTTCTTGAATTTGTGAACCTCAATAACATAAATACAGTTTGTTGAATATTCTAGGGATGTAGGTTAAACCAATCATTTTTATGAGGAGTGAATTATATTTACATTTTTAATGGAAAATTCATCCTTAAAAACTAGTAGAGTAGGTTTCCATGAGCAGTCATTTAATTTGATCATTCCCTATTACTACAGTCATCACTACCTACTCTCCATTACTGTTTAATTTTTTTTTATTTTTTTTCATTTATACCTATAAAAAACAAGCAATATAATGATAAGTAAAAAGTTTATAAAATAAATAGAAAATTCCACCCACTTTTGACACAAGTGGGTTGTTTGAAAAGAATATTTGTTACTCCACCATCCATGTGGGTTCGACCCTACTATCTAGTTTTATGAAGTTTGTTAGATGATATAAATAATTAAACTTTGACATCATAATCAATGACTTATGTGTCATGTTTTTTGCGCCATTATTGGGGAAGGGTTCGATTGAACATTTTTTCTCAAACAAAATTTAAAAAAATTCACATAGAAAAAATCTAAAAAAATTAGTTAAAATTGAAAACTAATAAGAACATCATTTCTGTCAATTTCATTTTGTTTCTATTTAGATACTTTTTCTGATACATTCAATTTGTTTCCACTATAACTCTACTACCTGATTTCCTTAACAGTTTGTGCTGAAATTCATCTATTTTTACCCATTACATGAGTACAAGATCTTATATTATTAAACTCGATCCCCTGAACACAAATAATAAACAACATTGTTATATATTTTGAAAATAAAAGAAAATTTCAATGGAGAATGTGGAGATTGGAGCCGATAATCAAAACATGAATGTTCCACAACCCATAGTTATAGCCCCCCACATACGCAGACTTAGGAAATTTCAAATTCCAATTGTGTCAAGCAATCCATCTTTTATTAGGTTATCCCCGAGGTGTATGAACTATGAAATTATGTAGTATCACCTATCTAAACATTATTCTTTCAATGTAAAGGATTTACTTGAGTTTATTAGAGGGTTTTATTGTTTTTTCCAATAGTTACCACTAAAAGATCTGTGTGAGGAGGATATAAGGTTGAGAAGGTTTCCAGTTTTTCTAAAGTGGAGGGCTAGGACTTGGTTCTAAAACCAATATGAGGAAATCATTGGGACATTGGATTATTTTTCACTGTATTTGTATCAAAACTAGTACTTCGCCACTACATTTTCACGACACAATTGAACAATTCTTATTTTGAATATTAGAATTCCATTTTCAAACATAATAATTATATTTAATATTGCTAATATTTAAAACACAAATGAATGATACATTATAATAGAATAGAAGGTACAGAATTGGTGGGACTAGGCAGTCTATACATAATGAAGCAATGAGACGGTAACATATAAACTACATGAATTGATGATCTAAAATTGTCCAAAAAAACACCATATATAATGAAACAATTTTGAAAAATAAACATATTTCTTGTATGAATTGAATTTTTTTTGACATAAACTTATAAAATACAGTAAAATACAATCTATTTGAATATATAAATAGTCCTAACATATAGGTGGAGAGAAAAATAAATATTTTTATATATGATCTTAAGTGAATAAATCTAGTTTGGCTTCCCTAAACTGCAACATGTTTTGATCTGGTGAAACAATTAAGCTTGAACCCTGACAGAATGAATATGTCAATTAATACGGAGAGGGTGAATGAAAAAAACACTACCACTTGAATAATGGTACCTTTAATTTTCAATATAGGTTATATCATTTCTATCATTATAATAAAAATCTTTATAGTTCATGATATAAATTTTACCTTTAGGATTGAATGATTCTGAAAAAGCTATATATTTAAATTACACATCAACATTTAGCCATGAATTAAAATGTTTAGTTCATGTAAGAAAACAAAAAATGATAGTATTTTTATTTCATATAATGGTATAATTTAAAAGTATCTATGGTTAAGAAAACAAATTCATACATGATAGGCCACATTTGTCTAGAAATATGAAACCTCGTATGAAGATGAAATCCTATGGAAATGTTGAAGAATGAGAAATGATTTACCCAGTTGTACCATTATCCGATGAAGAACTTTTCACTCTCTAATTGAGAGATACTGACACTAAAGCCTCTAAAATGGAACAACACCATAAAATATTAGGGAAAAATGAAAAAAAATGGTGGAGGTAGAGGCAAAGCCACAGAGGGGGAGGTGAGTGGGGTTTCAAGAATGGAATAGTTGTACGGGGTTTTGTAATGCATGGAGGTTATAGTCATAAATTTGGAGGGTTTTCCATAGGTAGAGTGGATGGAGCAGGTGTAGGTGGAATAATCAGAGGTAGAGTAGTTGGAGGCGGAGGTGGGGAGCCATCAGAGATGCAGCTGAAGGTGGAGGAGCTGAAGGTGGATCTACCAGAGGCTGAGTTGGTGGAGGTGGAGAAGCCATGGGGGAGTAGGGGTAGGCGAAGTAGTCGAATGTGGTGGATCTGTAGGTAGAGAAGATGAAAGAAGAGAAGCATGAGGTAGAGTAGCAAGATGGGGAAGAGGCGGAGGCAGAGTAGTAGAGGGATCCGAGTGGGGACCCTAGTAACTGGAATGTAATTCGTGAGAGAGAGGGGTAGATTTTTTGGAATGAAATATGAAAGACTTGGTGGAGTGATGTGGTGCAAGGAGGAAGTGACATGTAAGCTGGATACTACCCAGCTTTAGTATATATAATAGATTCTATCCTAGGAAGACCATCACTGAGGTTAGGTAGAAACTTACTGGGGTTTTCGAGGATGAAGGAGAGTTATTTCATGAGGCATGGGATAAATTTAGAAGTCTATTTAGAGAAAGTCCCTATCACCAATTATCTACCCTTCTACTCATGAAGACTGTTTACAATACTCTCACCCATGAAAATCAGTATTTTGGTGACCAATCCTATGGGGGTGACTTCTCTGAATCCACTGCTGATGATTTGAAACACTTGTATTACCAACTTTCCCAAAAATTATAGCACAAGTGCACTAGGAAGAGAGTCATCTATTGGGGAGAAACCAACCCCTGTTCTACCATTGTTGATGATACAATTTTAAAGGGAGCAATTTTGACACTGTGGGATGTTCATTCACACTCGTAGATGTTAACCAAACATCAACCTCCCTATCCAATCTGATGAGTGTTTTTCAGTTTTAGGATTTCAGAGATATGAACTAGGGGAAAATGATCCTTTCTCAAATCGATTTAACAATGTCTGAAAAAATCACCCAAACATGTCCTTAAAATAACAAGGTGTCATTAAACAGCCCACTTCCCTGACATACTGACCACATCCCAATGAATTTTTCCAAATTCAATATGTTTTTGAGTCATCTAGTTCTCATGGGGAGTTAAAGGTGTTATTGCATAAAGTTTTTGGTGAGATTATCTCACTAAGAAAGGATAAAGATGATAAGATTCACAATTTATCACTTCAAATGGATCAAATTTCTAGAGATCAAATAGGCATGGAAAAGTGAAATCTTACCAAAAAATAATTTCTAAATCTAAGAGAGAGTTTTATTGTATGACCACTAGATATAGGATTCACACCCATGAACAAGTAAAGGAACACCCTGGGAAAACTAAAAATGATAAAAAGTCTAAATATGAAAATGAAAAAATAGAAAATATAGAATTTTAGAATTTGGACCGCTTGGTCCCACTTGAATTGAATATTTAACCCACACCATAAAATAACAATGAACAGAGGGAAATGATGTTTCATTGATTAGAGAATAAATGAAGAAAGTTGTGTTTGAAGAGAATGTGGATAATCTACCAGTTCTAAAACACTACGCCCCTCTGATTCCCTTATCTTAATGATTGAAATTTTTTGATGAACCTAACTATTTGAGGTTCTTAAAAATGATTCTAAGATTCAACATCCACATAACATTCTTATCATCCTTTGATAAAATGCCTTCATATTTTTCATTCACTATAAGTGTTCAAAAAAATTGGATGAAGTTGGATAAATTATTCTCAATGAGGAGTGTGCTGAAATTTTGTTAAAAAAGTTGCCTCCCAAATTAAAGGACCCTAGTAGCTTTATCATTCAATTCCAAATAAAATTATGTGGTAAAATCAATTTTATTTTTGAATTAGGAGTGCGTAACAATATTACGCCTTACTTCTTGTTTCAGAAGCCGAGTCTTATGGATATGCAACCAACATCTGTTTCTCTTCAACTTACTGATTGGTCACTCACACACACTTCTAGGATGGTGGATGAATTATTAGTGAGTGTAGGAAAACTCACATTTACAAAATAATTCCATATCCTTTATTTGTAATGTGATGAAAATGTTTCAATCATCCTAGGAAGACCATTCCTTGCTATTGGTGGTTCCTTCATTGATGTGTCCAAAGGAAAACTAACTCTCTATGATGTTGATGATGTGGATGAGTTTCTGGTTTTTGAGAATCCCCAACATGAGGTTTCTAGTGATTTTATATATTTTTTGACAAAAAATGATTTAAAATTGAGATTTGAATTGAGAATAGTTCTTTCCCTCTTGAGGTCACAGAGATTAGGATTCCTGATTGAAGGTTCCGGGTGCAGTGGAAGCTCGTGGTTGGATGTGCCCACATGACTTTTTTTCATAAATAATGATCAATCCGGCAACAATACGACGATAAATGCCAGTCTCCACGGATCGAATCACAGAAATAGACAGAGAAAAGGAAAGTCCTGGAACCACAAAGTAGGATCGTTACAGGTTTATTATAATTAATTTAATCAATTGAAAAGAAATACCTTTTGGGTGTTCTTTCTTTATTGATGTTCTTGATCACGTTCCGATATGATTCATCATTTCATCGCAGAAGCCAAGTGTAGACTTCCTCTAGAAGTGATCCACACGTGTACCTCGTATCTCGGGACGTCGCCAAAGGAGTCTCCGGGTGCTAGTGTGGAGAAACCTTTTCTTGAGTTGTCCGCCTTATATCATCTTGATCCGATGGAAGAGGATCTCTCTCAGTCTTGAGAGCATTCTTGGAGGAAGAGGTTCTTTCGACCTTGAAATAATTCTTCAGAATTGTTGTGCACAACGATTCTCTTATGTAGGAAAAGAGTTGGGGTTGTGAGGATATTTATAATTGAGTTTGAGGTTGTAGGGTTATGACAATAAATAAATGTGTTACACGTTTCATTTATGTCGTTAACTCTTATTAATAATCCCCAAGTCTAATAATTAATTCCTTGACATGCGCTCACACTGATTATAATAAATATCATTTAATAAAATTATATTTTTTCAAAATCTCGACTGGAAAAACTAGACGGTGTGTATAAATAAATACACTTCGTGTACTTGTTTTTCATTGCAAACTACACGGCGTGTAAATTAAATGTACACGACGTGAATATCTTGTTTTCATTTATTCATTTTCTTTCCAAAATGAAAACTACACGGCGTGTACATTTAATAATACACGGCATGTACTTGTTTTCAAAATAAAAACTACACAGCGTGTAATAATTAATACACGGCATGTACTTGTTTTAGTTCTATTCCTCCTACAACATTAAAATGATTTAGGCTTCCTTGAATAATTATTGAACCACATATGTGAATAATCTTTATTCTACTTGAGATACTTGAATACACTTAGTGTGTGAGCTTCTAGGCCTCTTTCTTGTTAGCATTAGGCGGGCTTGCATAAAGTCCAAAATTACGGACTAGCAACAGGTCAACGCACCCAAGAGAAAGAAGTTCAATCCGCATTGACGTATCACCTCATACGAATGCTTACTATGTAATTTAATCCCTTTGTCTCGATATCTCATCAATCATTTTTCATGGTAGTGTCATAAACCTATATGCTTGATCCGTTGTTCTTTGACTACCTGAAATAAACTCGTCGTTTACACCATGGCCATGGAATTTAATGCGACAGTTATGTTTCAATCAAAGGGCCAAGATATCAACTTCCATAAATGGAAGGGGAAAATCCTTCCTCGACTTATCCATTAACAAAATGTCACTTGTGACGCACCCAACGTACCCTACTTCCCGCCAACTGTCTACGCGACTGTTTTTGTCAGTAAATCTAATTGCGCGAGTCATGACATGAGTTAATGATAATCTTCTAGTCTAAGGACCATTACACACGCTTGTAGATAGAAATGTCTGATGACACCAAGACATGCTGAATTGCTACTACTGGGTCTGTTCTCATAATCTCCCATCTTGGAGATTAACAAGTGCGAACTCCATGAGAGAGAGTCTCATTTTCTTACGAGTACTCGCACATGACGGTCTGTATACTATGTGTCCTATCATAGTATGTCATCCAACCACAGAACATTATTTAAGAATATTGTTATAGCATTTTAAGGTTCTCATAATAGCGAGGATCTTCCATGATCTTATTAATGCAACAAATATTCCAGGACATTATTATATTATATTCATTTAGAACAATGAACAATATAATAAGTGAACATTCATGTAATCAAAGTACAAAACAGTTGGTTCTCAGGACACCAACCCTTACAAACTCCCACTTGGACAAGATCCAACTGCCTACGACTTTTAGTCTACTAGAGCTCACATGATGATCATGTTTCTGCTAAGTCAAGGGTTTAGTCAAGGGGTCTACCACGTTGTCTTCTGTGGAAATACTGCTCAATACAAATTCACCTCTTTGAGAAAAATCCCTCAAGAGAAGATACTTCTGAAGTATGTGCTTGGTCTGCTGATGTGACCTTGGCTCTTTTGCAAGTTCCACCACTACAGTATTATCACAATAGAGTGTGATAGGATATTTACTGTTCGGTACTACATCCAACTCTTGGATGAAGCTTCACATCCATACTGCTTCTTTAGGTTCCTCAGAAGCTGCCATATACTCGAACTCTGCTATAGAATCTTCCATCACACTTTTCTTTGATCTCTTCTAGCTCACTGCACCTCTATTCAAACAGAAGATGTAACTAGTCTGCGACTTCATGTCATCTTGATCAGTGTGGAAACTAGAATCTACATGTCCTCTGATGATTAGTTACTCATCTCCTCCATAAACCAGGAACATATCCTTAGTACGCCTCAGATACTTAAGGATAGTTTTGACTTCCATCCAATGGCGGTCTCCTGGATCAGCTTGATATCTGCCTACCGCACTTAATGTGTAAGCAACATCTGGCCTCATACATAGCATAACATACATGACTGAACCAATCATGGATGTGTAAGGGATCCTTTCCATTCTCTATCTTTCCTCATGTGTCTAAGGACACATTTTCTTGGAAAGATGAATGCCATGTTACACTGGCAACAATCCCCTCATGGACTATTCCATATTGAATCTCTTCAATATCTTGTCAATGTATGTACTTTAACTCAGGACCAACATTCTCTTAGATCTATCATGATGGATCTTGATCCCAAGAATATATGTTTCCTCACCCACGTATTTCATGGAGAAGAATTTATGCAACCATGCCTTAACTTACTGTAAGAAAGGTACTTCGTTTCCAATTAGTAATATGTCATCAGCATATACTATTTGGAAAACGACTGTATTTACACTAAACCTCTTGTAGACACAAGGCTCACATTCATTATTAACAAAGCCAAATTCAATTATAGCTTCATCAAAACGAATGTTCCATGACCTTGATGCCTTCTTTAATCCATAAATGGATTTCTACAACTTGCATACCTTGTTGGCATCCTTTGGAGTCACAAACCCTTCAGGTTGTGTCATGTAGACATCTTCCTGAAGGTTCCCGTTATGGAAAGCTGTTTTGACATCCATTTTCCAAAATTTCTTAGTCATGGTAAGCGGAAATGGCCAATAGGATTCTGATGGATTTCAACATTGCAACTGGTGAAAAGGTTTCATCATAGTCAATTCCTTGACGCTGTCTAAAAACTTTTGCAACCAGTCGTGCCTTATAGGTGATGACTTGTCCCTCCATGTCTAGTTTCTTCTTGAATACCCATTTATTACCAATAGGATTTACATCAACTGTAGGATCTACCAGAATCCAGACTTGGTTTTGGTACATGGAATCCATTTCAGAATTCATGGCTTCTTGCCACTTGGAAACGTCTGTGCCTTCAACTGCTTCCTTGTACGTAAGAGGATCATCATTGTCAACCAATAATGAGTCACCATCCTCGGTGACAAGAAACCCATATCGTTCTGGTTCTCTCACCACTCTTGTGCTCCTACGCAGTTCTTGTGTCTCTGGAACAGATTGTTCTTCCATGGGGCTTTGTGGAATCTGTTCTTGTACCAACTCCTGTGTATCTTGATCCTCAACTTCATCGAAGTCTATCTCACTCCCACTATATCTTTTGGAGATGTGATCCCTCTCAAGTAATATGGCGTGTCATTCCACTGTAACCATTTTGTCTGAGGGGTTTTATAGGTAATATCCTCTTGTTTCCTTGGGATATCCTATAAAGATACACTTTGTGCCTCGAAGAGGAATCTTGTTACATGAATAGTCCTTAACAAATGATTCGCTACCCCACACATGTAAATTCGATAACATGGCTTTGCATCCACTCCATAACTCGTATGTAATACCATTTATCGATTTAGTTGGTACTTGGTTTAGTATGTGTGCTACTGTTTGTAATGCATATCCACAAAAGGATAATGTAAGACTCGCATGACTCATCATTGATCTCACCATGTCCAACAGGGTGTGATTCCTCCTTTCGCTTACCCCATTCCACTATGGCGTGTAAGGAGGATTGAGTTGAGATAGAATCCCAAACTCCTTTAATAAATCAATGAAGTCCTGATTAAGATATTCTCCTCCTCTGTCTCAGCGTAGTTTCTTAACCTTCTTACCAAGCTGGTTCTCAACTTCATTCTTGTATTATTTGAACCGATCAAAAGAATCTGACTTATACCTCATTAAGTAGACATATCCATATCTACTAAAATCATCAGTAAAAGTTATGAAGTACGAGAACCCACCCCTTGCTTCAACTGGAAATAGTCCACACACATCTGTGTGAACTAATTCTAGAAGATCATTATCCCTTTCACCTTTCCCAATAAATGGGGATTTGGTCATTTTGCCTTATTGACACGCATGACATACACCAAGTGGTTTTAGTTCGAAAGAATCTAAATACCCATCTTGATGTAATTTTGTCAAAAGTTTCTCATTGACATGACCTAGCCGGTGATGCCAAATTTGGGTGTGGTATGAGTCATGCGAATTAACTTTTTCATCGATTTCCATTACTTGGTTTGTGTAGTCTAACACATAATGGCCGTTATATAAATGTGCCCTACAAAAACAAATGATATATTTATAAAAGTATCAACATTAATTTCCAAACATGAACATGAATCCATCAGTATATAATCTGGATACTGAAATAATGTTTTTTAGTAACATAATGAACATAATAAAAACCCTTTAACACTAAGATCATTCCAGTTGGCAATGTGAGGTGGTAGTCCCCAACAGCTACAACAGCAAGTCTGGCTCCGTTGGTTGCTCGTAGATCTACCTCACCTCGATCAATCTTCCTGAATCTACTTGGTTCCTGTATTTGGATACAGATGTGAGCACCACAAGCAGTATATAATACCAAATTAGTAGAAACAGATAGATTTCATTCGATAAAAAATTCACTTGAAGCTGCCCCTTGCTTCCTTGGCTGGGTGCAGTTTTTCTTCCAGTGGCCCTTCTTGCCACATGCAAAACAAACAGCATCTTGTTCCATTGCCTCCCCTTTGATCTTCCTTTTCTTTGAAGGCCTTGAAGAAACTTTGTGCTTAAATATCTTCACCTTCCCTTTCATTTTATTCACCATGAGGATAGAAGGATTTTCACGCTTCATGTCATTGTCCACTTGGCGAATAAGGATAAGAAGATCAGACAAATACTTCTCGATGTTGTTCATGTTGAAGTTCACAAAAAAGTTTGAGAAGCTCTATGGGAGTGATGCAAGAATGAGATCGGTACACAATTATTAGGGGAGTTTAAACCCTATAACCTCCAAGCACTCAAGGTATCCAATGAGCTTGACTACATGAGGCCCACATGGGGCACCCTCTCCAAGCTTGCTCTGAAATAGAGCTTTGGAAATCTCAAACCTTTCCTATCTAGCTCTCTCCTAGTATAGGCCACAGAGGTGCTCGAGCATGTTGTAGGCATCCATGTCTTCATGAGACTTCATGATCTCACTAGACATAGATGACAGAATCAAACATTGAATGTCGAGTGCATCACTCAAATGTTGATCATAGACGAGGAAATATTCATCACTCACCCCTTGGGCAGGGGGATCAGGAAGTGAGGACTCCAGCACGTAAAACTTTCATTCATGGCGTAGAATAACCTGAAGGCGCCTAAACCATTCCTGAAAGTTACTACCGGTGAGGATGTTGTCTTTATCCAGAATTGATCACAGAGAAAATGTGGTTGATGAGTTTGTCATATCGATTCTACAAATTAAAAGAGAATATTTATCAGTACTTTTTTTATTACATTTTATGAAGAATAATAAATGAATTTATTTATTCTCCCACTATTTTATCAAGTCCCAATGTCCCTCACCATTGAACTAGAAATGTCCAGTTGCTTTGACATTCTAGTGGCAAGGATCCATATTCCCCTTCGCATAACCCCAACAAGGGTTGGTCAAGCTATTTGAAGGTATTTAGGTAGGCAGGTCTTTGCCAACTGTGAGCTTACAATTCCTTGATCTGTTGAGTGGACTCCCCAATCCTGAAATCATGACTTGGATTTCCTCAACTCTTGCCTCCAATATTACATCATGTCTAGAAAGGGCTACTCCTCTTGATGTAATATGGTTAAGTCAACCTGAAACCTTTTATAGGGGATTTCTTTATAAAAGTAAGTGTCCCAATAAGGGTTGGTCAAACACATAGTTTTATTGATTCTTTCCCTTAATCAAGTAATGGAAGGCTTGGTCTAAATTAATATGGTATTGAGGTATTTTAATCTTTTATGCGTAGTTTTGCATTATCACATGCTTGTTAATATTAAGTGATGGTATCATAAGTGATTAACCATGTTCTGATAATGTTTATGCATAGTCCGGTTTTTATTTTATTCCATATTTGCATACTTGTTCATTTTATTAACTATGTTATCACGACAACACATGAATAATAAATAAACCATGCAATTTAGACAGAAATAAAATAATATGGCATGATCATGAGCTTCTATTGGTTAGCATATCTAGCGGTTTTGATAAGTTAACCCTGACCTAGGGAAAAACACCTTGAACCCGATGGTTCGTGTTTTGCAGATCCCACCTGTCCACCTCTGTATCTTCTTGCATCGGTTTCGCCTCATCTTCGGGATTTGAACCATCTCCTCTAGCTTAGGAGATCCTCCATTACATGGGTTTACATTAAAGAAATCATGGGCACGTAGGCCCTACATTTTATTGGAAAAGGCTTGCAGGCCAACAAATTTAAATTAAATAAATTTAAATGAAACCATACACATACAATGTGTCTTTGGTCTAGCTCATGATCATCCATAGCATGCAACGATATTTACGGATATTTAGAATTCAAATTCTTTTAATCGTTCTTTCATTTAAGATAAGTCGCGCTCAAATTCAATTAATTATGATCTTATAATTAATCAACTGTTTATCTTAAATTCCTTTCTGAATTTCCTTGATATTATTCTCATCCATATTCCTTGTACGGGTCTTTGTACATTGGAGGAAACCTGGTGAAATTCCATTTCTGGAAAGTACACGGTGTGTAGTTTATAATTACACAGCATGTATTTATTTTCACTCTTTATCCAAAGTACACGCAGGGGGCTTTGGCATGTTTTCTGTACTTTGGAAATTTTGGAGTACACGGCGTGTAGATTAATAATACACGGCGTATACTTCCTTGTTACGTGGTAACTGGCCTGGCGATCCCATGTACGCGGTACGCAGCTTATCCTTGTACACAGTTTCACCTGGGCCAGAACAGACTACACAGCGTGTTGCTCCGACATATATATCGTGTATTCTGGTTTCCACGCACCATTCAATTCTGGTCAACACGTTGTGATTAATAATTAGGAATATTCAATCCACAGGGCATGGCTTGGTAGAGCAGTGTCGGTTCATTGAACCTAAGTACATGACGTGTATTTTTAATTACACATCGTGTAATCCGGTGTTGTACAGACAGAAAGAGAAGCTCCTCCGGATGAGTTCCTTGTTTTTTATTTTAATCAAAAATTAAAAATAAAAGGTCGTTTCTGTGATATGAATCGAGAAATGAAGGAGGAAGAATAGATCTCGTTTATTCAGATTAATAGAATGATATATTTAAAATTGAATCAAATATAAATGCGTAAATTATCAATGAAAATTAAATAACTATAATCAACATTGTAACCTCCCTCTGATACCATTTGAAGGTTATGGGTGTAGCGGAAGCACGTGGGTGGATATGCCCACTTAGCTTTTTTTCATTAACAATGATCAATCTGGGATCAATATGAAGATAAACGGTAGTCTCCACGAATCGAATCACAGAAATGGACAAAGAAAAGGAAAGTCCCGGAACCACAAAGTAGCAACGTTACAAGTTGATCATAATTAATTTAATCAATTGAAAAGAAATACCTTTTGGGTGTTCTTTCTTCATTGATGTTCTTAATCACGTTCCGATGTGATTCACCATTGCGTCACAGACGCCAAGTGTAGACTTCCTCTAGCAGTGATCCACATGTGTACCTCGTATCTCGGGATGTCACCAAAGGAGTCTCTAGGTGATAGCGTGGAGAAACCTTTTCTTGCGTTGTCCACCTTCGATCATCTTGATCTGATGGAAGAGGATCTCTCTTTTTCTTGAGAGCGTTCTTGGAGGAAGAGGTTCTTTTGGCCTTGAAAGAATTCTCCAGAATTGTTGTGCACAACGATTCTCTTGTGTAGGAAAAGAGTTGGGGTTGTGAGGATATTTATAATTGAGTTTGAGGTTGTAGAGTTATTACAATAAATAAACACGTTACACATTTCATTTATTTCATTAACTCTTAATAAAAACCCCCATGTCTAATAATTAATTCCTTGACATGCGCTCACACTGATTATAATAAATATCATTTAATAAAATGATATTTCCTCAAAATCCCGACTGGAAAAACTACACGGCATGTATGAATAAATACACGGCGTGTACTTGTTTTTCATTGAAAACTACATGGCGTGTACATTCAATGTACACGACGTGTATATCTTGTTTTCATTTATTCATTTCCTTTCCAAAATAAAAACTACACGGCATGTACATTTAATAATACACGGCGTGTACTTGTTTTCAAAATAAAAACTACATGGTGTGTAATAATTAATACACGACGTGTACTTGTTTTCATTTTATTCTTCCTCCAACTTTAAAATGATTTAGGCTTCCTTGAATAATTATTAAACCACGTATAGGAATAATCTTTATACTACTTGAGATACTTGAATACACTTAGTGTGTGACCCTCTAAGCCTCTTTCTCGTTGGCATTAGGTGGGCTTGCCTACAGTCCAAGATTACTATCTTCCAATGGGTCAAGGCACCCAAGAGAAAGAATTTGACGCTGCGTTGACATATCACCTCATACGAACGCTTACTGTGTAATTTAATCCCTTTGTCTCAATATCTCATCAAGCAGGTTTCATGGCAGTGTCATAAACCTTTATGCTTGATATGTCGATCTTTGACTACCTGAAATAAACTCTTTGTTTACACCATGGACTTGGAATTTAATGTGACAGTTCTACTTCAATCAAAGGGTCAAGATATCAACTTCCATAAATGGAAGGGACAAATCCTTCCTTGACTTATCCATTAACAACATGTCACTCATGATGCACCCAACGTACCCTACTTCCTGCCAACTGTCTGCGTGACGGTTTTCGTCAGTAAATCTAAGTGCATGAGTCATGAAAAGAGTTAATGATAATATTCCAGTCTAAGGACCATTACACACGCTTGTAGATAGCAATGTCTGATGACACCAAGACATGCGGAATTGCTACTGGTGGGTATGTTCTCATAATCTCCCACCTTGGAGATTACCAAGTGCGAACTCCATGAGAGAGAGTCTCGTCTTTTTACGAGTACTTGAACATGATGATATATATACAATGTGTCCTATAATAGTATGTCATCCAACCACAGAACATTATTTAAGAATATTTTTATATCATTTCAAGGTTCTCATAATAGTGGGGATCTTCCATGACCTTATTAATGCAACAAATATTCCAGGACATTATTATATTATAGTCATGAAGAAAAATGAACAATATAATAAGTGAACATTCATGTAATAAAAGTAAAAAACAATTGGTTCTCACGACACCAACCCTTACACCAATCACATTGAATGTTTTATTCAGGCTGCTAGTCCTTCCCCATACTATACTATTGATGAGAATATACGTTCCATGGAAACAAATATAGAGTGTGATTAATTACTTTGTTATGAACTATCTCAACCTATTTCTTAATGTTTCATTTTAGAAGATGATTTTCTAACATTCTTGAAGAGGGAGAAAGGTCTAGGTTGTGTTCTATTGAAAAACTAGATTGTGCTCATTATGAAAAAGTTTTTTCATTGAAACCATCATTTTTGTTTAGTTATTTACAAGGTGTGATGTCTTCCAACCTGATCTTTAATGGATTAAGTAATTTTAGTACTCTGTGGACATTTGGAAGTACTTCTTGGAAGCTGAGTATGATTACTGATTTTGGGAGTATTCAATTTTGTCTTCATTACAAGATGAGTTTGGAATAATTTCTAAAAATGTTGAGGAGTTTAACACTATTATGTTATTGGAATTTTCCAAATTTCTATGCGTGGGGGATGATTTGAAATAATTATTAATAAGATGATTGATTTTATGGGATTATTTTGAACGTTTTTAGAGCCAAGGAAATGTGTTTTAGAAACTAAGCTGAGATGGAAACCATGTTCTTTCTTGTGAATCTGATTGATTTATGGAGGATTTTTCTTGGTTCTCAAAATGAGAATGTCTCGAGTGATTCTGCTTTTAATTATTATACAATAGTTAATTCCACACCACAAATAACTCATACCCATTTAATGATCATGGATATAAATTTTTCGGAGAATAATGTCTGGATGGGGATTTTAAATCTTGTGATGCCTGGGTGGAAACCCATGGTTCTACAGCTTTCAATAAAATTGTTTTTTTTCTTGGATTTTTGTTATTTTAATATTTTATATATGAGGGCATTAAATTTAGTGCTTCATGGGAGTCAACCCATGATTTTTCTTTGTCTTTACTCTTCTTCTTGTTATGTTTTGAATAAAGTACTACATGATGTTTTCTTTATCTTCTCTGAATATTCTGGATATGTCCCCTTGGCCTTGTTGTCTCTTATTCACAAAATAATAAGTATGATGTTGTCAGTTTCACCAAAGAGTGGAATTTACTTAATGGATTACTTTTAGGAAAAATGTAATTCCGGGAAGTACCTTCATTTAAATTTCTACATTCAATTTTTCAGCTCCTTATTTCTTTTAAATGAAATCACTTTAATTCACTGGAAAATAGTATGTCTGTTTCTGATGCTTTCTCCGGGGTGCGCGCATCCATCTGTGAGAATGCACAACTGTTTCCCCGCATTCACGCTTTCCAAAGGCGGGTGGCATTCGCTCCTTATTCAGGGACGTCTACTCCTTGATCGAAACTGGGATGATGGGATGTCGATTCTTCCTTCCATGGATTCCTCCTTGGAATTTGTAACCGAATCTGGGTCTCCCTTATAGATTTAATACGTTGTTCATGAGCCTCTTCCTAGTGCCATGTTTCCATGACACCAGTTAATTACACTGCTTCTGTCAGGACATTCCAAGGGGTCCGGTCAGGTCAGAAACCTTCAGTCGGGGGAGTAGTCATGTAGAGGCATCACTAACGTGTCTGAACACTGGGGAATTGATGTTTCTGTCTTTTGTACCTTATTATAAGGATTCTTGAGGGTGCGGAAGCCTGAGGAATCCCACATCGAGCGCGGGTAATCATATTTCATAGGCATGTTCCTGAGGTTTTCCTCAGCTTCCTGTGTTTAACACAGGGTATTCCGCAAGTTTAACGTCCTACAGAGATGGATCAGGCTGATCAGAACTCTAGCTGGAGTGGATTAGATTGAGGAACCCCCTTGCGGGAACACCGATATCAGAGCCAGCCTGTGGGTAGCTTCTCGAATGTTGTGGAGGGGAATGGGGTGGCATGATCTCACCGGGGTGTGTAGGCCCCAGTAAGAATCAAGATGAGTGGTGGAAAGTTACACGGAGTGGAGCGGGAATGAGATGTAACCATCATGTATATGACGGTAGTGATGGGCTTGAGTCTCGAAGAGACTTCCTACGTATCCCCGTGGCAGGGAATCAAATTCAGCGTAGTTCGGTTGGTGAGAACCGTCGTGAAGGGGTTCAGAACGACCAACAGGTGATGGGCTTGAACCTCGTGGAGGCTTCTTATGTACCATGCCTTGACATGGATCAAAGTCCACGTATTTTAGGATGGATGTGTGGGGATTACACTCTAGGCTGCCCAAGGTGGTGGGAGAACCGATGTGAATGAGGTCGAGACGACTGGGTGGTGGACTTGAACCTCGTGAGGCTTCCTACGTAACATGCCTTGACATGGATCAAAGACCACGTAGTTTAGAATGGATTTCGGTGAACCGAAGTGAAGAAGGACCTTGGTCCAATGGATGTTGGGCTTGAACCTCGTGAGGTTTCCTACGTACCATGCCTTGACATGGATCAAAGTCCTCATAGTTCGGGATGGTAAGGGGATGTTGAACTGACATGAAGGGGTGTAAGAACAACTTGATGGTAGGGTCACAACGGCTTACCACTAGATTGGGATGCAGTTTAATGTCATGTAGGACGAGGGAATGTCGGAGAACCCACGTGAATATGGACCTTGTTCCAGGTGGATGTTGGGCTTGAACATTAAGAAGGCTTCCTACATACCATGCCTTGACATGGATCAAAGTCCACATAGTTCAGAACGAATGTCGGAGAACCGATGTGAAGATGGACCTTGGTCTGATGGATGGTGGGCTTGAACCTCGAGAAGGCTTCCTACGTACCATGCCATGACATGGATCCAAGACCACGTAGTTTGGGTTGGTCACAACGGCTTACCGCGGTACAGGAATGCAGCTTAACGTCTTGCGGGACGAGGGTGGAACCTGTCCTGCAGAAATGACCGGGCGGTGGGCTTGAACATCGTGGAGGCTTCCTACGTACCATTCCTTGACATGGATCAAAGACCTCATAGTTCAAATGGTGTACAGTTTAATGTCATGTGGGATGAGGTTTGGTGTCATAGTCGATGCTTACTCTAAGCCCACATGTGTCATGATCGGTGTGAGAAACAAGAGGCGGCAGAGACCTGACGATCACGCCGTGAAGGGTGCATCCGTGAGAAGCGAAGAGGGGATTACGCGTTAGGCAGCCCATGGTGCTGGGACTTACTCTAGGATGGAGGCCCGAGGGAGAAAAAGCACAGAGGGGGAGGGGAAGTACAGAGGTTCATGGTTCCTACCTCTTGCAAGAAAGGATAGGGGATTACACCAAGGGGGATTCCCTTCCCCGCAGACAAACGCCACTCCCAGATAGAGGGTATCATCCCCTGTGGAGACCAGGGGGTGGAGAATGTCCAAGTTGGGGGCACCCCGCATGAGAGGCACGGGGTGATGTCACAGTTTAATGAGGTGTGTTGAGGACGAGGGTGCTTGTAAGTTTAACGTCCTGGAGCTCGGACAAGGTGGGTTTACTCCACACCCCTAGGACTTACATGATTGGTACCCTCTGCTCCTTGTGGGAGGGAAGGTATCGAAAATGCCATGTAGAAGGGGGGTCGTAGAGCGAACCATTGAGTGGTCCACATTAGTGTGGATATGTGAAGAAGAAATATCTATTAGTGTGCCTATGCGAAGAATCATTAGGCGAAGCAATGCCATGGGCGGTATCGTCCAGGGGACTTTGAAATCACATCGTGAAAACCTGGAGGGTCTCATGGGAGAAGGAATTATCAAGCACAAGGGTCCATAGGTAGCGGCCCTGTGGAGATTGATTACTCTACGTAGTGGAGGGCACCGGCGAAGGGATGTACTTTACGAAGTGGGATGCCTTAGCCTTAGCATGGGGCAGTGTGAAAATGGTAGGTGCTTCACGAAGTGCAAGGGTGTTCAAGGAGCACTGCCTCGCGGAGCATAGGGGCCTCATGAAGCAAATTGCCGAGAAGATGTGTGCTTCGCGAAGTATAGTGACCTTGCCTTGGCATGTGGATCACGTGTATAAGAGGGGTGTTTCGCGAATCATAAATGCTCCGCAACAACCCGGGGCCACTTGGGGATCCCCTTCCATTGCGAATTCTCTTAGGCTTTGCGAAAGGCATCCCTCTCGGAAGAGGGGATCAAAACGAGACAATGTGGAGGAACCTCGCGAAGCAAAAATACCTCACGTAGCTCATGATTTTTAGAGCAAAGGCTACTTCACGATTTGGAATCTAGGAAGGCGAAAGGTCGAGCTATCTATCTTGGAGGCTAATGGGGAGCTTGATATTTATAAGCAAGAGGCGACGTGAAGCAGAGCTTATGCGGGGCGAAGAGGGCTTCGGTTGCTTCGCGGCGGGTCGTGAATGTCAACTGACATCACAGAGGGGTACCGCCACATATGCTTCGCAGCGGGCTCGCGAACATCAGGGGCGTTCGGGGAGCGTCCTTCCTCTTTTGCTTTGTGGTGGACACATTTCTTAGGGGAGCTCCATGCTATGGCTTCGCGAGGTAGTTTGCGGGGCCTCTCTTTTCTTCTTTCTCTTCTTCAAATATTTTGGCGCCAAAAAATTCCCCCCCTCAGAATTGGAGCCACAGAGGGATAAAGGGTCAAAGTCTGAGGGAAATCGCCAAAATTATCGGTCGTTCGTGGTGCTGACTCACAAAGAGGGCGCGCGAGGTGGATGGGGGCCGCACGATCCGGATGCGCCACGAAGCTCTGCACGGGCTGGACGCGCCGCGAAGCTTTGAGGGAAACCACCTATAAATAGGGGGGATGACCTCTATTTTGTCCTTTCCCTCCTCCGCGAACCTGTACTTTTTCACTCTCAATTCGCGAAGCATCACGTACTCCATGACTACTCACCGTGAATCAAGCTTCGTGGTGAACCGTGAGTCTCTGACTCCGCGACAGCGCCAAGAGAACGTGCGCTTGCAGGCCGAGGCCGGGCTCCGCAATTCTGCTTCGCGAAGAAGCTCCACGAACAAGCTTTGTGACCAGAGCTATAAAATTTCCAATGCCATTAAAAACAAATGGTCCATCAAGAAGCTTCCTAGGGGGTGCTTGCGGACGCCGCCCGGAGGGATGAGATGGCCAACTGTCTGGGCCTGGGGGAGCTAGTCCGAAGACACTTGGACGATAATTATTTGACGGAATTGTTATCAGAGAACCAAAATAACTATCTGCTATGAAAGAAGATTCCCTTGTATGGCTTCGGGATGAGGGATGATGTCTTCATTCCTGAGGCGAGTAGGGACGAGCTAGTTTGCTAGTTCAAAAGCACGTCGTGCCAGCGCCAATGGTTTAGGGAGGCCGATGGTCATGCACAGAAGGACTTCACACCTATCACTGCCGACTTCCTGTGCAACCACCTAAACAACATTGATGGGAAGTCATTATAGCCGGAGATGTCTCCTCCCATGTACTGCACAATACTGAAGGCAGCCTTGAGGGATTCGAAGAAAGGCTGGTCCGATGAGTGGGACCTACGCCAGGGCGGAAACTTCACAAACAACTGGGCATGGGCTTACTGGGTAGGTGCCTCATGTGAGAAGTTTAGAGCCGAGCTGAGGAGAGTGGGTTTGTATGAGGTGGCATGGGCCTCCCAATTCCACATGTATCAACTGAAATAGCTGATGCTGGATCTGTTGAGCAGATGGTCATCTAGGACTAACACTTTTCACCTACACCATGGGGAGGTTGGCATGAGTCTGTGGGAAGTCCATCAGATTTCAGGGGTCCTGATCTTGGGGGATATGTAGGATGAGTTCCTCCCCATCATGAGTGCATGGGAGGATCCAAAGAAGATGCCACAGCTGGCACTGGCACTGATGGGACTGGTCCCCGGAGAGGATAATGAGGCGGTGAGAGATGTCCACTTTCAGAGGTGGTTCAAGCAGTTCCTGAACTTCCCGGCGGACCGAGAGTTTCCCGAGAGGCCTCGAAATTTCCTGAAGGGGGATCAACAGGGAAAGGATCACTCGTATAAGCGGCTCTTGGAGGATAGCCAATGGAAGGACTGGGGTTTCAGTGTCAGCACTGAATAGCGGCCAATAGTCAGGTTGGCGTCATTTATCATGGCCCTTATCTGTGGTTGGATCCTACCAGTGAGGGATACCAACATGGGGGGTGTGTCCTAGCTCATTCATCATGGAATCCATGCTGGCCACAGGAGGGCAGGTCAATCTGAGGATTCCGATGCTCACCAGATTATACAAGATTCTATGGCATGTCAGTGAGGGCAAGAGGCCACAGAGGATATGCGGGCTCTTACATATTTTGTATGGGTGGATCGTGGCACACATCAGGGGGGTTTATGAATATTCGAACCCCATATCGCCTCCAGGATCAAACTTCCTCCCATCCATTCTAAATGTTGTTGGGTGCTTTCCCGCCAAATTAACTGTTTCGTTGGTACTAAACCGGGTGTGGAAGGCGGATGAATTTAATTTCCACCTGTTTCCATTGCCAACAGGGGTACTCACCGATGACGTTCGGGGTACGGAGTAGCACTGGGCCAATATCTTGGCCTTTTGAGGTGGAGTCATGGTGGAAAGGGTGGACCGCAAGCCTCTCTGCGAGCCGTACACCCCACACTGGTTTGCAAGGCAATTCTGGTGCCTGCAGCGGCTGACCCCGCAGGTCTACTGGGTGGTGCGCCACGAGGAGCACCCGTGTGTGATGAGGCAATTGTGGCTCATGTTCACACGGGAAGATGGGAAAATTCGAAATGCATTGCCTCCATCTACTACTGCCTTCGGAATGGTGAATGAATATGTCATAAGCTGGGAGGCAGCTTACCTGGGAGAAATACTGAAGTAGCCAACTGTTCGAACTGGTGAAGGAGGGCCTTCCCCATCCTAAGGTTGGGGTCATAGGGTAGCAAGGGCCTCTCACGGTGGTGGGTCTGCCATGGCAGCGAGACATGCACCAGCTGAGGATGAGACAAAAGTGGTGGATCCAATAGTGGTAGTGGACCCAGTGGTCCCGAAAGAGTAGAGCCATCCGAAGGGGCGGCCACCGAGGAGATTCTGCAGGTTATCCACTTAGGCTCTGGGGAAGCGGCTGGGCCATATCGACATGCTAGAGAATGTTGTTTTCTTGGAGGCCTGAGTCATTTGGGATTTCAATCGGCAACACCTCAGTCTGCCCGAGATGTGGAAACACCTGAACCATATCGAGATGGATTTACCTAGTATAGGCCCTATCTGGGCCAGTTTTGCAGTGTCTCCGGCGGAGGCAGAGCAATATCTGGATCAGATGGAGTACTACGTACATTCCAGGGGTGCCCTAAATCCAATGAAGGACTGGGTGAGGGTACTGCTAGATCAGAATGTTCCCCCACAACTATCGGCCGCTGTGCTGAGGAAACGCTTCCCCCTATCGGATGATTCAGACGAATCCTCTCGGGGAGACGAGGCTGATGGGGGGAGCCCGTTGGAGGAAGGCGAAGTCGGTGATCAAGACTCAGGTCTCGAAGATTTCACGGAGGCTCTCGAGGTAAAATTCCAAGTTTCTTTCCTCAGGGTCTGCTCTCAGGACATTATAGAATTCTTACCAACGTCTCCACTGCACAGGAGGAACTTGTACACAGACCTCGCTCTCGCCCCTTAATGGGTGATGATGCAGGACCCTCGGAACCTGCACCTGTGGCCGTGTACAGTTCTGTGTATGGCGGGGCTAGGGCACACGAGGTGGCTACTCCAGAATCTCCAGACCTTCTGACAATATACAGAGGGCCACGCTTTGGGGTCCCATCAGCATTAACTCAAGATCAGTACCAGGAGTTCAATCTCTTTAAGTCCTCTCCACTGAATTCATTACTGCCACATGTTGATCATGCCAATTGAAGTCCATGCCCTTCTCTGTTACTTATAGTTCTTTGACTGGCATTGGCTGCTGCGGTGAGGTTGGTCAGGATTTCTTGCAGCGCCCCTCCCAGAGGCACGCTAGTAATCGTGGAGATAGTTACCCATCCCACCCGAGCTACAGCTCCCCCCATTATTGGGGGGACCACCAACGGGTTCGTGCTCGAGGTCATTGAGGTGGGTTCCGATGATGAGGATCTGCTGGTCAACCCAAGTCCTGTCGCCTTTGATCCAATGCTAGATGTCACGCCTGATCCCACGCCAGATGCAGATCCTGCTGAAGATTTCCTGAGGGTGTACCCCGCATACGATCCTGCTAACTGTGCGGACTGGGATGAGATGACCTCTGACGAAGAGGACAATGACATAGTCCACCACCGATCATGGAAGCTGATCATGCACTTTATCAAAAAGTCCTCCCATGCATTATGGCTAGACGAGATAGACAGACTTTGCTTGCAGCTGCGTGATCTGTGTGCTGGGGGAGCGGATGCCCAGCGCCCTCACCCGCTCATCTGAGATCTTATGGCGGAGAAGATCCGGGAATATGATCGTGGCCTCAGTGTGGGATGGCAGCGGAGGAAGGATATGAACATAAAGAAGCTCCGAGAAGCTGAAGATGAGATCCAACAGCTACGGATCTAGGCGAATGAGCACTCAGCCTCTCTTAAGGCACAATTAGATCTAATCTTGCAATTGAAGGCTCAGCTGGCAGAGGTGGAAGAGTGTCTAAGGCAAGCTTCTAAAAAATGGTCTTCATTCAGGATGACATAGAATGGGCCCAAACCGAGGATGATGAATTGCACCCCATCACTGCTGAGGAGGAGCGGGAGCTGAGCTGGTGGCAGCAACTCCTGGATTCCACAAGTCGAAGGGTGGAAGAACTGCAACTCTATTTTGATGGGGTCAACCCGTCCATGGGTGGAATATACCGCCGAGTGTTGTAAGGATCACAAACTCTCAAATGTACATTAATGTTTTGATTTATTTGATGCCATAGCATGCATGAGTCTCATTATCAAGGTTGGTTCCACATGCGTCTATTGTATTTGTGAAATGTTCAGTGGTCAGTCCCTAAGCTCACGCGGGTCGAGCCCAATGTGAGAAACAAGGGGTGATCAACATGCTATTCCATCTGAACATAACACGTCAACCAAGCTCTAGGTATTTGGGGTTTATGTAACCAATCTAGATCTTTCGGGAAGACATGGGAGCAGACCGATCGAAGGATTAGGACCTCAGGACAATTGACGAGTCGTCCTCCCGATGTGCTCTGATGCACGATCTGGGTAACGCCATGGCCATTGGGATTAGTCCGAACATAGGGAAGTGGAAGGTGTGAATCACGATACCCAGAATCCGGAACACTATGGGGATGGTGTGACAATAAAGGATAACTACTGACCGTGGTAGAAACAAAGTATCCTTATTGCGTTAGCCTAAAACGGGGATAAAAAATGAGGGCCAACCATTGACCATGTTCGAAACACAGGGAATAAATCACAATGCTACCCATTAGTCTTCCAAAACGTTGGACTAGGACAATAGGCAGGCCATAGGCCGAGTATCCATACTATTAGGGGGTTCTTCCAGACATGAAAGGGGACGAGGGTCTAAATAAAGGGGAATGCAAAGCGTGGAATGTGGAGCGAGGGTTTTTTCGAAGAGAATCCTACACTCTTGAGGTTACGCCATCATGGTGGAAGCACACTGGATGGACACATCAGTTTGGTTTTTGATCATTCCTTCTTTCAGACAAGGCCTCTCTGACGAGGGGGGATGTGGCTTCCCAATGCCATTGCGGGGCATCCCGAACTTGTTCAGGGAAAAATTAAAGTTACATAGTTCCACCCAAGGGGTCCGGCTAGGGGGCCGGAAAGGGCCAGAATAGGATTTATGAATCCTGGGGGATAGACCCTATGAAAAATACTAGGGTATCCCTACGTATCCCATGAGTATGAGAATCAAGCCACACGTAGTTCTAGAAGCACAGTTTAACGTCATGTGGGACGATAAGAAGCTTGGTAGCACCGGTACACATCCCACCAACACTACTAAGCCCACGTGAGTCATGCTCGATGTGGGAAACAAGAAGTAATGGGGAAATTTCCTGACACAGGAAGGGGCATGTCAGGGCGAAGGGATTCCTGGTAAACACTAGCCCAATGATACAACACGTCTATGTAGCGCATCTAGACGTGCGAATAGATAAAGCCGAGTATGTTGGAATTCCACTTGAACATGAGGAAGTGGAAATGTGTGAATCATGCCGCTCGAAATTTGGATCACAATGATGGCGGCGTGACGATGATAAATAACTGTTGATCATGGATGAAACGCAGCATCCATATCGCATTAGCCTAGAATGGGGATAGACAAATAAGGGTCGACCTTTGACCATGTTCGAAACACGATACCTGTCGCAAATGTCGTTTGAGATTCTTAGGGACGTTGGCCCGAAACGATAGAAGAACCCTTAGGACCAGCATCCATGGAGATCCCTTAAGCCTAGAATCCATGTCGTCTAAGGGTCCTTTTGGATGTGGAAGAGGATGAGGATCCAAATAGCGAGCTCGCGAAGCTTGGTTATGGAACGAGGGGGATATCTCCATGAAAATTACACACTTCGGGATCTTTGTCAAAACGCATCTAAATACGTCAATGAGACATATTAGATAGAGGGATCCGAGTCATTTCCCATAGGAAGATCTTAGTTTAGGTTCGTAGAGTTCAGACCATGGAAGGGAGGAAACACAGGAGGCACGTGGTAGGTAATTACAAAAAAACCCAATGTGAATGGGAACCGGGGATGTGTACGGTGCGGTGAACAACCCGACATGAATGAGTACATAATCCCATACCACACCACACAACCATCTTGGGAGAGGTTTTAGGTCAAGGGACCGAAAACGAGAGTTGACCTGGGCCTGAGGCAAAATGCACAAGCGTTCCTGCATACCCCATGGGGATGGGGATCAAGCTGCACATAGTTCTTGAAAAGGTCTTAGTTTAAGGTTATAGAACTCGGACCATGAATGGGTAAGGAGAGTAGGAAACACATGGTGAGGTGGTTACAAAACCTGACTTGAACGAGCACATAAGCCCTACTTACCATGTGTTCTCTGGGGAAGTGCTCGAGTCGAGGGACCGAACACGAAAGTTAGGCTGGGCCCTCGAGGAAGTGCTCGGGCGCTCCTAAATATCTTATAAGAATGAGAATCAAACCATATGTAGTTATTGGGGGTTTCACAGCATGGTAAGGTTCCAGTGCAAAGGATGAAAGGGCGTGTGGGCGTTTCCCTAGTGCCATGAGAAGCGGTATTTGATAAATCTTGTTTGTCCTTTAAGGTGAGTGGTTTTTTTGTGAAGCGACAGGCCTAGGGTAGTAAGCCCTGGTGTCACCACAAGAATCAATCCATAGTAGGCGTTGACAAATGGTATGGCATGTGAACAATACCCAACATGATGTCCTCTACAATGAGGTCATCACAATGTAGTTCCGTTTTTCTTCATGCATCCAAGACGATAATGTCACAGTTTAGGGTCTTGTGATAGGACCAAGCATGCATTTTAACGTCATGCAGCACAGACACAACAGATACGATGCCAGGTGGGGAATGTGTATGGCGCAATAAAACACACTCAACCTTAATGGGGACATGATCCCATATTACACCGTATGCCATTTCGAGGAGGAAACCTCGGGCCAAGGGGCTGAAATAGATGTAAGAAGAATGGGGGCAAGAGAAACTAGCTCCCAACTAAGCTAGACATGAAAACGAGATGTCCGGGTGACCCCAGGTATACCATAGGGATGAGGATCGATCCACACATAGAACTTAATGAAGATCTTAGTTTTTGGTCTTAGAGGTCGGACCGTGGGAGCCCCAAAGGATGCCGTATTGTATCCTTGGCCCCCTAACATTCAGAGGCGCACTGAGGGATAGCGCCAAGAGTTTCGAGATTCTACCCGGACATGATGGGGTGGAACATAAAGTGAATCATGCAACCAACATTCACAGCCTAAAGGGGCCGACATGAAGACATAGGATTACTGCTGACCGTGGAGGAAAAGCAGTATCCATATCACATTAGCCTAAAATGTGGACAAACAAATGCGAATCGACCACTGACTATGTTTTCAAGGTGGTATTTTTATCAATTTGTTGTCCAAACCCCTCAGGGGGGTTGGCTCGTAATGGTAGGAGAGCCCTTAATCATGGTATCCATGCCGTTTTTTGGGGGTCCCTCCAGGTGTGAGAGATAATGGAGGCCGAAATGAAGGGGAACACAAAGCTTGACAAGTGGAAGGAACTTGACCAAGTTGAATTTGACACTCTTGGTCCTAGACCAGAGTACTCTTAACACATGGGTGAACCACTAAAAGGGGTCGAGGGACTCAACTTGAGGGCGTCCAAGAGATGGCGGGTTCCTAGAAGAAGGGGTCATGGATCCAAAAACCCTATACCACATCTATATATCCCCCTCGTCGAGAGGGACAGGACAAGGGGCCTAGGTGACAGGGAGATCGAGAGATCTCTAAGAAGTGGGGCTGGACCCGAAATCTAGACATTCTGGTGGTCCTATGTATCCCATGAGGATGGGAATAAAGCCACACATAGTTCTAGAGGGTGCCTTTTAATGTCGTGCGGGACAGGAAATAGGAGGGCTAATTTTTTTTAGAACAGGGTTCATGTGGTGCGGCTATTGCAAACCTAACTTGAACGAGGATGTAGTCCCATACCATGCCATGCAGTGTCATAGTCAAGGTCCCGAAGGCAGGACAGATAAGGTGAATTACCAGAACTCAAGCTATACCCAAGATAGAAGGTATGGATGTTCCCACATATCCTTGTGAGGATGTGAATCAAGCCAAACATAGTTCTGAGATGATCTTAGTTTAGGGTCTTAGAGCTCGGACCATGAATGGATGACAGCATTCCAAGTAAGCGCATACCTCGACCTGATCCCTAAGACCACATGTGTCAAACTCGATGTGGGAAACAAGGGAGGAAGATACTTATTTCATTACCCATAATGTCCACCAAAGGGAAGTCAGTGCAGAGCCCCGAAGGACACCCTTATCACAGCTTTGGTCCTTCTAACACGCCAATGCACACTGAGGAATAGTATCAATAGTTTAGAAGCTCTACTTGGACATGATGAGGTGGAGAAGGATGTGAATCGTGTAATAGAAATTTTGGGATTAATGGGGTTGGCGTCGCGATGGAGGATAACTGTTAACCATGACAGAAAAACAGTCTCCATATCGCGTTATCCTACAGTGGGAATAATAAATGAGCATCGAACTCTGACCATATTCGCAACGTAGGATTTTTATTGATTTTTGGTCTGAAACCCTCAGGGGTGTTGGCCCGTAATGGTAGAAGAGCCCTTAGGTGTGGTATCCATGCCGTTTTTTTGGGATCCCTCTGGGTGTGAAAGATGATGAAAGCCCTGATGAAGGGGGAAAAAAGCCTGAAAAGCGGGTGAGAAAATTTCCGAGCAGAGTCTGACACTCTAGGTAATAAACTAGAGTACCCTTAGGAACATTGGTGAACCGCCGAAAAGGGTCGATGAAACAGTTCAGGAGGGAGAGGTAGGTCAAGGGGCCAAGGTGGGATGGATATTTCTGGGAGATGGGGCTAGACCCAAAGCCTAGACATTTGGGTGGTCCTACGTATCCCATAAGGATGGTAATCAAGCCACACATAGCTCTCAAGATGCAGTTTGATGTCATGCAGGATGAGAAGGGGATTAGGATACCCTCAAACAAGGGAGGTGTATGGTACGACAGACAAATCGACGTGAATGGGTACATAATCCCACACCACACCATACACTCCCATAATAGAGGACCTGGGCCGAGGGCTCTAAAAGGCCAAAGGGTCTGATAGTTGGGCTTTGGTCAGGAAGGCTTGGCCTACTTGTGGTTTAACGTCTTGCAATGAGGACGAGGGTCGGGGAATATGATTCCCTGGACAGGGGAGGTGTACGACACTGCGAGTAACCCAACGTGAATGAGGACATAATCCCACACCACACCATACACTCTGGGTATGAACTTGGGCTAAGGGTCCTGAGAAGGCCAAGCGCCCTGAGGCTGGGCCTCGGTCAGGAAGGCTTGACCAGCATTCTGTTTAATGTCTTACAGTAAGGACGGGGGGGCTAGGGGCCCAGAAAGGCCATGGGGCCTGAGGCAGGGCCTCGGTCAGGAAGGCCTAACCAACTTGCAGTTTAACATCTTGCAGTAAGGACAGGTGACGGGGGCCCAGAAAGTTCAAGAGGCATGAGGCTAGGCCTTGGTCAAGAAGGCCTGACCATCTTGCAGTAAGGATGGGGGCCGGGGGCCCGGAAAGGCCAAGGGGCCTGAGGCTGGGCCTCGGTCAGGAAGTCCTGACCAGTATGCAATTTAACGTCTTGTAGTAAGGACGAGGGATGGATAATGTGTCGCATTCGGGGATGTGTACGGCATGGAAAGTAACCCTAAATGACTGAGGACGTAATACCACACCACACCGTACAATCCCCTCATAGAGAATCTAGGCCAGGGGCCCGACAGTTGGCCCTGCCCAGAAAGAGTTCGTCGCTTCAGGATGGGGCTGAACGAACCACTACACTCAATTTTTGGGACATCTTGGGGTGGACCCGAAGATCTAGGGCGGCTGTTGACCTTGTTCGAAACACAGTGTCTCTAAGATGGGAGGAACAAATGATCATCGACCGCTGACCACATTCGAAACACGAGACTTGTATCGGCTTGTTTCTCGGCACCCTCTAGGGCGTGGGCCTGAAATGGTAAGAGGGCCCTTAGGCCTAGTATCCATACCATTTAAGGGCTCTTTCGGATGGGGAAGGTGATGGAATCCCAGTCAAAGAGTGGGTAAAGCATAGTTGTACCCATCTACAAAAGAGGCGAACATCTCCCGGGAGGGGGACGTACAGTTGGATCGAGGTTAGCTCGATGTGAATTGCGGAAAAAGTATGCACCCTGATGTATTTCTTGACCCGAGGGGAAGATTTTGGCTTTTTGGATGGACCAACGGACGAAATGTCTGGTCGTTCTTATGTATCCCATGAGGATGGGAATCAAGCCGTACATAGTTCTCAAGACGCCATGCAGTTTAACATCGTGCGGTGAAGACGTGGGAGGATAGAAGAAGGGAGTGGGCAGATGGTGTGACCATTATAATCCTTGTATGAGTGGGGTTAAGGAAGCCTACTCTACATCATTCGAGGAACCTCCGAGGAAACTATACCCCAGGGGTGTACAGTCAAAGAGAAGAGCTCGGGGCTGGGCTCAAGACGAGATGTCTGAGCGTTCCTACGTATCCCGTGAGGATGGAAATCAAGCTATACGTAGTTCTTGAAGCATAGTTTAACGTCATGCGGTACGATGAAACACATCTCATCTGGGGAAGTGTACCATACGGAGAGTAACCCGATGTGAATGAGGACATAATACCACACCACACCATACAATCCCACAAGAGAGCCTGGGTCGGAGAAGGCCATGGGGCTTGAGGCTCGGCCTCGGTCAGGAAGGCTGGACCAGCTTGTAGTTTAACGTCTTGCAGTGAGGATGAGGGTCAGGGGCCCGAGGAGGCCAAGGGGTCTGAGACTAGGCCTCAGTTAGGATGGCCTGACCAACATTCAGTTTAACGTCTTGCAGCGAGGACGAAGGATATCATAGTTTAGGGTAATAGAGCTTGGACCATTTTATAGTTTATTGTCACGCGAGATCATAATGAGTAGTTTTACGTCATGACGAATGATTATGTAGTTTAACATAGTGAAAGATGATGTTTCAGTTTAAATTCATGCAGGATTGGACAGTTTAAGGTCATGCAGGACCATCGTGTAGTTTAGGGTCATGAGGGACCGTCCAGTTTAAGGTCAAGTAGGACCGTACAGTTTAAGGTCATGTGGGACCATCCAGTTTAAGGTCGTGCAGGTCCGGGGTACAGTTTAGGGTCATGCGGGACCATCCAGTTTAGGGTCATGCAGGACTGGGGTGCATTTTAGGGTCATACGGGACCCATAGGCTCAGGAAAAGTATTGCTTGAGGAACTTGGAATTGGTGGGAGGAGTTATGCACTCACCATCCATGGTCACCAAGGAGTATGCTCCATTGGGGTAGACCTTATGAATAATGTAAGGTCATTCCCATTTGGGCTTCAGCTTGGGTGGTTTCTTACTGGGGATCATTGGCACTCAGAGGGCCAACACCAGGTCACCTTGCAGAAAAGAGAGAAGGCAGACCTTCTTGTTGAAGGCTCTGGATATATTATTTTGATGCCTTTCTAGATTTTGCCGGGCATGGAGCCTGTTCTCCTCGAGTGATTCCAATTCATCTAGATGGATTTCAGCCACCTTATCTAGTGCCTGGTGGTCATAGACTACAGTGCATAACGATGGAAGATGGATCTCAATGGGTCGGACGACCTCATCCCCATACACCAGGGAATATGGAGTCACCTGGGTGGAATTGTGAGTCGTCGTCCGATAATCACAGAGGGTGTTGGGGAGATTTTCCGGCCAACTCTTCTTGTTCTGACCAACCATTTTACTACAAAATGTTAGAGAGGGTTTTTTGAACACCTCGATCTGTCCATTTTCCTGCGTGTGATAGCGAGAGGTATGGTTTGAATGGATATTGTACTTAGTGTACAATTTCTTCAGCTCATCTTCTTAGAAGTTGGTGCCGTTATTGGCGAGGACAGCGTGAGGGACTCCAAACTGGTGAATGATATTGGAGCTCATGAAGTCAATGATGGAACAGGCCTTGACCTCTTTGAGTGGAACTGCCTTTGCCTACTTGGAGAAGAAATCTATATCGATCAGGATGAACCTACATTGGCGAGTTGTCACCGGTGGATATGGTCCCACGACATCGAGTCCCCACACCGCAAATGGACAAGAGTACTTGGTGGAGTGGGGAGGCTCTGGCGGCCGATGCAGGAAGTTAGAATAATCTTGTCACGTGTGACATCTCTTGGAAAACTCAATACAATCATGGATCATAGAGGTCTAGAAGTACCCCAATCTCTAGATTTGATGGGATGGCTTTGGTATGGCCTGGTGCGCACCAAAGGAACCGGCGTGAATCTCTTGCATGACTTGAGAAATCTCAACTCCTTGAATGAAACGGAGGAGAACACCATCGAAGCCCCACTTATAGAGGATTTGCTCGAGACTGGGACCACTCTGGGGGTAAACTGCAGTGTGCAGCGTCGGATTTTCTTGTGCTCAGCCCAATCATCTGGAAGGCAACCATTTTGTAGATACTCGAAAAAAGGTTCCCTCCAGTCGTGAGTGGCCTCAACCACTGCATCTGATGAACCTGGGGCTCCTAGAGTGGATGATCTGGAGGTAAGATGGCTTACCTATAGGTCGGCGTCATCCTTTGGGGTGACGAGGTCAATAACCCTCCAGTGTTCCACATGTATAATCAGAACATTCAGCTCGGGTTCTGCAAGTGATGCAGCTTGGCTGGACAAAGCGTATGCTTGACCATTTTGTGATCGAGGGACATGGGTAACCTCTGTTAGAGAAGGGAACTGGGCCATTAGACGGAGGGTGCACTCCAACAATGGCATACGCTCTGGCTTCCTGACAACATAGACTCCATTGACCTACTTGATGACTAGTTAGGAATCCCATTTCACGTGAAAATGGGGAACATCGATCTTAAGGTCCAGCTTGAGGCCAATGATGAGAGCCTGATACTCTACCTCGTTGTTGGTGTAGCCTTATGACAACAGGAATGAGTATGGAAGAATGACTTGTGCCGGGGTGATGAAAATGATACCCAGACCCACTCTGCTGAGCCTAGGATCATTGATCCTCCTACCGGTGGGGCTCTGGGAGGCACCATCTAAGTTCAGTTTCCAACATGAGGTGGCATGATCGACTGAGAGGATTGCCTCATCAGGAAAATCTAGGTCCAACGGTTGATCTGCGAAGGTTGGATGGGCAGCTAGGAAGTCTGCCAATGCCTACCCCTTTATAGCCTTCTAAGGCACGGACCTGATATCGAACTGTTGGAGGATCACCGCCCACTGTGCTAGTCAGCCAGTCAATATGGGGCGATTCAGAATGTACTTCATTGGGTTTACCTAAGAGACCAATTGTACCTCATGGTGTTGCAGGTAATGTTGCAATTTATGTACGGAAAACAAGAGTGCAAGGCAACTCTTTTAGATGGGGGAGTATCTGGTATACATATCAAGGAGCAAGCAGATGAGATAGTAGAGGTTGTTCTCTGTCCCCTCGTTGTTCTTCTGGGCGAGCAGGGTGCCGAGAGACCATTCTAGAGCAGTCATATAAAGGACCAGTGGATTTCTGGCGATGAGTGGCATCAAGACCAGAGGCTGGACTAGATACTGCTTGATTTCCTTGAAGACAGTCTGACACTCTTCATCCCATTCATAGGTGGATCCTTTCTTCATGATCTAGGAAAAGGGCTTACACATGCCAGCCAGATTTGCAATGAATCGACGTATGTAGGCCAAGTGGCCTTGGAGACCTCGAAGCTCTCGAATATTGCTTAGGGGATGCATCTAGCCGATGGCCTTGATCTTCTCTAGGTCGATCTTGATGCCTCAGTATCTGACAACAAATCCAAGAAACATCCCGAAGGTGACCCCAAAGTCACATTTACGTGGGTTCATCTTTAGGTGGAGGGAGCGGAGGAAACCGAACACTTTCTCAAGGTCCTCGAGATGGTCCTGGAACTGATGTGATTTGACCACCAGATCATCTACATAGCACTCTACCAATGTCCCGAGAATTGTCTTCAATATGCGGTGCATGGCCCGCTGATAGGTGGCACCTACATTTTTCAGTCCGAAGGGCATAACCTGATAACATAAAGTACCTTGGGGGGCATGAAAGCGGTGGACTCCTCGTCTTCAGGGGCCATCTGGATCTAGTTGTACCCAGAATACCCATCCATGAAGGAGAGGGCTTGGAACCCATCCGTGGCATCAATCAACAATTCTATCACTGAGAGGGGAAAATCATCCTTCGGACAGTGGCGGTTGAGATCACAGAAGTCGATATAGACTCTGATCTGCCCGTTCTTCTTCCTGACTGGCATAATGTTGGCTAGCCACTTGGGGTATTGGACCTTCTTGACAAAGTTGGATTTGATAAGCTTTTCAACTTCTGCTTCAATCATGGCACCATGAGAAGGGGGCATCTTTCAGGGAGGCTGCTTGAACCCATGATGGTTTGTCGGGAAACCTAGGTGGTGGAAGGCTACCTGAGGATCTAGTCCTGGCATCTCGCTGTACTTCTAGGAGAACACATCATGATAAAGCTTAAGGAAGTTCATGTACCACTACTGCTCCTCGAGGTACATGGCGGCACTGATCAATGTGGGTCTTGGATCTGCCTCGCCACCAAGGTTCACCTGTACCAGTTCATCGACCGTGGTAGAGACGCCTTCTTCAAAGGTAGGGGAGCATCCTCTAAATCCTCATCTCCACTTGTGGTGGGATCCTCCGTGAGGGGATTCACTTCTGAGCCACTAGGCTCTGATGGGAGGCAAGTGCCGGCCTGGGCGGCAGTGGTCATCACATCAGGAGACTCATGCGCCACTAAGACCATAACAATGAAGGCAGTTGATCCAATCTCATCCGATCTTCAGCCCAAGGGGCCACGCTTGATGACATCAAAGCAGTAGTGGCACGTCGGCTTGAGCCGGTTAATTCCAGACCGATGAAATAGACACGTATGACATACCACCATTTCCATGAGCCTAACGTCCCGATACCGTATAGGGGTAGGAGGTTCCGGGATCACCCGAGCCTAGTTGGTGTAGGAGTACGAGGTGATTTTTCGTC
Source organism: Viscum album (assembly GCA_963277665.1). NCBI lineage: Eukaryota > Viridiplantae > Streptophyta > Magnoliopsida > Santalales > Viscaceae > Viscum > Viscum album. The sequence goes on from OY728134.1 coordinate 1,205,358,702, forward strand.
ATCGCTTGGGCTTGGGAGTATTCCTTCCTCTTGTACCCAAAACAACAAAACACTACCCCATGTCAGGGGTCGTGGCCTCTAACCGATGGATCGAGAAGATATAGGCGTCATCTAGACCTGCCCAGGGATCACTTTTCACCAGGGTGGGTTCAACCTCACTTGCCAGAATCTGCTTATCCTTGCTCTTGTAATAGTCAGCATCCAGATAGCGAGATTCACAAGAGGAAAAAGGAGACGCATCTCCTTGGAGCATGCCTACTCAACCATTGAGGGAGTATTTGAGGCATTGGTGATACGACGAAGGGACCGCTGCATGCAGGTGGATCCACGGCCTTCCCATCAATGCGTTGTACACGGTGTCCTGGGACATGACCATGAATTCGGTACTGGAAACTAGGCCACTGAACTGGGTCTTCAAATGAATCTCTCCAACTGGGGTCTGATCGGTCCTGTCATATCCCTAGATCCTTAGGTCGGAGGGAGTTAAATCATCCTCGGACAACCCCAGCTTCCGCAGTGTCCGAGTCAAAATTAGGTTAATCCTAGAGCTCGTGTCAACAAGATAGAGGTGGACTTCCATGCCATTTAACTTACCAGTGATGTACAGTGGACAAATTTTCCTCTGTATGGGAGGTTCTTCGTCTTCACCAGAGAATGAGATAACTTCCTAGCATTCGGCGTTCTCAATTTCCTCAGTGTGGAATGCTTTTACAACTGCTACCTCCGTCTCAAACTGGAGGGGGCTCATTAGGGCCTCAGCAGGCGCCTCACGCATGTTAGACAATAGGAAAAGAGCCTCAAGGATAGAAAGCCTCGCTGGAATTCCAGTAAGGTGCTTCAGAACATCATACTTTCGTGCCAGGCGTGAGCCTCTGCATTCAGGAGGCCTCTCTGCAATTGGAGGCACGACGGGCCCTATCGGCTGGGCTGGCGGCTGGTTAGTGCTAGGTACGCCCCATTGCTCACTGGTCGAGGCTTGAAGAGCGGCTTCCGGATGTGGGTCAGACAACTGAGATTGGCCTGTAGTAGGGAAAGACTAGCCGTGGTACGGATGAGGCAGCTCTGCCTGATCTAGTAGCACAAATGGCAGTGGAGGTAGATCTGAGGGCACCAGATGAGGAGGTTGCACGTGCTGAGCTATGTGCTGGGCCTATTGTCTGATCTCAGCATCATGCACTACCTGGCGGAAAGCGCCATCTGTCATGCCTTGACGACCCATGTGGATGCGGTTCCGATGATGTTTGCATTGGTTGGGGACGTTGGGGAGGTTTTCCCGGTGTTCCCCCTCATCGGGAGTCATATAGGGATTTACCAACTCCATGGTATTAACTGAAGTGTACCCCTGACTATCGCTTGAGGATTCATCCACCACTGGGTGGATTCTGGGAGGGATCCCCATCTTAGGGGACATGAAGTAACCAAGAGTGTGGGATGAAGATGGTAGTGGTGGAGCGCGTTGCTTCTTCTTGTGCCACCGCTGCTTTACCTTCTGAGAAGAGGCCGGCTGAGATGATGATGCAGAGGTACTAGTCGCATCTTCTGAAGGCTTTGGCTGATTTAGGCATGCCCGAATAATAACATGGATGCGGGCGACTGCTTTAAATCCATCCATTCATCGTACTTCTGGGATCTGCAGCTGGGAACCTGCTGCCACTCGCCTTCTTCATCGCTACCACTTTCTGACCTCATAATGACACCTGCCACTTGTGCCGGGGTCGGGCCCAACCTGACTATGTTGTTATTGACCTGGCCTTGGAGCCAGTCTTTAAACACATAGCACTTCTTGAGGGTGTGCCCAAGAATCTGATGATAGGGTCAGTAGTTGGGTAGATCGGTGAGATTTGCCTCTACCGGCCTTCTGCACTCGGGTAAGCACACAATCCCCTACTCTAGGGCACTATGGAAGTAAACAGGGACCTTATTCTCATTGAACGAGTAATTCTAGTTCCTTCTTCATGGATAGGGGGCTCTTGGAGCCTGGACCTGACGAGGGGCCGGAGGGGCCTACCGAGGAGGCGGATCCTGATTATCCCGCCTATGTAGTTGTGGTGCATTGTGCAGGGGAACCTACTGATTCTGAGGTGGTCGTTGCTGGGCAGGAGGTTGTTCCTGAGGTGGAGGGCCTCTGCGAGGTTATGGGGCCGATGCCTCTGGAAGCAATTCTAGCTGCCTGGGGGCTTCTATTTGGGCCACCGCGGCGGGCTCAGCTCTGGAAACCCTGCTTTCTGGGATCACAAGGGGCAGTGGACGTGCCTGACTAGCCTGTTCTAGAGCTTCCTTGGGGCACTGGGTCTTATCTGAGAAGTCTCAGAACCCTCCAGGGTAATCTTGGGTGATCAGGGAAGGAATCAGTTCTGTTTTGACATTCCCTATGCACATCGTCAGTAATTTCTCCTGAGTCAGTGGCATGTCGAGGGAGTATGTGAGCCCCTTCCACTGGGCGATGAAGTCCGCGACTCATCCATCAGGCCTTTGTTTGCACTTGAAGAGGTATGTGATGCTGTTTTTTCATGTGGTGGAGAAAAACTAGTATAGGAATTGCTGGCGAAGATCCTCCCAGCTGATCACTGATCCAATGGGGAGCTATCTATACCAGACAAATGTATGGCCTTCCAATTTATGCACAAAACATCAGAGCTTGGCGGATTCCTGCTTTTCTGAGGTCCCCAACATGGGGCCACACCTGGAGGAAAAGTGGGACAGGTGCTGTGGCGGATCTCCTGTCCCATTAAAGGGTGAGAAAGTGGGATTTCCAAAACCCGGGGGTGCAGGCATATCATCCACCGACACGGGATATGGCTTGACATCTGGTGGGACTGCCACCTGCCGCATTTCCAATGCCTCAAGGCGGGCGATGAGTGCCGCTATAGGATCATCCAGACGGGGTTCCCTATCTTGACGGGGATCCCTAACCACGAGTGCATTGTCGGGATCTTCGACACGGTAGACGGGTTCAACGGTTCGTGGAGCGACTGGCGGAGCGGCCTGCGGGGTAGCCGGGGGAACCCTGGAGGGATTACTTGAATTGTCGCGCCGTTCGGGAGGGTTTGGTGATACATATCGCGCCCTCTTGCCGTGAGTTCCAGCTTCAGCCCTATCCGCGGGTGTAGCATGATCAGTGTTTCCCGGAGGCATCTCACCGGGGGGAAATTGTTCCTGCCCCTGCTGCCCCGGCTTAGGATTACCATAGTCGGGTCATCGCTCTACAACGCGTTCGGCTAGGAGTTCGTCAAACAACCTCTTTTTCTCAGTGATCTATTGGCGCAACACGACCTTCTTGGGGTCTTCATCCGTCTTCTATATCGAGGAGGATGTGTTGGAGTGCTTGACAGTTCCGACATTCTCTTTACCCTTACTGGCATTCTGACTGAGTACCAGTGACTCAGTGGGTGCAGGGAGGCCTAGAAGGTTCCCCTGCTGATGAGTAACCCTCCCTAATGGGTCTAACAGTGGTGGTACACCCTTAGGGGGTAAGTCTCCATTAAGAAACTCCAGCTCGTCCTCTTGTCCACTATGTCATCCATGCGGACCGAGACCCTTCTTGGGGGCGTGTCCTCAATGCCGCATAATAAGTTGGGTTACCACCGGATATGACTGAAGATGAGGGCGGCATACTGTCCCCAGCCACAGACATGCATGTGGGGTGTAGCTTCCCTAATGATTTTGCAGAGTACCTTGAAACTATGAATGCATTTTTTAGAGGGTGTTCTGGCGACCTGGAGACTCAGGGCGCTGGGCCACGGGGAGTGCGGCCAAATCGACCAGACAACATTGCTCGCCGATTTCCAAAAAAGTCCACTTGGCTCCTGGGGTACACCACCTGATAATAACAAATACGGAAGTTTGTCGCCCATAGGGTTTGACAGAAGCACTCAACTTCCTCTAGGGTAAGGGATTCCGGTGCACGAAAGTTCGATGTTGTCCTCAGCCAGAACTTCTCTAGGAAGTGATCCGCCGTAAGAATGTTCTAGAAGCTCCTGGGCTCAAATTCAGGGTCTGGCCCCGTATTGCCCCACTTGTCAGCTAGAGGTGGCTGAGGAACCGGTAGCGGTACTGAGGCGGACCACTGGGGAAGTAAACTGGGTGGTGGAGAATATAGCGAACAAGCCGACTAGCCGCCGAATTCCGTGCCATCCTCTAAGGAGTGTGGTGACCTGACCACAACATCATGATACGATGGGCTAACAGCCACAACTTCTGGTGCAGGGATTGCAGTTACCAGCAATGGGTCACGCTATTTCTCAACTGCCATTGGTCCCCAAAATAGCTCTTCGTGATCTCTGGTTGAGGTAGAGGTCACTTCTGGTGACGACGGTGGTGACTGCACGGTCGGAACCTATGGAACTCCCAAAATTTCCTCCTCCTGGATGTACCTACGAAGAGAGGTAGGAATCCGGTGGACTTCACATTCTGGAAGGAAGAGGCTAACACACCTTGTTCCTGCCCCAGTCCTTGACATGGAGGACCAAGGGGAGGGTTCCCCAGCTGAGTCATATTCTGCTTCATAATCAGAGAAGCACGCCAGTTTGATCTCCGTCCGGGACCTCCCAGGATTCTTCTTGTGATAGCGACGACCCGCCATCCTGCCCCTAGATGGATCCTCGGGACAAGGCTGATTCCCAACGTGTAGTCTTGGGGTCACGCTGGTGCCAGGGAAGAGAGAAATTCCACTTGAGACAGAAGGGGTGCGAGGGGCACCGGGAAAAATGTCGAAGGGTACATGGGGAGGACCTCCATGAACATCACTTGAGCGAGAAAAACCTCCGTTGGAACGGGCGGGAGCACAGGGAGGACCTCCATGCTTGGTGCGGGTGGAGCGAGGCTGACCTTCACCCCTATGGTTTACAGGGCGAAGAGGACCTTCTCCAGCTTCGGAGAGGACGTAGGGAGGATCCCCACGTTGGAGAGGGACTGGATGGGCAATGTCTTCACATCGACGGTCAGGGGCAGGAGGAAGAATTCCATACCCGGTGTGGTGGGCACGGGAGAGGCTTTCGCACCGAGTGTCACTGCCACGGGGTAGGCCTTCATTCGCGTTGGGGGTAGCACAAGGCATACCTCCATGATGAGCTTTGGAGCGGGGAAGGCCCATGATCTATGGAGTAGTGGTACGGGGAGGACCCCCGCACGGGGTGGCATCACCACGGGTTGGTTCGCGATGATCACCACTCAGGCTTGTGACCAGGAGAGTCATCCCAGCCTGCCCGTGGGGCGGTTGGGGCCTCTATCCCGATTGAACGTAGGAACACCCCTACTCAGTGTGTCATGGGACTTTATGATATGTGTCGGCAGTGGATCGGGCCACAGTAGCTGTCGACGTTAGCGCCCCTTGGCGGGCGTCCTCAGCTTGGGCCCGACGCTGGCGTCAGGTCAGGCGAGTTGGTGTGGGTGGTGCAGGCGCATAGCCTACCTGTTCTTCTGGCAAGGCCAGACGGTAGTGCCGATGCAGCTGGGTGGGGGGCCTTGCTTAGAGTCCATTAATCTAGACTCTGACCGGGCTGAGCTGTATGTCACCCACCTCATCAGCGTAAGGCAGGGAGTCGTCAAGGCGTTTTGGGGACAAGCTCCCGATACAATTGAATGTTGGGTTGGGGATCAGGGGCTCCCTATGCGGCCTTGAGGGCGGCATTGACGGTGGGGTCGGGACGCCTCCAGGTCCAAGTGGGCCATATCCCGGGTTGGTATTATGCCCTCCTCCTCGTAATGGCGTATGAGGTTGTTAATCACCCTTCATTGGATGACTTTCGATGGGGAGATGGGGTGTGGGCGCTCCACGTTCATGGATGCAGACGTCGTTGTGGCAGCAGTGGAGCCACACGAAGTGGATGTGCCGGTGTTTCCCCTTCCCCTGCATAGGCGAGTAGGCGGTGATCGTTCCCCTGTAGCAACAACCTGATTCCTGAGAAGTAGAGAGATTAACTTATCAGCACTCCAAGGAAATGAAATCAACAACCGGTGCCCCATCGCCATTACGTCTTCCATTGCCGATAAGAGGGATCCATGCCAACAACATTGTAGAACAGAATGCCCAACGTTCTACTGCCCCAACTTCTTGTGAGTTTCACACCGGGCCCGTTATTTGCTTTGCGGGACCCGACGCCGGATAGCTGGATCCGGTGACATGTCAATCTACTGATCTCTCTAGCGCTACTAATTTCCATATTGAGAAGTAGATAGTCACGTCGGGTTCACCATTTCTGTTTCTGACACTTTCTCCGGGGCACGCGCATCCGTCTGTGAGGACGCACAGTTGTTTCCCCACCTTCCCGTTTTCCAAAGGTGGGTGGCATTCGCTCCTTATTCAGGGAAGTCTACTCCTTGATCGAAACCGGGATGATGGGATGTCAGTTCTTCCTTCTGTGCATTCCTCCTCAAAACTCGTCACCTAGTCTGGGTCTCCCTTATATATTTAATACGTTTTTCGTGAAACTCTTCCTAGTTCCATGTTTCCATGAACACCAATTAATTACACTGCTTCTGTTAGGACATTCCAAGGGGTCTGGTCATGGCAGCAACTTTCAGTTGGAGGAGTAGTCACATCGAGGCATCAATAACATGTATGAACACTGGGGAATTGGTGTTTCTTGTCTATTGTCCCATATTATAAGGCTTCTCAAGGGCGCGGAACCCCGCGGAATCCCACATCGAGCACGGGGAATCATATTCCATAGGTATGTACCTGAGGTTTTCCTCATCTTCCAGTGTTTAACACGGGGTATGCCGCAATTTTAACATCCAACGAAGACGGATCGGGCTGATCAGAACACTAGCTGGAGTGGATCAGATAGAGGAACCCCCTTGAGGGAACACCGATATCGGAGCCAACCTGTGGGCAGCATCCTGAATGTTGTGGAGGGGAATGGGGTGGCATGATCTCACCAGGATGTGGGGGCTCGGGTAAGAATCAGGATGAGTGATGGAAAGTTACACAGAGTGGAGGGGGAATGAGATGGAACCGTCATGGAGATGACGGTAGTGATGGGATTGAGTCTTGAAGAGACTTCCTACGTATCCCTATGGTAGGGAATCAACGTCTCCGTTGTTCGGTTAGTGAGAACCGGCGTGAAGGGGTTCCGAACGACCAAAGGGTGATGGGAATGAACCTCGTGGAGGCTTCCTACATACCATGCCTTGACAGGGATCAAAGTCCACGTAGTTCTGGATGGATGTGTGGGGATTACACTCTAGGCTGCCCAAGGTGGTGGATGAACCGACGTGAATGAGTTTGGGATGACCGGGTGGTGAGCTTGAACCTCGTGAGGCTTCCTACATACCATGCCTTGATATGGATCAAAGACCACATATTTCAGAATGAATATCGGTGAACCAACGTGAAGAAGAAACTTGGTCCAATGGGTGTTGGGAATGAACCTCGTGAGGTTTCCTACGTACCATGCCTTGATATGGATCAAAGTCCTCATAGTTAGGGATGGTAAGGGGTTGTTGAACTGACAAAAAGGGGTGTCGGAACAACTTGATAGTAGGGTCACAACGTCTTACCGCTGGATTCAGATGCAATTTAACATCATGAGGGATGAGGGTGTGTTGGAGAACTGACGTGAATAAGGACCTTGGTTCAGGTGGATAGTGGGCTTGAACCTCGGGAAGGCTTCCTACATACCATGCCTTGACATGGATCAGAGTCCACGTAGTTCAGAACGAATGCCAGAGAACCAACGTGAATATGGACCTTGGTCTGATGGATGATGTGCTTGAACCTCGGGAAGGCTTCCTACATACCATGCCTTGACATGGATCAAAGACCTCATAGTTCGGGTTGGTAACAACGGCTTACCGTTGGACTGGAATGCAGCTTAACGTCATGTGGGACGAGGGTGGAACCTGTCGTGAAAAACGACCGGGCGGTGGGCTTGAACCTCGTGGAGTCTTCCTACGTACCATGCCTTGACATGGATCAACGACCTCATTTTTCAAAAGGCGTATAGTTTAATGTCATGCGGGACGAGGGTGGAACCTATCGTGAAGAAACGACTAGGAGGTGGGCTTGATCCTCATGGATTCTTCATACTTACCATGCCTTAACATGGATCGAATACCTCGTAGTTCAAAAGGTGTACAGTTTAATGTCATGCGGGAAGAGGGTTGGTGTCATAGTCTATGCTTACTTTAAGCCAACATGAGTCATGCTCGGTGTGAGAAACAAGAGGCGGCAGAGACCTGACGATCACATCGCAAAGGGTGCGTCCATGAGAAGTGAAGAGGGGCTTACGCATTCGGTGGCCCATGGTGTTGGGACTTACTCCAGGATGGAGGCCCGAGGGCGACAAAGCGCAGAGGGAGAGGGGAAGTACGGAGGTGCATGGGTGCTACCTCATGTAAGAAAGGCTAGGGGTATACACCAAGGAGGTTGCCCTTCCCCACGGACAAACGCCACTCCCAGAAGGAGGATATCATCCCCTGTGGAGACCAGGGGGGTGGAGAATGTCCAAGGTGGGGGAACCCTGCATGAGAGGCACGAGGTGATGTCATAGTTTCAAGTCGTGTGTTGAGGACAAGGGTGCTTGGTAGTTTAACGTCCTGCAACTTGGACAAGGTGGGTTTACTCTGCACCCCTAGGACTTACATGACTGGTACCCTCTACTCCTTGTGAGAGGGAAGGTGCTGGCAATTTCGTGTAGAAGGGGGGTCGTAGAGCGAACCATCGAGGGGTCCATGTTAGCGTGGCTATGTGAAGAAAAAATAGCCATTAGCATGCCTATGAGAAGAAGCATTAGGTGAAGCAATGCCACGGGCGGTATCGTCCAGGGGACTTTGAAATCATATCATGCAAACCTGGAGGGTCGCATGGGAGAAGGAATTTCCAAGCAGAGGTGTCCACAGGCAGGGGCCTTGTGGAGCTTGATTGATCTGCGTAGTGGAGGGCACTGGCGAAGGGATGTACATCGCGAAGTGGGGTACCATAGCCTTAGCATGGGGCGGAGGTGCAAATGGGAGGTGCTTCGCGAAGTGGAAGGGTGTTCGCAGAGCACTGCCTTGTGGAGCATAGGTGCCTCACGAAGCAAAGTGGTTTGAAGCAGCGTGCTTCGTGAAGTACAGTGACCCTACCTTGGCATGTGGATCACGTGTACAGGAGGGGTGTTTCGCGAAGCATAAATGCTCTGCGACAACCCGGGTACCCTTGGGGATCCCCTTCCTTCGTGAATGACCTTAGGCTTCGCGAAGGGCATCCCTCTCGGAAGAGGGGATCAAAACGAGACAATGCAGAGGCAACTCGTGAAGAAAAAATACCTCGCGTTGCTCATGATTTGTAGAGCAAAGGCTGCTTCGCGATTTGGGAGCTAGGAAGGAAAAATTTTGGATTGTCTGTCTGGGAGGCTCAGGGGGAGATTGGTATTTATAGGAAAGAGGCGCCGTGAAGTAGAGCTTACGTGGTGCAAAGAGGGCTTCAGTTGCTTTGCAGCGGGTCGTGAACGTCAAGTGACTTCGCAGAGGGGTACCGCCTCCTTTTCTTTGCGGCGGGCTCGTGAACATCAGGGGCATTCGCAGAGCATCCCTCCTCCTTTGCTTCGCAGTGGGCTCACGAACGTCAGGGGCATTCGTAGAGCATCCCGCCTCCTTTGCTTCGCGGTGGCCGTGTTGCTTGGGGGAGCTCCACACCGTGGCTTCGCGAGGCAGTTTGCGGGGCCTCTCTTTTCTTATTTATTTTCGGCAAATATTTTGGCGCCAACAATGTATTTGAGTTTCCATTATATGTGAGTCACCGTTACACTGCCATCATTGATTCATATAAATGGTGTCTCGATGACAAATGTCTGATGGTAAGTCATTAATATTCTGTTTGATTGAAATTTTACTAATTAATTCTATTTCAGATAGAAAATGCCGCTACATTTGCCTTTATGTTTGAATATTTTTTCTACATGTCTTATTTGCTAAAAATTAGATTTCTTATTCTTACTTGCTAAAAATTTTTGTTCGTTGATATTAAACCTACTCACTAATAGAAATTAAGTGTGGGGGGTAAATGTTGGCTAGTTGTGTTTTTTGAATCTTCTTTAAGTTGTTGGGTGTTTAGCATGTACTTTTATGTTTTATTGAAAATGTAATAGAATCCCTCTGTCAATCTTACTACACCCAATTCAATATATAATTATATATTTGACATGATACTATCTGAAATTAATTGAAAAAAATTTCCACTTCCATAAATGATAATGCATGTTAACCTGTGGTAAAATAATTAATGTGGAAAATATATTCTATGAGTTTTAATGTTACCCTTTTACATGTCATAAATATACTTTAATGAAAATCAATTTTGGTATTTAAATGTTAAATTGTTCTTCTCCAAATTTGAATTCATCTTTGGGGATGAAGATGAGTTTTAAGAGTGGTGGAGGGTGTCAACACATGTTGAGTTAAACTGTTCCATATTGGAGGCCAATCAAATCCCACTACATTCAAACTATTTGTTAAAAAATTGTAATTTTTTTTCAAAATCCTTTGACATTTTCTAAATATTTAGGCTATACACCATTCTTCAAATGAGTCTTGCCTGAGGATGATACTTTACTACTAGTTAACAGTTTCCTTGAATTTGAAACATATGAGGGTGAATGTTTGATAAGTGATTTTTCATAAGGAATTTACAAATGCTCTAATTAAGAACTATTTTTGGGAGTGATAAAGGATACATATTTATCGAGTTGAGATCATAAATTTATGTACTAGTTGTTTGAACTTTTACCTTGGGGTCCCACTTTTAAATTATTAAATAAATAATCACCTTAGTAAGCCAGTTTAAATGGTTTCCATATGCGTCTTTTGAAATTTGGAGTAAAATGGGAAATTGAGAACCCACAGTGGACCTCTGAGACTCTAGGAATTGTGTGCATTTCTATTAATAAAATCCCTATGTACAGTATTTAATAAGTGCATATTCCTAGTTCTCAGGACAAGATACGTGTATTGGGAAAAATCAAATAAGCATCTAGTGTCAAAAATGATTTCATTAAGGCGACTAGAATAATGAACACTGGATGAAGAAAGGGACAATATATTTATATGGAACCATTTAGGTTGAATCAATATAGGTATTAAAAAATTACTTAATTTTTTCTTTTTTGAAACCTAGAGGAAGTCAATGTACAAGGTACCTTCTGTTAAGTTTTGAATTCCACTTATTTTTAACCTGTTATCACACTTATTTTTAGCACATAGATTTGATTTGTAGTAATTCAATAGAGAGCTTCATATATGAGTCAACACATCCTCAAAAAAATTAAAGACTCTTTTCTCTTTAAATAAATTAGTAAGTTTTTGAAATTATATAAGATTCAATTTGAACATCTCATTTAGACAGCCTTAGTGACAGTTTCTTATCCTCAGTTTATAAACTAATTGACATGCTTCATTTGGAAGTGATCAATAAAAACAAAAGTCTTCTTTCCAAAAGGCATTAAGGCATGAATTTGATTGAGGACAATTAGTACTTAAGTGTATAGGGATTTGATGTTGGTTTAAAATATACAGATTTTCCACATATTTTTATTAAGTTTATAGTGATTTAATTATTTAATTTTTCACTTTTGTTAAATAAATAAACTTTTATTATTTTATATTTTAATTCATTATTTATTAGTTTCTTATAATTAATTTTTTATTTTATGTCTTAAATTTTTTAATATTCTTCACTGTAGTTTTACGAGACACCATCATTAAGACAGTGCCCCGAATCAGGGATACGTCATTCGGTTCCTTACACCATCGGCCAAGTCTACAGTAGATCATGCAATTCAATGAACAGCCGAATTTAAGCATTAGTATTTGGAACCTAATTCGACAGGTCTTATGTCGCTGAATAAAATATGTAACCCACCTTGAACAGAACCTGATTCATCCGTTGATCTGTAACTCGAAACAGCTTGCCCCACTCACATGAGTCCACCTCCGAGGGTGAACCATGAGCCAAGTCACCCGCAGATCCGAATCCTTTAGCTGCTGATGTTGAAGCTGTTGAACATCCAACGCCATCAGATACGCGTCGCCATCATGGGAGTCCGAACAGGAGTCAATCATCGTGGTGGAGTAGTGCTCGAGGAGGAAGGAGGTGCTGCCGGCGCAGCTTCATCGATAAGCCAGCTGAACCCCCTACTGGAGATAGGGTGATAATGTTAAATAATATATAAATAAAACTCAATCAAAAAATAAAATTAAAACAATTATTATAACTAAAATAATAAAAACAATAATATATATAATAATAATATTTAATTTAATAATGGATTAAGCAATAATATAGTTAAAAATTAAAAACAATTATAATAGAATTAATAAGTATAAAAATCAAACATTAATAATTATATAAAAAAATATAAATAAAATTTACAAATAAATTAATAACTTTGACTTACCTAAGTAATATGAAATTAATTATTATTATTATCTTTCATTATGATATTTAAATATTACCCTTTGTATTGTGAATGAAATAATTTTAATGATTAATAAGTAATGATAGTTTTTAATTATAAATTAATATTATAAATTTTTATAAAATAATAATTTAATATAATAATCTTAATAATTAATTAAATATTTATATTTTATGTTAAATAAATATTTTAATTATACCATCTTTTGTTATGCAGATATATGTGGGAACTGAAAACATTTCTTGATGCATACCAAAAGTCTGTTGAGTTCATTATATGAGATCAGTTGGTGTGAGAAGGTTTTCACTAAAAGAAAGACTTGTGTGTTTTTACATTGATGAACCTACCTATGTCGGTGGAGGTTATGGGTGACTCGCAACAGTTGGAAGAGATTTTTAAAATATAGCAGTAGCAGTACGGGGGGCTAGACCTGAATCATTAATCATTCATAGACCATTGACTTTACATCTCATATTTTGAGTCCCAGAGGACACCAGATTTCAACGAGACTACCTAGAGAAGGAGGATTCCTAAAGAAGTGTAGCACCATGGGGTTGAATGGGGGATTTCTTCTTCCTTCTATTTCAAATTATGTACTCTATAATATAATATTGTTAATGTTGGAAATCAATATGATCATAAGTTAAATCTTTTAGTGCTCGAGAAAATTATTATTTTTTGGTTTAATATTATCCATTTTTTATTTGATTGCTTTTTAAAAGAATCAGATTTGATTGCGAGGCTATTTCTGACTTTTGAAACATAAATTGATTTTTCTCAAGTCATGCTTATTTTTATGTTCCGTGATCTTCTAGTGTAATTGGTCATGGAACAAATTCAATGAGATTTATATTCAAAAAAATCTAAAACATCTAGAGAGGTTGTTTCTATTGGATTTTTTCAAAATCATAGCTGTATTTGGTTGTCAAAATGGTGAGCCTCAAGAACATAAAAACAGTGTGTTTAATCATCTCTAGAGGAAGTTTAAACGATTCATTTTAATGATGAGTTAATTCAATTTACATTTTAAATAAAAAATTCTTCCTTAAAACCCCTTAGATTTGTTTTTTCCGAGAAGACTTTTTTATTTGATTATCCCCCAGTACTACTCTTCTCCCTGCCTGTTCCCCATTATTGTTTCACATTTATTTTGTTAAAAAATATATTTTCTCATTTCTCATTATAAAAAAAATATAATTAAATTAAATAGTATATAAAGTAAATAGAAAATTCCACCCATTATTGACACTTGTGGGTTGTTTGAAAAGAAAACTAGTTACTCCACCTTCCCAGTGGGTTCGACCCTACTATCCACTTTTCTGAAGTTAGTGGTTTGATATAAATAATTAAACTATGAAAATTGTAATCAATGATTTACATTTTAGGTATCAATGATTTTTAGATGATATTTGTTTGTGATATGGGGAAGTCATATCATATGTTTGTTTTGATCATTCTAGACCTCGGGACCCAAGAAACAAATTAAGATACAAGGATTATCTAGTAAAAGATAATTTATATAGACTAGGGATTATCCTCATTCCCATTATAAGTATGGAACATATCGTTTTGTAATATATAAAATTTCAATAGTATACATTGTTTGTAGGGAATTCATTAATCATTTAGATATTTAATGATTTAATAGATGGAAATGGTGATGGTCTAGAACATATATATGAGGTTAGTATTAGACAAATCCTTCCACATATCCACGTGATCTTCTTCCACATTAGTGTAATATTCATCCACTTATTCATAACATAGTGGTATCTTTTTTGTGGACAATGACTAATTTAACTATGAAGGCATGGGTGTTTGTCCCTACTCTGGGTCACCTAATGACCAATGTGACGTATCAATAGTAGTTGGTGTGGAATTTAATATAGTTTTCCAAGGTATTAAGTAAAACTATCCATTTTAAGGTTCCCTGTAAATGGGTTTATTTACTTTCTTGTGTCATATATTACTATGGGTATGTTTTCCATGGTGGATGTCTGGGGTAGGTCCATCATAATCAGTCTCAATGCTACATCAAGAAGAAGCATCTTAATAAATATCATAATATTCTTAAGATTAAGAGTTGTTGGATAATTTATATTCATTTGATTTTCAATGTAAATCCTCATGGATTATAGAATTTTTAATAGAAGAAATATGATCCTCACCTTTTGTTGTGGGTGTTATATATCAACATTGTATTTTTTTTATTTAGCTGAAATATCGACATGTTTTGTGATGGTTATATGAGTATGATGATGGTTTTAATTTGTTCATAAGGAGACATGGGAACACTTATGGGAAGACTATGGTGTATTCTAGTGATATTATAGAATTTTAGTAGAAATATGTGCCCACATTTTGGATGAATCTTGAATATTTTTTCCAACTGTGGTTGATGTGGGAATATGAGCCCAACTCAGCAGTTCTTCCTTAATAGAATATACTGATAAATCTACGGAATTCATGATGGGATATGTGAATCCCTATTTATATCTACAAAGGGATGATGGTATTATGTTTCAATGGTGGTATTAGGAATATGTAACCAAGAAGCATCTAAATTTCTTGGTGGTATACGAACCTTCCCTGAGTTGGTTGTCCGAATATGACGACGAACCCTGGTTAGAGGTATAATATGATCCTCAATTTAGTTTGACGTTAGAATATCTTTTCTATATTCTTTTTTAGAAATATTCACCTTTCCTGAGGTGTTTTTAGTGCTATATTAGGGAACCCCCATCATATATGGAATTTTATCAAATCACCATGACACATCCTATACCATAATAAGCTCTTAATCACCTCCAATGGGAGAAAGTATATACAGTTGCTTGAGAGTGTCCATATGGTTATGTTGTTCATGTATATGAACAACTCTAGTAGTTATGAGAGGAGTATGTTCATCTCTCTATATCACTATCAGGATATGAATGTGGTGATCCTTTATTTCTTATAGGATGTATTATAACTTATGAATGGTGTAAGAAAGAATATAGGCTAACCCATTTTGGATTTCTAGGACTTTATATTAGAAATATTTGATTTAATTAGTGATATTTTCTTATTTATTTCCTCCATTTTCCAAAAGAATATGTTGAAGGGATTCATTTTTGGGGGTGGATATATGTTCATGTACTATGTTCACTACTAGAATATACTAGACTACAGTGTATGGGTAATCAATGTTATGATCCTAATCACCATTTTCTACCCAAATATGCTAGTGGTATTCCACTATGGGATTATAGATTTGGTTATACTCCATATAATTAATAATTAGTTTATCCTAGTGTGATCTCCATGTTTATTAGCTCTAAGTGTTGGGAGGGTAACCTGCCTAGAATATTCTTTAGTAGAAAATTGAGAGGAATTTAAAGGATGGTACTGGTAGCTAGGGATGAAAATATCCCGCATGGGTGTCACAAGAAACACCATGTATTCATATTAGACTCTAAAATCAACCATCCTACACTAAGTAATGTTGTGACTTTCACATTATTGGAATATGACCATGAAGTGGTTGGTAGTGGTAATAAGAATCACTTGCCCCATTGTGTCATTCTTGACACAACATGGAATAGTATGTTTCATCACCAAGATAACCTTGTGCATAGATTAAAAGTATTAGATGAGTCCATTACTATGATATTATTGTTTTTATCTACTCCTATTGATGGATGCATTGATTTTGAGACTTCATAACTAAGTTTTATGGGGACACAAATGTTATGTTAGCTACATTATCAGATAATATTCCTGATAATGGTTCGATATCATTTGAATTAAAGGGAGCATATGGAATGTATTTCTACATCTAGAAAGACAACGAAAAAATTCTACCCATCACTGTAACATCATAAGTTATATATATCCATAATAAGTTATTAATGGGCGAATTAGTGTTTATTATTATTAACAACCCGATTATTACTTCACTTATTATCAAATCATTAATTTATATTTCAAAATTATTATTTCAATAATGGGTTGATTTGGCACGTCATTTACATCATGAAACATATCTCAGATTGTTTTCCTTAGGTTTTATTCATTGAACTAAAATAACTCATATATTCCCATGTTCATCAGGATATGTAGAGCTTCATTCTAAGGGATGGATTCATTTGAGTTCCTTAACAATTATTATTAGAACACATCATTGGTTGAGAGTATGGGAGTTCAAGCTCATCAAAACTGGTTGGGGGTATTATTCTTTACACTTTTACTCTCTTATATAATGATTATATTTTGTTGAATCTGTCATAGATCTTGATGCGGGATAGGGAACCCCAATATTTAATAATCCACTGACTATCAAAGTGAATTTCATTATATATCAGGGGTATCACATTAACATTAAAACCAATATATATAACCGTTTACCCAACACATTACCAATTATTTCATATTGATGTATTTTAAGTATTTTGTATGGTTAAAAGTCATATAAATGGTAAATCTGGTGTTTATTTCCATCAATGAAGGTTGTATATGTCTGTAGTGATGGTATTGAGAACATGAAGAGTCTGCTGACATATCCTTGTAAAAGGAATAAAACCCCACCTAGGTTATTGTATCTTAAAAAGATACATCATTCCTATTATGGACATCTGAAATCTTCGTGTCTGTGTAGTTTAACGTTATTTGGTAAGGAAAATTAGGCCAAATATTCATACAAATAATCAATGTACGGATTATGAATGAGAATCCCATTTTAGTTAGCATTGAAGTTAATATTTATTGATTATGACGACTATGTTTTACGTGGAATTTATCCTAATAAATAATATCCCAACTAGGAACGTGGCCTAGATAATCCCCATAGAGAGTGTAGCCTAGTGAGGATGATATAGGAGGCCATGGAAAGAATAAGGACCATATGCAAAGGCATGAGGCTATCAGAATAATTAAATAATATTTTACAGTCCATAGAAAATATGGCATAGATGTATGGGATTTAAAAATACACATGACTATAGAATAGAAAATAATTGATGTAAAATATCTTCTATGGAATATAGTCTGACAATAATGAATGGTCTATGTTTTTGGGTTTGAAACTTGGGAGACATCGTACATATCCCATCAATATAGGAATCGAATCCCATATTGTTAAAATAATGAGATTATATTTTTTGTGAAATTTATGAAAAAAACATGAATGGGGATTATGAATATGAGGATTCCGAGATATATTTTATTCATATTATTTCCCATTGATATATAATATATAGTTTGGAATTAACCCTAATGTAGAGTCTCGTGTTTGAGGAATTTATATCAACCTAATGGAAAGAGTGTTGTAGGTATCTATGATCAATTGATTCATTCCTGGTGATATTATAATGAGATATTATGATAACAACTAATCTATGTGAGAGTGTAAGATTGAATATGTTAAGGGGTTACTCACTGAGTGTCACATCCGGTTTTTCATGTATTTGTTTCGATCCGGTCCATTGGAAATACCGATATATTTAATGTCTATTTCTTGAGATGAATGTTGAGTTATGATGTTTCATATATTTCTAATCACTCTAATTTGGGTTCCCCATTTCTTGTTTAGGAGTTTTTGAAGAAAGGGTGGTTACTTCATGATTAGGGCCAACCGTGAGCCCATTTCCAGTTTTAAAAACTGAATTTGTTTCTTTTATAAATCCTTCATTTTTTAATATTGTTCACCCATTACACTTCCCACTTGTCCTATACTGACATATTAAAACTTCCATATCCTTTTGGACCTCTTAAGAATTCATAATCGTGGTTAATTTGGGCTTATTATTTAGGTATTAGGCCAGCCCATGAGCCCATTTCTAGTTTTAAAAAAACTAATTTGTTTCTTTTATATCTAATTAAAATTTTGATATATTTCTATGATTCTACCTCCTGATCGAATCCAATACCACTATTCTCACCCCCAGTATCTATTTACCCTCTTTGGAGCTCATATGGGTCATAGATTAGGTATAATGTTCTCAGGTTACCTCAAATCGCCCAGAATTGAAAAGGTAAATGGTTTCATACATAACTCATTCAATTCATTCTATTTTTCCCACAAGTATTCTTTACATGGTTATTCAAAAACTTAGGAGCCTCTCCAAAATTTTCCATCCCATTCCCTTTTCTCTATGGTTTCATATCTAATGGAATACGAAGAGTTTTCAAGTGGAAATGGTGAGATCCCATCTCCATTACCCCCCCTCTTCTTCCTCCTTTCATTATTTCTTGGTTTTATAATCTAAACTAGTAATTATCGACCTATAGTTATGTTATCACATGATTTTTAATGGGTTTTTTTGTTTGTTTAGGTCTGGTATTCATAGTTTTAGGGTTTATAAACCCGCAGCGGGTGATTTCGGGTGTGCGTTTCCATTACGCCAATGATTTGAGGTAGGCTATCCCTTGAACATGCCTTAATTATTTAAATATCATCATTTTATTTCTTTTAAAATCATATATATATTTTTATTATTGTTTTTCATCCTTTGGATAGTTTTCTTGGTGTGCAAAATGGTGGTTTATGCCTTGATTTGTGAAAGGTAGTGTTGTTTTGTCATAAAAGTGCACACCAAGTGTTTGTTTAAATGTTCCGCTGTCTTTCGAAACTATTTTGTAAGTTTTATAAGCTGTTTTATGGTATTTTGAATATGTTACAGTATCTTTAATATAATATGGCATGCAATTTGTGTTTTATTCCTTTTCATGTTCTTAAAATAAATTGTTTTTTTAAAAGGGCATGTCATGTGTTCGGTAAATTGCCCGGTTGGGTTTTATGCGTGATGTGTGATTTAAAAAATATTTGTGTGGATTTATAAATTAATTGGAAGACTTATAAATTTTATTTTTGGGCCCTTATATGGATTTACAATATGGATTTGTTTTTACAAACAAATGGGTTTTGGTTTACAACATGTTTTGGCCCGAGTTGTCAGAAAATAGTATGTTTCACATCCTTATAAAAATGGTTGTATTATGAATATGTAACCTGAGTGTTTTATGGGATTTATTAATGTGGGTTCCAACATTAAATGGTGTGTATACACCTCCTTAATAAAAGTTAAATGCATACCTTGGTCAAATGTTAGTTTTGAGAAATGCTTAAAGGCCCGTTTGGCATTTGTTTGGTTTTGTAAAATTGGTTTCCAAGTGTATTTCATGTTATATCTTTTGGGGAATTTTATGGTCCATGAAAATTATTTATTAATTGTTTTGGGGAAGGCCAAATATGGTTTTCTATGTTATTTATGGGTTTTTTCCTCAAAAGATCATTTTTGAATGTATTTTATGTGCAAGGCCCCGTGATACTCCTTGAAATTGTTTTACAAATCTTTTTAGTGGTTTATGGATTCGTGAAAGAAATGTGAGGAATGTTTGTGGGATGTTTGTGTGTTTATGGTTTGGTAATAGAATTTTGATTTGGAAAATTTATTTGATAATATGTGTAACTTGATTGAGCACTAAAGGGAATCCCGAGTATCTAGGTGGACGGACGTGTACTAGTATGCTAGTGATTCTGTGGGGTTTGGCCCCTGTTTCACATAGCAAGTTTGACGATGAAAACAATAAATAAACTATGATGATGATGTTTTTTGGGGACCACTATGTTATGTGTATTCTCCCTACTAGTGGCTCGTGTGCACAAGAACGAATATTTATTATGGTTACTTTCACCGAGATACGAGGTACCTGGGGCTCACAAATAACTAGTCCCTAGGGGTGTTCCCATGACTTGTGATCATTGACTATTTTGTACTCACCATCGGCATATGGTGTGTTTGGTTGGTAAATTCAACAGTGTGTGTGATTTATTTAAAAATTGTATGTTATTTAAATCATCCCACTTGAAAACTATTTTCATTTTGAAGTTGGACAGACTTAGTGTGTGACCGTCTAGTCTTCTTTCTCTGTGGCATTAGGAAGAACCTGACTAAAGTACAAGGATAACATCTAGAAACACACCATGGAATCCATAGTGAAATAATTTAATTCCATAATGAAATGTAACCTCCTATAAATGCTTACCACGTAATGTAATCCCTTTTTCACGATATCTCCAATCAACCAGGTTGCATTCTAGTACCATCAACCCATATGATTGATTATTCTTTCTTTGAATTCCTGAAATTGAACTTTCCCATTCCTTACCATGGCCATGGAATTATTTAGGCTATATCAATTCCATCAATTGGCCTAAGATGTCAACTTTTTTTATGGAACATAAGGGACAAATACTTTCTTGCATTATCTATTAATGTAGTATTACACGTGACACAACCAACATATCCTACCTCACTATGAATAGTGTGTCATCATAGTTTTCATTAATATATCTAATTGCATGATTTTTAATACCCATTAATAATAATATTAAATTATAAAAACTATGAGACACATCCATAGATAGGAACATCCAATGACACTACGAAATGTGGATTTCCTACTACGGGTCTCGTTCTCATAATATCCTCATTGATATTACCAATGGTGCACACCATGAGAAGATGCCTCCAAGTTTTATGAGTCAACACCCCTAATGGACTGTATTATTTGTGTCCCTCAAATAACAACATCCAGCCATAGAACATATATTCAAGAATAGTGTTATGACACTTTTGGGTTCTCATCATAGCAGGGATCCTCTATGGCCCTTTAGTGCAATAGATATCATTAGGACTTTATCACATGCATTGTCACATAAAAGAACAATCAAAATGTGATAAGTTTTTTTATTAATACAAGTATATCGTAAAGTAAAAATTATTTGGTTCTAGGCCACCAACTCCAACAGGAGCCCACATGGACTAGAGACAGTTGTTAACAATCTTTAACCCTCTAGATCTTACATGATATTCATGCTTCTATTGAGATAGGACTTTAGTCATGGGGTTTACCATGATCTATTCTGTGGACACTTTGTTCACTGTAACTTCACCCCTTTGATAGAACTCCCTCAAGATGTGATACTTCTAGAAAATGTGATTTGTCTGTTGATATGACCTTGGTTATTTTGAAAGAGCCACCACTATAGTATTATCACAATATAATGTGATAGGTTCTCTACCTCTAGGAACCACATTAATCTCTTTGACAAATTTCCGAATCTAGATGGCTACCTTGGCAACATCTGAAGTCACTATATATTTGGACTCTGATGTAGAATCAGTGATAACTGGCTGCTTTGAAATCTTCCATCTCACAAATCCTCCATTGAGACAGAAAACACATCCTGATTCTAACTTTAGATCATTATGATCTGTCTAAAAACTAGCATCAGTATACCCTCTAATAAAAATCTCCATGTATCCTCCATAAACTAGGATCATATCCTTAGTTCTTCTTAGATACTTAAGTATAGTCTTAACAACAGTCCAATGCTATTCTCCTAGATCTTCTTGACAAATTACTACCATGCTTAGTGTGTAGGCGACATCAAGCCTGGTACATAACATGACATACATGATGGATCCTATAGCTGAAGTGTATGAGATATTACTCACCCTATATTTCTCCTATTGAGTTTGAGGACGCATTCTCTTAGAAAGATGTAGGCTATATGAAATTTAAACCAATCCTCTCATGGATTGTTCTATACTAAATTTATTTAGTATCTGGTCAATGTATGTACCTTGACATAGTCCAATAAGCCTCTTGGATCTCTCATGAAAGACCTTGATCTCTAAGAAGTAGGCTACTTCACCCAATTCCTTCATTGAGAAACACTTGTTCAACCAGTTGTTAACTGAATGTAAGACTAGTATATCATTTACAATAAGTAATATGTCATCAATATATACTACTAGGATAATGACTAAATTATGATTAAAACTCTTATAAACACATGGATTACATTCATTCTTGATGAAACCAAATTATTTTATGGATTCATAAAATCGAATATTTCATGACCTGGACGATTAAATTAATCCATAAATGAATTTCTGCAACTTACAATCCCATTTTGATTCACCTAGTGTCACAAAACCTACTGTCTGTTTCATATAGACATCTTCATGAAGGTTCCTATGTAGGAATTATGTTTTTACATCCATTTGACAAATCTCATAGTCATGGTAAGCTGCTATGGAAAGTATGATTCTTATGTATTTAAACATGGAAACTGGAGAGAAGGTTTCATCATAGTTTTTTAAAGGTTGGGGCCGAATCCTCATTTTATTATTAAAGCAAAGAAAAGACCTATTTTAACTGGGTAGAGGGAGACCCATTACATAGCCCGAAGGCCCAGTGGGCTTGTAGCCCATTACATAGCCCGTAGGCCCAAATTTTTTGCCTAAGGCCTATTCTGTGAATAGTAACCCAGCTGCTATAGTTCCCGCCGCTGCTACAGTATCCTGTCGTGGCTACAATACCCACCGATAAACAGTAGCACCACTGCTACAGTACCGCTACAGTACTGCTACAGTACCTGCTCCCCATGGGTTTTGAACCCCCATTTTTCATGTAGGTTTACGGGGTTCTTACCACTAATCCAAACCCCCAACTAATGAAGGTTTCATCATAGTCAATTCATTGATGCTGTCTAAATCCTTTATCCACTAGCCTTTATTTATAGGTGCTAACATGACCTTACATGTCCATTTTATCTTGAATACCCATTTTCATCCAATAGTATTTACATCAATAGATCATTTACCAAAACCCATACCTAGTTATAATACATGGAATCCATCTCAGAATTCATAGCTTCTCGCCATCTTGTAGCTTCTGATCTCTCTACTACTTCTTTGTAGGAGAGAGGTTCGTCATTGTCTGACAATAATGATTCACCATCCGTAGTTACTATGAATAAAAATATCTCTACTCCCCTTAACTCTCTTGAGATACTATTATGTACTTGTGTTTTTGGAACCTCTTCCACGATGACCTGTGGAACTAGTTCTTGTACAAACTCATGTGTATCTTGGGAATCAACTTTGTCAAAGTAAATCTCCCACACACTATCATTTTTGAGGATATTCTCACTCCCGGGAAAGATGGATTCTCTAGAATAAGTCACATTCCTGTATGAAGGGTAATATAGGTAACATCCATTCATTTCCTTGGGATATCCTATAAAGATACACATTTTTCCCCAGGGTGTTATTGTGTTGCATGAGAAGGCCTTAAAAATTCCTCGCATCCCCATACATGAGTATCCAACCAAATGGGTTTCTTTACATTCCATAACACGGAGGTAATTCCATTTTCCACCTTAGTTTCTACTCGGTTTAATGTGTATGTTGCAGTTCGTAATGAATATCCAAAAAGGATAACTGAAGATCTTCATGACTCAACATCAACCTCAACATGTTTAACAAGGTTTGTTTCCTCCTTTCACTAACACCATTCCACTATGGTTTTTAATTAAGAGTGAGTTGAGATAGAATACCAAACTCCTGTAAAAGGTCAATGAACTCTTGGTTCAGATATTCTCCACCCCAATATGATCAAAGATTCTTTATCTTCTTACCAAGATGATCCTCTACTTCATTCATAGATTCCTTAAATTCTTCCAAGGACTCTGACTTATAGATCATTAAGTAGATATGTCCATATCTACTCAAATACTTAGTAAAATTAATGAAGTAAGAATATCCACCTCTAGATTCTACTGGAAATGGCCTACACACATCTTTGTGAAAAAATCCTAGAAGCTATGTGGCCCTTTAATCCTCTCCATTGAAAGGTGGCATAGTCATTTTACCTTGTTAACATGCATGAAATCAATTAAGTGGTTTTAGCTCAGTAGAGTCTATAAAACCATCTTGTAAGAGCTTTGTCAAGTGCTTCTCGTTTACATGACCAAGAGGGTGATACCAAAATTGCATGTTTTATGAGTCAAGTGAGTTTGTTTTTTTATCGATTACCAACACATTCTTTTCATAATTTAATACATACAAACCATTATTTAAATTCACCATACCATAACTTATGTTGTTCTTGAAAAAGAAACAACCCTTATTTCCAAACATGAAAATAAATCCATCTATATCCAAATATGATATAGAAATTATGTTCTTGGAAACACGAGGCACATAATACCAGTTATGTAAAATCAAAAGCATCTCAATTGGAAATGAGAGATTGTAATTGATAGTGGACAATGCAGCTAGTCTTGTTCCATTAACAGCTCTAAGATCCACCTCTCCTTTGGAAATCATTATAAATATAATGGGTTATTATATTTGAATACATATTTGTGCCCCACATGCTGTATCTAATACCCAATGTGTAGAAATGGAAAGAATACACTCTATTACAAATGAACCTTTAGTGTCTGCACACTTCTAGGTGTAGTATCTCTTTCAGTGTCCTGGGACACCACATGAAAAACAAACCACCTCTCGTTCCTTGCCCTGCCTCTAGATCTTCCCCTTCTTAGAGGGATAGTTCTTAGGTGCTTCATACCATTTATAAATCCTTGGCCCCTTTTCATTGTCCTCCAACTTCTTATTTAACATAAGGACTGTGGGTTTGTCACACCCCCTGTTCTTATCTACCTGGTGAATTAAGGTCAGAAGTTCTGATAGACTCTTCTCATTATTTAACATGTTATAGTTGAAAATAAAACTAGAGATGGTCCTAGATAGTGATGATAGGATGATATTTATACATAACTCGACAGGGAACATAATTCCTAATATGTCCTGGCATTCAATGTAATGAATAAGCTTGAATACATGAGTTCTATATGGCATATAATCTCCGAGATTAGTTGTGAAAAAGTGTTGGAGATCTCATATCTCTCCTGTCTCTCCGTCTCTTGATAGATATCCTTATGGTGAGACATTATTGTATATGCATCCATGTTTTCAAGTTTCTTAAAGAGATCATTAAACATGGATGATAGAATGAAACATTGGACATATATGGAATCATCCATATGTTTCATATAGAGATATATTTCCTCATCACTGTCCACTTTTCAAGGCACAACTGGAATAAGTTCTTCTAACACAAACAGTTTTTTCTCATGGTGATGGATGACACATAAACGCATCATCCACTCTTAGAAATTGGTGCTGGTAAAAAGGTTTTTATCTTCGATTATAGTTCATAATGATATGTTTGAAGTAATTTTTCTTATTGTTTCTAAAAATTAATATGAGAAAAAATTTAGTACTTTATCATGATAAAAATGAAAATAATAAATAAATTAATACCTATTAGTCTCCCACTATTTTATCAAAATCCAATATCCCTCACCATTGACTTTATAATATTCTATTACATGAATAGTCAAGTGGTAAGGATCCATATTTCCATTCACATTACCCCAAATAGGGTTGTTCAATCAACTCGAATGGTTTTAGGTAGGCATTCCAAATGACAACTTCATTAACTCGCGGTTCTGTGATCCACTGAGTGGACACCCCAATCCTAAAATCCTTTTGTTTTGGATTTCCAAAACCTTTTCTTATTGGTCACACCAAGTCCTTCTGTGCCAATAAACCCTTGATTTGAACCTATTCAATTCAACAAAAACCATTGAATTATGATTCCCTAATAAATGAAATCACCCCAACTATGGTTGGTCATTCACTTTGAACTATGGTTCGATTATAACCAAGATTATGGAAGGCTATATGACTTAATATTTCCCTGAGGGATTTTATCCTATTATGTAAATTTCCATTTTATTATCTTTATTATGTGCTTGTTAATATTAAGTGGGATATACATAAGTGATTAACTAGGTCTAAGATGATATTTACGCATAAGCCGATCTTACTTTAGTTCTATCTTGTATGCTTGTTTAATTCATTTATTGTCTAATCGCGACAACACAACCACAACAAATAAACCATGCAACTGAAAGATATAAAATAAATTGTATGATCATGATATTTTTCTATTGTTTAGTTTTTAGCGGTTTATGAACTTACCCAAGACATAGGGTAGAAACACCTTGAACCTTTTGGGTTCATGTTTATAGATTTCCACTTATCCATACTTGTATCTCCTTAGATTGGTTTCAACTTGGCTCCTAGATTGAGCCGCCTCCCCTAGCATGGGAGCTCCATCCATTACATATGCTTATGTATCACTTGTAGGTGAGGGGTAAAACTGGGTTTTCCATAAAAGAAACATTGGGCATGTATTCCCTACATATTAATGAGGAGAAGGCTCACATGATAAAAACTTTAACTTAAATAAATAAATTAAAAGAAACCATCCACATACAAAGCTCTTGGTCTATATCATGATCATCCATACATGCAACGATATTTACACATAAATAAAACTAGCATTCAATTATTTATTTGTTCTTGTTTAAGATAAATCATGATCGAATCAATTAATTATCATTACTTAATAAATCTTTTTTATCTTAAACCCTTTTCTGAATTCCCTTGATATTATCATCAATCATAATTTTAAACAAATAATTTCATCTAAAATTATCTTTGTACGTAACTTGTACCTTGGAGGCAGCCAAGTGAATTCTCGTTCAAAAATACCCAATGAGTTGAAATTAACATTACACAAATGTTAAATCAAACACATATATAAATAAAACCAATCACGTGTTGTTCCTCAGCTTTACTCCCACACCATGGTACACATATCAAGGGTTTTTATAATATATTAATAAATTTTTATCAAATTTGTGTAATTTGGATGAGTACACGACATGTAGTTCGGACGATACATCATGTACCATCATTCACTATCCATACAAAGTAAATTCTTGGGGATACGACATGTAGATGTACTTCATAAATATTCAGTGTACACATTGTGTCTAGTGGGCCACACGCTGTATAGTATCTGTGTTACATGGTCTCTAGCCAGGAAAACCATGTACGGGGTAGACAGTCCAACCATAACCTGAAGGTAATACACATTTTTTTCTATGGGCCACACGGTGTTTAATCTAGAAACTATGTTCCACCTATTACTGTACAACACACTATGTCATTTAAGACATAGATAAACCCCAAAACATGGCTTGGTTTGGCGGACCAGTCATGGTGCATCGAATCTTGACTACATAGCGTGTACTTCCAAATACACACTATGTGTTCTGGTGTTGTATGGACATGAATTTTTAAAACCTTTGGATGAGATCCTCTATTTTATTTTAATCAAAATTAAAAGAAAATATCATTTCTATAAAGTGAACAGGAAATGAAATAGGAGGAACATATCTCAAGATTACAATTTGTAGAATGATTAACATGAATTAAAAAAACTAAATTATTAAATGCATAAATCATCAATGAAAAACTAAATAATTATAATCAATGATATGACCACTATGATACCACTTGTAGGTTCTAGAAATAGTGTAAGTGTGTGAATCGATGTACCCAACATTAATTTTTTCACTAATAATGATCAATCTGAGATCCGTCATTTTGATAAAACACTAGATCTTCAGAATAGAATGAAGAATGATAGAAAAGAATTGTAGTACTGTATCCATAGATAGGATTATCATATTTTGGTTATAATTAATTTAATAAAAAGACAATAATTACCTTGATGGAATTCTCTCTCTATTGATGTTTTGAATCACAATCCATTATGATCCGTCCATGCATCATAGAAGCTAAGTGTAGGCTTCCACTAGTGGTGATCCACATGTCCTCAATGTATCTCAAGACATCACTGAAGGGATCTCCTGGTGCTAGCACGAAAGAGCATTTTCATGCAATTTCTTCCTTTGATCACCTTGAGAGTAGATTTCAAAGGGCCCTCCTTGTTCCAGGGGAGGAGGATCCCATTCGTAATTTGAGCGAATTCTTGGAGGCAAGGAATTATCTCTGGTCTTGAGAGGTTTCTTTTGATCTGTTGTACACAACCCCAAAGAATGGCTAAGCTATTGGGAATAATGTAATTGGAATTTTATTACGTATAATAATAAAATGAATTAATTACCCTAAATCATTTATTTATTTTATTTAATTCTTATTAATAACTAATTTTTAATAATAATAGTTGACTATTATTATCACTTGACATGCACCCAATAAATTACACCCAATATTATTTAATTAAATAAATAATTATATTTCTCACAAATCCCTAGAAAACTACATGGCCTGTATATTAAAATACACTATCTATTTTTTTGTTTTTCAATTTTATTTATTTCCTCCACCACATTTATTAGACCTTGAATAATGAAGATTTATTTCTTATATAAATCCCTAGAAATTGTTTCAATAATCTATTTGTGTATCCATCTCTACTGTGTTTTCGGTTGTCAAGGGGTGTTTTTCAAAAATTTATCTCTTGTATATATATTTCACTTCATATGGATAATGATTCAAACCTTTGGGTTATTCCATAGAAAAACATTCCATGTATTTATAAATACACCCATTTAATAAATGTGAATAGGTAAAATTCCATAGATGATGTCTCCATGGTGTGTCACATAACAAACAATTATTATGAGAATGGTTCACTATAGTCCTCCGCACCCTATAGTAAATCACATGATCGACTTATCATGGGAAAATTCCATGACACTTTTAGGGACTCACTTAATGAAAAGAAACCACAAGACCATCCAAACATAAAGATGTCACCCAATAAAATGTGTGTGAGTCATTGAATGAATATCCATGAACACATGATTTCCCCACCATGGATAAACCCATTTTCCAGGCCTCATGGTGTCATATTAGTGGGATTGGGATACGAGATCATGTGTTCCACTAAGGATTAGTGGATCATGTCTACAAACCATTTTTTTCCCATTTCCAAAAATCCGCTTTAAGGAAAGCGGGAAACCATACAATTCAAACAAAATGATCATTCAATTCAAAATACAACTTTCAAAAACCTCATCACAATCTTGGTTCCCATGAACCTCGAGTCGAGCGCCTCGTTAACTCCAACTTCATTGTTTTCACCTCCATCATTCACCGCAGATCCATCCAATAACCAGATGACAAATCAACCAATATAACACGAACAACAAAAATCCATCAGTCACCAAAATCTAATTTGGGAGATCCATAGCGAAACCAAAGAAAAGTGACGAAGAATCAAACACACAGTAGACTAAAATACTCAACCAGGTTATGAAAACAACTATACATCTCCGACGAGAACCCATCATATGTCACCACCACAGCTCCAAAACATCATACATAGCATACATCACCTGTTTCATCAAATCACCAACGATTGCATAGGAATCCAACACCCAACATCCATCAACCTCAAGACGAACATAATATCAGAGCCGAAGATCCATAAATTCAACACATTGAGAGGAAACCATCACCATCACACAGACATATCAAAACGAACCCACATATCCCAAGACAAAAACAACTGCAAAAAAGAGGAAATCATAAGATATCACCAGGCGCCGGAAGAAAGTATCGTCGCGCAGATCCCGTCACCGCCAACCAATACGCACTCAGAGCCCATGAAGAATCACCCACTGTGAACACCATAGACAAGGAGAAGCCCCCAGGACACTGGAGCTTGGGACTCAAACCCAGAATCGATGCAAAGGCCAAGTCCACGATGCACCACCGCAACCGAGAATACACCAACAGATCTCGACGAGCACAGGGAGGTCAATGCATCAGCCTGAGGCGAAGGAGGCGACGACGAGGGAAGAAACCCTAATGCGATGTTCCCATTACGTGCTCATATAGCTCAGGATTAGTGGATCATATAACCTAATCATATGAACCTTAAGTGGCAATAAGATCTAAGTAGGAAGTGAAACTTATCTTCTTCTTCTATCCACCACAACACCACTCGTGTTTTGGGTATTTTCCCAAAATTAATTTTTCAAAATTCTTCTATCAGGAATTAACACACCTAAAAATTATATCCACTCTTAAATATTTCCATTTGGATGTGGTTGTGGCATAGACACACAAAGGATTAATAACCTAGAGAATGCATTGATGAATAGAAACAGAATACTAACTATAGTGCGTAATGATTAGTCCTAAGACTTACATGAGTCCTAACACCACTATGGGGTACGCTTTGGTTTAATAACATTTTAATTATGAACCATTTAATAGTTTTCAAATATATTTAGGTTAGATAACCTAATAGAAAAATAATATGGACAACTGTGGAATTATAGGTTGATAGTATTATTGGAGAAAAAGAAAGTGTAATTAGAGGATAAATCTTAGGAATGTTTTTTCATATTATTATGATCAATTAAGGTAAATTGTTTAGATATTAAAAAAATCATCTTTATTTATTATTTAGTTGTAATTAATAATAATTAGAATGAATAATATAATGGTATTTATCTTGAAAATCCTATGACATAGCTAAAAAGGCATATTTGGAATAAACGGAAATGAATATAAAAATATAAATATTATGAAGGAATTTATTTGTTACATGGGATTCCCTAATATAACATAGTTCATAACCCTTTAGAATCTATACTATGAGTTAGGATTACCTTTTAGAAGAATTAATCTATTTTCATTAGGGAGTAATAATTAGACCTAATATGACATAATTTATAAATGGGGGATAATTTTACCCCCAATGCTTATAGGAACAATATTTATTAAAAAAACTATATTCTTATAGTTCTAAACTATTTTTTACACTTTTTAAGAGGTGTTTTTATATATTAGTTAATAGTTATTATAATATAAGGATTAATATAATAACAATATAATGTATATTAAAAAATTGCAACAAAAACACATGAAACTAAGTGTCACAAAATGTGGACTAATACTCACTTGGGATCATTTCATCCATTAAAATATAATTAATTAAATGTGACCAATAAATAGAAATGGAAAAAATGTTCAAAATTAAAAGATAGCCTTGATCACCATAAACCTTTATGATCACCTATATCCACTAAAATTGATAATGAGGAAGTATATCATGATAGATGAAATCAAATTGTGATATTTTTGATGAAATATATTAAAATGAGGTGTTTGACGTAAGATGTGTGAAAATAATTGATGATTTTGTTAAGGTGATATAAAGAAATAAAATTTAGACACTATACATATAGTTATTAAAAATATGGTTAATGGAAATATGTTTGTTTTATTTAAATTTATGTAATAGGTATACTGATGTTTTTTATTATTGGTAGTGAGACTAACATAATTATAGCTCAAGAATAACAAAAAATGAAATAAAAATTCAATATTTCAATAAGAAAATATATATCTGTCTGTGTTACATATAAATATAAGTATTATTATTAATGTAAGAAATTATTTTCTTATAAAATTAAATTAAATATAGTAATATAAATTGATTAGTAAAATTTAATTTTTAGAATACAAATAAATATTTTTTATTGTATCCGGTAATGATTATTCAATATAAAAGTAATATTTTTTATGAATATTTATTTTTAAAGTGTTTAATATTTAATGAAAATAAATTAAAATAAAACCATCTAAAATACTATTTTATATGATATAATATATTTTCATTCTTTAAATTAAGAGTTAATATGAAATTATATTAATAACACACAAAACCATCATTTTTGGTAATTTTTTTATATTTAATATATATATTTTGAAGTTAGCTTCCAAAATATTTTAATTCTTATTTATTGAAATAAGATTCAATTATCGATTCATTTTATAAATTTTTTATGATGAAAAATATTAGTTATTTTCCATAAAATATTTTGTTTTACATTACAAATGAAAAAAATATAGTGTTTATACTTGTTTTTACTATTATGACATAATAAGGACATAATAAAAATATTTTAATATTTGAATAATTTTAATTTAATTAATATGTATTTTTATGTAATATTACATATTTTGAAAAATATTAATATCAATCCAAAAACATATATTTCAAAATTTAGATCATTAGCTATGACATCCTTTATAACTATTTTAAAAAATGTATGAACCTAATATTATTGTTTATCTCTTTTATGAAACGAATATAATAAAAGGATTATAAATTTATATCTATAAATACTATATTATACTATTTTGAATAATTTATTTTTATGCATAAAAATGATTAATTTACCTAAAAAATTGTTACCATTGTAAAATCCAAAAAGAGTAATAAGGATTAATATTAGAGGTATGTGGTAAAACATGTTAATTTTTTTAGAATTCATTTCTTATATTTTGTATCACAGAAACCATTTTTCCACTCCATAATTTTCTCATCTGAAGGCTTATTTATATGCAGACTATGTACAAAATTTATATTATTATTTATTTACTAAAATTACAATCCATCAACATATAGAAAATACTTCATAACGCAATAATAAACAATATAAATTTTGGTTTTGGATTATGATTCATACATTTTTCCTTCCCAAAGACCCTATTCTATTTATTTTAGTTTCTTAGGAGAATATATATGGTTAATCACTCTAATTCCATGTAATCCTTTATGTAATGAAAAATGTTCCCAATGAACATACAATCTTTCCCATAATGTTTTCTCTTTTCAATCATTAAAAATCAAATATAAATTTATCCATAAGTGTGAAGAACTCATTATTTAGTGTATAATAATTTTTAAATGCTGTTGAAATAACTATTAGATACATTGAACAATGTCCCTAATGGAAAATAAAAAACGTTTATTCAAATGTGTTGACTACCACCTCTATAAAGATTAATGTTTCATATTAATTTACCAATATTCATGGATGGTCCTAATTTTGGATTTATAAATAATTATGACATTTATAACATTTTCATTCTTTGGTTAATTAAAACATCATCCAATCCTATGTGCAGACTACCACCTCTATAAAATGATATAATGTTTTTCACACTACCATTAATGGATGGTCATGAGAGTGGGATAGGTTGAAAAATATTATGTTTATGATGTTATTATGTTTTTTATAGAAAAATTCCATGACCTGTCAATAATATGACCATTAAAATATCATTATAATGTAAACAATCTAAAATGATTTTATTAAGAGGAAAAATAATTTATTCATACAATATAATAGTTTTGTATGCAATTTAAATTATTATATATATCTTCATATACCATTTTTAACATTAATTAAACTAGAACAAATATCATTATTTTTATTGAATAATAATATTATAATTATATCACTTCATAATCACTCATTACTTATAACATCTTCATGCCTTGGTAAGAGTAACCACTTTCTTGAACAATGTTTTACAATAATATAACTAACTACTATTGTAGATAATAAATTATAATATGTGATATAAATATGTAAATAATTATTATCTTTGGATCTAGAGTGGTATCATTAATTTTAAAATGATTAATTTGAATATCAGAACTATTTGTTTTACATAATTGATATATGGTCATTTTTAGATTCCATCTTTACGGATCAACAAAAGCTCTCTTAGAATGAAAATTTAAAATTATAAATAACTATATATAAATTATTCTAGTATAATATTTTATTTTTGAATGACGAACTTTATGATAATAATGTTGAAAAATACCACTATTTTGAAACTAGTTCAAATTTCACTGGATTAATCATAATCAATACTGAATATAAATAATAAATAACTAATATAAAATTAAATAATAATTACCAATGATTTCCATAAAAATTAAAGATCTGACTATGTATATGAAATAAGATATTAATATTGAAATTTTTATATATAGGATATTCCAGTTGTTCTATAGAATTCATCTTTGAAGGATATTTTTTTTCTCTTGACGCAACTTCTTTTCAAAATTCATAATTATTCCATTTTATTATACTGTTTAAAATGATTTTACCCTATGTTTTATGATGAAATGTGATTTAAATGTCCCTCACATGATATGATGACACTATTAAATCCATTATTTCCCATGGTTATTTTATTAATATTATATCATTATGGAGAATATTTTCAATTTTCATTGACGCTAGTTCCTCATAATTATATATAGTTCAATTTCACTACAATGTTCTTATTTTAATATGGAAAAATATTTATACATTATCACATTTTACATTCATGTTTAGCTAATTTCATTATAAAAAATAATTTTTTGTACTCTTTTTATAATGTTATATTGCAATAACGTTGTGTAGAAAGTTATTTAAAAATATCAATCATTTCATAAAAAATTAATTATATTCCACCCCATATTTCCTTTTCAATAACCTAAATATCATTTTAGGGATCTATTTAGGATTTATTTCATTGATCATTTTCCAATTTTTTCACATCCCCTTTTAAAAAATTTATTTTTAATGTGATCCTAACTTCCTCTTTTATGATAATGTTAATTCT
This sequence comes from Viscum album, assembly GCA_963277665.1. Taxonomy (NCBI): domain Eukaryota; kingdom Viridiplantae; phylum Streptophyta; class Magnoliopsida; order Santalales; family Viscaceae; genus Viscum; species Viscum album. The sequence continues at coordinate 1,205,393,311 of OY728134.1, forward strand.
TTTTATAAAAACATTTTTATAATTTCACCATAATTCTCCTCATTATCTCTAAAGGCTTCATTTCCTAGGAAATTACTTTTAGTGGATCACCACTTAAATAATCATATAAAATAATATTTTAGGGTGATTAAATTTTTTGTGTCAACTATTTAAATAATTTTGGACAATTATTGTGATAATATATAGAACTTTTTTTATTACCTTTTTCCATTCCATGGGTTCATCATGACCTTATGATTGAAATGAATTTTAATTCCATGGGTACAATATGATATTATTAATAATAAATTTCATATGGGAAAAAGAATATATGGTTTATATATTATTGTGATCCTATATCTCTCTCCAATGGAATATGTAGATGATTACATCTCCTAGGACATTTATATTCTACTCCAATTATGTTTTACTCTATGTGTGAGTGTGAGTAGAGACTCATGAAATCATGACTATGAGTAGTTACTCTATAAAGTGGTAATAATTTCTACTTAGGTTTTTTATAATGATATTTATTATACTATGATTCATGGTAATTCAATATTTTAAATCAATATGTCATTCCTTATTACTGATGGATTAATTTTGTTGTCAAATGATTTTTCACACATTGTTCACGGTATGTGTTTTTTAATTTGAGAGTACATGTATTTATATTATGAATGTTTGTTGAACACTTATTTCTCCATTCCATTTCATAATGATATTTATAAAAATATCTTTTTTATCATATGTTTATGATCAAACACTTGGTGGAATTATGACTTGTTTCCCCTTATAGACATGTTGAGCTCGACCAACTTTTATGTTTCCATTCCCAACATTATAAGGATGTGTATGACTTGAGAAAATCCTATATGGTATTCTAGAGTGGCGTAACTATGGATAAATTATTACATGTCTTATAAAAAAATTCTTCTTTTTCATATTTTCAAAGTAACTAAACATTTCATTAATGGAATTTAGTAACTGTTTCTGATATGTAATGTCTAAATTTTGTGAATGTTGTAATATAAAGAAAGGTTTATATTTTATTTTTCTGTTAAATTAATTAATATATAATTATCTTCCTGTGTTACTAAAAATATTAAAGATACGTGTATCAAAGAGTAAGGAATGAAAATATAATCTTAGTTTACCGTATAAGTTAACGTGACATATTATTACAAAAATATTACTAGTTTTATAAAATTAATTTTTTCAATTCTATAGAAGAGATATGTTTCTGGAGTCTTTCCCTTTTATATTGAAAATAAATTCATAAATATTATTTTTAATTTAATGGGATAAGTGGAAGAAGAGTGGATAAGAAGAGTAATATATTACTATTTAGTTCAGGTGAAAGAATAAAAATGTTATAACCCGTGTATTGATCCAAATTAAAATTCCATAGGAATTTGACATTTTGTGTTTACTAGATGACTATTCATTGATCCAAGAATTAGAACATAATTATCATATATGTAACACTCAAATGTGTTATTTTTAGACTTGGATTAAGGATCTAGAGGTCCTTTATAGGTCTCATTGAGTTTCAATAGTTCTTGGCCCCAAAAATCAATTATTTGGATGCTCAGAACAGGGTGCACAGTTATTCTGAAAACTTGTATCCTCCATTAGCATACCATGTGTCTTGTGGAGAGGAGAAGATGTGATGTATATGTGATGCACCCTATTTTTCAAAACCCTATTTCTATACCTCATGGTTAGATCCACATAGTTATTAACTATACATTATTCACTACATAGTTGGCACACAGTTTGGCTAACCAAACTAGAAAAAACCAGGAGAGTAGGATTCATAAGGAATGGGTGACATATGGTTGGTACACAACTTGACTAAACCATCAGGCCAACCCATGTGATCCATGTTTGAGGGTGAAATAAATTTTTTTCCATCAATGAGATCTTTTAAACCTGTTTTGTTTTTTTTTTCATCTTCTTCTAGTTTGTTCCTTCACCTCCTTGTGCAATGTGGGTCTCTTTGAAGCCTAACCAAGGATTTCATGTATCTCTTGCATCCATCATATAATTTTAATGTTTATAGTACCTATTGATCCAAAATAGAAAGACTTAGATTTATTTTGAATCATTATTCATTTAATATATTCTCGACAGAGTTATCGTGGTGCAAGATCAATTTCCCTATTTTCAGGGAAAATGTATATTTTGTCAATTTCTTCAAATAATGATTAAATAATACCTAAATATTGGATTAATAGGTTTTACAAAGAGTGAGGTAGGTGATATATGTATTTTTCATTAAGTTTCTATTATTTTATAAATAGTATTGTTGCACTACGCACTGACCTTTGTGAAGCGTCTCCTTTTAATTTAGTTCTTTATATAAAAATGATCAATACACCTAGATGCACTACTTATGATAGTTTTTAGTAAATTAGGTAAAGAATACCTCTATTATGGGAACCCCACGGGATGTGCAAATGGAATTTACCCTTTTAATTAATTGTTGCAATGCCCATAATTCCTTCTATGGGATCATCTAGGAATATTAATGGGATTGTCCCTTGAAGAAATTATCCCTAGAGAGAATGGAACCTCCTATGTGCAAGGTTGATCCTTTATAATGTAAATTTATTTGGTTTTTAGTTTTCATAAAATTCTTCCTTGGTAAATGTGATTTTTATTTTTTTAAGTGAATTTCAAAAGAAACAATGACATTTTTTATAATAAATCCCCTTGGAAGAGGTGCACATTCCTTGAAATTACAAATTAATGAGTAGTGGTTTATGATTTTCTTTTCATGAGGATTTTGAACATATTTTATTATATTGTGATATTATTTATATATGGAATGTTTAGTATATTTACTCTAATGGAATTATAAAATGGATTTTTCCTTAATAAATGTTTATATAACCATTTCACCTTCGAAGTGCACTGCTTGGTCCTTTTCCTTTGTAAATGACTAATAAACCAATCTCCTACTAAGTTATTGTATTTCTTGGAAATGTTAATTACACATGTAGGTAATTACCTATTTTACCAAGGAACTTTCTAATTTTCCTTTTGACCTTGTTAAATAATATTCAGTGTTCTTTTAATTAAATGGACTGAGGTAAATGGGATGTCTTAACATGATGGAATACCATAAATAAATGTTTTAAATGATAAGACTTGATTACTTAAACGTTTCAAGGTAAATGAATTATAATGGGTAGAAAGACCACACCGATCCTTTCTTATATAGTACATGCTACAATTTAAATGTGATTCCCCTGATATAATGGCTTATGAAATATAGAGTATGAGAGGTAATACCTCATGGATCTAATTATTATGGATATATTACTACACCATATATATAGGATGTGATAAGATGGTATGGGTTTTTCTAAGGAGTATCGTGATCCCTTACGTTAAGTGTTGAGTTCATTGTGTCTCACACCAGTTATACTAGTAGGAGATTGGATGAGGTGGAACACTCCCTGTTTAGAGTATTGACATGATGGAACACTCACCATCCCATGTTTTTATTTCACGAAATCATACAATCTGTTAGGATGCTGGGAATATACCATTTGGAATGATCTTATAGGATCATTTTGATTATTTATAGATGTCTAAGTAATGATCGGTCTTTCCAGAACCTAGTATTCCAGGTATATAGCCATTTTCATCAGCATGCGCTTGGTCTATATAGGTGGATAATATATATATATATATATATATATATATATATCTGTGTGTGTGTGTGTGTGTGTGTATGTATGTGCTATATATATACAATTTATATTTATATATTTCATGATCATAAAATTATTCTAGATTTGAGCCAAAGTAGGTATAATATCCAGGTATTCATTGGGATCCCGAGTGAGTCAGTGTCTATTTATTAATACAGCAATGTTTTTTATTAATTTTTTCTTATTATTATTTCTTAAAAACTTATTTACATATATTCATTGACTGGATTCAGTCATAGAAACCATGGGTGGAAAACTACATAGATTTATATCTCACACACTTTTGAGACCATTATTACTTTAAGATACCCTAGAATACCTTATGTTTATAGGATAATGGACACTTTATTGCAGAGGTTTTCTTATTCTTGGGATTCAAGAGCATAGCATAAAGGAGGAGCTCAAGATTCTCGTGGAGACTTCCCTTGGGGATTTTGTGTCTTTTCTTTACTTTTTTACTATATTTTATTTATTTCCTATTATATATATTCTATTTAATTTCAATATCATCATATGGGCATGAATGCATTGATGTATACTGGTGTTTTAAATCTTTTTTACTCAATTGTTATTATGAAGCTTCCCCTTCATTGTCATTCCATTTTAAGGCTTCTAATATTATCTTAAATTTAGTATCTAATAAACTGATGTGATACTCTTATCATGAGGTAATTTTTTCCCCTCTATCACATCAATAGACCCTTGATTCTTGTCAATATCCTTTGACGTATGGGGAGGAACTTTTGAGGCCATGTGACCAACTAGTCTGACAACTATATTAGTGGACAGTCAATCCAAGATGTTACAAAATGGTATCAGAGCCTTTATTTTTTTACCAATTGTTTTGGATTGGTATACAAGATTATAGGAAGCTACTGGAACTTGGTAAATAGCCATGCCTAGGACTACTCACCCCGCCCACGGGGAAATGACCAAGTGGCCTGGGCTGGGAATTTTATTTTATATTATTTTCTATTACAACTGATTATGATATCACCTAGTGTGATTTGTGTACTTTCATTTACATATTTATTTATATATTTATGAAAATTTTTCCTTGTCCTGGTATGGTAAGGATAAATCAATATATTCATCATTATAGGCACATAGAAATTCATATTTCGAGTATATGCAATTCCATGTAATTGAATTTAAATGTTACCAGCTAATTTTGATTGTGTTCCTTGTGTGTTATGCCATAATCTTGTTTTTTTTAGAATGATTTTTCACACAACATGATCCATTGATAATATTTCATGCATCCTATTTATTTATCATTTCTTTCCCATGTAATTTACTTCTATACTTATTATTATGGTTTCTATTTTTACTGCTTATGATAACATGTAAGTTTTATTTTATTATATAAAAATGGCTTCATGTGATAAATTTATGGGTTACAATTAAATGGGAAAAAATTTATAGTTATATTGTGAGTGGGTTCCTTTTAATTGTGAAAAGTTTACCCACATACTCAAACCATATTTTTAGCCTTTCATGTATACATTTTAAACCTTCTTAAAATGTAAAAGATGCTTGAGATCAAATTTTGAGATTAAATGATTACAATTAATGGGATACATATTAAAAACTATAAGGTGTATGGGAATTTTATAGATTTATAGATGGACACCCATATAACTGAAGCATAAAATATGAACATGGAATATTTTTTAAATTGTTAAATTAAATATCTACATGACATCATATTTTAAAGTGAATCTGCTTTGATTTAATGAGACATGAATTCCAACCAGCGATGTGTATGTGAAGTTTATGGATTTGTATATGGCCTCCCATGTAATTGAATCTTAATATATAAAAATTTTATGTCTATAAATGGTTATAAATATAAAACATGACTATTTTGAACTCAAATGTGTTCTTTAACTTCTAAAATGAATAGATGAACTCACGTAGGTCAGTTGGGAATTATTCATATAAGATAACCTTATATAGATGTTTTGAAAATTATATAATTTAAAAAATACTATTTATTTTCATTATAATTAACCTAGGTTGGTTAATGAGACCCTCATAGTTAACCATATCATTTATCAAGATCTATTGTTTTGAAAATATTTACTTTATGTTATATTTTAAATATTATAAATCCTTAAAGAAAGAATGTGGATAAATTTAATGTCCTTAAAATGGATCCTAAAGTGTTGTCCTAAATTTTTTAAACCCTCATGTAATCAGTGTTTAAACATATTCTTTTGATTTTCATTGGAAAGAAAATGTGATCATTTTCCATATGCCTCCTTTTCTCTTTAGAGAAGGCTTAACTAATAGGCTCTAAAACCTAGTGAAATCTATTTTGGGTGATCTACTAATAAGGTCGATGCTTATGATTTTTAGGGGAAATTATGTGGTAGTTATATCCCTTATATATTAAATTACTTACTATGTATTGTAATATTTAGGATGTATGGTTTCATTTGGTTTTCATTGTCCTTTTTCAGACTCTTGGATTCTAAATGACACCATTTTTTGAATTGGTGGTTATGTTTTACAAGACCCTTGTTACAGAAATGAGCATCAATTAATGCTCATTTTTAGTTGGTTAGACATTCCTATGGAACTATAGGCCACTTTGTATGTCTTTTGATGTTTTTTTCTATTTCTTTGGAAATTTGAGTTGTTGTTGGTCTGTTTTATATTTGTATTGGATAATTAACATTTGTGCCAAATTCTGTGATATCTATATGATACTTGAATGCATGTGGAAGAAAACCTATGGGTATTATTTAAGATTTTACAGTTTTTCTTGTAATCAGTAGTATACATTTATATACTCAATACCATTATATATGATAAATAATGTAACAACCTAGTTTAGTTTGGTGAAATCGTTTATCCTTAGGCAATATGGTACGGTTTCAGGTCATCTCAGTAATAGTGTGACCTCTGTGATAAAGGGGTAATTTTGTCCTAATGATCTGGATGAATTTTTATGAGGATCTGGTGATTTGAAATGCCTATCCAGTTGGCTTTCATTTTCATATAAAATGATCAAAAGGTTTCTACATAAGGTAAATATGACCCAGTGCACTTGAGATCAGATAGTGTGCCCTATTTGATTACCAGGACTCTCCAACAGTTAGGATCATCATATTGGTTAGAGATTATACATTTCAATTCATTCTCATAAGCACAATGTTTTTATTCTTGTTTGTGTATGAAACCCTTGAGAAACATCATTGTTTTTGAATAAACATGGATGTTTAAATCATGAATGATCAGGTAATGCCTTGGGTAATGAAGACATCATGAATTGGTTGATGATATGTTTCTCAGAGATTATAATCTTCCTTTAGGGGGTTGATTAGTAGTGGTTTGACTATTATTTTTGGTTTTATTGGTCTGATGGAAACCATATAGGTCCAATTAGTGTATTGTTCTTTTAGAGACAGGCATGTCCCCTATCTTGATGTCATTCTTGATGCACTAAGATAGTGTACGTCTTAGGCTACACTAATGTTTAAAAGTGGTTGGGAAGGTTTCAGAGAATTATCATCATTTCATGCAGGATGAGTGGTTATTATATATGCTTGGTTAGACCTGAGTGATACGATGGTTTTTATGTAGGAACACATTGGACTAACTCTTGGACACCATCCATTCCATTCTGACGTGACCACCAAGATGATGCAGTCTAGCCTCAGTTAATGATCTTATGGGGACGTCATGGATTTGTATCGTCATCTCACATTTAAAAATTTAAACATGGAATATCATGGGTTAATTACTTGGGATCCCATTCGATAAATCTGTGGGTTTCTAGGATATGTAGCCATGCTCGGTGTGATGCTAAAAATTGTGCAGATTATAGTGGACTAGATATGGATTGCACACTTGGTCATTATGAGGAACGATAGATTAAATAATCAGATGATGTGTTTATCATGATACATCATTGGAAGTCAGGTATAATCATTGGTGAATGTGTTCATTGTAAACACACTATTACTTGGAAGAAGGAATTTCATTTTTTGTTGTAAGAAAACATTCATCTAGGCCAGGTGTTTCGGAATAAGTAATCCAAAGAATCTGACTTATTGTTCTTATTTTTTGACATGTACAGTAAATGAAGAAATGATTTAGAAAGGTCATCGGGTGAAGGCAGATGTGGTGAAATTTTTGGAAGTGGATTCCAGGAAATCTTTCCCGACCTATTCCCATTGAGTCGATCTATATTCGATCGTTCCTTTTATGTGAGGTTCCTAATATGGCCTCATATGTAATCAGGTTCACCCAGTTGAATAAATCATGCTTGAGAATCATTAGAACACTTAGGGTCATTCTTTTTTAAGAAATTATGATGGTGGGCCATTCCATGATATAGAATTGGCCGTTAAATGCTCAAGCCCAATTTGGGGAGCCCCTTTGGATAGATGTTTAGGGAGATGATTAAATGATCGTTTATTTAGCTATGTGGGATTGTGTAAGCTCTATTTAGGAGTTTTAGTTGGAGAAAGAGTGTTGGATCATGTTTTAATGGAATAGGTGTTGTGTTCCTGAGAAGTTCCATGAGGTTTGTTGGGAATTTGGAAACTCAACATGACCATTTGGACGAGGCTTAATGAATCTTTTTGGTTGGGTGATGTTTTCATTGATACCAAAGGCTTATTAGAGATGATAATTTATCTAGTGGGATGTTGTAATGTCTTGCCTTTTAAGCCGAGGTAAACATCCATGGGAATTTTAATTTAGGCATTTATTGGATGGTCCATTCATTGAATTATTATTTGGAACAAAATTTTCTGAGTTGGAACACTACAACTTGTTTTTTAAAGGTGGTTAAAGGTATGAGAAGCCCATCGGAGATCTCATTGAGTTTGGTTAGTATTGGGCCCCGAAGATGAATGGTTTGGTTTTTATAAATAGGGTGAATAGTTTGTTTGAAACCAAGAGGTCCCTAGTATAAAATAATGTGACTTGTGGAGAGGAGAAGATGTGAACCACATAGTATGTTCACAGTTATTGCCACTTAGGAAATACATATGCATTATTCAGTGTATGATAGGCACGTGGTTATGCTAACAATGTGGGAAAAACCATTAGAGGTGGTTTCTTATTGAATGAGTTTCACACTATTATGGAACAGTTTGGTAAAACTATGCTTCCAAACCTTACGACCTTTGTTTTTGGGTGAGAGTAGTTTTTTTCCTTAATGTGATCTTTTTAAACCCTTGTATTTTTCATTCGTCCTCCTCCAACGTGTTCCTCATCCTCCTTGCACATCTTGTGTCTATCTAAAGCCTAACCTAGGATTTCATGTATCTCCATCATCCATCATCATATTCAAACATCATCAGATTCTTTGGATCCATTATAGTAATATGTTGATTCCTTTTGAATCATAAATTTTTTAATATCTTCTCGAATGAGTTATCATGGTGAAAGCTCATTTGAAATATTTTATGTAAAATTTATGTTTCGTTGATTTCTTCTAAACAAATCAAACCAAACATTGAAATTGGATGAGTATGCCATCCTAATCATGAGGACGGTGGTCTATGGATTTTTCCTCAAATTTCCATCATTTTATAAATAGTATTGGTGTGCCTTGCACTGACATTTTCCACGTGTCACCTTTTTAATTAGTTATTCATATCAAATTAATCAACACACCTAGGTGAATTCATTAATATATTTTTTAGTAGGTTGGGGGATGTAGACCTCGGTTATGGCCCCCCATTAGGTGCGGCCAATGTAATTTTCCCTTTTAATTATTTTTTTATTGCCCAGAACACCTTTTAAGCCTTTATCTTGGATTAATAATGGGATTTTCCCATAAACACAGTTTACATTTAGAGAATGGAACCTCTTATGTTCCACTTTGATACTTTATATTGTAAATTTCCTTGATGGTTCGTTTTCATAAAATGTATCCATCGTGAATGTGATTTTTATTTATGCTAAGTTAATTTTTTTGAAATGATGACATGTTTTTATAATAAATCCCCTCAAATGAGGTGCAATATCATAAAAATATAAAAAATATGAGTTGTGGTTAATGATGTTCTTTTCTTGATTCTTTGGATCTTATTTTAGGATTTGATGTTATAATTTATATATGTCATGTTCAGGATATGAAATCTAATAAAATTTGAAAATTTATTTTTCCCTTGATAAATGTTTATAGAACTATTACACCATCTATGTGCATGGATTAGACATTTTACTATATAAATGATTAATGAATCAAGATCCATTTATGGGATTTATTTCTTTTCCGACGTAATTAACAATGTAGGTAATTTCCCAATTGACGAAGGTACCTTATAAGTGCCCTTTTTCCTTGTCAAACAAGATGCCAGGTTTTATTTAATTAAATAGATTGAGGTAAATTGGGTGGCGTGATATGATTGATTGACTTCCTTAAAGGTTTTAATTTATTTTACATGATTATAATAAAAAGTTCAATGGAAATTAATTTTAAATGGTCAGAAGTCTATTCAGATCATTGCATGATTAGTATATGTTATATTTAAAATGTGATTCCCTTGATATAATAAATTAATAAATTTAGAGAGTTAGTGATACTACCTTATGGATCCAATTATTATTATGGATATCTGATTATATCATATACATAATAATTTAAATGATGGTTAGGGTTTTTTTAACCATGTTAAAAAATCATGCTCCCTTACCTTGGTTGTTGAGTTCATGGCATGTCATACCAGTGATAATAGATATACGTAGGCTGAGGTTCTACACTCCCTCTTTAGAATGTTGACAAGATTACTCACCCATCATCTCAAGTGTTGACTTCATGACATCTCACACTCTATTAGGATATTGGGAATGTACCGTATGGCTTGAGTTTATAGTATTATTTAGACTGGTTATGGATGTCTGAATCATGCATAGTCTAGCCAAAATGCAGTAGTTTAGGTATATGGCCATTAGCATTGACACACGATTGGTCCATATAGGTGGATGTGATATATATTACTACAATATATATATTATTACTATATATATAGTTCATGATCATAATTTTATTCTGGCTATGAGATGATATAGATAGAGCCACACGTGTTCTTTGGGAACATGAGCGGACATTGTTTATTCATTTATCAATAATTGTTTATTATAAAAATTTTATTATTAGTATTACATTCACTCTAGTTTACTGATATTCATAGACTCGACTAAGTCTTAGACATTGTGGGTGGTAACCTACTAGTATTTATATCTCACATACTTCTCGGGCCCCCATTGCACTGGGGTTCTTGAGTAGATCTTTTGTTTGTATGACCACAGACTCTTTCTTATGGATTTTTTCATGTACCTATGAGTTAGGATCATATGATCAAGCTGCATCTTAGGATTCTCATGGAGATCACCCACAAGGGTTTTGTTTATTTTCATTATTTATGTATCATATTGAATCTGTATCCTACAATAATTCTTCTATTTAATTTTTGTATCATGATATGGGAATCAATTCATTGATGTATATTAGTGTTGGACATATTTTTTACTCATTTTTAATTATTACTCTTCCACTGCTTAATTATTACTTTGTACTGATTCAACTTATTTATTCAATTTAGTATTTTATAAATTTTATTGATACTGTGATCATGAGGTTATATTCTCCCTAATATCACCTCCTTAGAAACTCACTACTAGTTGTTAGCCTCTTGCGTGTGGGGAGGCTCGCCTAAGGCCATGTGACCAACTGTTCTGTCTGTCGTATTAGGGGTCAGTTGTTCTAGGACATTACAAAAATAAGATGTTATGATACAAAATAAGAGATATCTATGAAGAATAAACATGTAGTATTTAAATCGATAATGAAATTAGGTGATATTATGATGAATCATTATAACATATAACAAAATTAAGAGATGAAATATAATAACCATTTTTTCACTTAGGGTTTTTTATTTTCAAATGAAACTATATAAGTGATTTTAATATCACTATGTTTTTTAATTCCATGTCTTACAAATTTCTGGGGAAATACAGAAAATGGATGTTCTCCTAGATTTTTTTTTATTTTCTTAACCATTTAGGACATATGAATTGAAATAATATTACTCTAATGCTTTGTACATACATTTCTAGTATATTCTCTGTGAACTAGACCTTTGTGGTGAACCATGAAAAACATCAGTGTCACTGAATATATTTTCCCATATACAGAATTATTGTTGATTATTAATGATATATAGTATCTTGAATTTTATTCCAACTAAATAAATACTTCATATGATGGTGAAGAATAATAGAAAACCCTAATTAACCACACATTGTTTGGTGTGATATGTTTCTTAGTTGTAACAAGTAGTAATAGAGACATTTTTTTGAGAGTATTATCTTATTTCTAGGAACTCCGTATATATATATTAAAATATTGACAATAAAGGAGTACCACTATATAATATTTCCAACTACAATATCATGATTAATAGAATATGATAACCCAAAAAACATGTTTAACCTAATTTCTACTCTTCTTCCAATATATAAAGATAGGTAAGTGATAATTTATAAAAAATCATTGATTGATGTAGATCGAAAACTTCTAATTATTGATTCTAATGCCTAAGAGAGGTTATTTATATCTTTTTCTTTCTTAGTATACTTGATTATTTTGAGATAATCTATTCCAAGGATATTTTTTTCTGACATGAAATCCATTATTAAAGAGAAAAAATATAAATTAGTGTTAAGAATCAGGTTCTACATAATATATTTTACATATATTTTTATACCATAATGAAAATATTGATTTTTATTTATATGAAATTATAACTATTATTTCGTTATACTTATTATTTTTATAGTGATCAATGTTGTTGAGATTATGATGAACACAATGAAAACTCTACCACCATTCTATAACCCAATTCTTTTTATTCTGGATGAAAACAACATTAATGATTCTTTCATCAATGATATAACTATATGTTTTTTATAAGATAAATTCATTTGAATCCAAAATTAATATTAAATCACACTAATTAGGGGTCAGGTTTTAATGATATAGAGAGTCTTGATGAAACTAATGATACATATGAGGAGTATGTTGTGATTTATGGACCTTTATATCTTATTGAAATAATTCCAATTACAGGTAAGGGATGGCTTGAAGGAAAAAACTCGTCATGTTTTCAAAGAGGATGAATATGAAACATTCATGTAAGGTGTCAAAAGATGTTGGAAAATGATTAAAATGAGTATAAAACCATTCACAAACCATTTAAGAAGATACCTTAGACACGAAACTTTAAATTAGGAACACCATCATAAAAGGAGTTTAAATGAATATTTTTTACTAATAAAGGATGTTAGTAAATATGTGGATAACAAGGAAGAATATGATATAATGTTTTTATGTTATATATAATATTTTATGAAGCATACTATATGAGTGGTAAAACCTATGGGGGAATATCATAACCTTGAAAAAAAATTTCCCTTAGGGATAAAGAGTAGGGAACTCTTTATGTTATTGATATTTAGAAAAATAAAAGTTAATTTTGTTTGGAATGTTAAATGAATAATTTGAATATATTTATTAGCTTTAGGGTGAAATTTATTTGCAGTGAAATGTGTAATTAGATCTATCATGATATGATGGGGATTTATTATAAGTGGTTTAACTACAATAGAAATAACAATAACATGATAAGATATTAGATAAAAATAATTCATCCATCAAGGATCAACCAAATCAAACTAAATCTATTGAAGAATAAACCATGTATTTGAGAATAAAATATAAATCTGAATATGTTTAGGTGACCTTTAAAGGAAGCTATTGTTTTGTAAATTCACTGTTTAAGAACAACTTGAAATATCTATGTTAGGATCATTATGTGCTGAATAGATATTGACTGATGATAGATCCAAGCATATGGATAATTTGGTATTAGTTTTTTCATTGAGATGTCACAAATATTTCCAGTATAATATCAAATTAACTGAATGAAAATGGTAGAATATATATCTATCCCTTCTGGGACAAAATTACATTTAATGTGTTACTAAATTTAGGATACATTTGGATTAATGTAAATGTGATGACATTTCCTTAGACGAGGTAACGATTTCGTGGAAACTTTTCCCCCACATTGTCATACTATCAATTGGTATAAATTTACCTAATAGATTATGTAATGCCCTGAACCCAGTTACCCAGAGTCGGTGCATTATTTCATAACATTGGCATGATCAGAAGAGATCATTTCCCGAAAGACTGAACAATTTAGTAGTGTTGGAAGTACTAGATACATACATAAGTTTTAAATTACATTATGAAATAGAAAAACAACAAAATTGTGTCCCCTTTGAACACACTCATATCCCTCATCCTATTATTGCAAGTTAACTGTAATATACTTATTTGCATCCTAGGGAAAAAACAAAATAAAGTGGTGTGCTTTGATGCTCAGTATGGATAGCAATATAGAAAAAACTATGATAAATAAGCATAAACATTGAAGGAAATTTATAAGACAAAAACATAAGACTTTTAAACTTAAAATTCATCATAATATAGAAAAGATAAATCATATAATGTCATTTACCTATTCACTTGGATATTCTACTAGTTGAATAATCACATGTAATATCCATAGCTAATTTCATAATGATGGAATGAAAAATGCTAGATATCATAACAACATAGTAAAGGCCTCATTCCAATAATACAAATAAAAAAAATTCAAGGCCTTGTTCCAAGAAACTAATTGTCACATGAGACCTACTGATGCATCGAGGGGCTATAGAGGGCCTCTCTCTTCACTTACTAAATATAATGCATTCTTCATATGAAAAGGTCGACACATAACAAAAAAATTCACATTAAAACTAGCATACAAATTGTTATTAATTTAACCATAAACCATGAATAGTATAAAAATAGTACATCCATAGTCAAACATATCACAAAACCTTTAATACAATATTTAATATTGTATCATGATAAATCAACTTCAAAAGAGTGTAAAATCCAACATAGGATGTTGACTTATATGAAATCAAATCTATTTGAGAGAAATATCACTTTCTATTATGAAATAATTTAAAAGTAATATATTTATAAAATAAATCATTTCTTTTGAAAATATTCTTATAAGACTGTATGGGATGCTTCTAAGGTGTTATAATGGTGGAAAGTAGCTGCGCCTGTCGTGTAAGTTAAAAAACATTCTTTCCTTAATTTGTCGAAAAGGTCATAAAGTACATTGTTTGGAAAATGATGAAGAGATTTCTTTCAATTTTTTTTATAAAAAGTCAAGAAAGAGTATAAATAGATTTAACCCATAGTCTAAGAAATAGTAAAAGTGTTTTGAAAAACAATTTAAGAAACATAGATGTGGATGATAAAGAAGTCTTAGTAGATAATTACGTATAAACAACCTCAGATAATAAAGTGATTGTAAAATTAACTCATACCTTGTACTTTTCCTTAG
Organism: Viscum album; assembly: GCA_963277665.1. NCBI lineage: Eukaryota > Viridiplantae > Streptophyta > Magnoliopsida > Santalales > Viscaceae > Viscum > Viscum album. Next base: position 1,205,408,459 of record OY728134.1, read on the forward strand.
ATAAGGGTACATTAAACTCATTAATAATTGTGAAATAATTGTTATTAAATTATAAAAGAACCATATACATAAATATGATATCATATATGATCTTCTAATATTTCTTTGTTAATAATATTTTTGTAGTATCATTATTTAGGGTGTTAACTGATTTGTTTTCCATTATATGTTTTGTTATGTAAGTCATGTTTGTTATGGATAGGATATATTTGATTCATATTAATAATGATATTAGGTTCTTTAAAAATTATTTTTAATCATCAAATGAAAATTATTCTTGAATGGTTATGATGGGGAATGAAATTTCATTGCATCGTGGAGGTGGTAAGCCGTACATACGCACGAGTGACAATATTATTATATTGATGTTGAAATATTATGTAATTGGATGGTATATTATATATACATAATAATTAAAATTTTATATTTATTATTTATTTCAACTCTACCCATTTTTATACCCATCCAAATAATTAAGCGTTGAATAACAAACTACACCACGAAGTGGAGATGGTAAGCTGTACGTATGCATATATGGTGAATTGTTCGTTCATAGGTTGTATAGAATAATGAATATAGTTGTAACATATTTATCATAACATCACATTATGTATAAGGTACTGGAGTTATTATTTTGGTATAGAAACAACAAAGAAAGAGGAAGTGGAATAAGAGAAGAACATTGAAAGAGGTGATAAAAATTATTGCCCCTTCTTCAGGTGCTTCCTTTTCATTTGAACAAAAGGGATCCTTAGGTTGGATTTATGGTCAAAGTAAGGCCTCACAGATGAAGTGAGGTAAGTTGGGAGGAGATTTTTAGTAGTCTTTTTCCGAGCCAAATGGCTTTCGAGGAGTGAATTTTAGAGAAGGGGAAGTGCCCTTTCATAAGAGAGTTGAGGGGTACTTTAGAAAAAGCTTGAAATATTAATTTATTCTAAAATAATTTTCAGTTTATAATAGCTCAAAATGGATTTATTTAGAGGATAACGTGGGGATGGTTCTAAATCCTCTAATACAATAGGTATAGATATATTTAGGTCACCATATTAAAATTTTCTTTTACATTTAGCTTTTAGTTAAATAGTTTAACATTTACTATGTCCTATTGTATTTTTATATTAAATGGTTAATAAACATACTATAAAAATACAAGATAATTCCAAGTGGTTCATTATTGAAATATCTAAACCTATCTAAGTATTTTTGATGAATTTTATATTTTTAGGAATATTATATCATTTAATAATATAGTATTTGTTTTAAAACCACATTTATGAAAATTTTGACACTATTTAGTATTTCGTTTTTTTGAAAGCCATAACCACTTTATTAATTAAAAAAAAATCATTGAATCCACCCTAACATGTCATATTAACCTATAAAATTCGTGGAATGCATCAAGAGTCTCAATTTACATTTATATTAATATTTATAATTTCAATTATTTAAATATTTCATTAATAAAGTAATTACTGCATCATCATTGTGTCATAAATAAATTTAATTATTTAAAGTCTACAAATTATAAATAAAATTCCATTATTTTGGAAGTATTTTTATATTTCTAATGAATATTTATAGTCGAATTTATCTAATGAGTAACCCTATATTAAAAATAGTTTAGTAATTAAACATAGAATTTAACACTTTTAACTCTTCTTTAAATAAAATATAATAAATCTCCTAATCTAAACCAAGTGATTCAAAAGAATCATATTACATTTTAAGGTTGATTTTAGTTGAAATACACTTATCCAATAGAATTATTACATGTGTTGGGGTAATTATAATATCATTTTTACCTTTAATTATCCTATTTACATTAAACTAGGGTAAATAAAAATCAGAAGTTACTATTCACCAAAAACAATTTTCATCCCAATGAACCACATTTTACTTATTAATTTCAGTAGTGTCTCTTAGATTTTGGAAATTCAATTCACAGAAGTGGTAAAATTACGTTTTATGAAAATTTGCTAATGTGCCTAGAAGGTGGGTAAAAGATTTTAAAAAGATCAATAAAATTTTATATATCTAATATTATTATAAAATAACTTCAATGAATTACATTGAAATAATATAGGTATTATGTATCTAATTTTAATATAAAATAAATTTAAATTAAAAAGTAATTATTTATATAAATAGTCGGTTTTAAACAATAACACAATGTTTTTCACTATTCATCAAAATTTGAATGTTTTCAGAAAAGTACCAAAAATTCACTCTAAGATAATTTTGGTATTCAGAATCCAAAGATAAAGTCCAATTTTAAAAATAAAATTTAAAAAATTTAAAAAAATGGTATTACTATTCATAAATGCTTTTCAAGCGGATAGTTTGATTGGTCGCGGTGTGCTAGAACTCGGGGTTGTGTATAGTGAAAACTATTGTATTATTTGAATAGAAATGTACTGTGGAAGCTTGGGGTGTTACATTATTACCTCATTCAAATAATTTAATCCTCAAAATTTCTAGAATAATTTTTCATAAAAATATTATGGTCGTTCTTCATCATAAGTTCCTCAGGTTCCCATGTTGCCTCTTGCGTTTTGTGATTTCTCTAAAGAACTTTTACCAAACGAGTCGTTCGGTTTCTCAACACTTGTTCTCAGGTATCAAGAATAATGGTTGGATCTTCCCAATAAGACAGATTGACTTCCATTTCTATTTCTTCATAGGTGAGTACATGCGTATGGTCATGCATATATTTCCTCAATAGTGATACGTGGAACACATCATGAACTTTGGAGAAACTTGGAGGCATTTCCAAATAGTAAGATACAACTCCAATTCATTCTAGAATTTCGAAAGGTCCGATATACCTGGGCCTTAATTTACCCTTCATACTGAAACTTATAACACCCTTCTATGGAGATACCTTCAAGAAAACATGATCTCCTACCTGAAATTCCAAATCATTCCTTTAGTTATCGGCATAACTGTTTTTCCTTCATTGAGCTGGTTTGATGTGTTTTTGGATAATCTTCACCTTTTACAATGTTTCGTCTATAAGTTCTAGGCCTACGGGTTTTCTTTCACCAACATCATCCCAAAAAGTTTGTGCGAGACACATCTTTCCATAAAACGCTTCATATGGTTCCATCTTAATACTTGAATGTAAGCTATTGTTATAGGAAAATTATACCAGAGGTAAATACTAATCCCACATACCTTGAAAGTCAAGTGATAAAGATCTCAACATGTCTTATAAGGTTTGAATAGTCCATTATGATTTTCCATCAGTTTGAGGGTGGTAGGTAGTGCTCAAATGAAGTTTAGTATCTAGGGATTTCTGAAAACTTCTCCAGAATCATGAAGTAAAATGGGGATCACGATCAGAAACAATCTATAGGGGTACACCACGAAGTCTTGCATCTTCATTAATATATAGTCTTGCAAAATTTTCAAGTTATAAATATTCTATTATAGCATGAAAATGTGTTGTCTTGGTAAGACGATCAACAATGACACATATTGATTCATTCCTTCATGGAGTCTTTGGTATCCCCATGACAAAGTCCATCATAATATCATCCCATTTCCACTTAGGTATGGGAATAGTTTGCATGACTCCTCCAGGATGTTTCCTTCTAGCCTTAACCTATTGATAAACCATACATCATGACACATAATCAGCAATCTCTCTCTTCATGTTGTTCCACCAAAACTTTTCATTCAAATCTCTATACATCTTAGCACTAATAGGGTGTATAGTGAAATTTGAGCTTTGATCATCTTCCAACAATTCCCTTTTTAGATCTGGTATATCCGGTACACAAATTCTCTACTCAAAATTCAAAATTCCATCTTCATATACGAAGTCAATCAATCTCTCATCTTTATAGCTTTAATTATCTTTTGAAACACCTCATCATCAGTGTGAGAATATTTTATCCTTTATAGTAAAAATGGTTTGGTAACCATTTGTAAAAAGTACTAATGTTTCACCTTCCATGATTATTCTCATTTCCATCTTTACTAGATCCAAGAAAATAGGATCCCTTTAAACTCTCATCTTGTTCAGAACTCCATGAACCTTTCTTCTGAAATCATCTTCCACTTTATTTTCCTTCTCCTGGTGGTAGTGTATAGTGAAATAATAATCCTTGAGTAGTTCGATCCATCACCTTTTCCTTATATTGAGTTCTTTATATGTGAAAATATACTTCAAACTCTTGTGATCAGTATATATATCAAAATTTTCACCATATAGATAGTGTCTCTATATCATCAGAGAGAATATTACAGCTGCTAACTCAAGATCCTGAGTAAGATAGTTTTTTTAATGAATTTTTAGCTATCATGATGCATGGGAAATAAATCCATCATTCTGCATAAGGACAAAACCATGTCCTTCCTTTGATGAATCACTATAAATAAAAAACCCATCATACCTCGATGGTAGAGTCAAGATAGAAGCATTGACTAATATTCTCATTTGTTAATAAAAACATTCTTCACACTCTTTTTTCCAAACTCATTTAACCCCTTTAGGCGTGATCTTGGTTAATGGGTTATAGAATCGGGAAAAATTCAGGAAGAAATGCCGATAATAACCTGTTAAACCAATAAAACTGCATACCTCAGTTATACTCATCAGTGGTGGACATTATTGGATTGCTCTTGTCATTGAAGGATCAACATAGATTCCATCCTTAGATACAATATGGCTATGAAAAACATCTCTTGAAGCCATAATTCACTCTTTTTAAACTTCCCTTATAATTCATTTCTTCTAAGAATCATTAGAATAGTTCACAAGTTATTTTCATGATCTTTGTAACTTTTATAGTGTACCAAGATATCATAAATAATACAACTAAAATTTCAAAAAGTTATTCCTTGAAAACTCTATTCATTAGATCCCTGAAAACAGTGGGTTCATTAGTAAGTCCAGAAGGAATTACTATAAACTCATAATTCTCATACCTGGTTTGAAATGTTTTCTTTTGAATGTCTTCCTTTTTCATGTACAAATGATGGTACCCAGATCGAAGGTCAATCGTTGAATAATATTGACCTCCATTAAGTTGATAAAATAAATCATCAATGTGAGGTTGTGGATACATGTTATTTATTTTTATAGCATTGATCTCCATGTAGTCAATACACAACCTAATAGATCCATCATTCTTCATAACAAAAATAACAGGGGATCCCCATGGAGAAACACAAGGGAAAATAAATCCTATATTACTCAATTCCTTTATTTGTTTCTTTAGTTCCACTAATTCCACAGTGGCCATTTAATTAGGGGTCTTCGATATGGGCCTTGAACCAGGAATTAAGTCAATGGAAAACTCAATTTCTCATTTTGGATGATGTCTAGGTAAGTCCTCTGAAAACACATCAACATATTCTTGAACAATAGGTAAATCCCCTATTTGATCATTCTTTTTCTCACTCATAGTTATTTCACTCCCTTCCTCCAAAATAATTGAATTTAGTAGATCTATTGGAGGTGGATCTAGATAAGAATTAGATGGTGATGTTTCTGATCTCAAGATAAGGTATAGTTTATCATCACCAAAAATTGTAACCTCTTTCTTCTTATAATAAATATTCTCATCATGGTCTGAAATCCAATCCATACTAAGGATTATATCAAATTAAATCATGGTTATAACAATAATATCATCAGATAAATCACATTTATATGCCATAATGGTAACTGATTGACAAAACATTGTTGCAATGATACTTAAGAGTTTCAAATAACAACTTCCTTGTTAAGTAAAATTGTAAATATATAATTTTCTTGGAATAATGGGTTGATATGAAAGAAAACAATGATCCAGAATAAAATAAATTGTTGCCTAATTTTCAAGAAATGATTAAAGTACCTGCCAACATGTCATTCGGAGCTTCAACCTCATAAATAGTGATCACATAAGCTTGACCTTCCTCTCTTGTCCTTTTATAAGGTAAGTTTCTTTGGATCCGATGACATTAATTCACATAATTCCCCATTCCTATACAATTTTAGCATTCAACATTGATAGCCTCTTTCTTTCCCTTGAAATCATGAGCTTGGTGGACTTTTTCTCCGTATTTGTAACAAACACCCATCCCCTTCAAGAAAGTACTGAGGTGTTTCTTCCCATGTTTACTATATTGTCACGACTCGTCCCCTAGGGCCCATATCATGACTACCCTAAGCCCTCCTTCCATAGGCTAGGGGATAGCGACTAGCACCAAAGGTGTAAATCATTAAACTGGGAAGGTATTGACTTTATAACTGTAAACAATCACATCAGAGTATAGAAATAAGAGTAAAAAACTAAGTAAAATTGTATACAAAAGAATTGCTCGAAAGTAAAATGGGCCGAAAATACAAGTCCAACAAGAATGTACAAGTACAACTGAAAGCAAGTACATCTGGAGAAAAGTAATGCTGCTACTGGGTCATCCTCCGGGGTTCCAACCTGATGGGTAGGTACAGATGGCCTCCTTAGCACTCCACGTCCATCCGTCTCCTCTGTGTACCATCACACCGAGTGGTCCACCTCTGGGCAGCGTCCAGTCTTGCTACTCTCTACCTCAGTCAGTGTTGTCCATCGTCTGCAACCAACACAACAAAGTGAGGGCATAGCTCGTGTAGGGGTGAGTATAACGATACTAAGTAGGGGCCCCGAGACCCTCAAGGTCTCACAAAATCCAACAAGGATAAACCACAAAGTATGAAATCAACGGATAACCATTACTTAGGTATATTCCCATACATATACCTAAGTTATCTAGTAACCCATCTCAATCATGAGGAAAACACAAAAGTCATTAACTAAGCTCAAACCAGGATTTTTATTAATCTGAACCCTCGACTACTAGAGAAATAATCCTCTATAGAGTATAGTGAGCCTGCCACATTACACAGAGGTGATTCCCACTAACTTAGACTGCTGAGGTACTTCTCCTGTCGAGTACCATGGATCTGCTATTCTCACACAGAGGCACTCTCCAACGTGGGTCTGCTATGCTCACAAAGAGGAGCTCCCCTGGTAGCTTGATGAGGTAATCCACGTGTCAAGTACCATGGGCCTCCCGTGCTCACACAGAGGTGCTCCCCACCTTGGGTCTTCCACGCTCACACAGAGGCTCTCCCCACTGCGCTAGTCGAATCACAGAGAGTCAAATCGGTCAGCATTCATCAAGTCTCAGCCAGCTACTAGGTTCACGCACATATGCCTGCATGTCTCTAGAAGATCGTCTCTAGAAGCTACTAGTCGATACTAAAATTATCACGAAGTCCCACGCAGAAGTATCTAAAAGGTCTTCCACGTCATAGGGGTCTCAACACAACAGATGGCGCGTCAATCAGACGCTCGGTCTATTAGTTATCAGCCTTTTAGTCCCAGGGGCCCGATTGGATTCGTGTATGATCCAACCTGACCGTATCTCAACTATACGCCGAACTCCATTGGGGTATTCTCAAAGGGACAACTTCGCTCCAAGAAAATCGGCGCCCCGAACGGTTCTTCAAACGGACGTTCAGTGCCATAGATATGACCCATGAAGGTAATGGGTCAGTAATGGGCCCGGGTCCGGTCCGACCCGGTCGGACCGACGCGGTCCAACCCAGTTTGGGCCGACCCAGTCTGGGTTGACCCAGTCAGACCCACTGGGTCTGACCCAGCCCGTTGGGCGGGTCAACTAGTTAAGTTTAGCCCGGTACTTTAGGCCCGACCCAGTGGACTGTGAGGACGGTTCGGCCCAAGTGTCGCCACGTAGATGACTCGACCCGAAGGTCGGCACTGGTTTGGCCAGTTCCGTGTTGGGCATAGGTAGGCCACGGGCAGAGCATTTGGGGTGCAGGCAGGCTGGCTGGACGTCGGGCAGGCCGTGAGTGCGCCGGGTAGGGTGAGGCAGGGGTCGGCCAGGCCGTGGGGGCGTCGGCAGGGGTCAGGCAGGCCTCAGGGGCGCCAGCAGGGCGTTGGGTAGGCCGCGGGGGCGCTGGAAGGGTGTTGTGCAGGCCACGGGGATGTTGGAAAGGGTTGGGTAGGCTGTAGGGGTGCCGACCGGGCGCCGGGAAGGACGTGGGTGCACGAGAAGGCGGGCCGCTCACCAGGAGGCAGCAGGAAGGCGGGCCGCGCACCAGGGAGGGCGCCAGAAGGTAGTGGGCAGGTGGGGCGCGCGCTTGGCAGGGCGCCGGGAGGCCGTAGGCAAGCGGGCCAGTGGTGGTCGGCCGAAATCTTTAGTGCGCCACGGGGGTGGCGCGATTCGCAGAGGCTACGGGTAGCGCCGCCTTCGTCACTGCCGCCTTCATCATCATCGCCTCATCGGCATGCCTTAGAATTCCACAAGAAAGAAGAATCGACGGAGGATGTCGGTCCATGTTAGGTTGTCCCGCATCCTCCGCATTTAAAGTGATATCAATTGGTTCATCGAAATAGGTAATATGAACATCAATTATTTACAACCATGCAAAAATTTCTTTTCAATGATTGACGAGAAATGAAAATGGATAAAACACAAGGTAAAACCCCTACCTTTGATTTTTCAATTGATGTTCGTCATTTGTTGACGGTGTTGCGGAAAGAAGACTATGAAGTTTGTCGTTTTCCACATTCTTCACGCACTCCCATCCCCGAGCTGCGTCGGCTGTGGAAGACACTCAACGTCTGCAGGATCCAAGGGAGGTAGTCAAAGAATGTTATTAGTGGCATTATTCACGTTCTTCGTTCTTCATTGGGGAAACTTCTTTTCTCCCAAGCTCCCACCAAATGATAATTTCCAATCCAAAAATAATATAAGTTATCTATTATTTTATTGGCACAACAATTTCAGAATGGAGGAATAAATTAAGAGGCTCCCCTTAATAAATTACATGTGTTGGCGCAATTGATTAATGGGGAGGTCAAGAGGCTCCCCTTAATTTAATTACACGCATTGGCACAATTAATTAAAAGGGAAAGGTGGAACCAATTAATGGTAGAGGAGGTCATGAGACTTCCCCCTAATTAATGAGGGGAGTTGGCAGATTTTCCACCCTCCCTTAATTGGGGGGTTTTAGTCTCGTGTGGTCCCCACGACGTAACATCTCACGATAGGTTATGTTCAGATGGGCCCCCCACCATATCCTCTCATAGGAGGTTAGGGTGTGGCGGTCCCACCTCCAACTCCCAAGTGTAGGTTTTAACCAACAACCAGTCACACTCATGGCGGCTCAAAAATAAAATAAAGTGTTGTAAACTTTATTTTTGTTAAAAATCCAAAAACTAACATTTATTCTCGACCATCCACCATCGAGGTGAATGTATTCGTAAGAGAATACCAGCACTGCAAGTTCAACGGTGCCCTCATATTTCAGTTCTGAGCACTGGTTCAAAAGTTATAAAATCACACTCATATGGTTACTGAATTTACCCGAACAAAACATCAGAAATTGATTCCAGGCACACTGGGCCTCAGAATCAAGCATCATAAATTTTCGCGAACTCGTAAAAATCCCATGTATTTAAGAAAACAAATTTCATAGAATTTCCGGGTTTTTACATTCTCCCCACCTCAGGGATTTACGTCCCATAAGCTACAACTCAAACTATGGGAATAAATGGGGGTACTAAGCACGCATCTATGCCTCCCGCTCCCATGTGCCCTCTTGGAGGTTCTCGTGCTTCCAGCGAACATGCACCAGAGGTATTGACCATGCACGTAGGACCCACTCCCGCCGATCCTCAATCTCCACTAGAACCTCCGTAAAAGTCGCCCCATCATCAAAATCCAACTCTCCATGGTCGATGATGTGGGAAGGTTCATGAACGTATCTCCTCAGCTGAGATACGTGGAAGACGTCATGCACCCGGTGCAACTGAGGTGGAATAGCTAAGCGGTATGCCACCTCACCTACTCTACTAATGACCTGGAAAGGTTTGACGAATCTCGGAGATTACTTTCCGCCTTGGCCAAATCTCCGTAGACCATATTGTGGTGAGACCCGTAGAAAGACGTGGTTACCATTCTCAAGCTCTAGAGGTCTCTGTCTCCTATCAGCATACAACTTATGTCTGCTCTATGCAGTCTTCATCCGCTCCTAGATGATCTGCACCTTCTCCGTAGTAGCTCATACCATCTCTGGTCCCACTAGTGCTGACTCCCCAGGGTTATTCCAGCACAAGGGTGATCTGCAAGGTCGCTCGTACAATACCTAAAAAGGTGCCATACCTATGGTGGAGTGATAACAGTTGTTGTAAGAAAACTCCACCAAAGGTAAGTGATCCTCCATGCTGCGACCATAGTCAGGGACAAATGCACATAGCATGTCCTCAAGAGTCTAAATGGTCCACTCAGTCTTACCATCTGTCTGAGGAAGGAAGACGGTGCTCAAGCGAAGCTGTGTCCCGGAATCTTCTTGCAACCCCTTCCATAGCCGGGAAGTAAACCGTGCATCATGGTCAGAGACAATAGAAGATGATACTCCATGTAAAAGCACAATCTCCTACACATATAGGTGTCCCATGCTCTCTACTGAACCCTGCTCTCTGATCAGTAGGAAGTGTTCTGACTTGGTGAGTCGGTCAACGATCACCCAAATCGAGCCATGACCTCTAGATGTACGTGGAATACCTATCACGAAGTCCATGGATATCCCATTCCACATCCACTGTGGGACCTCTAAAGGTTGAACCATGTCTGCTGGTACCTAGTGCTCTGCCTTCACTTGCTAACAAATGAGACACTGTGAGACAATCTCTGCTACTACCTTCTTCATACCTGGCCACCAGTGCTGTCGTCAAAGGTCCTAGTACATCTTTACCACTCCTGGATGTACCACTAGAGTGGATGTGTGGAACCCCATCAACACTTCCTATTGAAGCTCCACTGGTACCATGGTACGTCCTTTGAAGAGGATGACATGCTCCCCACCTTCTGAAAATCCATCAGGTGCCTGCCCTGCAGATATCTGGGCACATCGTGTCTCACAGTCAACGTCCCCATGTTTTACCTCCCTGACTCGCTGAAGAAGTGGGGGAGTGACCATAAGAAATTGTAGGAATGATGCTCTATTACTATCCACAAAGGATATCTGTAAAGAAATTAGCTACTCTGTTTCCTCTCCTAGAAGCTATATAGCAGTCCTCCTACTGAGCGCATCTGTAACAATGTTCCCCTTCCCAGGAGTATAGATTATCTCAAAGTCATAGTCCTGGAGGAACTAAAGATAACATCGCTATCTCAGGTTCAGGTCCTTCAGAGAGAATTTATAGCTAATACTCTTGTGATTATAGTACACGGTAAAACACTCGCCCATCAGATAGTGTCGCCACATCTTCAAGGCGAAGACCACTACTGCTAACTCTAGGTCCTGGGTAGCATAGTTCTGCTCATGCTTTCTCAGCTACCGAGAACCATATGTGATCACTTCTCTCTCCTTCATTAGGACACACCCGAGTCCGGTCCCTGATGCATCGTAGTAGACTATGTACCCTATGCCTTCCTCTGGAAGCCTCAATATGGGGGCACTATTCAGCCTCTTCCACAGCTCCTGAAAGCTCTTTTGGCATCTCTTCGAACACATTAAGGGTTTCCCCTTCTTCATCAAGGCTGATAGTGGTGATACAACTCTGTAGAAGTCTGGAACGAACCTCCGGTAATATCCTACCAACCCCAGGAAACTCCGAACCTCCGTCACACTCTTGGGTGGCTCCCAAGCAAGTACCGCCTCAATATTCACTGGATCCACTGCAACTCCAGCCTCTGAGATGACATATCCCAATAAGTGAACCTCTCAAATACAAAACTGGCACTTTGAGAGCTTACCAAAAATTTGGTGCTCTTGGAGTGTGTCCAATACTACCTAAGAATGGTAGACATGCTTCTCCTCAGTAGTCGAGTTGATCAGAATGTCATTAATGAAGACTACGACAAAGAGATCGAGGTAGGGATGGAAGATCTTTTTCATGAGACTCATGAACACTTCTGGAGCATTGGTTACACTGAAGGGAATAACCAAGAACTCTTAGTGGTCGTAACGACACCTGAAGGCCATCTTCTGTACATCCTCATCTTGAACTCTGAGCTGGTGATAGCCTGATCTGAGGTCTATCTTCGAGAACCATCGAGCTCCCTTCATCTGATCAAAAAGTCCATTAATCCTCAGGACTGGGTAATTGTTCTTCACGGTCACATGGTTTAGGCGATGGTAGTCAACACAAAGTCTCAAGCTCCTGTCCACCTTTTTGCCGAACAAAATCGGGGCGGCCCAGGGAGAAACACTAGGCCAGATGAATCCTTTTCCCCTGCAAGTACTCTAGCTGTACCCTCAGCTCGCGAAGCTTAGCGGGATCCATCCAATATGTTGGATTAGATATCAGTGCCATCCCAGGGTACAAGTAAACGTATAATTCCACCTCTCTGCGAGGATATAGTCCTGGAACATCGTCAGGGAAAACATCCGCGTACTGGTCCACCACTACAAGATAAGTTGGACTCTCCACATCAACTGCTCCGAGGGTAATGCAATCCAACTGATGAGTGATCGGCTACATCCTCCTCTGAGTAAGTCTGTCCGGTGCTACAAAGGTTCCCTTCTCACCAGTGAAGGTGAACCTGGTCCCATCAGTGCAGACACACCACACCTTTCTCCTAATATAGTCAATCTGAGCATGGACTATAGATAACCAATCCATACCCAAGATGACGTCATAAGGCATCTATAGAACCCTGGGACACCCTAAGAGGGGAGGGGTGAATCAGGGTGACAAATTTTTCTTTTAAAAACAAGGATCTTGTTCCCACGTTGGTAGGAACTAGTTAAACTTGTATGATGGATATAATCAGCAATGAAACATTCACATGCAAAGAGATGACACAATAATTTTTACTTGGTTCATTGCAAAGGGCTACGTCCAAGGAGCATACACTTACAAGTTTCCGGTCATACCAAATTCCACTATTCTTCACTAGTTGTGGATTACAAAGGTTCTGGTACAGTCACTCTATCCCAGGCTCACTACCTTTACAAAAGTTCAGGGATAGCTCACTACATCCCTCGGGTCTCCCCCATTGACTCCCCCTGGATCACTACCTTTGGTGAAGTCCCACTCAGTTTATGGACATGAAGGAATCTTCAATAGATAGTCATGAATTTCTTTGTCTCTTCTTCATCATGAGACTTTGCTTTCATCAGGGTTCAGAGTTGATGCTCTTTTCAGTTCAATCCTTCTTCTTTAGTGCAATGACTGAATGCACAATATCCTCTTGTCTTTGTTTTCTTGAATCACAACCACTTATGTGATTTCTCAATAAATGAAGCTCAACTTAATTGGAATTTTCAGAATCAGTTCTCCATGTATACATGAGATCATTAATGTATCATTTAGATTTCCTCTTCAATCTCACTTTGCACCGAAGGAATTGGGAAATCTTCCGGCTTTTGTACATCTCCAAAAAGATTGGCGTGCTTCAGCAATACCTGCTGCACTTCCCCATGCCCGGTACGCAAGTCTCTTGACGGCACGTAGGTCTCAGTGCGCAAGTCCAAACCAGAATGCAAGTTCACCTCAACCACTTGTGAGACAGTCAATCCTTCAACTTCAAACTTGCACGACCCAATCTCTTTCTCTCCCAAAACACCTTGGAATCGCAGCAAACAACTATTGCGCAACTTACACTTGCGTGACCTACACACCACTTGTGCAACCAACACACCTGCATGACGAGAGATCTTATTTCATCTAAGTGTTGAGCTCATGTTGAGTGAAGAGGGGTCGACCTGTTTTTATAGGCATTTGGACGCCCTGAGTAACGACACACAAGTCTCCCCTTAGCACTCAAGTTTCAGTGCGCAAGTCTCTACCCCTACAAGTCACTTGTGCGACCAAATTCCCATATTGGGAGCCCTTCTCCCTTTTACATATTTTCATGCTCTGATCTTGAAAAAAATAGGCACACAAGTTCCCAAGCCTCCAAGTAATCGGCACACAAGTCCCTTTTCCAAAAACACTTTTCCAATAACTTGCACGAAAAACTTCAATACTTGCACGACTCTCTTTCCTTTTCCATATTTTGAAGTTTTGATCTTGAAATACATATGGCGCGCAAGTCTCCTCTCTTTCAAGTCAATGACATGCAAGTCCCTTTTACCGTGCTAGTCACTTGCGCGCCCTAACCCAAAACTTGTGCGACCCTTATCCCTTTTCCATATTTTCATGTTCTGATCTTGAAAAACATATGGCGTGCTATACTCCAAGCCTTCAAGTACACGGTGCGCAAGTCCCTTGTCCAAAAACCACTTTTCTTCATTTGTCGATTTTCAGGACCAAAAATTTGGCAAACACTAGAAAACGGCGCCACCTTGTATCTGTTCTATTCGTACTGCTTTCAGATCATTCATTCCTTTGTCGTCATTCTTGAATCAAACATGGATTGTTAACCACAGCCCTTGAATTCGACATTCCACCATGAAATCCCCTTTGTCAACAAATTTGTGTATCATTGTTTGCTTTGTCAATAAGCACAATCACCACAAAAAAACTTCTTTTCTGTGATTTTCCTTCCTCAGCAACTCTTCTTCTTTCATCACAAACTCCACTATCATGATATATATCCTTTGATAGATTAGTTTTTGCATCATAATATTTTGATACAATGTGAAGTGCATGTCCATCTCAGAATTCCAATCCCTTGCACTTTGTCTTCTTCTTCATCCGTCATTCTCTACTTCATGAAAATCATACGATTCTATTCTTCAAGAAGTCTCTTGCATGGTTCTCATGAAATCATGAATAATTTCATTGTCTTAATCAAATCCTCATTCTTCTTTAATCATCCTTAGATGGATTATACCTCACCATTCTTCACTGTTGTAAAAATGATTCACCATTGACACATGTTCTTTCAACTTATGATCAGTACAACAATCATCTGAATTTCCATCCCTCTATTTCATCCATCATTCTTGATCTCCTTCATTTTGATCTTCATTGACAACTATTGACAACAAATACAAACTTATACACAAAGTGGTCCCAACAACATCGACGTCGCTACTAGGAGATCCCAGCTGAAGCTCTTGCCTCCTAGAGTAAGCTCAAACTGACGACACCAGTAAGTAATCGTCGAATTAGCTCCTGTAGGAGTCTCTAGATGTAAGGATAGAACTAACGGCTCCTTTGGTATATCATCCCACCTTTTTATCACATAAACTTTCATTACATTATACAAAACCGAGGATCTTTAAGGTTTAGTGTCTTGGAAACCAGGAACTTAATACATGACAACAACAACAAAACATTCTTCTTAAAAACTTGAAAGGATTATTCATTTTTTTCATCCTAAGTTCATTACAACATCTCATAACCTGGGAGAATACATCAAAGGAAAGGGTGAGTAGAAGGCCCAATAAGGGAAATAAGGGAAACATTTTACATGAGAACTTGAGATACATCAAAAGTCATGAAAGAAAATAACTTTAAGGCATGAGAAATTGATCATGAGGCATTTCATAATAAAAATAACGTGTCCCATAACTTGAAGATGTGGCTACAAAATTTAACATATAAAATCAATTGCATTTCACCAAGGTCCATCCCCAAGGTTTCATTAAAAATTAACAAGGTTATTCACCAAGGTATCAGTCAAAATGGTATCTCTAGAGATTAATTCTTTACCCAATGCATTGGAGCACTATCAGGGAGCACCCTTAAATTTGACTTTATTATCATGTGATCCACATATATCATCATAAATAATTTCATAAACAACCCATACATCATAAAATAAATGGGTTTCATTTAATATTCATCACATTTTAAAAACAGCTTTAAAGAGGTGATCTTTATGTCACTTTAAACCCACAAAAAAGGAAAGCGGGTTTCATACATGTAAACCCCAGAATTAAAATAGAAATTTTTTGATATATATCTGAATAACCCTATTGAAGAAATATATTTGAGTATTCAATTAATAAAATAAAATAATTTGAGAAAAAGAGAGAGACATTTTGAGACGAAAATTCTGCAGCATAACGACTATGTTACATGGTTTTAAAAAATATTGAAAAGAGAGGGGACATGGGTCAACCACTCATAAATGATACATAAAACAGTAGAGGGATAGAATATAATGGATATAAGAACATGGTAATGAAATTTGAAAGAAATACCATATGAAATGAATAACATGTATGGAAGACAAAATAAGATTTCTCTTATGAAAATTCGGCAGCCTAACGGCATCACTTAAAACTTCAAAAAAATGAATTCACGAGATCAAATAGGGTATCTCATCATATGAACATAAAAGATAAATTTGATAGATACAATGATCATACCCCAACATAATAAAAAGGAACTTGAGAGACTTGACATGAAAGTAGAACTTTGAAAAATGAGAAGGGTGAAAGAATCCCTTAAAAATTCGGCAGCCTAACGGTGCCACTGAAAACATCAAAATACTGAATTGAAGATATCAAATAGGGTCTCTCATCATATGAACATATAAGATAATTATGATAGATATAGATGTCATTCCCCAAAATAATAAAAAGAAGACTTGAAATACTTGACAAGAAAATAGAACTTGAAAATGAGAAAGGTGAAAGAATCCGTTACAAAAATTTCGGCAGCCAAACGCCGCCACTTAAACATTCATAAAACGAAATGATGAGAGTAAGAGGGGATATCTCATCATATGAACATGAAATGGACAGTAAGAGGAATATAAAATAACATCCAACAACATAGAAACATGGATCATAAAAGAAATGACTTAAAAGAGAGTATTTGAAAAGAAAGAGAGAGGATTGATCCCTTACTTTAATACGTAAGTCTTTAAACTCAAAGGTTGGGACCTTGAGGGATTAAGGGCACCATGGGAGGACTCCTTGGGAGGTAATGAGACCAGATCTTCTTTGGGAGAGAGTTGGGAGTGAAAACTAAAGGAGGAAAGGGTTGGTATTTATAAGGAAAGTTAGGGTACAAGACATTAATGACTAAGCGACACCTCATTGGTGGATTTGGCAAAACCATGGGATTTCCCATTTTATTTGCCCATGGTATTGGCCACTTGGGTCACCTCATACCTTATCTTAAAATTCATAAGTTTCCCATATTTATTACAAACTTAATACATCAATTAATGATGTCATTAAACACCCATAACATAAAAACTGTATTTTCACTATTCATCGAAAGTTCATCTTTCTCAGAAAAATCCCAAAATTTCACCTTAACCAAATTTTGATGTTTTGATTTCAAAAATGAACTAAATTTTATAAAAATATTTTTCTAAATATTTTTAATTTAATTTTTAAATAAATACACTATTCACCGAAAATTCATTTTTTTCAGAAAAATCCCAAAAAATTACCTTAATATAATATCGATGCTCTGAGTTCAAGAATGAAATCCATTTTATAAAAAAAATTATAAATATTTTTAATTTAATTTTTAATTAAAAAACACTATTCACTCATAAAAACTAATACTTGGCTAATAATTTCTGAAACAGTTATTTACCTATTTTATTGAATCACATTACTTAATCAAGGTGCCTAGATTATATTAATACTTTCTTTAAGTGAGATTACTAATACATTTGGTCACATTACTAATCCTAAGAATAAAATCACTATTCATAATTTACTATTCATCAAAAATTAAGTTGATATTATTAGAATCTAAATTTCATACTGAACGTAATTATAGAAGACCATTTTTTGAAAATCATTACACATAATTAGTTATCTAAGGTTTACATAAATATTTTCAAATATCCTTTTTCTAGAATTCATCAAAAATATGCATACTATATTTATCCGGAAATTTGAATAATCACAAACTTCATCACAAGAAGAAATCAAAATTTTTATTTAAATCAAAGGATTACACAAGGATGTTATGGTCTCGTTACATAGCCCATTATAACACCAGCATAGGACCTAAGAGTAAGGCGTGCTAGGGTCATAGAATCTTGGGGTGGCTCGGCCAACATTGCACGAGTAGTAATTTCTATCAGTTTGAACTTCTCGCGAAGGCGAATCTGTTCTAGCTTCACACGATGAAGTTCAACTTGGGTTTGGTCCAGAGAAAAGCCTAGTGGTGCTACCTCCTTCCCAAGTTCCGTTAAATGGGATTCAATTGTCCTGAGACTACTGGATGAGGCCATAAAATCTCCTTTCTATATTAATTAACAAAGATCACTTGTATTTTAGATGAATCTCAACATTTAGTTTCCAACGGTCATATTGACCAATGGTCATATTACAGTCGAAACCCAATATTCTCATTTTAATTATACTCATGTTATCAAATGAAATAGTTTTGTTGAGTATAAAAAATAAAATAACACACAAAATTAGGAAACACGATTTATTCAAAATTTCAGGTCGTTACAATCTTCCCTCTTAAGAAATTACGTCCTCGCAATTTTTTAAAAAATTGGGATTGGAAATTTCATTGAAAGTCCCACATCGGAAAGAGAGTCAGTAACACTATTACTTTAAAAGAAATAAAGGGAAGTACAAAGGTCACCCGAGTTAACCCATACTAGGATTCCATGTAGGAAAACATGGACATGTAGGAGAAAACAAAGGGTCACGTTCTGAGGGAGAGTGATAGAAAACATGATTAAGAGAAAGTTAAAAACAAGAAAATCACAAAATTATGATGGGTTAAACGGTATTTGATTTCCCAGTAAGAAACGTTAACAAACAACGTTTTTGTTTTACGTTCCTTTTCATAATTTTGAGGAATTCATTTACTACATAGAATAAGAACATAAGGAAATATACCTACCTTCAAGTAGAGTTTCATCCTTTAATAAGTTTCTACCAAAAATAATCTTTTCTCCAAACGATGAGCATTCAAAACTACTTGGTCTCATCAAGGCACAAGAATAATTTTCTAGAGAATCACATAATCCACAAAAGATTAACTATCTATTTCTTCTATCTTTAAACATTATCCCAAAAACAGAAGGGGTAAGATAAAACAACTCTTCAAAAAGAAAGAATCCCACAGGAAGTAAAACTTCTTTAAATCATCAGAATTCCAAGGTACTACCCAAAGTTCATCATATTCCATCCCATTAATAACTGCCCTTAAAATTCCTCAAAATAAACAAAAATAATATTAAAACCCAATTATAAGAACGATCTCATAACATAGTCTTCCAAGATAGACTTTATCGTTCGTCTCCAAACAACATGAACCACTCTTATCATCTTATAACAAAAGGAATTATCCTAATCACATTTTACCCAAGATAGGTTAATAATTTCTATAAGTAACCTAAATTGCCATAAGTTTGCCTAAAATTCATCGATTCTTCAAATTATAAGTCAACCTTTACTCCTCAAAGAAAATACTGTAGTAATCTATTTACCCCGATCATATAGGGTTCTCAAAATAGTGAACGTCTTCCAAAAATAATAATCACCTTTTAATCCCCTAATCATCTCTGTCATATTAATATGGCAATCGTCACATTTCCTATCAGATTGGTTGTTGGGACATGTTCTTCTATTTACCACCATTAACTAAGAAAATAAAGTACAATTAGGGGCTTAAATACATAGCCAATAATCATGAAAAAGAACTTAAATCATAGAAGTATAACTTGTAGAAGAAAATTATACCCTAACTTGTGATCCCCTAGGTCCCAAACTAGGTTATCCATGATCATATATTATTATGTAAATCTTTATTTTATTTTATCATTGTTCCTTTAACAATGGTTCATACTAAGGTTATGAATTTAAGAAAGCATATCCCCTGGGAGTTTCGTAACCAAGAGTGCAGCAAGGCCCATTGTTGTGTACCGGTTCCCGTTCGAGTCTTGCTCAAAGCGGTGTTTTCGGGTTTTACCCCTATGTACATCTATGTCAGAGCCACCTCTACCTATTCATATCTAGACATGGATGTATTTTCTTGGCAACCCCCTACTCAATACTCACCAAAATACCAGGAAGATTTCCTATATTTAAACTTTTCTATAGGATTATTACTAGAGTTTTCATATCCTAATTTCCACAAATACCTAAACCATAATTTGATACCAACTATAGAATCCCACATTTTTATCACATAAACTTTCATTACATTATACAAAACCGAGGATCTTTAAGGTTTAGTGTCTTGGAAACCAGGAACTTAATACATGACAAAAAAAACATTCTTCTTAAAAACTTGAAAGGCTTATTCATTTGTTCATCCTAAGTTCATTATAGCATATCATAACCTGGGAGCATACATTAAAGGAAAGGGTGAGCAGAAGGCCCAGTAAGGGAAATAAGGGAAACATTTTACATGAGAACTTGAGATACATCAAAAGTCATAAAAAAATAACTTTAAGGCATGAGAAAGAGATCATGGGGAATATCATAATCAAGATAATGTGATTAATAACTTGAATATGTGGCTACAACTTTTAACATAGACAATCATTTCCGTTTCACCAAGGTTCATCCCTAAGGTGTCATTAAAAGTTACCAAGGTTATTCACCAAGGTATCAGTCAAAATGGTCATCTTTAGAGATTAAGTCTTTACCCAATGCATTGGAGTGCTATCAGGGCACACCCTTAAATTTGACGTTATTATCATGTGATCCACATATATCATCATCAATAATTTCATAAACAACCCATATAGCATAAATTAAATGTGTTTCATTTCATAGTGATCACATTTTAAAAACTGCTTTAAAGACATGATCTTTTTGTCACTTTAAACCCACGAAAAAGGAAAGCGGGTTTCATGTATGTAAATATCAGAATTAAAATAGAATTGTTTTTGATATATATGTGAATACCCCTATTTAAGAATGATCATTGATTATTCACTTAACAAAATAAAATAATTTGATAAAAAGAGAGCGACATTTTGAGACGAAAATTCTGCAGCATAACGACTATGTTACATGGTTTTAAAAATTATTGAAAAGAGAGGGGACATGGGTCACCCACTCATAAATGATCCATAAAATAGTATAGGGATAGAATATAATAGATATAATAACATGGTAATGAAATTTTAAAGACATACCATTTGAAATGAAAAAAATGGAAAGAAGACAAAATAAGATTTCTCTTATGAAAATTCGGCAGCCTAATGACATCACTTAAAACATCAAAAAAATTAATTGACGAGATCACATAAGGTCTCTCATCATATGAACATAAAATATAAATATGATACATATAGAGATCATACCCCAACATAATAAAAAGAAACTTGAGAGACTTGACATGAAAGTAGAACTTTGAAAAATGAGAAGGGTGAAAGAATCCCTTAAAAATTTGAAAGCCTAACGGTGCCACTTAAAACTTAAAAATACTGAATTGAAGATATAAAATAGGGTCTCTCATCATATGAACATTAAATATCAGTATAATAGATATATATATCATACCCCAAAATAATAAAAATAAAACTTGAAATACTTGACAAGAAAATAGAACTTGAAAATGAGAAGGGTGAAAGAATCTGTTACAAAAAATTCGGCAGCCTAACGGCGCCACTTAAACATTCATAAAATGAAATGATGAGAGTAAGAGGGGATATCTCATCATATGAACATGAAAAGGGACATAAGAGGAATATAAAATAACATCCTCCAACATAGGAACATGGATAATAAAATAAATGACTTAAAAGAGAGTATTGGAAAAGAAACAGAGAGGTTGGATCCCTTACCTTAATACGTAACTCTTAAAACTCAATGGTTGGGACCTTGAGGGCTTGGGGGCACCTTGGGAGGACTCCATGGAAGGTAATGAGACCAGAGCTTTTTTGGGAGAGAGTTGGGAATGAAAACTAAAGGAGTAAAGGGTGGGTATTTATAGGGAAAGTGAGGGGATAAGGCATTAATGGCCAAGGGACACCTCATTGGTGGTATTGGGAAAACCACGGGATTTCTCATGGTATTTGCCCATGGTATTGGCCACTTGGGACACCTCATACCTTATCATACAATTCATAAGTCGACCATATTTATTACATACTTAATACATCATTTAATGATTTCATTAAACACCCGTAACATAAAAAACGTATTTTCACTATTCATCGAAAATTCAACTTTCTCAGAAAAATCCCAAAATTTCACCTTAACCAAATGTCGATGCTAGGATTTCAAAAATGAACTCCATTTTATAAATATAATTTTCTAAATATTTTTAATTTAATTTTTAAATAAATACACTATTCACTGAAAATTCATTTTTTTCAGAAAAATCCCCAAAAATTACCTTAATATAATAACGATGCACTGAGTTCAAGAGTGAAATACATTTTATAAAAATAATTTTCTAAATATTTTTAATTTAATTTTTAATTAAAAAACACTATTCACTCGAAAAAACTAATACTTGAGTAATAATTTTTGAAATAGTTATTTACCTATTTAATTGAATCACATTACTTAATCAAAGTGCCTAGATTATATTAATACTTTCTTTAAGCGAGATTACTAATCCATTTTTTCACATTACTAATCCTAAGCTTAAAATCACTATTCATAATTTACTATTCATCAAAAATTAAGTTGATCTTATTAGACTCTAAATTTCGTACTGAACATAATTATAGAAGACCATTTTTTGAAAATAATTACACATAATTATTTATCTATAGTTTACATAAACATTTTCAAATATCCTTTTTCTAGAATTCATCAAAAATATGCATACTATATTTATCCGAACATTTGAATATTCAAAAACTTCATCCGAAGAAGAAATCACAATTTTTATTTAAATCAAAGGATTACAAAAGGTTGTTATGGTCTCATTACATAGCCCCTTATAACACCATCATAGGACCTAAGAGTAAGGTGTGCTAGGGTCAAAAAAAACTTGGGGTGGCTCGACCAACATTGCACGAGTAGTGATTTCTATCAGTTTGAACTTCTCACGAAGGCGATTCCGTTCTAGCTTCGGACGATGAAGTTCAGCTTGGGTTTGGTCCAGAAGAAATCCTAGTGGTGCTACCTCCTTCCCAAGTTCAGTTAGATGGGCTTCGATTGGCCTGAGACTACTGGATGAAGCCATCAAATCTCCTTTCTATATTAATTACCCAAGATCACTTGTATTTTAGACAAATGTCAACATTTAGTTTCCAACGGTCATATTGACCAATGGTCATATAACAGTCGAAACCCAACAATCTCATTTTAATTATACTCATGTTATCAAATGAAACAGTTTTGTTGAGTATAAAAAATAAAATAACACACAAAATTAGAAAACAAGATTTATTCAAAATTTCGGGTCGTTACATTCGGAATCTCCGAGCTTCGAATGAGGGATGTGGAAATGAAAATGTGACTGGAACCTATGTCTATAATAACTATAGATAAGGTGGATTAGAAAAAAATTATACCTCAAATCATCTCTGGAGCACCGTGGTCATAGGCCTCAACTGCCTGAAGCTGAGCTCTCCCCTGTCCACCCACTCCCTGCGGTCTGGGTGGGCCTCCTGGTGGTGGTGGTGGTAACACCTCATAACGTCTTCCACCGCTAGCTACATGTCCAGCTCCTCTACCAGGTCCGCCTCCTCCCTACGGACTACCTCATTCGAACCTCTACCTCTTCCTGGGAGGTCCCTCAACTGTTTGGAGATCATCTGTACGGTGGGTCGGACAGTCACGAGCCATGTGACCCTGCCTGCCGCATGAGTTACAATGTCTGCTCCTGGCATGTCTGGATCTGTCTCTACTCTAGGTGCCCCACACAACCAATTCTGAGTCATGCGGTCGTACACCTATTGGTCTGGTCCTCTTGGACCTCTACGACATCTTTCTACTACTAGCTGTAGAAGACTCCGCAGCATGTCGACTAGTAGTGGGTCTCGCTGCTGGTGACTACTCAGCCAGAAAACTATCCACTGAGAGGGCTCTCTCTAGCACCCTAGTCTACGTCGAGAAGATAAGTGTGATCATCGATGCTCTGATATCTCACTTGAGCCCCTGCTCAAAGGTATGGGACCTGAAGAATGGGTCACGTACGATATATGTGGAATAGCGCGAGGGGTCAATGAACCTCGCTGAGTACTACGCCACCATCATGCTACCCTGCTGTAGATGTAGTAGCTCCTGTATCCGTACCACACGAAGGGTGGAAGGTACAAACTCAGCCCAAAACAGGATCTCTAAGTCTACCCAGAGTAGGGTTACCTCGTCATGTACCTGGAGAATCAGGCTCCACCATCTGCCTGCTGCTGCCTGAAGGAGACTCACGAAATGGATCATCCTGATGTCTGCTGGTGTCCCTACTAGCCTGAAGACTCTCACCACTGCCTCCAGGCAATCCTCAGCTGCCTGTGGGTCCATATCTCCCCTAAACCTGGGTGGCCTGTAGCACTAGAACTCACGCAATGCGCTCAAGCGGCATACATCATCTGCTGCTGGGGCTAGTGGCATCAGTGGCCCAATGGGACGTAGTACCACTAGTGCCTCCGCTGGAAAAGGGCATTACACCGAGGCCTCATCGCTCGTTGGGATGTCAGTACGTACGAATCTCGGGGCTCTAATTGGTCATCCACGGGGAGGCATCCTAAAAGAAATAGATGCGACATGGTCAAAATATTATATCTACTGAGCTGACCTAGTTGAGATGACTTAAAGAAAACTTTTGGAAACACGCACGCAATCAGTGTTTTCATGCACTAAGTCAGAAATTAGAAGTCAGGGTCCTGATGTATGGATAAATTGGCCACCCTCACCAACGCTGGACTCACTGAACTTAAAACCACACTTAGTACCCTTAACACTATTGCTTCACAGAAAAGAAAGACCAGAGTTCTATGTTTTGCGGTAGAATCGACTTGTCTGATACCAATTTGTCACGATCAGTCCCCCAGGTCCCGCATTGTGACTACCAAAAGCCTTCCTTCCATAAGCCAGGGGCTGGAGACTAGCACCAAAGGCGTAAATCCCTAAATTGGGAAAGCATTTCCATTATAACTATAAAAAATCACAACAGATTACAGAACTGAAAATAAAACACGAAGTAAAACTGTATATAAAAGAAGTGCTCGAAAGTAAAAGGGGCCGAAAATACAAGCTCAACAGGAAGTACAAGTTGAACTGAAAGAAAGTACAACTAAAGAAAACTAAAGAAGATGTTAGGTCATCCTCTGGGGTTCCAACCTGATGGGTAGGTATAGATGGACACCTCAGTACTCCATGTCCATCTGTCTCCTCTGTGTACCGTCACACCGAGTGGTCCACCTCCAGGTACCGTCCTGTCCTGCTACTCTCTGCCTCAATCGGCACTGTCTGTCATTTTCAACGAACACAAGGATGTGCGAGCATAGCCCATGCAGGGGTGAGTATAACGATACTCATTAGGGACCCCGAGACCCTCAAGGTCTCCCAAAATTCAACAAGGACAAAACAAAAAGTATGAAATAAATGGATAACCATTACATAGTTATATTCCCATATATACACCTAAGTTATCTAGTAACCCATCTCAATCATGAGGAAAACACAAAAGTCATTGACTCCGCTCAAACCAGGATTTTTATTAATCTAAACCCTCGGCTGGTGGAGAACTCCTCCTCTATTGAGTACAGTGGGCCTACCGCGTCACACAGAGGTGCTTCCCACTAACTTGGACTACTGAGGTACTACTCCAATCAAGTATTATGGATCTTTTGCACTTACATAGATGCGCTCTCCCCTATGGTTCTACTGCACTCACATAGAGGTGCTCCCCTGGTAGCCTGATGAGTTACTCCACGTGTAGAGTATTGTGGGTATGTCGTGCTCACACAGAGGCGCTACCCACCATGGGTCTGCCGCACTCACACAAAGGTGCTCCCCACTGGGCTCGTCGAATCACTCCAAGTTGAATCATTCAGCAGTCATCAATTCCCAGCCAGCTACTAGGTTCACAAAAAAATGCCTACACATCTCCGGAAGATCTGCACCACAAGCTACTAGTAGATACTGCAACTGTCAGGAACTCCCATGTAGAAGTATAAAAAAGGTCCGCCACATCATAGGGGTCTTAACGCAACAGATTTCGTGTCAATCAGACTCTCGGTCTGTTAGTTATCACCCCTTTAGTCTTGGGGGCCCGGTTGGATTCGTGTACGATCCAACCTGACCGTATCTCAACTATACCCCAAACTACAATGGGCTATTCTCAAAGGGACGGCTTCGCTGCAAGAAAACTGACGCTACTGACGGTTCGTCAAATGGATGTTTGGTGCCAATGATATAGCCCAATAAGGTAATGGGTCAGCAATGGGCCCGAGTCCGGTCCGACCCGATCGGACTGACGCGGCCCAACCCAGTTTGGGCCGAACCGGTCTGGGTCGACCCCGTCATACCCACTAGGTCTGAACCATCCTGTTGGGCTGGTCAGCCCGTTATGTTCGGCCCGGTCCGCTCGGCCTGGCCTAGCGGACTGCGAGGGCGGTTCGGCCTGTGTGTCACCACATAGGCGACTCGGCCCGAATGTTGGGGCCGGTTTGGCCCGCGTCGCGAGGGGCACGGGAAGGCCATATGCAGAGCGTGCGGGGCGTGGGCAGGCTAGATGGATGTTGGGCAGGCTTGAGGTGCACCTGGTAGGGCGTGGTAGGGGTCGGGCAGGCCGTGGGGGCACCGACAGGGGCCGGGTAGGCCACGAGGGCGCTGGGCAGGCCACGGGGGCACCGGCAGGGCACCGGGCAGGGCGCAAGGGCACCGATAGAGTGTAGACAGGGCGCTGAGAAGGACATGGGGGATCCGGAAGGCGGGCCATGCATCAGGAGGCCGTGGGCAGGTGGGTCGTGCGCAGGGAAGGGCGTCGGGAGGCCGTGGGCAGGCGGGCCGGCAGTGTTCAACTTGAAGCGTCGGTGCGCCACGGGGGCAGCGCGATTCGCGGAGGTCGCGGGTAGCACGAACTTCATCATTGCTGCCTTCGTCGTCGTTGCATCATCACCATGCCATAGAATGCCATAAGAAAGAAGAATCGACAGAGGATGTCGGGCCATGTTAGGTTGACCTGCATCCTCCGCGTTTAATGTGATATCAATTGGTTCATCGAAATAGAAAGGATGAACATCAATTATTTACAACCAAACAACAATTTATTTTCAAACAATGACGAGAAAAGAAAAGGGATAAAACACATTGTAAATCCCCCTACCTTTGATTTTTCGATTGATGTTCATCATTCATTGACGGTGTTGCAGAAAGAAGATGATGAAGTTCGTTGTTCATCGTGTTCATCACGCACTCCCAACCCCGAGTTGCGTCGGCCATGGAAGACACTCCACATCAGTAGGATCTGAAGGAGGAAGTCGAAGAAGGTTGTTGGCGGCGTTCTTCGTGTCCTTCATTCTTCATTGGGAGAAATTCTTTTCTCCCAAGATGTCCTCTCTAGCTCCCACCAAATGGGAATTGCCAAGCCAAAAATAATATAAGTTATCTATTATTTTATTGGCACAACAATTTCAAAATGGAGGAATACATTAAGAGTCTCCCCTAAATAAATTAAATGTGTTGGC
The DNA here is from genome assembly GCA_963277665.1 of Viscum album. Lineage (NCBI taxonomy): Eukaryota > Viridiplantae > Streptophyta > Magnoliopsida > Santalales > Viscaceae > Viscum > Viscum album. Next base: position 1,205,435,900 of record OY728134.1, read on the forward strand.
ACAATTGATTAATGGGGAGGTCAAGAGGCTCCCCTTAATTAAATTACACACGTTGGAACAATTAATTAAAAGGGAAAGGTGGCACCAATTAATGGGAGATGAGGTCAAGGGACTCCCTCCTCATTAATGAGGGGTGTTGATAGATTTTACACCCTCCCATTAATTGGTGGGTTTTATTTTCCTGTGGTCCCCACGACGTAACCTCTCACGGGAGGTTATGTTCGGGTGGGCCCCACCACCGTAACCTCTCATGGGAGGTTAGGGTGTTGCGGTCCCACCTCCAACTCCCAAGTGGAGGTTTTATCCAAAAACCACTCACACTCATGGTGGCTCAAAAATAAAATAAAGTGTTATACACTTATTATTATTATTATTATTTTAAAAAGCTAAAAACTAACTTTTATTCTCGACCATCTTCCATCGAGGTGAAAGTATTCTTAAGAGAATACCGACGCTTCGAGGTCAACGGTGCCCTTAGATTTCAGTTCCGAGCACCAGTTCAAAAGTTATAAAATCCTGCTTGTACATTTACTGAATGTACCCGAACAATACTTCAGAAATTGATTCCAGGCACACCAGGCCTTAGAATCAAGCGCAATAAATTTTCACAGACTCGTAAACATCCCATGTATTTAATAAAAACATTTCCACATAATTTCCGGGTCTTTACATATATGGTGGAAAGTCAAATTTTCCCTTCTTCCCTTATTTCCTTTCTCAGGGTGTTTAATATATATTTTCTTCTCTTGCATCACTTTAATGTCATAAGACATAGAGTATTCCTTTTCTATCTTGATACCACATGAGACTATATATTCGTATGATGAGATGGATTTTAAGAATAATTCTCGAAGGGGAAATGGTTTTAACCCATAAAAGAATTGATAAATCTTACTTATTAGGTTATGTACATAATCTGTAGCACGTCTTGCTACCCTTGTAAATTTAGCCTCATACTTTTCTACATTCTCATCCTCCATTTTCCTCAGGCTCAGAAATTGCCTTTCCAAAACCAATCGATGTTCACAAGCAACATATTTTTATATGAAAAGCTCTTTAAACTCCCTCATTCCATATTTGATACCTCTTCATCCTTCTTTGTGTTTTTAATTAATAACAACCATTGATCTGTATCTCCTGTGAGGCGATAATCCTCCATGACAACATTATCCCTTTTGCTACTCCCCAAAGCATTAAATATTATTTTCCAAGGAACTTATCAATTGCTCAGATAAAAATGGATTTTAGTCCCATTGAATGTTGGTGGTTGTTTCCTCATGAAGTGATCTAACATTGATACTCTATGTTGTGCATCAGGGTGCTCCATACGGGTAAGGTTATTATTCATAACCTGAGTGAGTTATCCTAGTATGGTTATAAGATAGATAGCATTAGTTGCTTCACTAGCTCCACTATATTTATCTTAGGTAGGAGGGAAATCCCTACATGGATTATGTGCGTTGATACAGTTTCCATTCCTTCCACTACGTTCCATTTCTAAACAATGACATACATTGAGTTAGCTTATGAATCGAAATGCATAATTCCAAACTTGTAAAACACTTAACATAAATTGAATAGTTTATGCACATAATCGATAATCATAAAAAGATGTTTTCTTTGGGGAATTATTTACTCATAAATACTTCGTAATGGTTTGTAAATAAAATATGAATTATCCTGAGCATATCCCTTAGGAGTTTCGTAACCAAGAGTGCATCAAGGATCATTGTTGTGCACTAGTTCTCATTCAAGTCTAGCTCAAAGCGGTGTTTTTGGGTTTTACCCCTCGATACATCTGTGCTAGAGCCTCCACTACCTACTTGTATCCAGACAAGGATGTATTTCTTGGAAAATTCACAAAATATATACATTACCAAAATTCTTGTAAGTTCTTCTGTACTAAACCCCAATGTTTATCTTAGGGTAATGTTCTATAATCTAAGTTTTTCTGAATCTATTTTCCACGGATTGTAATTAACTATCTCTGATACCAAATATAATTCCCCAACACCAGTTACCCAGAGTTGGTGTATTATTATATAACATTGGAATGTTCACAAGAGATCATGTTCTCAAAGACTAATCAGTTTAGTAGCCTTGGAAGTACTAGATACATACATAAGTTTTAAATTACATTATGAAATAGAAAAACAAAGACATTGTGTCCCATTTTAACACACTCATATACCTTATCCTATTCCTACAGTTTAATAATAATATACTTCTTCGCATCCTAGTAAAAACATAAGAAAGGGGTGAGCTTAGATACTTTGTAAAGATAACAATATAGCGGAAACTATCCAAAATAAACATAATCATTTAAGGAAATTTATAAGACTAAAAATCTAGAGTTTTAAACTTAAACTTCATCATAATATGTCAATGATAAATCAAATAATTCCATTTACTTATTCACATTGATATTATATGAGTGGAATAATCACTTGTAATATCAATAGAAAATTTCATAACGATGGAATGAATAATGTCGTACATCATAACCGCATATTCAAGGCCTAGTGCCAAGACTAAAAATAATTTTTTTCAAGGAATTATTCCAATACACTAATTAGTCTCATGAGAACTACATACGCATAGAGGGTATATAGCAGGCCCCGCCTGTCACTTACTAAACCTAATGCATTCCTAAAATGAAAAGGTCAAAACATAACATAACCATTCACATTAAAACTAGCATTCAAAATGATAACACATTAACCATAAACCATGAATGGTATAAAAATAGCACATATATAGTCAAATACATCACAAAACCTTTAATATAATATGGAAAATTTTATCATAATAAATCAACATCAAACAAGTGTAAAATCCAACAAAGGATGTTTACATAGATGAAATCAAAACTATAAATATAAGTTTCTATTTTGAAATCATTTAAAAGTCATGTAATTATAAAAGAAAAAATTTATTTTGAAAATATTCATCTAATCTTGTAGGGTAATCTTTGAAGGTTTTTTAATGGTGAAAAATAGCGGCACCTATTTTATAAGTTAAAAAACATTATTTCCTTAATTTGTCGAAAAGGTCATATAGTACCTTATTTGGAAAACGACGAAAAGATTCCTTTAAAAACATTTTAAAAAAATTCAAACAAGGGTATAAATTAATTTATCCCATAGTCTATAAAATAGTTAAAAAGGTTTGAAATATATTTTAAGAAACACAGATGTGGATGATAAAGAAGTCCTAGTAGATACTTACGTATAAACAACCTCAGATAATAAAGAGATTGTAAAATTAACCCTTACCTTGAACATTTCATTAGTTCAGGGTACGTTAACCTCCTGTATAATAGTTAAATCACTGTTATTAAATTATAAAAGAACTATATACATAAATATGATATCATTTCTGATCTTATAATATTTCTTTTCTAATAATAGTTTAGTAGTATCATTGTTTTGGGTGTTAACAGATTCATTTTCCTTTATATGTTTTGTTACGTTAGTAATGTTTTATTATGGATAGGATATATTGTATTATATCAAGAATGATATAAATTTCATTAAACATTATTTTTAATGATCAAATGAAAATTATTCTTGAATGGTTATAATGGGAAATGAAATTTCATTACGTCGTGGAGATGGTAAGCCATACGTACGCACAATGGATATTATCATTCTATTGGTGGTGAAATATTATGTAATTGGATGGTATATTATATATAAAGAATAATTAACATGTTATGTTTATTATTTACATCAATTATACTAATTATTATACCCATCCAAATAATGAAGCATTGAATAACAAACTACACCATGATGTGGAGACAGTAAGCTGTACATACACACGTATGGTGACATTGTCATTCATTTGATAGATAGAATAATGAATATAGTTATACCATATTTATTATAACATAACATTATGTAGAAGTTACTGGATTTATTGTTTTGGTATGTAAACAACAAATAATGAGTAAGTGGAAGAAGAAAAGAACTTTAAAAGAGGTGATGAAAAAATTACCTCATCTTCGGGTTCTTCCATTTGATTCGAACAAAACGGATCTATAGGTTGGCTTTATGATCAATGTAGGTCCTCTAGGATGAATTGAGGGTAGTTGGGAGGATATTAGAGTAGGTTTTGTCCAATCCAATTGGCTTTGGAGGTGTGAATTTAATAGAAGGGGAAGTACCCTTTTATAAGAGAGGTGAGGGGCACTTTAGGAAAAGCTTAAAATATTAATTTATTCTAAAATCGGTTGCAGTTTCTAATAACTCAAAATGGATTTATTTTTTGGATAAGGTGGGTATGGGTCTAAATTCTCTCAACCAATAGGTTTTATAAAATTTTATGCCACCATATTAACCTTATCTTTTAGATTCAACTCTTAGTTTAATAGTTTAACATTTACCATGTCCTTTTGTATTTTTATGTGACATTGTTAATTAACTTACTATAAAAATACAAGAGAACCCCAAGTGGTTAATTATTGAATTATATAACTTTATATATGTACTTTTTCCAAATATTTTATTTTTAGTAATATTATATCATTTAATAATATAGTAAGTGTTTTAAAAACTCATTTGTGTCAATTTTGACACTATTATGTATTTGGTTTTTGTGAAATTCATAAAAAATTTATTACTTATAAAACAATCATTGAATCCACCCTAAAATTTCATATTAACCTATAAAATTAGTGTAATGCATCAAAAGTCTCAATTTACTTTTATTTTAATATTTATAATATCAATTATTTTATCCATTCATCAATAAGGTAGTTACTGCATCACCATTGTGTCATAAATAAATTTAATTATTTAGTTTCTAAAAATTATAAATAAAATACCATGATTTATTAAATATACTTATATTTCTAATGAATATTTATAGTCGAATGTATCTAATGTGTAACCTTATATTAAAAAAGGTTTAGTTTTTAAACTTTGAATTTAACACTTTTAACTCTTATTTAAATAAAATATAATAAATGTACTAATCTAATACAAGTGGATAAAAATGATCATAGTTTAATCCTAATTTTTATTTTGGTCGAAATACACTTATCCAAAAAAATTATGACATGTGTTGGGGTCATTATAATATAATTTTTACCTTTAATTACCATATTTACCTTTAACCGTCATAAATAAAATTCAAAAGTTATTATTCAAAAAAAAATATTTTCATCCTGTTGAACCAAACTTTAGTTAATTATGTCATCCATGTCTCTCAGATTTTTTAAATTCATTTAAAATAGGTGGTAAAATTTCTTTTTATGCAAGTTTGTTTATGTTCTTAAAAGGTTGGTAAAAGACGTAAAAACGTTCAACAAAATTTTATATATCTAATATTATTATAAAATTACTTCAATGAATTACATTGAACTAATATAGGTATTATGTATCTATTTTTACTTTAAAATAAATTTATATATAAAAATAATTATTTAAATAAAAAGTAGGTCTTAAACAATAACTCAGTGTTTTTCACTATTCATCAAAAATTCAAATTTTTCAAAAAAATACCAAAAATTCACCCCAATATAATTTTGATATTATGAATCTAAAAATGAAGTCAAATTTTAAAAATAAAATTTATAAAATTTCAAAAATTGGGTATTACTATTCATAACTTCATTTTAAATGGTTAGTTTGATTGGTCGTGGTGTGCTATAACTCGGGGTAGCATATGATGCAAGCTATTGTATTATTCAAAGAGAAATTTACTATGGAATCATGGGGATTTATAGATGAAACCTCATGGATACATAAATGAATTAAAAAACCCCATAACACATCTTAATTAAGAACTTCATTTTTTGGATAACATTTCAATTTTTTAATTTTTTTCTCAATTCCATTAATGTCAGGTAATGGGGTTGAGTATGTAGTTATAATGGAGGTTACTAGAAAATGAATTCAATGTGACCCAATTAGATCAAATTAAATAAGAGATACTCCTCACTGGAAAAAGATTAATAATTTAAATACACAACCCATGATGGATAGTTTCTATAATAATTCATCATCAAGATTGAGTATTCCATTATCGTGAGGAAAACTAATTGGGTTGAAAACCATTAAATAATTTCCATATAATATGTAAATAAAGAACCACAAGAACTCATCATTGTATTTTGTATTATGATATGATTGGAAATTTGTATCTATTGATGAATATTAAGGGATGATATGGTTGAACTCTAAATATTTCTTATGATGGGGATTTAAAAATTATAGGAACTAGAAATATTAGGTTAGTGGGTGATACAATGAATATAATAAAAGTACTTTATATTTATAACGTATTAAATAAACTAATATGTTTTGGTCAAAATTAGGACTCCCATATTGAAATTAGATTCAACAAAAAAATATTCTTGAAATAATTGAATTATGTTAGTTCCCTTATGAATGGATAGTAGAAAATTGAATATATTTATATGGTATATTTCAAATATATTATTATATATCATAAAATGGTAGTTGGAATTTTTTAACCCGATACTAGGCTTATTTAAAAACAAATATGTTTGAAATTAATAGAAGTAGTTATTTAATGTGGATACCAAAACCTAAATCATGGATATTATAAGCCAAGTGATTTTCATTTTTTAGGGAAAATGATAAACAACCTTTATTAGAAAAAGAATAAAAGTGTATCCTATTTACAAGGAATAGTCCATATAGAAATATGTTATCAAATGAATCAATCTATAATATTAGGATAAATGTAAATAATTATTTTTTTTGATTATTATAGTTAAATTTCTTATTTTATGAACATTTAATGCATGAGGGAAAATTTGGAGTGTTTTATTAGATATACATAGAGAGTGGAAATGAAACTAATCACTCGATCCGAGATTTGTGATTCAGTAATCGAATGGATTATACAACCATTGAACTATAGAACTATATCTAAGATCCAAGGGTAAAAAATAATATATCATAAAAGCGAACCCAAAAATATAATGGGGTTCATTAAATAAAAAAATGATTAAAATTCAGCTTTGTTAAGCCATATGAGTTATTCCTCCAATGGACAAAAGGCCTTCATTTTTTTTATTTATTTTTGATAATCCACCTTTAAAGGGGTGAGGTGGAACCCTTACAAGGCCCTTAGGCGAAATATTACATGGCCCGTAGGCCTTAGAGGAATTCATTGCCCATAGGCTTCAAACATTACATGTAACGAAGACTAGATACTTGGAACTACTTCTCCCTAGCATATTCATTGTGAAATCATCTCTCTACGTTCACATGGATGATCGTCTAGGATTTCTCGTGCATGCATAGGATTGTCCAAATGGCAGGTGCCATACCCTCTCATTCTTGCAATCTGTTTAACTTTTCTCTGGTGAAAGCTCCTTGCTCCTCCTCCTTCTGAAGCTTGTTCCTTATAGGTTGTCTGGTTTGCATCTGCACTAAAGGTGGCCTGAAGGCCTTGAGGTTGCCCGAAGGCCATACTGACCTGAAGGACTAGGTGTCCCAAAGGCCTTAAAGGACTTGGGGACCAAATCGGTGTCCCAAAGTCCCAAACGGGGGAATATTCCCAGCTGCTACAGTGCGAAACAGTGCCTGCTATAGTCCCCCACTACAGTACCCGCTACAGTTCTGCACAGTTCCTACTACAGTACTGCTACAACCCCATATTAAGAAGATAAATATTATGAAATATGTAATTTAAGAGAGCCTTCAATAAATCATTTCTATTTATTTGGAAGTATATTCTATATCATGATTAAATAAGTTAATCAAGATATAAATTTTAAAAAAATGAAAAATTATTTTAAGTCACTCAATAACAACTAGAGATTTTTAAGTATAATAAAAAATTATGAAAAACTTTTCAAGATGAAAATAAATTATGGTCATTAGGGAGAAGATATAATGAATGATTATAGTTTAATTTTTTTTAAAATTATAAAATGGAGATGATAAAACTCATATATTTTCATAGTGTTCAAAATGTTCATCAAATAAATAAGATTATGCGGTCGATTTGAAGTAATAAACAACATTTGAAGAAAAATAACATATGCCTAAGAAAAATTTTTGGAGGAAGAAATTTTATCCCTAATTTTTGGATATTTAGTTACAAAAAACCAAAAAATAATGAATGAACACTATTACTCGTTTCATTTTACAATTAATCTGGAGTCTATAATCAATTTCAGAATATTTATGAATATGTGTTGAGTTTTATTTATATTATAGAGTTGGATATGATTTAAAAAAATGGAAACTTCTTGAAATAAATATAAATTAATATGTTATTTCAATAATGTTTTTCACCGAGAATAAATTTTATGAAAATGGAAATGTGATTGGAATTAATGAATTAATAGTTTGTATATTCCTTACATAGAATAATGTTATTGAAGTTGGAGAAACTTTTCAATCAGTATCTTGGATTGATTTAATCATATTTTTCTATGATAATCCTATTAAAAATGTATTCAATGTGTTATAAATTCATGTAGGAACAATCATTCATAAATTATATAATCATGGGAGATGAATATATTGAATATCTATTAGGTTTCATAAATATAGGTGATGAATATAGGTGTAAATACAAACAATTGAATTATCTGACCTAACACATACCCCACATGCTTTCTATGTGAGACTCAACTAATACATGGTGAGTTAGAATTCACGAGGGTGGATTCCATTCACAAATTTTATGCGACGACTGAAATAAAGGATTTGTTAATGGTACATGGTTTTAAAAATGATATATTATTAATTGGATGTAAGAAAAATATTTTAGAGGATATTATATTCTAAATTTTGGTTTATAATATTAGAGAACAAACCTACTTTATGGGGATTCGTGATATACATATATAGGTTTAAACATTTATCTACATAGATAAATATATAATATAATTGTTTATGAAATTTGACATTTTTGATTTAGAACCCATTTCATCAATGATTTTTTTGAAGTATGATTTAAAATAATGATTATGGTAAGATTATGGATCTCAACATTTCATTATGATCATTTTATATGTATTATTATTAATATAAAAAAACAATATATTTCCTCTACAAATTCCTTGTAACCTACTTTCAATACAAACCCAAGGTGGAACACAAAATTGTAATGATCACAATCTTGATCAATATCTGATGTACTCCTATATATCTTTTACATTTACTATCATGAAAGGAACAAGAATAATCATCATTTTCTAAAACGAATTGGGTAGTTCAGACAAAAGATATAAATTCTAGATATCCTAACATGTTTTTCATTAGTGATATGTGTATTCTGTGGCATAGAAGGAAATAGGTGAACACATATCTTACCATGGTTGAACTTGAGTTAATCTCACAAAAAAAACATAAACATATCACAAATATATGAATAAATAAAAAAAATCTTTGGTGATGATGTTATGAATCATTTGACATGCTATTGTGAAAAGAATATTGAAATTAAACATATAAAGAAAATGGTGTATCACCCCCAAAAAAGAGACATTGTATGTATAAAAAATTTCATTATAAAATGGTATAGCTATGATTGATCATAATGGAATTTGTTTGGAATCGTAAACTAGTTGAAGATATCATTAATGAATCCATAGAAACTCTATCATTTGAGATGAACAGATTGAACGTTGTTGTTTGGCCACTTCCTTAGCATAAGTATGTTTTGATATTTCCATTTTCCGCATTCTATATATCTTTTATTCAGTTGTTTCATTTTTGTGTGTATAAATTTGGTTGTGTTTTTGAAGAAATTTTGATATATTATCCAAGGGTATTAATTTTCGAATAAATAATTCCTAATCTAATAGTATATATAATCACTATGGATTTTAATATGTTATATTTTATCCAAAGATGTTTTTTGGATCATGCAGGATAAGAGAGTGTGTTAACCACACTTTGATAATTTTACAAAATGGTATAGGTTCATGAGTATTATTTAATGTCTAGGTGAGTGATGATATAATAATCTGAGAAGCATTTTATTGGTAGAGTCACATTCATGAAGATCAAGTATATGAATTTATATGTCGATTAAAAAATTGTGTATGAAAGATAGTAAATTAAAAGAAAATATCTAAAGGGGGATACTTTATCCACCCAATTTTCAAATTTTGGTTTTCTTGTCCATCAGATATTGTTATTGGAGTCTTGGATATATAATCCTTAATTAATCTCTAATGTTAAAATAGTATAAGTTAGAAAATTATAAATCCTAAAAAGAAATTATTTTTAAGAATTTATTTATGTATCAAAACATAATGTTAAATAGTTTCAACAGTTGGTGTAGCTAGATTAAATTATAGGATAAACAAGATTACAACAGAACCTTCACTTTATACATACTAGTTTTCCTGACATTATAGTTTAATTTTATTGAAATGATATGCATTTATTAAATGTTTCTGAATAATTATTAACATTCACTCATATACTTGGTATTTTAAAATTATAATGTAAATGTAACATATAGTGATTACTAGTTTTGATGTGTATGAACCATATAGATAGATTTTGGGATTAAATTGTAACGTCTCGTGAACTTAATGGAACTTTTATAGTCATAAAAACATGAAAATATCATCTAGAAAGAGTATATAAATATTTCTAGAAGGAAACTTATTCCTGATATTTGTAATAAAAACTGAGGAGAATAATTCATAAAAATTTTCAATGGTATAAGTGTGAATATTAAAAGTAAGGTCATCATCTAAAGTGATCCAAAAACCTTGAAATGTAGGAATATAAACACTTTATTATTATGGTTAATTTATGTAGTATATAAGAATCATTTCATTAACACAGCAAAAAACATAATGGTCAATCCCAATTATTCTTAGGATAAAATTATGCTATTTTTTGGGATGAAGAGATTATTAATGAATTGAATAAAAATGGATTATTAATCATTATATGGGATTAAAAAATTTACAATAGACAAACATGGATCATAGAAAAATGATAATACAACATCGAACAATTTTCATTGGGAACACTGATGGAAATGGTGAACACAAAATGGAATGATAAAAAATTATATGTCGTAGTAGAATCCACAGTTTCTACAAATAGTAGATGAACTATGTTTTTCATTCAATTAATCTCTGTGAATTGTATAGAGGCACTTCAAGGTTTTTATGAAATATTCAGAACAACATACAATTTCATAATCATAGTATATCATTTAAAATGATGTTGGAAACAAATAAAAAATAATGAAATATTTATAAGGAAAATTTTTCAAATAGGTTTTAAGATATTGAATAAAATGATATAAATATATTTTTATAGATTTATAGAAATATTAAATTATCCCTAAATCATGGGATATTGAAATAATAATATCATTGGAGTTTCTCAGATGGGTTTAATTAATATATTTTGACATGTCTAGAGTCAAATTTTTAAATAGATACTTTTGGAATCCATGTAAGGGAGAATCATAGGGAGTGTGGACCAATGTTATAGAATAAATTACCATTCAAGATCATCCAATGTAAATAATAATTTTTTTGAAAATAGCAGAACTAATGAATAATATAATTACCAAGAAATTATTAGTGATATTTGTTTCTTGTATACTTGTGTGTTATATTATTTTGTATTATACACATATTACCCATAAAATAATAAAGATAAATTAATTTTATTAACATATTGCATTACATTATTTACCAACAAGACAAATCAAAATGAAAACAATAAATTTGGGATTAAAATAATATTAAAAATTTGAATAGGAAAATCTGGGTCATTCAAATCTACTAGAATCATCACCCAAAAAAAAACTAATGAAAATAAAATAAATATTAATAAACCAGTCAAAATTTTATAAATTGTAAATGTTGAACTATATGATGATTTGAGGTGAATTTTGAATCAATGAATGAATTGGTATCAATATTAGATAATATAAAAATTAGAATAGTAATCTGATAATTAAAATAGTAAACATATAGAGAAAAATAGTATCCCCACAATTTGGAATAGTAATAATGATGGTAGAATAGTTATATAACATCAAAATAAAAAAAATTAAAATAAATAATATTTATGAATATTAATTTAACAAAATATAAAAATTATGATTCCGAAAATAAATATAACTGTAAAAAGTTTAATTAAAATATGTGATCATTTTTAATAAATTCTACATTACTGAATTTCATAAAAACCCTATATTTTTTATTAAATATTAAAAATAAAATTACTAGAATAATGTTATCATAAAAATAGTTTCTCTTTTATAATCATCACAATGACATTTACTAAGGTATATATTATGGTAGTTATTTGAAATATTTCAATTATCAGGTAAATAGTAAAAGTTCTTTTTTCACAAAACATGATTATTTTAAATTATATCATTAATTATGTATTAATAAAAAAAATAAGTTATATACATATTTTATAGACCAAATACATATTAATTTTTTTTATAAATGTGTCATTTAAAAAAATAAACATTTTTTCCAAACCTAAATATAATTTTCCAATATCTATAGTCTACATAATTCCACTTGTGATTTTTCCACCATTATATCTAATAAAATGTATAATTTTTATTATAACTTTTTTAAAGCATTAAAATAATTTTATCAAATTCCAATACATTAAATTATTTTTAAAACAATCCAATTTAACAGTTTAGCTTGGATATAATTTTTTTTCAAAATTATAACTCAAAAAATCACCTCCTCATGGATAAATAACCCCCAAACACCTTGGGAAAACAACTCCTCTATCACTCACCAAATTAAAATATCTTACCAAAAAACCTTTTAATCCCCATACAATCTATATTAACATTTACGAGAAAACAAACCCCAATAATCATATAATTTTAGTGTTATAGTAAAGAAAAATATTAAGAAATGGGTATGTTTTCATCATATTCTCTTCATTTTTCTTCTTCTCATATTTATTATCTCTAATCCATTAAAAACTAAATATTATAATTTTAATTCAGTATTATGTTAACATTTAACTAATAATTTCAAATTATAATAATGAATTAATTTATGAGGTATTTATATTTCATACATCTTTTTCCTCTTCTTAGAGAAATGACCCATTAATGATCAGTTTACCACCCACAAAAACATTTACAATTATATATTTATGATTATAAGTTTGGATGATCATAATAAATTATTTTTAATATAAAAATATAAAAATATATAAATATAATAATAAAAATTAACTCAATGAAAGAAGTGATATTCTATGGAACACCTCTTATCAAAATAATTGGCTATTAATAATGGGAGTTAAGAAACATAATCCAATTATTATAACTGATTAATTGTGAAAACAAATTATACAAAATTCACTTATAGTTCCATATTATATTATATATAATTATTTATTCATTTTTTTAAAGTGATTAAATAAATAAGGATTTATGGAATGGAGAATATGAAACCCAAATCTATATTTTTTGTAATATTGTCAATCATTGTATGAATGATTATATAATTCACATTAAGTTTTATTCAACAAATCATTACATTTTCCATTATTGTATATATGTTTCCACCTTTCCAAAAATGTTTTTTTCATATAAGAGTACAAATAAATAATATATTATTTAAAGAAACAACTTTTACTACTCCTAGTTTAAATCATTCTTATTCCATAATGATGATGTTTTATGACCAATATGATTTTTATTATTAATTTTGGAACTCCATATGTTAAACAATAATTTGTTCATCAGTAGAAATTTATGACTACCATTCCATTAAATGGGTTTATTTCATAACTAGGATTATTTTACATTTTATGTGGAATCCATGAGTACAATAATTTTATTATGTGATAGGTTAGACTATAATTAAATATCCCTCCAATTTATTGGTTAATATGATATATATCATGAGATTTTATATTATTCATGAAAAGATATAATCTTTTTTCACTATTAAGATGTCATTATTTTTTTTTCATAGATTTTTTGTGAACATTATGCAACTAATATTAACAACTATGTGTTATATTTCACCACTAGGTTTTGAGGTTTAATTGTTATGAATATTCCATAATCGATTCTTCTATAAAATATTTCCCTTGTCATTATGATGATTATCTTAATAAACTGACAGGATAATGTTGACTATGCTCACTCATGTACTATTTATTTATCACCCTTATGCATCCCCTTATTTTAGTTTTAGCTCACACATTTCATTTATGTAAATCCATATGCAATTACATATACATTAGAGAAATTTAGAAATTTTAAGATGATAAATAATATGGATTTTGATAATGTTTATGTTTTATTATGATCAAGTGACGTATGAAACTAATATTCCCAAGATATATTAACTAAAAATAAAATATTTTTTCACTAATATATTATTTTTATTAAATATTTCGTAGTAGTTTGGTGATAAAAATTCACGTTTCAATAGTTTTTATTAGAGTGAATTTTAGTTAATTCTGGAATTAGGATTACAATGCTATAGTTAAACTCATAAGGAAATGTCTAATAATATCTAAAAATCCAATATTTTTTAATTTATAAGATCATTTGTGTAACATCTCTCCCCTTAACCATTGTCATCGGATGATATAGTGGGTTTTACTTGGCCTTTGTTGACATCCCCAAGATAAAAACGGTTGGTAATAAATTCTAGGGTCTTAGAAAACAGTTGGGGAATTTCCTTTTTAAAATTAAAAAAATCTTAGTATGATTAACATAACCAAACAAACCACTATATAATGCATGAGTACAATGTAGTATAAAAAAAGTAAACCAATTGATAAAACTACAACCATGAACCATATTAGAGTAAAAATATAAAATAAAAACCAAAACACATTGACAACCAACACATAAATCAATAAAAACCACTATTCTCCAAGTTCTAATGAAAAAATCCACACAACTGAATAAGGACGCATCACTAAAGAAGTGTGATTTCATGACATTACATATGTTTTGATATACAACATCTTCAAAACACACCAATGTGCCAAGTAGTAGGTGAGTATAAAACTCCGTAGGTTTTCCCCGATGACATCCCAACTCATGCCAATATGATAGAACATTTTTTCACATTTATATAAAATATTTTAAAACTGTTTGAATGAAGATTATATCAAATCATGAAATATTTTCCAAACAAAATAATTTTTCCATAAAATGATACCAAAAAAGTCATTAAATCCATTCTTCAATCACATTTTTAATAACCCATTCCATTCCACACATCTACACATTCATTACCATGTGAAAATTCCATACTCATAAGCGGTCTCTCTTCAATCTACCATGTCCTCACAATGTAATAATATATGAAGTTACCTAATGGGACATTCCCATCCATATAGTTGCATTGATATAAATTAACGCACACACCGCCCATTTTTTTCAAATACCATACCAAATCAATTGATCCAAACAATTTCAATTAAAAAATCCTTTTATTGGAAACATTTATACAATGATTTCTACACGAATAAAAAAATTGTCATTTCAAAATGGAAAAAATCCATTTATTTGAAAATTTTATATAATGATTTATACTTGAATAAAAAAATTATCATTTCAAAATAAACATTTTAAAACCAAGAATTAAAGTATTTTCCATTAAACAATAAATTTTAAAATGTTCGCAAACCATCACTAATGAGAGCTTTCATCATGATTTCATAACAATTTCACAATTCAATTCAAGAAATTCTATCAATTTGAAATCAATCATTCGAGTTCTAACTAAGAGGAGTGTGGGGTGAATCCAGATACCTCCCAAATTTTAGAGAAACCCAAATATTGAAAGAAAAACTCCAAAAACCAACCTTATAACTCATAAAAATACTATTAGTGTAACGACCCGAACTTTTGAATAATATTTTGTTTCCTAAAAATGTATGTATTAATGTGTTCAATTAATTAAAAATATACAAGTATACATTGAAATGTATCTATCAGTTTTTGACCGTTTTATGACCATTGGTCAATTATGACTGATGATCAATATGACTGTTGGACACAATATTAATTTTAAGAGTATAATTATTTTTTTTATAAATATAAATGACAATGGAAAAAATTAATTCAAAAAGAAAAGTTGATAACCTCATCTAGTAGACTTAGACCATACGAAGCACATTCTTCAGAGCTCGGAAAGGAGATAGAATCACTAGGCTTCACTCGTGACCAATCCCAATCCATGCTTCAACACATTAAGCTTGAATGGAATCACCTATGGGAGAAGTGGAAGTTAATAGAGATTACCACTTTAGTGATGTTATCCAACCCGCCCAAAGTGTTTTTCACCATCACACACCTTACCCTTAGGTCTTAAGTCAGTGTTATAAGGGGTTATGTAACAAGACCCTATCACTTTGACTATGTGTATTATTTTTGTATAGAATGAAAAATATACATTCATTTTAATATTGTTACATTGTAAATGGTTTTTAATGAATAAATAGTATTTTATGTTAATATTCAATTAAGAAATTTATTTTAATTAATTAATATATTTTTGAATTAAGTAATATTTTAATAAAATATTATTAATAAATCACATTTTATTAAATATAAATGATCATTTTTTTATGAATACAATTGTAATTTTTATTAATGTTTGAAAGTTGTTTTTGTCAAAACCCATGAAATTTCGATAAATGTCAGTTTCTATTTTCAAAGTAAAAATTCACATATTTATAAAATTATTTATAAAAAATTAATATTATTTTTGTATTTATGATGTCAAAATTATCTAACATTGAATTTTTCATAATTATCTGAGATAGTGAAATTTTGGGGTAAAAGTCAAATACTGTTTAAATATATAATGTGTTTTAAGACATCATAGTGACCCGATAGTGATGTAATAAAATACTATAAAAGGGTTTTTCGGCCAATATATGTATTACCTTTAAAATAATGTGAATTTTGATTTTTTTTATATTTTATGGTTCCTTAGTGGACCCTCCAAGGCTTATAAAATATTTCAACATTTTAAAATGACTTCCTTGAGAGTGTGACTCACCTCCCCAAAATAAAGACTAATATGTTAATATGTTTTGGAATTGTCTTTGTAAAATAATTTTTTCTAATCCCCTTTGAAAAATAAATGGTAAAAAACCATTGGATGTTTTGTGGTTTTCATTAGTTTAGTGATTAGTGTCCAAAACCTAAATAATAAAGAAATCCCCCTCCTTTCCTATATAAACCAACTCAATCTCCCATTGCTCTCCACTAATTTTTTTTACCTCAACAAAACTCTTCCCTCCTCTCTCTATAATCATCCCAAGGCACCCCATGCTCTCAAGAATCCTCTCTCAAGCCTCTCCCATGCCTTTTGGATCACACTTCCACGTAAGGGATCCTCAATTTCCTTTTTTATTTATGTCCAAGTTTCCTTATATTTTTATGCCCTTTTTATTTTCCATTAAAAATGTTTGGGTATGATTTTTCACCTACCCTATACTACCCTACTAATTTTTTAATGATTATATACCCCTTTATCTCTAATTAATGCCTCCCATGTACACCTGTTACCATGCAGAAATTCCATAATGAATTTCTATCTCCTCACTTACATTCAAACAATTATTTTACATTATTAATATAAATTCCATAACATATGTTAGAGTATTATGTTCCATGACCAACTTACTGTCCATTTCATGTATAAATTATGAGATACCCCTTGCTCTTTCTTTAACCCATTTAATGATTTCTATTTGATGTTGTTATGATGCTAAAGTTACACCAAAATTTCCCATGCCAAAATCATCATGTAAGTGAATACCATACCCATTTCTCTATCAAAATTATTCCACTTTATGCACATGTACTTTTGATTCATGACTTAAATTTATGTATTCCACATCTCTTATTCATGGAATAAGTTCTGATGTTTAATGAATCCATGTTGTATGATCTCTCTGGAACACTTATGCATGAATTGAAATGTTTATAAATGGTTCACCCTCATAGCGCTCCAATGCATTGGGTAAAGAATAGTGTCATGATACACCATGTGTGAGGAGGGTTTACTCATGATAATTCATGTTCAATGATGTTTTAATTTTTCTAATTAAAGTGAAATTAGGGTTTACTCATACAAATCCATTTGCAATGGGCCTTGGCTCATACTAATATCATGTTGAATGCTGTTGCCACATTTCCTTGTTATGATAATCAATATATATCATGCCTTTATGTTCATGTTTCTCTTGTGATCCATTGATATTATTATTTCCTATCATGTAATGTATTCTTCATGGTATGCCTTTTTTAATCCCTTACTAGGCTTTATAACTCACCCTTTTCTTATGTATGTTCTCAGGCTATCCCATGTAATGATAAGTTTGAAAGAATGTTTTGGTCATGTACAAGATGTTTTCAATAAATATATTTTATTTAATGTATTCAGTTCTCATGTAATGTTACTAATTTCCCAATACACTAGACCTCTCGATACTTGTAGTTATCTTAAGTTCATGTTTAAGTAATAAATCATTTTTAAATATATAACAAAGAGTTGGGTTGTTATTTTTGGTATCCGATGATATGTTTAGTTATTTTTGGGATTATGGTTAGAAAACCCTAGTAAAATTTTTAGGGATAAGACTATGTATAATAAAAACATCCCTAAATTTTTCTGAGTATAGAGTAAGTGGATTATCAAAATAATACATTCCTTTGTGGATATGAACATGTATAGGTATCTCTGGAAAAGATATATCTGGGGGTAAAACCCGAAAACACCACTTTGAGCTAGACTTGAACTAGAACTAGTGTACAAAAATGATCCTTTCTTCACTCGTGGTTCGAAACACCCTGGGGATATACTTTAGTAAATTATTATGCTCAGTACGAACCTTTTTTTAGAGAAAAAAATAAAATACACATAAGAATATATGTTATGAAATAGATCATGGATAACCTAGATTGAAAATTAGGGTATCAGAAGTAAGGATATACTATTCATTAACAAGTTTATCATTCTATGTTCAATGTTTTATTTTTAAATTTTTATTAAATAAGTATTCAACACCCCTAATTGTATTTTTTTTCATAGTTAAAAAATTGAAGGAGGAAGATCATGAAAAACTCTTCACTCTCTTCCTCAAGAACTAAGTGGTGAGATTATCCTAAGGTAATGATTCTATGAATTTGAAACTTTTTCAAATATCCATGTTACATGAAAACAACTTTATGAGGCATCCAATACATCTAGCATTGCATGATTATATAAATAATCGAGTACTGTCTATTGGAGAATATTGCTCTCTCATATTTATTACCATGCTAAGAATGAGAAGTACCATCAGGTTCTATTCAAATTCTTCTCATTATTTTAAAATTATGATGCACTAATATATTTTCTAGATGTTTCATAAGAGGGAGACCTCTGATTAGACTATATATATCTAATTATGGATTTCTGTGTTTGGGGAAATACACAAACTTATTTACCAAAACACTATTTTGAAATATTTGAATATTAATCTATAAGAATTTTTAATAGATAAATTTTTCAAGATCATGTCTCAAAATTATATATAATAAATAAATTTTTTATAACTTATCGATGCCTCATCGTTATAATACAAGAAGGATGGAGAGTTTTGGGAAAATGAAGTAAATGATTTTGAAAAACTCCTGAGGTACCATCATGATGCATGTACCCTTTCTCCATAAAAGAAATTACAACAAGAAAAACTAAAGATCATATTCAATAAATAATAAAGAATTACCCTCATTTGTCTTAGTGCAGGAAAAGAAAATTTCAAGGGAGAAATCTTTTAAGGGTGGAAGAATCTAATGACCCGAACTTTTGAATAATAATTTGTTTCCTGAAAATGTATGTTTTAATGCGTCCCATTAATTAAAACTATATAAGTATAAATTTAAATGTAACTATCAGTTTTAGACCGTTATATGACCATTATTCAATTATGACTAAATATAAATATGACCATTGGAAACAATAATTATTTTAACATTAAAACTTTTTTTATAAATAGAATTGAAAATGGGATAAATTAATTCTGAAAGAAGATTTGATGGCCTCATCCAGTAGACTCATGCCGTACGAAGCCCATTTTTTGAAGATCAAAAATGAGGTAGCATCACTGGGATTCTAACTTGACCAAGTCCAATCCTAGATTCAACATGTTAATCTTGAATATAATCGCCTATGGGAGAAGTGGAAGTTAAAAGAGATTACAACTCGAGAGATGTTATCCAAGCCACCCCAAGAGTCTGGCACTATTACACACCTTACCCTTAGGTCCAAAGAGGGTTTTCTAAGGGGTTATGTAACAAGACCCTGGAACTATTATTATGTGCATTAGTTTTGTATAGAATAACGAATATACATTAATTTTATTATTGATACTTTGTAGATGGTTTTTAATGGACAAATTGTATTTTTAGTTAATATTCAATTAATAAATCTATTTTGATGAATTAATGTATTTTTGAATTAAATAGTAATTAATAAAATATTATTACTAAATAATATTTTATTAAATATCAATTATTGAATAATATTTTTTGAATACAATCATACCTTTTTAATGTTTGAAAGCGGTTTTTGTCAAAACCCATGAATTTTCAATAAAAGTCAATTTTTATTTTAAAAATATAAACTCAGAAATTTATAAAATTATTTAGATAAAATGAGTATTAAATTTTTATTCAAGATGTTGAAATTATCAAACAATGGGTTTTTCATAATTTTCTGAGACAGTCAAATATTTGGGTAAAAATTAAATACTTTTTAAATATATAATGTGTTTTATGACATCATAAGGAACTAATAATGATGTAATAAAATAATATAAATGAGATTTCTAGAAAATATATGTTTTACCTCTAAAATAATGTGATTTTAGATTTTTTTTATTAATTTTATGGTGCCTTAGTGGAACCTCCAAGACTTATAAAATATTTTACCATTTTAAATTGATTTCCTTATGAGTGTGACTCAGCTCCACCTAAGTAAGCATAATATTTTAATAATTTCGGCCATATAACTTATAAAATAATGTTTTTCACTTCCCATTGGAAAAAATCATGGGTAGAAAACCATGGTATGGTTTGTGGTTTGGATTAGTTTAATGTGTCGTGTCCAAAACCTAAATAATAACGAATCCCCTCTCCTTTCCAATATAAACCCACTCAATATAACACTCATCTTCACTCAACCCATTTCGATCTCTATAAAAATCTTCCCTCCTCTATCTATAATCTTCTCATGGAACCCCAAACTCCTAGGAATCCTCTCTCAAACCTCTCCCAAGCCTTTGGAATCTCACTTCCAAGTAAGGGATCCTCACTTTCCTTCCTTATTTATGTCCACATTTTCTTTTATTGTTATTCCCTTTTATATTTTATTAAAATTGTTGGGGTATTATCTTTCACCTCCCATATAATTCCCTCCATATTTTTTAATGACGATATACCCATTTCTCTCTAATTAATTCATCCCATGTACACCTGTTACCATGCTGAAATTCGGTAAGGGATTTCTCTCTCCTCACATACATTGATGGAATTATTTTCTATTATGCATCTAAATTCCATTAAATATATTGGGATATTATATTACAAGTCCCCCTTACTATCCATTACATTTATAAATTATTAGATACACTTTCTCTCTCATGAACCCATTGAACGATTTCTATTTGACATCGTTATGATGTCGAAGTAACAACAAAATTTCCCATGCCAAAATCATTATGTAAGTGAATACCATACCCATTTCCCAATAAAAGGTATTCACCTTTATTCAAATGTACTTGATGATTTTTGGAATAACTTTTATGTATTCCACATCTCTTATTATTGTAATATTCTATGATTTCTAATGAATCCATGTTGTATGATCCATGTGGCACACTTATGCATGAAATGAAATGTTTATAAAGGGTACACCCTGATAGCGCCCCAATGCATTAGGTAAAGAATAGTATCATGATTATCCATGTTCAATGAGGGTTTAATCATGATAATTCAAGTGAAATGTTGGTTTACACATGATAATCCATTTGAAATTAGCCTCTGCTCATGCTAATATCATGTTGTATGTTGTTGCCACATTTCCATGTTATGATAATCATGCGGTATCATACATTTATTTTCATCTTTATATTATGCTCCATCGATATACCTAGTGACTAAAATGTACTTTATTCTTCATGTAATTAATTTTTAACTCCCTTACATGGATTTATAGCTCACCCTTTTATTATGTATATACTTAGGTTATCCCACAAAATGGTATTTACGAAGGAATGTTATATTCAAGTAAAAGATGTTTTAAATAAAGATGTTGTTTTTCATGTCTTACGTTGTCATGTAATGTTTCTAATTTCCCAATAAACTTGACTTATCGATCCTTTGAGTTGCCTTAAGTTAAACCTTTTATAATAAATCATGTTTAAATACGTAATAAAGTGATTTGATGTTATAGTTGGCATTAGAGGATAGGTTTAGTAATTTTTGGGATTAATATTTGAAAACCCTTGTGAAATCCTTAAGTAAAAGAAAAACAACCATAAATTTTGGTTACTATAGAGTAAATGGTTTATCCAGCATATACATCCCATTCTAGATATGAAAAAGTAGAGGTGGATCTATTACAAATATATCTGGGGGTAAAACTCGAGAACACCGATTTGAGCTAGACTCGGATGGGAACTGGTGAACGACAACAAGAATTACAGCATTCTTGGTTTGACACTCCCTAGGGATACTCTTTGTTAAATTCCTAATTTTAGTACAAACCCTTATTAAGGGAACCAAATAAAATAACCATAAGAATAAATTTTATGAAATAGATCATGGATAACATAGATTGAAAATTAGTGCATCACAAGTTAGGATATAATATTCAGAAACCAGTTTATCCTTCTATGTCCAATGTTTTCTTTTTAAATTGTTATTAACTAAGTATTCAACTGCCATAAATTTATTTTATTTTTCATAGTAAAAATATGGAAGGAGGAAGATGACAGACAACTCTTCTCTCTCTTCCTCAATAACTACTTGGATAGATTATCTAGAAGTCATGCTTCGATGAATTTGACACTTTTTATAATATCCATGTTTCATAAAAAAAACTTTATGAGGAATCTAATACATCTATCATTTCATGATTATTTCAAGGATCAAGTGCCATTTATTGGAGAATCATTCACTCTAAACTTTCTCACCCTTCTAAGTGTGGGATGTACCATTAGGGTATTTTCAAATACTTCTCTTTAATTCAAAATTATGATGCACTAAATTATTCTCTAGATGATGCTAAAGAGGGAGACATCTGAGATGCTTATATGTATCAAATTATAAATTTCTGTCTTTGGGGAAATATAAAAAAAGTTTTACCAAAACCCTATTTTAAAATATTTGAAGATTAATCAGTAAGACGTTTTTATAGAAAACTTGTTCAAGACGATTTATTAAATTATATATATAAGAAAATACCTTTTTTATGAATTATCAATGCTTCCATTGATATAATCCAAGATGGATGAGGAGTTTTTGGGTAATGGAAGTAGATGATTTTGAAGAAAATCACAAGGTACCATCATAATGCAAGAACCCTTTCTCTTTAATGGAAATGCCAACAAGAAAGATAGAAGACCTCATTGATGAAATAGGGGAGAAGTACCCTCATATGTTTTAGTATGAGAAAAAGAAATTTCAAGGGTGAAATTTATTAATGGGGGAAGAATGTAATGACCCAAACTTTTGAATAATATTTTATTTCCTGAAAATGTATTTTTTTTAATGTGACCCATTAATTAATACTATATAATTATAAATTGAAATGTAACTATCTATTTTCGACCTCTTTATGAAAATTGGTCAATTATGTCTGAATATCAATATGTATATTGGAAACATTAATAATTTTAATGTTATAATTATTATTTTTATAAATAGAAATAAAAATTGGAAAAATTAATTTAGAAAAAGAGTTGATGGTCACATCCAGTAGACTCAGGCTGTATAATTTCATTTTTAAGAGTTAGAAAAGGAGGTAGCATCACTAGGATTTTCTCTTAAACAATCCCAATATGAGTATTAACACGTTAAGTTTGAAAGGAATCACCTATGGGAGAAGTGGATGTTAATAGAGATTATCACCCAAGCATTGTTATCTAAGCGGCCCCAAGAGTATGTCACTATCGCACACCTTACCCTTAATTCTTATGTGTGTGTTATATTGGGTTATGTAACAAGACCTTATCACTATTATTATGTGCATTATTTTTCTATAGAATAAATAATATACATTCATTTTATTATTGTTACTTTGTAAATAGTTTTTAAACAACAATTAATATTTTTAGTTAATATTAAATTAAGAAATACATTTTTATGAATTAATGGATTTTTAATTAAATAATATTTTAATAAAATATTATTAATAAATCACATTATCTATAAATGATAATATTATTTTTTATGAATAAATTTGTAATTTTAATTGAGGTTTGAGTTTTGTTTTTGTCAAAACCCATGAATTTTTGATAAATGTCATTTTTTATTTTAAAAGTAAAAAATTCACATATCTAGAAAATTATTTATATAAAAAGAATATAATTTTTGGATTCAGGACATTTAAATTATCTAACAGTGACTTTTTCATAATTTTATGACAGTTTAATTTTTTGGTTAAAAAGTAAATACCATTTAAATATATAATGTGTTTTATGACATCATAATGAACTAATAGTGTTGTAATAAAATACTATATAAGGTTTGTTCGGTCAATATATGTTTTACCTTTAAAATAATGTGATTTTAGATTTGTTTTATTAATTTTATGGTGCCTTAGTGGACCCTCCAAGACATATAAAATATTTTAACATTTTAAAATGATTTCCTTGAGACTGTGACTCACCTCCACATAAGAAAGCCTAATATTTTAATAATTTAGGAACTTGGACTTATAAAATAATTTTTTCCACTCCCATTTGGAAAAACTCATGGGTAAAAAACCATGGTACGATTTGTGGTTTTGATTAGTTTAATGTGTAGTGTCCAAAACCAAAATAATAAAGAATTCTCTCTCATTTCCAATATAAACCCACTAAATCTACCATTCCTCTTCACAAAAACCATTTGATGCTTGACCAAACCCTTCCATCCTCTCACTATATACCTCCAAAGGCTCCCCATTCTCCCAATAATCCTCTCTCAATCCTCTCCCAAGCCTTTGGGATCACACTTCCAAGAAAGGGATCCTCACATTCATTCCATTCTTTTTTAAGTCCAAGTTTCCATATATTGTTATTCCATTTTAATTATGATTAAAAATTTTGGGGTATGATTTCTAACCTCCCATATACTGCCCTCCTTATGTTTTTATGATTATATAACCCTTTCTATCTCATTAATTCCTCACATGTACACTTCTTACCATGCCGGAATTTAGTAAGCGATTTCTCTCTTCCACTTACATTCAAGAAATTATTTTATATTATGCATATAAATTCAATTACATATATTGGAATATTATGTTACATGACCCCCTTACTGTCCATTTCAGGTATAAATTATGAGATACCCATTTCCCTCTCATCAACCCATTTTATGATTTCTATTTGACGTGGTTATGCTGTCGAAGATACACCAAAATTTCACATGCCAAAATCCTTGTGTAAGTGAATACCATACCCATTTCTCTATTAAAGGTATTAACCTTCATGAATATGTACTTTTTGATTGAGGACATAAATTTATGTATTCCGCATATCTTATACATGGAATTAGTTATGATGTTTAATTAATCCATGTTGTATGATCTATGTGGCACCCTTATGCATAAAATGAAATGTTTATAAAGGGTGTACCCTGATAGCGGTTCAATGCATTGTGAAAAGAATAGTATCACGATAAAAAATGTTCAATGAGGGTTTACTCATGATATATCAAGTTCAATGATGTTTTACTCATGATTATATATGTTCAATGATACTTATCTCATGGTAATATCATGTTGTATGTTGTTTCCACATTACCTTGTTATGATAATCATGCTATATCATGCCTTTATGTTCATGTTTCTCTTGTTCCCCTTTATTATGTCAACTACCTAACATGTGTTGTATTCTTCATGTTATTCCTTTTTTACTCCCTTACTGGACATTATAGTTCTCCATTTTCTTATGTATTTCATCAGGTTATCGCATGTAATTTTGTGTATGAAAGAATGTTGTGGTCATTTAAAAGAATTTTTCAATTGAAATTTTTATTTTTTGTATTTAGTTTTCATGTAATGTTTCTAATTTCCCAAGACAGTAGACAACTCGATACTCATAGTGTCATAACCCATCCTCGGGGACCGTTCCGTGACCACCCCAAGCCCGCCTTCCATAGGCCAGGGGCTGGTGACAAGCACCAAAGGCTTAAATCCCGATAACTGGGAAGGCATTGCCTTTAAAAAAGTAACAAAACACCATGGAGTACAAGAGGAAGTAAAAAAATAAGTACAAAAAGGAAGTTCTGAAAAGTAAATGGGCCATAATACAAACTCAATCGAATATACAACTACAACTGAAAGAAAGTACAATAAGGACAAGCAGCTAAAGAAGATAGAAGCAGCTCCTGGGTCATCCTCCTCAGATCCTACCTGAAGGGTAGGTACAGATAGCGCAACTCCTAAATCGTCCACCACAGATCCTACCTGAAGGGTAGGTACAGATAGCCTCCACTTAACTCTCCCCCGTCAACCACCTCTGAGTGTCGCCTCATCATGAAGTCCACCACTGGATACCGTCTCATCGTGAGGTCCACCTCTGGGTACCGTCCAGTCCTCGAACACTCAGCCACTGTCTGCACTGCACGTCATCTACAACAAACACAACGAGG
The DNA here is from genome assembly GCA_963277665.1 of Viscum album. NCBI lineage: Eukaryota > Viridiplantae > Streptophyta > Magnoliopsida > Santalales > Viscaceae > Viscum > Viscum album. The sequence goes on from OY728134.1 coordinate 1,205,462,753, forward strand.
TGCGGGCATAGCCCGTGCAGGGGTGAGTATAACGATACTCAGTAGGGACCCCGAGACCCTCAAGGTTCACTAAATCCAACAAGGTTGACCACAAATAAGATCTCAACAGGTAACCTCTGCTTAGGTACATGCCCACACATATATCCAAGTTATCAAGTAACCCATCTCAATCTTGAGGAAACACAAGGATTATGAAATCAACGGATAACCTCTAACCAGATATATGTCGATACATATACCTAAGTTATCAAGTAACCCATCTCAATCATGAGGAAACACAAGGATTACAGACTCAGCTCAACTAGGATTTTATTCATGACGTCAAAACCACGACTGCTGGAGAACTCCTCCTCTGTAAAGTAGAGTGGGCCTACCGCTACAACCAAGCACGCCGAACTCCTCCTTTGTCGAGTTCAGAGGGCCTTCCGCTACAACCAAGCACGCCGAACTCCTCCTCTTTCGAGTTCAGAGGGCAAGCCGCTACAACCAAGTGCGCCAGACTCCTTGGACTGCTGTAGTACTCCACCTGTCGAGTACTGTGGGCCTGGTGCTACAACCAAGAACTTCCCACCATGGGTCTGCCGCTACAACCAAACGCTCCCCCTCATAGGTTCTAGAGGTACTCCTTCTGTTGAGTACCGCGTGTCTGCCACTACAACCAAGCGCTCCTCCGCCGTGGGTCTGCCACTACAACCAAGCGCTCCCCCTCATAGCCTCCAGAGGTACTCCTTCTGTTGAGTACCGCAGGTCTGACGCTACTAGAATGCGCTCCTCCGCCGTGGGTCTGCCGCTACAACCAAGCGCTCCCCACTGGACTATCTGAAACACACCGAGTCGATAGTTCAGCAGTCGTCAAGTCTTAGTCAGCTACTGGGTCTCTGCACTCTGCTAGCTCGTCACCGGGAGGGTCCTCTCCATGAGCTACTGGTCGATACTCCAAGTATCAAAAAGTTCCACAAAGAAGTATCTCAAAGTACTGCCTCGTCATAGGGGTCTCAATGCAACATACGGCGTGTCAGTCGGACGCCCGGTCTGTGAGTTACTAGCATTTTCATCCAAGGGGCCCGGTTGGTTTCTTGTGCGAACCAACCCATCTGTATCTCGACTGTACCCCTAAATCTCATAGGGTATGCTCATAGGGACCGTTTCACAATGTAATAACCAACACCACTGATGGTTCGTCAAACGGACGTCCGGTCTGAACGTTATTAGCCTTTCCGTTCTAGGGGCCCAGTTGGATTTCAGGTACAATCCAACCCGGCCATTTTCCAACTGCATCCAAAACTCAGTCGAAGCATTCCAAAGGTTCCGTCTCATCAAGAGGAATCCAACAAAGTCGACGGCACGTCAATCGGACGTCCGGAGCTCAGGATATAAGCGTTTCCGCTCCGAGGGCCCGGTTGGTTTTGTATCCGAACCAACCTGGCCAGACTCAAAGTTATCTGAAACCATGAGTGTAACATACCAAAACGACTGTCTCAATCCAAGGATCGCATCGCAGCTGACAGTGCGTCAATCTGAGGTCTGCAACCCAAGTTATGGGAAAAAGACCGTGAGAGGTCCGGTATTACGGGGTTCGGGCCTGGTCCGACCCGGCCCGGTACCCCCTAGGTCGGCCCGAACCGGGTCGACCCGTCCTGCGTCCGGGTCCGGCCCGCTTGGGCGCGGCCCAAACCGGCTAGCGCGGCCCGGCCCGGCCTGGGCACGGCCTGGCCTGGCGGTCCGGTCGAGCGGCTCAGCCGTTTTGGCCGAGCGGTGTGGGGTGGCATGCTGCCCCCACCAGCATGTAACTGCGGCCCCTTGGGGGGCCGCTCCTAGTCAACGGATGCGGCCAAGCACTGCATCCCACCTCCCTCGGCCCCACGCGGTCGCGGGACCAGCGGACTGCCGCCGCGACTTCAGCTGCGGCGGCCCTTCCCGGCGGCGTGCCGGGCGCCGCCGCCTCCGGCCGCCGGTGTCGCCGGCGGAGCGTTCCGTGGACCACCGGACGAGCTCCGGTGGTCGGATTTGCCTGCTGTCTTTGCCAACGGCCCTCCTGAGACCGGTTCTTCACTGCGAAGACCTCACAACGCCCGTACGCCCTTCTTCATCGTCGCCCGCCGATCTGCACACCAAGAACGAAGAGACGGTGGGTTCAGACTTGTTCATTGGTCCGCACCCACCGCTTTAGCGGTTTAAAAAGGCTTCCGAAAAATTTTAAACATACGCTGAGGGTATAATCACATAGATTAAATTGAATAAAAAAACCTACCTCATCGAATTCGTTGAGCGAGGGTTCGTCGCGGAAAAGCACCTCGCGGAAGAAGGCGTCGCGGAAGGGGAATCGTCGCGGAAGAAGCGTCGCGGAAGAAACGTCGTTGGCATCACCGTACATGGCGTCACATAGTCTATCTCTGAGGATTTGGCGTTCTTCGTCTGAGATCGATGCCTTCTTCGCGTTCTTCGCATTCTTCATCGAAGAAGAAGGCTTTTTCTCCAAATCCTCTCCACGCAACAAGTTCCAACCCAAATAAAATAAGTCTTGTCTTATTTTATTAACACTCAAACCAACTCTTTGAAATTCAAAAAGAAACGAAACTATCAATTAATTGAGGAGTTTAAAACTGCCCAATTAATGAGGCGTTTAATGTCCAGATTAAACGCAAGAGTTGACTTCAATAAAAAGGGGGTGCGGGTGCGTTACATAAGAAGAAAAGAAATGGTGGGGCTCGTGTGGGCCCCACCTCACAAATATCATACCAAGTGGGTAAGATATTGTGGGTCCCACATCATCCACTTAACTTAGGTTAGGTGACTTAAAATAAAATAAATTGGTCGCACCATTTTATTTTATTCATTTACTTAACCCGAAAATTTAAAAACCACACCCGAGCAAACACAACTCCGGAAAAGGTGTTTCTAAGCAATTATCGGTGCTTCAAATCCATCAGTGCCCTCAGAATTCTATTCCGAGAATTGGTTCAAAAGTTAGGAAAACCCACTCGTTCATCCACTGAACGTACCCGAGCTAAACTTCGGATAGAAATTACGGGCACACCGGGCCTCAGAATCGGGCACCGTCAGAAACTGCATTCTAGTAAAATCCAAAAGAAAATTAAGAAAAAAATTTGCCTTGAATTTTACGGGTCTTTACATTACTCCCACCGCAGAGATTTACATCCCCATAAATCTTTAACACAACCTAAGGATACAAAAGCGGTACTGAGCACGCATCTGAGCCTTCCGCTCCCATGTGCTCACCTGGAGGTTCCCGTATTGCCAGTGAAAGCGCACCTGAGGAATCGACCCGTACTCATAGAATCTGCTCCTATAGTTCCTCAATACCCACTGGAACCTCCGTGAAAGTCACCCCATCGCCAAGGTCTCGTTCCCCATGGTCGATGACATGCGCCGAGTCAAGCACGTATCTCCTCAGTTGAGATACATGGAAGTCGTCGTGAACCTGGTGCAACTGAGGTGGGTGGGGCAAGCGGTAAACCACGTCTCCTACCCTACTGAGGACCTAGAAAGGTCCGTTGAACCTCGGAGATAACTTGTCACCTCGGCCACATCTCCATAACTCACATCGAGGTGAGACCGGTAGGGAAACGTGGTCGCCAACCTCGAACTCTAGTGGTCCTCGCCCCCTGTCAGCACAAGACTTTTTCCGGCTCTAAGCTATACTCATCTGCTCTTGGATGACTTGGACCTTTCTGGTCCTACAAGTGCTGCTGAGATTTCCTCTTTTCTGATAAGAGAAATCTGGTCTCATCCCCTAGATGTACCACGTTCTTCGCCTAATACAGTCAATCCTGACATAGACGATACTAATCCATATCAAGGATGACGTCGTAAGGCCTCGACGCTACTACCAAGAGATCCAACAGTTACTCTCACCTCCAAGAGTTGAGTCACACTGTCGGCATCAGTGTGTGGTCACTGGGTCTCCTCCAGTAGGTATCTCAAAGTGAGGTTCAATTCAACGGTTTTTAAACTGGAACCTCTTAGTAACAACATAAAGAGGGGACAGGAAGGAAAACACCACAAGAAAGGTGTCTTTTATTACTGCAGCTCAAAGTAAAAAGACACAAATCATATACAAACAAACATCAACAAAGCTAGAAGCAACATGAACAAAAGTCTCTAGGTTTGGAGCTAGTCCCGCTCTTGTCCATCTGCTCCCGGAGCTCCATGATCGTAGGCCTCAGCTGCCTGAAGCTGAGCTCTTCCACGTCCACCTATTCCCTGCGGTCGGGGTGGACCTCCTGGTGGTGGTGGTGGAAACACCTCGAAGCGTCATCCACCTCCAGCTGCACGGCCAGCTCCCATGCGGTCTGCCTCGATTGAACCTCTGCCTCTGCCCAGGAGGTCCTTCGTTCATCTTCTGGTCATCTGTATGGCGGGTCGGACAGTCACGACCCGTGTGACTAACCCCGCCGTAGGTGTAACACTGCCCGCGCATGGTAAGTCGTTCTCCACCTCGGGTGCCTCACATAAACGATCCTGTGTCATGCGGTCGACCACCTATAGGTCTAGTCCTCTTGGACCTCTGCATCATCTGTCTAATTCCTACTACAGAAGGCTCTGCAGTAAGCCAGATAATGGTGGGTCCTACTACTGGAGGCTGCTCAGCAAGGAAACTCTCCATTAAGAGGGCTTGCTCTAACAGCCCTGTCTGTGTCGGAATGCTGTGAGAAACAAATGAAGCTCTGATCTCTCGCCTGAGCCCCTGCTCGAAGGTTCGGGACCTGAAGAATGGTTCCCATACCATGTCCATGGAATAGCGCGAGAGATCGGTAAACCTCACCACGTATTGGGATAATGGCATGTTGCCCTACCACATCTGTAGTAGCTCCTGGATGCGCACCGCATGGAGGGTGGCTGGGATGAACTCTGAGCGAAAAAGGCTCTGAAATTCCGTCCAAAGGAGAGATTCCTCGTCGTGCACCTGGAGCATCAAGCTCCACCATCTGCCTATTGCCCCATGTAGGAGGCTCGCTGCAAGGACCACCATAAGGTCAGCTGGTGTCCCTACCAAACGGAAAAATCGTACAACTGCCTCCAGCCAATCCTCGACTGCCTGAGGGTCCGTCTCCCCATGGAACCTGGGCGGTCACTGATGCTGAAACTCGTGCAGTGCACTAAGGTGACGTGCACCGTCAGCGGCTGGGGCTGGTAGCATCGGTGGCTCGGTGGGTAGAGGTACCACCGGTGCCTCTGCTGTCAAAGGGCCTTGTACCGAGGCCTCATCACTCGGTGGGATGTCGTCACGCACAGCTCTTGGAACCCTATCTGGTTGCCGTCGTGGGGCCATCCTGAAAAGAAATAGGTGTGCCACGGTCAAACAGTATACCTGGTGAGATGACAGAAAGTAATCACAGAGAATACTTGAAACACACATGCAATCAATGTTTTCGTGCATTAAGTGAGAAATCAGAAGTCAGGGTCCTGGTATACGGATATATCGGCCGCCGCACCAACACTGGACTCCCTGGACTGATAACCACACTCAATAATCTTAACACTATTGCTTCACATATAAAAAGATCAGAGTCTTGAGTTCTGCGGTAGAACCGAACTTCTCTGATACCAATTTGTCATGACCCGTCCTCGGGGGTCGTGCCGTGACTACCTCAAGCCCACCTTCCATAGACCTGGGGCAGGCGACTAGCACCAAAGGCGTAAATCCCAATAAATGGGAAGGAATTTCCTTTAAAAAAGTAACGAAACACCACAGAGTACAAGTGGAAGTAAAACACTAAGTACAAAAAGGAAGTGCTGAAAAGTAAATGGGCCAGAACAGAAACCCAATCGAAAGTACATATACAACTGAAAGAAAGTACAACAAGGACAAGAAGCCGGAGAAGATAGAAGCAGCTCCTGGGTCATCCTCCTCAGATCCTACCTGAAGGGTAGGTACAGATAACGCAACTCTTGAATCGTCCACCACGGATCCTACCTAAAGGGTAGGTATAGATATCCTCCACTTCACTCTCGCCCCTCAACCACCTCCGAGTGTCGCCTCATCGTGAAGTCCACCACCAGATACCGTCTCATCGTGAGGTCCACCTCCAGGTACCGTCCAGTCCTCGAACACTCGGCCTCTGTCTGCGCTGTCTGTCGTCTATAACCAACACAATGAGGTGCGGGCATAACCCGTGCAGGGGTGAGTATAACGATACTCAGTAGGGACCCTGAGACCGTCAAGGTCTCACTAAATCCAACAAGGGTAACCACAAATAAGATCTCAACAGATAACCTCTACTTAGGTACATGTCCATACATATACCAAAGTTATCAAGTAACCCATCTCAATATTGAGGAAACACAAGGATTATGAAATCAACGGATAACCTCTACCCAAGTATATGCCCATACATATACCTAATTTATCAAGTAACCCATCTCAATCATGAGGAAACACAAAGATTACAGACTCAGCACAACCAAGATTTTATTCATGACGTCAAAACCATGACTGCTGGAGAACTCCTCCTCCATCGAGTACAGTGGGCCTGCCGCTACAACCAAGCGCGCTGAAGTCCTCCTCTGTCGAGTTCAGAGCGCCTTTTGCTACAACCAAGTGCGCCAGACTCCTTGGGTTGCGGTATTACTCCACCTGTTGAGTACTGTGGGCCTGCTGGTACAACCAAGCGCTTCCCACCATGGGTCTGCCACTACAACCAATCGCTCCCCCTCCTAGGTTCTAGAGTTACTCCTTCTGTTGAGTACAGCGGGTCTGCCGCTACAACCAAGCGCTCCTCCGCCATGGGTCTGTCGCTATAACCAAGCGCTCCCCCTCATAGCCTCTAGAGGTGATCCTTCTGTTGAGTATCGCGGGTTTTCTGCTACTACCAAGCGCTCCTCCGCCGTGGGTCTGCTGCTACAACCAAGCGCTCCCCACTAGGCTATCCACAACACACCGAGTTGATAGTTCAGCAGTCGTCAAGTCTTAGTTAGATACTGGGTCTCTCCACTCTTCTAGCTCATCACCGGGAGGGTCCGCTCCATTAGCTACTGGTCGATACTCCAAGTATCACAAAGTTCCACAAAAAATTATCTCAAAGTACCGCCTCATTATAGGGGTCTCAACGCAATAGATGGCGCATCAGTCGGACGCCCGGTCTGTGAGTTACTAGCCTTTTTGTCCCAAGGGCCCGGTTGGTTTCGTGTGCGAACCAACCCTGCCATATCTTGACTGTACCCCGAACTCTCATAGGGTATGCTCATAGGGACCGTTTCTCAACGTGATCACCAACGCCAGTGACGGTTCGTCAAATGGACGTCCGGTCTGAAAGTTATTAGCCTTTCCGTTCTAGGGGCCCGGTTGGATTTTGGGTACAATCCAACCCATCCATTTTCCAAATGAATCCAAAACTCAGGAGAAACATGCCAAAAGTTCCTTCTCATCAATAGGAATCCAACAAAGTCGACGGCACGTCAATCGGACGTCCGGAGCTCGGGATATAAGCGTTTCCCCTCCGAGGGCCCGGTTGGTTATTATCCGAACCAACCCAACCAGACTCAAAGTTTTCCGAAACCTTGAGTGTAACATACTGAAACGACCGTCTCGATCCAAGGATCACATCACAGATGACGTTGCATCGATTAGAGGTCTGCATCCCATGTTATGGGCAAAAGACCGTGAGAGGTCCGGTATTAGGGGGTTCGGGCCTGGTCCGACCCGGCCCGGCCTGGGCGCGGCTCGGCCTGGCGGTCCGGTCGGGCGGCTCGGCGGTTTTGTCCGAGCGGTGCGGGGTGGCACGCTGCCCCCCACCAGCATGTAACCGCGACCCCATGGGGGTCCGCTCCTAGTCAACAGACGCGACCGAGCGTTGCGTCCCACTTCCCTTGGCCCCGCGCGGTCGCGGGACCACCGGCCTGCCGCCACGGCGGCCCTTCCCAGTGGCGCGCCGGGCGCCGCCGACTCCTGGTGGCCGACCGGTGTCGGCTGCCACCTCTGGCTGCCAACGCCACCGTACCGGCGAGGTGCGCCGGCAGAGCGTTCCGCGGACCACCAGACGAGCTCCGGTGGTCGGATTTGCCTGCCGTCTTCGCCAACGGCCCTCCCGAGACCGGTTCTTCACTGCAAAGACCCCACAACGCCCGTGCGGCCTGCTTCATCATCGCCCGCCGATCCGCACACCAAGAACGAAGAGACGGTGGGTTCATACTTGTTCGTTGGTCCGCACCCACAGCGTTAGCAGTTTAAAAAGGCTTCCGAAAAATTTTAAACATATGCCGAGGGTATAATCACATAGATTAAATTGAACAAAAAAAACCCTAACTCGTCGAATTCGTTGAGCGAGGGTTCGTCACGGAAAATCACGTCACGGAAGAAGGCATCGCGGAAGGGGAATCGTCACGGAAGAAGCGTCTCAGAAGAAGCGTCGCGGAAGAACCGTCGTTGGAATCCCGGTACACGGCGTCGCGTAGTCGATCTCCGAGGATTTGGCTTTCTTCATCGGAGATTGGTGCGTTCTTCGCGTTCTTTTCGTTCTTCGCGTTCTTCGTCGAAGAAGAAGGCTTTTATCCAAGTCCTCTCCATGCAACAAGTTCCAACCCAAATAAAATAAGTGTTGTCTTATTTTATTAACACTCAAACCAAATCTTTGAAATTCAAAAAGAAATAAATGATCAATTAATTGAGGAGTTTAAAACCGCCCAATTAATGAGGCGTTTAATATCCAGATTAAACGCAAGAGATGACTTCATTAAAAAGGGGGTGTGGGTGCGTTACTTAAGAAGAAAAGAAACGGTGGGGCTCGTGTGGGCCCCACATTACAAATATCCTACCAAGTGGGTAAGATATTGTGGGTCCCACATCATCCACTTAACATAGGTTAAGCGACTTAAAATAAAATAAATTGGTCGCACCATTTTATTTTATTCATTTACTTAACTCGAAAATTTAAGAACCACACCCGAGCAAACTCAACTCCAGAAAAGGTGTTTCTAAGCAAAAACGGGTGCTGTGAATCCATCGGTGCCCTTAGTATTTGATTCCGAGCACCGGTTCAAATGTTAGGAAAACCCGCTCGTTCGTTCACTGAATGTACCCGAGCTAAACTTCGGATAGAAATTCCGGGCACACCGGGCCTCAGAATCGGGCGCCGTCAGAAACTGCGTTCTAGTAAAATCCAAAAGAAAATTAAGAAAAAACTTTCCCTTGAATTTTACAGGTCTTTACACATAGTTTCCTTAAGTGAAATTTTATATAATAAATCATGTTTAAATATTTAATAAATAGCAAGGTTATTATAATTATATATTTTTCCCACAAAAACCGGCCTCTGATTCACCAATATCCTCCTCATAATATTTCACGGATCTCTAGTAAAGGTATCTAAAACTTTTTGAAGTAATGGAATTGATTTTATGGAATGACTAGGAAGAATATAAATAATTAAAGAGGTGATTACTATCAGATCCATAAAATCCACATCTAAATTTTAATGGTGCATGGTTATGGTACACCGTTTGGCATACCGTACACTAACCGTGTACTAGCCACTACCTCCAAACACCCCTCGCATGGTAGGATCACATCTTAGAGAAACCAATCACCAACTGTTATGAACCCCTCTACCAAAAATCATAGTCTTTCTCCTGTGTCGCCACATGGTATGGCTACACTTTGTGCCAAATAATGCGCCTACCCAATTCCCACTATTTTAGTTACACAATTTCTTATGTGTCACATGGTTATTACTAACCGTGCTCAAACTCTAAACCTCCATAAAATCCCCAAAACATTCCATAACTCCTCAAAACCTCAAAAAACTTAACCTAATTAATTTATATACTTAAATTACATAAATTAAGGGATAATTACATGAAACTGGGCATGCTACATTCTCTGTACTTTCAAATTTCTGTCCTCGTAATTTTTAAATGCAACATTTCCTTAAAGAGTTTGTTCCATTGGTTGACCATTTCATTCTAAAACTCCCACATTTCATCCTAACTCCAACATTATTACCACAATACCCACTCTAGAATATTTCATTCCCATGAAAGACATTATATTTCCTATCTAAAATGTACATTATCACATGAACCGATATAGAATCCTACTCTAGGTCAACATGATCCCATCAAATAAAATGGTCCATATCAGATTGGTAACTCATAAAAAGAGATATATGAAACACATTTTCCAATGAATTGAACATTAGTGTCAATGAAAACTAATATTCCACCACACAAACCCATTCAAATATATCATAATCAGTTATGTTTTGAGGAGATAACATTCCCTGGTTCCAAAAACAATAGTTCCCTAGACTTGGATAAAGTCTTATGACCACATGACCACTCACCTCAAATTAAAACATTCATTGAAAGTGATCCACAAACTATTTTTGACAAAAATGACCCATATCCATTCTCTTCCTGATTAGCATAATATTCTTTATTCTCTACTACACAAGTTTTGGTCAAACCAGTGAAGTCTCACCAATTTCCACCGATCAAATTGAATAAATACAAGGACACCCATACAATGCTTTAAAAATTATACACATGTATCATGTCTTGATAACTTTTGTTTTACAAGAACTCCACTAATGTAATTTGCTCCTCCAATGAGGCACCAAAATCTAGTAAGAAATCCATAAGAATGTCTTACTCACTGTATATCATCATTTTGGATTGTCTATCTATTTGAGGATGATGAACTGTACTCATTATTAATTTATTTAAGAGTTCTTAACAAAAATATTTGAAAAAATGGGATGTAAACCTCAGATGAATTTCTGATACTCTCAAAACTAGAATTCTATTCTTATTTACCACTTCTTTTATAAATATTTTTAATAAGACTTATACCATATGAGATTCATGAATAATAATGAAATGAGACACATTGTTGGTTTATCCACTATAACCCATATATAACTATGCTTCCAATTAATCCTTTAAATACCTATTACAATATCCATATCAATCTTTTCCAATTTCTGTGTGAGAATCTTTAATTCCTTCAATATACCCACTGATGGTTGGTTCTCATCCTTATCCTACTAATAGGTGAAGCGTCTAATAACAAACTAATGCACTTTTATTTTCATTCCAATCCACCAAAACTGTGCTTTAAATAATTTATACATATTTCATATTCCAGGATGAACAACCCATATCATATGTTGGTAAGAATGAATATATTGTTCCGTAATTCCATAGGTATGGCCATATGATCTCAAAAAGACAAAAATGATCATTTTTCTAGAATCCATCAATCATGGGTCCCTCCACAATTGAGTTTTGACCACAGAAAAAAAACATTTGAAACCATATATATTTGTATATTTTACCTTCTAACCCAAATAGGAAATAAAATACACTAGAAATAAAACCACAACAGTACCTCGGTATTCACAATCAATGTGAATTTTACCTCAAACTAACATCTGCTACCACTGATATGAAGTCTCTTTTTTCAATTCACTACATGACATTTGGCTTAATACATCCACCAATAAATTGTATTTACCTGATGTACACATCACATCAAAGTGAAAAATTTGAAGGATTATCATCCATATTCTTGTCTCTGATTCAACTATATTTGTGAGAATATGTGTTTGAAACTAATATGATATGTAAATATAATAAAATTTCACCAAATATTTAATGACAACAAGTCTTCATAATATAAAACATAATTGTTGATTCCAAATAATATGTTGGTCAGTTCTCCTAATGAAATTGTAACATATTTATGTTCTCTGAAACAAAATTTTTTCCTGGATGAGGACACACCCCAACCCATATGTCAAATAATCACAATACACTATATAACCATCTCCTGATTCTAGAAATATAATGATTGGTGATTATGTAAGGTGAGTTTTAAATATATTTAAAAGACTTTTGACATTCCTTATCCCATTGGAATGAAAAAAATATCCTTCTCAATGGTATAATTGGTGAATATATTTGTGGAACATCACAAAATAATGTCAATAATAAATAGTTAGGAAAAGGAATTGTTTACTTAAAAGAAATTATTTTTAGGATTCCAGGAGATTACAACCTATAACTATTATGGATCTTCAGAAACACCTCTTTTAGAGAATAAATGGCCAAAAAATACCTACTGTATCAAAAAATCACTCATTGAATGTTTAGAATAAATACAATTATCCTATAAGATACCCACAATTATTTCCAAATGTTTCTAATAATAATCCCATGTCCATTGATACATCATTATGTAATCCCCAAATACCACTACAAAATAATCTATATATCATTGAAATATCCTATTGAACAATTTCATAATGTCTATTGTTGAATTATTTATACTTAAATTCATAACCACATACTCATAATGAATATATGTACTTTTGATTCCTATCTTCATTATATCCTCCTTCTAAAAACATAGTTCATGATATCCTAAACATATGTAAATTATAGATAACCAATGGGATCCACTCAATTGATAAAGAAATCATCAACGGGTAGAATAGGATATCAGTTTTTTATCATAACTTCATTATAAATATGATAATACCCACAATTTTGAAGAGTTCCATCCTACGTTTTCACAAAAAAACTAGTGTTGCCTATAGATATGTACTCATCTGAGTGAACCATTTGATTTCCTACTCTTCTGAGTATAATTCCAATTACCTTAATTTTTTTGTACTATATGATCAAATGAATCTGAGATAGCAATGGTATCTATTAAGTTATCATTAATTAACTATGCTTCCATTGTTGGGGAAACCCTAATATATTTTTTGAATAAACATCATGAAATTGATCAAAAATTGACATAAAATCTCTATTATAGATCTCATTTACTAATTCTAAGGTCAACACTGCCAACTCGTATAAGATAGTTCCAACCACAAGTGGAAACAAGCTTGTCTCACTGGAATTATTTTTATTTGGCCTCTAATGTGATTCTCAACACAATAAAAACATGTCAAACTATACATTCAAGTATAATAGTCTATGTGAGAATTGAAAATTGTAAACAAATCCATACACAATATTATGTTATATATATCCATCTCAAGAACATATAAATTTGAATGAAATTCATAACCATCAATTTTTTAGAACAAGATTTCCAAATAATGTATATTTATTAACATCAATCAAGAGGATTGTTATAATTCAAAATATAAATAATCATGTTGAAAATGTAAACCCTGAAGAGAAACAACATGAGAAGTAATAAATGAGTCGGACGTGCTTGTCTCAAACAAATCTCACATTAAGATAAAATTTAATAGAATTATACCTCTAACCATTGATGTTCGATATTGATCATCCAAAATAATTTCCTCCACCTCATACAATTTATTACTCACCAAAGATTTTAATATATTACCCTGTTGAGATTTAACTGATCAAGGAGTTAGGATATTAATAGAATCACCATGGATTTCTTGGTTCTAATGATTAGAATTATACTATTTTCCCTCAACCTTTTGAAGCATATAATATTTGGGAATAATTATATGATTCCCTAGCACCCATCCTTGGATAACTATTAAAATAGACTTGAATATTCCCCATCTGGTTTCAACTGTAACAGGATGTAGGTGGTTCCATAAAATCTATCTTCATGTGATGATATGAACAACACTAAAAGCATCAATGTTTACAATTTGGGTTTAAGGAAGATTTAATGATCCTACCGTACGGTTTTGAGTCATAGCACTACATTGGAAATAGGCATCCATCTTCCCCTTAATCCTCATTTTAGAGTTACCACAATTTCTTATAGGCGTCATGATGATTATTCCACTTGAATTACTTGAGATATCTATTTATTTTATCATTAATCTATTGACAATCTGTGTATAATACAATACAAAAACCATTAAAATCTATATGAAAATATATCGACTTAACCCTCATTCAAAGATTCTTACCTTCAAGGATACACTTATAGAAACATGTTGGGAAACATGAATTAAATTCATTAATTTAGTAACATAATCTATCACTGTGAGTTTCTCTATCTACAAACTGAACAAATCAATGACTCTAGAAATTTTGAATTTTTTAATATAGAATTATTTGTTAAAAGAATATTCAGAATCCTCCCATGAAATTCATCCATCCAATTTTGACTTAACTACTAAATCCCACCCAAGGAATTCTATATCCTTCATAATTTAGATTTACAACTTTACTTTCAGATCAACTATTATACTAATGAAATTGATGATTTGATTCATCTTATTTCCCTCACCTCTTCCTTTTCTAATTCTGAATTACCCAAAATAATGGGTTGATTATGATTTCAGAACATAAATTAATGATCCTTTTTCCTTCATTCAACCCTACTATTCCCATAATCCATTGCTTGAAAATCCGAGAAAATACTCTACACTAGATGTTGGTTCACCTATGTATAAGGTGAAACCAAATGTTAAGTAGTCTCTTTTGATTAGTTTTGATTATGCCTATTGGGTTCCATTGTATATAACCAAAAGAAAATGCATTTAATTATCACTCTCTAGAAACTAAATGCTTAGAAATATAAAATTCTACATGACACGCATATCACAACAAATCAATACATAATTGAACAATTTTCTTTTTTATACCATTTTTTAAAATTCTATTATTCTCATTGAATCTAAAAAAATTATAAACTATTTTATAAAAACAAAACATTGACACCAATTCATAAATTATTCGTCAAAATAAAATATGCACTCTTAGTGATTTTATACACATATAGATGAATGAAATTCTCTTATCATAGGCTAACCCGTTGGCGATGATGTTATAACTCTTATAATTTTCTCAAAGCAGTCAGGTCCCAATATTCACTGGTAACATGGGGTTTTTAAAAATTAGGTTAGATACACCACTTTATGTTATAAATTCCATGTCCCTAATTATCCTAATTCGTGCTACCAACTAAACTCAAGGACTAAACTAAAATTATATTCCACTCGAGGATCGAACAAAATGATAGAATTCGTATCATCTCGCCCCTGTGAATTGGTTTGGGAAGAGATTGTGGGTATTAAAATTCCATGTGTGATAGCCCCAAGGTAAAAATGTTGCTAAATAAATTAAAATTGATTCATAAAAATTTAGGGGATGATTTTTTTATTGACAAATAAAAAATACCATGTTAACCATTAAAAAACAATTTATAACGCGTTATTACAATATAGAACAACTAATATTAATCAAACTGAAAAAATAACAATCTTGAAACATGAACAATATCATAGTAAAAATGAGGAAACCAAAACCAATAACTCGAAGAAAACTAATAAATATCAAAACATATCTAAAAATTATCCATGATTTAACTCAGATTTCCACACCATAGAATTACAATGCATCACTAATGGAGTTTGACACCTTGAATTTTCTCGTGTCTCTCTATAAATCATCTACAAATGTGCAGAAGTGACCAAGTGTAACACTCGTAGTTATTATGTATCATTTTAAAATAAATTAAATTTCTTTAGGTGATTTTATTATACAATACACCAAGATAATATTATGCTATAGAAAAAACCAGTTAAGCTTGCATTATAGGAAAAATAGTGTTTCAACGAAACAACATTTTATTATTATATATATTTAAATGAGATATTTAAAAAATAACTATCAAAAAAATGTAATATGAATAGTAGTAACTAATTTTTATATTTTATATACATTATAATTATATATATAAATCATATTTATAATAAAACATATAATTTTTCTTAATGTCTTTACATGTTTGAAAATACTATTTTATTAAATCAAATAATTTTTTGTCATTCTGTGAACAATAATAAAATTAATTTTAGACCCTTTTAAAAATTTACTTTGATAAAATGAACATCATTTTTTTAATTAATAATGTTAAAATTTTCTTTGAGTTAATTTTAGTTATTTTTAGGAAAATTATTATTTTTTGATGGATAATGAAACATACTTCTTTTTTAGTCCAAAAAAACTTTTTCATGTAATGTATTTATATTGATAAATTATATTTTAATTTTTTTTAAATTATAATTTTAAACACTATATATAATTATATCTAATTTAGGTCAATGGAAATAATTTAATATTTAAATTTTATTTTAAAACATTTCAAACAGTTGGATATTTTCACTTCCAAAACAATGCATCTCATCCCGTATTCATGATTAATATTAAAGTAGTTTTTTCCACATATGTGACTATAATTTGGAAAAATGGATTCTGTATTTTTAATAAAATTAATCTATAATTTTTAATAAGATTAACATAGTTTTTATAAAAAATCTGAGTAAATGTAATTAAAATTATTCCTAGTGAGTATGGGAATAAAGTTTCATTTATGGATAAATATTTAATATAAATAGTTAAAATGATAATACACTTGTCTAAATAATGTTTTCTATATATATTTTTAACTCTCCACCTATAAGGATCAAGAATATTCCACTTTAAACCATTGGTGGGCTGGTAAGACATAGGGAGAACTCAAATATAATCAATAATAACCAATGTTTCATTTTCCCCACATATAACAGACCTACTCTCCTCCCCCAATTCTAACACCTCTCAATCCCTTTGGCTCATCCAACCCCTACCCAAATATCCACCAATATTCCCTCCCATTATCATACAATCCACCTTTGGGCATAAATCTAAACACGGAATCCATTTCGTGAAAACTAAAAGGATTTACCTAAAGAAGAGGAGGTTTTCATGAGTACGATGATAATCAAGAACTTATGTAATGGTTTTCTCATATCACATTTATTTTTATGAGACTTATTACTTATTCAGCCTTCATATATTTTTATGTGGTGTATATACTTATTTAGAATGTAATATATGATTATTAAAAATAATTTTACGGGTAGTTACATATATATTTTTGGTTCTTTCATTCATTGCATTTATAGTTCAAATACTACCAAATCATTAAATTAATTTTTGGTCTCAATTTTCCTTTTTTGAGATACATGACATGTTATGAAAATATATTTTTTATGGGGTGTATGTACTACCTTTTTACATGTTCTATCATTTATATCCTTATTTTAATGATATTTTAAGCTTTATGTAATGTTATTATCTAATGGATATTATTCTTCAAAGTCACCAATGAGGAAACATTTTATTGCTACAATATCATCGTTTATTTGGATTTTTTATTATTATTCTTAAATTGGAGACATGTTATGATCAATCTTCTAATAATTAGGTTGAATTTATTTATCCTCTTATTATTACTGATATCTTAAAGTAATAGTACCATTTTTATACTCTTGGGAACATAAGAAATTTAAGAAAACCTTTTTATGTAAAACTTACCATATTTATCTCTTTGGATAAGAATATGATTTATTCAGAAAAAATGTTTTATAAAATGTTTTCAAAAAATTATTTTAAAATAAACTAATCTTAATGTTTACCAATATTACATTATAAGTTTCTAATTTTAATTTTAAATAAAGTATTATTTAAATATTTTCATGTTTAAATTAAATTTTTTCGAGGTTTTTTTTAATGAAAATTGTTTTCAAAAGTTTATCTTTGAAAAATATATATTTTTTCATTGAAGAAAAGATATTTTAATAATAAAATGTTTTTTAAATATATACCAAAATTATATACCCTAATATATGTCATATTTTGGTGTTTTTCATAGATTTATTGGGATCTGATCGATGGTATTCATTCATATTATTTATATTATAGGTTTAGTTTTTTGTTAAATTATCATTATGAAACCTATTTTCTTTTTCTAGGGTTATATGTTTGTGAAACCCATTTCTTGTATAGTGGTAATATTCTTTTGAAATGCACTTATTTTCACATGTAATAATTTGATGAAATGATTATGAAACCTATATCTTTTCCATAGGTTATGATATGATGACATGTTAATTCTACCAATTTAATTTCATGGTGTATGATATGATGTTTTGAACCCCATTACCTTTTTTGGGTCATGATATGATGATTTTTAATGGTATTCAAGAATACTTATGTATGATTTTATAATTTTAATGGTGGTACATATATCTCCCTCAAATGCATTTTGTAACGATTTATATCTCATGGGATAATGATTGGAATGCAATTGATGGGATTGATCAACAATGTGAATAAGAGGAATCATGATTCACTATAGGATGAAGGGGAAACCCAATCCACTATAGTAGGAATGGGAAATTCGATCCCTTATAGGGAATGTTTTGTGACTTAGAATGGTGGCATGTCACACCCCATAGGTGCAGTCCCCATAAAGTTCTCGTATAAGTTTTGTCAACGCTACTTCACTTACAGGGATTGATAGTACATGTTTATGTGTCTTCCACTATTCCATATCATATTCCTATGTTATGATTTCATGGATTTTGCTCTTTATTCCCTCCTAATTCATGTCTAATAAACTACTAATTTTTATTCCAAACTCATCTATATAATCCTTGATTTTATGGGAATGATCTTTTACTGTTATGCTTATGTTATCATACACATGTGTTAATTATTATGATTATATATTTCCATTTTTACACATAAAGAGCATCTAATCACACTGTTTCTTATTTTTAAATTCCTTGTCTTTTGAAGATATGTATTATGTGTGATGTCTCTATGTAGGGTTCTAGTCATAGAGAACCTAGTGGGAGATAATGTAGCTCAATTATTTGACAGTTTTTATATTTCCATGATGGCTATAGAACTAAACTAATACAGTCTTTGGGAATCTATTTTTTTTAATGTATTATGATTTTTTTTTAAAATTATTTAATATTAATGTATGTTAAGGGAGGGTCTTTATAGTTGGTGTTAGAGAAAAATTTTAGTTACCATTTTGAAAATGGGATGATAATACCTTAGTGAGAATCGTAAGGACATATTTAAGGATAACATTTAGGATGGGGATATGTATATGATAATGACATATAATTCTGGTTACGGATATATTGAGTGGTTTCGAAGAAATATATAACTCTATGGATACTACGAGAGTATTTTTCTATGGAATATATTTAAAGAGTTGTAACAACCTTAAACACACTTTATTGAGATAGGCATGATCGGGAAAAAGTGCATGACAATGACCCTTGCTACAGACTAGGTATGACACTCTCAGGGGATATAATTTTGGAATTCAAAAAGTATCAACAAACCATCATGAAGGATTTATATTTTAGTTGTCTTTGAAAACCTTTTATAAACCTAAGGTTTCCATGATTAAAGATTGTGTCATAATTTATAAATCCAATAAGTTTTCTTATGATTATGTGACTAGCCACATTGATAAATATTTTATACTTTATGTGGTTTAGTTTTATTCAATGTCTGGAACTCGAAGGAACCATTTTAATGTTGGTTGTGATTGACAATGAAACAATTATCTTCTTTAGGAGCCCAGTTTTGTTGGAGTTTTAATGTAAAATTCCATTACTTTGACAACCTAAAATTCCCAATCTATAAATCATGATAGACTTCAAAATGATCTAAAGAGGGAACAGAATTATGTATAGAACTTCATGATGCATTTTCCACCTTCTTTCAGCGAGACTACTAATCCAATTATGGCCCAAAAATGGATCATTACCACTAAAAATATATTTTCTGTCCTCTAGTGTTTAGAAAATGAAAAATAATTCTAGCTATGTATCGTTTATAAGGTCAAGTAGACCAATGGTGTACTCTAATCAATAAATTGAGAAAGTAAGATGAAATTTAATCATTGGATTAGGAAAATTTGAAAAACATATTCTTCAATAAGTAATTTCCTCATGCTCTTTATACAAATATGGAATTGGATTTCAATGAGTTAAAGTAAATTGATGATGAGTCTATCAGTACCTATGTGGATAATTTTACAAGACTTGCAAGGTACGATTTTGGTATTATCATCCAGCTTGAATGGAAGGTTGACCAGTACATCAATGGTCTAAAGGAAAGTCTCAAAAGAGCGTTTTCCACAAGATATTTTTGGGTCTATAAAGAGATCATGTATTATGAGATCAAGGCTGATAGAGTGTTTAGAGTTACATATTAATCTCTTAATATTACCAAAAAAAGGAAAATGGAGTTCAATGAAAAATATAAAAACCATGGTGAGAATAAAAATATCATTCTTTTATGAACCTATTATGGATAGGACTGTGGAGTAATTTTTATTATGGGATCTAATAAATGTTTTATGTATGGGATGGAAGGCCATCATGTAACTAATTACTGAATTGGTCGGTAGAATTTGGAAAATGATATGAATAGAGGGAAATCTGCACAGAATGAACCTTGCACGCTCTAGTGTTATAATTTTAATATGAATGGTCATTATAAAAACCACTACCCAAACCTAATGGTTAGGATTTATGATTGGCATTAGTAACCTCATAAACTAAGGGATAAGGGTAAATCTCATGCGATCACTATTTCCGATGATGGGTATGATAACGATGTGGATAAAGGTACACATACAATCCACACTAGAACTAAAAATGTCTTATTTCATTCATAATCTACCTACTCTTTCATATCCAATGAATTACCTAAGGGTATTATGATTCCACATAAATGATTTGATATGGAATTATCAGTTCAAACGCCTAAGGGTATGATGATTGAATCTCATTTATATGATTCCTCATGGGTTGATGTTTATGGGAAGGTGACATAAGAAAATATTTCAATTATTTTTTTGGTTGAATTTTATGTCATGAAAGGCTTGAATTGTCATTCTATGAATAAATCCCATAGTAATTTTTGAGAAACTGATGTTAAGTTTGATATTTCAAACAAACATATGAGTTTCTATTAATGTGATTATATATATGAAATTCCTATAGATATTACATCTAGTGTATGGGTTTTAATTACCATTCATAAGGAATGTTTGTCTCATATGGGTGGTAAGTAACTCAACATAGATGATATGCCTATTGTTCTAGAATGTTTTGATGTGTTCATGGAAGAGTGTCATAGCCTTACACCAATATGTGAAGTTGAGTTATCAAAAGAACTCATACTTTATTCCAATATAATTTTATTGACTCCCTATTGGATGCCCCCAATTGAGTTGTAAGAATTTAAGAAGCGAGAGTAAGAAAAAACATGATAAGGGATCCATTTAACTAATTGTTTCATCTTTTGGTGCATATGTTCTTTTTGTGAATGAGGAAGATTGGTCAATGAAACTCTGCAATGACTATTGGGATTTGAACAAGATCATGATCAATGATATGAATCAAATTCCCCATATTTATGAAATATTTTATCAATTTACGAAAGCTCAGTACTTTTATGTTATAGAACTTTATCTAGGTATCATCAATTAATGGTAAAGAAGGAGGATATACCATAGAAGAAATTCAGTACAAGGTATTAGAACATTGAATATATAGTGATTCCTTTTGGTTATACCAATGCCTATTCAATTTTAATTTATTTAATAAATTTATTCTTTAGATATTATCTCAATAATTATGTTTTATTCCTTATATATGATATTCCTATTTATTAAATATAATGGAATAGGATGAAGACCACTGGAGAATTGTACTGAAGACCATAAAGATGGATAAAATGTATAAAAAATATACAAAGTGTACATATTGGTTTAAAATGGTTTCATTTTTGGGTCACATATTCTCATGATATTGTATAGAAGTAGATTAATCAATGATATATGCTATTTAATTCCTTCCTAGAACAAACACAGTGACTGAGATCCAACGATTTCTTGGTTTAGCTGGATACTATTAATGGATTGTGGATAATTTCTAAAGACTATCGAATCCTATGAACAAGTAAACTCAAAAGGATTCCATGTTCCTCTAGATATATGAACTTGGGGAAAATTTCATATACATAAGAAAATATTAGATAGAACACTTATTCTTACATTACACTGTAGTGGAGAAGGGTTATTAATCTATACTGATTTATTCAAGAATGGGCTAGGGTGTATTATTATTCATATAACATGGTTATTATATACTCCTCATTAAAATACATGATTTGTGAGATACATTACCCAACTCATGATTTAGACTTTACGAAGATAATTTTTGAATTAAAGATATGATGTAATTAAATTTATGGGGAAAAGTGTGATATATTCACTGATCATAAATTTTTGAAATATATATTCACATGAAAGGAGTTGAAAATATGCTAGAGAATATGGTTATTAATGATAACGGATTATAAAGACTCAATACATTACAACCCTAGGACAGTGAAAAAGGTAGATGATTGTTTGATTCGAAAGTATCATTCTATCTTATCTATAAAGAGGATCACAAAAGATCCAATACTTCAATGTATGGATCTATAAATCCAGAAGGAAGTGTGGAAATATTATCTTGATCAATTGATTGGTTAACCATATATCCACGTGAACATGAAATAGGCACATAAAGAAGATTTAGAGATAAAAAATAATGTGATAAATAATTCTAAGTTTATCTTTGAATAGGATGTAATGATAAGGTATTGTAAAAGTGTACATGTTATTTCCACAATAGATTTGAAGAAGGAGTAATTTTAGGAAGATCATATTTCATCTTTAACATTTCATCTTGTATTTATTAAAATTTATAAATATTTAAAATAATTCTTCTAGTTGGATGACATGAAGAGGTATGTCACATAGTTTTAATCTTAGTTCTATGTATGCCACCATGTTAAGGATAAAATAAAAAATTCATAGGGCATGTTGAATCCATTACCCATTTCTGAATGAAAATTGGAGAACATGACTATGGATTTTTTCAATAGACTCTCCAAAACCTATAAATGTCAAAATGCTATTGGGGTAGTAGTTGAAAACCTTACTATGTCAGCACACTTCATCCTTATTAGAGATGACTTCTCTCTGGATCAGTTTTCCATGATATACATCAAGGTAGTGGTATGGTTATCTAGAGTACCACATTCCACTATATATGATCGGCATATGAGGTTCAACGGAGTGTTTTATGGAATTCATCATCAAGACCTTGATAAAAAAATGAATTTGATCACTACTTATTATCCTCATATGAATGGTTGGTATGAAAGGAAGGTCTAAACCATAGAAGATATGTGGGGATCTTGTTAATTAAATTTCATAGGATGTTGGGATCAAAAACTTCCTCAATTTACATATTGCAAAACAATATATTTCACTCATCAATTGAAATGGATAAAAATTAACCCCTCTATGGAAATTTTTTTAGAGAATTACCATGATAAAATGAAGTTGGAGAAATAAAACTATTGGGAAATTAGATCGCAAAAGAAATAATGGAGATGTTTATAACCATTTAGTAGAAAATAAAGGTAAATTAAAGTTGGTAGAAAATTTGTGCATAAAATTTATGGCATAATTTATAATTTCAAGTTAATGATAATATGTGTATATGAAGTTCCCCATGAAAATAAGGTATGTGGTTTGGGAATAAATGGAAACTAAGCCCTAGGTATATCGTTCCCTTTGAAATTAATGATTGTATTAAGGTGGTATCCAATCACTTGTAACTTACACCAAACCTATTTCATGTCCATGATGTGTTCGATGTATCTCACTAAATAAGTACATACCTTACCCTTCACATTTACTAAGCTCATAGGTCATACCGTTGGAGAAATATCTGTCTTATGAAGAACACATACTTTAATTTAGGGATCGAATATATAAATTTCTACAAAACAAGACCAGTCACCTGGTCATTGTTTTGTGGAGAAACCAAATGTTCTAGGAATCTATGTTAGATCATGATGATATGATGAAGTAGAAGTATCCTCATTTCTTTCTATCATAATGAATAATTTTGAACAAAAAATTAATTTTATGGGGGGTTGAATGTCACACCATGATATTTTATGTACCTTTTTAGAATAAATTATATTTCACTTAAGGATTTATTTATAAATTAAACTATTTTAAGAATGATATACACATAGCACCTACATAGATTACATGTAACAATGGGTTTCTAGGAAACAAAATTTTATAAATAAAATAATTTAAATGAGATGGATATTAAATAACCATTAAATGTATTAATATGAATATTTGTAACATATTTTTGAATATTAAATAATTGTTTTCTAAAAATATTACATATTTATAATATATAATATAATTATTTTGTAAATTCATTATATGTTTGAAAGTACAGTTTTCATAAAAGAGTTCATTTTAATGTCCTTATATGAACAATAATAAAATAATTATTATACTATTTTAGATATTGAATTTTATAAATTTAATTTAATTTTGAATTCATATTGTCAAAATTTTCATGGGGTGAATTATAGGACTTTTTCTGAAAAAATTATTTTCTAATAAATAGTCAAAAAATACAAAACTTGAATTCAAAACTTCTTTTTTATCTAATTGATTTATATAGTTAAATTATATTTTTATTTGGTTTTAAGGTATACTTATATCAATTATAAATCATTAAATAATATTTATGTCATGGAACAAATTTCACATTTGAATTTTATTTAAAAACATTTCATTCATTTGGAAATTTTCCAATTAAAAACCTATAGTTTCTTCCCATCTATAAGAATATTTTTAAATTTATTTTAGAAAATTCTGTGAATAATGATTGTAATAATGGATTCCATATTTGGGTTCAAAAATATTTATAATTTATATTAATATCAACATATTGTTTTAGAAAAAACCATTTTTTTTAATTTAATTAATAATAATTATAGTGATTAATGTAAAAACAAGATTATTTAATGACTAATCCTAAAATATGAGATGTCGAAATGACCCTAAACATGTATAAATTTTTTTTCTTGCCATATTTTTACAATAAAACATAAAAGGATCTATAATAAACAATTTTTAACCCTTGAGGGACAGGTAAAACATGGTAAGAACTAAAATATTTTAATAAATTCTCAATGTGTCTTTTCCCCCACATATTAAAGTCCTCTTATCCTCTCCATCTCTGAACACCTTTCAAGCCCCGTGTCTCATCCATCCCCTTCACAAATCCCCTACCAAAATCCCTAACATAATCCTAGAAGGCTCCCATTGGGTAAAAATCCATCCAAGGAATCCCTTTGGTGGATAATAGAAGGAGTTCCCCAATGAAGAGAGGGTTTTCATGAGTACGATGTTAATTAAGACATATGATAATGGTTGTATAATCTCACTTTTACTTCAGTGAGGCATATGACTTATTCATCACTAATTTATTTTTATATGGCGTTTATACATCCAATAAATTTATCATAATATCATTATACATAAATTTATTTGTATTTTCATTTCAATTTGATGATATTTCATTCTTGGGGTTTATGGATGAAAAGTTACAAAATCAGTAAAGTAATTTTTTTCTCAGTTTTCCTTCATTGAGATGCATTCCATGTTATGAACCTATATTTATCTATAGGGTTTATATAATTCCATTTTATTTTTTTATCATGAATCTAATTATTATTTTTGATATTTTATCCATAGTGTAATTTTATTCTCTCATTGGTATTGTGACATGATGTTAAAAAAGTGGAAATAGTTTATTTCTACAATCTCATCATTTATTGGGATTTTTTCTGATTATTCTTCCATTTATAAAATTTTATGATCCATTTATTATAAATTATAATGAATTTTACTCTCCACTAGTTATTCATTATATCATTATGTAATGGTACCATTTTTTCACTTTTTGGTACATATAATAATTAAGAAAGCATATTTAAAAAACCCCGACCTTATTTCTTTATTAACTATGAAATAAATCTTATTCAAAAAAATTTTTATAAAAATGTTTTCAATTTTTTAGATATATTTTAAACATAATTTCAATTTAAAATACATCAATGGTTTCAAATCTTTATTTTTAGGTTTTCAAATCTATTTTCAAAGAAAATATTTTCAAAATATTTTCAATATTTCATTATATGTTTCCATGGTTATTTTTAAATAATATTGTTTTCAAAGGCTTTTATGTTTCAAATTTATTTAAAGAATAATATAAATTTTCCTCTAGAAAATTTTCAAATAGATATTTCAAAATTATTTACCATGAAACATGACATCTGTTGGTGTTACTCATGAATTTCTTGGGATATGATCCAAGGTTTCCATTAATATTATTTCTATAAATGGTTTATGTTTTTATGGAATGATTATTATGGAACCAATTTTTCTTTAATGGGTTATATGTTTGTGGAATAGTTTTCTCTTGCATGGGTTATATTATTTTTTAATATGATTCTTTTCAAGTGTTATGCTTTTATGAAAACATTATAATACCTTTATATTTTCCATAGGTTATGATATGTTGGCATGTTTATGATACCCATTTTATTTCATGGTTTATGAGATGATGTTTATGAAAACTATATATTTTTATGGTTCATGATATGATGATTTTTTATGACCTTATGGAACACATATGTAAGATTTTATTATGTTATTGGTGGGACATATATCCTCATCTAATACATTGGGTAATGATTTATATCTCATGATATAATGGCGGGAAAAATTTTGACTGGACTAATCCATTATGTGAAGAAGGGGAAGCCATATCCAATCTAGGAATAAGGGAAACCCTAATCAACTATAGTAAGAAGGGGAAACCTGATCCCTTATAATAAAAGGAATGTGGTTGGGGATGCTGGTATGTCCCTCCAAATAGTTGTAGTCCCCATTAAGTACCCTGATATGTTTTTGAAATGTAACTTTTATTATAGGGATGATATCACATGTTTATATGTATTCCAAAATTCAATGTCTTATTCATATGTCATACTTCCATGGATTATTATCTTTATTCCCTTATGATTCATGTATTATGAACTACCCAAATTTATTCCATGGACCATGTATTTGATATTTGATATATGGGTTTTTATATTCAAATGTTATGATCATGTTATAATAAAACACTTTTGTCCATGATTATGATTACATATCTCCCTTGTTTACCATTACTGGGCATATGATCTCACCCTTTCTTATTATTAAATTCCTTAGGATATAAATAAATAAATATATATATATTATGTTTGATGTTTCTATAAAGGGTGATAGTCATGGAGAACCTTGTGAGACATACTTAATATCACTGATATACTAGTGTTTATGTTTCCATGCTTCCAAAGGCACCAATCTAAAAACGTTTTTGGGCATCAGTTTTTGTAATGTATAAATTATTCAATAATAATGAAATAATGTTAATGTATATTAAGCAATGACATCTATACTAAGCTTGGGGTGAGTAAAAAACTCATCATGTTTTCCCCCAATGACTTCCCAACTCATGCCACTAGGATTGAACAAGTTATCATATATATATAAAAAAGTTTAAACCCTATTTAAAGAAGTTTATATCCAAGAATTAAACACTATCCAAACCAAAAACAAATTCCATGGAAAGAAATCAATCAAGTCTTTGAATCCATTTTTGAAATCCATTTGGAATAACCCATTCAATTCCGTAATTCCACATATCCATTCCCAGGATATATTTCTCTATTCATGAGAGGTATCTCATAAATCTACCATGTCATCCCAATGTGAGCATATACCATGTTCCCCATTTGAATACACCCCATCTACATGTTGAAATCAATGAAAATGAACACACACTAGCTGTTTCTTCAAAATTTTATCCCAAACCAATTTTTCAAAACAATTTAAAAAAAATTATGATTTTATTGTAAACATATATAAAAAACCTATTCCATGAATGAAAAGAATATCATAATTTTAAAATCTCTATTTTAAAATCAATAAATAATGAACATTCCACAAAATAAAAAATTCTCACAATTTCGCAAGAAATCACATCAGAGGCTTTCCATTAAGATTTTCACATAATTTTAAAAATTAATTTCAATAAATTTAATAAATTTTTAAGTAATCCAATGAGTTATAACTAATACGATTCAAGAGTGAAGAATCACACCTCTCATACAATGTAAAAACTAATTAATGGCACAGAACACCATAAAATAGCCTTGAGACTCTTAGAAACATCCTCAGATCTTATTTACACTAAAAGGAGCCTCCAACCCACATATATTTTCCTCAGAATAACTTCTGTATCTAGAGTAATTATCTCCCAAACTATAAGATTGAAATTATTTTGTGTAATGGAATATCATGGAGAAAATTTTGGAATTACTTATACGATTTAGATTAGATCCACAAAATATAGATCTAAATATTAATGATGCATGGTTAGGTCACACTATTAAGAAACCTATGTTCTAATCTTGAAATAGTCACTCCCTCCAAAAAACCATCACATGGTTGGGTCACACAGTTATACAATATGTTTGACAACCATGATAAACCCCTCTATAAAATATCACACGATTTCACCTCGGTGTCCTTACAGTTTGTCCAAATTTTGGGCCTACCCAGTTCCCACTATTTTAGTTTAATGATTTCCAGGATCGTGTTTCACAATTTCTTCTAAGCATAATCAAATATTGAACCTCTAAAATAGTTCAAAAAACAAGACAAATCTCCTCCAAACATCTAAAATCATCATCCAATTAGTTTATATACATAAAATAAATAACAAAGAATTTAATTAGTAAAAACTATGGGTTATTTAATGTGGTTTCTCAAGAATGAAGTATGTGTTTTGATAATAAAATTGGATGCTGCTCAACCATAGTTGTACCTTTGGGTAATAACCTAAAAAGTGATTATTTGGTATTGAATCTCTCTTAACCTGTTTCATGATTAAGAGGACATACCACACACCTAGTATGAATCTCCTAGAGGATATGCATAATTCAATACCAAGTACTATACAAATCGTTATGAAGGATATATATCTATTATAGTTTATTATTTAAATGTAGTAAAATATTAAAATACATTATACTAGAAGATTAAAATTTTAAAAATTCTAATCAAATGGATTCAATAAGATATTATATTATAAATTATTTTATTATGATAAAAAAATTTATTTATTGTATTATGTTTTGTTTCAAATTTTCAATTTTAGAAAATAGTGGGAAAGAGGAGAATCTAGATCGAAAAAATTTATAATGGAACATTCAAGGATTGTTCGAAAAACATTACTAATGCAATGAGAGGTGGAGTGTAAACATCATATTAATGATTACCCAGTTATCTTTGGCTATGGACAATAACATGAATAAGGTGTAATGATCATAATAACCCAAGAAGGGGAAACAATCCATTTAGTCCTTTATATTGAAATGACCCATTATATTTTTTGGTTCTTTTGATCAAATTTTTAGATTGTAATGGGTTAACTCAATAGAGAATATCAATTTTTTACTCCATATCTCTCGTAATGAGAAGGCCTCTCTATACATATATAATTTTGATGGAGATTCCGATCAACAGTGGGTGTTGTTAAACAATTCCCATCTGAAGGGTGAAATAAAACAAATGAAGGTAAAATACATTATGAAGTAATTTTTTAACAAGTTTATCAAATAAAATATTAAATAAATATTGTAGATACAATTATTATATCATAAGAAAAGGTAGTTATAATCTATCAAGGAATATGTTGAAAGATTCAATGTGGTTTTAATAAATTCCTTGGGTTTTGTTTTCAATAATTATTGAGAAACTGGATGATTTTTATTTCTTCATAACAACTCTTTTTAAAGGATCTAGAAATCCTAAAAATTGAGAGTTAAGAATAAGTAGTTCAATCTTCTCTCAAAGTAGATATGGATATTGGTGAGTGGTTATATTTTTATGGAGATAATAAGTGAAATATGGATATTCAAGATGGAGGATCAAATGAGGAAGAAGAAAATAAGAACCAGAAAACCACATGTAAAAATTATTGAATAAAGAATAATTGTAATTTCCCAAAATGGATAAAGAGATTCTTTATGTTTGGGAGTTAAATCCCCCAAGATCATAAATGTTGAAGAAAAATAATGAATCTAGCCAATGTGATGGAAAATAGGAAAACAAATCCAACTCACCTACATCTTCCTCAAAATCATTCCAAGATATAGAGGAAAGGTCTCTCTAGCCTATGAAAGGAATGGAATTAATGTTGTGTCTTAACTAGATAAAATACATGGAATTTAAAAGTTGATTCATATTAGATCAAAAAAATATAGATATAAATTTTAATAGAGTATAGTAAGGGCACATGGTTTGGAATAACATTCACTAACCATGATTTAGACATTATGTCCAAACACATGGTAGGATCACATGGTTAAACAAACCATACACCAAATGTTTCAAACCACAATTAATAAAATTAGATGGTTTCTCCAATATGGTCCTTTTCCAAACTATGTTCCTAATCGTAATCCTATCCAGTTCCCACTATTTCAGTTTCATAGTTTCTTGGAAGGTGTCACGTTGTTTCTACTAACTGTTCTCAAACTGTAAACCTACATAAAAAGTCCATAAATATTCTAAAACTCCTTCAAAAATACCAAAAAAAATCTCAATTAGTATATATACATAATATACATAAATTATGTGTTAATTACTTTATACCATGGGTTATATATTCTCTCCACCATTGTTTCTATCCTCATAATTCTGAATAACACATTTTCCTGAAAGACATTGTGCCACTAGTCCACCATTTCCTTCTCACACTCCCAAATTTCTTCCTTAATCTGATAATGATTCCCTAAAACCCACTCTCGATCAATTCATTTCCTATGAAATAAATTTTCTTTCTTATCCACCATTTACATTGGCACATGAACCAATATTGATTCTTACTCTAGGGCTATGTGATACAATCAAATAAAATTGTATGGATTAGGTTGAAAACTCATCAAATGAGATAGATGAAACACATTTTTCATTGAAATGATATTTGGAGGACAATCAAACCAATATGCCTCCTCACCAACCCATTCATGTATCTTATATGGGCTTATGTATCAAGGAGATAACATTCCCTAGTTCAAAAAATGATGGTTCCCTAGAATTTTTGAAATTCTCAAGAACACATGATCACTCACCTTAAACAACGACATCGGTTGAGAGTGATCCCCATAAGATATCAGATTACTAAAACCTATCTCTATTCTCTTCAAGATCAACTGAATCTTATCTATTGTCTCCTTCAAAAATCATTCTCAAACTAGTGAATCCTCACATATTTACACCCAAAACAATTTGATAATCATAATAACAACCAAACAATGCATCAAAATTATCAATATGTTTCAAGTGATGATAACTTTTGTTATATAAGAACAACACTAATAGTATATTTTCCTCACATGATCCACCACAATCTAGTAAACAGGACCCAATCATGTCATCCAAACATTGATTCAACCTTTTTATTCTCCATCTATTCTTGGTTGATTCTCTATACTCATAGATAATTTTGATCCAAGGGATTGATGTAAGGATTTGTAAAACTGAGACGTAAACTTTGGATCATCATATGATACTATCAATACTAGTATTCCATTATAGTTTTCAACTACATGGATATATATTCTTTTTGAAAAGGCTTCCATTTTATAAGATTCTTGAATTGAGATGAAATATGTCGACAGTTTTGTCTAATCCAATATCACCCTTAAGGAATCATGTTTCCAAATTTTCATTGGAAGACCTATTATAATAACATTAGCTGTCTTATACCATTTCCACATTGGCATTGGTAATTAATTGAACATACCTTCCGGCCATTGGTTATCTTCCATAACCTATTGACAGGTGAGGCGTCTCATAACAAACCTACCCACTTTAATTTTCATTCTAATTCACACTTTTTTTTCTTTCAATCCCTTATACATCCTTTTAATTCAATGATGAATAATACACATCTAATTTTGGTAAGAATGAAGAAGTTTTTAGTAGCATTAAATATGTATGACAATCTGATCTCAAAAAATAAAAAACAGATCTTTTCTAAATCACCCTTCATTTAAGGGTTTCCCGGCATTATGTTTTGACCACATAGAAACACCTTTACAATCAAATATTTATGTCTCTTTTACCTTCTCAACCTTAACTAAAATAAAACACAATAGAAAGAAACGAACAACAGTACCTCAATCTTCACAATCTATGTGATTTTTTATTATCACCGACACCAGCAACCATTGATTTGAAGCCTCTTTCTTCAACTGACTATATGGATTTTAGTTTAATGCATCTTCCATAGAATTGTAATTAATTGGTCTATACATCAAGTCAATGTCAAAATTTTTAAGGTACTCTATCCATATTATTTTATTATATTCAAATATCATTAAGAGTATATTTTTATCAAATTCTTATGATCCATAAACACCATACATTTCTTACCAAATTGGTAATGACACCAATTTTTCAATATATGACCCACATCATCTAATTCCAAATAGTGTGTTGGGTGTTTATTTTCATGAAACCATAAATTATGTGATTCCTATGCCACAAAATTATGCCCCTACATGAGGAAACACCCAATCCCAGACCCTGATCCATCACAATATAGCACATAAAACATTCTTCATTTTGGAAATATCATAATTTTTATTGATGTAATGTGAGTTTTGATCTACTAAAAATACTTATAAAATTACTCTTCCCATTGGAAAGAAACAAAATTCCTGGTCAATTATATCATCGGTGAAAAAATTTGTGAAAATTCACAAACAAAACATAGATAAAAAGTAGATAGGCCAAGGAATTTGTGTATTTTAAAGAAATTATTATTTTTGTTTCTATGATATAAAAATATCTATATTTTTTGGATTTATATAAAAAACGTTTTTAGATATTACAAGGCCACAAAAACTCACCTATTTTATCCATAAATAACACTTTGAATGTTGGGAATAATGATAATGATTTTGTATGATACATAACACTATTGATAAGTGTTTCTAATTCTCATCAATTGTTCTAAAATACACCAACATGTAATCCAAAAATAGAACAAAAAATAATCTATATACCTTTGAAATATTTTATTTAACAATTCCATATAGTTTTCTAGTGATTTTAAAATACATAAAAGCATAACCACATACTCATAATGGACATATCTACATTTGATACATATTTTTGTAATATCATATTTTTAAAGCTGCAGTTTGTGATATCCTGAATTCAGGTAAATTTTAGATAACCACTTGGCTCCCGTAAATTGATCAAAAAGATCATCAACATGTAGAAGAGGATACTAATTATTTTTCATAACTTTGTTAATATTATGATAATCCACACATATTTTAAAGACAATGGTATATATAGAATAATAATTTTTTAAATCTATTAATATTTATGAATAAGATATTAACTTTATGTTAATTAGGTCACTTTTTTATAGCATACTCAACAAGAAACAACGCGTTTATTTGAAATCTTATATTTCACACAACTTTGAGTTATACCGAGAAATAATATAATAATATTATTATTTTAATTGGAAGTTAACACATAGTTGTTGTATTTCTTGGAATGAACATAACAAACTAAATTTTTATTACACATTTTTTTAAATTTATTTACCTTTATCGAAAAAACTTTAGAGGCTTAAAATAATAATGAATCTGATTTTATGCATTAAATACTCTAATATTTTTTAAAAGGTCAATTTACCACCTTTTGTTGGACAACCCTTTTTAAATAAAGCCTTTTAAACTTTTATATGTTCCATTTTACAAAATAAACTTCTTCCATAGAATAGGGACATAAAAATTTACTTTGGGTAAATTTTTGGTATTTTTCTGATATTGTTCATTCTTTAGTGAACAATGAAAACATATTGCATTTTAAGTCAAAACTCTCTTTTAATCCAATTTATTTATATATATAGATTATAATTCTAATTGGTTTTAAAGAGTACATGGATTGTATTTTTATTATTTAATCCAATTTTGGTAATTTTGAGTAATTTCATATTGAAATTGGATATAAATACATGTCAACTGTTTGGTATTTTTTACTTCTAAAAAACACGCTTTTTGGTTTTGACTACAAGAATTAATTTTAAATTAATTTATCCAAATTATGTGTTATGAATTTAGAAAAATTAATTCCATATTTTAAATCAGTAGGTTTAAATTGTGAATATATGTACATTTTATTTTTAGACATTATAAAGACTAATTTCAGTAAATATTTTATTTACCATGGTTAAAGGGAAAATATTTTAAATAAGGGTAAAAAATAATATTATAATAATATTAAATTACCCTAACACGTGTTATAACCCTATTGGATGATACATTTATGACCCTAGGCATCCTTTAATCTATTTTAGGACCCAATGGAGCAATTTGTGTGTGAAAATGACATTTAATTACATTTAATTTAAAGTTAAGGAAAATATAACCTAATCATATATCATTTATTAAACATTTTTTATATGGGGTTATATAAATGATCTATAATACTATAAATATTACATAAAAAGATAAATCTCTTTCCTACATCATTGAATTTTTATATAATTTTTAGAAATTATATACAAATTTATTTATGACACAATGATGATGTAGTGATTTATATATTAATGAATGATTTAAATAAATGAGATTATAAAAATTAAAATAAATTAATTTGGAAACTTATTATTCCGCCGACTAATTTTATGGATGATTATGACTTGTTATATTTTAATTGATTAAGTTTTTTGGAAATAATTAATTTGTTGTTGATGTTTAAAAAGTCTGCATATGAATAGTTTATAAATAGACATAAATGAGTTTTTAAAATAAATTCTATTTTATTAAATGGTAAAATAATTATAAAAATATAATATTCGGCAAACTGAAATATGTGATTTTAAAAATATAATTAATGAACCTATTTAGGTTTTATTGGAATTTTATAGTAACTATATTAACCATATAGCATGAATATACAAGAGGACATGGTAAAAGTTAAATTAGTTAACTAAAGGTTAAAGATAAAAGATAAGGTTAATTTTATGCCCTAAACATCCCTAAAGACCATTGAATGAGAGTATTTGGAACCTTACTCACCTTATCTTCGAAATAAATGTGTTGTGGACCTTTGTAAATCGATATTAAGTTTATAATAATATAATACTTTCAAACATTCCTAAAGATCCCCTCCTCCCTCTTATAAAAGGACACCACCTCTAACCCATTACTCACACTACTCTAGCCCCTCGGCTAGTCCAAAATCTTCTCAAATTGTAACGCCCTTACCCCAGTTACCCGGAGTCAGTGCATTATTGCGTAACATTGGCATGATCACAAAAGATCAAGTCTCAAAAGACTGATTAGTTTAGTAGCCTTGGAAACACTAGATACATTCATAAATGTTACATTACATCATAAAGTGAAAAACTACAATAAAAAATTCTCCAGAGTCCACACTCATATCCTCTTCTGACTATCCCTCCAGGTCATTCATAAAATACTTCTTCACATCCTGGAAAAATATTAAAACATTGAAAGGTGTGAGCTCAGATGCTCAGTAAGGATAACAATATAGTATAAGCTTTCATAAATAAATAATTACATTTAAGGCAAAGTATAACTAAAACAAAATCCTTTTAAACTTGAACTTCAGAATAATATGGCAAAAATAAAAGGAAATAATGCCATTTACTTATTCACATGGATATTCTACTAGTCAAATAATCGCATGCAATATCAATAAACACTTTCATAATGATGGAATGCATAATGCCAGACTATCAGAACCACATAGCCAAGGCCTCGTGCCAGCACTACAAATAATATTTTGTCAAGGCCTCATGCCAAGACACTAGATTGTCTCATGAGACCTACCGATGCATCGCATAGCTATAGCGGGCTCCACCTGTCACTTATTAAGTCCAATTCATTCCTCATATGAACAGGTTTAAACATATCATAAACCATAACATAATCGTATCAAATAAAACATGCATAAAGTAAACATAAAATTTCCACATTTCAATCACAAGATATCAATAAAACACATTTATATAATAAAAAAACACT
This sequence comes from Viscum album, assembly GCA_963277665.1. NCBI lineage: Eukaryota > Viridiplantae > Streptophyta > Magnoliopsida > Santalales > Viscaceae > Viscum > Viscum album. Next base: position 1,205,498,597 of record OY728134.1, read on the forward strand.
TCCAAAACCATTTTCAATACCAAAATAAAAGAAAATTGAATCTTGGTATTTATTTTTCATTTAAAAAAAAGTTATGGCTTTTAGAGGAAGCTGAAACTCAAATAATAGTCACAGTGGTGGAGAAGTCGTTGTCACTGCATACGTAAGAAAAAACATTCCTTTTGTCTTTTAGTAAAAACACTTCGTACAAAAATATTCCTTTTGAAAAAAATTAAAATTCAAAGGGGTTTATACACCATATAAAGGATAGTTGTGTATAAAACCAAATATGCCTCAATGAAGGGAGATTGAGACGAAGTCCCTTACAAAGATCATTTTTTAATAAAGTAGATCTATTATGTGTATTCACTATAGGTACACATAAAGAAAGTACAAATACAACATAAGACATAATAATATAATGACATAATTTGAAAGTAGGAGATTAACCCAAATAATGGAAATTGGGTTAACAAGTTCCCTTACCACGTGTCCGACTTGACTCGACCACTATTTGACCTCCTGAATAATAAACTAGAGTTAATCTCTACCTGCTTAAGAAACTTTTTCATGTTCATTATTCCTTTTATATCACTTATTACCATGTTATGATCATTAAGTAATTATTTAAGTTATTAACGATCGTTTTGTCGATCTTAGGTACTTGAGTCAAAAATAAACTTCTTATAATTACCCTTTGTTCATGTGGTAAAATATAAATTATATCCATAATTATATTCATGATTTAGATATCATATAAATCATATATATCCAGTATATACATTCATTTATAATATTACATAACATTTAGAGGTAAGAAATGAAATGCACCGTTCATGGAGACGGTAAGCCGTACGTACGCATGAACGCTACTTTCATTTCTATTTCGTATTTAATGGAATGAAGTTATAATTTATAATGGTATAATATAATTCTAGTATAATATAATGTATAATACCATTTACTCCATCCTCTATACATCCCACATATGGCATTAACGATTCAAATCACTTTGAGGGGGCGGTAGTCCGCACTTTCTAAAATGAAGATGTCACGTTTACCCATAATGGAAACCATAATGGTATGCCATAAATGATAAATAAAGAAGCTTAAGTAAAACATAAACATAATATATATATCATATATGAAAATATTTTCATCATAATGGCCACCATGAGAGGTGTTAAAATAAGATTAAACAATCATCGTTTCGTGAGGCAGAAATTCACCAATCACAGAAACAGTATGTTAATTAACCATTAGACGAAGGTGTGTGTAATTGTAAATCAAATACTTATCATAACAACATCCTATTATATTGAAGATACTAGTTTTGTTACAAAATAAAGGAATAAGAAGATTTTATGGGGTTGGAGAAGCAAAATAAAACAAAAGGACATTAGAGAAGACATTACCTTAAAATCGGGTAACTCTTTTTTGATTTGAGCCAAAGGATTCCTTGGGAAGAATTATGCCCAAATTTAGTCCTCTAGGAGTAATAGAGGGATGTTGAGAGAGTATTTGGGCAGAGTTTGGCTGAGCCAAATTGCTTGGATGGTGTGAATAAGGTGGTAGTGGTGGGGGCCTTTTATAAGAGGAGAGGAGGGGCACTCTTGGAAAGTAATGAAATGCTACTTTATTATATAACAATTTTCGGATTTTAAAAGTCCCAAACTTATATATTTCAAGGATAAGGTGATAAGGGTTCGAAATATACTCATCCAATAGGATTTGGACAAGTGTAATTCTTATATTTTACATTATCCTTCCATTTTATTAAAATCGTTAATTAATGAGGTAATCGCTGCATCATCATGGTGTCATAACTAATTTACTTTATTTAATGTCTAAAAATTATAAGAAAAATATCATGATGTAGAAAATCTTTTTATATTTCTAATGAATATTTATAGTAAAAAATATGACTTGTATAACCCCATTTAAATTTTTTTTAGTAAAACAACTTATGTTTGTGACATTTTTATTTTAACATTAAATAAAAAGTTATTTATGTCATTTTCCTACCAAAGTGGCTCCATGGGGTCCCCAAGTTGACCCATGGATTTTATTGGTCGGCCATGACACATACAATAGGGGTAGGACAAGTTTAAAGGTATTTTCATATTTTTATAATATCATTTTTACCTTAAATTTCACTAATTACCTTTAATCACAATTAATTAAACTTAAAAGTTACTATTCACCAAAAAATTATTTTAATCCCATTGAACCACATTTTACTTCATAATGACAACCATGTATGTCATATTTTTGAAAATCAAATCACAAAAGTGGTAATGTTTCATTTAAACGAGAAATCAGTTTTTTAACTACCACTTAGTGGTTTCACTATTCATCAAAAATTGAAGTTTTTCAGAACAATGCCAAAATTTCTCCCTAAGCTATAATTGATATTCCGAATATAAAAATGATGCCTCTTTTAAAAAATTAGAAACATATAAGTTTCATTAATTAATTTTATAATTAATTCCCGCTGTCACAACAAATAGCGTGTTTTTATGAAACAATATATATCAAAAGATTGACAATTGTTTATGTCCAATTTCAAAGTGAAATTAATTCTAATGACCACCATTGGATAAAATGGTAAAAATATATTCTAATTACAATTTATAACCACTCAATAGTATAATTTATCACTATAAATTATTTTTATTTAAAAAAAATTTAAGTATTTTTCTCTATTCATAAAAAATTGGAAGTTCTCAGAAAAATACCAAAAATTCAACATAGGCTAATTTCGATATTTCGAATCCAAAAATGAAGTCCATTTTGAAATATAAAATATATATAATTTCAAAAAGTGGTTATTACTATTCATAATGGCTATTTTGATTGGTCGCGGTGTGTTAGAATCTCGAACTTGCGTACAATGCAAGCTATTGCATTATTGAAAGAGAAGCGTATCGTGGAAGCTCACGGTGTTACATTATCCCCTCCTTCAATAAATTGTGTCCTCTCAATTTGAAATTTTCTTTGAAAATAAAAGGTTGGAAATAGAAAATACCGTTGTGGAAAACCCACATCAGAAATAAGGTTAATAAAATTTATCCTTAATAAGAGGGAAATGGAAACATAAAAGTCACCACCAAATTATGATCTTGATAAGGAGAACATTGGTGGTAATTAGAGACATATAATTGGAGGAAAAACGTAAATATTTGTAGGGAGTGATTGAGGTCATCAATCACAAACAAGTGTAAAATTGAGGGCCTCAAAGCCTTCAATCTATGTTGATTTAAAATATTATCAGTTCAACAAGACATAAGGTATTAGGATAACACATTTTTTTGTTTTAATATCCCTTTACTAAAGTTTAAGAATTAATTTATTAATAGAATAAGAGATAAGTATATATATATATATGCTTGACAAGTAGAGCTTCAACCTTCAACTAATTTCTACCAGAAACTCATCTTTCACTCATAAAGATAATGGAACTCAAAAATATTATATTTATCCTAATCGTACAAGATTCAAAGTATTAACACATACCATTTATATTAGGAAAACTATTTTGTAATAACCAGGGACTTCCTGTAGGCTAGTGGTAGGTAAAAAAGGTATGTTGCACTATGGTTGTGGGTTCGATTCCTGTAGCTTTGTCCGACGCGACGGGTTATCCTTTTCCGAAAACTATTGTATTATAATATTCCAAAAATAATCTTCATAAATGTTTTAACCTTAAACAATACTATAAAAAGTTCAACTTAATCCATTCCAACCGTTATAGTTATCCAAAATACCTTCGTCCAGACTTTCTCTAAAAGGTCCTTAAATTCCAAAATCAATTGTAACATCAGATTCCCCAAACAATGTAATGTTTCTCTTATTGTCACATACTAAAAATATGATTACCTTCATCATATTAAAACCTTAATGAAAACAACAAGTACTGCAGTACAATCCTTATATATATCAAATTATTCTTATAAGCAGAATATTTTCCTTTAGTCCAAAAGCACCAATATATTAATTATTCCACTTCAACTATAGTAACAGCATAAGATTGTACTTGATCCCTTGGCCTTTTCTGAGGTAAGTTTCCCTCATGCTTAGGACATTCATTGGCATAATGACCCATTTCCCGACAACTGTAGAATTAAACATTGATAGCCTCTTTCTTTCCCTTGCAATCACGAGCCTGGTGAACTTTTCCTCCAAATTTATAACAAACTCCCATTCCTTTTAGGCAAGTACCAGGGTGATTCTTCCCACAATTATTGCAAAATGGAAAATTCTTCTTTCCCTTTTTCCCATTATCTGTCTCTTGTTCCACCGTTCTCTTCTTCTCTTGCTTTACTTTATTTTCATAAGATTTAGAGAATTCCTTTTCTGTCTTGATAGCTCACGAGACTATATCTTTGTACAACGAGAAAGATTGTGAGACTAAAGCTCGACAGAGAAACGGTTTTAACCCATCAAAGAAACGATCAATATTACTTCTTGGGTTACGTATATAATCTGCAGCATACCTCGCTAACCTTGTAAAGTAAGCCTCATACTTTGCGACATTCTCATCCTCCTTTTGTCTCAGACTCAGAAATTGTCGTTCCATATCTGCTCGATGGTCATGAGGGAAGTTTTTTTCTAAGAAAAACTCTTTGAACTCCCTCCATTCCATATTTTATACTTCATCATCTTCCTTTGTGCTTTGAATTAGCGACCACCATTGATCGGCATCTCTAGTGAGGTGGTAGACTGCCATGACAACTTTCTCCCTTTCGCTACTCCCCAAGGCGTGGAATATTTTCTCTAAGGAGTTTATCCACTGCTCAGCTACTAATGGATTTGTACCCCCATTAAATGTTGGCAGTTGTTGCCTCATGAAGCGGTCTAACATTGACCCTCCACGTTGTGGATCAGGGTGCTCCATAAGAGTAAGGTTATTATTCATAACCTAAGTGAGTTGTCCCAGTATGGTGATAAGTTGGTCATAACCAGTTGTATCTCCATCTCCACAATAATTATCTTGAGCAGGAGGGCAATCCCTACATGGAGTGCGTGCATTTATATGGTTTCCATTCCTCCCAATAGGTGCCATTTCTAAAAAATGGCATAAACTAGATTAATTTACGAATCAAAATACATAATTAAAAATTTTCAAAACACTTAACATAAATTGAAATATTTATGGATATAATCCATAATCATAAAAAAAAATTCTTTGAAGAAGTATATACTCATAACCCTTCATAGTAGTTTGTAAATAAAATGAGAATTATCCTAAGCATATCCCCTAGGAGTGTCGTAACCAAGAGTGCAGCAAGGCCCATTGTCATGCACCAGTTCCCATCCGAGTCTAGATCAAAGCGGTGTTTTCGGGTTTTACCCCTAGGTACATCTGCACCAGAGCCACCTCTACCTGCTCATATCCAGTCAGGGTTGTATTGCTCGGAAAATTCATAAAATCTCTATAATACCAAAATTATAGGAAGTTCTTCTATACTAATCCTCAAAGTCTATCTTAGGGCTATGTGTTCTAATCAGAGTTTACCTAAATCTAGCTTCCAAGGTTAGTACTAAAATGTATCTGATACCAACTGTAACGCCCCGACCCTAGTTACCCGGAGTCGGTTCATTATTGCGTAACATTGGCATGATCACAAAAGATTAAGTCTCGAAATACCGATTAATTTAGTAGCCTTGGAAACACTATATACATTCATAAATGTTACATTACATCATAAAGTGAAAAAACTACAATAACAAAGTCTCCATAGTCCATACTCATATCCTCTTCTAATTATCCTTGCAGGTCATTCATAAAATACTTCCTCACATCCTGGAAAAATATTAAAACATTGAAAGGGGTGAGCTCAGATGCTCAGTAAGGATAAAAATATAGCGGAAGCTTTCATAAATAAACATTAACATTTAAGGCAAAGTATAACTAAAACAAAAGCCTTTTAAACTTGAACTTCAGCATAATATGGAAAAAATAAAATGAAATAATTTCATTTACTTATTCACATGGATATTCTACAAGTCGAATAATCACATGCAATATCAATAACCACTTTCATAATGATGGAATGCATAATTCCAAACTCTCATAACCACATAGACAAGGCCTCGTGCCAAGACTACAAATAAGATTTTGTCAAGGCCTTGTGCCAAGACACTAGTTTGTCTCATGATACCTACCGATTCATCGAGGAGCTATAGCGGGCTCCACCTGTCACTTATTAAGTCTAATGCATTCCTCATATGAACAGGTTTAAACATATCATAAACCATAACATAATCATATCACATAAAACATGCATAAAGGAAACATAACATTTCCACATTTCAATCACAAGATATCAATACAATACATTGATATAATAAAAAAACACTTTCAAAACCATTTTCAATACCAAAATAAAAGAAAATTGAATCTTGGTATTTATTTTTCATTTAAAAAAATTTATGGCTTTTAGAGGAAGCCGAAACTCAAATAATAGTCACGGTGGTGGAGAAGTCATTGTCGCTACATATGTAAGAAAAAACATTCCTTTTGTTGTTTAGTAAAAATGCTTCGTACAAAAATATTCCTTTTGAATAAAATTAAATGTCAAAGGGGTTTATACACTGTATAAAGGAAAGTTGTGCATAAAACCAAATATGCCTCAATGAAAGGAGATTGAGACGAAGCCCAATACAAAGATCATTTTTTTAAATAAAATATATCTATTATGTGTATTCACTATAGGTACACATGAAGAAAGTAAAAATACAAGATAGGACATAATAATATAATGACATAATTTGAAAGTAGGAGATTAACCCAAAGAATGGAAATTGGGTTAAGAAGTTCCCTTACCTCATGTCCGACATGACTCGACTGCTCTTTAACCTCCTGAATAATAAACTAGAGTTAATATATACCTTCTTAATAACCTTTTTCAAGTTCATTGTTCCTTTTATATCACTTATTTCCATGTTATGAACATTATGTAATTATTTAAGTTAATAACGACCATTTTGTCGATCTTAGGTACTTGAGTCAAAAATAAACTTCTTATAATTACACTTTGTTCATGTGGTAAAATATCCATTATATCCATAATTATATTAATGATGTAGATATCATATAAGTCATATATATCCAGTATATACATTCATTTATAATATTACATAACATTTAGAGGTAAGAAATGAAATGCACCGTTCATGGAGACGGTAAGCCATACGTACGCATGAACACTACTTTCATTTCTATTTCATATTTAATGGAATGAAGTTATAATTTATAAATGTATAATATAATTCCAGTATAATATAATTTATAATACCATTTACTCCATCCTCTATACATCCCATATATGGCATTAACGATTCAAATCACTTTGAGGGGGCGGTAGTCCACACTTCGTAAAATAAAGATATCACGTTTACCAATAATTGAAACCATAAAGGTATGCCATAAATGAAAAATAGAGAAGCTTAAGTAAAACATAAACATAATATATATATCATATATGAAAATATTGTCGTCATAATGGCCACCATGAGAGGTGTTAAAATAAGATTGAACAATCATCGTTTCGTGAGGCAGAAATTCACCAACCACATAAACAGTATGTTCTTTAACCATTAGACGAAGGTGTGTGTAAGTGTAAATCAAATAATTCTCATAACAACATCCTAGTATATTGAAGATACTAGTTTTGTTACAAAATAAAGGAATAAAAAGAGTTTAGGGGGTTGTAGAAGAAAAATAATACAAAAGGACATTAGAGAAGACATTACCTTAAAATCGGGTACCTCTTTTTTGATTTGAGCCAAAGGCTTCCTTGGGAAGAACTCTGACCAAAGTGAAGCTTCTAGGAGTAATATAGGAATGTTTAGAGAGTATTTTGGAAGAGTTAGGCCGATCCAAATGGCTTGGAAGGTGTGAATAAGGTGGTAGTGGTGGGGGCCTTTTATAAGAGGAGAGGAGGGGCACTCTTGGAAAGTAATGAAATGTTACTTTATTATATAATGATTTTCGGATTTTAAAGGTCCCACACTTATATATTTCTATGCTTAGGTGATAAGGGTTCTAAATCTACTCATAAAATAGGCTTTGGACAAGTTTAATTCTTATATTTTACATTATCCTTCCATTTTATTAAAATCGTTAATTAATGAGGTAATCGTTGCATCATCATGCTGTCATAACTAATTTACTTTATTTAATGTCTAAAAATTATAAAACAAATATCATGATGTAGGAAATATTTTTATATTTCTAATTAATATTTATAGTAAAAAATATGACTTGTATAACCCCATTTAAAAATTGTTTTAGTAAAACAACTTATGTTTGTGACATTTGAATTTTAACTTTAAATAAAAAGTTATTTATGTCATTTTCCTACCAAAGTGGATCGATGGGGTCTGAAAGTTGACCCATGGATTTTCTTGGTCTTACATGACACATCAAATAGGGGTAGGACAATTATAAAGGTATTTTCATATTTTTATAATATCATTTTTACCTTAAATTTCACTAATTACCTTTAATCACGATTAATTAAACTTAAAAGTTACTATTCACCAAAAAATTATTTTAATCCCATTGACAAAATTTTACTTCCTAATGACAACCATGTATGTAGGATTTTTAAAAATAAAATCACAAAAGTGGTAATGTTTCATTTAAACGAGAAATCAGTTTTTTAACTACCACTTAGTGGTTTCACTATTCATCAAAAATTGATGTTTTTCAGAACAATGCCAAAATTTCACCCTAATATATAATTGATATTCCAAATTCAAAAATGATGTTTGTTTTACAAAATTCAAAACATATAAGTTTCATTAATTAATTTTATAATTAATTCCCGCTGTCACAACAAATAGCATGTTTATAAGAAACAATATATATCAAAAGATTGACAATTGTTTATGTCCAATTTCAAAGTGACTTTAATTATAATGACCACCATTGGATAAAATGGTAAAAATTTATTATAATTACACTTTACAACCACTCAATAGTATAATTTATAACTATAAATTATTTTGATTAAAAAAGTTGTTTTTAAGTATTTTTCACTATTCATAAAAATTGGAAGTTCTCAGAAAAATACCAAAAATTCAACATAGGATAATTTCGATATTCCGAATCCAAAAATGAAGTCCATTTTGAAATATAATATATATATATATATTCAAAAAGTGGTTATTACTATTCATAATGGCTATTTTTATTGGTCGCGGTGTGTTAGAATCTCGAACTTGCGTACAATGCAAGCTATTGCATTATTGAAAGAGAAGCGTATCGTGGAAGCTCGGGGTGTTACACAAATAATCTCCCAATATTACATTATTCCACCTTTAATTCTTCCTCCAGGCCTAATGAAATTCAAGAAAGTTATTTTCCTCAATTCAAAAGAAGTTACCCGATTTGAGGTAATGTCTTCTCTCAAGATTCATTTATTTTCCTTCTCCACCCCCTAAAATCTATTTATTCAATTATCTTAAAACAAAAAAGTATATATAATATTCTAGGATGTTTTTATGTGAATTATTTTAACTACACTTACCCACACATTCTTCTAATAGGTAGAGAACATACTGTTTTTGTGGACGGTGAACTACAGCCTCACAAAATGATGATTGTTCAATATTATCCTACCACATATTATGGTGGCCATTATGATGGAACTGTAATTATATATGAAATATATGATATTTATTTTATCTCTATTCTTATTAATTCTCATTTATAACATACCTTTATTCTTTTAATGTTTTATAAATATGATAATTTCATTTGAGGAAATGCAAACTACCGCCCCCTCCAAGTGAACTGAATGGTTCATGCTATACATTGAAAATATAATGGAAGAATTAATGAAATTATGTAACACATATAACATAGATATTATACTATAGTTATAATATACCTATTCATAATTTTTTATCATCCCATTAAATATGAAAAAGAAATGAAAGTAGTGTTAATGCATATGTACGGCGTACCGTCTCCATGAACAGTAAATTTCATTTCTTATATCCAAATGCTATGGACTATTTTAAATACATAAATAATGAATATATATGATATATATAATATATAAATCATGAATATCATTATTGAGTTAATGTAAATTTGACCACACGGCCAATTTTTAGTTATAACAAGTTCATTTTTGACTCAAGTTCTGAACATCGACAAAATGACTGAAATAAACTCAAAGAATTCACTAGTTGTTATAGCAAAGTAATAAGTTATAAAAAACGAATAATAAACATGTAAAAGGTTCTGAATAAAGTGTAAATTAACTTTAGTTTATTATTTATGAAATTAAAGAATGAACGAGTCAAGTCGGACATGAGGTAAGGGACTTCGTCTCCATCTCTTTTCATTGAGGCATGTTTTGATAATATAAAACTCCTTCTTTTTACGGTGTATAATAGTTTCATTTGACGTTTAATTTCATTCAAAGGGAATATTTTTTTCTACAAAACATTTTACTAAACAAGAAAAGGATTGTTTTTAAAATTTGTGGTGACAATGAACTCTCTGCAACCATAATCGTTATTCAGATTCATTTACAAGCATTAATGTTTCTAAAAGGAAAAGAAATACCTTTTTACCTTTTTGGGTGATTTAGTATTTAAAATGGTTTTTTAAAATTTATTTATTATTTAAATATCTTGAAATGATTTCTTGTTATTGAAAATGATATGTTATTAGTGAAATGTTGATATATGCAATATTTTATGTGTTATGATTGTATAATGGTGCATGGACATTTGATAGGTGGTAACTTGATAAACCAAATGATGGGTGGTTTCATGATAAACGAAGGATGGGTGGTTACGTTATAACCTCCAATGCATTGGGTATGGAAGTCGGTTGTATGGCTATTCCATTTAGTGATATGTGTGGAAGTGAACCGTATGATTATTCCATTTAAGTATGTTTATGTCCCAAGTTACCTTTATAAGATTTATGTTTCTTCCTATGGGTTTTATGGTAATATTTTGGTTACAAAAGAAGGGTATGTAATGAGATTAAATTCAATGATGTGTTTTTGCTACTTCTTTAAGGTGAATGGTATTACATTATGGTAAAGTATTGATGGTTTACTTGTTGTTTTGAAAAACTAATAGTATTCCTTCTTTATGTATCCGTTACTGAGATTTTATGCTCATCCCAGGTAGTTGAAATGTTTTTCACAAGACTTAAAGTGGAATAGAATCAAGTATGGGATCAAGGAAAAGTCATTCCATTTAAAATATGGAACTAAACATGATTCTTTTCTTTTAGGAGTTTTTATTTTAAGAAAAAAAAATGGAAACTGATTTGAAGTGTCTACATGTAATATTTAAGTTGTTATGTATTAGTTATTAAATAATTCTCTAAAAATATAAACCTGAAAATATCCTCAATGCGAATTATTACCACAATTCAATATTATGTAATGTTTAATTTTGGGTCCTTATAGTTGGTATTAGAGGTCATTTTAGATAACTTTAGTGGTTAGGTTTCTATTTAAGCATAAGTGACATAACTATAATGGTTATCATATTAGAAATAGTCACAGTTATTTTAGATATATCTAATGAGTTGAAGATAACATGAATAAATATATCTTAGTGTTTTCCCACATCATAAGATATTATATGATGATTTTTCTAATATACCCACACTAAATGTTTTGGTTTTAGTAAATGGATGGATCTGGAAGGCACCAAAGTTACAATGGATGTGAAGAAAACTGTGATGGTTTTCTGAATGAGCAACTGAATGAAATGGATGCTGTAATGAAAAATCTTTTTATTATTCGAAACCAACTATCTGGAGTCTTGATTGACTACTTGAATCTTGGTTATTTTCCAAGGCATCACATATGCAAGAAATAAATCCCAATGGAAGTTCAGGTAATAATCATAATGCTAAGTATATTAAAAAACCTATGTGTCAATGATGTAGAAAGAAACACCAAGTAATATTCTTAAAAGGTATGAGAAGATGTTTTAGATGTGGTAATAAAGGTCATAATGTAATAACCTTCTTGGGAAAAAGGAAGCATCCAGTTGGATCCAGGAAAGGGAAAGAAGTTATTTATGAAGGATCAATTTAATGTTCTAAATGTGGTGTGCATGGTCATTATAAAAATATATGTTCTAAAAAGAAAGATCAGTAATGGGTTCAAAATGACCGTAAAAATATATGTTTTCCAATACCTAATTCCATTCCAATTGAAGATGAGGAAACTAAAAAGGACCTATGAAAGCTATGGATTATTTCTTAGATCATGTTTTGACATTACTGAAATTTTTGGACATTATGCATGATTTTGTTTGTAGGAAATATGTATAAAAGAATAAGATGGAAAAACATGGATAAAGGATCATGAAGAATGTTCAATGATTACGATGTGTACATTTTAGTAATTGAAGAGTTATGTTGGATCTATGGGTGTTGATATGTTTAAATGTATTAATGATAGGATTATATTGAAATAATTTTTCTAGTATGTGTAACCCTGAAGATTGATCTGCTAAAAGCTTATTCAAGGAAGAATTATCTTTCCTTTAGTGGATATAGTTATTTGGGTTTATATAATCCTTGAATTTGAGGAAATTACAAATTATTACTTTGTGGGATGAAAATGCAATGTATGAGATAACATTTTTGGTTAAAAAATGTTATGGTTATTTTTGGGTAATTTATCTAATTTTTGGGAATGTTATAAAATTATATAATTTTTGAAGAAGGACAACACGTAGATCATTTGACAACCTATCATGTTAGAAAAAGCTGTAGGAATCAAACCCACAACCAAAGTGTGACTGAGATTTATCAACTACCACTGTTCTACATGAAGACCCTGGTTAGTATGGCTAATTATTTTTAGATATATGATTTTATGGATCAATAGTATGTTTGTATTTGGAACTTATGTTTTATCAAATGGATATCTTTATTATAGGAAAATTATTTGGTGATTAAGTGATAAAGGTTATTTAGGAAGAAATTCTCTCTTTTGGGAATACTTTATGCCAAAGGAAAAGAGAATACATTGAGGTTTCATTTGTGGAGTAATGATTGAAATTTTATTTTGGAAGAATCTCTGTTTTTATTGTGAACATATGGAGATTTGGGTTATTTATGGAAATGAATAAATTATCATAAATAATATGTGATTAGGATAATTACACTTCAGTAAGAGACTTTAAGAGTAGTCAATGTTATTTGGAGATAAATGTAAAGGCTTACTATGGAAGAATATGTGATAAAATTCTTCTGAGTTTAGGGTTTAAATCTTAGTTTGGATTACATTAAATAATTTTAAGGGCATTTGTTTATTGAATGGTCTTTTTTGAACTTTGGGTATTGTTTTTTGAATTTTATAGATTAATGGATTATTATTTCTGGGGGATTATCTAATCTTGTATTAACCATTTTGGTTTAGGTAAATGTAAAAAGACCTGAGAAATATATAGTTCTTCTTTTGTGGGTTATGTGATTCTCTAGATGTTTATTCTATCACTTCAGATATGACCAAGATATCCTGAATACTCATTATTTGGGGAAAATATGTGTTTTTGGTACAAATTTGATTAAAGGATGAAACACTACTTTTTAAGTTAGTATTTTTCCTAATGATATTCGTCTAGGTAGTAATAAAGTTCTTCAACTCTATGAAAAGGACCTTGAAGAAAAAAATTTATACACTGGATTTTATCATCAGAATTTTACCCAACCACAAATTTATGATAATGCGGTGGATAAATTTCTGTGATCATGTTCTCTATCACTCTATATTAATTTATGAGATTTAGTTTCTCTTCCATATCGGCATTTTCAAACATGGAATCCTCGTATGGGTTATCTCGGGTGACCTGTGTTGTTCTATTTCTTTATTTCAATGTGATTGTTTTATTGAATCTTTTTCCGATGTGGGACATTAAATGAAGTTTCCAAACAAAATTTTAAAATTGTGAGGATGCAATTTCCAAAAGGGGGAAGGATGTAACAAACCAAGTATTTAAAGAATAACTCTTATTTATATCTATTAATATTTTTTAATAAGATATTAATTTTTTGTTAAAGATGACAATTTGTTTGATAGTGTACTCAACACACAATAACAAGTTTCTTTTAAATCTTATGTTGTACACAACTTTGAGTTATACAGAGAAATAATACAATAATATTATTATTTTAAATGGTAGTTAACACATAGTCGTATTGCTTGAAATTAACTTAACTAACTACATTATGATTACAGATGTTTGTTAAATGTCTTTCTGTTTATGGAATAAAATTTATAGGATTAAAATATGTATGAATCTTATTTTAAGCATTGAATACTCTAATATTCATTAAAAGGAAGATTTACCGCCTTTTGATAGAGAACCCTTTTAGAAATCATGTTTTTTCACTTTAATATGATACATTTGAAAAAATAAACTTCTTCTTTAAAATAGAGTCATCAAAATTTACTTTGGGAAAATATTTGGTATTTTCTTGATAAAGTTCATTTTTTAATGAATAGTAAACAAATATAGCATTTTAAGTAAAAATTATCTTTTAATCTAATTTATTTATATAATTAGATTTTACTTTTAATTGGTTTTAATGTGTAATTGGATTATATATTTATTATTTAATCCAATTTTGTTCATTTTAAGTAATTTTACTTTCAAATTGGACATAAACATGTGTCAATATTTTGGTAGTTTTTACTTCTTAAAAACACGCCTTTTGGTTTTTACAACGGGAATTAATTTTAAATTTATTTCTGCAACTTCTATGTTTTGAATTTGGGAAAATGGATTCTATATTTGGAATCAGGAGTTCCAAATTTTCTAAATAGATAACTTCTATTTTTTGATATTATGAATTGTATCTTCAGTAAATATTTTATTTACCATGGTTAAAGGTTGAGTTTGGTAAATAAGGGTAAAAAATAATATGATAACAGTATTAAATTACCCTAACAAATTTCTAACACTATTTTATGATACATTTCTGACCATGGGCATCCTTGATCCTATTTTAGGACCCCATGGAGCCACTTCTGTGTGAAAATGACATTTAATTACTATTAATTTAAAGTTAAGGAAAATCAAACCTACACATATATCTTTTACTAAAATAATTTTTATATTGTGTTATATAAGTGATATATTAGACTATAAATATTCATTAGAAAACTAAAAATATTTCCTACATCATGGTATTTTATTTATAATTTTTAGGAATCATATAAATAATGTTATGTTTTAAACAATGATGATGTATTGGTTTCCATATTAATGAATGATTTAAATAAACGAGATTATAAAAATTAAAATAAATTTATTTTGAAACTTTTTATACCATAAACGAATTGTATGGATCAATAAGACTTTTTAAATTTTAATTAATGATGTTTCTTTTAAATAATAATGTTTTTTTTATTTTTATAAATTCTTGATACGAATAGTTTATAAATTCACATAAATCATTTTTTAAAATAAATAATATTTAATTAAATGATAAAATAATCTTAAAAATATAAGATTCAAAAAACTGAAATATACGATGTCAAATATTTCAATAATTAACCACTTGAGGTTCAATTGGATTTTTATTGTAACTATATTAACCGTATAGTATAAATATACAATATGACATGGTAAAAGTAAAATTAGTTAACTGAAGGGTAAACCTAAAAGATAAGGTTAATTTTTTCCCTAAACCTATCTAAATCCAATATGATGATATTATTTAGAACAATAATCACGTTATATTCTAATTAAATTAGTTGGGGACCTTTTGAAATTGAAATTCAGTTTATAATAAAATAATAAATTCAAACTTTCCTAATGTTCCCCTCCTCCCTCTTATAAAAGAACACCACATCTAACCCATTAATAACACCACACATTCCACTTGGATAATCCAAAAATATGATCCAATAATGTCCCAATATTACTCTATTTCTCCTAGAAGCCTTACCCTAGGAAGAAAGCAATTCAAGAAATCCCTTTGTCTCAAATCAATAGATGTTACCCGATTTGAGGTAATGTCTTCTCTCAGGATCCATTCATTTATTTTCCTTCTAAATCCCCCTAATATATTATTATTAAATTATTTTATAACAATAAAAGTATATTTAATATACTAGGTTGTTTTTATGAGATGTATTCGAACTAAATTTACACACACCTCCATCTAACGGGTATATAACATATTGTTTCTGTGGACGGTGGACTACTGCTTCACGAAACGTTGATTGTTCAATATTCTCCTACCAGCTATTATATTGGCCATTAAAATGGAACTGTATTTTTATATGATATATATAATATTTATTTTACCTTTATTCTTATTAATTATCATATTTAACATCCCTTTATTCTTTTGAGTTTGAATAAATACGATAATTTCATTTGAAGAAGTGCAGAATACCGCCCCATCAAAGTGATATGACACATTCATGATATAAATAGAGCATATAAAGGATGAAAGTAATTAAATTATGTAACATATATAACATAGATATTATAATAGAGTTAAAATATATCTATCTATATTTTTTTCATTCCATCAATTTTGAAAAAGAAATAAATGTATCGTTCTTGCGTACATACGACTTACCATCTCCATGAACGGAGCATTCCATTTCTTATATACAAATACTATGGACTATTATAAATACATATATACTGAATATATATGATATATATGATATATATGATATATATGATATATATGTGATTAATATCATTCTGGAGATAATTTACTTTTGACCACATGTGCAATTTTTAATTATAAAAAGTTCATTTTTGACTTATGTTCCGAACATCTACAAAATATATGATATGAACTCAAATAATTAACTAATTGTTATAGCAATGTAATAGGTGATATAAAAGGAATAGTAATATTGAAAAAGGTTATGAAGTATTTATAAATTAACTTAAGTTAACTATTTGGGAAATTAAAGAATGAACGAGTCAAGTCAGACACGAGGTAAGGGGCTCCGTCTCAATCTCCTTTCATTGGGGCATGTTTTGATAATATACACCTCCTTCATTTTACGGAGTATAATAAACCCCTTTTACTTTTAATTTCCTTTAAAGTGATTGTATTTTCTACAAAACATTATACAAAATGACAAATGGAATTTTTTTGAACTTTTGTGGCGATAATGACCTCTCTACCGCCGTAATCATTACTTGGATTCCTCTATAAGCCATACTATTTTTAAAAGGAAAATAAATCCCCTTTTTCCCTTTTTGGGTGTTTTTGTATTGAAAATGTTTTTTGAAAATGTATTGATTATTTCAATATCTTGAAATGATATATTATTATTTCAAATGAATTTTTTTTAGTGAAATGTTGATATTTGCAATATTTTATGTGTTATGATTGTATAATGCTGCATAGACATTTGATGGGTGGTTATGTGATAAACCAAAATTCCGGTAATGCTGTGATAATGGATGGGTGGTTATTTCATAACCTCCAATGCATTGGGTATGGAATTGGACCGTATTTCTATTCCATTTAGTGATATGTGTGGAAGTCGACCACATGGTTATTCTATTTAAGTAAGTTTTTGTCCCAAGTAACCTTTATACGATTTTTGTTGCTTCCTACGGGTTTTATGGTAATCTTTAAGTTATAAAAGAATGTTATAAAATGGGATTAAATTTAGTGAAGTGTTTTTTTATACTTATTTATGGTGAAAGGTTTTAATTCATGATAATGTATTCTTGGTTTACATGTACTTTTGAAAACTAATAGTATTCCTTATTTATGTATCCCTTAATGGTCTTTTATGCTCATTCCATGTTTTTGAAATGTTTTTCATAGTACTATTAGTATAATAGGGTCAATGATGGGATCAAGTAAAAATGATTCTGTTCAAAACATAGAACTAAACATGTTTATTTTCTATTAAAAGTTTTTATTTTATGAAAAAAATAGAAACTGAGTAGAAGTGTCTACATGAAATATTCAAGTTGTTATGTATATGTTATGACCTAATTCTATAGAGCTATAAACCTGAAAAATCCTCCAAGTGAATTATTATCTTAATTCATTATTATGTAATATTTATGTAGAGGGCCTTACACATATTCAAATTTTTACATCCTATTAGTTTCTCACAAAAAACTAGTGTGACCCATGGAGACGTACTCATTCAAATGAACCCTTTGCTTTAATGCTCTTCCAACCAGACTTTAAATTCCCTTAATTCTATTGGATCTATCTAATTAGATGAAAGTGAGAATATACCGGTCCCTAGTAAGAGATCATTCATCAACTCCACTTATGTTATGAGTGGAAACCTTGATAAATTTTAAAGATAAACATCAAGAAACTATTTAAAAGCATTAAACAATTTCTTTTCTAGATCTCATATATTGATGCTAAGGTCAAAGTTTCCAACTAGTATGAGATAGTTTCAACCACTATTTGAAATAATCTTGTTAAACCTAGCATTAAATTTATTTTTCCACCAATAATATTCTCAATGACATCTAATGAAGTAAAAGTTACACCTAGATTATAAAATTTTATGTGATCATTGAACAGTGTAAAAAATCAATACTATGATTATGTCATAGAAATCCATCTAAATAATAATGAAATAAAAATTAAATTTATCAACATCAATTATTTTTTAATATTATTTCCACAGAAAGGATTGATAATATCCTCATCCAAGTGGTATTTTATGTATCAAAATATAAGGAATCATCTCAATATGTAATCCTATAATATCAAAAACAATAGAATCCAAAAATGAAAGGGAGGAACCCATCTCAAAAAAGGGTTATAGAAGGGTATAATTACAACGAATTATACATCCACTATCAATGGTCCATATTGATCATTGATAATCATTTCATCATCTTCATAAAATTTCTTACTCATCAAATATTTATATTTATTATAATATTGAGAGTGCATTGAATGAGTAGTCATTGTATTCATAGAATCACCATGGATTCCTTTTTTTCTTCTTATGATAATTATTCTATTATCCTCATCCCATTGTTTAATATAACATGTGGGAAACATGAGTTGTTTCCCTAGAACCCAACCTTGGAGGACTATGAAAATAGACCTGAATATGTCCCATATTGTTTCAATTATGACATGCTCTATGTTTTTTATACAATCTCACCACATTTGAGCTTATGAACCACACAAAAAGCATCAAGGTTTACCCTTAGATTATTGAGGAAGATTCTCTGATCCTACCGTATGGATTAGAGTCACACAACTACCTTGGAAATGGGTGTCCTCCTCCCCTAAGTCCTAGAATTATAATTCCAACAATTTCCCATTATTATCAAAATGAAAATTCCACTTTCATTTCATGAGATATCGTTTTATACTATCATTTTTCTATTATATTTTTCTACTATAATTTCTCCATGTAATGATATATATTTTTTATAGAAAATGCATCAAAATCCTCCCAAGAAATGCCTGAGACCAATATAGTCTGAACTATAAAATCTCATCACTATGATGATAGATCCTCCAAAATTTATGTTGCTAACTTCTCTTTTAGCTCAACTAGTTTATGAAGGAAATCAAAGATTAAATTAATCATATGTATCCACACCTTTTACTATACTGGTTCTAAATTACCCCAAATGGGCGGGTGGATTATTCTTTTGGAACTGAATAGAATGATCCACTTTCCTTAGTTCACCCTATATATTCACTCTATACAGAGCCTGGAAATACTACACAATACTCTGAACTAGCTATTGGTTCTCCTATGGATAAGGGGAGACCATATTTTATGCAGCCACTTCTGGTTAGTTTTTATGATTCCTATTGGGTTTCATTTTCTATGACCAAAATTAAATTCCATTAATAATAACTCTCTAGAAACTAAAAGCATATAAATATAAAATTTACCACATCACACATATCCCAAAAAAACCATTCCAAAATTGAGAAATTTCATTTTTAAAACAATTTTTTAAACATCCTCCATGTTAATTAAAAATAAACCCGTATTCAACTATTTTAAAAAACCATCTATTTTTTACCAAATCATAATTCACTTCTCAAAATGAAATATTCACTCATAGTTGGAATTCACTCATATTAATGAGTGTCATGATCTTCTCATACGATAGCCCCATGATGATTTGGTTATATCTATTATATGTGTCTCTATAAACACATCTACCCAAATTTCTTAGTATCAAGAAGTTTTTCATATGTAGGTTAGCTATGACACTTTATGTTGTAAATTAAAAGTTCATGATGATCCTAATCCTTTATAAAAACCTAACTCCTGGACAAAGCTGCATTTATTTTCATCTATAGGATCAAACAAACTGATACAATTTGTATCATCTCATACCTCACCCAATATATTTTGAAGAGTTGGTGGGTGTTACATTCCCTTATGTGTCATCCCCAGGATACTAAATGCTAGAAAATAAATTCCAAGGGATTTTTAAATAGTTGGGGGACAATTTTACCTTTGAAAAATAAAAAACAAACCATGATAACCATAAGGAAAGAACCCTATATGATTCTTGGGTATAATATAGTAAAAGTAAAAGTGAACTAACTGACAAAAATACCCAACCAAAACCATGATCCTTATCAGTGTAAAAAAGAGAAAAAACTACCTCTCAATAGATCCTAACATGTTACATGCTCAAAAGGATATTTCCATATCATAGAATCATTATGCATATTTAAATAAGTGGGATAACTTTCCTTTTTATGCACTCACTATACATATTCTACAAATTCACCAATGTTCCAAAGTGAAACACCAATAGTTTTTGTGTATATTTTCTTCATGTGAATAATATTTATTTACATTTCTTATTTCTTACACTAAAACAAGTTAAGATTTCACTACATGGATCACTGTCTTATCTTGTGTTATAGGCAACACTGAGTTTCTACAAAACAACACATTATTATTATTATTTAAATGATATAGTTATAACATAGACATTAAAGAAATTAATATAAATATTAGTAATTAATTTTAAAATAATATTTTAAATCTTTTTTATACATAATACAAATCGATAATAAAATATATAATTGTTGGTAAATTATTTATATGATTGAAAATTCTATTTTCCTAAAATAACTTCTTTTTATTCCATTCTATGAACAATAATAAAATTAATTATAGACCCCTTAGAAATTGAATTTTTTAAAATAATTTTTTTTCATTTATAATTTAAAATTTTTCTTTGGGTGAATTTTATGGATTTTTCTAAAAAAACTAAATTGTTTGATGAATGGTGAAAAATACTAAATTTTAATTTAACTTAAATTATCATATAATTTATTAATATTGATAAATTATATTGTAATTTTATTTTAATGTATAATTATATCAACAATACAACATTATACCCAATTTAGGCCATTGTAACAAATTTCACATTGAAATTGTATAAAAAATATTTCAATATTTTGGAGATTTTCACTTTAGAAACCCATAATCTCATCCCATATGCAAGATTAGCCAGATCTGTGACTAGAATTTTAAAAAATGGATTAAATAATTGGAATAAGAAACTTTATAAATTATAATAAGTTCAACTTAATTTTTAACCAAAAATATTAGTGAAATTAATCAAATTTAATCACAGTAGTAAAGGTAAAAATGAGATTACTTAATGAATAGAGATAGAAAATATGGTGTAAAACTTACCCAACAGTTCTATTAAAATTTTTTCACTAGGAATATTTAGACCATGCGACCTATAAGGATCTATAATGTTCCATTTTGAACCCTTCGTGGAAAATTAAATTGTGGGGAGGACCCAAATCATCTCAAGAGTACCCAATGTGTCATTTTCCCCACATATAAAAGGCCAACACTGCTCTCCCTCTCCCAACGCATGTAAAGACTATTGTTTTATACAACCACTACAAATCTATCCTCTCAGCATCCCTCCATTCATCTGAGAACCATCCCTTTTTGGGGGGAATCCAAACAATGATTCCCTTTGGTTAAAACCAAAAGGTGTTAACCAAAGAAGATGAGGTTTTCATGAGTACTATGAATGTCAAGATATAAGGTAAGGGTTTTTTCATTTCACTTTTATTTCTGTGATACCAATGAATTATTCATAACCCATCACATTTTATGACGTTTGTACACTTCCCATGAATGTTATAAATGATTCTTGTACATACATTTATGTATAATTACATATCCCTTTGATGATCTTTCATTTATGGTGTTTATAGATCAAATGTAGAAAAATAGGTAATGTAATTTTTTTATCAATTTTTATTCTTTGAGATACATGCAATGTTAGGAACCACTTTTTTCTATGGGGTTTATATACTTTCCAAGAACATTTTTTATCATGAATCTCATTCATTAAATGATATTTGAAGCTAAATATAATGTTATTATCTCATGAGGAATGTGATTCAAAGTTTTATTAAATTGTCAAGAGTTTATTTCTATAATCTCATTATTTATCAAGATTATATATGATAATAATTCAATTGATGAAATATTATAATCTGTATTTCAAGAAATACCATGAATTATATTCTCATATTGTTATTAATTATATCTTCATTTAATGGTTCAATTTCTCCACTATTATTTACTTATGATAATTAATAAAATGTTTTTATGAAAAAGCAACCTTCATTCTCCATTAAATTAGAAATAAGTTTTATTAAAAAAAAATATTTTTTCTAAAAATGATTTTCAAATTTTCTTTAAGTTATCTTTTATACTTATTTTTAGTGAAAATTATTTCAATTTTTTCAAATCTTCATTGATATATTCTCAAGTATTTTTTATTTTAAAAGTTTTTCAAAAAGGTTTTCAAGATTCCATTATAGGGTTTATGGTCATTTTTTATGAAAATAGTTTTTATAAGGTTTAATGTTTTCAAAAGATTTTTTTTCTAATAAGAGAGGATATATTCTTCATGATTTGTTTTTAAAAGATATTTCAAAATTATTTAATATTTAAGATGAAATCTATTTCTATTTTTGAATCCTTCCTGGGTATATTATCCAAGGGTTTCATTCATATTATTTCAATGAATGGTATATGTTTTGATGGAATAATTTTTATGAAATCCATCTATATTTTATGGTTTATATATTTGTGAAAACTGTTTATCTTCCATGGGTTAAATGAATTCGAATCCATATTCTTTTCATGAGTGATGTTGTGATTAAAATAATATGAAACATTTTTTCCACTTGTTAATATATGATGGCAAGTTCATGATACCCATTTTATATGACGGTTTATGATATGATGTTTATGAATCCCATTTCCTTTTATGGGCCATGATATGATATTTGTTTATGATATTATTGAACACATATGTATGATTTTATTATCTTATGGGTGAGACCTATATCTCCCTCCAATACATTGTGTAATGTTTTATATCTCTATGGAAAATGTTGTAAAAATATTCTATGTACTTGATCCACTATACGATGAAGAGGAATCAAAATCCATTATCAGAAGTAGCGGAAATCTAATCCACTATGGGAAAAAGGGAAAAACTAGATCCCTTATAAATACATTATTCAGATTGGGGATGGTGATGTGTCCCTCCTAGTAGCTTTATTCCCCATGAATTTCCTTGAAATGTTTTTGAAATGTTCCTTGAAATATATGGAATGATATTACATGTTTATATATCTTCCACAATTCCATGTCTTATTCCTATGTTAGGATTTCTTAGATTAGGACCTTTAATCCCTCCCAATTAGTATCTTACCAACTGTAAATATTTATACCATGACTCATGTATTTGATCTTTCGAAATCCCGGAAACGATATTCTATTATTTTTATCGAGTTATCAAAACCTCATGTTTGTGAATATACTTATGTATCTCCACTATATACCCTTACTAAGCATCCGATTTAACCCTTTTTTATGTTTACATTCTCTTGGTTATAATGATATTTATTATTTATGATGAGTCTAGGAGGGGTTCTAGTTATTTAGAACCTTGTTGGAGATAATTTATCTCACTTTTGATATAGTTTTTGTGCTTCAATTTATCTAATGGAACTAAAATAATATGATATTTGGGTGTCTATTTGTGTAATGTATTAAAAATTGTGTAAAAATGATGCAATGTTAATGTATTTAAGTGGGGGTATTTATAGTTTGTATGAGAGAAACTTTTTGGTTAAATTTTGGAATCTTGGTTGATGTGACCTTACTGAGAACCTTACATGCATGTATAATGATAAGTCCTATAATGATGAAAAGTAAAATAAAAGGACCTAAAATTTTGGTAAATGATAAAGTGAGTGGATTTCTATCAATATATATCTATCTTTATACTATAAGAGGATGTGACTCTGGAACTAATGTACAAAGGTGTAAGCACCCCAAAACACTGTATTGATATCGACTAGATCCAGAATTGGTTCATGAAAATAGGCTTTGTTTCACACCTGGTTTGACACTCTCAAAAAAAATATGATTTTGGAATTTAAAAACTCGTCAAAAATCACCATGAAAGATTTAAATATATGTTCTTGATGAATAAATTAGTATAAACCTATGGTTTCGTACTGTAAAGACCCATATTTTCCATGTCATTTTTTTAATATATGGGAATTTTATGAGTCTGCAAAAATTGACAGCACGTGATTCCGAGGCCCGGATTGCTCGGAATGAATTTATGAACTTTATTTCGTGTACATTTAGTAAACGTGTGAGCAGGGTTTTCTAAATTTTGAACCGGTGCATGGAATTAAAATCTAAGGGTACTGTTGAACTCGCAGCGCCGGTATTCTCTTAAGGAGACCTTCACCTCGACCGTAGTAGGTCAAGGGTGGAAGTTATCTTTTTACATATTTGTGAAAGAATAAAATAAAAGTAAAATTTTGTATATTTTTTTTTATTAAATGTGGATATTCAGAAGTGGGGACCACTGAACTAAAACCTCCCATGAGTTAAGGTGGTGGGGACCACCCGAGTCTTCAAAAACTCAAAAAAATTTGAATTTAGGGGTGGGGACAACCCGACCCCACTTAATGGGTGAGAAACCTCTCAACTCCCCCAATTATTTTTATGTGTCAATATAAAATTAAATGTTAAGTTAAAAATTAATTTTATGTGTCCACAAAATATTAAATGTTAAGTTATTTTTTAATTTTTGAGTTGGCTATTTCTTTTCTCCTCGGTGGAATTAGGGAAGAGATTAGAAAAAGTGAATTGGGAGAGAGCTTGAAGGATTATCCTCTCCAACAAAGAACGCCAACAAAGAATGCCAACCAAGAATGTCAACTCCATCTTCAAATTCTTCCTTAGGACAATCATTAACAAGGAATGTCTTCAACTTCAACGAACCGACGATCTAGGGAATGCTGACATCATTGATGTCCATCTATCCCCAATGATGTCATCTCCTTCCTCGTAACCTCCATCGACGAATCAAATGAGGTAGGGGTTTACATTTTTTATGATTATATTCCCATGTTATTCCCTTATAAAACAAAGAATGTGGATCAACTCATTTTCAAGTTGATCTGCAGATGTTTTCTTTTACGGGTTGGGAATAATTTATTGCAGGGGAATTGTAGGGTGGTAGTTTGAATTTCTCTCTTTTCTGTTCCTGAAAATTCTTCATGAATCAAGGAAGAAATTATAGCCGCTTTCTAACTCCCTAATGTGAAGAGTGTGGGCCAAGAAAACAAGGCATGTCCTCTCCATAAATCTTGGTTGTTGGTGTGTTCTTCACTATTGACAAAGGCGACAAAGGCGACAAAGGTGACGAAGGAAACGGCGCCGCCCCGCAGCCCCCACCGCCCGCTGCTACCGCTGCCCGGTGCTCTGGCGCTTTGTGGCCCCTATGCCCCGCGGGCCTGCCACCCGCAGCCTCCGTGCCATCCGTGGCCGAATGACCACGGCCTCACCGAGCCGCCGACCGAGCCGTCACCATCCTAGCAGCCACCACCATCGCCACCCGAGTCTCTCCGGCTGAGCTGCCATGCAGCCTTGCACCCTCACGGCACATCTGCAACCAAGCCATCCTATTCCATCATGACACCCACATGGCCAAACCGCTCCGCGACCCCTCGCAGTCCTTGTGACCTGTCAGACTGACTAGCAGGCTGGGCGGACCCAGCAGGCCGGGCCGAACCCAACCGGCCGGGCCACACAGTGGGACGGGCTGGACCCAGCGGGTTAGGCCGGGTCTGCCCAAACTGGGTCGGCCTAGGCTAGGTCAGGTTGGGTTGGTCCGACTGGCTCGGACTGGACCCTGGCCCACTATGACCCATTTATACTCTTTTGGCCATAACTTTGGCACCATATGCCTTTTTGACGAACTGTCAGCGGTGCTAGAAATCCTGGAGTGAGACGATCCATTTGGGTATACCCCACTGTAGTTTTGGATTAAGATGGGGTACGGGCAGGTTGGATCGAGCATGAATCCAACCGGGCCCCTAAGACTAAAAGGCTAATAACTCATAGACCGAGAGTCAGATTGACGCATCATTTGTTACGTTGAGACCACTATGACGTGGCAGTCCTTTGAGATGCTTCTTCATAGAACATCGTGGCAGTTGTAGAATCACCAGTGGCTTGGGGTGAGGACTCTCCCAGATACGATCAATCCTAGTGCAGAAACCCAATAGCTGGCTGTGACGAGAAGAGTGCCCTTAGAGATCCTGTGTGGGTCATCTCCCTTGCGATTCTGTGTGGATCAGCTCCCAACGATCTTGTTTGGGTTATCTAATAGTGATCCAGTGTGGGTCATCTCTAGTGATCCTTTTTTGGTTAGCTCCTAGTGATCTTGTGTGGGTCAACTCCAGCGATCCTCTGTGGGTCAGCTCCTAGCAATCCTGTGTGGGTCAGGTCCTAGCGATCATGTGCGGGTCAGCTCCAAGAGATACTATACAGGTCACCAGCAAAGCCTCTTAACAGAGTATGAAGATTCTTTAGTTATAACTAAACATCTCTACTCCTGTATCTAAAATTATTCCTGGTGTGAGTCGAGTCTATACTTCTGTGTTTCCTCATGATTGAGATGGATCACTTGATAACTTAGGTATATGTTTGGCCATATACCTAAGTAGTGTTATTTGATGATTTCATACTTTGTGGCCTATCCTTGGTGGATTTTGTGAGACCTTGAGGGTCTTGGGGTCCCTAATGAGTATCGTTATACTCACCCTTATGTGGGCTATGCCCTCACCTTATTGTGTTTGATACAGACGATGGACAATGCTGACTGTGGAAAAGGGTACCAGGACTAGAGGTAGCTCGTCGGTGGACCTACAAGAGGCATACCTCAGAGACGACCGATTGAGAGTTGTATCTACCCTTCAGGTAGGATCTTTGGCAGGTGATCATAGGAGGTGTTCCAGTTACTTGTACTTTCAGTTGTCTAGTACATTCCAGTTTTCCTTGTACTTTCCAGTTGGGCTTGTATTCTGGCCCCTTTTTTACATAATGTACTCACTCTGTTAACTATTTAGTTTACTTGAGTTAGTATCTTATTGTGTGCTTGGTTGTGTGTGTTACAGCTTATAAAGGCAATGCCTTCCCGATTTTAGGGAATACACCTTTGGTGCTAGTCGCCTACCCTTGGCCTATGGAAGGCAGGCTTAGGGTAGTCACGACACGGGCCCTGGGGGACGGGTCATGACATGTACATTAAATAAGGATTCATAATTTAGATATCCTATATGTATTTTTTCATGATTATGTGGTTATTCCCTTATAAAACTAATTATTAATCATTTTTTTGGTTTTATTCAATGGTTGGAACCCAAAGGAACCATGTTTATGGCGATTTCAATGGAGAATGAAATATTTTTCCTCCTAATCAACTAAATACTATAAGAGATGGAATAAAAAATCCCATTTCTATGATCACCCAAATTTCTCAAAATATTATTCATATTAGACCTCCAAATGATCATAGTATGGGGGAAATTTGATTCTGTCCATCAGGATGTAAGGCCAGCCATATTTTTGTATGATTTCTTATCCACTCGTGTCTCAACAATAGATCAGTCCCACTAAAAATATAGTTTCCTTCTTCAAGTTTTTAGAACATGAAAAAATAATTCTAGCTATTTACCATTTTGAAGGTGAAGCATACCAATGGTGGACTCTAATCAGGATATGAGGAAGACAGAAGCAATTAAATCCTTTAGAATGGGGAAAGTTCTAAAACACATGATTCCATAATTTATTTCCTCGTGTTCTTAACATGATGATGGAAAGGGAGTTCCTTGAGTTTTATCAAAATGATGGTTAATCTCTCAGTACCTATAAGGATAATTTTACAATACATTCAAGGTATGATTTTGGTATTATAATCTAACTAGAATGTAAGTTTGATCAGTTCTTCGGTTTCCTAAATCAAATTTATTTAATTGAGTTATCTATAAGAAACATTAGTACATATGAAGAGATCATGTGTTATGTGGTCATGGTTGATTCAGAAGTTTGAGTTATGTATCAATATCATGGTTCTCATATGAAAAGTAATATTGATTTCAAAGGAAAATATATAAACTGTGGAGAAAAGAAGATTAACCTTTATTTATTCTCTAGGTGTTGATATAAGTTTGTATAAAATTATATAGGGGGTCTAATAAACGTTTTATGTGTGGGAGGAAGGCCATCGAGAAATTGATTATCAAACTAATGGAAAGAAGTTGGATAATTATCAGAATTGATGGTAATCTAAACATAAATCACCTCCCACATATCAGTGCATCATGTGTAAAGAGAATGTGAATTATGCTTACCAGTTACCATAACCAATGGTTAGCAATGATGATTGGCCTCAATAACCTCTTAAACTGAGGGATAAGGGTAAATCTAATGCAACCATTATTTCTGATGAGGTTTATGATAACAACATGGGTAAAGGTACACAAACCATCCAATATAAAACTTTGAATATCGTATTTGATTTTGGATCTACCCATTCCTATATATCAATAGAATTTATTATGGGTATTAAGACTCTAACTAGATGATTACAAATGAAATTAGGAGTGAAAACCCATAAGGGTAAAATGATATCATCTCAAGTATGTGATTCCTCTATGGTCATCATTTGTGGGAATGAGATTTAAAAATAAATAAATTCATTATTTTGTGGAATTTTTTGTTATCTTAGGAATGGATTGGTATTCTCTACACTCATATATATTTTTGAGAAAATGATGTTACATTTGATATTGAAAATAAAAATATTATCATCTATCAATGTGAAGATAATTATAAACTTCTTTTAGAGACTACATTCAAGGTATGGGTATTAATTCTCATTCATAAGGCATGTTTGTCTCAAATGGTTGGGTAGAGACTCTATATCGATGATATGTTTATTTTTTAGAAAATTTTTGATGTGTTACATGAATATTTTCCTACACTACCACCAAAATGTAACGTTGAGTTCTCAATATAAATCATAACTAGTTACACCAGAATTTCATGGAATCCCTATATAATGGCCTCAATTTAGTTTCATGATTTGAAGAAAAAGCACCAAGAATCAATTGATAAGTTATCCATTCATCATAGTTTGTCCCCTTGGGGTCAAATTAATATTTTTGTAAAAACAATATGGGTAAATTTAAATAATAATTGATTTTTTGGAGTTGGACAAGATTATGATCAAGAATTACTATCCTATTCACTATATCGATGAGTTCTTAGATCAACTGTGCAGTGATCAATATTTTTCCAAGATTTACCATCTTTATAGAAATTATTAATTAAGGGTAAACAAGAATTATATTCCAATGATAGAATTATATACATGGTGTGGGATCTAAGAATATATAATGAAACATTTAGGTCTTACTAATTCCACTGCTATCATCATAGATTTATTGAATATAGTCTTTATAGTTTACCTCAATCATTTTGAAGTATTCATTATAGATGATATTCCTAACTATTGAAAGTCAAAAGAAGACCATGAAGATATCTTGATAATTTTACAAAACACACTAAGGAAGGAGGAAATGTATGAACAAATTTACATAGGTTGAACTTTGTAAGTAAAAGGATTATTTTTTGGATCATATTATCTCAAGATATGGTATAAAGCTAGATCCATTAAATAAGGAGGCTATTGTGTGATGTACTAGACCGACCATGGTGATAGTGATCCATATATTTTATGCTTTAGGAGGATATTATCGATGGTACTTTTATAATTTTTCATGCGTATCTAATACTATTACCAGTTTTACCTAAAGGGTTCCACGTTCCACAAGAAAAATGAATTTGATTTAAATTTCAATTAACTGAGAGAAGGTTAGTTAGGGAACCTATGATTACATTACCCTATAGTGGAGAAGGGTTTGTGCCTATTGTGATGAATCCAAGAAGGGATTGAGATTATTTCTTATACAGAATAACATAGTTATAGCATATACCTCATGATAATTGAATATCCATGAGAAAAATTAACCTACTCATGATTTAGAGTTAGTTGTAGTAAGTTTTTCCTTATACATATAAAGGCATCATCTATATGTATAAAATTGTGATATATACATTCATCATAATGTTATGAATTATATATTCAGAAAAGTGTAAAAATGCACTAGAGAAGATGGTAAGAGATGATAAAGGACTCTTACCTCTAAATACATTCCCACCCAAGGAAAGAGAAAATGGTGGAAGATTATTTTAGTCGAAATAATCATGAAATATTATCCACGATGAGGCTCATAAAAGATCCAATATTTATATATTTTCAAATGATGGATCTTTAAATCCTAATGGAAGGGGAAAATATTATCTTTTTTCAATTTAATGTTAAATCATTTATCCGAGTGAAGATTAATGAGTCATAGAAGGAAGATGTAGATCTATAAAAGAATGTTAGCAATGTTCATGAGTTTAACCTTTATTAGGATGGAATAATATGGTTCAACAACCATGTATGTGTTCTATCAATACCAAATTTGAAGTAGTTATTACAAGAAGATCATAGTTCTTCATTGTTTATTCATCATGGATGTATAAAGATGTATATATATTTGATGGAATACTTCTTGTCAAATGAGATGAAGAGGGATATTAGAGAGTTTTAATCTTGGTTTTGGTTATGTCAGCAAGTTAAAGAGAAAAGAAAAAATTACAAGGGAATGTTTCATCCATTATCCATATCTAAATTTAAATGGGTGAGAAAAAATATGTATTTTTTCATTAGAATCCCCAAAACCACTAAATGGAATAATTCTATTGGGGGTGGTAGTCAATATCCTTTCTATGTCAGCAAACATAAACTCTACTAGAGAAAACTTCTATCAATATCATTTTCCTAGATATACATTAATGAAGTGGTATTGTTTCATGGAATACCACATACCATTGTATATGATAGGGATACGTGGATTGCCGCAATGTTTTGAATAATTATTCAGAAATACCTTGATATAAAATATAATTGATCACTACTTATCATCATTAGTTTAATCATTAGTCTGAATGGAAATTTCGTACCCTAGAGGATATGTTGAGATAATTTTTATTGGATTTAAAATGAGTTCAGGATAAACACCTTGATCTAGTTATATTTTTGAAAATAATAATAGCTTTTACTCAATAATTCTGATGGATCCTTATAAAGTCCCATATGGAAAGAAATATAGAGCTCCAATCTGATTGAATAAAGTTAGAGAAAGAATGATATTGGGACATTATATCACTGAATAAATGGAAGAGAATTTTTGAACCATTCAATATCATATAAACAAATCTCAAATTTAGCAAAAAGTTTATTCTGATAACAGATGGTGTGATCTAGAATTTTAAGTCATTAAGATATTATTTGTATGAATTTCCCCATGGAAGAAGGTTATGAGGTTTGGGAAGAATGGGAAACTGAGCCTAAGGTATATCAATCTGTTTGAGAGAATTGATCATATGGGGGAGGTATCCTGTCACATGACACTTCAACCAATCCAATTTCAACTCCATTATGTTTTTTCATATATCTATTTTGAGTAATTACATACCTTACCCTTCACATATGCTAAACTCAGAGGTCATTCAAAGGGAGAAATATATTTCTTATGAGGAACAACAAATTGAAAATATGGATGTAACATATAATGGTATATAAAATGTAACCACTCTTGTGTTAAATGTTATTTGGATAATATAAGTGATAGTGGATTCGATATGAGAACTTTAAAATATTATTTATGAAATTTATCCTCATTTTTTTGTTTTAGAATGATGAATTTTGATTGAAAAATTCATTTTAGGTGGGGTAGAATGTTGCACTCCATGTGTTTTAGAAATTTTTGAAAGTTAAGTAAAATTTATTATATGGATAAATTTATACTCTACAACATGATAGGCTAGAGCTACATGCATCACCAGCTTATCTTGTGTTACATTCAACAATGAATATCTATGAAATAATATTTTTTTATTTATAATTATTTAAACGAGATATTTATAACATAGTCATTAAATGTTTTAATATGAACTGTAGTAAAATATTTATAAATATTATTTAAAATTTTTAATATAAATAAAACATATTTATAATATAACATATAATTTATGGTGAATTCTTCACATGATTGAAAATATTATTTTCTTAAAAGAAGTGTTATTTACTTCTTAATATGAGCAATAATAAACTTTGTTTTATAACCATTTAGATATTGAATTTCCTAAAATTATATTTATTTTAAAATTCAGAATGTCAAAAATGGCTTGGGATTAATTTTTGGGATTTCTTAGAGAAAAAAACATTTTTCGATGAATTGCAAAAAATATTGAATTTTAATTCAAAAATAATTTATCATATAATTTATTTATATAGTTAAATTATATTATTATTTGTTCTGAAAATATAATTATATAAATTATACATCATTAAAGGCATTTTATGTCATTATAACCAATTTTACATTGAAATTAGATATAAAAAATTTTCAATATTTTGGACTTTTTATCATTAAAACCCCATCATTTCATTATGTCTACGAGACTAGTTTTAAATTTATTTCTACCACATAAATGATTAGAATTTTTAAAAATGGATTAAATATTTAGAAACATAATAATTTTCAATTTCTAATATCATCAACATAGGTATTTTAAAAAAAATAGTAATTAAATTAATTAAAATTAATTAAATTGATTAAGGTAAAACAAGCTTAATTAATGACTAAACATATAATATAAGGTGTAATGACAAACCTAAACTTTTATAAAACATGTTTTATGGACATATTTAGATAATTCCTCCTCTAAGGATCTATAATGGTCAGTTTCTAACCCTTGGGTTACAATTAAAACAAGGGGAGAAGTTAAATCATTTCTACAATACTGATTGTTCCCCCCCCCCTTATAAATGGTCTCCCCCATTCTCTTCAGACCATTAAAGACCATTAGATCACCCAAACCCTACAAAAATTCCATCCCAACTTCCCTAAAAGAATTCTAGAATCCTCGATTTCAAAAAAATGAATCTTAAGGAAGATCCTTTGTTCAAACCAAAAGGATTTACCCAAAGAAGAGGGGATTTTCACGAATATAATGATAGTCAAGGCATAAGGTAAGGGTTTTCTCATCTCAGTTTTATTTTTGTGAGACATATGCCTTATTAAATAGTAATTTATATTTTCAGTGTTTTTATTACCCATGAATGTAATATATTATTCTTATACTTAAATTTATTGGTATTTACATATTGATTTTATTGTCTTTCTTTCATGGGGGTTATGGTTAAAATGTTACCAAATCGGTAAAATATTTTTTGTCTCAATTTTCTTTCATAGAGATACTTTAAATGTTTTTCACATATATTTTTATATGTGGTGTTTATAATTCCCTTTTGCATGTCTTATCATGAGTCTACTTCTTTAATGATATTTTAAGAGTCATGAAATGTTATTACCTAACAGGATTATGATTTAAAAATACCAAAGTGGTAAATGTTTAGTTTTATAATCTCATCATTTATCAGGATTATATATTATTATTCCTTAATTGATGAAATAATTTGATCCATATCGCACTTATTAACATGAATTTTATTCTCCCCTTATTATTCATCACATATTCAAGTAATGGTACAATTTTTACACACTTTGGTAATAATGATATTTCATAAATCATGTTTAAGAAGACTTGAACCTATTTTACTCTTTAATCATAAATATGTATTATTAAAAATAATATGTATTCTAATTTTTTTATAAAAATATCTATGTTATCTTTTAAATATATTTCTATATAAAATGAATCAAATTTTTTCTAATCATCCTTTATTATTTTTCAATTCAATTTTCAAAGAAACAATTTTTATGTTGTTTTAAATATTTATTTATATGTTTTGATGGTTTTTTAAATAAAATGTTTTTCAAAAGGTTTTATGTCTCAAAAATAATTTTTCTTCAAATAAAAAATTACATTTTTCTCATGAAATGTTTGTAAAGTATTGCTCAAAATCATTTACCATCCAATACTATTTGTGTAACTCATTCCCTTCTAGGGATATGATCTAAGGATTCCATTAATATTATTTCTAGGAATGGTTTATGTTTTTAAGGAATGATTTTTATGAAACACATTTCACTTTTAGAGGTTATAGTTTTGTGAAATCATTTTCTATTACATGGGGTTTTTTTGTAACCTGCTTCTTTTCATAGTTTATGATTTGATTAAATGATTATGAAACCCATATCATTTTCAAATGTAATGATATGATGTAATTTTTATGATACACATTTTATTTTATGGTTTATTATATGATGTTTATGAAAAACATTCCTTTTTATGGGTAATTATGTGATGATTGTTTATGATCTCATGCCACACATACGTTTGATTTTATTATGTTACTTGTGGGTCCAATATCCCCCTCCAATATATAAGGTAATTATTTATAAATCATTAGAAAATTATGAAAAAAAACAGTTTATAATATTGACCCACTATGGGAAGAAGAGGAAACCTAATCCATTAGGGAAGACGGGGAAACCCAATCCACTATGAGAAGAAGAGTAAACCCAGTCTCTTATAAGGAATGGACTATGAGACATGATGTTGGTGCGTCCTGACGAGTA
This sequence comes from Viscum album, assembly GCA_963277665.1. NCBI lineage: Eukaryota > Viridiplantae > Streptophyta > Magnoliopsida > Santalales > Viscaceae > Viscum > Viscum album. Next base: position 1,205,533,623 of record OY728134.1, read on the forward strand.
GGTAAATCCCCCAGGAAGTGATTTGATATGTTTTGGAAATGATCCTTGACTTATAGGGAATGCTATTACTTTTTTATGTGACTACCAAAATTCCATATCCCATTTCCCTTTTATGAATTAATGGCTTATTCTCTTTTTTCCCACCTGATTCTTATCCTATTAACTACCAATATTTATGCCGTAACTCATGTATATGATCTTTTATATGAAAGGTATGATATTCTAATGTTATTCTCATTTTATCGTACCCTTATGTTCAGTATTATGCCAATATATCTCCCATGTTTACACTTAAAAATCATCAAATATCACCCCATGTTATGAATATATTTATTATGTATGTTGTGTCTATGATGGGGGACAATAACAGAGAACCTAGTGGGAGATAATTTGGATCGGTAACGCCCCGACCCCAGCTACCCAGAGTCGGTGCATTACTTCGTAACATTGGCATGATCACAAGAAAGATCAAATCTCGAAAGACCGATTGGTTTAGTAGCCTTGGAAACACTAGATATATTCATAAGTTTTACATTACATCATAAAATCAAAAACTACTACAACAACATAATGTTTCCACAGTCCACACTACAATCCCCTCATAATATCCCTGCAAGTCATTCATAATTTACTTCTTCACTACCTGGGAAAAATAAAACATAGAAAAGGGGTGAGCTCAAATGCCCAGTAAGGATAACAATATAGCGGAACATTCAAAATAAGCATAAACATTTAAGGCAATGAATTACTAAAACAAAAGCCTTTTAAAATTGAACTTCAACATAGTATGGCAAAAGTAAAATGAAATAATGCCATTTACTTGTTCACATGGATATTCTACTAATCGAATAATCACATGCAAAAAATCAATAACCACTTTCATAATGTTGGAATGCATAATGCCAGACTATCATAACCACATAGCCAAGGCCTCGTGCCAAGACTACAAATAAGATTTTGTCAAGGCCTTGTGCCAAGACACTAGTTTGTCTCATGAGACCTACCGATGCATCGAGGAGCTATAGCGGGCTCCACCCGTCACTTATTAAGTCCAATGCATTCCCATATGAAAAGGTTTAAACATAACATAAACATTCGTATTAAAACTAGCATACGAAATGTCAATACTTTAACAATAAACTATGAATGGTATAAAAATAGCACATCCACAGTCAAACATATCACAAAACCTTCAATACAATATAGAAGTTTTGTATCATAATAAATCAACTTCAAATAATCTTAAAATCCATCAAAGGATGTTGACATAGATGAAATCAAAATTCTTTTTAAAGAATCATTTAAGATCCATATAAAATAAAACATTTTCTTTGAAAATATTCTTATAAGCTTGTAAGGAAAGCTTTAAAGATTTTATAACGGCGTAAAATAACCGCACCCGCCGTATAAGTTAAAAAAAACATTCTTACCTCAATTCTGTCGAAAAGGTTAAAAAGGACCTTGTTTTGAAAACGACGGAAAGATTCCTTTATAAACCTCTTATAAAAAGTCAAAAAAAAGGTATAAATGACTTTAACCCATATTCTTGTAAATAGTAAAAATGTTTTGAAATACATTTTTAAGAAACATGGATGTGGATGATAAAGAGATCCCAGTAGATTATTACATATAAACAACCTCGGATAATGAAGAGATTGTGAAATAACCCTTACCTTGTACTTTTCCTTGGTTGGGGTAGGTTAACCTCCTGTATAATGGTGAAATAATTGTTATTAAATTATACAAGAATCATATGCATTAATATGATATCATATATGATCTTTTAATATTGATTTGATAATAATATCTTAGTATTATCGTTGTTTCAGGTGTTAACTTACTTGTTTTCTTTCATATGTTTTGTTACGTAAGACATGTTTGTAAAGGATAGGTTGTATATTATTCATATCCAGAATGATATCAAGTCCTTAAACATCATTTTTAAATCATAAAATGATAATTACGCTTTAATGGTTACGATGGAGAATGAATCTCATCGCGTTCGTGGAGACGGTAGTCCGTACGTACGCACGAGCGACAATATCATTCTTTTGATATTAAAATAATATATAAATGGATGGTATATCATATATAAAGAATCATTAACATGTTATATTTATTATTTACATGAGTTAAACATCATTATTATACCCATCCAAATAATATTATATTGAATAACAATTACACCACGACGTGGAGACGGTAAACCGTACGTACGCACGTATGGTGACATGTTATTAAAAGGGTGGATAGAATACTGAATATGATTGTACCATATTTATAATAACATCACAGTATATGTGAGATACTGGAGTTATTATTTCAGAATGGTAAGAACAAAGGAAGAAGAAGTGGAAGAAGAAATGAACTTAGAAAAGGGTGGTGAAATCATTACCTCTTCTTCGGGTTCTTCCTTTTGATTTGATCAAAAGGGATCCTTAGGTTGGATTTATGATCAAACTAAGTCCCCTAGGTTGTAGTGAGGGATGTTGGGAGAGTATTTGGGCAGAGTTTGGCCGAACCAAAAGGCTTTAGAGGTGTGAAGAAATGAGAAGGAGGAGTGCCCTTTTATAAGAGGGGTGAGGGGCACCTTTGGAAAAGCTAGAAATATTAATTTATAATAAATTCATATTCGGTTTCTAATGGCTCCAAAGTTGACTATTCAAATTTTAAGGTGTGGATAGGTCGAAAACAACTCATCCAATAGAATTTAGACAGGTTTGGGTACTTATATTAACCTTATCTTTAAGTATTAACTCTAAATTAATTAGTTTCACTTTTACAATGTCTCTTTGTATTTTTATATAATATGATTAATAAACTTACTATATACATCCAAGCGACCCCCAAGTGGTCCATTAATGAGGAACCTATCATAATATAAGTCTCTTGGCCGAACCTTAGATTTTTAGGAATTTAATATCAATTAATAATATAATATTTGTTTTAAGAACTCTTTTATGTCAATTTTGACACTATTCAATAGTTGATTTTTGTGAAACTCCTAACAGATTGATTACTTCGAACAAAGTCAATTAAATCAATCCTAATATATCATATTATCATAGAAAATTAGTTTAATTCATTAAAAGTTTCATATTATAATTATTTGGGTATTTATAAGATCAATTATTTTTATTTTTCACTATTTTAGTAATTACTGCATCATCATTGTGTCATAAATAAAATAAATTATATAATGTCTAAAAATTATAAATAAAATATCATTATGTAGTAAATCTTTTTAGCTTTCTAATGAATATTTATAATCGAAACTCCAACATGTATAACCCTATGTAAAAATTGTTCTTCTAAAAGATGTAAGCTTATGCTATTTTTATTTTTATTTTAACTTTATTAATATAAAGTGTCCCTACCACATACAAGTGGCTCCAAGGGGTCCCCAAATTGACCCAAGGATGCCCATGGTCGGGTATGTGTCCACCAATAAGGTTAGGACACGTTTTAGGGTAATTTTGTATTATTATAATATTATTTTTTAACCCTTATTTACCGGATTTACCCTTTAACCATGGTAAATAAAATATTTACCACAGTATCTATTCAAAATGTCTAAAAATAAAAGTTACCTATTTACACAATTTGAACATCCTGATTCCAAATATGGAATCCATTTTCCTAAATTCAAAACACAGAAGTGGCTGAAATTAATTTAAAATTAATTCCCGCTGTTAAAACAAAAAGCGTGTTTTTAAGAGATAATAACTATCAAAAGATTGACACTTGTTTATGTTCGGTTTAATTGTAAAATTATGTCCAATGATAAAAATTAAATTGAATGGTAAAAATATATTCTAAATATACTTTAAAACCACTCAAATTCATAATTTATCACTATTAATTATTTTGATTAAAAAAGTTGTTTTTAATTAAAATTTAGAAATTTTCACTATTCATCAAAATATGAAAGTTATCCGAAATGTACCAAAATTTCACCCTAGGATAATTTTGATATTCCGAATCCAAAAATGAAGTCCATTTTGAAATATAGAATATATATGATTTCAAAAAGTAGGTATTACTATTCATAACGGCTAGTTTGATTAGTTATGGTGTGTTAGAACTCGGTGTTGCGTACAACACACGCTATCACATTATTCGAAGGGAAACGTACCGTAGAAGCTTGGGGTGTTACATTCTCCCCTCCTTCAAATAATTGCGTCCTCGCAATTTCTAGGGTATTACTGCATAAAAAGACTCGGGTGGTTCTTCATCATAAGTTCCTCGGGTTCCCACGTTGCCTCTTCCATTTTATGATTTCTCCACAAAACTTTTACCAGACGCGTCGTCCGGTTTCTCAGTACTTGTTCTCTTGTATCAAGAATCCTGACGGGCTCTTCGCAATAAGACAGATCGGGTTCCAGTTCTAATTCCTCATAGGTGAGTACATGCGTTGGGTCAGGCATGTATTTTCTCAACAGAGATACGTGGAACACATCGTGAACTTTGGAGAGACTTGGCGGCATTGCCAATCGGTAAGCTACAGCCCCAATTCGTTCTAGAATTTCGAAAGGTCCGATGTACCTGGGACTCAATTTACCTTTCTTACCAAAACGTATGACTCCCTTCCACGGAGATACCTTTAGGAAAACATGATCACCGACTTGAAATTCCAAATCCTTCCTTCGATTATCGGCATAGCTCTTCTGCCTACTTTGAGCTGCTTTGATGTGATTTTGGATTACCTTCACCTTTTCCACCGTTTCTCCCACCAGTTCTGGGCCTACAAGTTTTCTTTCACCAACGTCATCCCAACAGGTTGGTGTACGACATCTCTTTCCGTATAACGCTTCATATGGTGCCATTTGTATACTCGAATGGAAGCTATTGTTATAGGAAAATTCTACCAGAGGTAAATATTGATCCCACATACCCTGAAAATCAAGTGAGCAAGATCTCAACATGTCTTCTAAGGTCTGAATAGTCCGTTCTGATTGTCCGTCTGTCTGAGGGTGGTAAGCAGTGCTCAAATGAAGTTCAGTATCCAGGGATTTCTGAAGACTTTTCCAAAATCTTGAAGTAAAACGGGGATCACGATCAGAAACAATCGATAGGGGAACTCCATGAAGTCTCACAACTTCATTAATGTATAGTCTTGCTAGACGTTCCAGGGGTAGATCTTCTCTTATAGCAAGAAAATGTGCTGACTTGGTAAGACGATCAACAATAACCCATATTGCATCGTTCCTTCTAGGAGTCTTTGGTAGCCCCATGACAAAGTCCATCGTAATATTGTCCCATTTCCACTCCGGTATGGGAAGAGGTTGCATGACTCCTCCAGGCTGTTGCCTTCCAGCTTTCACTTGTTGACAAACCATACACCTTGACACAAAATCAGCAATCTCCCTCTTCATGTTGTCCCACCAAAAATGTTCCTTCAAATCTCTATACATTTTGGTGCTCCCAGGGTGTATAGAGAAATTGGAACTATGAGCATCATCCAGCAATTCCCTTTTTAGATCAGGTATATTGGGAACACAAAGTCTCTTCCCGAATTTCAAAATTCCATCTTCATACACAAAGTCTCTCAATCTCCCATCATTCACAGCTTTAATCTTCTTTTGGAATTCGTCATCATCGGTCTGAGAACTCTTAATCCTTTCTAGTAAAGATGGTTTGGCAACCATTTGAAAAAGCATTGATGTTTCACCTTCCCTGGTTATTCCCATGTCCATCTTCACTAGATCCATGAAAATTGGATCCCTTTCAATTCTCATATTGTTCAAAACTCCATGGTCTTTTCTACTCAAAGCATCGGCCACCTTGTTTGCCTTCCCTGGGTGGTAGTGTATCGTACAATCATAATCCTTGAGTAATTCAAGCCATCTCCTTTGCCTCATGTTGAGTTCTTTTTGTGAGAAAATATACTTCAAACTCTTGTGATCAGTATAAATCTCACATTTTTCACCATAGAGGTAGTGCCTCCATATCTTCAAAGCAAAGATCACAGCTGCTAACTCAAGATCATGAGTAGGATAGTTTTGTTCATGAATTTTCAACTGTCGTGATGCATATGCAATAACTCTATCATTCTGCATAAGGACACAGCCAAGTCCTTTCTTTGATGCATCACTATAAATAACGAACCCATCATTCCCCGATGGTAGAGTCAATATAGGAGCATTGACTAATCTTCTCTTCAGTTCTTCGAAACATTCTTCACACTCTTTTGTCCAAACAAATTTAACCCCTTTACGTGTGAGCTTCGTTAATGGGTTAGCCAATCGGGCAAAATTCTGGACGAAACGTCGATAATAACCTGCCAAGCCAATAAAACTACGTACCTCAGTTATACTCGTAGGTGCTGGCCATTCTTGGATTGCCTTGGTCTTAGAAGGATCAACAGAGATTCCATCTTTAGAGACAATATGGCCAAGAAAAGAAATCTCCTGAAGCCAGAATTCACACTTGCTAAACTTTCCATATAATTCATGCCTCCTCAGAGTCTTCAAGATAATGCGCAAGTGATTTTCATGATCTTCGTAGGTTTTGGAGTATACCAAGATATCATCAATAAATACCACCACAAATTCATCGAGATACTCCTTGAAAACTCTATTCATCAGATCCATGAATACAGAGGGTGCATTAGTCAATCCAAACGGCATTACAGTAAACTCGTAATGCCCGTACCTGGTTCGAAATGCTGTCTTCGGAATGTCTTCCTTCTTTACACACAACTGATGGTATCCAGATCGAAGGTCAATCTTTGAAAAGTATTGAGCTCCATGCAGTTGGTCAAATAAATCATCAATACGAGGTAGGGTATACTTGTTCTTTATCGTTATAGCATTGATCTCCCTGTAGTCGATACATAACCTCATAGATCCATCTTTCTTTTTAACAAAAAGAACAGGGGCTCCCCATGGAGAAACACTAGGGCGAATAAATCCCTTATTACTCAATTCCTCTAGTTGTTTCTTTAGTTCGACTAACTCTACAGTGGCCATTCTATAAGGGGTCTTCGATATAGGCCTTGATCCAGGAATCAAATCAATGGAAAACTCAACTTCTCGTTCTGGAGGATGTCCAGGTAAATCTTCCGGAAATACATCTACAAATTCTTTCACAACAGGTACATCCTCTATTTGAACATTCCTTTCCTCACCGACAGTTATTTCATTCTCTTCCTCCCCAATAATTGAATTAAGTTGAGCTACAGGGGGTGGATCTAAATAAGAGTTAGGTGGTGACGATTCTGCTCTAAAAATAAGGTGTTCCTTATCATTATCATCAAGAATCGTAACCTCTTTCTTCTTACAATAAATCTTCGCATCATAGTCCGAAAGCCAGTCCATACCGAGGATTATATCAAACTCAATCATAGGTATGACGATGAAATCAGTAGATAAAGAAAATTTATGTGCTCTAATGGGGACTGATTCACAAAACTTTGTTGCAACGATACTTCCCTTAGGAGTTTTAACTGACAACTCCCTTATTAAATCAAATTGGAAATATCTAATTTTCTTAGCAAACTGGGAAGATATGAAACAATGCGATGATCCAGAATCAAATAATGCATTTGCTAAACTTGAGGAAACCATTAAATTACCTGCCACCACGTCTTTCGGAGTTTCTACCTCAGCAGTAGTGATAGCATAAGCCTGGCCTTGATCCCTTGGCCTTTTCTGAGGTAAGTTCTCCTGACGCTTAGGACATGCATTTGCATAATGCCCCATCTCCCTGCAATTGTAGCACTGAACGTTGGTAGCTTCCTTCTTCCCCTTGCAATCATGAGCTTGGTGGCCTTTTTCACCACACTTGTAACAGACTCCCATTCCCTTCAGGCAAGCACCGGGGTGTTTCTTCCCGCACTTACCACAAGATGGATATTCAACCTTTCCCTTCTTCCCCTTATTTCCATTCCCAGATTGATCAGCAGGTCTCTTCTTCTCTTGCTTTGCTTTAAAGTCATAAGACTTAGAGAATTCCTTTTCGGTCTTGATAGCACATGAGACAATGTCTTCGTACGATGAAAAGGATTGTGAGACTAATTCTCGACGGAGAAATGGTTTTAACCCATCAAAGAAACGATCAATCTTACTTCTTGGGTTGCGAATATAATCTCCAGCATACCTCGCTAACCTTGTAAAGTTAGCCTCATACTTTGTGACATTCTCATCCTCCTTTTGTCTCAGACTCAGAAATTGCCTTTCCATATCTGCTCGATGGTCGCGAGAAAAGTATTTTTCTAAAAACAGATCTTTGAACTCCCTCCATTCCATGTTTGATACTTCATCATCTTCCTTCATGTTTTGAATCAATGACCACCATTGATCAGCATCTCCAGTGAGGCGGTAAACTGCCATGGTAACTTTTTCCCTTTCACTACTCCCCAAAGCCTGAAATATTTTCTCTAGGGAAAATATCCATTGCTCAGCTACTAAGGGATTTGTACTTCCATTGAACGTTGGTGGTTGTTGTCTCATGAATCGATCTAACATTGATCCTCCACGCTGCGGATCAGGGTGCTCCATACGGGTAAGGTTATTATTCATAACCTGAGTAAGTTGTCCCAGTACGGTGATTAGCTGATCAGCACCAGTTGCATCACCAGCCCCACTATAATTATCTTGAGCAGGAGGGAAATCCCTACATGGAGTGCGTGCATTGATACGGTTTCCATTTCTTCCACTAGGCGCCATTTCTAAACAATGGCATAAACTAGATCAGTTTATGAATCAAAATACATAATCCCATACTTATAAAACACTTAACATAAATTGAACTATCTATGGATATAATCCATAATCATAAATATGTTTTCTTTGAGGAAGTATATACTCATAAACCCTTCATAATGATTTGTAAAGAAAGTGAGAGTTATCCTAAGCATATCCCCCGGGAGTGTCGTAACCAAGAGTGCAGCAAGGCCCGTTGTCGTGCACCAGTTCCCGTTCGAGTCTAGCTCAAAGCGGTGTTTTCGGGTTTTACCCCTAGGTACATCTGTGCCAGAGCCGCCTCTACCTACTCGTATCCAGACAGGGATGTATTGCTCGCAAAACTCACAAAGTCTCTACAATACCAAAATTCTAGGAAGTTCTTCTATACTAATCCTCAAAGTTCATCTTAGGTCTACGTGCTCTAATCAGAGTTTATCTAAATCTAGCTTCCAAGGTTTGTACTAAACTTCCTCTGATACCAACTGTAACGCCCCGACCCCAGCTACCCAGAGTCGGTGCATTACTTCGTAACATTGGCATGATCACAAGAAAGATCAAATCTCGAAAGACCGATTGGTTTAGTAGCCTTGGAAACACTAGATATATTCATAAGTTTTACATTACATCATAAAATCAAAAACTACTACAACAACATAATGTTTCCACAGTCCACACTACAATCCCCTCATAATATCCCTGCAAGTCATTCATAATTTACTTCTTCACTACCTGGGAAAAATAAAACATAGAAAAGGGGTGAGCTCAAATGCCCAGTAAGGATAACAATATAGCGGAACATTCAAAATAAGCATAAACATTTAAGGCAATGAATTACTAAAACAAAAGCCTTTTAAAATTGAACTTCAACATAGTATGGCAAAAGTAAAATGAAATAATGCCATTTACTTGTTCACATGGATATTCTACTAATCGAATAATCACATGCAAAAAATCAATAACCACTTTCATAATGTTGGAATGCATAATGCCAGACTATCATAACCACATAGCCAAGGCCTCGTGCCAAGACTACAAATAAGATTTTGTCAAGGCCTTGTGCCAAGACACTAGTTTGTCTCATGAGACCTACCGATGCATCGAGGAGCTATAGTGGGCTCCACCCGTCACTTATTAAGTCCAATGCATTCCCATATGAAAAGGTTTAAACATAACATAAACATTCGTATTAAAACTAGCATACGAAATGTCAATACTTTCACAATAAACTATGAATGGTATAAAAATAGCACATCCACAGTCAAACATATCACAAAACCTTCAATACAATATAGAAGTTTTGTATCATAATAAATCAACTTCAAATAATCTTAAAATCCATCAAAGGATGTTGACATAGATGAAATCAAAATTCTTTTTAAAGAATCATTTAAGATCCATATAAAATAAAACATTTTCTTTGAAAATATTCTTATAAGCTTGTAAGGAAAGCTTTAAAGATTTTATAACGGCGTAAAATAACCGCACCCGCCGTATAAGTTAAAAAAAACATTCTTACCTCAATTCTGTCGAAAAGGTTAAAAAGGACCTTGTTTTGAAAACGACGGAAAGATTCCTTTATAAACCTCTTATAAAAAGTCAAAAAAAAGGTATAAATGACTTTAACCCATATTCTTGTAAATAGTAAAAATGTTTTGAAATACATTTTTAAGAAACATGGATGTGGATGATAAAGAGATCCCAGTAGATTATTACATATAAACAACCTCGGATAATGAAGAGATTGTGAAATAACCCTTACCTTGTACTTTTCCTTGGTTGGGGTAGGTTAACCTCCTGTATAATGGTGAAATAATTGTTATTAAATTATACAAGAATCATATACATTAATATGATATCATATATGATCTTTTAATATTGATTTGATAATAATATCTTAGTATTATCGTTGTTTCGGGTGTTAACTTACTTGTTTTCTTTCATATGTTTTGTTACGTAAGACATGTTTGTAAAGGATAGGTTGTATATTATTCATATCCAGAATGATATCAAGTCCTTAAACATCATTTTTAAATCATAAAATGATAATTACGCTTTAATGGTTACGATGGAGAATGAATCTCATCGCGTTCGTGGAGACGGTAGTCCGTACGTACGCACGAGCGACAATATCATTCTTTTGATATTAAAATAATATATAAATGGATGGTATATCATATATACAGAATCATTAACATGTTATATTTATTATTTACATGAGTTAAACATCATTATTATACCCATCCAAATAATATTATATTGAATAACAATTACACCACGACGTGGAGACGGTAAACCGTACGTACGCACGTATGGTGACATGTTATTCAAAGGGTGGATAGAATACTGAATATGATTGTACCATATTTATAATAACATCATAGTATATGTGAGATACTGGAGTTATTATTTCAGAATGGTAAGAACAAAGGAAGAAGAAGTGGAAGAAGAAATGAACTTAGAAAAGGGTGGTGAAATCATTACCTCTTCTTCGGGTTCTTCCTTTTGATTTGATCAAAAGGGCTCCTTAGGTTGGCTTTCTGATCAAACTAAGGCCCCTAGGTTGTAGTGAGGGATGTTGGGAGAGTATTTGGGCAGAGTTTGGCCGAACAAAAAGGCTTTAGAGGTGTGAAGAAATGAGAAGGAGGAGTGCCCTTTTATAAGAGGGGTGAGGGGCACCTTTGGAAAAGCTAGAAATATTAATTTATAATAAATTCATATTCGGTTTCTAATGGCTCCAAAGTTGACTATTCAAAGGTTAAGGTGTGGATAGGTCGAACAAAACTCATCCAATAGAATTTAGACAGGTTTGGGTACTTATATTAACCTTATCTTTAAGTATTAACTCTAAGTTAATTAGTTTCACTTTTACAATGTCTCTTTGTATTTTTATATAATATGATTAATAAACTTACTATATACATCCAAGCGACCCCCAAGTGGTCCATTAATGAGGAACCTATCATAATATAAGTCTCTTGGCCGAACCCTAGATTTTTAGGAATTTAATATCAATTAATAATATAATATTTGTTTTAAGAACTCTTTTATGTCAATTTTGACACTATTCAATAGTTGATTTTTGTGAAACTCCTAACAGATTGATTACTTCGAACAAAGTCAATTAAATCAATCCTAATATATCATATTATCATAGAAAATTAGTTTAATTCATTAAAAGTTTCATATTATAATTATTTGGGTATTTATAAGATCAATTATTTTTATTTTTCACTATTTTAGTAATTACTGCATCATCATTGTGTCATAAATAAAATAAATTATATAATGTCTAAAAATTATAAATAAAATATCATTATGTAGGAAATCTTTTTAGATTTCTAATTAATATTTATAATCGAAAATCCAACATGTATAACCCTATGTAAAAATTGTTCTTCTAAAAGATCTAAGCTTATGCTATTTTTATTTTTATTTTAACTTTATTAATATAAAGTGTCCCTACCACATACAAGTGGCTCCAAGGGGTCCCCAAATTGACCCAAGGATGCCCATGGTCGGGTATGTGTCCACCAATAAGGTTAGGACACGTTTTAGGGTAATTTTGTATTATTATAATATTATTTTTTAACCCTTATTTACCGGATTTACCCTTTAACCATGGTAAATAAAATATTTACCACAGTAACTATTCAAAATGTCTAAAAATAAAAGTTACCTATTTACACAATTTGAACATCCTGATTCCAAATATGGAATCCATTTTTCTAAATTCAAAACACAGAAGTGGCAGAAATTAATTTAAAATTAATTCCCGCTGTTAAAACAAAAAGCGTGTTTTTAAGAGATAATAACTATCAAAAGATTGACACTTGTTTATGTTCGGTTTAATTGTAAAATTATGTCCAATGATAAACATTAAATTGAATGGTAAAAATATATTCTAAATATACTTTAAAACCACTCAAATTCATAATTTATCACTATTAATTATTTTGATTAAAAAAGTTGTTTTTAATTAAAATTTAGAAATTTTCACTATTCATCAAAATATGAAAGTTATCCGAAATGTACCAAAATTTCACCCTAGGCTAATTTTGATATTCCGAATCCAAAAATGAAGTCCATTTTGAAATATAGAATATATATTATTTCAAAAAGTAGGTATTACTATTCATAACGGCTAGTTTGATTAGTTATGGTGTGTTAGAACTCGGTGTTGCGTACAACACACGCTATCACATTATTCGAAGGGAAACGTACCGTAGAAGCTTGGGGTGTTACAGGATCAGTTATGTACCCAAGTTTATGTTTCTATGTTTCCAAAGGCACTAATCTATTTTTGTATGTGGGAATCTGTTAATGTAATATATTAAGTATTCTACCAATATGATGCAATGATATTTAATCTTAAGTGAGGGTGACTATTCCAAGCATGGGGTGAGTATAAAACTCAGTTGGATTTCTCCCAATAAAATTCCATCTAACTCCACTAGGATTGATCATGTCAGCACATTTATATAAATAGGTTTAAACCCAATGTAATTTAGTTTATATCAAAGAATCAAATATTTTCCAAACTAAAAATATTTTTCCATGGAAATAAATCGAACAACACTTTTCAATCATTCATCAAGTCTATTTTTCATAACCCAATACATTCCGAAATTCCTCACATGCATTCCCATGTGATATTTCTATATTCATTGTAGGTCGATCGTCAATATATGAAGTTATGATAACGTAACTATATACTAATGGGCCCATTGAAACACACCCCTTCCACATGGTAACATCAATTAAAATAAACATACACTAATCATTTATACCGAATAACCTATCAAACCAATTATGCCAAACCATTTCAACAAAACAATAATTTTATTGAAAACATATCTAAAAATCATATTCCATGAATGAAAATAAAATAAATATTTTAAAATAACAATTTTATAATCAAGATAAAATTCACATTCCACAACGTAACTAAATTTCACAATTTTCCAAACCACCAGTTTTGGGTGTTTCTGTTAAGATTTTTACAGTAATTTAAAAATTCAATTCATGAAAGTAAATCAATTTTAAAACAGGCTTTTGAGTTCTTAATATGAGTAGTTGAGAGAGAATACACCTACATACCAAACATTTGAGAAACCAATGAATGTAAAAAAAACTCAGAAACACTCCTTGATACTCTTAAAAACATCCATAGTTCATATTCCCACACAAAGAGGCCTCCAAACCACTTATAGTTTACTCAGAATAACTTGATATGAAGAGGAAATGTCTCTCCAACCATTTGAGGTATATGAATTCGTGTTATGAACTATATATGTAAAAAAGGGATTACATTTGTGATTTGGATTTGATCCCCAAAACATAGATCTAGATTTTAACCGTGAATGTTTATGTGACACAATTATACAAACTGTGTGTTAACAATGCAGTAGCCACTACCTCCAAATAACCCTCACTTTATTGGATCACACGATTATAAAAACTATACATAGACCCTTACAAAACCCTATATACAATATCCAATGATTTATATTACGTTTCCACATAGTTTATCTAAACTTTTTGCCAACCCAATTCACACTATTTCAATTTAATTAATTCCTAGAAGGTGTTTTATGGTTTCTATTAAGTGTTCCCAAACTGTGAACCTGCAAAAAAGATCCAAAACCACATGAAAACAATTCCAAACATACCAAAACACAATCCAATCACTATATAAACATAATATACATAAACAAATGTTTAATTACCTGAAACTATGAGTTCTACAATGTAGATTATGCGAAATTAAATCTTTTTCTGGATAATAAAATTTGATATAGCTCTAACACAAATATACCTTGGGGTAATAACCCCAAATGGGGGATTTTCTATTAAAGATATATTATGATTGTTCATGATTAAGAGGCCATATCAAAAACCCAGTTTCAATCTCCCATGGTATATTCCTCAGTTAATAAAAAACACTAAACAAAACATTATGAATGGTATATTGAAAATTTAATTCATTATTTTAATGTTATAAAATATTAATATAGATGATCCTAGAATAATCAAAATTGAAAAATTCTGATCAATGTGATACTATATGATATTACATTATAATTAATTTATGCATGAAAAAACATTTATTTTCAATTATTTTAATTTTATCAAAAAGTTTTCAATTTTAGAAAATAGTGGGAAATAAGATAATTTGATCGATAATATATGTGAGTGAAAATAAAATGATTGCACAAAAAAAATTCCAAATGAAATGAGAACTATATTTTAAAATATAATGGTGATGATTACCTAGCTACATAATGATATAAAAAATAAACTAAATAATGTTTAATGTTCATTTTCATGCATGAAGGGGAAACTAAAACATCAGTTCACTATATATAAATGAATCTTGATATTTTCTGGATCACATGATCCAATTTTTATTGTAATGTCCTAGTTTTGGATACCACTCAAAGGTTCCCCATACCAGATTGGCCACATGGACTCAAGCACATCTCCCAAAAATTTAGAGGCTTTTAACTAGAAGTGAGGGCCTATGTGTGATATTGGGGAGACTATGACCTCATTAGTAGAGTGTAAACCAGCAGAAAAGAATAATAGTTAAATAGAGGAAGCAGTACATCACACAACATAAATAAGTAGTGGAAGACTAATAGTATAAATAAGAAAAAAGTCAAATCATAAAAAATATGTTGATATATGGAAAATCCTATAGTAAAACAATTAAAACAAGTATACAATATTAATATACAATTCATGTCCTTAAAAGTACAAAAAAGTACAAATAAATCCTAGAAGATTTGTAAGCATCACCTTAGTCCCGTGCTCTCATGCTCGTAAGGATCATATCAAGTACCTGTGGGAGGGAACTTTCCCTAATCATTACTTTCAATCATATAATCTATTTGGTTCCAAAAAAGTGACCTAAACATGGGTTGAGAGTAATTTCAATAGGCAACCAACCATGGTCTATGCCAATCAGTCAGTGAATATATAAAGAAGGAAGTGTGCCAGAATGAAAGCAGTAAACAAGGAATTTCTCAATAGTAACCATATTATATGAACTAGATTCCATTCAAATCCATTTCATATCCATTAAACAATTCAATTCAAATGAATATATATATAAATAAGTCTCATGATCTATTTTAAGCCCGACATCCCCCATGTTACAATAAGAACAACAGATGGATTAGAATGAAATCTAAAATATAATCAAAGACTGAACCCAAGATTGTGTTTTTTCTTGGATGATGAATTATAAGTCATTCAATTTCAATACTCATTTTATAACTTGATTACATCCCTAAAATTAAAAAACATGAATTCAAGTATCACTCTATCTATAACATTAATAAACAACCTACAAGCCCATCCCTAAAAAACCTCTTAGGAACTCGGTTTTGCTCTCGGTGATATAAAGTCCATGAAATCAATGTCCATCCTTGGACACCCTTCACAGAATCCCCAAATATCTCCCAAGAAATATAATCAAATGACACCTGATTCCATCCATGGAATTCCTCACTTGGATCCATGTATAACTCGACATATATGTTTATCCTCAAAGAGTCTATCCATGGAATCCCTCAATGAATCCATCTATCTCCCATGGAATTATCACATTTCATCATTAAGTCTATCAATGGAATCCTAAGGTGGATCCATGTACTACCCAATGTATAAATTTCAATACTTAAATGGGTCTTCCCTTTTCATTTTAATCTGAATCGGTGTATCACTGATATTAATTTATCATTTAATCATTTCAAACCATTTAACATTCTAAGGTCAAAACCAAGATCATATAATTATAAACTCACCTCAAAGGGTGTATTAAGCCTCGGATGACCTTAAAGGGCTTGTCCATTCAATTACTCACATGGTAATAATTTATATAACAAGAAACACATGTATAAAAAACTAATATGTGGCTTTGAAATCATTTAAATCTTGTGGGAATATCTTGATAATGAGATTCCCATTCTTAATCAAACCATTTCATAGTATGGTCTAAATTTACCTCATAAGGACAAACAATTAAAGTGCCATTCAAATACTCATATGTTGGTTTTAAAATAACATCCCAAACTACACTATCGAGATCTCACATGGATTAGTTATAAAATAATTCATAAGGGAAAATCCATTATTGGAGCAATTCAATCAAATTGCATCAATTAATGTCATAACCATTTTTTACCCACATTGGCAAGGAAATTCAAAATAATAATTCTTAAAAAAGATATGGAATATAATGGTCATAGGAAAATTCATCCATCCCCTACCCTTTAACTTATTCTATTACAATCTATCATCACTATAATTTCATTAATAATCAATTCCATTTTTAACAACCCTTATAAGGGATAAAAGGCACACCTCAATGGGGGTCCAAAGTATAAGTCCATAAAAGGTCATTCAAGGAAAATCACCAATGTATTGATATCTATTCATGGTGTATAACCTAAAACATGAATAAAAAACCTATTCCATTACCTAAATCATGATAGGAAACAACAGAGTTTAGTTCTAGTTTAAGGCGATGCCCCAAAAATGGGCATGGGGCACTCTAAAAAATATAATGGATCTGAATTTCAATGAAAAGCACATAATCGCCTACCATAAGTCTATGATAGATATATCATATAGTATAAAACTCTGATTTTTCTCATTTTGTAATAAAAAAGAATAACATAGGAAGAACAAGAAATTAGGGCATATAAGCACAAATCCAAATAGTGCAATTAATATCCAGAAAAATCATGAATGGATAAAAAGGAATCAAGGCATTACCATTAAATATAAAAGGAGATAAAACGTGTTTGAATCAGATTTCATACGTCAATTAGATATTTAATTGAAGAATATACTCAAAGGATATCTTTTCCAATGTAGAGTTATTGTCCATTTGATGAAACCCCAAAAATATGTTAATATAAGAATTATAATTTAAAATTAAAATATTAGAAATCCTACATAATCAGGCTCACAAGATTTAGGTTCATGGTTTGTGAAACAATTTTCCATGTAACATGGTCTACTATAGGAGAAAGGGGCACTCGTATGGGTTTCTCACATCATTTCCTAACCATGCACAAATCCTGAAAATATCCTCTATCAAAATCTACTGAAATTGTAGACCAGGTCACACGGTCATGTGGATCCTCTCTCATTGTTTACCCAAACCATTCATCATGTTATTTTCACTTCCCACCCTCACATGGTTTATTCAAACCGTGCGGCCTGACCCCGTATGGTTTGTTATAAATGTGTACAAGACTAAATACACACAAAAATTTGGGTTGTGAGCTCCAGAACAACACCTAACACCCCCAGGACCTCTATGACCCCAACTTGAACCCACATTAGGAAATATTAAAGGAATTGAACTTAGAATTTTTGGAAACCTCTATATCTATACCTCAAAGAATAATTGGGTTCTTAAAAAATTTCCCCCTTAATGTAATATTTATTTAAATTGCCCTTCCACGGGTGGTGAAGTATGATCTAGAAACAACTCCAGCCACTGCGATTGTACATCGACCTCACTCTACTAAGCCTTGTATTATACTTGGACATACTGCCATTATAGACATACTAAAAGAATTTACTACCCTTAGAGAACCTTCATGCTATTTTCCATAATTCATATTGGATGCTTATCAAAGGATGCATCAAACTATAACACAACCACCTTAGACTGAAATGCATGAGACATGTCTGAATAGTATCTTTATAGCTGAAAAATAAGTAAGAAATCATGCATATCCTGGTACCTCTAAGTTAACTACATCTGATAGGTAATAGTCCTGAATCTCTCTAGAATCTAGAACAAGCTGATGTATCTTGAAAAACTCATACCATGTCTCATAATCCTCTTGTGTCCCAGTCGTGGTGAAATAGTTTGGAAAACTCAATCCCCACCCATGAACTCTCAAGGTCATCTGTGGAAATCAGTGTAATATTTTTATGAGACTTTGTAGCATCCATCTACTTAGGAATAAACTAGGCCTTCTCTATGGTCTCTGGGAGAAAATGAGGTCCAATCATAGCTGCCTCTCTTGGCTCCATCCAATAGAGGCGCAATCGGTGTGGCATACTGTTTAAATCCAAATATGGTTCTATATTTATAGTATCCTAAAAAACATTATTATAGAATAACTCAACTAGGTTTATATGCCTCTCCCAAGAGCCCTTGAAATACAAGATGCATGAGCATAGAATATCCTCAAACACCTGAATCATGCACTCAGATTGGACATCTCTCTAGGTGTGGCAAGATGTGCTCAGAAGCATAAATTCACCTAACACCCCATGTATCCCTTTCTAGAAACAACATGTAAACTATTTGTCTATATTATAAATGATAGACTACGGGACCCCATGTAGTCATACAATCTCACAGATGTACAACATCCTAAGAGCATCATCACTAAAAGATTCCTTGATCAGTTGGAACTGTGAAAAATTCATCATCTAGTAAAAAACAACCCATATGGTATCATTACCTTGTTGTGACCTTTTTAGTACCATCCTCAAATAAAATATGACATCATTCCATTTACACTCAAGAATGGTTAAATACTGTAAAATTCTAGCCGGTTACTGGTCTTCCACCTTCACCTACTAACAGCTGGAACACCTCATAAAAAAACTAGATACATCTCTTTTCATCCCCGACCACCAATACTGATGATTTAAATCCTGATACATCTTGGTGAAACCAGGATGAACTACCCATATAGAGGCATTAAAGTACTATACCAGCTCATCATGCATGTCTGGTAAAACCCATACGTGACCATGTACACACAAAACCTCATCCTCACCTACGGTCTAACCAGGAGGAGGATCCCAAACTACCATACTCTCTCGTAGAACTAGGAGTTCATAATCTGATATCTTCCTTATACCCACTCCATCAAGTATGGTAGAGGTAATAGATAAAGATGAATGAAATGCCTTCCCTTGAAATTCATTATAACAACCCTGCTCTTTATTACATATTCAATCATGATTTATTACATAAACATGAACTTAATAAAACTCTAAGGATTGAGTGGTATACTGTATTTTGGGATTAGGATCATTACATGAAAACATAAAACATAAAATACACATCTTTACTAAAAATTTCTTTTACATGACCACAATATTCCTTCATACTTATCATTGCATTGAATAACCTAATGACATACATAATAAAAGTGTGATCTATAAAGCCCAGTAAGGGAGTAAACAAGGCATAACATGATGAATACAATTCATGTTAAGAAATAGGAATATCAATGTATAATAAGAGAAACATGAACATATATCCATGATATTAAATGATTATCATAACATGTAAATGCGGAAACAACATAATACATGATATTAGCATGAGCCAAGGATCATTGCACATGTATTAGCATGAGTAAACCCTCACTGCACATGAATTAGACTGATTAAACCCTCATTGAACATGGATTAGAATGTGTAAACCCTCTTTGAACATGATGTATCATGATACTAAACTTTACCAAATGCATCAGAGCACTATCTGGGCACACCCTTTGTAAACATTTCATTTTTAATGCATAAGTGTGCCACATGGATCATATAACATGGAATCATTCAACATCATAATTTATTCAAAGATAAATGAATGTATAATAAATACATGTAAGTAACCTTAAATATGTATATGTTCATAAATTTTAATACCCTTGATGGAGAAAAGAGTATGGTATTCACTACACAATGATTTTGGCTTGGAAAATCAAAGTGCAATTTCAGCAGCATAACGACATGACATAAAAATTCATTAAAACTTTGTTGATAGGGAAAAGGGTGTTTCTTCATATGTACATGAAATGGATAGTAAGGTTTTCATATAGAAACATGTCCCAACACATGGAATTTTGAAATAGAAGGTGTAACATAATAAATAAATTTGAAGAATGATGAGAAATGGAATAACACTTATGAAATTTCAGCTTCGTAACAGGTGTACATGGGTGGGATTAATGAGAGAGAAATAGATATATCATCATTCCAATATATGGATGACTATATGGATGCATGTGAAATTATACCCCAACATTTTTAATTCAAAATAAAAGTGTATTATAACATAAAGAAACTAGGGGAAAAAATAAAAAATGAAGAAATCCCTTACATGAGTTTGTGACATCAAGAGATTGAGGAGGGGCTTAATGAGATCATAGGGTACCTTATAAAGATTATATATAGAGGAGGGAAGAGTATGTACATGATCCAATTATTTTGAGTGAAGAGAAGTTGGTGCTTGGGTGTGTTTATATATGATATGGGAGGGGAATTCTTTAATATTTCCCAATCTTCAGTTTTGGAATATATATAATTAAATATTCAAAACGACAAATATTCCCATGGTTTTTACCCATGGGTTTTTCCAATGTGAAGTGGAAAAAAATGTTTTATAAGTACAATGTCTGAATATGTTAAAATATTACAGTTTATTATGTGGAGGTGACATACTGTCAAGGAAATAATTTTAAAATATTAAAATGTTTTATAAGTCTTGGAGGGTCCACTAAAGAATTGTAAAATTAAAAAAAAATCAAAAAACACATTATTTTAAATTTAAAACATATATTTTCTGAATATCCATATTATATCATTTTATTACATCACTATTTGGTGATTATGAAGTCATAAAACAGATTATATATTTATAATGTCTTTAATTTTTCCCAAAAATTCAATTATCTCAGAAAATTATGAAAATATCACTATTGGATAATATCAAAATCCTAATTACAAAAATAAAATTCATTTTAGTCAAATAATTTTCTAAATACATGATTTTTCACTTTTAAAATAAAAAATGACATTTATTAAAAATTCATAGGTTTTGACCAAAAGAGTTTTCAAACCTTAAAAAATGACAACTGTATTCATAAAACTTATATGATAATTTATAGTTATTAAAAATTAATTTAGTTAAATTATTTTTTAAAAATATTTTTTAATTCAATAAATTAATTAATTCATTAAAATAGATTTCTTAATTGAATTCAAATGTTAACTAAAAGTACTATTTATGCTTTAAAAGTAAAAAAAATAAAATGTATATAAATTATTTATTAAATACAAAAATATTGCACATAATCATAATGATAGAGTATTGTTACATATCCCTTTATTACACTAGTATATTCCCTAAGAGTATGATGTTCATTGGTGAGGCTTTCTTCGGGTCATTCAATGAACATGGTTTTGGCCGTGATCTCAAGGAGCTTGAACTTTTCACCTAAATAGTTTCTCTCATGCTTATGTTGGTGGATCTCGTCTTGGGATTGGTCTAGGGAAAGGCCTAGTAATGCTATGTCCTATGAAATATCTGATAAATGGGATTCAAATGGAACAATATTACTGGTTGAGTACACCACATCCTTTATCCGTGTCAAAAGGATTTGTTAAAACCCTTTATATATACTTGTCATGTGATGACATTTCAAAGACTAAATTATCAAAGGTAATGATACTTAACAGTTATTTAAACCTAATAAAAATGTTCATGTGTTTTTTATATCCATAATAAAATAATAGAAAAGGAATATTATTCATGAATGTTCAGGTCGTTACAACATTCCCCCCTTTAGAAATTTTCCCCTCAAAATATCCTTTTCCCACACTAAAACAGACATGGGTAAATCTGCCTCAGCAATTCCTCTAGTTCCAACATTACTTCTTTAATATTTTGGTTTCTCCACAACACTTTGACATGGGGAATTGTCTTATTTCGTATAACTTTTTCCCTATAATCTATGATCTTCATCGATTTTTCTTCATAGGAGGGGTCATTCTCCAATGGTACCACCTTCAAATTGAGTACATGTAATGGGCCTGGTATGTAGTTCCTCAGGAGTGATACATGGAATACATAATGTAGTTGACACATGTTCGGTGGGAGTTATAGTTGATATTCCACTTCTCCAATACGATCAAGGATCTCAAAGGGTATGATATTCGTTGTAATAAGCTTTAACTTCGTTCTAAATTTCATAAATCACTTCCACGGTGATATGAGGAGAAATACCATGTCTCCAACATCAATCTCTAGGCCTCATTGATGGTTGTCAGCATAGCTCTTTTGTCGACTCTAAGTAGCTTTAATGTGCTTCTAAATGGTCTTAACATTCTCCAACATTTCTTCAACCATTTCCAAAACCATGAATTTTTTGCTCCCCAACTACATCCCAACATATTGGTGTTCCACAGCACTTCTCATAAAAAGATTCTATAATGATTCATTTGGATGCTTGATTGGAAACTATTATTGTAAGAGAACTCAACTGGAGGAAGATGTTGATGTCATCCTCTTTGAAGTGCATTGATCATTCTCTCAAAATTTCCTCAAATGTTTAGATAGTCCACTCAGATTGGCATTCAGTTTGAGGATGATAAGTCGTACAGAAGTTCAACTCAGTATTCAGAGTGTGTTGGTGACAATTTAGAACATAGAGGTTAATCTTTGATCTAGATCATATATAATTTATAGTGGTACTCCATGAAGCCTTAAAACTTCTCTAATGTATATTCATGCTAGTTAATCCAATGATAAATTAACCCGAATTGCAATGAAGTGTGCAGTCTTTTTAACAATATCTACAACAACCCAGATATAATTGTTTCCTTTGGATGTATTTGGATGTCTGGTGACAAAGCCCATGTTTATGTTCTCTCATTTCCATGTTTTTATGGTTAATGGTTACATCATCCCCTTAGAATTATTCCTATCAGCCTTTACTAGATAACACACCAGGCACTTTGATTTGTACTCAGTGATCTCCTTATTTATGTTATCCCACCAATAATGATCTTAGACATCTCGATACATCTTTGTGTTTCCTAGGAAAATAGAGAAATTCAAACTATGTGCATCATCCAAAAGTTTATTATTTAGATCCGAATTTGATGGAACACATAGTCTTGACCCAAATCTCATAATTACTTATTCATTAACATTGAACTTTGAGGATTTACCTTTCTGGTAATTTTCACTCTCTTATGAATTCCCACATCATCCTTTTGATTATCCTTTAACCTTTTCAAAAGATATGGTTGAAAATTCATTTGTGTAAGGATTGATGATGATCCCTTCTTTATGATTCCCATGTCAACCTTTATCAAATCTATGAAGATTAGATCCTTTTAAATTATCATCAATGATAGAATCGTTGGGTCCTTTATACATAGAGCTTCTTCCACTTTATTCACTTTCCCCTGATGGTAGTGAATTGAGCAGTCATAGTCTTTGATCAGCTCTAAACATATTTGTTGGTGCACGTTAAAATATTAATGTGTGAATATATACTTAGTTATTTTTTTATTTGTATATATTTCACACTTCTCCCCAAATAGGTGATGTCTCCAAATCATTAATTCAAGGATTACTACAACCAACTCCAGATCATGTATTGGATAGTTTTTCTCATGAACATTCAATTACCTTGAATCATAGGCAATGACTTTGTCATTTTGCATCAACACAAAACCCATGACCTTATTCAAAGAATCACTAAATACCAAAACAATTTCTCCACTTGTGGGTTGTGTGATCATGGGCACAGTGATAAGCCTCTTTTTCAACACCATGAAGATATCATCGCATTCATCACTCTAAGAAAATATGACTACCTTTTGAGTAAGCTAGGAATGAGGGTATGATGATCATGAGAAATTTCTCCCAAATCAGAGATAATATCCAGCTAACCCCATAAAGCTATAGATATTCATCACAGATGTTCTCATTGACCATCCCTTAATAACATTAGTCATGGAGGGATCCATAGATATCCCCTTTCTTGTGATGATATAACCCAAGAATGATACTTCCTTCAACTATAACTCACACTTGATTTACTTTTCATAGAGCTTATCCATTCTCAAGGACTCTAGTATAGTTTCTATATTCTCCCCATGATCCTCCTTGGTTTTGGATTATATTAGAATATTGATTATAAAGACTACCAAAAATTTGTCGAGGTAATATCTAAAGACTCTATTCTCCAATTCCATGAATATTACTATAGAATTAGTGAGTTCTAAAGGAAATAATATGAATTCATAGTGCCCGTACCTTGTATGAAAAGTAGTCTTGGGGATATCCCCCTTCTTCACCCATACATGATGATATCCCAACTGCATATCCACCTTGGAGAAGTATTGTACTCCGTGTAGCTGATCGAACAAGTCATTAGTTCATGGAAAAGGATACTTTTTCTTTATCATGATTTTTTGAGCTCAAGATAATCATTGCAAAGGTACACTACCCAATTCTTATTCTTGAAAAAGAGGAATGGTTCACCCCATGGTGAAGCACTCATGTGTATAAACCCTTTATATAGATTCTCTTATAATTGTTTCTTTATCTTCTTAATCTCTACAACAACCATTCTATATGGAGTCTTAGATATTGGAAACACCCCAGGTATAGGATCAATCATGAATTCAACATCTCTTCTATGAGGAAGAACATACAATTCCTTAGGAAACACTTCAACGAATTCCCTTACAATAGTCATGTCTTCAAGGATGGTTGATTCCTTATACTCAATCATCTGAGTAGGATATTCATTCTCATGGGGAAGTAATATCCACTCTTGAGATGATGGTGCTAAAGAAGATTCTTCATCCTCCTTGAACTTGTACTAAATCGGGTGTCAATTCACCATATGGAGAGTGATTTCCCTATCATGACAATTTATGTTGGCTCTATATAGGGAAATCCAATCCATTCCAAGAATTTCATCAAATTCCACCAGATAGAGTATGACGTGGTTTGTTGGGATGTTCAATCCACAAATTGTGATAGGGGAGGAGTTATATTCATGTGATGAAATAATTTCCCCATTTTCCGTTCTCACCAACATCTCTATTACCATGATTTGTGGGGGTGTTGGGATTGTTCTACTAAAATTTTAGTAAATAAAAGAATATATAGAACTAGAATAAAAATGTATGTTCACTATTCATGAATGAATAACTATCATACCTTTCACCACTTTATTTTCAGGATTCTCTTCCGTGGTAGTTATGAAAAAAAACTCAACCTTGATATCTTGGAGGTTGTTGGTTGCCTCCAAAAACCCTTTGGTTAGGGAAATTGTTTTAAAAGTACTCTGGTTCTTTCTAGTTGTAGAAATGAACATTGCATTGAGGGTCAAATAGTGTGTTCCCTTACTTTATCACAACATCGAGTTTATCTTGTAGGAAATTAATGACCAAATGCTCTTCTCTTCCACACCTAAATCATTTCCTCATCCCCTTCATAAAATTTATAAGGTGCTTGCTTCAGCAACTTTGGAAATTGGGGTGATTGAATTTCATAGAACCATTGTATTTATTCATCAGACCTACATAATTAATGTCCACATTCCACTTCTTAACCCTGTGATACCCTTGAGGTTCTCAAATCTCCATTTCGACTTTGAGGGCACAACAGATAATTCCCTAATAGCTATCGATGTCATGGATCACTAGGGATTTTATTAGGATAGGCTTTAGCCCACCAATGAAGCGGTCATACTTGATTTCAAGGGTAATGACAATGTCAGAGGCATATCGTGCAAGCCTTGGGACGTTTTCCTAGTACACTCGGATGGTTTGGTTTTCTTTTTTCTTGAGTTTATGGAAGTCCCCTTCCATCTTAAGTCAAAGGGTATGGGGAAAATATTTATCAAAAATAAAATTTCTGGAAATCCTTCCATTCCAATGCCTCAATCTCTTCCTCATGCTTTGTATTTTTATCAATTTACACCATTTCTATGATTCACCCACCATATGATAAGAAGTCAGAATAACCTTCTCTTGCTTGTAACATTAACATATAGAGAAGATATTCTAAATAGAATTGATACATTGTTTAGTGATTGAGGGATCAAATGATCCATTAAAAGTAAGAGGCCTCTGTCTCATGAAGCTCTCGATTACAGCTTGTTCATTCTTGGGGGGGGGGGAGGGGGTGGACATTCTTTTTGACCCATCTGTCTATTCAAAACTTAAGTTACCTAATAGAGTACTATGAAAAATCTTTAAATTATCAATCCCATTGGATTGGTAATATCATTAGAATAGTCATCACAATGACATTCACACTGGTTTTTATCCCGAGTCCTCTTATTATCGTCCATTGGATGGAATAAAATGAATGTTAGGGGTAACACATGAAGGGTAATCCAATAAAAAAAGGATAGCTTGTAAATTTAATTTATTTCCTCAACATATGAATTTAAAGGATTCAATTTTTTTTATCCATGGTCTACTTTCCAACATATATTCTCAGGGTCACTTTTTCCCTTAATAATGGTTCATACTAATATTATGAATTTAGCAAAGTATATCCCTCTCGAGTGTCAAACAAAGAGTGCCTCAAGGCATGTTGTCAATCCCCAGTACCCATTTGAGTCTAGCTCAAAGCGGTGTTCTTGGGTTTTACCCCTAGAAACATCTATTCCAGAGCCACCTCTACTTGTTCTTATCTAGATGGAGATGTATTTTCATGATAAACTACTTACTCTATAACCACCAATATTTTGAGATTTTTTTATTATACATAGTCTTATAACTAAGTCTTTCACTAGGATTTTTTAATCCTAATCTCATAAATATATAAACATATCCTTTGATATAAAATATAACAAACCATATCTTTATTACATATTTAAACATGATTTATTACATAAACTTGCACTTAATACAACCCTTAGGATCAAGAGGTATAGTGTCTTTGGGGATCAGTAAAATTACATGGAAACTTAAAACATAAAATACACATCATTATTGAAAACTTCTTTTACATGACCACAAAAATCCTTTGTACATAGCATAGCATGGGATAACCCGAGGACATACATAAGAAATGAGTGATCTATAAAGCCAAGTAAGGGACTAAACAAGGCATAACATGAAGAATACAATGCATGTTAGGCAATAGGCATTTAAATGAAGCATTAGAGAGATATGAACATAAAGGAATGATATGACATGACTATCTCTAACCTCCCATGTAATTAAAGAACAAGAAATTTTCATATTTATTGATATGTATGAATTAAATATTAATTTAATTTAAATGGGATTCCATGTTTGATGTCGTAACCAATACGCAATAACAGGTTTCTTTGAAATCTTACGTTGCACACAACATTGGTTCATACTGAAAATTAATAATATAACATTATTTTAAATAGTAGTTAACGCCAAGCTGTTTTAATGGAAGGAATGAATATAACTAACTACAATACGATTATACATGTTAGTAAAATGTTTATACATTTATTCAACAAAAATTAGACGCATAAAATGTGAATGAATAAATTTGGAGCATAATTTACTTAAAAAGCTCAATTTACTACTTTTTGATGGAAAACCATTTTTAAATCTATTTTTTCACATTTATGTGTTATATTTGAAAAAATAAAATTCTTATTTAGAATCAGGACATCAAAATTTATATTGGCTAAAATTTTGGTATTTTTCTGATAAAGTTCATTTTTTATGAATAATGCCAAATACAACATTTTAATTCAAAACTACCTTTTAATATAATTTATTTATATGGTTAGATTATCTTTGTAATTGGTTTTAAAGTGTAATTAGATTATATTTTTACCATTTAATCCAGTTTTTGTAATTGGAAGTAATTTCTCTTTGAAATTAGACACAAACAAGTGTCAATATTATGACCGTTATTATTTCTTAAAAACACGCTTTTTTGGTTTGAAAATGGGAATTAGTTTTAAATTAATTAATGCAATGTCTAGGTATTTAATTTGGTAAAATAGACATCATTTTTGAATTTTTAATATCAAATATATCTTAGACTTAATTTTTTTTATTTTTTTGAAAACCTTCAATTTTTTATGGATAGTGAAAACATTGAGTGGTAGTCAAAAAACCGACTTTTCCTTTTAAATGAAATTTTACCGCTGCTATAAATTGAATTTTAAAAATCTGACATACATGGTTGTTATCAGTAAGAAAAATTTGGTTCAATAAGATGAAATTAATATTTAGTGAATAATATACTTTGACTTTTATTTACCACAATTAAAGGTAAATATGGTAATTCAAGGTAAAAATAATATTCTAATAATATAAAATTAACCTAACATGTGTATTAATCCTATTGGTTGAAACTTTTCAGACCATGTGAATCCTTGGGTCGATTTTGGGACCCCATGGATCCACTTAAGAGTGATAATGACATTTTATATTAATTAATTTAAAGTAAAGACAAAAATGACTTAAACATATATCTTTTAGTAAATCAATTGTTACATGGGGTTATATAAGTTATCTCTTGGAATATAAATATTATTTAGAAATCTAAAATCTTTTCCTACATCATGATATCATTTTTAAAAATTCTAGACATCAAATAAATAAAATTATTTATGACACAATAATAATGGAGTGTTTATCGTATTAATGAATGATTTAAATAAATAAGATTATAATGATTAAAAAACCTTCCAAACATATCCAATTATTATTATATGATTTTATTTCGACCATGAGTCATCTTATAATTGACATTAATTAGTTTTGGACCTTTAGAAACCGAAAATGATTATATAATAAAATAATATTTTCATACTTTCCTAAAGAGCCCCTCCTCCCCCTTATAAAAATCCCTCATTTCTAACCAATTCCTCACACCTCTCAATACCCTTGGATTCTCCAACCTCTTCCCAATTAATCTCCCTACATCCCTTTATTACTCCTATAAGCCTTACCTTAGGTATAAGGAACTTCAAGTAAACGTTTTGTTTCAAACCAAAGAGAGTTACCGGATTTAAAGGCAATGTCTTCTCTTAAGTTCATTTATTTTATTTTACTTCTCTAACCCGATAAACTATTTTTATTCCTTTCTTTTTAAACAACACAAGTATACTAAATATACTAGGTTTTTTTATGAGAATTATTCGGACTGCAGATCAACACAACTCAATCTAATGGATACAAACATAATGTTTCTGTGGACGGCGAACTATAACCTCACGAAACGATGATTGTTCAAATATCTCCAACCTCCTATAAAGGTGGCCATTATGATGGTACTATATTTCTATATGATATATAATATGTTTATGTTCTATTTATGCTTCTGTATTTTTCATTTATAGCATACCTTTATGGTTTCTATTATGGGTAAATGCAATAATTTCATCTGAGGAAGTGCAGACTACCACCCCCTCAAAGTGATATGACACATTCATACCATACATGGGACGTATAAAGGATGGAGTTAATTAAATTATGTATGATATTATACTATAATTATAATATACCTATGTATCATTATGTTTTCATTCCATTATAATACAAAATTGTAATGAAAGTAACATTCAAGCGTACGTACGGCTTACCGTCTCAGTGAACGGTGCATTTCATTTCTTATCTCCAAACATTATGTTCTATTATAACTACATATATATAATGGATATATATGATATATATGATATATAAATCATGTATATCATTCTATAGATTATAGAATTTGGTCCACATGAAGAACTAGTAATTATAAGAAGTTCATTTTTAACTTAAGTTCTGAACATTGAAAAAATGTCTGATATGAACTCAAATGATTTATTAATTTTCATAAAAAGATAATAAGTGAGATAAATGGAATAATAAACATGAAAAAGGTTCTTAATAAAGTAAAAATTAACTTATGTTTATTATTCAGAAAATTAAATAATGAACGCGTCAAGTCCGGCACGAGTTAAGGGACTTCGTCTCAATCTCCTTTCATTGAGGCATACTTTTATTGATACACGACTTCATTTTACATGGTATAAAATAAATCCCAATGAATTTTCCTTTCATTAAAATGGAATTTTTTTTCTACGAAGTGTTTTAATAAAGGACAAAAGGAACATTTTTAACATTTGTGGCGACAATGATTGCTCTGCTGCCGTAATCATTATTTGGATTCCTCTATAGGCCTTAATGTTTTCTAAAATGAAAAGGAAATACATTATTTTGTTTTTGGGTGTTTTGTTATTAAAAATAATTTTTTAAATGGATTTATTATTTTAATATCTTGAAATTATTTCTTTGATTACAAAATAAATGTTATAAGTGAAATGTTTGTATTTTCAATATTTTATATGTTATGATTTTATAATGGTACTTGGACATTTGACAGGTGGTTATGTGATAAACCAAATGACGGGTGGTGGCGTGATAAACCAGGATGGGTGGTTACGTTATAACCTCCATTACATTGGGTACGGAAGTCGGCCATATGGCTATTCTATTTAGTGATATGTGTGGAATTTGACCGTATGGTTATTCTATTTAAGAATTCTTATGTTAGAAGTTACCTATATATGTAATGTGTACTTTCTATGGGTTTTATGGTAATATTTTGGTTACAAAAATGGTAAGAAATGATATTTTATTCATTGAAGAGTATTTACTACTTCATAAAGGTGAAAATTATTACTTATGATAAGGTATTCATGGTTTACTTGTTGTTTTGAAAAACTAACAGTTTTACTTCTTTGTATATCCCTTATTGAGCTTTTTATGCTAATCCCATGTTTTTGAAATGTTTTTCACAGGACATAAAGTGGAATATGGTCAAGGATGGGAATAAGGAAAATGCATGCTCTCTAAAACATAATCCTAGAAATGACTCTTTTTTTCAAAGAGTTTTATTTTATAAGAAAATGGATACTAAGTAGATGTGTCGACATGTAATATTCATGTTGTTATGTATTTGTTATGAACTAATTCTCTAGAGCGTTGAACCTGAAAAGATCCTCAATGTTATTTATTAACTTAATTCAAGATTATGTAATGTTTTATGGTCGGGTCCTTATAGTTGGTATCAGAGGTCAGTTTTGACAACTCTCTGAGTTAGGGTATTGTTAAATTAATGTCCATAAATTAATTTATAGCAAGATTGAAATGATATAGAATTTACAGATTACCATGTTGCATTACCTAATATATTAATGTGTTTAGAATGGTTTTCCATAGAATAAATAGAGTAGCTTTTCTAGGAAGGCATATAGAGGGAAATTACCTTCCAAATCAGCATCCTGAGATGGTCAGAATCATAATTGAATAGTTTATTGTAGTGATGGCTATATTGACTCAGGTGATAAATGGTGGTAGTGTTTATTGATGATATTTTGGTAAATTGGTACACGAAATTTATTTAATAGTTGTCTTTAAAA
This sequence comes from Viscum album, assembly GCA_963277665.1. NCBI lineage: Eukaryota > Viridiplantae > Streptophyta > Magnoliopsida > Santalales > Viscaceae > Viscum > Viscum album. The sequence goes on from OY728134.1 coordinate 1,205,565,523, forward strand.
CCATAAAAGAAAAGAAACTATATGGAAAATTCCACAAGTGTAAGTTTTGGTTGCAAAAAATTTCATTCCTTTGTCACATTGTTTCCAAAGATGGAATAAATATTGATCCTTCTAAAATGAAAGTTATTAAAGAATGGGAAAGACCTACACATATAACTGAGATCTGTAGTTTTCTTGGTTTAATAGGTTATTACTGGAGGTTTTCTGAGAATTTTGTAGGGTTATCTAGTCCAATGACTATGTTAACTCAAAAAAGTGTTATGTTTATCTGGACAAAAGAATGTGATGATTGTTTTTAGGAATTGAAGAGAAGATTGGTAAATGCTCTTGTGTTGGAATTACCATCCAGAAATGGTGAGTTTGTTATATATAGTGATTCTTCGTTGAAAGGACTTGGTTGTGTCATTATGCTGAATGATAAGGTAATTTCTTTGGTGTTATGACAGTTGAAACCTCATGAGTTAATTTACACAACACATGATTTAGAATTATATGCTATTTTTTTCCTTTAAAAATTTGGAGGCCTCTTCTGTATGAAGTAAAATGTGAAATATATATTGACCACAAAAGTATGAAGTATATATTCACTCAAAAATAATTGTACATGTGACAGAGTAGATGGTTGGAATTAATTAAGGATTATGATTTCAAAATCCATTACCATCTGGGAAAATAAAATAAAGTGGCTGATTCTTTGAGTCATAAAAGTAATTATTCATTAACCATGTTACATTTGGAATAATATCCTTTTATTAAATATTTGATGAACTTTGGCATAGAATTTGTTGGTGTAGAAAATTCCTCTGTTTGGTTTCAAGTGTCAGTGAAATCATCACTATCAGACCGAATCAAGAAAGCGCGTAAGGAAGACAGTGAGTTGCAGAAAAAGGTAGAGTTGGTTCAAAATGTTAAGTTTCTTTATTTTAACTTTGATAATGATTGTGTGTTGAGGTTTGGAAAGAGACTATGAATTCCTTGTGATTCATAGTTGAAGAATGAGTTGTTATGTGAAACTCATAGTTCCCTATTTTCAGTTCATCTTGGCATTACTAAGATGTTCAGAGATCTTTGGGAGTATATCTGGTGGGATGGAATAAAAAGAGATATTGCTGACTTTACAGTGAAGTGTTTGACATGTCAACTAGTTAAAGAAGAGTGACAGTTTTCGAATGGGATGCTTCAGCCTTTACCGGTGCCAGAGTGGAAATGGGAAAATATATCCATGGACTACGTTGTGGGATTTCCAAAGACATCTAGTGGTAATAATGAAATCTAGGTTATTGTTGATCGATTGACTTAATCTGATAATTTATTTCTTATTCAAGATAATTTTTCTCTAGATCAACGTTCTCAGTTTTATGTTAAAGTGATAGTCAGGTTTCATGGAGTTCCCATATCCATTGTATCTGATCATATTTCAAGGATCACTTATAACTTTCGAAAATGCCTCTAGAAGTCTTCGGGTACTGAATTTTAGTATAGATTTTCATCCGTAATCAGATGGGTAGTCAGAATGAACAATTTAGACCTTAGAGGATATGATACATGCTTGTTCGCTGGATAAACATGGATGTTGGGACCAACATCTTTTTTTGTTTGAATTTTCTTATAATAATAGTTTTCATTCTAGTATACAGATGGCTCTATTTGAGGCATTATATGGGAAGTAGTGTTGAACTCCATCCTTTTTGGATGAAGTTGGTGAAAGGTAGTTTATGGGACCAAAATTTGTAGAATAGATGGTAGAAAAAGTTTAGTTGATTCAGAAGCACATGAGAATAGCTCAGAGTATGAAGAAAAGTAATGCGGATAACCGGAGTAAGGATCTTTCTTTTGAGGTAGGTGATCATGTATTTCTCAAAGTTTCTCCATGGAAAAGTGTGATGTGTTTTGGTAAGAAAGGAAAGATGATTCTGAGGTTCATTAGATCTTATGAAATCATGGAGAAAGTTGGATCAGTTTCCTAAAGAGTGGATTTACCTCCAAGTTTATCCTAGGTACACAATGTTTTTCATGTTTTAATGTTGAGAATGTATATGCTAGATTCATCTCATGTTTTGAGCCCCAAGGTAGTTCAGTTGGAAGAGAATATATTTTATGAGGAACAACCAGTCCAAATTCTTGAATGAAGAGAGAAAGGGTTGCAGAACAAGACAATTAATCAGGTAAAGGTTTTTTTGAAAAACCATATGGTTGAAGAGGCAACGTGGGAATCTGAAAATGATTTGAGGGATAAATACACACATTTATTTGATAGATGAATAAAACAGTGAGGATGCAATTTCCAAAGGGGGGAAGGATGTAAAATCCCAGGTAAATAAAGAATAATACATTTTATTATTTATTAACATTTATAAATTAAATATTAATTTTAATTTAAAGGGTATTCCATGTTAGATGGCGTACTTGATACACAGCAATAAGTTTCTTTGAAATCTTACATTTCACAAAATGTTGGGTCATACTGAAAAATATTAATATAATATTATTTTAAATGGTAGTTAATACCTAGTTGTTGTAATGGCGAGAATGAATAGAACTATGTACAATATTATTATACACGTTTGTTAAATTGTTTTATATTTATCTAACAAAAGTTATAGGCTTAAAATGTGAATGAGACTAATTTTAAGAATAATTTACTTTAAAAGGTCGATTTACCGCCTTTTGATGGAAACCCCATTTTAAATATAGTTTTTGTCACTTTTATATGTTTTATTTGACAAAATAAAATTCTTATTTAGAATCAGGGCATCAAAATTTACTATGGGTAAAATTTTGGTGTTTTTCTGAGAAAGGTCATTTTTTATGAATAATGCAAAACACTGCATTTTAATTCAAAAGTGCCTTATAATCTAATTTATTTATATAGTTATATTGTATTTTCAACCGGGTTTAAAGTGTAACTAGATTATATTTTTACCATTTAATCCAATTTTGGTCATTGGAATTAATTCCACTTTGAAATTGGACATAAACAAGTGTCAATCATTTGATAGTTATTATTTATTAAAAACATGCTTTTTTTGTTTTGACAACGAGAATTAATTTTAAATTAATTAATGAAACATCTATGTTTTTAATTTGGTAAAATATACATAATTTTTGAATTTGGAATATAAAATATATCTTAGGATGATTTTTTTGTATTTTTCTGAACACCTTCAATTTTTGATGAATAGTGAAAACACTGAGTGGTAGTTAAAAAACCGACTTTTCCTTTTAAATTATATTTTAATGCTTCTGTAAATTTAATTTCAAAAATCCAACATACATAGATGTTACCAGTAAGTAAAATTTGGTTCAATAAGCTGAAAATAGTTTTTAGTGAATAGTAACTTTTGACTTTTATTTACCGCAGTTAAAGGTAAATAGGGTAATTCAAGTTCAAAATAATATTATAATGATATAAACTTAACCTAACATGTATCATAATCCTATTGGTTGATACATTTCCGACCATGGGAATCCTTGGGTAGATTTTGGGACCCCATGGAGCCACTTAAGAGTGATAATGATACTTTATACTAATTAATTTAAATTAAAGACAAAATTGACTTAAACATATATCTTTTAGTAAATTTATTTTTACATGGGGTTATATAAATTATCAATTTGACTATAAATAAAAATTATAAAGATAAATATATTTCCTACACCATGGTATTTGTTTGATAAATTTTAGAAATCAAATAAATAAAATTTATTATGACACAATAATGATGCAGTGTTTGCCTCATTAATGAATGATTTAAATAAATAAGATTATAAAGATTAAAAAAACATCCAAAACATTTCCAATTTTTATTGGATGATTTTATTTTGACCATGAGTCATCGTATCTTCAACTGTAATTAGTTTTGGACCTTTATAAACCAAAAATCATTATATAATAAAATAATATTGTCACACTTTCCTAAAGAGCCCCTCCTCCCCATTATAAAAAGCCATCACTTCTAACCAATTACTCACACATCTCAAGCTCCTTTTTCTAATCCAACCTCTGCCAAATTAATCTCCCTAAAACCCTATATTCCTTCTATAAGCCTTATCTCAGGCAGAAGTAACTTCAAGTAAACCTTTTGGTTCAAACCAAAGAGAGTTACCCGATTTATAGGTAATGTCTTCTCTTAAGTTTTTTTCTTTTATTTTACTTCTCCAACCCCCTAAAATATTTTTATTACTTTATTTTTTTACAACACCTATATCATGAATAGACTAGGTTTTTTATGCGAATTATTCTAACTACACTTCCAAACAACTCCATCTAATGGATAAGAACATACTATTTATGTGGACGACGAACTACTACCTCACGAAACGATGATTGTTCAAATATCTCCAACCGCCTCCCATGGTGGACATTATGATGGAATTGTATTTATATATGATATATATTATATTTATGTTTTTTATTATTCTGTATTTTTCATTTATATCATAGCTTTATGGTATCCATTATGTTTAAATGAAAATTTCATTTGAGGAAGTGCGGACTACGGGCCCCTCAAGGTGATATGAAATGTTCATACCATACGTGGGACATATAAAGGATGGAGTTAATTAAATTATATATGATATTATAATGGAATTATTTTATACATATGTATCATTATTGTTTCATTCCATTATAATATGAAATAGAAATCAAAGTAGCGTTCATGCGTACATACGACTTACCATCTCCATGAACGGTGTATTTCATTTCTTATCTCCAAATGTTCTATACTATTATAACTACATATTTATACTAGATATATATGATTTATATGATATCTAAATCATGAATATCATTCTATAGATAATGTAATTTTTATCACATGAACAACTTGTAATTATAAGAAGTTCATTATTAACTCAAGTTCCGAACATCGATAAAATGTCCGATATGAACTCAAATAATTAACTAATTGTTATAGCAAGGTAATAAGTGATATAAAAATAATAATAAACATGAAAAATATTATTAATCAATTTTAAATTAACTTAATTTTATTATTCATGAAATTAAGGAACGAACGGGTCAAGTCGGACACAAGGTAAGGGACTTCATCTCAATTTCCTTTCATTGAGGCATACTTTGATTTATACACGACTTTCTTTTATATGGTATATAATAAACCCCATTGACATTTAATTTCAATCAAATGAATTTTTTTTTATGAATCATTTTCTAAATGACAAAAGGAATGTTTTTAATGTTTGTGGGGACAATGACCACTCTGTCATTGTAATCATTATTTGGCTTCCTCTATAAGCCTTAATGTTTTCTAAAATTAAAAAAAAATCCCTTATTCTGTTTCTGGGTGTTTTGGTATTGAAAATGGTTTGGGAAATGGATTTATTATTTCAATATCTTGAAATGATTTCTTCTGATTACAAATTAAATGTTATTAGTGAAATGTTTGTATTTGCAATATTTTATGTGTTATGAATTTATAATGGTACTTGGACATTTGACAGGTGCTTACGTAATAAAGCAAATGATGGGTGGTGTCATGATAAACCAGGACAGGTGGTTACGTTATAACCTCCAATGCATTGGGTATGGAATTTGTCCGTATGACTATTCCATTTAGTGATATGTATTGAAGTCAAACATATGGTTATTCCATTTATGTATTCTTATGTACCAAGTTACCTATATATGTTATGTGTTTTTTATATGGGTTATATGGCTATATTTTTTGTTAAAAATTTTAAGAAATGATATTTTATTCAGTGAAGAGTATTTACTACTTCATAAAGGTGAAAATTATTACTTATGATAAGGTATTCATGGTTTAATTGTTGTTTTGAAAAACTAACAGTTTCCCTTCTTTGAATATCCCTTACTGAGCTTTTTATGGTCATATCATAATTTTGAAATGTTTTTCATAGGATATAAAGTATAATTGGGTCAAGGATGGGATCGAGGAAAATTTATGTTGTCTAAAACATGGAACTAGACATGAATCTTTTTTTCAAAGAGTTTTTATTTTATAAAATAAATGGATACTGAGTATATGTGTTGACATGTAATATTCAAGTTGTAATGTATATGTTATGAACTGATTCTCTAATGCTCTAAACCTGAAAAGATCCTCAATGTGAATTATTAACTTAATTTAATATTATGTAATGTTTTAAGGCCTATTCCTTATACTATCATAACATGTAAATGTGGCCACAACATACAACATGATATTAGCATGGGCCAAGGCTTATTGCACATAGATTAGCATGAGTAAACCCTCATTACACATGAATTATCATGAGTAAACCCTCAGTGCACATGGATTAGAATTACTAAACACGCATTTCACATTTATTAGCATGATTAAACCCTCATTGAATAGGGTGTATCATGATACTAAACATTACCCAATGCCTTGGAGTGCAATCAGGGCACAACCTTTATAAACATTTAATTTCCTGCATAAGTGTGCCACATAGATCATATAACATGCAATCACTCAAAATCATCATTTATTAAATGATAATATAATATTTAATACATATATGTAATTACCCTTCAATATTTGTATGTGAATAATGGTGATTTCACTTGATAGATAAATGGGTATGACATTCACTACATAATGATTTTGCCTTGGAAAATCATGGTGCAATTTCAGCAGCATAACGACATGACATCAAAATTCATTAAAAATGTTTAAGATAGAGAAACGAGAGTCTCATAATATGAACATGAAATGGAGAGTAAGGGGGTCATATTGATATATTTCCCAACACATGGAATTTGGCAATAGCAGGTGTAACATAATAAAGAAACTTGAAAATTTTGGAGAACTAGAATAACCCTTACAAAATTTTGGCAAGGTAATAGGTGTAAATGGGAGGGATTAATGAGATATAAATAGTTATCTTGTTATTATAATATAAGTAGGGAATTATGTGGTCGGTTTTAAATCATAACCAAATATTTTTAATTGAAAATAAAAGTGTATAACAGCATAAAGAAACATGAAAAAATGATAAAGGAAAAAATCTCATACATGAGTGTCTGACTTCAATATCTTTATGAGGAGCTTCATGGGAGTTTGGGGAACCATGGGAGGATTATAGAGAGAGTATGTAATATTAGGGACGTTCTCCAAGTGTTTTGAGTGAGGTGAAGTGGGAGATTGGGTGGGATTATATAGGAAATGAGAGTGGAATTCCTTAATATTTCACAAACATAGGTTTTGGAATATATATATTAAAATATTAAAAACCACTAACCATACCATGGGTTTTTAACATGGTTTTTTCCAAATTGGAGTGGAAAACATTATATTATATGGTATATGTCCGAACATGTTAAAATATTTGGCTTTCTTATGTGGAGGTGAGTCCCACTCTCAAAGAAATCATTTTAAAATGTTAAAACATTTTATAAGTCTTGGAGGGTCCACTAAGGAATTGTAAAATTAATGAAACAAAATCTAAAATCACATTATATTAATGGTAAAACATATATTGGAATAATATCCATTTTATATCATTTTATTACATCACTATTGGGTCATTATTATGTTATAAAACACATTACATATTTATAATGTATTTAATTTTTTTCCAAAACCTTAATTGCCAAAGAAAATTATGAAACATTCATCATTGGAAATATTCAACCTCATGATTCCAAAAAATATGTTTTTATATAAATATTTTTTGAAATATTTGAAATTACAATTTTAAAATAAAAACGTATTTTTTTTTGAAAATTCAAGGGTTTTGACAAAAATAGTTTTCAAAATTTAATAAAAATTACAATTGTATTAATAAATATTATACCCTAATTTATATTTTATAAGGAGTAATTTAGTTGTAATATTCAATTAAAATAATATTTAATACACAAAATCCATTAATTCATCCAAATATATTTCTTAATTGAATTTTAATACTAACTAAAATACAATTTTTGCTTTAAAATTTATCAAAAATATAATGAATGTATATTCTTTATTCTATTCAAAAATATTGTGCATAATCATAATGGTAGGGTTCTATTACATATCCCTTTATTAAACCATGATATTTCCTAAGAGTATGGTGTGCGATGGTGGGGATTTCTTGGGGTCATTCGGTGAACATGGTTTGGGTTGTGATCTCAATGACCTTGAACTTCTCCTATAAAGGATTTTTCTCATGCGTAAGTTATTAGATATCAGGTTGAGCTTGGTCGAGGTAAAGCACAGAAATTCTATTTCCATAAAAAGATCTTTTTAATGGGATTCATTGGTAACAATCCTACTAGTCGATGTCATCACTTCCTTTTTTTGTATCAAAAGGATCTGTTAAAACCCTATATATATAATAGTTATGTGACCACAATTGAGTGACTATATTATCAAAGGTAATGATACTTAACAGTTAATTAAACCCACTAAAATTGTGCATGTATTTTACATATCCATAATACATTAAATGAATGATATTTTAATTCATTAATGTTTGGGTCATTACAATCATGCAGCTCCAAGTGCATCTCATAAAACAATGCCATAAGTTACCACTAACAACTGGCATGTTGTACTACTTGTATTTGAGTCCCCCTACTCAATGTATCAGCAACTGCATTGCCTTTACCGGGCATGGGGGATATCTCGTGTCATTACATTTGTAATTTTACCCAATTCATTGACTTTGATTCAGAACAAACTGGGAAAATACATACTTGAGGCATTTTTGGTTCACGAACACCACAAAATGGTCCCCGTGTCAGTAATGCCTGCAACAAAAATCTACGTGAACAACTAAAAATAATGTGATATTGTGAGTCGAGTAGTTCCTCAAATTTGGCCTCGACTATTGAGACCCATATTCAACAACTCTATTTCCATATATAAGAATTTATCCTAACAAAATATCTTATGTCTCATAGTACACAGTGTAACTCTTTCTTAGCTCTAGAAAAATCAGTATCGACATTGAAGTCAATCTCCCTTTCAGCTCTTGAAATGTTATCTCACAATAATATGTCCATGAATACTTTTCACCCTTCTTAGTGAATCATGTTGACGTTTCTACTAAGAAATAGAAGTCCTATATGTATCGTATGTAGTAACTAACTATCTCTAATAAACTCTGAGCCTCAAAGATGTTCTTGGGGTGATCCCAAAAAACTAATTCTCTCACATTCTCTAAGACCATTGATATTATTTTCATTAATATGATGTGACTGAGCATATAAATATAATCCTTCTATAAGTGGCACATTATTTTCTTAGCATATAAATGATGCTTTTTTAATGTATTAAATATGATTTTAAGATGTTTGGCATGGTTGTGATTATTTTGAGAATACACCAAGATTTATCCCACAAAAACAACAACAAATGAGTCAATATAATGGTGGAACATTCATTTAATTAGTTACATGAAGACTGCTGGCGTGTTCATGATACCGAACAGAATTACCAAGTACTCATGCAGACCATACCTACACTGAAATGCAATGTGAGGTGTGCCCAATGATCTAACATGAACTTGATGATAATCGATACTCAAATCAATATTTCGGAATACCTAATCTCCTAAGTGATGGTTGAAGTGATAATGTTTCTACGATAGAGGATATCAGTTCTAAACTGTTAGCGAGTTCAATTTCTGTTAATCCATGAATAGCCTGAGGGTACTGTCAGCCTTTTTCATAAAATGGATCAGTGAATAACATGGATATGTATAGGTTTAGAGGAAACCCTTCACCTATAAATCAGCCACCTGCCTCTTGAGATCTTGTAACTCAATTGTATCCATCCTATAAGGGTGAATGGATTCCAGTGTAGCTCTTGTAAATAGCTTGATAGACAAATCTACCACTCTAACTGAGGTAATCCGAAAATTCTTTTTGGGAAAACCTCGCTAAAATGATAAACTATTATAGAGAAATTAGTTTGACTTGTTTACTGATCATCAAGATATAAACTCCCAATATAGTTTTTCATCCCACCCAGCCCATAATGCTTAGGTGAAGCTCTTCTCACCTATACAACCCATTCACCTTTGTTTAGAAACTCCCCATCCTCTAGTGATGTGAAACACAACCAGTGGTGATATTAATTAGAAATGGCTCGAAATGGAACCAACCAGTCTATATCAAGAATGATACCAAATATTATCATATCAAGTACGGAGAGGATCCATATGAAGTGACACCCACCAACCTCAAGTGGAAACTCCTTGTACTAACTTACATCATTCGTTTTGATCCCAAACATAGTTTCTAGTGTCATAATTCCACCATAATTATAATCATGGAGCCCAAGGATCTCCACAAAGGGAAAAAATATGAAGCTATGTGAATCCCCTATTTCAAAAAGTGCAAAATATAAAATGAAATTTATTAGAATGGTACCTATGATAGTAGAAGGTCCAGGATCCTCTTTGATGTCGCAATGGACCTGGGTCCTATAAACCACGACCATTGCCACCACCACATCCAAAAAGTCCTGATGTACCCCAAATCCCATTCTAATGGTAATATTACAGTCTAACTCTTGAATGTGGAGTTGATGGAGACCCTCACTCACTGGCTGCTGGAGGAAATGTTCTACAGAAGTGCTATAGTTAACCCATCTTCCCACAAGATTAGCACACGACTGGGTCATTCGTACATTGTGGCCTCATATATCCCAGGATAAAAAACTGGTATCACCTCACCTACCTACCTAAAGAGATTATATGACTTGATAATATCACCATGTGGAACCTCAAGATGAAACTTCATACTACTGGTCAATGTAGTACAAGACCTAGGCACCTAAGCACCTAAGAGATCACCTCCATATTACCTCAAGATACGTTTAATGATAAGCACATAATTCAAAATTCCATAAAAATTATTCAATATGAATACATTCAATAGTGATCAGATGTTGTACCTATGACCATCCTCGAATTTCCTAGCTATTGATAACTCATCACCCATCATAATAGGAGAAAAATGCTAGAGATTAGTAAAATAGGCCAAGCATTACATTACTGATAATGTTCATTTCTCCAGATGTATGAACTTTAGGTCTTAATCAGTCCTCAAGGTCTCCGGATAGAAGCACTCATAAAAGGAATTATGAAACTCTATCCATTCCATCTCCTGATGATGATCTTTCTAAGTGATAACATCACACTATACCCTGGTGAAATTACGTAGCTTGTATGTAGCAAGATTTAACCTCATCACATTAGAAATCACTAAATGATTGATCATAGACAAAACCACCTCTATCCATGACTAGACAACCTCATGGGTCATATCTAGGTGTTAAAAATGAGAGAGATTATAAAAAAGGCCAACTACTATGGTCAAGTTTGTTCAAGTTCTATATCATAAACCATATCATTTTCACTTGTTTTAATATTAATTTCTTTTCAAAATGAGTTCACATTCACATTCATTGAATTTATAATAACCTCAATTTTATCACATTCTATTCAGAAGGATAAACCACTTTTACACTGAATTCTGATCCCTATGGGCCCATATTCCGCAAGAATCAACGTTTTTCATCCACCTATGAAATATCATAACACGATTCTCTTTAAGAATTAACCATGATCCACAAAATTATGATCCAAGGGGGCCCATACACCTCAAGGAAAAAATCAATATATCCATCCTATCAATACCATAACATTCTTAAGCCAACCTAGAATAGCAGTTTGAATATCTATCATGTCATCTATCACAATATCATGAAATCATTAATTATCTTTAAATGGTAGGGAATAAATTCTTGGCATGTGATTTCTAACAAGTTCATATATGATTCTTCATATGTAATTCCTTTATCTAATTAGTTTGTAACACAATGGAATCCATAATCATATAAATAATAATATAGAAAGTCAAGTTCATCAGCCAATGGTGGAATAAATTCATCTACAATAGCTCAAGATCGAGAAATCGATATTTAAACTCGAGGTAATTTGGATTTTCCCTATAAATGGGTTAGTTATACCTTCGTCTATCTTATTTTCAAATTCCATTTCATTTCTATCTCTTTCTGTGGTCACTAAATAGAAAGGTTTACTAAAAAATAGTATATAGTACCCTTTTTTAACATCTCGGTTCTCGATTACACTCAAAGATGCCCTGTACCTTGTTGGCCACATGGAATCAAGTGCATCTTTGTAAACGGTAGAGGCTACTAACTAGAAGTGAGGTCTTAGGTGTTACAGTGGGGAGACTATTCCCTCATTAGAAGAGTGTAACAAAATAGAAAACAATAAAATTTAATTATAAAAATTAGTAAATCATGCAATATAAATAAAAAATAGAATACTGATAGTTTAAGTAATCCAGAAGTTATATCATACACAAGATGATGATACATGAAACATTTTATATTAAAACAGACAAAACAGGTACACAATAGTAATATAAAATACATTTCACAAAAAGTAAAAATGTAAAATAGGGACTTCATAGAATCACAAGCCTTACATGGTCCCATGCTCTCTTACTCATAAGTAGTATATCATGCACCTATAAGAGGGTGTTTTCCATTATCATTACCTAAAATCGTATAATATTTTTGGGTCCAAAAATTTACCCAAACATCATGTGAGACCAAATCTTAGAAGGCAACCACCCAAGGTAAATGATGATCAATTAGTGAATATATAAAGTAGGAAATGTGAAATAATGAAATTACAAACAAGGAAGAACTCAATAGAAACCATCCTATATTCACTGGTTTCTATTTACATTCAATTCATATCAATTAAAAAATTAAAATCCATTATATATGTACATATATATATATATAAGACTCAAGATCAAACTTCAGACATACATCCCCCATGTGACTGTATGCACAAAACATTCCTTATAAATCAATCTAAACAATAATAAAAGACTGAAACCAGGCTTGTGATTTGTCTTGGAAGAAGTATCATAAGTCATTCCATTTCAATACTCATTTTATAACATGAGTCCATCCTTGATATTCCTAAACTGAATTTCAATTATCACTCTAGGTGCAACATCATTCAACACCCTGCAAGCACATCACTGCTGAACACTCAGGAACCTGGTATTTCTCTAGGTGTGATATAATGTACATGTCATTTGAGTTTGTCTTTGGGGGTCCTATAAGGAAGCCCCATGTATCACCCAACACATATAATCAAATTCCCCTTGAGTAAATCCATGGAATCTATCACATGGATCCATGTATCACTCTATTTATAATTCTATCCTCAATGTGTCCTTCCATAGAATCCCAAAATGGATCCATTTATCACACATGGAATTATCACATTTAACTATTTAGTTCATCCATGGTATCCAAAGGTGGATACATGTATCACCCAAGGTATACAGGTCACATGAGTTCGTCCATGGAATTATAATCTAAATCCATGTGTTACTCGTTGATATTTATCAATTAACCATTTCAAACCATTTAACATGGTAAGGTTAAAACCAAGCACATCTAATAATAAACTAACCTCAATGGGTGTAACAATCCTTGGAAAACCTTATAGGGATTTTCCTTAGAATTTATAATATGGTCATAATTCATATAATAAGAAACACATGTATAACATATGAATACGTGGCATTAACATCATTTAACTCATGTGGGAATATCATGATAATGACCTTCCCCTAAATAATCAATCAATTTCATGTCATGGTCTCAATTTAACTCTTTGGGGATAACAATTCAAGGGCCATTCAAATACTCGTATGGCTATTTTTAATATAAGAATCCTAACTAGCATATCAAGCTATCACTTGGATTATTTTTAATATACCTCAAAAAGGTAAATCCATAATTAGATAAACTCAATCCACATTCATAAATTCATGTCCTAGCCTTTACATAATAACATGGGAAAAGAAATTCAAAATAAGGATGCTTAAACAAGAGATGATATATCAGGTTCAAGGGACAATTCATCCATCCCATACCCTTTAACTGATTCAATTAAAATATATCGACATTGTAATTCTATTAATAATTAATTCCATTTTTCAAAACTGATGGAAGGGATAAGAGGCATAACTCAATGAGGGTCCAAAGAATAAGGCCATAAAAGGTGATTCAAGGAAAATCTCCCATGGTGTAGTCCCCATTAAAGGTATACAACCAAAAACATTCATAAAAAGCCTATTACATTACCGAATTCATGATAGGAAACAACATGGTTCAGTTCCAATTTCAGGTGAAACCCCAAAAATGGGTGCATGTCACTCCGACATATATAAATGATCTAACATTCAACTAAAAGCACATGACCACCTACCTTAGGTATGTGTTAGAGAGCTTATCCATTATCAAGCTCTAATTCTCCCTGATTTGGATGAAATATGAAGAACGGATGAAGAAAAATAAATTAGGGCATATGATCCTAAATAAAAATAGAACAATTGGTATTCAGAATAATCAAGAATGGTGAAAACTGAATATAGGCCTTACCATTATAGATCTAAGGTGACAAAACACATTTGAATCAGATTCCGAACATCGAGTGGATCTAAAATTTAATAATAGGCTCAAAGTATAAATTTTTTTGGGAAGATGTATTGTTTATTTTATGAAAACCCAAAAATTTGTTAATATAAGTTTTTAATTTTAAATTAAAATCATAAAATCCATCCTCGCATGGCTCGCATGGTTTAGGTGCACAATTTTTCAAACCGTGCCCTATGTCACATGAACTATTGTATGAGAAAGTGGAACTTGAATGGATTACCCAGAAAGTTTCCCAACCATTCACAATCCATGCGAAGAAACTTGGTCAAAATCTTCAAAAACTATAGAGCATGTCACACGGCCATACAGATCCTCTCACATGGTTTACTAAAACAATGTGGTCTGTTATCCCCCAATGCCCAGCCTCACATGGTTTAGTCAAAGTATAGATCCTTCCCCACGTAGTTTTCAGAAACCATGTGCCATGTTAAAAGCACCCAAACATTTGGTTCCGAGTCTAGAACAACCCTGGACACCCCCAAGACCTCTGTGACCCCAATGAGCACTCACATTATTCTATATTTAAGCAATTAAACATAAAATTCATGGAAACCAAAATTTTATTACCTCAAAGAAGAAAAAAGATCTTATTTTTATAGAATAATAAGTTAAATCAATGGAGAATATCATTTCCTTAATCTATCTCCCTCATAAGGAGCAGGTGTCTCTGGCAATCAATTACTTTAATGGAGAGGTCGATCGACAGTGTGTGTTGATAAACAATTCCAATATGATGGTTGCAGTGACATAAATTACATTCAAATAATTTTGGAAGTTATTTTTTATCCAATTATATAATTTAAAATCCTCAAACAAATTTATAGATAGAATAACTATAGAATAATAGAAAAGGGTGAGAATTTTTCATCATGTATGGGGAAAGATTATAAAGGATTTCATTAATTACCTTGGGTTTTGTAATCAACAACGATAGTGAAATATATATATATATATATATATTGCATTAAAACCAATCATTTGAAAGGAAAAATATATGAAAAACATTGGGAGTTAATATGAAGTAGTTCAATCTGATCTGAAAGTAGATAAGTTATTTTGTGAGCGGTTCCATATTTATAGAGATAATAAATGAAATATGGTTTTCATGTTGGGGGTCAAATGAAGTAGTAGAAAATAAGACCCAATCAAAAAGATTTAAAAATTATTGGATTCAAGATCATGGTAATTTTTTAAAAGGGACAAGGAATAAATTCTTATATGGGGTAGAAATCCATCAAGATCATGAATGTTGAAGAGATTTAACGAATCTAACTGATGTGATGGTGGATATGAAGACACCACCAAATGCTCCAACCATGGTTCAATGCTTACATCATAGTGAGAAATGGAACTATGAATAATAGTGTACTATGAATTATGTTATTTTGGTTTGTCAACTTCAACAAATACCATACCCAAATGAGAATGTGAAATCTTATTCTATCACTGGAAGTGAGGTGGAACATAAAACTGAATTCGTACAAGGTAAGCTTACTATTAACTCAATATTGGAAACTATTTTATTTTATTATTTTTCAATAAATTATTTATGTCATCTATGATTTATAGAAGTATTCAATCATGACCCTGTTACCATGAAGATTAGATGTCTGTAAAAACACCAAGTAGTGTAATTATTTATTCAGATAACTCAATTACCAACTCTTTAAAAAAAATCCTACCCACTACCTTTCATAAAAAGATATATAATCATTGAATGATAATAAATAGTGATTAATGAAGTCCTTGAGTGAGTATGATTTGATATTTCAACACTATCTAGTTTTTAGATGCAGCCAATAACCAAAAGAGACACAATTAAGACACAAGATGACCCACCTTATGACATATCCTAGAAGATTAAATTTAATCTTATTAGAAAATATTTATTATAGGAATAATAATAAACCTAAAAAATTAATCAAACAAAACAATTTTGTATAACAAAATCAATAATCCATAATAATAAATCCACTATGAAAAAAACACATTATTGAAACATTAAAAAAGCATCCAAACTTTTTAACCGACACTCTATTTCAAATGTATTTTCAAATCCACCATTCAAAGGAACAAATACTTTTAAAACAGATAGAACCACTTTTTGAAAAGTTAATATAGCACTAAAATTAATATTATAGATGAAAAAATAATAAATTAAATCATTAATATTCTATAATTTAGGAATTTATTAGAATTTACATATGATTTATTTGATTTTAAAAATATTTCACGAGTTCCACTAAAAACAAAAACCTCTCAAATTATATTCAATAATTCTAATTTCATTCAAAATTATTTTTCCAAAATTTTAATGAAATCTAAAAATCTAAAAGATTTCATAATCATAAAAATAAATTAATTAACATTCCTAAAACAAATTTCATGAACAATTCACCTATATTTGCAACAATTTCATTTAAAAATCAAAATTCCAAAATAGAAAACCAATATTTGTAGACAATGATCCATATTTACCTCGAACAACATATTAGTAATAGAAAAAATTGATTATATGTGAAATTTGGGGGAAATTCAAAACTATATATGGTTTTTCTGCATTGTATGTAAAATAATGTGTTAAATATGGGACCACCTTTGTAATGAATTATAGAAACGTCCACATGGACACAAACCAGCCTTCCAAAAAATGAGAGGGAACCATGTATCTTAGTATCATTCATAAATTACTGACAAAAACGTCAATGGGACCACCAAAATCATTGATATTATTAACTGTGATCAAAATATAACAATGTCATATTTAATAACATGGTAAATAAAAAATAGAAACAAAAAATAAAAGATTAAAACACAATTCTCTCTATTAAATTGTGGATATGAATAATAAAGTGCTTATGAGGATCACCATGAACCAACCTATATTATTATTACATCTTATCAACATACTACATAGTATACCAAATAAAAACTTTTATCCTCAAGAACAGTGCTAATTGAAATATCTAGGATTTGAACCATTTGTAATTAATCAACCTATGTTTTCGAAAAATGTGACCTTATCATTCCTTCCACTTGGTCTAAAGGGTATTCCCAATGTTCAAAGACTTGTAAATAGTTCCTCCGTATTAAGAGGATGTTATTTTTAGGAAATAATACATCTTGAATTCATGTTATAAAATATGATATCTCACCCAAAAATCAAGATTGGAAAATATTCTTATAGTATTCTCTTATATAATTAATATCTAAATTTTCAATAAATTACATATCAGAGTAATAAGAAGTAGTAAAAATAAGAAAAAAACATAAAAAACATTAAATATTTAAATGATCATAACTGTAAAACTTTAATAGACTTTTTTCTGAATATAATACTATATACAAAAAAATCTATAAAAAAATGAGGCATTTGGCCGAACTATCTAAAAAATTATCGTTTTAAAAAAAGAACACCCAAACCCAACATGTCAACTTCATATGACCATGATTATTCACCCCTTCATAACACCAACCATAACAAATAAAAATGATTTCCATATAAGGAAAAGAATCATCGGCTACATGAATGAAAATATGAGAACTAGATACACCACATGGTGTATACATAGTGTGAGAAAAAAACCCTATAAACATTATCTATACGGTTTGGAAAGATCCACCAAAATTTAATATTACACTTTATTATTTGAAATATAATAATAAAATAATTTTTCCACATCCATAATATAGGGTCCAAGTGTTAACATACATGGATATAACATCATTTTAGATGAATATTTATCACATTACAAAAGTTGATATCTGAGGTCTGTAATAGTTTTGTGTCTTTAGAAAATTTGAAACATAATATTCTATATTGGTGAAAGATCCTCCAAATATCCCTCCAATATTTTCCCCAATTTTTATCCTACTTAAAACCTTTTTACTAATCTCCCTCCAAAATCTTCCACTATGAGGCTAGCTGCGGGCGAGAATCATTCCCTATTTTCTACTAGCATCGGTAGGAAGGGGAAATGGGTTCGATGGCTCCCCCATCACTCGGGTCTCAAACTGAATAGTGATGGATCATGCATGATAGGAACCATAAGGGGTGTAGTGTGATCCACAACATGAAGGGTGTGGTTATGGATTCTTTTGTGTCAAGGTTTAGTATGGGTTATTCTTTGTAGGCTGAATCCCTTGCAATTCTTTCTATCCTATAGTTGGCTAGGAGGAGGAACATCTCCCTTAGTGTTGTGGAAACTGAATCAATCATTATATAAAACTCCTTGTCTGGTAAGAGCTCCACCACATGGTTCATAACATACATCATGAGTCATTTTGTATGTCTAATGGATCCCAACACTGACATTCTCCACACTTGGTGCGAGGGTAATAAGGTTGCTGAATATCTTGCTTCTTTGTCAACCCACGAGAGGTGGATAATTTGTTATCCGGATATTGTCTTGATGTTTACTGAGGGGGAGCATCTGGTTAGAGGGGATGCTCTAGGGATACACTATTTTAGACCCCCATATCTTCTTATCTCCTGTTCCTTTGGAACCTTGGTTCCTTGTTTTATCTGGTTGATTCTATTTTGTACCTCCTTTTATATAAATAAAGAAATAATGATGATTGATAGGGTATGGAAATAAGATAGTATCATTAGATGATCTTAATATTCATATCAAATATCATATAAATAAATCATGGAATAATTATTGGTAGTTCACAAGACATGTATCATAAGGAAGTTATAGAACTTGAGTCATGACATCATAATATTGGCATAAGATATACACCTGTAGAATACAAATAAACTTATAATATTGTGAACATGTGTAATAAGAATCATTTCACTCATTAGGTTTGTTATATGAAATAAGTTCTTAATATAAATTTATGGACATGAGACCTAGTCTACGCATAAAATTTTGAACATGTAATTAGGTTCAAACATAACATAGTGAACATGAAATCAGGTTCATGCATTACGTTGTAAACATGTAATCAGGTTGACACATAACATTGTGATCATGTAATTAGGATCACACATAACATTGTGATTGTGTATTTAGGTTCACACACAAACTAATAGACATGCAAATGGGTCCACACAAATCATTGTAAACATTTAATAAAGTTCAAAATTAACATTGTGAACATGTAATCAATTTCCAGAACAAACTTATGGACATGAAACCAGGTCCATTTATAAAATTTTGAACAATTAATATGGTTCAAAAAAAATTGAACATGTAATAATTTTCACACATAAACATATGGACATGAAATTGGGTCCACGTATAACATTTCGATCATGTAATGAGGTTTACACAATACATTGTAAAAATGTAATTAGTTTCATGGATTAATATATGGTCATTCAACATGTCCATGAATAACATTGTGATCATGTAATCAGGTTTATTCATAAAATATATTATCAATAGTCCTCCATCATCACCCAATGCATTGGAGGGAGATATCAGTCCCAACCATCAATAATGAAATCATACATTCTTGTACCATGAGATAACAAAAACCTTCATCATATTATTACCCATAAAAATATTTGTTTTTCATAAACCTAATATCATAATCCTTAAAATGAAATTTGTATCATATACATTTTATCATATCATAACATGTGAATAGGAAATAGGTTTCATAATCATTACATGATATATTGTCCTTTGAAAGGATTCTAGATTCACAATCATTATATCATAGTGTATCTCATGGAAGAGAAATGGGATTAATAAAAAACTTGTATTCATAATCATAAACCATTAAAAGAAGGAATACGAATCATGTCCTGGGATCATATCCCTAGTAATAAATTTACTATATCAAAGGATTTTTTCATGACCCATCCCCCCGGGGCCCATGCTTTGACATACCTGAAGCCCACCTCCTAAAGGCCAAGGGTTGGAGACTAGTGACAAAGGCATAAACCTGCAAATGGGAGGTATTTTCCAGAGTACCTGTATGGAGGCACACACAACCACATCCCAAAGATGGAATGGTAAGCAGTTATGCCACTAAATATCCACAAAGTACATGTACAACAAAAAGTCAAATGGGCCAGAATAAAAACCCAACCGAAGACTAACTGGAAAACAGGAAAGTAAAAAAAGAAACTCTGGATAGCCATCAGCTGAAAACCCCACCTGATATGGTAGGTAAAGAGATATTTCTAGATGTCGTAGAATTATATTATGTCTGCCTGGTCTCACTGGGCACCACCAGGTCCTGGGCCACTGAGTCCTCCATCATTTCGGCAGTCATCTGCACCAGACGCAACACATGTGGGTGAAGCTCACGCAAGGGTGAGTAACAAAATACTCATCTGGGACCCCAAAACAAATAGTAAATACCAAAAAGAAATCCACAACCAAACCAAAAATCATGATCACAATGCATGACCATGAAAAAAGGCATCTCACAATAGGTATATTCTAGAGTAGGAAAGTAGAACCATTAGTCACATCGTCGAACACCATGTGAAATTGGAGAACTCCTCTTCAATGAGTAAAGTAGGCATGTTGGGTCTCACAAAAGCCACATCCCACTAACCTTATGACAGTTATGGTACTCATCCTCGATGAGTACCATGGGTATACTGGGTCACACAGAAGCAGCTCCCCACTGTGGGCATGTCGGCCCCTACCGAAGTCGCTTCCCACCTATGGACATACCGAGGAACTCCTCTATCGAGTATCGTGGGTTTGTCGGGTCACATAGGAGATTCTCCCCACTGTGGGCCATCCAGGTCACACAGAATCCACTTGTCACTAGGCCATAGTATTCGATCCACAGAGGATCGCTCATCAAGTTTCCTTAGGTCTCATCCAACCTCTGGGTTTTTTCTAGTAGCATGCTTGATCTCGAGATAACCGATCCACAAGACATTCATTGAATTCCAGCTTCTATGAAATCTTCCATAGTGTATGCCAAAAGACATGTCTCATCATGAGGGTTCCAATGTCAAAAACGGCTCATCAACCGGACACCCAGTTTGCAAGTTATGGTCATTTTTCCAAAAAGGGACCGGTTAGGTCTAGGTCGAGTCTGACCTGGTCTGACCGACCTGACCCAGGTCTGTTGACCCAACCTATACCCAGCTAGGCCTGGTTCCAGTCCATTGGGACGGTATTTTGGCATGTGTGCAGCCCGTTCAACCAAAGAGGGACCGATTTATCTGCCTGGCTGGGACGCGGGTGGAAGCAGCGTTTTGCTCCTTGCTCGCCCCGCCGTCGATGTGGGGCTATTTTCTCTACCGCGGTCAAGAAACCATGGCTCGACTATGGTGAGGCCATCCAATCTTCCCAGCCTAGATTCCTACACACTATTGGGAGACTGTGTGCCCCTGAAGAGAATGGCCCACTGTTGGGGGCCGCTCCATTGATGTTGTTGGAATCTGCGTCCAACTCCCCACTCACCCTACGATAGACACGAGGAACTTTCCTTCACCATGGTCATGACATCATGGCCCAACTGTGATTTCACTAGCCTGAATTCCCCCATGTGTTTGGGAGACCGTGTTCCCCTAACGGGTGTGGCATGTGGTTGTTGGCCGCTCCACCGACACGACTAAGGGGCCGCGTCTCTGCCGCTAGCCGCCGACCCATCCAATGGCTCTTCCCGGTTCACCACGGCCTCAGCCAGCCACATAATACTCCTCCGGAACACCATCGTTTCATGCCACCCCCCTCAATATCCAACATCGGTGCTGACGCACCGGCGGGTCTTTCCGCTGGCCACCGAGTCCACATTGGTGGTCTGTTATTTGTACCGACTGCACCTCCAACCATTTTGGGGATTTTCCTTCCCTAATAAGGCCTCGAACATTCCATTCCACCATTTCAAAAATTCTTCCACAAAGAATTCATATGGAAAAGGGGGTCGGGCCTTGTTCGTGTCACCCTTCACCCTTCGTATTAGATGTTTAAAAATGTCGAGGCATGGGAAGGATGTTCTATCAACAAAAATTCAATCAAAATAGAAATATCTAAAAACATTACCCTCCCATAAGAACGGATGATCTACGGATCAACCTTTTCATGGGTTGATCTGCATTCATGATTTAGAATTAATAATAGGTAAAACATGAAACAAATAAACCTCTACCTCGAAGCATTTCAACGTTGAAGCGGCCCACTCATGAAGATTCAATAAATATAAGTCATTCATCACTTTCTAGTCCCATTCTTCATAGAGCGTTGAATTTATTATCATTCCACAGATGTTCATCATTCTTTGTTAGAGAGAAAACTCATCAGTGGTTCATTAGGGAATTCTTCACCGTTTAACCCACAATTACCTAACACTAGAAATGTGTCACAACATTTCTGTTACACTATTTCATTTATAAAACAGTGTCGTCGTTACACTTCACTTAAAGCGTCGTCACACTAACCCTTAATGAGCCATTAAGGGGATTCCTTTAATTCACCTCATCACCGCACTACAGCACCGTTTTCCACTTCTCAATATTGAGAAATAAAATAAAATAACTTTTTAAGTCATTTTATTATTTTTCCAAAAATTTCATAA
Source organism: Viscum album (assembly GCA_963277665.1). NCBI lineage: Eukaryota > Viridiplantae > Streptophyta > Magnoliopsida > Santalales > Viscaceae > Viscum > Viscum album. The sequence continues at coordinate 1,205,588,499 of OY728134.1, forward strand.
AATAACTTTTCCGTCAGACCCTTTTCACTCAATGTTATGTCTTTTCTAGGAAAATCACACCATTCCAAGTTCAATGGCTCCCTTATATTTTTTATCTAAGAAATTTTTTATAATTTAGAAAAACCCACTCACAACTTTACCTAAGTGAACTTTAAAAAATTTCAACATTCTGTTTCAGGCTCATCGGGCCTCAGAATCATGTGACATCAAAATCATGTGGTCTCAAAATAATTCCATACAAATTAAAATAAATATACAAAAAATTCCAAGAAGTTAAATTCTACACACCTTTGGACTTTACATCCCCGAAATCGAAAACAGGGGTTAATCATATAAATGGGGGTACTGAGCACATATATGAACATCCTGCTCCCATGTGTTGTCATGAAGATTCCTATGATGCCACCAAATGTGCACTAGAGGAATTGACTGTCCATGAAGAACTTTCTCCTACCAATCCTCTATTACCATTGAGAACTCCTAAAATTTCTTCCCATCGTCGATTTCCAGCTCGCCCCAATTGATGACGTGTGATGGATCATGCACACACCTCTTTAGCTACGACATGTGAAAAACATTGTGCACCCGATGATTCTGTGGGGGAAGAGTTAGGAATTATTCCACCTCGTTAACTCTGCTCAGAATTTGGAATTGTCTGATGAACCTTGGAGATAGCTTGCCACCCCAACCAATTCTCCACATTCCCCGCCAGTGTGAGACCCAAAAGAAAATAGGGTATCACTCCTCGAACTCTGAGGATCTGCATCTCCTATCACCATATAATTTCTACCAGCTCTATGCATTCCTCATCCACTCTTGGATGGTCTAGACCATCTCAGTGGTAGCCCGTTCCAACTTTGAACTCATGAGTGCTAACTCCCCTGGGGTTTTCCAGCATATAGGTGATCTGGATGGCTTCCCAAAAAAGGCCTCAAATAATGTCATTCCAATGGTGGAGTGATAGATTTTGTTGTATGTAAACTCTACCAGTGGTAGGTGGTCCTCCCAACTGTGACCAAAATCAAGGACACAAGCATGAAGTATGTGCTCCAAGTTCTATAAGGTTTGCTCTGTCTGACCATCTTTCTGGGGGTAAAAAGTTATGCTCAACTGTAACTGAGTCCCAAATACCTCCTCCAACCACTTCCCCTAATGGTATGTAAAGTTTTTATCATGGTCTAATATGATCATCAAAGGAACCCCATGTATCCTCACTATCTTCTCGATGTAGAGGCACCCTAATCCCTCTACTAATCTCTACTCTTGGATGGGTTGGAAGTGAGCTGACTATGTGAGTATGTCAATGATCACCCAGGTAGAGTTGTGGCCCCTAGACGTGTATGGGAACACCATCATGAAGTCCATGTAGATACCATCCCAATTCCATTATAGTAACTCAAGTGGTTGTTCATTGCCTATTGGGACCTTATGCTCATTCTTCACTTGCTGAAAAAATGAGGCATCGTGAATTGAACTCTACCACCACTTTCTTCATCCCTGGACACTTGTACTAATGTCGGAGGTCCTCGTACATTATTTCCACACCAGGATGTACCAACAAAGGGATATATGGAACTCCCTTAACACCTCCTCTCATAACATAATGGGTTTTGTGATGCATCTTCTGAAAAGGATGACGTGCTCACCACCTATTGAGAATCCATCTGGAGATTGTTCTGAGGATAACTAAGAATTTCAGGCCTCGTAGTCAACATCCAAAAGCTGTACCACCCTAACATTCTGTATGAGTTGGGTAGTGACAGTCATTGACTGAAGGTAAGCTGCTCCAACTCCATCCATAAAGGATATCTGCATTTTGGCTAGCCTCTTTGTTGCCTCACTCAGCAGCTATAAACCAGACATCCTACCGAGGGTGTATGCCACCACGTTCCCCTTCCAATGAGTATAGACTATATAAAATTCATAGTCATGGAGGAACTCTATCAATCATTTTAGTTTCAAGTTTAGGTCCTTTTTTGAGAAGATATACCTGGGACTCTTGTGGTCAGAGTAGATAGTAAACCATTTACCCATAAAGTAGTGCTGCCACATCTTCAAGGAAAAGACCACCACTACTAACTGCAGTTCATGGGTCGTGTAGTTATACTCATTATTCCTCAACTGTTGTGAGTGGTAGGTGATCACAACTCTCTCCTGCATTAGGACGTAACCTGGTCTGGTCCCTGATGCATCTCATAAGACTACATACCCAACACCTTATTCTGGTAGTCTCAAGAAGGCAGTACACATCAGTCACCTTCATGGCTCCTCGAAACTCTTTTGGAACTTCTATATCCACATTAAGGGATATAACTTTAATTTTAAAGATGATAAATGTGATTTCACTTTATAAAAGTTGTTCATGATCCTCTGGTAGTATCCTTCCAACCCCCAGAAACTCTTCACCTTAGTTACTCTCTTGGTGGATCCCAAGCAAGCACTTCCTCTATCTTCTCCAGAGCCACTAAAAATCCATCCTCTAATATATTGTGTCCTATAATGTGGATCACTTAAATCTAGAACTGTCACTTTGAGAGATTAACATAAATTTTTTTCTCATGGAGTGTATACCAGACTATCTATAGGTGTTTTGTGTGCTCATCCTTCAATGTCAAATACAGCAAGATTTCATCAAGGAATACTACCATGAAAAGATTGAGGAAAGGCTGGAATATCATGTACATGTTTCCTATGAACACTACTAGAGAATGTGTCACACCGAAGGTCATCACCAGGAACTCATAGTGGCCATACCGGCATCTGGAGGCTGTCTTCGGTATTTATTCATCTCTTACCTGAAGCTGATGATAGCTTGATCTGAGTTCGATCTTCAAGAACCACATTTCTCCCTTTATCTGATCGAAAAGGTCATCAATACTTGGAAGTGGAGACATGTTTTTCATGGTAATCTATTTCAAGTTTCGGATGTCCATTCATATCCTCAAGACCTCGTCTACCATCTTGGAAAACAACACTAGAGATGCCCATGGTGAAACACTAGGCCTTAAAAACCCTTTATCATGCATGTCTTCCAGTTTTACCCTCAACTGATGTAGCTCCATGGGATCCATCTGATCTGTTGGTATGGATATCAACATCGTACCAGGGCACAAGTCATCACATAAGTCTACCTCCATGCAAGGAGGTAGTTCAAGAACATCCTCAAGAAAGAAATCCTCACACTTGTCCACCACTACAGGAAGGCTCAGACACCTCTCATCCAAGAAATTCAATCCTATGATGCCAAAATTCCCTTCTCTCCAGTGAAGGAATACTCTATCCCATCCCCACGGACACATTGCACTTTGCGCCTAAAATAGTTGATCTGGGCATGGAATATGGATAACCAGTCGATTCCTAAGTTGACGTTGTAAGGCCTTGATGCTTATATAAGGAGATCACATATGAAGTTATCTCCTCCTAGAGTAAGATCACACTACCATTACCGGTTTTTAATCATCTAATCCCCTCCCGTAGGCATCTTTAATCAAAATTATCGAGCCAACAGCTCCACTAGAATCTCTGAGACCCAAATGAGGTTCATGGAATGAAAATAATGACTAACACTTGTTTTATAAGAAATGAATCTAATATGGAGATGAAACATATCATACCTCTAATCGTATCTGGAGTTCCATGGTCATAGGCCTCCATTTATTGAAGCTCGCCTCACCCCTAGCTTCTATCTCCTTGAGTCCGTGGTGGATCACCTAGGGGTGGTGGAGGTAGCACATCCAAACTTCATCCATCACATACCGATTGGGCTACTCCCATACAATGTCATCCTCCCTGTAGACCTACTCCATCAAACCTCTACCTCTGCATTGGTGGTCCCTTGAACATCTTCTGATCATTTGTGTGGAGGGTTAGGTAGTCACGAGCCATGTGTCTCTGCCCGATGCATGTGTAGCATAGCCTGGTTCCTCGTTGACTCCCTCTGCTCTAGGAGCCCTATACTGTTGACCTAGATTCTTGGGATCTTCCCCTGAAAGACCTAGACTACCTGGGCCCCTCGTGTCTACTGCCTGCTGCTAACCGCTGAATACTCTTCCACCCAAGGTCTGCTACTGGCTCCATCTATCCGTCACTGTTCAACTAGGAAGCTCTCCCAAAAAGTGATGGCTTCATCACTCCTTCCTGGGTGGGGATACTAAGAGACATTGTGGATGCCCAGGTCTCTCGTCTAATTCAATGCTCAATGCTCAAGGCCTTAAATAAAGGGTATCTTATAATATCTATAGAGTAGTGAGAGTGTTCTAAAAACCTTTTAGAGTACTCACCCACCAAAATACTTCCCTACTATAGGTGAAGCAACTCTTATATTCACACCAAGAACAAGGTCATAGGGAAAAAATCTTTCAGGGAAATACACTCGTAGTGTGCCTAGTGAGGGTTGCCTCATCATGTGTGTGAATGATAAAACTCCACAATCTCTCTACCAAGACCTCTAGAAGTATCACATCAAAGATCACCATCTGGTCAAGTGGTGTGTTCACTAAATGGATGACCTACATAGCTACCTCCATCCAGTCCTCAGCGACTTAAGGATCTATCTCTCCCCTAAACCTAGTAGGTATGGGAATCTGAAACACATTCTACGAAATGATTCTGTGTACTTACTCTACTGGTAACGCAAGTACTAAATACTTATCAACAGGTGGTGGAAACACTATTGAACCACCTTATAGGGACATCTCGAGAACTGGTCCCTGAACCGATACCTCATCATTAGGCATTCTATCGTCATAGTCATGAATCATAATCTGAGCTATCCATCTATGTGGAGGCATCTTTAAACAGATCAAGATGTACCATGGTTATAATATTATACCTGGTGAGTAGACTCTTATTCAAGAATAACAAAAGGATACAATTATGCATCTAGTGTTTTCATGTACAGAGCCGAAAAATAGAATTCAAGGTCCTATTGTATGGATACGTCAACAACTTCACCAACACTGGACTCCCTAAATATGAAAGGAGAATATGAAACATTCAACACTATTTCCTCAGAAACAAAACCACATAATCTAGATCATTGAGGTATCACTGACCACCTTTGATAATACTTTTTCACAACCCGTCCCCTGGGTCCCTTACCATGAAATATCCCAAGCACACCTCCCAAAGGCCAGGTGTTGGATACTAGCACTGAAGGTGTCAACCTACAAATGGGATATATTTTTATGAGTACATATATGCATGCACACACAACCACATCCAAAACTGGAAAGGTAAACAAGAATTCCACTAAAAAACCACTAAGTACAAGTACAAATGATAGTCAAATGGTCTAGAATACAAACCGTACAAAGTAATAACTGGAAAATCGGAATGTACAAAAGAAACTCTAGATAACCATCCACTGAAAACCCCATCTGATGGGTAGGTACAAATATTCTTCTGGAAGCCATAGAAGTAAATTCTGTCTACCCGGTCTCACTGGGTACCACCAAGTCATGGGCCACCAAGTCCTTTGTCTGGTTAGTGGTTGTCTGCACGAAACAAAACATGTGCGGGTGAAGCTCGTATAGGGGTGAGAAACAAAATACTCAGTAGGGACCCCAAAACAAAAAAGGATCACAACAACAAAATCCAAAACCAAACCACAATGCAAGATTACCATGAATTACCAAGAAACAAGATAGCTCACAATATGTATATTATAGAGTTGGAAAGTATAACCATTAGTCACGTCCTCAAAAACCATGGGTTGTTGGAGAACTCATCCTCAATGAGTACAGTGGGTCTGTCGGGTTACATATAAGAGACTTCCCAATAACCATAGGACTATTTTTGTACTCTTACCTAATGATTACCATAGATATGTTGGGTCACACAGAACTCTCTACCCATTGTGGGCATGCCGAGTCACACAGAAGCTATATCACACCTATGGTCGTACTGAGGTACTCCTTCTATCGAGTACCATGGGTCTGTCGGGTCACACTAAAGAAGATCCCCACCGTGGTCCTATTAGGTCACATAGAAGCTTCTTCCCACTATTTCATAGTATCCAATCCACACAGGGTCACTCATCATTAGTCAGTAGATCTCATCCAATTATAGGGTTTCCGCAGGTAGCACAGTTGATCTTGGGAGAACCGATCCCCAATCCATTCATATAATTTCCACTTCTATTAAATCCTCCATAAAATATTACAAAATATACATCTAATCGTGAGGGTTCGGACATCTGAAATAGCTCTTCAATGAGATGGACGATTTGAAATTCACGACCATTTCTTCCCAAAAGGGACAAGTTTGGTCTGGGTCCGGTCCAACCCGGTCAAACCGACCTGACCTAGCTTGGGGTCCACCAGCCCAACCTAGGTCAACTTACCTGAACCAGAACTGGCCCGTACTGGGCACGATTTATTAGGCAATTGGTCTGGTACGACCTAGTAGGGTGGGTCCAACCCACACCCTTCCCAGTTCGCCAGCCTGAGAGGTGGCTGGAAGCCACGTCCGACTCCCAGCTCGCCTCAAGGTCAACGTGGGGACATTTCCTCTACTGTGGTCAAGAGACTGCAGATCGACTATGACATGGTTGGAAAATCTGGCCATCCTAGATTCCCTCACATGGTTGGGAGACCAAGTGCCCCCGAAGAGTGTGGCATGCTGTTGGAGGCCTCTACACTGATGCGGTCGAGGGGTTGTGTGTCTACTGACAGCCCAACCAGCGGATCTCTTCAATTCATCGCTGCCCGAGCCTGTCGCGGCATCCACCTCTGGCACAACATCATGTAACACCACCCCCACCCATGTCCGTCATCGCGGGACATTGGGTATGCACCTGTTGTTATTTCTTCGTACTAATTGTGCCTCCAGTCTCCCTGGGATGTCGTCCTCCATATAAAGGCCACGAGCTTTCCTTGCCACCATCTCAAAAATTCATCCACAAAGAACACACAAGGGGGATGGGTTTTTGGTCTTGTTCATATCGAACCACTCCCTCAAAATTATAATTTTAAAACATGGGAGTCTTGAGAAGGATGATTTATCCACAAAAATTCAATCCCAAATAGAAATCCCAAGAAACATAACCCTCCCACAAGAACATAAGATCCATGGACCAACCACTTTGTGGCTTCATACAGGTTCATCATTTAGAATGAATAATGGAAACAATGTAACAAAAATAAACCCCTAACTCGAAGCAGTTCGAAGATTTTGTGGTCCCCCATGATGATTCAAGAAGTCGAAAGTGTTCATTGCTTCTCGGTCCCGTTCTTCGCTGAGCGTCAATGTTGTTAACATATCGATGGAATTTTTCATTCTTCATTGGAGATAAAACTCATAGTTGGTTCATCATAGAATTGTCCACCATTTCACCCTCAATTCTCCAATGCATTATTCCATAAAAAGGAAACACATCGCATCATTTCTGTTATGTTGTGATGTTGAGTCATTACACTGTTTCATTTATGAAATAACATAGTCATTATGCTTCAATTAAAGATTCGTTACACTTCACATTAATGATCCATTCAAGGTATTCCTTTAATGCGCCTCATCACTACACCATTGTGACATCATCCACCACTCAATGTTTAGAAAAGAAATAAAATAAATTTTCAAGTTATTTTATTATTTCTCCAAAAGTCTAAAAATTATCTTTTCTATCTGACCCTTACCAGTTCATGTAATGCCCTTTCTTGGAGAATCTCGGCCTTCTGAGTTCAATTGTACCCTCATATTTTTGATATGAGCACTAGATTAGATGTTAGAAAAACCCTCTCACACATTTACTTAAGTGAACTTAAAAAAGTTCCAAATTCCATTCTGGGATCACCCGACCTCAAAATCACGTGCCATCAAAGCGTGTGGTCTACAAACAATTCCACATAAATAAAAAATATACACATGAATTCCAGGGCATTACATATTTCAATGTAGATGGGGATGGATTTTGAAATATCATAAGAAATAATTCATATGAAAAATAACATTTAATTGAAAATAAATTTTTAAAAAAGAACAATATTTTAAAAATTATATTCTTAAAAAACATTGAAAAACTTATAAATGTGTCTTTTAAAAATAATTTAAATCATTTCTTGGGAAAATATCCTTTCATCATTGACAAATTCTTGTTAAACCATAAAATATTTTTGGAGTGATTTTCCATTGAAATGCACCTTAAACCAATTAATTTCCAAAATATGAGGGAAAAATTTCTTTTTAAATAACATTGAAAATATTAAAATTATGCTTCAAGTAAATGACAATCATGATGATGGGTAAATCTATATATTGAAAACATTCTTTTTTCACCGTTAAGTGTTCAAAAATTTTCCTTTATAAGAAAAATATAAGGAGATTAATTTTATATAATTTTTTATTAAAAAGATAAAACATGGATTAAAATTTCTTTAACACATAATAGTAAATAAATTTAACAACATTTATAAAAGAAAAATTTTGTAAATGAAAAAACATCCAAATGAAGAAAGAAGTAATGTCGAATTTTCTTAAAAACACTTTCTTAATAGTTATAACCACCAAAGAGAAAAAATGGTATAAATACATGTAGATATCGTAGGTAAAAAATTATAATAAAATTCATGATATTTATTGAATATATAACATAATATTACATCAATGGAAGAATAATCACAAGCAATCTCGATAGAAGATGAGATTGTGGCAGTTAACTGTTACCACTTTGGTAACTTGAAATCATAATACTATGGAATGAACAAAGTTAAATGAAGATTAAAATATCATTAATAATTTTATATTCAAGATATAACTTGAAAAATTTCATTATATACATCTCATAGAAAAATATTGGCACATAAAAAGGCATTTATCCAAAATAATGAAAATTGGAACAAAATTACATTAATCATTTTGTCACTTTTGAACCATAAAACCCATGTAAGAAAGATAATAAAATGGATTTGAAAATACCCAAAAAATTAATTATATTAATCTTATAATATATTAAAGGGTACTATATGACTAAAAAATGAAATAAATGGTCAATAAGGCATAAGTCTCACAAAAATAAAAGTGAGATGAGAAAACCCTTACCTTGAGTCTTGAATATCTTCATACACATTAAAACCCACTATATAATGAATATAAGTTTATTATAAATCCACCAAAAAACTATATTCTTATGTATCATAACCTATATTATTTTATTATGACTTTAAATTACCTGTTGATTAATAATTCCATGTTCATGTTTTGTTTTGGGTAATAACTGCTTGGTTTTTCATATATGTTTTGACTTGTTATTCTTGATCCTCTAACATAGATCATGATTTAATTATCTATGGATTTTAAAAAATTATATAAATATAATATTTATTAATTATATAGTTATTTTTATTAATATATAGATGATATAAATATGAAATGGAAAACACAATTCAGGGAGATGGTTGGCCAAATGTACACATGAATGCTGTTTTCGTTTTCTTTTCACATTAATGGAATGAAACTAAATAAAATTTATGTGTATATATATTATCATTAAATTATAAATATAATATAATATATATTATATAATATTACTAAACACATCCTTAATTTATTCCATGTAGAGTGTGAATGAATCACATCGCTTTGAGGAGGTTGTAGTCCCCACATCCACAAATGAATTTATAATATTCCCACAAAATAGAATGTTTGATAGAATGTGTTGTATAGTGATTAAATAATACTAAATAAATCATAAATATCATATATATATATAATATAAAAATAGTATTTGTATCAAAATTCCTATCCAGGAGAGTTGGTAAATGGAAAAGTGACATCCTCTCGTGAGGCAGCAATCCAACATACACATGATCGGTAAGTTCATTACCCATTTAATGGAAGTGTGTGTATTTTTTTGGTCAAAACCATAAATAAATTTATGTATAATTATATTACATAAATTATTATATAATAAATTAATAATAATAACTTAATCAATGTAGAAAGAAATAAAAATGAAATGTACATTGATGAACATTATCTCTTCTTTAGGTAACTCTTTTCGTTAGGCACCAAACAAATTTTTTCGTTAGATTTATTACAAAATTTAGGCCTCTAGGATTAAGTTATGAATTTTTATAATATTTTTTAAAAAGATTTTTCAATGACATTTTTTTTATAGGTTTGACTAAATTATGGGGTTGAGTGTCGTTTTAGAGTGGCAGAGGCGTGGCATTCTTATTAATATAAAAAGGTAAACACACTTGAGAGGCCCACCTAAAAAGTGTACCTCCAATAATTCTGAATTTTTTATAAAAGTGATTATATGAAAAAACAATTATACCCAATGGATTTAGTAAATTTTTCATGGGTATTTGGCACCACAAGTTAATGTTTAACCACTTATTAAACTTTTTTTAAGTTATTCATAGTAATTAATTTCAGTTACATTCAATAATTTTTTTTGTTAAAAACTAAGTTCGAATTAATATAAATAATTAATTATGATGATTCAAAATATTAAATCCATTGTTCAAAATTATAAAAACATAATTATTAGAACGTAATTTAAAATTTATTCCAAAGACAGGATGTAACAACAAGTTTTCAAAGTAAAAAATGTTCAAATGTTTCAAATGTTTTTTATCCAATATCGAGGTAAAATTGATTACAATCACCTAAATTTTATTAATATATATAAAATTTATCAAAATATATTTGAAAAAAATATTTATTATAATTTAAATATATAAATAAATTAAATTAAAATGTTTCTTTCAGTTAAAATTCTATGTTTTTTATTATTAATAAAAAAATTAAACTTCTGAGAAAAATTTATAACAATCACCCTAAGTGAATTTTTAAATTTATCTTTAAAAGAATAATATTATTTTTTCCAAATAAAATTTATAAAATTTTCATAAATTATATTTAAAATAGGAACCCCATTAAAAGGCTGTAGTTATACCTTTTATAAAGTTATATACCATTTTGTGAAAAATTGGTTTTATTTTTATCTGTTTTCTAGAAAATACATAAAATGAATGATAATTATTGTAATTAATATATATATATATATGAATTTTTTTAAAATTAATTATTGATGTAAAAACATATTTTGTTTCATAATTATTGTTTTACAATAAAACATTTCCTATATTTTCAACATTATTTTATTTTCATTTATAGATATTTGGCCATCGAATAATTATTCTTATATACATATGTAAAACATATTTTAAAATTTTAATTAATATTCTTCATAAAATCCATTCCAACAGTAGGTGACAACTATAATAATATTTTAATAATAATTCCAACTATATATTGTTGTTTGGTAAAACTACTCCCTGCATGTCATGAAAGCTATCGAAGGAACATCGAATTATGTGTAACAAAATTCAAAAATAGTGTTTTGTATACCACATGATAATATATGTGTTTTTTGTAACATTATATCAAATTTTTCATGCTGGAAAAGAAATAATAAATTTTAGCCTTCATATAAAACTAGTTATATTTAGTGTGGTTTGAAATGATAAATAGAAATATGTATAAATTAATTTCAATTGTTTCCACAAAATATTGGTGTGTTAAATTTTATATGCCATAAAATAAATTTTTACCTAAAACTTTGTCTGTCTATAAATGTTTTAATAATTGAATGTTCCTTTTATAGAAACCCAAATCATAAAAATGAATATTAAATCATCATTTAAAATGGAATGTTGCAACCGTAAAGGTTATCTAGAGTAACTCTTAATGGGTTTTCCATGTACGATAACATATGAGAGGGGTGAATATTGGACATGGGAGAAAGGTTTATGAAATTTTAGAGGGTTATAAGGATTATTTATCACAAATATGTGAATGATCTATGGAAAGTTAAGGGCCTCAAAAAAAATATGTGATGATTTATAAGACCGCTTGTTCATAAAAAAATAAGGTATTATGATAAATATTTTTAAATATCCTTTTCCTTAAATTATGAAATTCTTGTACATACTAAGAATATAATAAAATATACTTACTTTTTTTCATTCCTTTAAAAATGAATAATCTCACCCTTTGGTTGTGCCTTGCTTACTTTTCACATCATCTCTCACGCTAATAAATGAATTAGAATTTTTTCAATACATAAGTTATAACTGATCATGATTTATAATGATAATTCATTCCATAAATATTTAGTTACCATCACAAATAAAATGTCTACCATAAGATATCAAATATTAATAAATCATCATATGCTGAGAAAATATATTAATCTATAAAACCTCACCTAATGTTCAACTATAACATTCCATAAATGGTTTACCTTGTGATCCTTCTCATAGTTGAAAATATATAAAATTATAATGAACTTCACTGAATTTCTCAAAATCATCTTAACTATAATCCCTTGTATATCATAAAGTATCTCGTGTTTTTCATATATGAAACATTTCAATACCATTATATGATATTCTCTTTAAACATGGTAAATAATTCAACCCATTCTTCATATAAAAAGACATTCTATCATTTTGGATGAGTATTAAGAACATTAAAAATACATACCTACCCGAGGACCATAAAAGTTTCAGGTATTTAGAAATTTGGAAACATAATCTGCTAACATGGTGAATGATATTTTTAATATACCTTAATTATATAACACTTATAGTAATCCAAATTAAAAGCTTTCTTCATGACATGGGTTATAGAAACATAGGAAAGGGGTGAGATAGATTCTTGATAAGTGTTATCAAGGGATATATGTAAGTAAAACATGAGAATAATGGTATGATAACATGATAATAACATTATAAGATCATACAATGCATATCAGAGATCATAATCATGATTCATGGAGTAATTATTGGAAGTCTATTAGATAGTAATTGTAAGGAAATCGATAGCACAATCCATGAGATCATAACAAAGGAATAAAACATGGGATTGTGGCATACACCTATGTATTGAAACCCCTATGTCAATGAATCCTAACATGACCTTCATAACATGTTTGTATTTTGTTAATCACCTACGTACATGCTTCAGGTCTAGGATTCCATCTTATATACCATCTTGTTTTCGTGTTGGGATGCCATCCTATATACCCACTTGTTTTGGGCTTGGGATTCCCTCTCGTGTACCATATTCTGTTGGGATTGGAATTACCTCCCATGTAACCTCTTTTTCTAGGCATAGGATGACCTCTTATATATATATCCTATTTAGGTATTGAATTTCCCTCTCATTTACCCCCTTATCTCATAAAACATTTATAATTACCTAATGCATTTGAGGGAGAAATAGGTCCCAACCATCGAAAAATAAAATCATACATACATGTACCTCAAGATAATAAATCATCTAAAATATCATGAACCATAAAAATTTATGGTTTTCATAACATCATATCATAACCCATGAAATGAAATGGGTATCATAAACACGACATCATATCATTAAATGTGGTAAAATGATACGTCTCATTATAATTTCAAAAAAAACATAACCCATTGAAAGATGTGATTTTCAACATAATATAACATTTGGAAGTGAAACGAGTCTCATAAACATCATTCCATCAAATAATTTACCATTAATGAATGAATATTAATGTTATCCTTAGATAATATCCCCATCAATGCATAAAATATACCAATATATGTCATCTTAGATGAAAAAGGACTTTGAAGTATCATATAGATGATTTATAAAGGAAACTATCCTTTACTTGAAAATACCTTTCTTAAAACCATTTCAAAAAATAGATTTCGTATATATAAATAATTAAAAGTTCATTTAAATTAATTATTGGAAAAAATTTATTTTCTATTTTTCAAAAAAAAATTAAAAAAATAAAATTTTTTGTGAACTCTACACGTTGAAAATAAATTGAAAAAATATAAATAATATTGAAATTATTTTGAAATCCATTTTCATTGAAAATGATTTTAAAACATATAACGATTTCTTGTAAATAATGGAATCAATTTTCTATAAAAAATTATCAAATAATATTGAAAATATTTAGAATAATATTTCCATTTAAAACTAATAAAATAATATTGAAAACATTTTTAACACCCATTTCCTTGAAAATTTATAAAAGAATCATGAAAAAAGTTTGAAAACATTTTTTCTGTGAAAACTTATAAATAATACTTGGAAACACTTTCCTTTAAATTTTTTTAAAGAATCCTGAAATCATATTAGAGACCATTTTCCTTGAAAACATTTCAAAGAATTTTGGAAACAATTTTGAAGCATTTTTCTTTGAAAATTTATATAATAAGAATGAAAACATTTTAAAAACCTTTTTAATTGAAATCTTATAAAAAATTGAAAATTGATTTAAAGAGTTTTTACTTGAAAACCTATAAATGAAACTTTAATAAATTTTGAAAATTGTTTCCTTCAAAAAAATTAAAAAAAGAATGAAAACATTTTGAAGCCCTATTTCCTTGAAATCATATAAATAAAGCATCAAAACATTTTGAAAACATTTTTTCCTTCAGAAACTATAAAAGAATCTTGAAATAGTTTTCAAAAACATTTTCGTTAAAAAATTATAAAATCAAAATGAAATAATTTATAAAAATATTTAATGATAAAACATTTTTGAAATCCTTTATTAGAGAAGAAGGATTTAAAATATCACAAATTTATGACTGAAGAGGTAGATAATGTAAGGTTTTCTTAAAAACACTTTCTTAATTATCTAATGTTTAAAAAAAATTAAAATTGGTACTAATTCATGAATTTATCATGAATAACTGAAATAAAAGAATATTAATGTGTGTTCCTAATATATGGATCATAATATTTCATCAACTGAAGCATAATCGTAAATTAGATCGGTAAAGTATGAAATAATATAAATAAACTATTATAACATAGGTTACATTTATTCATAACCCACATGAGATAAAATAATTTAAAAAAGAATAAATTATATATAAATTATGAGATTCATGATATAATATGTCAATGGTAAGTGTATAAACACCATATAAAAAGAGAGGTGCATAACATGACATGTATCTCAAAGAAGAAATATTGGGAACAAAAATACATTACCGATTTTGTATCTTTTGAACCCTCAATCCAATGAAAGAGAGATTCTTAAATGGATATTTAAATACCCATAAATATTATTATAAGAATAAAATAACATATTCATGGAAAATATATACTTAACACAAATGAAATGAGTCATGAATAAGGCATAAATCTCATAGAAATAAAAGTGAGACGATAAAACCCTTACCTTATGTCTTGACTCTCATCGTTCTCTTAAAAAAATAAATTATATTAAATATAAGTTTATTATAGATAAATTATAGAGATATATAATTATATATAATAACATATTTTATTTTATTTTTAATTTATATTATTCACTCATTAACAATTCCATGTTAATAGTAGACATCGGGTAATATCTACTTTTTTCATACATGCTTTTGATTATTATTCATGACCTTATTAGTTAGACCATGTTTTAATTAATTAAATAATTTAAAAAATGATATTAAATTCATATATATTTAGTATATAAAATATATCTATTATCTATAAAATGTAGAAATGGAAAGTGAAATACATCGTTTATAGAGACAGTAGGTCGTACGTACGCATGAACAATGCTAACATTTTATTTTCGTTTTGATAGAAAGAAAGTAAATGATATAGATATATTTTATAAATCTAGTATAATTATTATTTAATATATATTATATATAATTTAATATACCCATCATGAAAAAAATTCATGTAAAGTGCGAATGAATCACATCACATTGAGGAGGTGCTAGTCCACACATCCACTTATGAAGTTATCGCATTTTCAAAAAATAGATAAGATGATGTCATATTTAATAATATAATTCAAGAAGTATAAATATATCATAAATTAGATATATATCATATAAAATTAGTTTGTCCATTATAATTCCAACCAATGAGACATGGTAAGGTGAAAATGAACCCCATCATTTCACGAGGTGGTACTTCACCATACACACAAATGGTATGTTCGTTACCCATTAGATGGAAGTGTGAGTAATATATGTTAAAAAAAATATCATTATTTTAGGATACTGAGGTTATAATATTATAATGTAATAATAAGAGTTTAGATGTGGACAATGAAAGTAAAACAAAATATCTTGTGGAAGGATGCTACCTCATATTTGGTTAACTCCTCTTTGTTTACCCCAAAGGTATTACTTAGTTTTATTTATCCCAAAATGGAGGATTGTAGTATTAATTAAGAGATGTTTGGAGGAGATTCAGGAATTAGTTATCTCAAAAAATTATTAAATTTATATATAGATAGAAATAATAATGATAAATTAGAATAATTATGCATAGAGATGTGTGTATAAAAAGGGATAAGAAGTAAAACAACATATGATATTATGTATGTTGTATAAAAATAATAATAATAAAATTTCACACATTTATTATGGGTGTGACCAACAATAGTTTGTTTTATATTGAAATATAATGATAAAGTCACTACTATTCAACATTGTGAATAAATTAAGGAGAATTATAAATTTTTATGAGGTAAAAATATCTACGTAATAATTATGCTTCCAACCTTTTTAAACTAATATATTACAAAAAATTGTTTATGGATACTTTTCTGGAGAAAACATTTTTTTGTTATTTTAATTTTACCTTCTTTTTTTATCAACTATAATGATTATAATAGACAATGTGGTCTTGGTTGATATATAATAATGTCACAAACTAGATAGTAATTTTCAGTAATTTAACATATTCATCATTTGTAAAAATGATATTTTCATTCCTAAACATGCATGAAATCAATTATGATATCTCTTAATCTGACTTGTAACCGATTATAATTGTGAAATAAATCACAAAACTGAAAAAAAAAATCATTAATTTACCCCTACCAATCATAGTGAAATGACTCCCTAACTAGTAAATTAAATTTTTGATTCATGATTAATTTTACACTAGAGATTATTTAATCTTTTTTGTTCCATCCACACCAATATAAGTTTTTTAACTTCCCGTGTATGATTATTTCTTATAAATTTTTTTCTCAATATTTGATTGTGTAGAAAAAAATAGATCTATTAATAGAATAATTTGTCTCATTTGTAAAGACCCCTAACCCAGTATCCTAGATCTAGTGAATTAATTTATAAACTTTTAATAGATACATGATTAGAATCCCATCGAACTGAATAGTTTTGGTGTTTTAGTAAACCCGATTACATACATGATACCAATTTTACATTCTGATAAAACAATGACTCATAATACATAAAAAATAAACTCCCCATAATTCTCAAAATTCATTCCAAGAATTAAACATTATATGGAAGTAAAACAAATGTTGGTCAGAGTGGATACTCAAGAGGGGGGTGAATTGAGTTCCAACTAAAATTTATGTTAAAAATATTTCTCTTAAAATACCCCAATTTAAAAACAAAGTTAAACTATAGTGAATCTATACAGAGTGTAATGGTTCAATTAGTTTCTCAAAGATTTATTAGGTCCCAGTTAACTTGATTTGATGATTAAGTTAACTTTTTAAACTAACTTACTGGTTTACAATAAGCATAAACACTTGCTAATTTAACTATCAAAGTAGCTTTAAAATAATTTTGTATTTCAAAGTAATAGCAGTGGAATATGTAAAATATATATATGTAATACTTATACTTAATATAAGAGCACAGAAAAGTTAACCAAGAGGTTTAGTCTCAGGCCGAGACTTAGTCCTCTCCACAATTTATATAAATTGATCTACACCCTAGATCGGGGGTAAACAATAGTACACTACTATCCAGGTACAAAGACCTCTAACACAGTTCTTTGTAGAAAAAACAAACAACAGCTCACAAGTTGTTCAGGTCTTACTCGAACTCTACCACCATCCATAGTGGGAAACAAAAGAGTTATGGAGTTTGAGTGAGGGTTTAAGAATCCTACAGTTTAGCACAGGAGATAGTGTGTGTGTAAATTAAACAGGGTGCACACACCGCTCAAAATATAAAGATAGAATCACTAAGAGAAGTATGGTTGAGCTTAGAAATGCTTTAGTGATTAGCAGTGTGGCTCTGGAGTCATTTGGTTTATCAGAAAAGCTTCTGTGTCTTTCTCTGATTTTTCTTAGAAAACAGAGTGTCGTTTTCTTCTTTGATTCTTGGTCCAACATAGCAGCCTGAGTGCATGAAATGTTTGTTGTAGTTCTTCACTCAAGATGCAGCTTGTGTTCTTCTCTAGAATAAGTTTCTTTGTGTATGTCCAGGATTCTTTGAGTATGGATGTAGACTATAGGAAAATTCTCCACATTTGAATATTGTTTAGATCTTGTATCTTTCACCCTTTGTGTGTCTTCTTAGTGCCTTTCGTGTAATATGCATCACCTGTAGTGCCTTCAAGGAGTGTATCTTACACGATCGTTTTCTGTCCCTTTATAGCCTTCAGCTTTAGTAGAAAAGAATAATCACCTTTTACATGGGTAATAGGTACGATTACCTGACATGAAACAAAAATCATTAAATAACATTAACTGCATTAAAAACATCAAATGTAACCGTTAGAAAAATAAATAAATAGTATGAAGAGTATAGGGTTTGACTGGTAAGTCAAGCATTAGTAGTGTTCTATTGGTAGACATGCACGGTGGACTCTGTGTCTCAGAACCTTCCATCGGTAGCTCTTGTTATCGGTAGTTGTTGCTCCATCGGTAGCTGGCTTTCCATCGGTAGCTATCTCTCCATCGGTAGCTGGATATATCGGTGACTATACTTGTATCAGTAACTAACTGTGAACTGGATCTATCGGTAGACTTCTGTCTATCGGTAGAATTCTGGTCTGTTTTTCTGTCGGTAGGTTGGTAGACTGGTTCTATCAGTAGGCTTCCTCATATTGGTAACTCTGGTTTGTGATTTAGTACTCGTATCAGTAGGCTTACTCTACTAGTAACTATCGGTAGACATGAACATCGGTAGCTCGTCTGTTCTGTCGGTAGACTTTTTATCTGATTACTGGTAACTCTATTTATATCAGTGACCTGTGTATCGGTGACTCTGTCTATCGGTAGACTAAGTCTATCGGTAGACTGAGTACCGGTAGCTCTATACCAGTAGCTATAACACTTGTCTGTTTTATACAAAACACATCCGAATGGGTTAGAATTACTCCAGAACTTATATGAACATGGATTAACATGGATTAACATATCTAAGGGATCATTTTAATATTATTATCATCTTGATAACATATTGAAATAATTAATACATAGAAAAACATTATATTGAGATTATAAAAGTATATGAAAGTATAATTGGGATTATCAAAATAGGTGAGGTCAATAATCTCCCCCTTTTTGATAATCACAACTTATGATATCAAAAAAAAAGTGTGTATTAGAGGATATATAATTAATCTCAATTTTCTTAGTGAAAATAGTATGGTATAAAACATAATTTATTAGAGATAGAAATAAATGTATTAGAGATAAAAGAAAAATCCATGATATCAAAGGTAAAATTTATTGGTATAAGAGAATATCAGAGAACTAAATTAAATGATATCAGAGAATGAGAGAAAAATCACTGGTATTAGAGGATTAAATTCAGAGGTATCAAAGGTGAAAACCATGATAGATCTTAGATAAAATTGCTCCCCCTTTCAGTAATATTTCTCCCTCTGGGTGAATATGTCTTCCTCTTTTGATACTTAGAGAGTATTTCTCCTCCTTTGTAAAATATTTCTCCCCCTTTGTGATAATCAAAAAGTGGGAAATAATAAAGAAAAGTGGAACAAAAGGAATATAAGAGGATCACTTGTATTAAATGTAACAAAAAAATTCAAAGATAGAAAAAAAAATACATATGATTCATATCAAACAGTCTAGCTACTGGATCAATCCTCATCCTCAATGTGAGATTTTCCCTTAGGGTCAGAAGACGATTCAAGAGGTGAGTATTCTGGTGAAGGCTTAGGAATTCCTGAAATGACCACAGGAGGCTGAGCAACTGACACTGTTCCTGGCCTGTATTGAGGAGTCCTTTTTGTGATCATAGGTGTGAGCCTTCAAATGGCTTGAACAAGAGTCATCTGAATTGGAGAAGCAGTGGAGGCAGAGGCAGGAAAAGCAGGAGGGACAATTACTGGCTTGGAATCAACATGCAGAAAGGGCAGTAAAAGATTTCTGAAATCCATGATAATTCCTCCATCTCTCTCCATAGAGGATATAAAGTCATTATTGTTCTCCATAAACTTGTCCAAAGCTGGATTCGATTCTCTTAGCTTGCTAACCTGCTCTCTAAAGGCTTGATTGACAGGAGGCAGTTTCATATTCTCAATCAGAAGCTTGAAATGACTGGTCATTTGGGTCTTTGTGTAAATTTTGGAGAAATAGGAGTCCACCTTTTCTTTCAATTCTTTTTGAGAGGCAGAGGCTTCTCTCATGTAGTCTTAGACTATCTTCATAATTTCTCTAGATGAATCTATGGTATAGAGAAAAACTTTGCTCAGCTCAGATGAGTCCACAGAGCCACTGGTGGAGGAAGAACCCAGCTCTTCTTTAATCATAGCTCGAATTTGATTCAAATCCAATGAAGGATTAGATGCAAGAAAACCAAGAGAGAAAGATATAGTCTCTTTGAAGCTTTTGGTCAATCCACTGATAAGATTTTGAACATCGGATTCCGGGGTTTTAATATGATCTTTCATAGAAGTTTTGAAACCTTCAAGCACTGAAACCATCTGGCTTACAACACTCTTCACATAAGCTAAGTCCTTATCTACCTGGGATTTTGAGCTCATGAAAGAGTCTAAAGAAACAAAATATTCCTTTAGAGCTTCAAGATCTGCTTCAAGTCTAGAAACATGATCCTAGAATTCTTTAACTTCTTCAACTATTTCACCCATAAAAGTTTATAAATTATAGGCAAGAGATAGTTCAAAATTTCTTTCCAGCATAACCATTTCTTCACTAAAACTGTGCTTCATCTCAGCAACTGAGGAACGAAAATATTCATTCATCTCATCCCTTAAGATATCCATATCATCCTTGGAAACCAAATCAGCAGGTGCAACTATTGCAGATGCTCTTTCAGAAGCTAAACTGACCACATAGTCAGTCATAACTGATTGAATTGAAGATACCATAGAAACTTCCATTTTCTTAACCTCTTCCACAAAACTTTCCTTAAGGTCTTTCTTTAAAGTATACATATCATGCATTCTGATCACATCTTCAGGAAATAACTCAGAATCGACATCATAAGTAATCTTGCGTCTATTGTGAGATGCTTCATTATCTGAATCTGAATTGTCTAAACCACAGACTACAAAACCAGGGTCTTCTGCCCAATCATTAAAACCAACAGCCATTGTAACACTTCCAAGCTTAGATCGATGCTACCCCTCAAAGGGTGCATCCTCAATTAGGATAAAAACATTATCAAAAAAATTTATAGCAGCATTCTCAGCAGGTCTTTCATCCTAAGGAGAATCTTCCACAATCAATTCCATCACTACAGCAGCAGGAGGATCTTCTGGATTAGGGGAGGGTATTTCAACTTCATTTTCGTCCTCATTAGGTACTAAGGATTGTCCAATCACTAGACTCAGACTCAAATTAGATGACAGAGATGCTTCACTCTCATGAGCATCTTCTTCAATTTCTACAGCGGCCACTTCAACAAATTCTAAAGCAGCTTCTTTCTTATCTGATAAATGTTGAACTATATTTTCAGGAGCTGGGCTAGGAGGCAAGTCAGGGTATCCTCCTACATCAGTATAGGACTCTTACTCTTCTGAATCATCATTGTATTCTAGCTCCTCTTCATCAGGTCCCAGACTTGGATCCCTCACATCCTTTGGTCTTGAAGGACGATTCACAGGATTAAACTTGTCATACATCCTCTGGTCATCATTGACCCATTCTCCTCTCCAAGTGTTCCAATTTATTTTCATATACTTACAAACTGTAGTTGTGATGAAGAAGTTATTCTTTACTACCACTATCTCATCTTGAGACTCAGAAACTCTTTTTACCTTGATCATCACAGAGATTAGCTTAGCAAAGAATAGGGAATTTGTCTTTGATTTCAGCCTTATCATATCTTCCATCTGGAGCATCAGAAATATGAACAAATTAACCTTTACACAATTTCTTAAGAGGTGCAAGAGATAGATATCCTGATATCTCAAATTTGAAAAGTCTCCTCTCCTCGGTATCAAGACATGTTGAACAAATTTGAACAGCCGTCTGTTCTCTCCATCCATTTCTATAGCAACTACTTGTCTTTGACTCCCTTCACTAGTCAGATCTTCTAAAACAGTCTCATAATCAAAAATGTCACTGGTAGGTGGCATGGCTCTCGCGACATATCTAGTTACTCCTTCATGTGTAACTTTCAAGCACTCATCCCATTCAACAGATGAAAACGAAATCTCCTTCCCATTTACAAAAGAAGTTACTCAATTTTCATTCTCTGATTCTTCAAAGGTTACAAAATCATAAAACTGTTTCACTAATTTTGGAAAGTAAGGACCATTGTTGTTCGAAAAAAACTCTACCCATTTTTGATCTTCCTGAACTTCGAGCACTAAGGACTTGCTAGGCAGCAACCATTCTACACACAGTTCCTTTTCAATCACAATAACTCAATTTTGCAGATGAGGATTCACTGGTCGTCTCCCTGACCTAGTTCTAGAAACACTTCCACTACCACCATCTTCTTGCTCAGTCCTTTTCTTCTTTGTTTTCGGCTCAACAGAGTCATCTCTGACAGTAGGAAGCTTGGTTTTCTCCATCGCCGGTTCGAAGGATTTAGGGTTCTCTAAGGATTTGGGAGCTAAGGTTTGAGGGTTAAGGTTTGAGGCTCGGTGGATTTAGAAGTATCTCGGACTTTAGTTTTATCATTTAGTAATCATAAAATAAATAAACAAAATGAAACAAAGTAAAAATGATTTAGATTATGGCAGCAGATAGAAGTTTGAAAACAGCACGGACATCGGTGAGAATTTCTATCAGTGAGGTTACATCGGTGAGGATTTCTATGAGTGAGGTTACATCGGTGAGGATTTCTATCAGTGAGAATTTCACATCGATGAGAATAGCTACCGATTGAGGTTAAACATTCCTAACTCGTGTCTAATGTAACTTAACCAATCCGAACTCAAAGGTTTAGTGAAAATGTCAGCTAATTGATGTTCAGTGCCTATAAACTCAAGAGTAATATCACCCTTTTGGTAATGATATCTCAAGAAATAGTTCCTTACATCAATGTGTTTGATCCTAGAGTGAGACACAGGGTTCTCTGAGATATTTATTGCACTAGTACTGTCACAGTTGATTAAAACACGTCTAAAGTCATATCCATAGTCCAAAAGAGTGTGTTTCATCCACAGAATTTGTGCACAGCAACTACCAGCAGCAATGTACTCTACTTTGGCAGTGGATAATGCTACATAATTCTGCTTCTTACTACACTAAGATACTAAGGACATTCCTAATAAATGACCTGTTCTAGAAGTGCTCTTTCTATCCAACTTGAAACCAGCAAAGTCAGCATCTGAATAACTCATTAACTCAAAGGGTTGTCCTTTTGGGTAAAACAAACCAAAGTTTAAAATATGTTTAAGATACTTAAATATTCTTTTAACATCAAGTAAATGTGATTCTTTTGGATTCACTTGAAATCTTGCACAAATACACACACTAATCATAATATCTGGTCGACTAGCAGTAAGGTAAAGTAAGCTTCCAATCATACCTCTGTAATTGGTTTGATCCACTAGTTTCCCAGTTTCATCTGCATCCAATTTACAAATAGTACTCATAGGAGTTTCACTTTCCTTAATACTATCCAAACCAAAACTTTTTAAAATATCATTTGTATATTTACTTTGATTCAAAACAATACCATTCTCATTTTGAAACACTTGAAATCTAAGAAAATATTTATGTTCTCCCATTAAACTCATTTCAAATTCATTTTTCATATTCTTTGAAAAATCAGTACATAAAGAATGTTTAGAAGATCCAAAAATAATATCATCAACATAGATTTGAACTATTAAAACATCTTTAGAAATTCTTTTAATAAAAAGAGTTGGATCAGCAATTCCTTTAGTAAAACTTTTTAAAATAAGAAAATTACTAAGTCTATCATACCAAGCTCTTGGACCTTGTTTTATGCCATATAAACCTTTAGAAAGCTTAAAAACTTGATTTGGAAAATGAGGATTAATAAATCCAGGTGGTTGTTCAACAAAAACATCTTCAATAATAAAACCATTTAGAAAAGCACTTTTGACATCCATTTGATATAGCTTGAAATTCAGATGAGCAGCATATGCAAGTAAGATCCTAATGGCTTCTAATCTGGCTATAGGTGAAAAGTTTCCTTATAATCTATTCCTTCTTCTTGACTATATACGTGTGCAACTAGTCTAGCTTTGTTTCTAACTATGTTTCCAGACTCATCAACTTTGTTTCAAAAAACCCATTTTGTGCATATTGTTAAAGTGTCCTTAGGTCTATCAACTAATTCCCAGACATTGTTTCTTTCAAATTGATTTAACACTTCTTGCATAGCCATTACCCAAAATTAATCATTTATAGCCTCATTGATATTTTTAGGTTCTAACTGTGACAGAAAATCTTGAAGTTCAACATGATTTCCTAGAGAATCTCTAGTTTGTGTCCCTCTATCAAGATTACCAACAACAGCATTCAAAGGATGATTCATTAGAATCCTTGTTGATCTAGTAAAGGTAGGACTATAAATTTTAGGTTCATTTATGGGTTAGTGTTCCATAGTAGAAGATTCTGGAATATGTCCAGAACTGGATGTTTTTACAGCAGGTTCTTTAGATTTATCACTAAGGTTCAGAACACTTAAATCTTCCTCAAGATTTTCAAGAGAGTTTTTAGGCTCATGTGGATCAGTTTCATCAAACTTTATGTGAACAGATTCTTCCACACATTTGGTTATTTTATTAAAGACTATATAGGCTTCTCTAGTTAAAGAATAACCAAGAAAAATTCCTTCATCACTCTTAGAAGCAAACTTGTCTAGATTATCCTTTGTATGAAGAATAAAAACTTTGCATCCAAATACTCAAAAGTAAATAACTTTAGGTTTTATATTATTCCACAAATCATAAGGGGTCTTCTTAAGAACTGGTCTAATTAAGACTCTATTAATAATATAACAATTTGTATTCATATCTTCATCCCAAAAGTAAATAGGAAAGTCATATTCATTAAGCATGGTTCTAGCTATTTCTTAAAGGGTTCTATTCCTTCTTTCTACTACACTATTCTGCTGAGGTGTTCTAGGAGAAGAAAAGTTGTGACTATATCTATTGTGTGAGAAATAAGATTCAAATTCATGATTCTAAAACTCACGGACATGATCACTTCTTATAGTTTTAATCTTAAGTCCATTAATATTTTCAACAGATTTGGAGTATTTTACAAAATAAGAACAAGCTTCACTTTTGGGAGCTAAGAAGAATACCAAAGTATATCTAGAAAAGTCGTCTACTAGAACATAGAAATAGTGCTTCTCATTTAAACTAGAAACTTTTGATGGTACAAACAAGTCTATT
Source organism: Viscum album (assembly GCA_963277665.1). Taxonomy (NCBI): domain Eukaryota; kingdom Viridiplantae; phylum Streptophyta; class Magnoliopsida; order Santalales; family Viscaceae; genus Viscum; species Viscum album. Next base: position 1,205,614,053 of record OY728134.1, read on the forward strand.
TGAACCAACTCGAGAGGTTGATAAGATGAAACTTCTTTCTTTGATTTAAAACAAAATTTATGTTGCTTTCCCTTTTAACAGGGATTACAAACTCTATCATTTGGGAATTCATGTTTAGGTAGGTCTCTAACTAAGTTATTTATAGTTAGATTTATAAGTGAATAGATGTTGCAGTGTCCTAATCTTTTGTGCCATAGCCAAGACTCTTTATGAAAAGCATTTAGGCAAGTGATGTTTTTTTTAACTAAAGAATTTAAATCATCTGCATAAACAATTTCATTTCATAAATTAGAAAATACTAAAACATTTTTTGAATTAAAAAAATTACAAGAATCATTTTCAAACTTCACATTAAATCCATCATCACATAATTGAGAAATACATAACAGGTTATACTTAAGTCCATCAACATATAAAACTTTAGAAATTAAAACTGAATCAGTGTTACCAATTTAGCCTAGGAATATGATCTTTCCTTTAGAATTATCACCAAATGTGACATGGACTCTATCAACCTTTATTAAACTTTTGAAACATGAATAATCTCCAAAAATATGCCTTGAACATCCATTGTCCACGTACCAAACTTTCTTGTGAGAACTCTTTAAGCATGTTTCCTACAAAACAGATTTAGATATGAAATGATTTTGGTACCCAGATCTTCTTAGGTCCAGAAAGGTTTGCAATCAAAGCTTTAGGTACCCATATTTGTCTTATGGATCTCATATAATTTATAGAATCAAAATATTTTGAAAGATAAACTTTATTTGACCTATAACCATATGGATAACTGGTTGAAGCATACGAATTTCCAGAACTAGAATAAGCAGAATTTTCTTCAGACTTAGGAATAAATCGAGTTTTAGTGAACTGTCTCTGTCCAGGTTGGTATCCCAAACCAGTAGTCTATTTAGGTGAAACTTGTTTACCTAACATTTGAGTAAGTTTATCTTTTCCATTTGTAAAATTCTCTAAGTCTTTTCTAAGTTTATCAATTGAGATTTTCAGTTCTTCATTTTCCTTTAATAGTTGAGCATTCTTCTCTTTTTCAATAGTAAGTTAGGTTTTACCAATAGTAGTGAGAGCATGTTGTTTCTTTAATGATTTGAATTTATCCTTACGTTCATTTAATGTCTCCTAAAACATATTACAGTATTCAAATAATTCCTTACTAATCATGTTTTTAGAATCAGAATCAGATCCTGCATCATCTTCAGAATAATAATAATTTTAAATAGGAGTATCTAAGGTTACCTCAGATGTGTTGGTCATGAAACACATGTTGGAATGATTCTTCACAGAATCAGAAACTTCAGATTCACTTGTGCTGTCTTCAGATGCACCCCAGGTTGCTTTCATAGCATTCTTGTACTTCTTGTCCTTATAATCATATTTCTTTTTGACTTTTAACTTTGGACAATCATCCTTGATGTGTCCTTTCCTTTTACACTCATTGCATACCATTTCATCATTATTGTCAGCTTTCTTCCAATCCTTCTTCCAGTGTCCCTTGTTGTCATAATTTCCTTTGTATTTAGATTTACTAAATAATTTCTTCTTCCTATAAAATATCTTGAATCTACTGGATATTTGAGCCATCTCAGCATCACTATCTGAATTAGAATCTTCACTAGTTGAACTCTCAGTAGGTATTTGCATTTTCCCCTTGTCTTTACTCTTAGAGGAAGTGGACTTGAAAGCTACAGATTGTCTCTTAGGTTCATAATCTTCCTCCTTATTCACCTTGAGTTCTTCCTCATACATCATTAATTTACCAATAATCTCATTTACTGGTAGTGCTCCAATGTCACATGACTCTCTGATTGAGACAGAGGTGCCTCTCTATCGTTCTGTAAGACAGCTCAGTATCCTCATAATTTGTTCCTTAGCTGGAACAACTTTTCCAAGTGAACTCATTGTATTGACTTTCTCATTAAACCTGAGATACATATCAGAAATAGGTTCATCAGTTTTAATTTTAAAATTGTCATATTTAATTGTATAAGTATTCAATCTCATTTCTTTAACATTGGTTGTTCCTTCATGAGAAACACCCAAAGTATCCCATATTTCAAAGGCATTTTTACAAGAATAAATTCTATTAAACTCTTCATCTCTTAAATCACAGTATAGAGCATTCATAGATTTAAAATTATTATTGTAAGAAGTCTCAGTAGGTTTATCCCATGTTGTTCTTTCAGTTTCTTGAATTTTATATTGAGACTCTATAGCAGTCCAAATATCAAAACCCATGCTTTCTAAATGAATTTTCATTTTCATTTTCCACTGGCCATAGTTTCTTCCATTGAAGAAAGGTGGCCGGTTAGTAGCAGAACCCTCTAGTCTATTATCCATAACTAGATTTTAGAAAATATGTTTAAAGAGATAAAATTTAGAAATTACAGAAATTTAAGATCTTTAAAGATGAAACTAAAATCATAGTTGAAAAAAAGAGTATTTAAAAAATCCTTTAACAAAAACAACCCTCTGATACCAAATGTTGGTCGGAGTGGATACTCAAGAGGGGGGTGAATTAAGTTCCAACTAAAATTTATGTTAAAAATATTTCTCTTAAAATCCCTCAATTTAAAAACAAAGTTAAACTGTAGTGAATCTATACAGAGTGTAAAGGTTCAATTAGTTCCTCAAAGATTTATTAGGTCTTAGTTAACTTGATTTGAAGATTAAGTTAACTTTTGAAACCAACTAACTAGTTTACAAAAAGCATAAAAACTTGCTAATTTAACTATCAAAGTAGCTTTAAAATAGTTTTTAATTTCAAAGTAATAGTAGCGGAATATTTAAAATATATATATGTAATACTTAGAATTAATATAAGAGCACAAAAAAGTTAACCAAGAGGTTCAGTCTCAAGCTGAGACTTAGTCCTCTCTATAATTTTTATAAATTGATCCACACCCTGGATTAGGGGTAAACAATAGTAAACTACTGTCCAGGTACAAAGACCTATACCACAGTTGTTTGTGGGAAAAACAAACAAAAACTCACAAGATGTTCATGTCTTACTCAACATCTACCACCATCCACAGTGGGAAAAAAGAGTTATGGAGTTTGAGTACAGATTTAAGAATCCTCCAGTTTAGCACAGGAGACAGTGTGTGTGTAAATTAAACAGGGTACACACACTACTCAAAATATAAAGATAGAATCACTAAGAGAAGTATGATTGATCTTAGAAATGCTTTAGTGATTAGCAGTGCGACTCTGGTCTCGTTTGGTTTATCAGAAAAGCTTTTGAGTATTTCTCTGGTTTTTCTCAGAAAACAGAGTGTTGTTTTTTTCTTTGATTCTTGGTCTAGCTTAGCAGCCTGACTTCATGAAATGTTTTTTGTAGTTCTTCACTCAAGATGCAGCTTTTTTTCCTCTAGAATAAGTTTCTTTATGTATGACCAGTATTCTTGGAGTATAGATGTAGACTAGAGTAAAATGCTCCACATTTGAATGTTGTTCATCTCTTGTCTATTTCACCCTTCGTGTGTCTTCTTAGTGCCTTTCGTGTAATGTGCATCACCTGTAGTGCTTTCAAGGAGTGTATCTTGCACGATCTTTTTATGTCCCTTTATAGCTTTCAGCTTCAGCAGAAAAGAATAATCGCCTTTTACATGGGTACTAGGTACGTTTCCCTGACATGCAACAAAAATCATTAAATAACAATAACTACATTAAAACCATAAAATGTAACTTTTAGCTAAATAAATAAATAGTATGAAGAGTATAGGGTTTGACTGGTAGGTCAAGCATTAGTAGCATTCTATTGGTAGATGTGTATGGTGGACTTTGTGTCTCAGAACCTTCCATAGGTAGCTCTTGTTATCGGTAGTTGTTGCTCTATCGGTAGCTGTCTTTACATCGGTAGCTATCTCTCCATCGGTAGCTGGATATATCGATGAATATACTTGTATCGGTAACTATCTGTGAACTGTCTCTATCGGTAGACTTCTGTCTATCGATAGACTTCTGGTCTATTTGTCTGTCAGTAGGTTGGTAGACTGGTTCTATCAGTAGACTTCCTCATATCGGTAACTCTGTTTTGTGATTCAGTACTCGTATTAGTAGGCTTACTCTACTGGTAACTATTTGTAGACATGAACATCGATAGCTCGTCTGTTCAGTCGGTAGACTTTGTTTATGCTTACCGGTAACTCTGTTTATATTAGTGACCTATGTATCGATGACTCTGTCTATCGGTAGACTAAGTCTATCGGTAGACTGAGTACCGGTAGCTCTATACCAGTAGCTATAACACTTGTCTTTTTTATACAAAACACATCCAAATGGGGTAGAATTACTCCAGAACTTATATAAACATGGATAAAAATGGATTAACATATCTCAGGGATCATTTTAATATTATTATCATCTTGATAACATATTGAAAGAATTAATACATATAAATGCATTAGATTGAGATTATAAAAGTATATGAAAGCATAATTGGGATTATCAAAATAGGTGAGGTCAACAAAAACATAATAAGGGTGAGCTAAAATTCTATATAATTTTTAGGTATAGTGAAAGGTATTTTGAATCAATAAGCATAATCAATATGGAATGTTAATTAACTGAACACACATTCAATTTTGTTTTTATATTGAGAATAATTTTAATCCATATATTTTTTCCATAGTAAACATAATCTAGACAATAATAACTAAATTAGGAATTTAGTTAATTCATAATTATTGGATGTTATGCATCTGGTAGAAGAAACACTACCATTAAGACATTTTACATGGTTATTTAATCTATAATTAAGAACTCATTTAATGCTAGCTTAACTTATTCATCCCATGAGAACTGTGGATGAATCTTGGTTTATCTATAAAATATACCACCCATTTCTGTAGGTCCAATACATTCCTCATATTTCGAATAATTAATTTAATTAATAAAAAAATTTCCATATCATTAAATATCTATATAGAATAAAATATAAATATTTAACCATATTTCCCAAATTAATAAAATAACGTTCAAAGTAAACACCATAAGTAAAAATTTAATATATTTTAGGATATAATCATATCAATCATAAAAGAATAATTATATTTAATATTAGTTTAATTTCCAATGAAAAATTGTTATAATGAACTCATTGTTCTAAGATAATGGTAACAATCACAAAAGAAAGTGATTTTGTACAATAACTATTATCATTTGTAAATTTACATATAAAATAACTTTTGATGAAATAATTCAAAGTGAAATATAAAAAATCATGGGGAATGATTTATTCATGATATTAAATGTCAATGGAGAATTATATACACCATTTATAATATAATTTGTTAATAATAAAAAATATGTCTTAATAGAATATTAAATGAGACAATATCCCTTACCACCTTGTAATCAGTTTAATCGTATTCCCAATAAAAGTAATAATTATCAAATAGAAAATTTATTACCATAAAGTTATTGAGATTAGTGATATTATAAATAAATTAAATGTATACATACACCACACATGATAAATAAGTAGTGAACAAAGCATATATCTCATAGAAGTAAAAGTGATACGAGAAACCCTTAAAAATTCATATTATTAAGGTGAGAAGTAATGAATAAAGTGAATATGTGTAACTAAATTCTAACCACCCAAATATATATTTAAATAATACATAATTAAATAATCATATGCTCTGAATATAATTATTTCATAATGTAATCATCAAAGAATACATAATACCCATTGAATGAAAACTATGTTAAGAAACCCCTTACCTCACATTCGAATTCCTTCAAACATGTTCAGATCTCATGTATAATGGTTTAAATAATGTTATCATCTTATTACATAATTTTATTTATATTTATAATACATTTTATGACCTTTTATAACATATTACCACCCTTTCAATAATAATATTAAATTATTTTTAGTCTTTCGGATGCTTTCATATCATAATTTCATGATCGGTTCACTTGTGTAGTATTATTGATTTTCCAATAATATGGGATTAAAACTAAATAAGGGGAATAGAGTAGTATTAATGAAACTACAGAATTTTAAATAGTCTTATATTTAATTTTTATTTCATATGAGGTTGATTCATTTGATAGAACGTAAATTTTAAATGTTTTTTTATTTCAGTAAGTTTTTAAAACATCATGATATAGTTTAATTTTATTTAATATTATGATTGTATAATATTACCATAACATAAAATAGGTTATAATATAACTATTAAAATATTATTTATCTTGAATAATGAATTTATGACCAGACATGAAGGTGGTAAAGGAAATAAAAAAATCATTATTCATAGAGATAGTAAACCTCCATGATTTGGACAATGGTTTTGTTTATCGGAATAAGCGGAGATAAGAATTGAAATGGATTTAAGATACTCAATTAGTGAAAATAACAGTAGTATATATATTATTATGTAGTTATCATGCCTTTATGGATGAATTATGTGACGAGAAAATGGATGAATAAAAGAAAATAAGAGAGGTGTTCTGAGAAAATTACCTCTTGAATACAACATCCTTAAAGGATCCATTAAACACTATGGAAATATATTTGTGGGATACTAGAAGAACATGGTTTTTGGGAGAGTGTGTAGAAGATTATTTTGAAGATATTCCTAGATCATCGAGTCTTTTTCAGAGAAGTGAGGTGGTGAGGGGTGGTATTTATACTTGAGAAGGGGTGATTTTAAATGATTAAATAATTCTTATTTTGTATTTAAAGAAATATAAATTATGGTGAAATTGATTTCTAAAAATTTGGAAGATAATTAATGTTTTTAATTTTGGTTTTGGTTAAGAATCACATAAACCAACCATTAATTGTTTTAATTTTTAGGTATTTAAAGCCTTTACCTTTGAACTTTGACTTGTTTCATTATTTTACTTATACAATAGAAAATATTAATTTTTACAAGGGTATATTTTTAGGCCAAAAAAATTAAATGAATTTGTATAATTATTTACAACTTATGATTCTAAATTTGGAATCCATTTTAAAAAATTCAATTCACAGAATTGGTAATATGATAATTAAACTTAATCATGTAAAGGAAACAACACTACATGGTTTAAAATAGAAAATGTTCAAATGTTTTGAAATGATTTCATATAAAAATTAAATCCGAAATTGATTACAGACCCAAATTTTTTTAATAGCTTTCTAATTTAACTATTTTACCTTTAAAACCAATTTATAAAATATTTTAACCATATATATAATTTAGTTGAAAATGTTGTTTTCAACTAATATATTGTATTTTCCATTATTCATCAAAAAAATGAAGCATCATAGGACAATACCAAAAAGTTACTCCAATATAAATTTTATTTCTAAAATAAAATATTTATTTTATTCTCATATTTAAATTTATAAATATTTTTTAAAAAAATAGTCTTAAAACTGGTGCGGTAATAAAAAGTGGTAAAATTATCTTTTAGGGAAAATAGATTTTATGCTTAAAATTGGATTTCTTTTTTATCTTATGCCAATAAAAATTATTTAGTGTACATAAAAATATTATATTGAATATATAAATTATAAATTTCATTAATATCATTCACTAATTTTGAATAATTTAATTTATTATGAAAAAATACCATTGTGTGAATAAAAATAATTTTTTTTATAAAAAACACATACTTTATGTTCAATTGGTATTTATTTTCTTTTCTAATTAATTAGTACATAATTAATTAAAAAATGTGTAGACAATATTTTCATGAATTAGTAAATTTCATTTGTTCTTTCCATTCCAATGTATTGGAGATATCTAGAACAATTTAATTACATAAATTAATCTTTTGTTTAAGATTGATGTTATGTGTAACAAAATCTATCAAATAGTATTATTTTGAAAACAATTATTACTACATTCTTCCTTGATTCGATAAACTTTTTCCTTGGAATTTAAAATTGCACATCAAAAATCAAAGGTTGATACTTGAAAGTTAATTTATGAGAAACCCACATCATAAATGGGGAAAATAAAACTACCCCTTAACAAGGGGGAGAGGGAAATGTGATGGTCAATATAAATTTATACTTTAGAATAATATAAAATTAATGAAAATATTAAACATAGACATGGGAGATAAGTCATACTATCATATTCTGATAGAAATTGATAGAGAACATGGCCATTAGAAAGTATACAATCACAAAAACTGTAAATCTGTGATGGGATAAAGAGGCCAGTGATTTATCGGTATGAAAATTAAATGAATATAGTTTTTATTCGAAAATTAATTTCCTAGATTTGATTAATCATGTTACTTCATAATGTGTGGACATTAATAAATATATTTACTTAATAGGTAGAGTTCCATCCTTTAAAAAATCTCTTCTAAAGATTCATATTTTTTCCAAAATGAAAATTCCATGTTTATTCCTCAATAAAAATCCAAAATATTATATATATATATATATATATTAATCATATAGGGTTCCCAAAATGAACATATAATATTTATATCATACTGATTAAGTAAGGAAAACAATGTTATACTAACTAGGACATTACGTAGGCCAGTGTTAGTTGATGCACCATTATAGACCCTGGGTTGTCAGTTAATGTCTTGTAACCTGGTCATATCTCACTAATTTTATTTTTTCTAAAACTATATTAATATATTTCATACAAAATGCCCAAAAATAACCATAAAATATTCAAAATTAAAGAAATTTTTTAACCTCAAATCGTATATTATACATTTCATTTTAAATTCCAAAAAATATAATAACCACTAATTACCTTAAAATCAAAGATTATATAAACCACAAAGTTAATCATTACATTTAAACTGATATCCACAAAAGGTAAATTCATTCATCTTTAAATAAACCATTTTCACTTGTTAAACATGAGGGTTAAATAAAACACAATTATTTATCAAAACTCAATAAATTTCTCCAAAAAAATTGTCACTTTTTCATGAAAAATCATTTCAATGTTATTGATTCCATCTATCATTTGGTTCTAAGTTTTGAAAACAAAACCTGTTATAGAAAATAATTTATTTGTTTCATGATTCTAATTATATTTAAGATATATCAAAATATTAGTGATAATATATCCATCATAAAATATCATATGTTGCCCATTATCTACTCTCTGTTGTTTTATCCCTATATAAATGAATGATAAGAAAAATATTATTATGATTCATCAACCCAAAAAAGTTTCAAACTTATAAAAAAATAATTCATACCTTAAATCCTGACATTAATGTATTCCATTATACTACTGAGGGATTCCTTATCCTCCAGCATTATGTTCATATCCCAATAAAAGAAATAGTTAACCCCTTGGTGGCATTTACCTTGTCTAATGATATGGATAAAATGATATTATTTATTAATATAATAGAGATTCCATGATCCAATGCAATTTTGGACAGATAAATATGTATCGGATATACCAAATAGTTGTATTCATGTGATTCATACAGTAAAAATATTTCCAAATAATTTTAATGTGATTATATTATTATAGTTATGATTAAATAATATGGTAGGGATAAGAATATTTTACGATATCCTCTCCCTTTCATCATGATAAGGAATCATATATGTGTAGAAAATAACATCATTAAAACATGAAATAAATTATTACATGATAGGATAAAAATGATATGTTTAAATATAATTCCCTTAGAAACACCATGACTGAACATTAATTTTTTTTGTATTTGATAAAACCAAGGAAACAACAACTAGGGGCACCCTCAGGCGGGACGGAAGTGGCGAAGAATAATGGAATCCCCTTGGACTACCTCCCTACACTCTAAAGTATGAGATTCCAAGCTATCATAAATAACAAGTTTCTTAGGTGGGATTCCCAAACGATCATGCCTGATAAATGAGTATAGGACTCTACACCTAATGTGGTTCCCAAACTATAGAAAGAATTTAATCCCATGAGTAACGAACCCTGTGAGTCCCGAGTCACCCTGCCACCTCTCATCAACCCTGACATACATGATCCATCCACATTCTGCTTTAGGCCTCCAATAGGAGGAATCCACTTGATCAAATTACCCTCTTTCCGGCCAATCCTATGGGGTCTGTTAAGAAGGTCTCATATTTAAGACAAAAATTGAATCCCCTTTAACAGGAAACCAAGCTCAAATAACAATGATTGTAACCATATTTTCAGAAAAATAAGAGACCTACTAGTACCCAACTGAACATGAATGTATGCATCCCATATAGTACCGCATATTGATGATAGAATGACAACCCATAACCTATATTCAATGGCCCTTCCTTCCACTCCCTAAATCCAAGACTCCATGTAACCATGAAGAGAAGATTTCCCATTGTCATGACAGGGTTGAGGTGAGAATAAATACTAAATATAATGTTCCCACCTGCTCTAGAAGAAAATATGTATAATAGTTTTGGAATGTGGATTCTCAGAACTATAGCATCAAGACTCCAATGGAATCCCATTTTGTTGGATGTCCAAGTCCATTGGAAGAGCCTTATTCTTAATTCACCATTTGAGAAAATTCATTTTGGATGGGATGTCCTTACACCCAACTTTGGTTGACCCATCATCATGAGGACCCTCCGTATGAATGAGTCTCAAGTATTCTCGACTACTAAACCATCCTGAATATGATCCCATGAAGAAGCATTTATCTAGTTAATAATTCATAATAATATCTTCATACACATTAATCTAGTCATAGTTAAAAATGGATTGTAAGAAATCAGGCTGAGCACAAGCTTTTTTAAAGGAGATGTCTTGGTTAAGGAAACCTGGAAAATCTAGATTCTCACCCGCCCAGTTTTTCTTCTGAAACTAATTTCCCCTTTTCTAATAATCTACCTAGAAGATTCAGAAAATACCTTAATATGATAGACCAAGTAGCGATCCAGGCATAATAACCGATAACAAAGAATAATGATTTTTTTAATACATTTTAAAAAAAAATATTTTTTTAAACTTATTGGGTTAAAAGTTCTTTTAAAAAAATACACCACAAAGGTGGCATTGCAGATGCTGCCTTTGGGCCCGCGGGAAAGGCAACATCGGTGATGTCACCTTTCCCCTAGAAGGAATTGTTTTTGTTTATATATATATATATATATAAGCAAAACAAAAACATAAAATTAAAATTAAAATTTTAAGCTTAATTTATCTGCTATTTAAAATCCAGAAGTATTGCCATTAAAGCAGTCTTGATTTTGATAGAAGCTCTCACGTATGGCTCCCTTTTATAAGATGGATTAACCTATAAATCATTCTACATTTCCGATGTGGGATTCTAGTTCTCCCTTTCCTATGCAGAACATTCGGCATTTCTGAAATGGGATTCTATTTCATGTATGTGGTTTTATAAGACTATAAAATATAAAATATAAGAAAAATAAAAATGAAACATAAAACAGGAATTAAATATATATGAAATAGTTGAAAATAAAAGGAATTTTCTAAAAAATGTTGATGGAAAAGAATTTATAAAGTTTCAAAGACATCTACTTGAAATTTAAAAATTTTTCAAGTACATGACATTGAAAGCCTATAAAATATAAACTATAAGAACAACATAAATAAAACGTAAAACACGGATTAAACATATTACAAATAGCTGAAAATAAAAAAATTTCATAAATTTTTTTATAGAAAATAATTTATATGTTTTCAAAGACAGCTATATGAAACAGAAAAATGTTTCAAGTACATGACTTTGAAAGTCTACAAAACATAAACTGTAAGACCAACATAAATGAAACCTAAAACATTGATTAAACATATAAAAAATATTTGAAAATAAAAAAAATCGTAAACAATATTGATGCAGAATAATTTAAAACCTTTGAAAGATTCCTACTTGAAACATAAAAATGTTTCAAGTATGTGTCTTTGAAAGCCTATAAAATATAAAGTATAAGACCAATATAAATGAAACTGAAAACATTTGTTAAACATATAATAAAGTATATAATTAGTTAATTAATATTTTTAATAATTAATTATATAATTATTAATTAGTAATTATCAATAATTAATTATATAATAACTAATATAATAATTAATAATATAATTATTAAGTATATAATGATTGATTATTAATCATTAATCATTAATTATTGGTTATTAATTATTAATTATTAATTATCAAATTTGTAATATAATTATTTATTATATAATTATTAATTTTATAATAATTATTTAGTTAATTATTAATTATTCAAAATTAATTAGTTAATAATAATGTAGCTAATTAGTAATATAATTATTATTCATTTAATAATTAATTAGTTTCATAGTAATAAAATTAGTAATTATATAATAATTAATTAGTTAATTAGTAATATAATTATTAATTATATAATTCGTAATTAGTTAATTAGTAATTATTAATCATTAATTTTATAATAAGTATCTAGTTAATTAGTAATATAATTATTAAGTATATATTAGTTAATTAGTTAATTAGTAATATAATTATGAATAATATTTGTTCATTATAATTAATAATTTCTAATTATTAAAAATTATTATTTAATAATTAGTTAGTTAATTGGTAATATAATTATTAATTATATAATAGTTAATTAGATAATTAGTCATATAATTATAAATTATAAATATTCATTATAATTTTTAATTACAAATTAATAAAAATTATTATATAATAATTAAATAGTTAAGTAGTAATATAATTATTCATTATAATTATTCATTATAATTATTGACTATAATTATTAATTATTCATTACTAATTATATACTTATTAATATAATTATTAATTATATAATTATTAATTGTATAATAATTAACTAGTTAATTAGTAATCATTAATAGTTGATTATATTATGATTAATTACTTAATTAGTAATATAATTATTATTTATTTAATAATTAATTATTTACTGAGTAATATAATTATTAATTATATAACAATGAATTAGTTAATTAGTAATATTATTATTAATTATATAATTAGCAATTAGTTAATTAATAATTATTAATAATTGATTATATAATAATTAATTATTTAATTAGTAATATAATTATTAAGTATATAATAGTTAATTAGTTAATTAATAATTTAATTATAAATTATATTTATCAATTATAATTAATAACTAGTAATTATTAAAAATTATTGTATAATAATAAATTAGTTATTTGGTAATATAATTATTAATTATATAATAGTTAATTAGTTAATTAGTAATATAATTATAAATTATAATTATTCTTTATAATTATTAATTAGTAATTATTAAAAATTATTATATAATAATTAATTAGTTAGTTAATAATATATTTATTCTTTATAATTATTCTTTATAATTACTAATTATTAATTATTGATTATTAATTATTAATTAATAATTAGTAATTAGTTAATTAGTAGCATAATTATTAATTAAGTAATTATTAACTATATAATTATTAGTTGTATAATAGTTAGTTTGTTAATAAGTTATTATTAATAATTAATTATATAATTATTAGTTATATAATAATAAATTAGTAAATTAGAAATATAACTATTAATTATATAATTAGTAATTGGTTAATTAATAATCATTAATCAGTAATTATATAATATTTAATTAGTTAATTAGTAATATAATTATTAAGTATATAATAGTTAATTAGTTAATATTTTGAAAAATATTGAGCCGAGGCTCTTTTTATAATTAGTTAATTAGTAATATAATTATAAATTATAATTATTCATTATAATTATTAATTGGTATTTATTAAAAATTAATATAATAATCAATTACATTATTAGTTATGTAATTATTTATTATTTAATACTTAATTAATTAATTAATAATATAATTATAAATTATAATTTTTCATTATAATTATTAAATAGTAATTATTAAAAAAATTATATAATAAATAATTTGTTAATTAGTAATAGAATTATTATTTATAATTATTCATTATAATTAGTAATTATAATTTAGTAATTAATAATTATTAAATAACTAATAAAATAATTTATTATATGTTTAATTCATATTTTATGTTTCATTTATATTTCTCTTATAATTTATATTTTATAGGCTTTTAAAGACACATATTTGAAACATTTTTATGCTTCAAGTTGGTGTCTTTGAAATCTTATAAATTATTTTTCATCAACATTTTTTTGAATTTTTTTTATTTTCAACTATTTGTTATATTTTTAATCTACGTTTTAAGTTTCTTTTAAGTTGGTCTTATAGGTTTTTATAGACATTCAATGTCATATACTGGAGACATTTTGGAGAATCATGTATGTGTATTTGAAAACATAGAAATTATTTTCTATCAACATTTTCAACGATTTTTTTTATTTTTCAAGTATTTGTTATATATTTAATCCATGTTTTCAGTTTTATTTATGTTAGCTTATAATTTATATTTTATAGGCATTCAAAGTCACATAATTGAAACATTTTTATGTTTCAAGTAGGTGTCTTTGAAACCATATAAATTATTTTCCATCATCATTTTTTAGGAAATTATTTTTGTTTTCAACTATTTCTTATATGTTTAATCCATGTTTTAAGATTCATTTATATTGTTCCTCTAGTTTATATTTTATAGTATTTCTAAGCCACATGCATGAAATAGTATCCCACATCGGAAATGCTTAATGTTCTGTGCAAGAAAAGGAGAACCATAATCCCACATTGGAAATGCAGAATGATTTACAGGTTAAAACATCTTATAAAAGGGTACCTTGGGAGAGAGATTCTATCTGAATCAAGATAGTTGTAATGGAAGTACTACAAGATTTTAAATTGAAGATAAATTGTTCTAAATTTTTTATTTTTTTTATTTTTGTTTTGTTTACACACACACATACATATATATATATATATATAAAACAAAACAATACAAAATTGGTTGTAGGGGAATGAGGAATCGGCAATGCCGCCTTTGTGGAGTATTTTTAAAAATATTTTTAACCTAGTCTGTTTTTAAAAAATATTTTTTCAAAAAAACTTATTTAAAAAAAACACATGATTCACATATGCGTCCCATTAATCTACATATCGTTCCCTAAAGAATGAAGCCCACAATGAATCACTTGAAATTATATCCCATGCCAGTCGACCTTGCATTCCATGCATGGAATTACTTAAGTCATGAATCCCCACAACACTTTCATTTATCAGTCCAGCCATACGAGACCAGGTGTCCCAATAACTACATCCCATTTGATTCGCATCCCATAAGAACGATGTCAAAAAAATCAATTCTCTTGAAAACCCACTTAGGAGGGTTTATCTATGAAAACATGCATCAGAATGAATGTTAAGACACTATTAACCAATGTCACCCTCTCACCAAATGACGTAAATTTATTTTTCCCACATTGAATACATCCAAGTACCTAATTAATAATATCCTCAAAGTGTTTCTTTTTAATGTGGCCAAAAGATATCAGGATGACAAAAATGAGGATTTGCATCTACATCCTTTGGAAAACTAGGATGTCTTGAATTCTCCTACAATGCCTTCCAGGACACCTATTGGGAATGAAAATTTAGCTTTTCGAATAGTTCAACCCCTATCCACTCTAGCACCTATAATTTGACAAAATCTCCCTGAGTTTATTTAATTATCATCACCTTCCTTTAGTGAAAATTAATATATCATCTGAAAAAATTAAATGAGAGATACTTTCCATCCCATTTCTAGTTTGATATGGGGCCAACCTACCATTCTCCAAAACTTTTAATAGGTTTTAGGAAAGATAATCTTTGGAAAATATGAAAAAAAAAATTGGTGATAAAGGATCCCCTTGTCGAACTCCACAGACCGACTTGAAAAATCCATACACCTCCCCATGAGGAAAATGGAGATCCAAGGTGAGGAGAAGAACCTGAAACAAAGATCCCAAAACAACTCCTAGAATCCATACCTCTTCATTACCTAGATGATGAAGCTCCACTCCATTCAACTTTATGCGTTTTCCATATCTACTTGGAGGATAACATTTGAACCCATTGACCTTTTATTAATGTCGTTCACCAATTCACTTTCAATCCTGACTACCCCTTGAATGCTTCATCCTCTAATGAAACCATGTTTATTTCTTGACACCAATAGTTGAATAACCCTCCTTAGCCTTTTGTAAATTAGAGAGGATAGAATCTTGTAAGAGTCATTAAAAATACACATGGGTTGATAGTGTCCAACATTCACGGGATCCTTAATATTTGGAATAAGTAAAATTTGGGAAGCACAAACAGTCATGCTTAAAAGAACACCAGAAAATTAGTCACAGACCACCTCCACCACCCGGGTATCAACCACCTCACAAGCTTCCACATAGAAAGATCCTAGGAAGCCATCCGGTAAAGGGGCGCTATCGTGGGGAAACTTAAAGACCACCTCCTCTATATCCTCCTCTATAAGTAATGATGAAAATAAGAAATTATCTATTTCATTCATTAGAAGTGTCACATAACCCAAAAAATACTCCTTTGATGAGACCCCCAATGCTGCTTCATATAACATAGGGATCTCCTCAACTAAGAGACCTTTAATGTGATCCAGCACCATCTGTCCTACCACCTCCACATCTGACGTGAAGACACCATTTCCCATATTGATTTTAACCATTGCATAGCTCCTCTCCTACAATTATGCATGAAAGAAGGTGTTGTTATGATCACCCCATTTCAGACAGGTAACCTAGGACCTTTGTTTAAACTCCCTTTCAACCTCCAAGAGCTTATCCTCAAGAAGCGCATTCTTATCACCCATCATGAAAAGGGAATTATAATTCCATAGATCCTGAAGACCCTCCTTCAGTCTATTAATATCAGCCTCAGGATTGTACACCCCATAATTATCATTGGTTTTTTTCACAAGCCAGCATTTAATATCCTCCTTAAGATGCTTCAAGAAGTAATCCAGGTTTCACCAAGACCTCCCATTCCCCACATGATTCCTAGAACCTTTTATCATGGCCAAGTAGCTCTCTTCCTTATGCTAGTTTTTTTATAATGGAAAGCCTGATTGCATGGATCCTCTCATCTGAGTTCCAAAATAAGCATAGCATTGTTCGAGAGATAATAGTGGATTTACGTAACCGTCATCCTTGGAAAGAAGTCGAGTCCCTGTGTATTGGTTAGGCATTGGTCAAGGAGTCTCCAAATGTGGTTAATTCTCCTTATATTATTACACCAAGTGAACATAGAATAATTAAATCAGAGGTCTAACAGTCCTTCCAAATCCAATAATTCATGAAATTCTTTCATCCCATCAATAAAAATGGAAGAACAACCCTTCTTTTCAGATATTTTCCCAAACTAGTTGAAATATCCACCCATGAACCATTAGAGTCTAGAAAATTGGAAGGCTTCCAAGTGTCTCCATAAATACCTCCTCTCATGAGAGTTAGTTCTCACATAAACAAAATAAAACAAAACAACCATCCCATTGCTCGAGATCTTGAGATTCATGCAATGCATCGTGTGGTTCACCAGCTCAGCAAAGATATGTCTCTTACAGCAAATCCATATGTGAGTGTTATCTTGGATCCCGTGAAAAATCATAGGATAACCCATTTTCCTAGTCATTGAGGGAAGCCTTCCTGGGTTCTGTTTAGGTTCAAAAATAGTCTCAAGAGAATATTGATGAGTGAATGTCTCATTGACCATGAAGTGAAACATCACTTGTTCCCCTAGACCCTGAGCAGTCCATATAATAAAAGATATAATTAACACAAAAACTTACTACCCTTTAGACCAAACACATTAGGTAAGGACATAAATGGATCTACACCTGCTTCATTCGACCTTGAACGAGTGAATGTCCTTGAAGAACCTTCAAGAGGAGCACAAAATTTATATGTGAGAACATTATTCTAGTGGGTTCAATCAAATACCTCCAAAAGAGAAATTCTAACCGTTGGGGGAGAAGGATGAGGAGGGATCTCAGATAGGTCCACCTCCAAGAGAAATACCAGAAGAAGCCAATATAGGGAATCATGGTCTATCTGAATCTTATTCTCCACACCCTTCAGGAACACCTCCTTTCGTAGTTTCACTTTAGATAAAGAAACAACTTTACTAAAAAAGGATCGATTCAAGAACTCCAGGGATAACAACATCAAGAAGAGGATTGGTGGTGGGGGAGATGATGAAGATCTTGGAATGTGTTGAAAAGAGTAGTCTAGAAGATCACAAGCCTCCCAAGTGGTCAGGGTATCCCTCATGGGGGTAAAACGTCCAAGGACTGAGTATGCATGTGGGATATGGGTATCAAAACAATCAGGTCCATATATTTAGAATCCTCACCCGATAGGTAACCACCCGAACTAGCAGAGTCATATGAAATAGGGGCCACCTCTTGTGCATGGGGCCTACCGAGAGATTTCAAATTTGAAACCGCCTCAAAAATGGTAACACCACCCGACCTCACCTCCCACGAGAATGGATCATCCTCCAACAAACATGGAATACCTATAAATGGTCCGACATAGTCAATCGATCTTGAAGAACATATCACTAAATGCTTCCTCCAACATGCTGCCAATGAATTTCCATGCAAACTACAAGAAGTACAGAACCTCAGAAGAGAATTGTAGAAAATTCCTTTACACCATTTGAAACAATCTTAATACCTCAAAAGGATATATGAGGGTTGATATACTTAGAGTTATATATCCACATAGATTCATGGGTTGGCAGCTTCTTGAAGAAATATGGTTTCCACATCAGAATAAAAAAAAATATCCTAGAGAATCACCCACCACCTTTAGGATCGAAAGTTTTTGGAAAGGAAAAGGAAGGCTAGGAAGACCTAACCAAACAGCCTCTAAAGGCGATTCCCTACCCATGTTGCAATCCAAAGACCATCAGGATAAGAGTAATTTCCACGCGTCACACCTCTTATCTTCATGGGCCTAAACCGCCACAATATCCTCCATCGAAAACAAGTGAATTGAAAAAATCCACCTTGGAGAGCTTAGAGACTACTACAAGATGTTGAAGACCCCATGTGTCTATAAAAATCTTGAGAAAATAGTATGCCGACTTATTGTGACTGAAACGAGCCACCAGAGATTGGTCATGATAGGCGGCCACCTCCTGGAGTTATTTCCCAAAAATCTCCACCACTAAAAACCCATACTCTAACCTAGTTCCCCTTTGATGAACAACTATCTATAGAATTGTCACAAAGAACATTGAAGGAAAAAGAGCCACCCCTCTTTTGGAGATCATCGTTGGTGGTGTCATGTCGCATAGAAATTCCTTGAATGAAGTCCCCTTGGATAGCCTCCTAGAATTATAGCCTAGATCCTACCCATAAGAAGCGCCATCCACTAGAGCAAGAGGAACCAGAGGCTCTAAAATCCAAACACCATCATTTTCCAGAGGGAGGGAGAATGCAAGATAGGGCTTGAAGGCTGAAGAATCCATCCATTTTTATGTTCTACACTTCACTTTAGAAATCCATAATACTTTGATATTCAAATCCTTGTTTTCTTAATTCAATAAACCTTATAAAATAAATCTCCAAAAATATCATTAATCTCATCAAAATCCAAATAATAAATTTTTTTGAGTCTAATATATCAAAATTATTATAATCCTTATAGTTAATAAACCAATATAGTAACTAAAAATCATCCAAATAGTAATTTTTTTATCTCTAGGAATATTCTCATAGTCATTCATAGGGTCATGTCCACTGATCTATGTTTTCCAAAGTATAGTTTCTTGGGTTTCTTGTAAAAATAATCTGAAACCAAATATAAATACCATTAAACCAGTAGTATTGAGCTAGTGCCTTACTTTTTTAGATTGTTATAGATACAAGATTCAAATTCCAATTAAACAAATACTTTAGTACTTTTGGAAGCCTAGATTACATAAATGACACAAATTTTACATTTAAAAAATAAAATGAGACATTATACATAAAAATATAAATTTCTCAGAATACTATAATTTCATTCCATGAATTCACCTTCATATCATGTGGAAATGAAAAAGTAATAAGGGTGGGCTTAAATTCTCATTAAGGGTTAAGTATATTGTAAGATAACTTGTGTAACGATGGAGGTATTTATATAATAATTATTTTTTCATTTATATTAATATTTATGAATAAGATATTAATTTAATGTTAAATAGGACACTTTTCCTCATAGTATACTCAACACACAACAATGGGTTTCCTTGAAGTCATATGTTTCACACAACTTTGAGATATAATGAAAAATAAAATAATATTATTATTATTTTAAATAGTATTTAACGCATAGTCATTGTATTTCCAGGAATGAACATAACTAACTACATTATGATTAAACATGTTTCTTAACTATTTTTACATTTATCTCATAAATTTTAGAGACTTAAAATAATAAGGAATCGTGATGTAAGCATGAAATACATTAATATTCTTTTAAACTATTATTTACCACCTTTTGATGGAGAATCCTTTCTAAATCCAGTTTGTGTCACTTTTATTTGTTCGATTTGAAAAAACTAAAATTATTCTTCTGAATCAAAATTACAAAATTTACTTTGGCTGAAATTTTGGTATTTTTATGATAAAATTCATATCATTATGAATAGGGAAAAATACTACATTTTAATTCAAAACTACCTTTTATTCTAATTTATTTAGATACTAAGATTGTGATTTTAATTGTTTTTAAAGTGTAATTGGTTTAAATTTTAATAATTTAATTCGATTTTGGTCATTGGATGTAATTTGACCATTAAATTGGACATAAACAAATGTCAATCATTAGTTAGTTTTTAATTCTTAAAACCCCGCTTTTTGGTTTTGACAACTGGAATTAATTTTAAATTAATTACCGAAAAATTGGTGATTATAATTTGGAAAAATGGAATAAATACTTGGAATTATGGGGTCCAAATTTTGTAAATAGGTACCTTTTATTTTTACACGTTATGAATTATAACTTCAGTAAATATTTTATTTACTGTGGTTTATGGGAAAATCTAGTAAATATGGGTAAAAAATAATGTTATAATAATATTAAATTACCCTAACCCATGTGCTAATCCTATTTCATAATATATTTCCGACCATGGGAACCCATGGGTCGATTTTAGGACCTCATGGAGCCACTTGTGTGGGAAAATGACATTTACTTACTTTTAATTTAAAGTTAAAGAAAATATAAAATAAACATATATCTTTTACTAAAAAAAATTTATATGGGGTCATATAAGTGATGTATTGAACTATAAATAGTCATTATAAATATAAAAATATTCCTTATATCATGGTATTTTATTTATAATTTTTCGAAATCAAATACATAAATTTATATATGACACAATGATGATTTAGTGATTACCTTATTAATGAATGTTTCAAATAAATGTGATTGTAAAAATTTAAATAATTTTTTATTGAAACCTATTATTCCATATATGAATTTTAGGGATATGTATGACTTGTTATATTTTATTTAATGAGTTTTTTTCGAAATAATAAAGTTTTTATGGATTTTTTAAAAGTCGAGATATGAATAGTATATAAATTGACAAAAATGATTTTAAAAGAAAAAAATACTATTTTATTAAATGATATAATAGTCCAAAAAATCTAAGATTCGGCCAAATGACATATCTAAGGTTTAAATTTCATTAATTAACCACCTTATTTTATATTGGAATTTATAGTAAATATATTTACCATGTAGTATGAATACACAAGAATACATGGTAAGAGTCAAATAAGTTAACTAGGAGTTATAGCTAAATGATAAGGTACAATTTGAAACGAAAACATGTCTAAAAACTATTGGTTGAGAGGAATTAAAATAATACTAATTTTATATTCTAATTAAAGTATTGGTGTAATTTCTGAAATTATAAATATAATTTATAATAAAATAATATTTCAAACATTCCTAAATTACCCATCCTTCCCCTTATAAAAGGCCACCACCTCTGACCCTTACTCACACCTCTCAATCCCACTTGGCTCATCCAACATCTTCACAAAAAATATTCCAATATACCTATATTCCTCATAGAATCCTTTTCTTTGGAAGAAGGAAATTCAATAAGACCTTTTATCATAAATCAAAAGGAGTTACCCGATTCGAGGTAATGTCTTCTTTTAAGCTTCTTCTATTTATTTGCTTTTTCCAACCCCCTAAAATATATTTACTCCATTATTTTATAACAACACCATTATATTAAATATACTAGGATTTTTTATTCCAATTATTCTCATAAACTCACACACATATCCATCTAAAGTATTTAGAACATATTGTTTCTCTGTACGATGAACTATTGCCTCATGAAACGATGATTGTTCAATTATCTCCTTCTGCCTCTAATGGTGGCAATTATGATAGAACTATATTAATATATGGTATATAATATATTTATATTGTCTCTATTATTATGTATTTTTTCTTTTACATCATTCCATCATGCTTTCTATAACGTGTAAATACCATAATTTCATATGAGGAAGTGCGGACTACCGCCCCCTCAAAGTGATATGACTCGTTCATGATATACATGGAATTTATAAAGGAAGGAATTAATGAACTTATGTAACATATATAACATATATATTATACTGAAATTATAATACACCTATGTATCATTTACTTTTCTTTCTTTTAAATATGAAAAAAAATGAAAGTAGCGTTCATGCGTAGGTACGGCTTGCCGTCTCCCTGAACTATGAATTTCATTTCTTATACCCAAATGTTATGGACTATTATAAATACATATATACTGGATTTAAAAACATATATAATGTATTTTTATGATATTTTAATCATTAATACAATTCTATAGATAATGTAATTTTCACCACATGGACAGTTTGTAATTATAACAAGATCATTTTCGACCCAAGTACCCAATATTGACCAAACGAATAATATTAACATAAATAATTATGTAATTTTTATAACATGGTAATCAGTGATATAAATGAATATTAAACTTTAGAATGTTTTTTAATAAATTAAAAATTAACTTAAGTTTATTATTCACTAAGAACAAGGAACATACATGACGAATCAGACACAAGATAAGGGAACCTTTCACCCTGCTCATTTAGTCAAAGACTCTTTTTACGTTATCTCTTTTAATTTACATTTTCTTATGTTGTGATATGTTATTATATATCCTTATTTTTGTAAATTTATATCCATATGATGAGATACCCTTTTCTATCTCATCAATTCGTTTTTGGAATTATTTTTGACGTCATTAGACTGTCGAATTTTCGTAAGGGAATTTCTAAACACAATTTACACTTTGGGTTTTAAGCATATTTAGTTGATTAAATTATGTTAAGATTATGTGTTTAATCACTGTTTATTTATTTATGTTTTAATTTCCACTTCCCTTATTGTGGATATACTTTTTTAACCCATAATCACCCCACTGATAAATTCTTATCTCATTTGTACGATCTTTGTAAGAGATTTTGTCTCAAATTACATTCCATTGACACTTATTTGTTATTATACATGAATTATCTTTTATATTGTTTATATAATTCCATTTAAAATATTTTATCATGAATATCCATATTATAATTACATTATAAGCTTTTTTAATGTTATTCGGTAATTATTTTATTCAAGTATTTTATCAAGAGGTAAGGGACTCTTTGACAAAAACAATGTTTTAAATGTTTTAATGATTTATTATTCTAAATATTTTTCATTAATGTATATGTTTTAAAAATGGGTTTAAGGATTTTTATGGGAATTAATGTTATTAAATGTTAATCTCTTTTATAAATTTCAAAGAGGTATGGGACACTTTGATTCCAAAATCTATTTATAAAATGTTTTAAATGGTTTTCGAAAAGTATTGAATTATGTCAATATCCTGAACTGATATCTTGTGATTGCAATGTGGAAATGTTTTATTTCATTTATTATTGTTTTATGTGATATTATTATTTAATGATACTTGGAAATTTTATGGGTGGTTACATGATACAACAAATATGGGTGGTTCCATGATAAACCTAGGGAAGGTGGGCTCGAGATAGCTCTACAATGCATTAGGTAATATGACGGAGGTAAAAATTAATGTTTCTCCTAAGATATTTAGGGAATATACTATGATGGTTATTCCAACTATAACTCCATATGTAGTTGTGAAAGCTACAATGTAATCATGTTATGGATTCCATAATTTACCATTATGATTTATGATTTCTATGTGCTATCATAAATCTTATGATTTCCTGAGGTATGTTAAATAACATATTTTTTATGATTGGGAAGTACGATTTCATTTATTTGTATGTATTGATGGATTAATGTTTTAATTCCTTATTTTATAACCCTTACTGAGAATTTTATGTCCATCCCATGTTTTTGAAAAGAATTTCACAGGGTATGAGGAAGGGTAAGAGAAATGAAGTATTAAAGAATATTTATATCATGAAAAGAACTCTTCTTGTTTATGGAGTTTTATTATTGTGAGAAATTTTGGATAGGGTAGAAGTTTCTACATTTTAATTTATGATATGTAATGTAAAACTCACATCCTAATTCTCTAAAACACTAAACCTGAAAAAAATTCTCAATGTGAATTCATGACTTAACTCAATATTATGTAATGTTTAAGGCTAGGGTCTTATAGTTGGCATCATAGGTTGGTTTTGATAACTTTAGAGGATAGGGTGTCATTTAAGCATAAGTTACATAACCATAATGGTTAGAATATTAGAATGTGTCATGGTTAGTTTACGTATATAAAATGAGTTTAAGATAACATGAATAAGTATATCTTAGTTTTTACCCTCCTCATAAGATATTATATGATGATTTTTCTTATATACTCACACTGACCTTATTGGTTTTACTAAATGTATGGATCTATGAGGCACCAAAATCACAATGGTTGTGAAAGAAACTATGGTGGTTTTCTGAATGAACAAACTAATGAAATTGGTTCTACAATGATAACTCTTGTGGTTATTCTTAATCAACTACCTAGAGTGGTGATCGACCACTTGAAACTTAGTGATTATTCTAAGGAATAATATATGAAAGAAACAAATCCCAATAGAAGTTCAAGTTATAATAATAAAGGTATGTATATTCAAAAACCTGTGTGTCAAGGATTTGGAAATAAATGCCTAGGCAAACTCTACAAAGGGATGGGAATATGTTTCATATGTGGTAATGAAGGTAATAAAGCAATAACCTTCCTTGGAAAAAGGAAGCATCCGAATGACTCCAGGAAAGGTAAAGAAGTTATTTCTGAAGGATCAATTGAATGTTTTAAATTTGTTGTGTATGGTAATTATAAAAATAGATTTACTACGAAGAAGGTTTGGGAATGGGATCAGTAGGATCGTAAAAATATATGTTTAAAAATTCCTAATTCCATTCCAATTAAAGATGAGGAAACTGAAAATGACATAAAAAAGGTATGGATTATTTCTTAGATCATGTTTTGACATTACTAAAATCTTATGACTTTATGCATGATTTTGTTTGTAGGAAATAAGTATAAAAGAATAATATGGGAAAACAAGGATAAAGGATCATGAAGAATGTTCGATGATTAAGCTATCTACATTTTAGGAATTGAAGAGTTATGTAGGATCTATGGATGATGATATGTTTAAATTTATTAGTGATAGGATTACTTTGGAAGAATTTTTCTAGTATGTGTAACCCTAATGTTTGATATGTGAAAATTCTATTTGAGGAAGAATTATCTATTCTTTTGTGGATATAATTATAAATAACCATATGCATTTATATAATCCTTGAATTTGAGGAAATTACAAGTTATTACTTTTTGGGATGAAAATGTGAGGTATGAGATAAAATTTGGGGTTAAAACATGTTATGGTTATTTTTGAGTAATTTATATCATTTTTTGGAATTTAACTAAATTATATAGTTTTCGAATAATGACAACGTACAGACTGTGTGACAACCCTTCCCATCAGATGAAGCTACGAGAATCGAACACACAACCAATGTGTGACTGGGATTTATCACCTACCACTGGACTGCATGAAGTCCCTAGTTAGTATGATTAATTTTCTTCAGGTAAAAGATTTTATGGATCAATAATATGTTGATTTTTGGAACTTATTATTTATAAAATGGATATCCTTAGTATAAGAAAATGATTTTGTTATTATGTGATAAATGATATTTTGTAAGATGTTCGCTATTTTGGGAAAACTATATGTCTAAAGAAAATAGAATAATATGAGATTTCATTTGAGGTTTAATGGAAGAATTTTATTTTTGAAGAATATATGTTTTTATTGTGGATTATAGAGACTTTTTTTAGTTATGGAAATGATTAACCTATCTTTCAGAATATGTGATTAGGTTAATTACATTTCAGAAAGAGACTTTAGGAGTAGTTGATGTTATTTAGAGATAAATGTTATGATTTATCATGGAATACTATGTGATCAAATCCTTATGAATTTTGAGTTTCTATATTAGTTATTTTATTTTGAATAATTTTAAGGACAATTGTGTATTTTATGGTCTTTTTTGAACTTCGGATATTTTTTGTTCAATTTTGGAGATTAAGGGTAGTATTTATCTTTATAAAGGATTGTCCTTTTGGGATTATATAATCTCGTAATAACCATTTTGGTATTGGATAATGTCTAAAGATAGTAGAAATGTATATTTCATCTTTTATGGATTATGTGATTCTCTAGAAGATGATTCTAGTGTTTCTGGTGTGACCAAGTCATCTTGAATACTCATCATTTGGAGAAACGATGAGTTTTTGGTAGAAATTTCATAAAGGATGAAACTCTACTTGAAAACTAAGTATATTTTTAATGTTTTTAATCAATCCAATAAATAAATTCTCAACAATTTGAAAATTACCTTGAAACAAATATATTGTCTCTTTACTTTTCCTACTTAGAAATCAAAGTCCGTTTAACACATCTTGATTTTCTAGTTTTCATATTGTTAACATTGTCCTGATCATGTTTTTTATCACTCTTAATTAAAACTTGATACTTAGTTTCTCTTCCATATCCATGTTTTCATACATGGAATCCTAGTATGTGTTATCTTTGGTGATCATTTTAAATCTCTTCCAATATTTTAAAGTGATTGTTTTATTGATTCTTTTTTCGATGTGGGACCTTCAATGAAGTTTCCGATCCCAATTTTAAAATTGGAAGGATGCAATTTCCAAAAGGGGTGAAGGATGTAACTACCTAGGTATTTATATAATAATTTGGTTTTCATTTCTATTAATATTAATGAATATGATATTAATTTTATGTTAAATATGAGGCTTTTTCCTATAGCATACTCAACATGCAATAGTGGGTTTCCTTGAAATCTTACGTTTCACAAAACATTGACATTTACCTAAAAATAAAATAATATATTAATGATATTTTAAATGGTAGTTAACATATAGTCATTGTACTGTTGGGAATGAATATAACTTAGTACATTAGGATTACACATGATTTTGAAATGTTTTTACATTTACCCAAAAAAAATTAGAGGATTAAAATTGTTTGTACATGTGCATATTTATTTTAATATGATTTCATATGTTTTTGTTTGATTACATTTCCTCTATATGTTGATGATATCTTAATTTATGTTAGTTGGATTTTTGTGATTCTTATCACGTTGGAAATATAAGATATTTATCTATACATTATTAGTTAATGAAGAAGTTTGAAAATGCTAATCTATTTCTCAAAAAACTCAATGAAGTTACTAATATGGTTTTAAAAATTCTATATTTCATTGTTTTAAAAGATTTCTGAATTTTTTACTGAAACTTTTACAGCTATCTGATTTTCATGAAACCTGATTCTATGGAAAGAAAAAATGTTTATATTGATTTCATTAGTTTACATAAAAGTCTAAATATATATTTTGAAGGGAATTTTAATTACTTGAATTTATACTATGTTGTTTTGTAGTAGCAGTTTTTATAGAATTTTTTTGGTTCTATGTTTTGATTATTTTAGGATCTGTAGATGTCAGTTTTAATTGATTATTTTTTTGGAAAGATAATAAGTTTTTCTACAAATCATTAGTTTGGAACAAAGTCTGAATCTGATGTTAAGAGCCCTTAAAATTAATTGAAGTTTGTCAAAATATTTTTTCCATATTTTTCATGAAAGTATGGTTTACTATTTATTTTATGAAAGTATGGTTTACTATTTTTTAGAAAGTATATTTTACTATATATTTCACAAAATTATGGTTTACTATTTATTTCATGAATGTATGGTTTACTGTTTATTTCACGAATGTATGGTTTACTGTTTATTTCATGAAAGTATGGTTTACTGTTTATTTCAGAAAAGTATGGTTTACTGTTTATCTAAAAAAGTAAGATTTACTATTCATACCCTACATTATAGTTAATACCCTACAATACATTACTATTCATACCCTATGTCATTGTTCATACCCTATGTTACGTTATTGTTCATACCCTACGTTACGTTACTGTTCATACTCTATGTTATGTTATTGTTCATACCCTACCTTAGGTTACTGTTCATACCCTATGTTACATTACTATTCACTTCGATGCTACTGTTCACTCTGAAGTTACTGTTCACTCGGAAGTTACTATTCTTTCCGAAGTTACGGTTCAATCCGTGTAATTTTTTAAAAATTGATTTTCTGCATATATATGGATTATTTTTAATGATTTTTTTGTTACAAATTATCATTAAATTTAAGGATAATAATCAAAGAGTTTTTAATGTTTTTACTACTATATTTAGAGTGAAAATTTAATAATGTTTTTTCAACGTCTTTTACAAATAAATTTGGACGTTTCAAAATTTATTAAATTAAAATGTTTGAATTTAATTTCAGAATGGGCTGCTAGTTTTTAGGAACTATTTTGACTATGATTAACACATTTTAAATGGATTTAAAATGATTTTTTAGGTTATTCAATGCATTTATTATTCTGGAGGTTTTTTTGGAAGACTTATTCAAAATATTTTGAATTCCTTTATTAGATATTTATTCTACAAGAATAAAAAAAGAAACGGTGCTGCTATTTTCATGGAGATATTTATGGAAGCTATTAACTCAATTAATTTTGAATATCCAATGGAAGTAGAGATACTGCACATGTTATATATTCTATATATGTATACCATTCTATATTAGAGGTAAAAAAAGACAATTACAATACAAAGAGAAAGTGATGTGATCTTTGAACCTGCTGTGCATTTGCAACGTCCTGTGACACTTTTCTTCACCACCTTCTCATTCTATCAAGTTCTGAATTAATTCGGCTTCAACTAACATTGAATTGACAAGACATGCTGATCAAAACCTTAAAAACTAGAACCTATTCTTTAATTTTTATCTTCTCTTTCATATAGTTCTGATTCTATAACACTACTTCCCATCTCTCACACACACTCAATTTTTTTGTTTATGTTTTTTCACACAAAAGAATTATTTGTTATTCTTTTTCCTTGTGTTGTGACTCCTGGATTCTAAAGTCAGGATCTTAAGGTTGTGACTCCGAATATCTAAAGTCAATACTGTTTGGGTTTTTACTCCTAGTACCTAATGTCCGGTTGTAAGGGTTTTGACTCCCCACACAAAAGTTAGTGTCGTGGTTATCCCTCCACTAGAAAAGTTTTTTGTAATTGGGTTTTTATTCCCCTTTAAAAATCATTTTTAGTGCCCATGTATCTCTCACCGAGTAGAGAGGTATAAGATTTGAGTAGCCCCACTTTGGACCAAACTACTATGAAAAGCATCCTTGCGTTATTTACTTTTTTCGCTTGTAATTAACCATACTAATTAAATTTGATAATTAATTTAATTAATCAATTAATTTGACTAAAATTTTTAATCTGTTCAATTCTACTTCCTCTGTACCATCTTCTATTACACTGTTCGACCTAACAAAAATAAGAATGAATCTGATTTTAATCATGAAATACTTTAATATTCTTTAAAATGTTTATTTACCGTATTTTAATGGAGAACCCTTTTTAAATCTAGTTATTGACACTTTTATATGTTCTATTTGAAAAAATAAAAATTTTCTTTAGAATCGGGACATCAAAACTTACTTTGGATGAATGTTTGGTAATTTTCTGATAAAATTCATATTTTTATGAATAGAAAAAAAATACAGCATTTTAATTAAAAATTGCATTTTAATATAATTTTTTATACAGTTATATTATTATATTAATTTAGTTTAAAGTGAAATTGTATTATATTTTTATCATTTAATATAATTTTGTTCATTTTATGTAATTTCACCTTCAAATTGGACATAAAAACATGTCAATATTTCGGTTGTTTTTTCTTCTTAAAAACTCGCTTTTGGGTTTTGACAACTGGAATTAATTTTAAATTAATTACTGTGATTTTTGTGTTATTAATTTGGAAAAATAGAATCCATATTTTGAATTAGGATGTCCAAATTGTGTATATATTTACCTTTTGTTTTTAGACATTAAGAAGAGTTACTTCACTAAATAATTTATTTATCATGGTTAAAGGGTAGATCTGGTAAATAAGGGTAAAAGATAATATTATAATAATATTAAATTACCCAAAAAATGTCATTATCCTATTGGATGAGATATTTCTGACCATGGTCACCTTTGGGTCGATTTTAGGACCCCAAGGAATCACTTTTGTGTGAAAATGACTTTTAATGACTAAATTTAAAGTTAAAGAAAATATAACATAAACATATATCTTTTACTAAAACAATTTTCATATGGGGTTATATAAGTGATTTCATAGACTATAAATAGTCCTTATAAATAATAAAATACTTAATATATCATGGAATTTTATTTAAAATTCTTATAAATAAAATAAATTTATTTATTTTTGACACAATGATGATGTAGTGATTACCTTATTAATGACAGTTTTAAATACATAAGATTATAAAAAATAAATTAAATTTATTTTGAAACCTTTTATGACAAAAAATAACTTTAGAGATAATTATGACGTTTTATCTTTGAATTAATGATGGTTTTTAGAAATAATAAAGTGGTTATGGATTTTTTGAAAGTCATGATATGAATAGTCTATAAATTGACATAAATGAGTTAAAAAAATACTTTTTTGTTAACTTATATAATAGTACTAAAAATATAAAATATGGATGAATGACTTAGATAAGGTTGAAAATGTAATTAATTAACTACTTGAGTTTATATTTGAATTTTATAGTAAATATATTAACCATATAGTATGAATATACATGAAGACATTATAAGAGTCAAATAAGTTAGCTAAGGGTTAAAGCTAAATGATATGGTTAAATTTCAAACCAAAAAATGTCTAAAATCTATTGGTTTAGAGGAATTAGAAAAATAATCATATTATATTCTAATTAAATGTGTTATAGACATTTTTAAAAACAAGATTATGTTTATAATAAAATAATCTTGCATACCTTCATAAAGTACACATCCTCCCACTTATAAAAGGCCACCAATTATAACCCTTACTCACAGCTCTCAAACCTCCATGGATCATCAAAACTCCATCCAAATAAGCTCCCATCATCCCTATATTCCTCCTCGAATCATTACCTTGGGAAGAAGGCAATTCAAGAAGGCCTTTTAGCATAAATCAAAAGGAGTTACCCGGTTTTAGGTAATGTCATCTCTCAAGCTTCTTCCATTTATTTTATTTCTCCAACCCCTAAACTCTTTTTATTCCATAATTTTATAAAAACAATAGTATCTTCAATATACTATGATTTTTTTTTCCAACGATTCTACTAGAACTCACAGAAACCTCTATCATATGGATTTATAACATACTGTTTCTTTGGATTGCGAACTGCAGGCTCACGAAATGATAATTGTTCAATTATATCCTAACACCACTAATGGCAGCCATTAATTTGGAACCATATTTATATATAAAATATATTATATTTATATTGTCTCAATTATTCTATATTTTTCATTTATATCATATATTTATTCTTTCCATAACGTGTAAATATGATAATTTCATTTGAGGAAGTGCCGACTATCACCCCCTCAATGTTATATGACTCATTCATACTATACATGGAATGTATAAAGGATGGAATTAATTAATTAATGTAACATATGTAAAATAGATATTATATGGGAATTATAATACAACTATGTATCATTTATTGTTCATTCCATTAAATATGAAAAATAAATGAAAGTAGCATTCATGCGTACGTACGGCTTACCGTCTCCCGGAACGGTGTATTTCATTTCTTATATACAAATGTAATGGAATATTATAAATACATATATACTATATATAAATACATATATAATGTATATATATGATATTTAAATCATTAATACAATTCTACAGATAATTGAATTTTGACCACACGGACAATTTGTAATTATAACAATATCATTTTCGACTCAAGTAACCAATATCGACAAAATGACTGATAAAAACATAAATAATTATGTAATTTTTATAAAATGGTAATAAGTTATATAAAAGTAATAATAAAATTTAAAAATTATCTTAATAAATGATAAATTAACTTAATTTTATTATTTAGGGAGAATAGGGAACATACGTGATGAATCAGACTCAACGTAAGGGAACCTTTCACCCTCCTATTTTAGTCAAATACTTATTTTATGTTGTGTCTTTTAACTTCCATTTTCTTATGTTTTGATATGTGATTTTATATCCTTATTTATGTACAATTTATTTCCATGCGATTAGAGACCCTTTTCTCTCTCATCAATTCATTTTTTGAATTTTTAAGGGACGTCGTTATGCTGTCGAATATTCAAAACGGAATTTCTAAATTCAATATCCACTCTTTGGGTATTACAAATACTTCATTGATTATATTATGTCAATATTATGTGTGTAATCACTTTTTTTTATTTATATTGTTATTTCTACTTCCCTTTTTGTGGATATACTTTTGCAAGACATAATCACCCCATTGATAAATTCTTATGTCATTTGTACGATCTTTGTAAGGTATTTTGTCTCAATTTACATTCCATTGAGACTTATTTTTTATTATACACCAATTCACTTTTATATGGTGTATATACTTGCATTAGAAATATTATATCATTAATACCCTTATTCTCATGATATTATAATATTTTTTTAATGTTATTTTTTTAATTATTTTTATTCAATTATTTTATCAAGTGGAAAGGGACTCTTAAACTAAAACATTATTTTAAATATTTTAAAGATTTGTTCTTTTAAATATTTCTCATTAATGTACATGTTTTCAAAATGGTTTTAAGGATTTATATGGACATTAATGTTTTTAAATGTTAATTTCTTTTAAAAGATTCAAAGTGGTGCAGGACACTTTGATTAGAAAATCTATTTATAGAATTTTTTAAATGGTTTTTGAAAATTATTGAATTATATCAATATCCTAAAATGATATCTTGGGATTTCAATTTGGAAATGTTATCTTTCATTTATGTTTTTTATGTGATATGATTATGTAATGATACATGGAATTTTTATGGGTGGTTACATGATAAACCAAATATGGGTGGTTCTATGATAAATTTAGGGAGGGTGATCCTGAGATAGCTCTCCAATTAATTGGGTAATATGAAGGATTTAAACATTAATGTTTCTCCTAATAGATTTATGGAATATACAGGGATGGTCATTCCAAATGTAAATCCCTATGTAGCTGTGAAAGCTACAATGTAAGTATGTTATGGATGCCTCACGTTTCCTTTATGATTTATGATTTCTCTGTTCTATTCATAAATCTTATGATTTCATGAGGTATGTTAAAGAGATTATGTTTTATGATTGAGAAGTTTGATTTTATTTTGTTGTTTGTATTAATAGACTACTATTTTCTTTCCTTATTTTATTACCCTTACTGATATTTTTATGCTTATCCCATGTTTATGAAATGTTTTTCACAGGGTGTAAGGAATGATAAAAGAATGGAAGTCTTTAAGATGATTTATATCAAGAAAAGAACACTTGTTTTTTAAAGAGTTCTATTATTGTGAAAATATTTTCATAGAGTATATGTGTCTACTTTGTAATTTTTGAGATGTAATGTAATAGTTACATCCTAATTCTCTAAAACACTAAACCTAAAAAGATCCTCAATGTGAATTCTTAACTTAACTCAAGATTATGTAATGTTTAAGGCTGAGTAATTACAACATGAATCAATAAGAATAACCAATATGGGAAGGTAAATAACTTAGAAAACATTCCATTTAATCCATAAACATAAAATGAAATGAATCCACATATTTTTTTCTTAACCCTTTGGATAATAGTAACTAGGTTCTAAATGCAAGAAATTATTAATTATTTGATTTCAAATATCAAGAACATTAACCATTAAAGTTTAGACATTTCACAAGACAATTTAATCGATGGGTAAAACCTCATTTAATGCAGGATTAACTAATTCATCCCAGATACAACTAATGCATTGAGGGGCAATTAATAATTGGTCCCCATTTATGTCTACCAGTCCATATAATTTTTCATATATCAAATAATCAATTTAACTAATAAAAAATGTGTCTTGTCATCAAATATCCATATTTATTAAAAGATACAGATTTATCAATATTTTAGAAATTAATCAAAAACAATTCAATGTAAACAACACATCTAAAAATTGAATAATGTTACTATATAATCAAATCAATCAAACAAAAATACGAATATTTAGGTTAAATTTAATTTCCAAAGAAATTGATTACAAAAAATGATTTTTTCAAGAGAACATTACCCATCACAAATGAAAGTGATGTTATATAATAGAATTTTTTTACTTGGTAATATTCCAGTCAAATCCCCTTGGATGAAATATTTAAAAGAATAAAATAAAAACCATAATGATTGAATTATTCATGATATAAAATGTTAAATGAGTAGTTTATAAACCACGTAAAATTTAATTTGTGTATATTTACAAATATTTCCCAATGGAATGTAAATTATGATGAAATCCATTACCACATTGTAATTAGTCGAATCGTATTCCCCAAAAAATTAGTAATAATCAGATGAAAAACTCAATAAAATTAATTTAATGAGATTCACAATATATTATATCATTGGAAAATATGCATACAAAAAACATGATAAATAACTGTTGAATAAGGCATATATATCAAAGATGTAAAAGTGATATGAGAAACCCCTATAATGTTTATATCATTAATGTGATATTTAATAAATGGGATGATTAAGCATAAAAAAGTATATCACCTCAATTTTATATTGAAATAAATATTAAATAAATAGAAAGAAATTCCAAACATAATCTTAGCTTAATATAACCAATGATGTAGACGTACATCCCAATGAAAGATATCCAAGTTTAGAAACTCATTACCTCGTGTTTGACTTCCTTCAAATGTGTTTAAACCTCCTATATAATGGTTTGAAGAACTTTATTAACTTATTATAGAACTATTTTCATATTTTCTAAACCTTATATGGCCTTTTACTAATATCTAATCATCCATTCAATTATAATATTTGTTTTTTTTTATTGTTTCAGGTGATTTCATTCCAATGATTCATAGTTGGTTCACTTGTGTAATATTTTTGAATTTCTTATAATATGGAATTAAAACTCTATAAATGGAATGAAATAGTATTAACTAAGATAAATATTCATAAATGGTCCTATATATCATATTTCATTCACGAATGAGGATGATTCATATGATTCAATTTAAATGAGAAATGTTTATTTTATTTTTGAGGTTTTTCAAAAAATCAGAAAGTGGTTTTGTTTTATTTAATATTATGATTACATATTAGTTCACAAACATAAAATAGGTTAAAATATACCTATTAAAATATGTTTTATATAGCATAAAACGTTTATGACACTCCATGTAGTTGGTAATTGAAAACAAAAAAACATTATTCATAATGATGATAAACTGAAAACATTTGGACAATGTTTTTGTTTCATTGAATTATAGGAGAAGAGAAATGAAATGGATATGAGATATTTTATTAGAAATATATTCATATAATATATAGGTTATTTTGGAGTTATCATGCCTTTTTATATGATGGAGGTGAGAAGAAAATGGAAGAAGAAAAGAAAATAAGAGTGGGGTGTTAAGAAAATTACCTCTTGAATATTACCTTCTTGAAAGATCCCTTAATGACCATTAAAATGGTCATTGGGTGAGACCAAAATCACTATAATGTGGGAATAGTATAGATGAGAGGTTCTGGTAGATATTTTAGGATATACAAGGATTTTGAATAGAAATGGGATTGTGAGTGGTGGTATTTATACTTGATGATGGGTGGTTTTAAGTGATTAAATAATGAATATTTTATATTTAAAGAAATCCACATTGATAGGTAATTAATTTTCCCAAATATTAATGATAATTAATGTTTTAATGTCTTCTTAGGTTTATTAAACACATCATCCAAACATTAAATGTTGTGATTTGTATGTAATTTAAGCCTTTACCTTTTATCTTTAACTTGATTCATAATTTTACCTAAACCAAGGAATATATTTCTTTTTACCAAGGAGAATTTTCATACCTAAAAATGAAAAATAATGTAAACAAAATATGGAACTTCTATTTTTAAGTCATTTAACACTCTAAACTGGAGTTTCTATTCAACTCCTTGAAGAGATATGGTTTCCAAACACATTGAATAGATTAATTAACATTATTCCCTCATCAATAAGGCTATTTATCACCGTCAATGGGTCCCTCAAAGGCTTATTCCAATTAATAATGAGTGTTAGGAAAGGGGATCCACTCAAATTAAATCTATTTATAATTGTTGAATAATATCTTTGAAGATTCATTAATGAACTTGATCAAGGTGTTATGAATAAAAAAATAAATCTCTAGGAGGGTCCTTAATTCTGAAACTCATATGGTACGTAGATTACATTATATTATTTGGGAAATACTAAATGAAACCCATATATTCAATCAAATATTTTTTCACACAATATAAGGTGGTGGATGGTCATGGTATGAGATAGAGGAAAATCTTTTATTTTGTTCGGTGATGGAATTTTTGTTGGAAAACAAAACTAGACCCTGAGAAATATTTTACTGAAAAGTGGATCCCATCCATTCAATTACGTTGGTGTTCCCTTATTTTGGGTCAATATGAAGGGCCAATATATTAGAGGTATAAGTGTCAACATCATTAATCAAATGGATCAGTGTAATGGAAAATACATGTCTCACACTAAGAGGGTGTTCCTTGTAAAATTAGTGATCACAGCAAAACATTTCTACTCCTTCACTATATACATATGTCCAAGAGGTCTCCTCGATGTTCATCAGTGAATGATCAGGAATTTTATTTGGACCAGGTCAGTGCATGAAAGGAATCATATTACTGTCTCATGGATGAAATACATGGATCCAATTGAAATGGGTGGCCTTGGAGTGAATGATATCAAAATATTCAATGATGGTCTTGTTGGTATGTTTAAATGGAACCTACTAACCAATAATGATTCTTTAAGATATTTTTTATCTTGAAGGATGAAAACTATTGGATGGGTATCCATATTACCTTACATCGTAATATTGTCCTTAAATAAAAAATTCTTTCAAAGATATCACGAAAAATACCATATGGTTAGTTATCATACAATCCAATATCAACTATTGTGACACATTGTGGCTTGATAGCCCTCAAAAGGATAGAATGACCATCCCTTTAGACATATTGAAGACAAAAATATCTTCTCTAATGAAACAATACACTAGAATTTACTTTATTCCTTAGTATATTATTTCAGATTTCTAGAAATATGCTTTCATGTATATTCATACAACAATATAGATACTAAATAGAAATCGGAAATTCACTATCAAAGAATAATAAAAAATGATAAGTGGGAGCTAAACTATTCTACTAGCATGTATATCCATGTTTAAATTATATTTTATATAACCCTCTATATTTTTTATCTATAGAAAATTTGGAAATACTGGTTTCCCATGCATGATCAACTCAAGAGGGCTGGACGATATATTGTTTTTTCTAGTCATTTTTTTGGATTAATAACGTGTATAACACCTCTTAATTATATATGAGTTTAAAAAAGAACTATAGGAATATATAGGTCATATGTTTTTCTTTGTGATATATGTGATTAGCTTATTGGAGTAGTTCATGATCTCAATTAGAAGTAGTTTACATTTTTCTAATCATATGTAGAAACTCTTTATAGAATCAATTTTCTAGACCATTGGATCAAACTTGAAGTCATGAAATGAGTTATTATCTGAAAACCAACTACCATCTATTTATGTGGGAAGAATATCCTTACAAAAGGATTTACATGTGGCTCCAAAGGTATAGCTTAGATCAATTATTAACACCACCACTAATCTAAAAATCATGCACCTGATAGGAGTTGTGGTCATACCCAATAAGCCTCTAGTTATCAAATCAATGTGATGGATTCCTTTGATAAATTAATGTTTCAATTCCAATGTTGATGGTGTAAAGACCGACAGTCCATCACCCTTGGGTTTTAGATATTTTTCTAAAACAATCATGGATTTTTCAAAGGCTATTTTTATCATTATATCATAATTGGAACAACATATGATGATTAGTTATGGGTAATGGTTTTTTATATCAAACATGTTGTTAACAATAAATGGAATGTCTTAGGGATTAAATATGACAGTGAAACTATTTTTAATGCTCTAAATGTGAGAACCATGAATGACCCATGTTAAAATCACCCTTATTGGATTGGATGCCTTAATAATTTTAATCAACTCAATATGATTATTTTACTTTCTTATAAATAAGAAAACTAGGTTGTTGATGCATTTTCAAAGAGGGAGATCATAGAAATGATCATGATGATGCCCTATATATCTCCATATTGTTCTAAATAATTGCTAGATTTTAGTATTAATAGGGTGGTAAAATCATTCCAC
Organism: Viscum album; assembly: GCA_963277665.1. Lineage (NCBI taxonomy): Eukaryota > Viridiplantae > Streptophyta > Magnoliopsida > Santalales > Viscaceae > Viscum > Viscum album. The sequence continues at coordinate 1,205,652,959 of OY728134.1, forward strand.
GGAAAAATCCCTTATAACATATATACTTTTCTAATTACTTTTTATTAAAAAAATTAGGACCAGATTGTCTAAGATCGAAGAAATTTTTATAATTAGTATCTAATGAATTCAAAACATTTATAAACTGTATTTTAATAATTTTTTAATCTCATTTATTCTTATGATTCTATGTCATGGGTGATAACTATCACACATAAATAATATTATTTAATCATTTTTTAAACTTGATGTTCTATGTAACATATTCTATCAAACATACTATTCTTTTGAAAAATATCTTGGTGTAACATCAATAAATACCACTTCTTATCTGAACACTTTGTGGTATTATTAAGCACCTCTGTTTTAATTTATGAGTTATTTGGAGTGAAGTAGGGATCCAATAATTTAGGGTGTCATTAGAAAAATTCAGATAATATTTATCATTACATAATTCTATATGAATAGAATGTATTTCCTTTCAGTGATATGCACTAAAATTTGAGGTATTAAATGATGATGTATTATTTTTGTTGGAATTCATGAGACAAGATTTAATGAAAAAATTATTTCATACATTATGAAATTAGATGATATTTTATTCTAACAAAGAAATGAAATGGTCTATTATATAATCAATCTAAAATTATGATAAGAAAAAACAATTCATTTTAGGTTAAATGATCTTACTAATTCTCTTGTTATTCGTTATATTTTCATTCTATTTAATTTTAAAATAGCTAATATGTAACCAAAGATAATTCAATGATTCTTGGTTTCCCATGATTATCACTTCCTAAACATATAATATTATTTATGAATATATTGGTGAATATTGTTTATAAAGTACATATTAGTTATTATAACTATGTATTAATGAAATGAAGTTGACCAAATTGTATTTTTTCATTATTGGAAGAATATTAAATTTGGAGTGGCGGTTCTCAACCACATAATTATTGGGGTATGAAGTTAATGGGAATCAAGAATTTCCTAGGTAATGGTCTGTGTTACTCTTTTAATCCAGTAATTTCTAAGCATAAATTTCAGTAATTTAGGTTATTATATAATGTATATTCTGTTAGTAGTATAGATTCTAGTGTAATTATGTTCCCAATGGATTAACATCGACGTCCTAGATTAATTCATTTACCTTTTCATTTAGATATAGATTCATCATGTTATCAAGTTTAAACACATTTATATTGAATCCTCTAAGAATTATTTCTCTCCTATTATGAATATATCTGACATAAATGTAACACGTTCTTTAAAATGTCAAACATTACACTAAATTGATCAATGTTTTCAAGAAAACCAATATATATGAAAAAAATAATTTATTTTGTTCCCACAACACAATGGAGTGGAGAATAATAATTCTATTAATTAATCTTAACATCATTATATATGAGGAAATATTATAATTTAATTTAATTATTTCAAAGTGAATAAATTGAATACCTTGAAACATTATCATTTCAAAAATATTAGTCCATATTATTATAATTCCAAAAATCATGACACATTTTCTCCGAATATCCATTTTGAATCATTAGATTTGGGTTTCTTATTTATAACTATTATTTATAAGGACATGGTACTAAATTAACAATATTTTTCTATGATGTTAGAGGAGGTACTGCATATAACAATATCTAAAAGTTGATTTCCCCTTCTATTCCAATCCATACTAGTTTTAATAAATTTTTTGGTCAATATATTATCCTAATTTGATGATTATGGTCATCTATATTCCGTACCATTTTAGAAAACTCTAAAAATGCACTTCATTATGTTTATGGGATATGTATTGTATCCAATTCATCATTTAATATTCTATAGGTAAATCTATTACAATTAAACCTATGGAATATATAATTCTATAAAATATCATAAATAGTTTGATATAGATATGAAAGAATAAACACTTGCAATTTTCAATCATATATTATTGGATGGGATATTGATACATATTTCCAAAGTAATTTATCAAAATTGATGGAGGATCTCTTAGTTGTGATCTTCTAAACAATTTCTGAATAATATTGATATATTTTATTAGATAATAAATTATTTACCATGTGATGTTTGGAAAATATTTATGTTGTTATGAATAGATAATATTATAATGGGTTCCCCAATATTGGTCCTCAATGATATAAAAAAGGAGTTAGTTATTACTATGAAACATCTACGATATATAATAATAATAAACTAATGTTTTCAATATAGGATAGTGGATCAGCTCAGCTCTGCTTCTCAAGGTATTATTTCCCCATGGGTAATAGAGAATCACCTAAATAACTAATTTCCTCTAACTAAGATATAATAACATTGTGTGTCTATGTATATATATTACATAATTTCTTATGAAATAGTTTTTTCATATCACTTCCACGAGCATAACATCTATGGTTTCTAAAAAGCATAAACCTCTTGTAATTTATTGGTAAAATGATTAATATGATATGTATATGTTGATTATAGATAATATAATAGTTCAAATCTACTATTATTGGTTTATTAGTCGATTATTATAGTGAAAGGTCATCCAAAAGAGGTATGAAATTATCAAGTAAATATTATTACATGGTTATTCTTTCCAAAATAAACTCATCACTAACTTGTGAAAACCATTTATGAATGTCCCTAAAATGGTAGCTTTTATCCTCCATAGAGAAAAACTCATTATTTTTTGTTTTTATGTGGATTGAGGAAAAAATAATATATCATAATTTGTATTTTTTACTAACTATCGAATATGTTTGGAATGGAAATTAAATATTTTAAATATCTTTCATTCAATTATAATTAGGAACTTGAACCACCCTTATATATCCCAATAAAACTGATATTTTCTAAATATACATTATCTTTTCCATCCTTTTTATCATAAACATGTATTACATCATCGGTTATGTTAATACTGATCATGTTTATTAACATTATCTTACCCATGATGGTTTGATTATAATAATACCTCTATTTAGATGGGGTGGAAGAACATATGAATTTGTTTCTTGTGTGACAGGATTATGTAGAATAATTTAGAGATTACATATGATAAGTGAATCTGATGAAATTTCTTTATACTAGTATGTTTGATGATCCTTGCGCATGATTTAAATCAATAACTCTCTATGGATACTCCATATTGATTATGATTTCTAAAATTATATCCATTGGTATGTAAATTATATAAGGATCCTAGTTATTTAATGATGAAATGAGGGATTATTATGGTGGTACATTTTCCCCCAAAACTACTTGAAAATGATATTTCGATGGTGTTTCATCAAATTATGTTTGTTTCCTCACTTTTTAGGATCAAATTATAGTGAAATAACAATGTGGTGTAACTTTTGGTGATGTAATATTATAAATATAAAATAGAAACCACAATATAGTGTTAATTGGATATTTTGGTCCCATAAATGAATAATACTATAAGAGGATGGTATGATAGTGTATCAGATAATAGAATATTCTTTTGTAATGTTTTTTTATCAAGGATTGTTGAAATCATATTATGACACACACAACGAATGAATTTAATATTTGAATGATATAAAATATAATCTATTAATTTGATCACATACACGGAAATACATCTATGGATAACACACTCAATGATGTTCCCTTAAAAATCCACTATATGTGAATAAAATATCATTTCACAAATATTGCATTAGGATATCAACATTTCACATGATTATAGTCATTATTTAACTTCGAGAATCATACTAAAATTTTTCATAATATATATATAAATATATGTATATATATATATATATTATTAGGGAAATATTAAATTTTCCAATAAAAAATATCATATAATATAGGAAATTAAATTTTAAATTTTGTGTAAAAATTTGATCGACCATGGTCTGTTTCTACCATGACCATGTGTATCCATGTACAACTCAACCCTTGATCTCCTCACACCAAGGAATTCACAACATCAATCTATAGATATTTATAATAATTTTTATTCTATATTTCCTTTATTATAAATGAATAGTAAGTGCTTCTTTGTTCTCTATTACACAATCATCCTCTACGTGAAACACGAAAAAATATTTTTTAAAATATATCCTGGGTAATAAACATTCCCTGGACACAATGAACATATTTCATATTTTGGATTTTCCTATGGAATATTGGGATATTAAAAAGTATATCGTAATAATATTAACAAAAATAACATGAATCCGGAGCAATCTACCTATTTTCACACTATGTGCAACACTACACATGTTTTTAGATAATAATATATTTTCCTTTAAACTCAAGGTATATGAACTGCAGTCCATGAACTCCCAACATGAAAAAGTACAATGTAGATCGAAATTTTTAATATATTCATAATAAACACCAAGAGTATAGCATACATCAACAAGTTTTATATATCTTGTTCAAAATAATAATAATTCCTACTCTACACCATGAAATAACCATTGTAGTTTTTAAAATATATGACTATATTCTTCCAATGATTCCACCAAGTAATCTAACACTGAGAATGATGAATATATATTGACATTATAGGAATTATTAAAACATTTCTCTATATTGTTTGACATAAAACTCTTAAAAATAACATTACTAATTTTTGATAAAAATCAACAACTTTGGATTTGTTGAAAAAACATCAACAAAGTAAAAAAAATCATTATAAAATATCATTTAGATATAAAAATTATATCCCTTGTAGAAAAATAAATATTTATATAATTTGTCAGTTTTATTTCAGATGAGTCACACTCATACTGTGAAATTTCTTTTTGATTAATAATCAATTAATTAAACAATATAATATCCTCATTATTTTGGTACCATATTTAAATTTATTCTCCAACACAAATTCTTGAAAATATTTTAATAAATAAAATATTTTAATTTTTTTGATTATCAATAAATATTTATCAAAATGGATATATTTTTTTCATTAAAATTTTATCTTTTAATACTTTTTGATGATACATCCCCCCAATGTAGTCAATCGTAGAAAAATTCTCATGTTTAAATGAGAGTGACACACTACATCAGAAAAATCTATCTCCCTATTAGATATCTTCCAGTATTGGGATTCTGAAAAAAAAATATCTCATCATTTATCAATAAGACCAAAAAGAACATTTTTTGTATAAATATAATATAACTAAAAAATATCCAAATAATGCATAAGAGATAGTGTACATTTCATTGAACCTTATACTAAATAAAACACTTGTTAGATATATCACATAACTCCAAAAAAGTTAAATAAATTTAACATTAATTGAATTTGGGTTATTTATATAAATTATTCATGTCAATAGTAATGGTTGAAGTCAATGAGGTAAAACATTATTCCCAAATTATTATCTATAAAATGAATTTGTGATAGTGTCAACAATTTTTCTTTTAGAAGATAATTACCCTAGTATCAACAATCCTTTCTCAAATTTCCCCTTTATAATATGATAATTATTTATGATAATATTTATAGTATAATAATTTATTGATTTATTTCTAATATTAATGTTACTAAATTTATCACATTTGATTGGAAAAGTTAATTTCACTTCATATCTAATAATAATTAGTTATATCTAAAATGATTAATGTTATGTCCTAGAATGAGTAATTGAAATATATTAGACTTCCAAATTTTTTAATGATATAAAATTTCAAAACCATATCCACTCAATGTGTACCCCTCCTACTCTAGAAATGGGGGAAGAGTGATAGTGACACCAGAGTCCCTCCTCTAGTAGGCCCCAGGTTGGCGACTAGTACTGAGGGTATAGTAAACACACATATGGGATAAATTACCCTATAAGAGAACACATTTGAAAGATAGATATAAGATATACACCGACTAACTACTGTTCAGACCACAATAATAAAGAAACCCCAACTACACATATATAATGTCATGCAAGAACTACTACAACTGAATGGGAAACCTGTAAGTACCAAAAGAGAGTAAAGATGACACCGACCACGAAGCCTTAACAGCTAATATAAAACCCCAATCTAGTAGCAACCGGTCATATCTCCAACCATCTATAACTGACCTAAAAAATAGTTTATATAACATAAGGTTAGTATAATAGTATACTCAGTAGGATCCTTCCTTGAGCCTCTAATGAACGAGTAAGAAAAACATGCTAAATCATAGTGAACAACGAATGAAACTAACTCATCACCTAAACATAAAAAATGAATAAAGTAAGAAAAACATTACATCATTTTATTCACAAGACATCATTTCAAGATATTGATATAATAAATCCACTATCAAACCCATTTTAAATACCAAAAAACCTAAAAATGGAATAAGGTATTTATATTTATTTTAAATACATTATGGCTTTTATAGGATGCCAAATATCAAATAATGTCCCAATGATGTAGAAGTTTTTCTCATCGTATACGTCAAAAAGAACATTCCTTTTGTCGTTTGAAAAAATCTTTTGATAAAACATATAGAAAGATTAATTATAAAATACATTGAAATAAATTCAAAATGTGTCGAAACTTTCCATTAAAATTATTTTATATCTATATAATAAATATGTATATTATTATAATGAAGAAAAAGAATTGATAACTAAATATTTAAACATTCAAGGATTCCTATACCACATTGAACATTTAAACATTATTCTTCATGAATTAATAAGTTTTCCAAAACATTAGATAACATTAGTATAGATAAAATATGTTTATGAAATGTCATAGTGGCTTTGTATACACCTTAAAAATATAAAGGTGCATATTATCAACACATGCCTCAATGAAAAGATATTGAGAAGAAACACGTCAAAAATATAATTTTGTTAATAAAATTGATCGATTATATGTATTCAATATAAATAAAATATATGATATTCAGAATTCATTTTACCTATAATATTTCAACGATATAATCAAGTAGTAAAAGTTTATCTTAAATAACAGAAATTGGGTTAAGAAATTCCCTTACCTCGAGTCTGAAAATATCATATATTCTTTATCTTATTGAATAATAAACATAGGTTAATTTCAAATTACATGAGAAATTTTTTCAAGTTTATTATTCATTTAATATCTCTTCTTACAATTTTATATCAATTATATAAGTATTTATGTTCATTTCACTTTTTTTGTCAATATATGTTTCTTGAGTTGAAAATGAACTTGGTATGATGTCAATAGTCCATGCGGTCATAAGTCCATCATATCAATAATATAATACATGATAGAAATAACTTATATATTCATTATATAAGTATCTATAATTATATTTTGATAAAAAATAAAAAAACCATTCCTGGAGATGGTAGGTCGTACGTACGCATGAACGCTATTTTTGTTTTTCTTGTTGTATTGAAGGATAATAATTAAATGAAATGTATATACCTATATATATTCATATATAATATCATTATATTAGCACTAATATTTTATTTATATCATATATTTTTACTACAAAATCTTTAATACATTCTATTTTATGTGTGAATGAATCAAATCATTTTTAGGAGGTAGTAGTCCACACATCCCCAAATGAAGTTATCATATAACCACAATTCACAAAGCATGAAGTTATTATTATAATAAAAATTTAATAATATTAAATAGGTTATAATATAAATATTAAATCATTATTTTACTATAATAATGGTTTTAAGACCATACATTAAGGTGGTAATGTAAAATGTGCAAAAAAACTATTCACAAAGGCGATTAACTAGCATAACTTTGACAACCGTTTTGTTTCATTGAATAAGAGGAGGTGAAAAAAATGGATATGAAATATTCCATTAGAAACATAAAACTCTAGTATATACATTATTCTAGATTTATAATGCATTTATTGATGTTGTAGGTAAGGAGAAAGTTCAAAATGACCTTAAATTAAGATATGTACTTTGAGTAAATTTCCTCTTGAATACCCCCTCATGGAAAGACCCTTGAGGACCTTGGATTTGGTATTTTGGTGATACTAGCAGCACATGAACATAGGGAGAGTAAGGATGAAATATTTTGGTAGATATTTAAGATCTAAAAGTATTTTGAGGATGAAATATTGTTGTGAGAAGGTGGTATTTATACATGAGTAAAGGTGGGATTGAGGAATTAATTTATTGATTATTTTATATTAAAAACTAACCACATAGATTTGGAATTAAATTACACTAATTTAGCTTGTAATTGATGTGTAATAGACTATTTTAGGATAATACATACCTAAAACAACTATTAAATTTTTTATTTTTTTGGTATATTAATCTTTTAACTTTTAGATTTAGTGCTTATCAAAATATTACTTTAACTATATTAAATAAATTTTCAACCATGGTAAATTTTTTAGATCTAAAAATTAAATTGACCATAAAACCTAATTTAGACCTTTCGATTTAAAATGCGAAATACATTTTACCTAATTCAATTCACTGAATTGGGGAAATTGGATTTAAAATTTATTCAGCAGACAAAACTAAAAAGAGGGTTCTTAAAGTGAAACATTCAAGAGTTTTGAATGTTTTTATTTCTAATTTCAATTTAAAATTGATACCAATGAAAAATTTTTAATTAAATGATAAAAAAATCTAAATATACATTAAAACCAATTAAAAGTATAATATATCAATTTACATAAATTAGAAGAAAACTATTTTTTGAATTAAAATTCCATATTTTTCACTATTCAATAAAAATGAATTTGATTAGAAAGATAAAAAAATAATCAAAATTAAATTTTGATGTCCTATTTCCAAATAAGAAGCTTATTTTGTCAAATATATCATATAAAAGTTTCAAAAAGTATATTTAAAATAAGTTCACCGTCAAATGGTGGTAAAACGACCTTTTAAGAATATTAGAGTATTTTATGCTTGAAATTGGGCCTATTCTCATTTTAATCCTCTATAATTTATTAGATTAAGGTGAAAAAATTTAATAAACATGTGTAAATATAATATAGTTAGTTTTATTAATTCTATACAATACATTGGATAGGAGATAACGACAATTTAAAATAATAATACTAATAATGTAGTATTTTTCAGTATAACTTAGTCTTGTGTGCAATATAATATTTCCGCAAAACCAGTTATTGCATGTCGAGTACACGATTGGGAATAGTGTAATTGTTAAGATAAAATTAATATATAATTAATAAATATTAATAGATATGAGAATTTATTATTCTATAATTACATGGGATGTTATATCCTTCCCGAATTTTGGAAATTGTGTCCTCTCAATTTTATTCACTTATCAAATAAATAGGGGTATTTCTCCCTTGTAGAATTTTCAGATTCCCAAGTTTACTTTTTAACCATATTGTTTTTTCATAAATCCATGTCCTTATGAATAAAATTTTTCCACAACACATTCTCTCTATGGTTATGAATCTGGACTACTTTTTCCTTATAAGAAATATTCGCTTCCAACTGAATTGGTTTTAGACTCAAAACAAGAGATGAATCCATCATATAGTTTCCTAACATCGAAACACGAAAAACATTATGTACATAGGATAAAATAGGAGGTAAATAAACTTGATATGTAACTAATCTAATTTTATCCATGATTTCATGGGGTTCAATGAATGATGGACTCAGTTTTCCCCTCTTACCAAAATGGATCACACTTCTCCATGGAGAAACATTGACAAAGACATGATCACCTACATCAAAATAAAGATAGTTCCTCCAGTTATCTGCATAAAATTTACTCCTGCTCTGATCTATCCTCATGCGCTTCTAAATCAACTGAAATTTTTTTCCCATATCTTCTACCAATTATAGTCCCATTAACTTCCTTTCACCTACTCCATCCCAAAAATCTGATAGCACTTTCCAATTAATTTCTCAAATGGTTCCATATCTAGACTGGAATTAAAATTGTTATTATAAGAAAACTCAACCAAAGAAATATGTTGATCCCAACTTTTTTGGTAATCTATATAACAAGAACATATCATATCCTCCAATATCTAAATTTTTCATTTTTTCCCATCTGATTGGGGTTGAAAAGATGTACTGAAATTTAATTGAGCTCCCAAAAACTTCTGAAGGCCTTTTCAAAATTTGGACATGAACTTGGGATCATGATCGGGTAAAATGGAGGGAGGAACTCCATACAACCTGACTATATCATTAATGTACAATCGATAAAGTTGATCTAGGGATAGAGTATCCTTAATAGGAATAAAATGATATGATCTAGTCTATCAATTAACAATAACCCAGATTGTATTGTTCCTTCAAGAATTCTTCTATAATCCCACTATGAAATCTGTCAATATATTTTTCCATTTGCACTCTAGAAATGAAAATGGCTAAACATCCCCTTTATAAATTTTTATTCTTCATTAACCTGTGGTAAAGTCAAACATATCATAGTAAATTCATCAATATCTCTTTTCCTTCCATCCCACTAGTAAAACTCTTAAATATATTTTTACATTTATTACTTCCAATATTCACTGAATACGGAGAACTATGAGCTTCACATAACAACTATTTCATAAAATATGAGTCACAAGGAACATATATTCTCTTACCAAATCTGAAAACACAATCTTTATCAATGTTAAATTAAGGTAACTAACCCATCTGAACTAATTCTACCATTTTCTGCAACTCACAGCCTTCTTTATGTTCATTCAAAATTCTGTCTGATATAGATGCTTGAACTGAAACCTAAAAAAAATAGTGGAATTCCCTGCACTAAATAAATACATACCATATTTCATCAAATCATTAACCAAATGATCTCATTCCAAATGTAACATAGTTAATGTAGCATTATTTTTTCGACTCAAAGCATCAACCACTTTACTTGATTTTCCCATATGGAAATGAATCATGAAATCATAATCTTTGATTAATTCTAACCATGTTCTATATCTCATGTTCAGTTATTTTAGAGTGAATATATACTTCAAAATTTTGTGACCAGTATATATTTCACATTTTACACCATATAGATAATGCCACCAAATTTATAAATAAAGAACAACAATAGATATTCTAAATCATATGTAGGGAAATTAAACTCACAAGTATTCAACTGACATGATGCATAAACAATCACATGATAATTCTTCATTTGGACTCAACCAAGTCCTTTCAACGAAGCATTGATTTAGATAAAAAACTCACTATTTATGAAAAGTAATTCCAATACTAGAGCATTTACCAATCATATTTTCAATTCCTGTTATCACTTCAATTGATTGTCCAACCTTTGATGAAGTAGTTTCAAAGGATTTCACCACGCCTTTTTTCTTATATTATGAAAACTTCCCTTTATTCTTGTTTTTTATTAGACAGTCAATTGCATAATGACCCATCTAATTGCACTTAAAACATTTTACTGATTATAAATAATATTTTTTTACCTCTACCATTATCTTCTTCAGTGAAGTTACAAGCCTTATGCCACATTTTACCACATCTGAAACACTTACCATAATTCAGAAGCAATTATATAGTGTTGTTTTACCACAATTTTCACAAATTGAAAAATTAATTTTTGTACCATCATATTTTTTTGATGAATTCTTCCCTTTAGTTTTTCACCTCAACCTCTTATTCTGTTATTTTTCAAATAACTTGAGATCATTGGTAAACTCCATTTCCACCTTTTCTATAGACAAAAAAGAAACTTTTGAGTTTATGAGAATAGAATTCCCTTCAATATATTTTCTTTAATCATGTGTAGAAATGATTGATTTTACTATCAGGATCTTGGATGAAATTTGGAACATACTTTTCCACCAGATTGAATTCTTCTTTATAAGCAGCAACTCAGTCATCCTCTATCCTCAATTCCAAGAATTTATTTTCCATACTAATTCCAAATTCATTAGGAAAATATTTCTTAAGAAACAGACCTTCAAATTCATCCCAATCCAGATCGACAATCCCCTTACTATCCCAAATATTATCAACCATCAACCTACATTGTTCATCTTCACCTTCAAAATGGAAAAAATAAAGACTCTCCATTTTATTTTCTGAGAAGCCCGTGATATGGAAAATATTTTCTAGTTCTTTAATCCACCCTTATACTATCACATGGTCAGGTGATCCTCTAAATTATGGGTGATAATTCCTCATGAAGTGCTTCACTACCAACATGTTTCTCTATTGATGATTTGTCTAATCTCATGTATTGACACCACCATTGTTCATAGACTAAGTTAAATTTTCCATCCCTATAACCAACTGTTTAGTTATGATTCTGACCATCTCAGGTAGTATATTTGGAAGATTGTTTCCTCAGGATTCCATCCTAGTATAACTTTCACATTTCCACTATAGAAAACCATTCTGACCAAACATATATTATACAAAAAAAACAGGGTAATCTTCGAATTCTATATCATTTCAATTTTACTAGAGTTAACATCATTTTTGGATATTCTATTAACAAAATATTAACCCCTAAAGTTACCTAAACCGACATTTGATTCCAACTATAAGGCCACATCATTAAACATTACATAATCCTGGGTTTAGTTATGAATTTACATGATTTCACATTCATGATATTTTTAGGTTTTGGGTTTAATATAATTAGGCCATAAATATTACATAATATGCCCATACATTACATGTGGACAGTTATACTTTGTATCCACTTTTTCCACCAAAGGAAATACTTTTAAAATAAAACATGATTTATTTTTCTTAATAAAAATATTATTGACTTATTCTTTTGTCTTACCCATACTTATACCCCATGGAAAACATTTCAAAAACATGGGTTGAGAACAAAAATATTATTAAGTAATATAAAACAAGGAATTAAACTGTTAATCCACAAATATTTTAAATTCAAGAATTTTTTTTTTCACAACATCATACTTTTCACCCATAAAAACATAATCTCTTTAACATACCTCATGAAATCATAATATTTCTGAAAATACTTCTTAGTAATCATAAATCATAAAGGTAACTTCTGGCATCTATATCATAGTTACATTGTAGTTTTCACAGCTATATAGGTAATAACCTTTATGGTTGCATTTAAAATACCCATCACAATATATTCCCAAAATATATTAGGAGAAACATTATAGTTTAACTCCATATCATTACCCAATGCATTGGAGAGCTATCATGGGCTCACCCACCCTTGGATTATCATGGAACCACCTGTATACATAAGCAATTCCCAAAACCAAAACATGATCACAACACATAAATCATGCATAAAGGAAGAACAAAATTTACACATTTCATTCCGAAGATATCATTTCAAGATATTCATATAATCATTCCATTATCAAAACCATTTTCAATTACAAAATGCCTGAAAAGATAATAGGGTTTTTTTCTTTTAAAAACATTACACCTTGTATAATAATCCAAAAATTAAATAATCTCCATGGAAATAGAGAAGTTATTGTTGTCGTATACGTTAAAAATAACATTCATTTTTTCATTTGTCAAACCAATTAATATAAAGCACATAAAAAGATTCCTTTAGAAAAAAAATAATTAAATTATAAATATATCAATAATTTACTTTAAAATCCTTTCATATCCATATAATAAATATGTAAATTAATATCAAGAAGAAAAAGATTTGATAATTTAATCATTAAAAGTTTTGGGTGTCCCAAACCACATTGAATAATTAAATATTAATATCAAAGAATTAATAATTTTACCAAAACATTAAATAACATTATTATAGATAAAATATTTATATGAAATTTCATTGTGGTTATGTATAAAACATAAGAAAATGAAGGACCATATTATCAAGAAATTCCTCAATGAAAGGAGATTGAGACGAAATCCCTCGCAAAGATTTTTTTCTAAGAAAATTGATTAACTATGTGATTTAACTATAAATAAAATATAATAAATTTAGAATTAATTCTACACATAATATTTGAATGCCATAATCAAGAATTAGATGGTTAACCCAAATTATAGAAATTGGGTTAAGAAACTCCCTAACCTCGAGTCTGAAATTTCTTGTACGTTCTTTATCCTCATTAATAATAAACTTAGTTTAATATATACATTCCTAAGAAAATTTTTAAATTTTATTTTTCATTTTATATCACTTATTACCATTTTATAAAAAATAAAATAATTAATTAAGTTTATATCAGACATTTTGTCGATATTTGGTTCTTAAATTGAAAATGAACTCGGTGGGATGTTAACAGTCAATGTGGTCATAATCCCATCATCCCCAGAATATAAAATAGGATATAAATATCTTATATATTAATTATATAATTATTTATAATAATATTTGAATACAAACTAAAATCCTCATTCATGGAGATCGTAGGTCATACGTAATCTTGAACGACATTTTCGTTTTTCAAGACGTATTAAAAGAGTGAAATTAAATGAAATTTATATAATTATATATAAATATATAATATAATTAAAGTATAATGAATATTTCATTTATATCATATATTTTTACTAAAAAATAATTATTACATTCCAAGTGATTTGTGAACGAATCGCATTTTTTTTAGGAGGCAGTAGTCCACACGTCCCGAAATGAAGTTATCGTACAACCACAAATTTGGAAAGCATGAAAATATGTTTAATATAAAATTTTTAGAATATTTAATAGGTCATAATATATATATTAAAATATTATTTTACAAGATGATTATTTTTTATACTAGCCATGAATGTGGTAAATGAAAAATAACCAAAACATTATTCACTGAGGTGATTAACCGGCATAACTAGGACTACAATTTTGTTTATTTGAATAAGTGGAGGTATAAAAATAAATGGATATGAGATATTACATTAGAAAAATAAAAAAATATTATATACATAATTCTGGATTTATCATGCATTTATGGATGAAGGAGATGAGTATAAAGTATGAAAGAAAAGAAATTAAGAGAGGTACTTTGTGAAAATTACCTCTTGAATATCCTCTACTTGAAAGACCCTAGAGGAAGTTGGATTTAGTCATTTTTTGAAACCATTAGAACCTAAACATGGGGAGAGTTATGAAGAAATTTTTTGGAAGATATTTGAGGAGCTACAAGGCTTTTTGGGTCTAAATATGGTGGTGGAGAGGTGGTATTTATACTTGATGAGAGGTGGGTTCACGTGATTAATTGATAGATTATTTTATATTAAAAGCTAATCTTATAGAGGTGGAATCAAATTAAATGAATTTTGATTGTAATTAATGTTTTATATTATGGTTAGTTTCTATCCACACCTCATCCAACCTTTAAATGTTGTATTGATTCAGTATGTTAATATTTTAACATTTAATATTAACCCTTGTCAAAATTTTACTTTTACTACTTTAAATAATTTTTTTTCCGTGGTACCTTTTATATACCTAAAAATAAAATTCACCTTAAAACTGAATTTGGACCTTAATATTAAAATTATGGAATCCATTTTACCTAATTCAATTAATAGAAATAGTAAAATTGGATTTAAAATTAATTATGTAGGCCAAACTAAAAAGTGGGTTCTTTAAGATAAATGTTCAAAAGTTTGAAATGTTTTAATATCTAATTTAAATTTACAATTGATTTCAATAACCAAAATTAAATTAAATTATAAAAACATAATATAAAAATTATTTAATACCAATCAAAATTATAATCTAACAATTTAAATAAAGTAGATGAAAAGCAGTTTGGAATTAAAATGTGGTATTTTTCACTACTCATTAAAATATTATTCTTATCAGAAAAGTAAAAAAAATAAAGTAAATTCTTATATCCCATTTGCAAATGATAAGTATAATTTGTCAAATAGATCTTATAAAAAGTTTCAAAAAATATATTTATAATGATTTCACCATCAAAAGTTGGTAAAACAACCTTTTAAAAATATCAATGTATTTTATGCTTAAAATTGAGTTAATAGTCATTTTAAGCCCCTAAAATTTATTAGATGAAAGTAAAAACATTTAATAAACAAGTTTCAAAATAATATATTTTGTTCTGTTCATTCCATCTAACACAACTGCTAGGTGATAAATACCATTTAAAATAATAATGCTAATAATGTATTCTTTTCCAATATAACTCAGACTTTTGTGCAACGTAAGATTTTAGAAAAACCTGTTATTTCATGTTGAGTAATCTATTAGAAATAGTGTCCCTGCTAAGGTAAAATTAATATCTAATTAACAAATATTAATATATATAAAACTTTCTTATACTACCATTATTTGAGATGTTACAGTTAATGACAGAATTTATATTGTTCAAACTAAAGTTCATAAAGTTTTTGCCTATGATTTTTTACTATTAAGAAACTCTTTAAGGTTTTAGAACATTGTATGATTTATAATTTTATAATTTTAATAATAATAAATCATAAGGTTACTTTCCATTGTAAAAAATCAACATATATCATTATAGGGTTGAAACATGGGACATCGCATGGTTCCCCACATTGGGAAATATTACTGAGATTTTTTAGATTTTAGATAAACAATTTCAAAACATCATTGAATATAACAATAAAAATAAAATTTAATTAGGTGATGTAATATTTTTTATTCAATTGAATAAAAATTATAATAAAATTGGAATGTGATTCATGGTATCAAATAATTAAGAACTTCCAATAGAAGGGTTTGGGGTTATGGTGTTTTATACACCATGTTAAAATGTTGCCTATTGTGTTGAATTAATGAAAACTAATTTTAATTTTATGTTTGGACCATAAAAAAATCTTCCCTAATTCAAGGACCCAATCATTTGATCTTGAATGTTAATGTGGAAGTAGTTTAATATAACACTAATTTCATGGATCTATTGAAGAAGGATGATATCCATTTCCTCTTAGTGAATTATGATGAGATTATTCAATGGTATTTCAAATACATTTAAATGTAATTTAAATAATAAATATATACCTTTTAAAATATAATATTAAATTCCAAAATTCACAGAGAATTATTATTCAAATTATTAAAAAAATTATGAAATGATAGTGAATATAAAAAATACATTAAAGTGGAAGAGGGGGTGTTTCTTAGAACACGATACTATATTAAAAAAATAATAAATCATTTATTTTTTAAATAAATAAGTTTAATTTATTTGTGGGTGAAAATATATGAATCAATAAAAGTGAACCTTTAATAATTTAGAGACTCTATGAGTAAATACCATAATGATGTTATTTTCTATATGATCAAAATTCATTATATAGATTTGGATGTTTGGACTTCAAAGAGAACAATGATAGTATTATACAACCTATAAAGATAGTATGACTGAATGTCCAATTTATGAGGATTTGGAAGACAATTGAATAACCAGTAGTTCGAATATAAATAATTTTGTACCAAATCAAAAGATTGAAGATTTTGTGAGGGATTTCAAATGATAGGAATGCTAAAAATCTGATGTGACGCTAGAAGATAGGGAGGGATACCATAGAGCATTGAAATAGGATGTTATAGTGTTTGATACACTATATAAACCTTTATGATACAAACACTTTTTTCACAACTAACATTTATATTAGAGAATATATTATCAGGCAGACCAACATATCGAAACTGAGTGTAGGATTTATGTGATGAGTCCAAAACATATAAAATTGAACTATTTCATATGAAATTTAAATCCTAAAATATTCATGAAATTATGAGAGACTTGAATTCATGGGATAAAATATAAATATGTCATAGAGAATTATTAGAAATGAGGAAATTATTAAATAATATCATAAAGTCACCCATACCCATCGTAATGGTATAAAAATACATCGTAAAATTATATAGTATTACATAAAACTATGTTTCCTATGAATGATATTACATTAGACATATTTGAATATATAAAACCAAAATTTAATCAATATTATATGTTTCCTTTTATTTTTTGGAAAATCTGTCACATAGCGAAGAATGTTGATCTTTCATATAACTTATCATAACGAATAAAATTTATTAATATTATAACAATGAATTTTATATGGAAGATATTCAAAAATTTGATATGGTGATAATATAAATATTTAAGTGGATGGGAAATATTGGAATGTTATTATATAATCCCTATTTTCATATGTGTGAAATAATATTATCAGATTAAAAAAAAGAAAGAAAATGTTGGATAATGCTAAGAATATGTTTTGAACTAAATATGAAAAGAAAAAAAGAAAAAAACTGGATATATAATATTGAGGATATCATGATTAAAATAAGAGTATGTATGAGTAAACTTTATTGTAATTTATATGAGTGAATTTCATGATAATTTGGACCATTAAACTATTTGTAAGATGTTTCTGTGGAATTCCCTCAAGAAATTCTAACCAATGGTATCTACTTTGGAATACATATATAAGAATAATCTATTATACTCATAAATTATTATAAAATGAAATATTGTGTGTCTATAAATAAAAATAATAAAAAAATTAATACTATAAGAAAACTAAAAATTAAAGATAAAGAAGATGAGGATTCAGTTTGGTTTTTTTATGAGTAAGTGCGTGAAGATTATAAGAGAATGGAATATTTTCTATCAAAAATGAAAAAAAGTAAAAAATAAAATATCCAACAATGTGTTACAAGTTTAAAATAACATCAGACTTTGTTGTAAATATTCCAAACAAGAAGAGTATTGATAGCAAGTAAGATGAATATTTTAATGAAACCACATGCATTAAAGAATCATATATAATAATGTATTGAAAAACTATAATGAAAGATGTTAGAATAAAAAATAAAAAATAATATATGTAATAAACATAATGATATGTTAAGGAGATTAATAATCCTCAATATGAAATTATTAAAAAGTTAATGTATTTCCAAAATATTTAAAACTCTTCAGGTCATGTTGAAAAGAATAAATTCTCTTCATGTAGTGATGTGGATAAATAACATAGTTACATTGAAAACATAATGAGGTCTGATCTTATTTCATGTCTTAATAAAATAATCAATATACATGATAAAGGGATATTTGTTGAGTATAATTAAAAATAATATCTCAATGATAAAATCATGTATTTTAAGCTAACAATTATAGAACAACATTAGATAATAAATGATCAAAATTCAAAAAATGGTTACAAAATAAGATCAACTGAATGATGAACAATACATGTGTCTTATTCATTCAAATATTATCAATTAATGATAGAATATTGTATGAATGTTTTGGAGGATTAGGATGGACCCTCAAAATCTATAGTTAAATCCAGTCCAAAGAATATAGTAGTGGTTTTGTCAAATTATACAAGAGAAAATATGTAAATTTTATATTGTATTACACAATATCCAATAAAAAATATATTATATTAATTTAAATAAATAAAAGAAAAATTCACTCCTATATCATGATGAATATGAGATCATTTGAGAATATAATTTTTCTAAAATAATAAAACATCTAAACTAAACTCGGGATGTAATTATTTTTTCACCATCAAATCAATCAGAATCAAGGAAGATGTAAATTTAGAGGTTAATTTTTGGGTTGGGAAATATTTTTGCATAAGGACTATAATTTAAAGTGTACGTTTTCACTTAAAATAATTAGGAATTAATCTAGGTTGATGAATTCATTAATGAGAAGGAATCCAACATTGAGAAGAAGAAACACTCTTATACAAAAGAAGTATGTAGCTAAATTTAAATATCTATATCTATCAAAAATATATATCAATGAGAGGAATATATATATATAATGTGTTAAAATTTGGGTTACCATGATGAAGATTTAATGAAATTGAATCATGGGAACTCATCATACAAAAATGATTTTGATAAAAATGGGGATTGGTGAGGAGTTCTTCAGGTACTATCACATATAGTTAAGTTGTATGGATGTAACTCTAAAAATATTCTGAAAATTCATTCTCCATGTAATAAAAATAATAATAATAATAATAAGTAATAATTTGTGATGCGTCCTAGTTTTCTTCCCATTTTCTTCCTTTCACATTGATCTTGTGTTCTTTAGCTTCTCTTCATGCCGGTTTTGGATCACGGGATTCACTGAGGTTTTGACCATGGAGTATGATAGACGATAGATTTCTAGGTGCTCCGGAGTTGGTCCTTCTTCCAAGGGTTTTAATCCCAATATATTTTTCATATTTGTTCCTAACGGTTCCCATCATGTGGTATGTTTAGGTTATTGGTGAAGGGTTGTTTAATTACATTAAATTGGAGTTCGTTATGCTTGAGACTAGCTCGACGAAGGTCCCGATGGCATTTTCTAGTTTGGTTTTTCTTTGTTTTGGTTATGGTGGACACTGTCAGTGGTTCATGATGGTGATGTTTCTATTTAAGATTCATTTCTTTTTGTGATTTGATGAAGTTAGTTTGAAATTTACCGGTGTTTCTGATATTACTTGTTTGCGATTTCATGTTGTTGTTATTGTTTTACGATGGTTATGAAGGTCTTTCCAGTGACCGGTGTGATGCTGGGTGTGTGACGAAGACAACAGTCTAGTCAGTGATAGTGGTGATTTTCTTCTCCAGTGGTAAGGACGGTGATGACAATGACTCTGATGATAGAAAAGGTATGGACATGACTGTCTCTCTTAAATCGGTGTCTCCTTGTGATGGAAAATCGTTTGTGGATCACGATGGGTTTACTCGTGGTTTGAGGTGGATGTGGTAGTTACATTATAGCGACCTGAGCCTTTTATTACATTACTATTACATTATTTCAAATATAAGCAACATAATAGTATTACACATAGAGGATCCAATGGTTTAGTGTCTTGGGAAAACTAGGACCACACATAACAAATACAACATCTAGCATAAACATTTATTTAATTTCTTCTTCTCTAGCTTCTTATTGGCACTTATCCTCTCCATAGTACATGTAGCCACCTGAGGATATACATAAAAGGGGGTGATCTAAAATCCCAATACGAGGATAGATAAGAACAATATATCATGGGGTGAGTATAATCATAACATTGGAAAAAGATCATAAACATGAGAGGAGCATAAATAAAAGACTTGAAATGTGGAAATGCATAAAAATGAAACATCATTTCTTAGTGGTAAACTACCACACATACTTGTGAACCAAGATATCATCTTGTTCACACATCATTTCACATTTACTCATGAGATTCATCACTTTACCCAATGCATTAGAGCGCTGTATAATTTCGGGCGCACCCGTCACTTTGAAACATTCATATTGTGTTATATAATTCTTGGCACACCTGTCACCTCATAACATTATCATTATCATGATTGCCACATAGAACACATATCAAAAGTGAACATAACTAACGCATGTAAAAGAATGGGTTTCATCTCATAAGAATACATTCATAAGCTTTGGGTTCCCAAAATAAAGAGGGAACAACATACTTGATACAAGAACCATCACCCATGAATGAGAGGTAAACGTTGAGTTCCTAAAAGAAGAGTTCTTTTGGAAAAAATTTGGTTAGACATAAGCATCATTAAAAACATGTATATCCCAGAAAATTTAAGATAATTATGAAGAACTGATCTTTAAGGAGTAACCATATCAAAATGTAGTGAAATAAGGAGAACCTGAAGGATGAAAGTTGGGTTCGAGAATTTCCCCTTACCTTGTACCTGAATTCTTCCTTCTCTTTAATGTCCTGTATAATGACATTATATTCATTAATTAGAAATCTAGAATCATTTGTACATTAATAGGGTTAGTTATGGTTTCATTATGTCATATTATGTTCCTTTGGATGACTTATAGAGTTTAAAAAACATTGTTCGGGGATGTTCGTTTTTATGGTTTTTCTTGGGTGGTTCACTTGTATTCTTAAATTGAAGTTCAGGTAGAACATAAGTAAACATCCAGAAATGATATTAAAAGTTATTAATGATATTACAGGAGTTTTAATGATCTTATAAAGAATCAAATTAGATCCATGTTGATGAATCATTAGATAAGAATTAAATGATGATTGTTTGGGTTAATTTACACGGTTTTTCGATGACAACGAACTTGTTTTAACTTATCACTTATTAATATGGTCATAAGTTACTTACATAAATTTAAATAGGAGATAATAAATATAAAATGTTCTTTTTAAACCATAAAAATGGTTTCATTACCATATCTGAAGGTATAAATGGAAGAAGAAATAATTTCATTCTTGAAGGTGATAAATTAACACCTCACGAACAACGTTCTCTTTAATAAAATAAAAGGAAGAGGTAAAGGGGGTCGGATGATATAATATCACATTAGAATCATAAAATTATATTATATGTATAATAATGGAGTTAAAATACCATTTTGATGATGATAGGTGGGGAGAGATCAAGAAATGAACTTGGACTTTGAAAGGAAAATAAAGGACAAGAGGGAGGGAAATTATATCTAGAATCCTCCTCTTGAGAACCTCCTTAAAGGCCTAAGCTTGGTATTTTGATGATACCAAAAGCTATTGGACATGGGGGGTCTAGGGATGGTGTTTGGGAAGAGTTTAGAGAAGTCTTGGAGCTTGAGAGGTGTGAGGAAATGAGGGTGTGAAGGGTGGCTTTTATAGTGGAGGGGAGAGGGGTTTCCTTAATATAAAATTCATTAGTTATTAATTTCTCCTAAGACAAGGAATAGTGAGTCTTTAATGACCAGGAGTATTAATTTTATCATGTGATCTCTAACCAAGTGTGCTTACATCAGCATATCATCATTGATGACTCAATTAATCCACTATTTAGCATTTATTGTAAATTATCAGATTCTACTATTCATCAAAAATTCAAGTATTTCAGAAAAATCCCAAAAATTTACCCCAAATATTTTTCGACGTGTATAATCCAAAAATGAAGTCCATTTTTCAAAAATAATTTTTTAAATATTATTAATTTAATATTTAATTAAAATCATAATTTACTTAAAAACAGTTTTTAATATTTAAACTGATTTTATTGTGCTTTCAAAAATTACGTAGGGTCTTATAAAATTATCTAAAACTATAAGACAATGATTAAATAATTTATGAATACATGTTAGGGAAATAAATTTTCTTTTAAATTAATTAATTAATTAGAATTAATTATTTAGGACTTACCCAATACCAAAACATTTACTCAGGTCGAATTGTCACTTTCTAAGATGTCTAAATTTTATTTAATTATTCAAGGGTAAGGTTACTCTTATGTTGGATTATTTACTATTCATAAGGGTAATATTAATGTTCATTAGGGTATGTGACTATTGATAAGGGTAGGTTAATATTCACCAAAAATTATTTTTGTTTCAATAGACTCCAAAAATCATCTTGAGCACAACCGTGTATGTCAGATTTTCAAAATTCCTAACACAGAAGTGACAAACTTATGTTAAAAGGTCACTTATCACTTAGTAGTTCATTATGTTGTTTTTTCATGTTATTTTATGACATAATTATAATAAGGGAATTCCCATTGAAAAACTTTGGGTCATTACATTCTCCCCCCCTTAAGAAATTTCGCCCCTGAAATTTCACTTTACACAAACAGGTGAGGGTACTTCTCCTTAATTGCCTCTTCTAGTTCCCAAGTTGCATCCTCAAACTTATAGTTTCTCCAAAACATTTTGACAAGATGGGTTGTCTTGTTGGGTATAACCTTATCTCTCTGATCCAGAATCTTTACTGGTTGTTCCTCATAGGAGATATCATCTTCCAACTGCACCACCTCTAATATTAGTACATGTGAGGGGTCTCGTATGTACTTCCTCGGTAGTGATACATGAAACACATCGTGAACTTGAGCCATATTCAGTGGAACTGCAAGACGATAGGCCACGACTCCTATGTGTTCAAGGATCTCAAAGGGGCCAATATACCTTGGGCTTAGCTTCCCTTTCTTCCCGAATCGCATGACTCTCTTCCATGGAGATATTCTAAGGAAGACTTTTTCTCCAACGTCGAACTCCATGTCCCTTCGACAGTTGTCAGTATAGATCTTTTTTCGACTTTGAGAATCTTTGATGTGTTTCTAGATGACTTGAACCTTCTCTGTCATCTCTTGAACAAGATCGGGTCCAATTAGCTTCTTTTCTCCAACTTCATCCCAATAAATTGGAGTTCTACATAGCTTCTCGTAAAGAGCTTCATACAGAGCCATATGAATACTCAAGTGGAAGATATTGTAGTATGATAACTCATCCAATGGGAGATGTTGATCCCAACCAACTTTTAATTAAATATAACAGGATCTTAGCATATCTTCAAGCGTCTAAATAGTCTTTTAAGACTGGCCATCAGTTTAGGGGTGATAGGCCGTGATGAAATTTAATTCAGTACTCAAAGCATGTTGAAGGCTCCTCTAGAACATAGATGGGAACCTTGGATCACAATCAGAGACAATTGAGAGTGGAACACCGTGCAATCTCACCACTTCCTTCACATATATATTTGCAAGTTGATCAAGCGAGAGATCTTCCCGAATAGCGAGAAAATGGGCAGTCTTGGTGAGTCGGTCAACCACAACCCATATCACATTATTTCCCTTTGATGTCTTCGGGAGACCCATGACAAAGTCCAAAGTAATGTTTTCCCATTTCCACATGGGTATAGACAATGGCTGCATCATGCCTTTGGACTTTTGTCGCTCAACTTTAACATGCTGACATACCAAGCACCTTTATATATATTCTGCAATCTCCTTCTTCATGTTATCCCACCAGAAGTGTTCTCAGAGATCACGGTGCATCTTGGTACTCTTAGGATGGATAGTGAAAGTTGATTTAGGTGCATTATCCAATATATCCTTCTTTATCCTGGGTGATGAAGGCACACAAATCCACGTTCCAAACCGAATCACACCATCATCGTTGATGTGGAACTCTTGCATCTTCCCTTCCTTTACTGCATTCACCCTCTTTTGTATCTCCACATCATCCCTCTGTGCTTCCTTAATCTTCTCTTGGATGGATGGTTGTGAAATAATTTGGGCAAGGTAAGATGTATCCCCTTCCCTTATGATTTCCAAATCCATTCTTTGCACATCCATGAAGATAGGGTCTTTCTCAATCCACAACATGGATAGAGTAACAGGTTATTTTCTACTTAAAGCATCAGCTACCTTGTTCGCATTTCCATGATGATAGAGAATAGATCAATCGTAATACTTGATTAGCTCTAACCATCTCCTTTGACACATGTTGAGCTCCTTTTGTGTGAATATATACTTTAGGCTCTTGTGGTCAGTGTATATGTCACACTTCTCACCATAAAGGTAGTGTCGCCAGATTTTCAAGGAAAAAATCATGGTTGCCACCTCTAGATCATGTGTCGGGTAGTTCTTCTCATGGATCTTTAACTGTCGTGAGTCTTAGGCTATCACATTATCATTATTCATGAGTACACAACCCAAGATGTTCTTTGAAGTATCACTGTATCTCACAAAACATTCTTCACTTTTCGGTAGTGTGAGTACAGGTGCAGTGATCAGCCTTCTCTTTAGCTCCTTGAATCTTCGCTCACATTCTTTCATCCAGACATACTTTACCCCTTTCTTTATTAACTTAGTTAGCGGGCTTGACAATCGTGAGAAATTTCTCACAAAACTTCAGTAGTACCCAGATAATCCAAGAAAACTACGGATTTCTATGACACTAGAGGGCCTGGGCCATTCCTCAATTGCCTTTTTCTTTGAAGGATCCATAGATATTCTCTCACTTGTGATCACATGTCCCAAGATTGTGACTTGATTCATCCAAAAGTCACACTTTCTGAACTTGTCATACAAAATATCCTTTCTTAATGTCTCCAACACAAGTCTTAGATGTTCTTCATATTCCTCCCTTATCTTAGAGTAGATGAGAATATCATTGATAAACACTACAAAAAATATGATGAGGTAATGTAAAAAGACTCTATTAATCAAATCCATGAACATTTCAGGGGAATTAGTAAGCCCAAAGGGCATCACCAAAAACTCATAGTGCCCTTACCTTGTATGGAAGGCAGTTTTCTGAATAGCTTCCTTCTTAACCTTTACCTGATGATATCCAAAATAAAGATCCACCTTTAAGAAGTATTGAGCTCCTCTTAAATGGTCGAACAAGTCATAAATCCTTGGGAGAGGATACTTGTTCTTTATGGTGATCTTGTTGAGTACCCGGTAATCGATACATAGATGCATTGTTCCATCCTTCTTCTTCACAAAGAGCAATGGTTCACCCCAAGGCAATGCACTAGGGCGTATGAACCCTTTGTCCAGATGCTCTTGCATCTGCTTCTTTAACTCCTCCAGTTCGATAAGAGGAATCCTATAGGGACACTTCGAGATTGGAGTAGCTCCGGGCTTGAGTTTAATTGAGAACTTTACCTCACGATCCAGGGGAATTTCGGGTAACTCTTCAGAAAAAACATCGTCGTATTACCTCACGATGGGCATTTCCTCATGGTTGGCATTTTCCTTCAACACAACCATTTGGGCGAGGTATGCTTCTTCCTAGGGAATCGACACCGATCCCATTGAAGGATTTTTAAAAGGCGATTCATGGTCTTCCTTGAATTTTTAGAGGAGCATGGGATGGTTCGAAATATGAAAAGATATTTCCTTTTCCCGGCAGTTTATATGTTCTCTATATAATGAGAGCCAGTCCATTCCCATTATAGTGTCGAATTACGCCAAGGGAAGTATTACAAGATTTTTCGGAAGAATCTTCTCACATACGCCAATAGGATAAGATTCAAACACTTGGGTTGAAATGATTGCACCACTTGGTGTTTTTATAGATATCTCTACTTTAAGGTTTCAGGGATTCGATTCTATAGTTCTAGCAAACTTGTAAGTTATAAAAAGAATGCATAGAACCAGAATCAAATAAGACTTTAGCCAATCTTGAGTGAATAGGAAGTGTACCTTTTACGACCTCATTATCATGATCCACCTCTGTAGTAGTTATGGCATAAGCCTTCCCTTGATCCTTTGGCTTCTGTGGCTACTGATGCTAATTACACTCGAGAAGTTGAGGTTTAGTGCACTGGTTTGCATAGTTCCCTAACTCCCTACAGTTGTAGCATTTAACCATGAGTGGTTCTCTCCTTCCATCGACTACATTCTCCTTCCTTTTCGTGTCTTTTCAACACTCTTGAGCATGGTGTCCTTATTTCCCACACTTAAAGCATTTCTTCGTCCCTTTGAGGAAGTTCATGTTGTGCAACTTCCCACATTTTTGGCATGTGGGTCATGAATTTTTCTTCCCACCTATATCATTAGATCCACTAGCTTGAAACTCCATCTTTCTTTTCTTATAACCAGAGCCATGGGACCATTCTCCAAACATTATCTACACTTTGAGATCACACCGAACAACTTTATCATAACTCCCAAAGTCTGGAATTTCAAGATCCTTTCGAAGGTGTGGTTTTAATCCACTAAAGAATCTATCAATTTTTCTATCATTGTTGATAACAAAACTCGTAGCTTACCTTGAGAGACTTGTGAAATTCACTTCATAGGTTGTGACAGATTCTCCTTCTTTTTTCTTGAGCTCTATGATTTCTCTCTCCACATTCGTGCGAAGAGTTCATGGGAAGTACTTATTAAGAAAAATTATCTTAAAGTATTCCCATTTCATCTCTTCAATTTCCTTCCTTTTCTTGGTGTTCTTAATCAAATCCCACCATTGATCAGGTTCTCTATCTAGATGATAAACGGCTAGAATCATCTTCTCAGTCTCAGAATAGTGAAGCACATAAAAGATCTTCTCTGTGGATTTGACCCACTGTTCCGTAACTAGTGTATCGGAAGATCCACAAAACGTCGGTGGTCGTTGCCGTATAAAACATTCGATAGCCAGTTTCTCCCTCTTTGGTGAAGGAGGATGTTCCCCATTATTATGGTTATTGTTCATAACCTGAGATAATTTGGTAAGCATCTCCTTGAAGTTTTTAACTCCACCTCCCAAATAATTGGGGATGTTATTTGGGCAATCGTTGTATTGCCCCTCGCAAGAGTTGTTGGCCTGATTTCTCCTGGTTCCAGCCATTTTCTAATATAGAAAAGGTTAGAACAAAACATAAGTAAACAAATCATGAATAACTTATTCATTTAAATAATTTATACCAAAAACCTAACATAAGGGATCCCTAGGTAAATACTCTTGTGTGCATATTGGTACTTAGTCTCATACTAGAGGTTTTCTCAAGGGTTCACTAATCCTAATTCCCAAATCAACTAAACCTTGCTTTTGATACCAACTATAGTGACCCAAGCATTTTCTTACATTACTATTACATTATTTCAAAGATAAAAAAACTAAATAGTATTACACATAGAGGATCCAATGGTTTAGTGTCTTGGAAAAACTAGGACCACACATAATAAATAAATCATCTAGCATAAACATTTATTTAATTTCTTCTTCTCTAGCTTCTTATTGGAAATTGTCCTCTCATTAGTACATATAGCCAACTGAGAATATACATCAAAAGGGGTGAGCTAGAAGCCCAGTAAGAGGATAGATAAGAACAATATATCATGGGATGAGTATAATTATGACATAGGAAAATGATCATGAACATGAGAGGAGCATAAATAAAAGACTTGAAATGTGGTAGTGCATAAAAGTGAAACATCATGTCTTAGTGGTTAACTACCACACATACTTATGAAACAAGCTAGCATATTTTTCACAAATCATTTCACATTTACTCATGAGATTAATCACTTTACCCAATGAATTTGTGTGTTCTATAATTCCGGGCACACCCGTCACTTTGAAAAATTCATATTGCTCTATATAATTTTGGGCGCAACTGTCACATCATAACATTATCATTATCATGATTTCCACATAGAAAACATATCAAAAGTGAAGATAAATAACCCATGTAAAGGAATGGGTTTCATCTCATAATAATACATTCATAAGCTTTGGGTTCCCAAAATAAACTGGGAACAACATACTTGATACAAGAACCATCAACCATGAATGAGAGGTAAAAGTTGAGTTCCTAAAAGAAGAGTTCTTTTGTAAAACATTTGGTAAGAAATAAACATCATTAGAAAACATTTATATCCCAGAAAAGGTAAGATAATTATTAATAAATGATCTTTAAGGATTAACCATATCAAAATGGAGTGAAATAAGGAGAACCCGAAGGATGAAAGTTGGGTTCGAGAATTTCCCCTTACCTTGTACCCGAATGCTTCCTTCTCTTTAATGTCATGTATAATGACATTATATTAATTAATTAGAAATCCAGAACCATGTGTACATTAATATTGTTCATTATGGTTTCATTATGTCATATTATGATCCTTTGGATGACTTATGGAGTTTAAAAACATTGTTTAGGGATGTTCGTTTTTATGGTTTTTCTGGGGTGGTTCACTTGTATTCTAAAATTGAAGTTCGGGTAGAACATGAGTAAACATCCAGATATGATATTAAATGTTATTAAGGATATTATAGGAGTTTTAATGATATTATAATGAATCAAATTAATTCCATGTGTATGAATCATTAGATAAGAATTAAATGATGATTGTTTGGGTTAATTTGGGCGGTTTTTCGATTACAACGAACTTGTTTTGACTTATCACTTATTAATATGGTCATAAGTTAGTTCCAGAACTTTAAATAGGATATTATACATATAAAAGGTTCTTTTTAAATGATAAAAATGGTTTCATTCCCAGATCTGAAGGTATAAATGGAATAATAAAGCATGTCATTCTTGAAGGTGATAAATTAACACCTCACGAACAACATTCTCTTTAATCAAATAAAAGAAAGAGGGAAAGGGGGTTGGATGATATAATATCTCATTAGAATCATAAAATTACATTATATTTATAATACAATAGTTAAAATACCATTTGGATGATGATAGTTGGGGAGAGATCAAGAAATGAACTTGGACTTGAAAGGAAAATAAAGGAGAAGAGGGAGGGAAATTACCTCTAGAATCCTCCTCTTGAGAACCACCTTAAGGGCCTAAGCTTGGTATTTTTATGAGACCAGAAGCTCTTGGACGTGGGGGAGGGGATAAGGAAGGTGTTTGGGAAGATTTTAGAGAAGGCTTGGATCTTGAGAAGTGTGAGGAAATGAGGGTGCGAAGGGTGGCTCTTATAGTGGAGAGGAGAGGGGTTTCCTAAATATAAAATTCATTAGTTTATTAATTTCCCCTAAGACAAGGAATAGTGATTCTTGAATAAAAAATAATAGTAATTTTATCATGTGTTCCCGAACCAAGTGTGCGTACATCAGTATAGCATCATCAATGACTCAATTAATCCATTATTTAGCATTTATTGTAAATTATCAAATTCTACTATTCATCAATAATTCATGTATCTCATAAAAATTCCAAAAAATTACCCCAACCATTTTTCGACGTGTAGAATCCAAAAATGAAGTCCATTTTTTAAAAATAATTTTTTAAATATTATTAATTTAATATTTAACTAAAATCATAATTTACTTAAAAAACAGTTTTTAAGATTAAAACTGATTTTATAGTGCTTTCAAAAATTACGTAGGGTTTTATAAAATTATATACAAACTATAAGAAATTGATTAAATAATTTATGAATACATTTTATGGAATAAATTTAATTTAAATTGATTAATTAATGATAATTAATTATAATTAATTATTTAGGACTTACAAAATACCAAAACATTTACTAAGGTCGAATTGTCACTTTCTAAGATGTCTAAATTTTATTTAATTATTCAAGGGTAAGGTTACTCTTTTGTTGGATGATTTACTATTCATAAGGGTCATATTACCATTCATAAGGGTATGTTACTATTCATAAGGGTAGGTTACTATTCAAAAAAATTATTTTTGTTTCAATATACTCCAAAAATCATCTTGAGCACAACCATGTATGTTATATTTTCAAAATTTTGAACACAGAAGTGACAAACTTATGTTAAAAGGTCACTTATCACTTAGTAGTTAATTATGTTGTTTTTTAATTTTATTTTATGACATAATTATAATAAGGAAATTTCCATTGAAAAAATTTGGGTCGTTACATCCATTGTATTTTTACCTTTTTAAAGTTGAATTTTTGAATTTTTGAAATTTTAATGTGGTGCATAATGGTTTTTGTTTAGGTGGCATATGCATGTACTGGTGGATCCCTTTGTACAGTTCCCAATTACCCAAAATTTTGTTTTAAAAATATAAAAATTAGTGGTTGGTTGTTTTATGATAATAAGGATTAACCATAAATGGTTAAATATTAATGGTTCAATATGACCATGTAGATTGTGAAGCATCATCGTAGGAAATTAAGAAGAGTAAGTAGAGTGGGTTCTCCCAATATTGAAGCTGGATAGAATAGAGGAACCAAGTTGAGAGTATTCTATAAAAATTATTATTTTATTGAAAATTTGGGAACCCCATCCTTAACTAATTATTAATTATTAACTATGGTTTTGGGAATTAGAAGAGAAAATTTTATGGAAATTTAGATAGGTTTTGTAGCAGGTGTACACTATGAATTGGTCTCTTTCATGGATAATAAATTACATGATGATGAATTAAAGTAGTTTATCAATTAATTAGATGATAACATTAATAAAAAATATTACATAAATATAACACTTGGATTGAATCATGATTATATATAAAACATTAAAATAACTGAGGTTTGGAATTCCAATCACACTATCCATACTTGATGTGCTCTTATCCAGGCAGATTATTAATGTGGGTGTAGGTAAATCAGAAATATTAGTTGAAGGGGGATTAATATTCCTTGAAATTTAAACATTTTGATTTGTTTGTTGAGGATGATTTTATGATATAAATTTTAATATTAAATATTTTATACATAACATGAAATGAGAAATATGAAGTGGTATCATATACTATATGGTTTATAAGGAGCCATAACTTTTTGGTTATTCAATATTTCTTTTCTACACAATCTTTTCCCATGTAGACATACAATTCATCAACTAATGACTCATTACTGTATAAGATGTGATTCCACACTTTTCCCAATAATATTAATATAGATATATATGAGATATTTCTAGTTTTAGGGACCATTTTGTCTATTTTCTAATATGGTGTATGGAAAAAATTATGTATATATATTATCATTGAGGTGAAATAGTATTGGAACCAAATTTAAAGCAAGATATTAAAGAGATCAAATGAGTTTTTTTAAAAAAATAATTTATTCTAATGTGGAGCTATCTATATGGGTTAGTTATTTTTTGAAGATATTTCCAATATATAAACAATTTGGGTATTTTTTAAAATTAATTTTATATAAATGAAACTGAAGTTATGTTTCTCTAGTCCCATAAAATACTATTTCATGGGTTTTTGGAATGAATCCCTTATCGGTGATCATTTTTAAACTATTATGGAATGATTCATTATATTGTTCTTATAATAGATGATTAAGAAACTATTATAGTTTCTAGATTACCTTTTGGTAGGCTATCCAAATGGAATACTAATTTTTTGAAATTAAAATGAGACTAAGATAATCAGAATTATTAAGAAATCATTCTAATGATTTTGAGACTCAGGGATACTATAATTAGTTTTAAATGGCATTTTGATGTTATTTTTAGTCTTTTTGAATAGTTTGAGAATTTATTGAAATAATTTTAGTATATTTGGAATAATTCGTAAATATAATGTTTATATAGAATTAGACGAAGTACTTAGTTCTGAGTGACTTTATAAGGTTATCTCTAGTGACAAAAATAGAATATTAGAAACTTTATATGGTTTCCTACAAGCATTATATGGTTTTCCCACAATTTTAATGGTTGTTTGGAACATTTTCGGATTAGTGTTAGAATTAATAAGGTTCATACTAAAGTTGTTATAGTTCATTACAAAGACATTATATGGGTATGAATCGTTATATGGATTCAGAATATTATCAATGATCCCGTAAGGGGTGCACCTCGCTAGGGTTTTCCCCGTGTCGCCGCCTCTCCTTCCCCCGCATCGGACCATCTTCGACTTCTCCTCAGGCCTTCTTCATAGTGATCTTAGGGGGTTCCTCTTTCAGTGGCATCATCTATCTCTGTGGGCTCCACTGTCGCGGTTTCCCTCACCGTTTGCTAGCCCACTCCATGCCCTTTGTCTCCTTCGCTGGCTAGGGTTCCATAGCAGTGCGGTGAGTTCCAGCAGTTGGGATACACATTGTTGTATGTGGGTTTCCATATCGGGTGTCGGTTGAGAGAGAAAGAGGTTGTTTGTTGTGGTCATCATGGTGTCTGTGAAGGCAGCGACGGGTTGCGGTTCCTGACTTGCAGTGGGGCTTCTTCCGGTGTGGCCAGGTGTTCAGGGATTTGTGGTGATGTTTCTATTTTCGGTTTTTTGTTTGCATGATTTGGATCTGGTGTTTTTTGTGAATGATGTGTGATTTTGCAGCGGAACTGGTGGTGATGTTGGTTTGGCAGTGTGGTTGGAAGATTTTGAAGATTATGAAGATGTTGTCATGTGGTCTCAATTCTGGCACAAGTTTGCGAGGATGTTGGGGATCCAACCTCTGTTTTCTTTTTTATTGATGATGTTTGATTTGGTCTGTGGTGATGTGGATTGATGAGGTTTTTTTTCATTTATGAGGTTTTTGTGTGTTCGCTTATGGTGTTGTGGGATTGGTCTTGAGTCACTATATTCAATTTGATTTCAGGGGTCTGCCCCTATACAAGGATTAGAGTAGAGAGAATTTTCTTTATCATCACTATTCTAAATTGAATGTTTGAGAGGCTATGGTGTTTTCCATCAGATCCATGTCTGTGCATCCATGCACATGACTGTTAGTCGAGCAGTGATGGGAAGTTGGACGTTGATCGTATTGTTTTATTTCTAGGGTGGGGATTTTCCTTGTTTTTGAATTGGATTGATTTTGGTCTTGAGGATCATGGCCCGTAATAGCTTGGTTGTGTTTTTTGTCTTGATGTCATTCCGGTTTCCCACTTTTTCCTCAAAAGTTCTTTTGAAATAAAAAATTAATTTTTAGTCAGTTTCAGAATATTATATTATTTTAAACTTCATTAATATTGGTCCAAAACATTATAAGGTTCATTTCCTTTAAAAATATTTCAAAGATAATCATTACAAGTTTGATATGTGGTCCTTCTTAATTATCCCTAGCTTTATGAAATATCAATTAATTATAATATTTATGAAGGATAAATTAACAAGGAACTCTAAAATGTAATATTATTATGGAAAATGATTCATATGATGAACTATGTGATTTCAAGGATAAAAATCAGAATAAATTCTTATTTTGATTCAAACTATTTGTGACTAATGAACTAGTATTATAATGGTATGTGTATTGAGTGTTTTATTTCTATGAGTAGATAAAAAAACCCATGACACTTCAACGAAGAATAGTTTCTAATGGATAATTTCTCAATAATAGAAGGGTCCATGTTAGAGGACCCCATTCTTCTGAACGTGGATAGTAGTGTGGATGATGTTTAAAATATCACTAATTTAATTATTTTATCGATGAAGTAAAATATCTTGAGTTACATGGTTTATTGAATGAAAATTATTCATCGTGATTTTAATGAGGTTTACATTGAAAATATATTTATGTCTAAATTCAATGATTGTGAATCATAAAATAAGAGAGTTTATATTATTAAATTATAGAAAAAATGTTCATGAAACTTTGGTGACTATAAAAAATAAGAGGAGGAGGTGTTAAATAGAACCCAATACTATATTCTAAAAATTATAAACCATATGTTTATCAAAGTAAAAAAAAATTAATTTAATCCATTATTTAAAACATATTTTTCAATTATGGAGACTCTTTGAGAATAATGAGCCACTATTATTAATAATCATTCAGATATTATAGTGAGAAAATATAGAGATCAAGAGGAAAATAAAGATTTGTGGTCATGAAAGAGAACAATTATAACATTATTTTTTAAATGAATAACAACCTCTATTTATCCTATCACCAGATCCCCACTTAATGATATCAGGTATAATTCTTAATGGATTGTCTTCATCTAGCCCAATCTATATTTCTATAATATCTCTTATCTTAACATCCCCCTAAAATGTACTATGGGTATCACTCTAAATAGGAACCAACTATTTATTTTGGACTTCATTATCTATAAAATATAAAAGATGACATGGAAACCTTTATAATTTGGATTGAACTATCGAGGTATGCTCTCATTGATAAAGGTATTATTATCTTGAAGTCTAACAAAAATGGCCTCTTCAATTCTATGGAACTGTACATAGTGAATTCTGATAGATCCATATATATTTCACTATGGCTACTCATGTTTAGAACGCACACAAAACTAGCTTTTAAGTATCATGCCCCTCTTCAGAATTCGAAAAGGGAGAATTCACATCCATATTTACCTAAAAATATATAGACATCAGCTTGCATAAGCCTTTTTCTATATGTTTAAATAATAAGAAGAATATAAAAAACCTCGTGAGTTTAGTAACTCATATAAAGCATTACAACTATATAAATAATTCATTTGGGATCAAAATATTTATTATAATCCATCATATAATTCTGATCTCATCCGTCATTGATGTTGAGATGAGCGATCAATCCAACAATATCCACGTCATGACCATTGCATCAGTTATTTCCTTTCTATGTAATGCTTAAAATACACCATTGTTTCATAAAAATCCATATCTATCTACACATAAATACTCACCATAAAAAAATATTTTTTCTTTATAAAACCATCGAATCGGTGTGTCAGATAACACTACTACTAATCTTAATTTTCTATAGATTTTTTGTGTACATGGAAGGTGAAAAATACCCCTAATTCTAAATTGTTTTTAGATTCCTTGTATCCCCCAAGGATTACTGTGAATATTTAACGTCTTCCCACTATAATTCTATGAAATTTAGGATGCGGACATTTATTTTTTACTAAACATGTATTTTTCATAAGCTTCATTCATTACTATATTGAGATGGAAATTTATTACTAATCCAACCTTTATACATGGATCCATGCCATCCATAATGCTATCAATAATGATTGTAAATCCATGTGGGTGGATTCTAAATCTTAACCCACGATTCATTACCTTAATTATAATAGAAATATTTTTTCATCAATGTTCTTACCATAATAGGTCAAGTGTCTCCTTATTTTTATCCTCCCCAACATGATGGTCTCACATTCTTAAATAGAATAAAACCGTGTTATAGACATCTTATCAAAAAGTGTAATTATAAAAGTGAGAAAGATGTGATCCTTTTAGACTCATGAAAATTGTGAACCATTAATGGATATGGATATGTGAGATTTTATCCCCTTCCATCATTTAAAAATTCTCTTTAATCCCTTTTTACTTCTTCTATAGTAAATTTTAGGACCGGGTTCATCGAGATCTTGAACCTTTCAAGATATTCCAGTAATATTTAAGTAAGGATATAATTCACACATTCATGATATTATACAATTATAATTCTCAAGTATTTAATCTAAAATAGGAAAAAATAAAATAATATAACTAAATCACTTTCAACTCCATATGATTTTATGAGATAACTCTCTCTAAATAAATTCCATTTCTTCGGTATCTTGTGATACACACAACTTCAAGTCTATATGAAACATATTATATTATAAAATTATAACCTAGAATTTAAATTGGTGGAGTAAATAATAACATTAAGATATAAAATCATCATATAGTTTTGAGAAAATGCAAATATATTTATATATAAATACGCTTTTTTGATTTATTAATAATATTTATTAAAATACATTTCTCCTCAAAAATGATTTTTATTTCTTTTTATTAGAAAAAATAATTATTATATTTTTATAATTTTATAAAAAAGGTGACAAATATTAAATTATTTATTAATTTACAATATCAAAATTTTCATAGAGTTTGTGTTTGGTAATTTTCTAAAAAGATTGATTTTTTAATTAATAGTGAAATATAATGATACTTTTTGAAAAATACCATTTTATTTAATTTTTTTATTATATATTTTAATTTAAAATGTTTTTAAATGTATCATTATCTCACTTATATTATGAATAAGCCAAATAATTTCAATTTAATTAATTTTATTTTGAATTTTGATATAAATCATTTTTACACTTGAGAAGAAAATTTTCATGAAAACTCTACTTCGTCGCGTGTTGTAGGTTCAAAATTAAATTAAATTCAATAAATTATATAATGATATATTGATTAAATGGATTAAATATTTGGAATAAGAATTTATAAATTTTTTGATGAGGCCACTTTTATTTTTCATCATAATGAATATTATTTTTTAATATTATTATTCTTCAATGTAAAACAGGTTTATCTAGTTGGTTATACGAAGATATAAGGGAATGTTTTCCAATTAATCATGGTTAATTATTATTTTATAACAATAATTCCAATATATTATATCCCGTTTTCAAATATTTATCCATTTAGAAGAATTTATCTAGAAAAAATATTTATTATATTATATTCATTTAAGAAATTCCAACGAAATCCATGATTTATTATCGACATACTACATGTTGTCATTTGGATTTTTAGGGTCTTAGGAAATTTAATAATATATTTATCAAACCCTCTTGTACATTCTTTTTTAGAGGTTTGTTTGTATGAAACTTCTAACATATGATTATCATCATGAATTTGGAATATATCTTTGTTACTCATGTCCTCTCTACCATCAGCATAGAGATGATATATATAGTCTATTTTACACTTATGTCATTACTTATTTGATTTGGAAAGAACTTTAGGATTTTTTTGAAGTACAGTTTCCTCAATATATCTTTATAAGAGAGTTCATCTGAGGTTGGATTGACCTTCTTCATTCACCTCACATTTTGAGTCTTTTTTATGTTGCATTAGGGCAGTTGGTTCATATTATATGTAATTACCAAAACAAATAGATTATTGAGAGTGCTACTTCATGACTCATTATTATTTGTTTAATATGCTTGTTTTTATTTAGATCTGCAATCCCACTGAAATGGATTAATGTAATAATTTTATTGATGGTCTATCATTCCTAAAATGTATTGTAGTTAGTGGTAATTTCTATGTACCTTTTGGTATAACTGAAGTATTTTACAAAGTTCCTTATTACTATTCAATAAATATTAATATGATAGAGCTTAAAGAGGAAATATTGGTCCATCAGGATATGGATATATTTCTATATATCCCCATGGTGCTATCATAGGTTTTATTCATGGCCTATGTGGTATTTCATCCTCTCTTTAGGTGGAAATACATGGTGTTATCACTATGGTGAAGCAATCCAAAAAATGATGCTGGAGAAATATTTGGTTAGAATGTTACTCTAATATTATTTTTCTAACCATCAAAGTAGTATCTTCCCTACTTTCACAGAATCATACCAATTGGTGGATTAATTTCTTGGACATTATTTCATCCATTGATCATATTATCACACATTTCTATGGGGAATATTTTTTTATTTTTGATTTTCTTGTTAAAAATTGTTCAAATCATATAGATCTTTTTTGGTATGATTAGATTCCTGATGACATCATGACCTTTTATCATATGGATATTTTTTTAACCCACATGTTTCGACTTTGGTTATATAGTTTTTTTTCCTAATAAAAGAGACTTTTCTTTATGACAACCCATATCTTTATTCCACAATAAAACATAATTTATTACATAAAACTGCTATTAATAAAACCCAATATATAATTATGTATAGTGTATTGTAGAATTAGGTACAAAACATTACATCTTAATCATTGGATAAAAAACATTATTAAAAACATCCTTAACATACTCTATGGAAAACTTCTTTAACATGATCAAAATACTCTTTCCATCATAAAACGGTATCGGATAAATTTTCCAAGACTTCATGGTGGAAAATTTCTCATAATAGAATTAGGTGAACCCCTATCCCAATACGATGTATCATGATAGGGAACATTACCCAATACATTGGAGTGCTATCTAGGAACACCCATCATTATCATTTCATTCCCACACTTATGTGTTCTACATATATAATATAACATGGATTCATTCAACATAATAATTTATTCTAAGATCATTTAATGTGTAATGTATACATGTAATTATCCAATCTATAAGATTATGTGAATAAAGTAGAATACCATTGATATAAAAATGGGTATGGTATTCACTGTATAATTATTTTGGCATGGAAAACGGTGGGGAAATTTCGGTAACATAACAAGATTATGTAAAAAATAATAAAATGGTTGATGGTAAAAAACTGGGAATCTGATTACTTTTACATAAAATGGGTATTAATAGGGATATTTAAAACTATATACCATCCTTTTAAATTTTGAAGTAGAAGCCATAAGTTAATAAAGAGACATGAATAGAGAAAACAATCCTTACAAAATTTCGGCAG
Organism: Viscum album; assembly: GCA_963277665.1. Taxonomy (NCBI): domain Eukaryota; kingdom Viridiplantae; phylum Streptophyta; class Magnoliopsida; order Santalales; family Viscaceae; genus Viscum; species Viscum album. The sequence continues at coordinate 1,205,692,247 of OY728134.1, forward strand.
GGTAACAGATGTACATAAAGGATAATGGGATGATTAATAAGAGTGAAAAGAAAACTCGGATCACATATACATCATATTGAACATAATAATAATATGTAATATCATATCCCATCATAATAAAATGAAATGTAAAATACATAACATAAAAATATTTCTTCATAAAAAATGAGAGTGAAAGATGAGGTTCACTTGAGTGCATGAATCCAAATTCTTAGAAGGAGATTCTTAAAATGTTAGGTTACCTTATCATGACTCTAGGTAGTAGAGGAAAGAGTTTTAATGTGATCAAATGAGTTTTAGTGAATATAAATATGAGCTTGTGTGAGTATATATAGGATATGAGAGATATTTATTTATTATTTAGGTTTCGGAATCTACACAATACAATATCAAAAACCACAAACCAACCCGTGGGTTTTCCCATGGTTTCTGAAAAAATGGATGGGAAAACATTTTTTTATGAAGTGAAGTTCTTATCATAATAAAATTATGACATTGATTATGTGTAGGTGAGTCACACTCTCAATAAAATAATTTTAAAATCATAAAAAATATTATATGTATTGGAGAATTCCGAATAGATTTAAAAATAATTTAAATAAACATAAAATCACATTAGATTAAAGTTAAAACTTATATTTGGTCACATATCCAAT